>CM065804.1:140151644-141446026 GCA_033398695.1 Orobanche coerulescens
ATGTTTGAGGGCATTTCCTTCGATTTGACCCAATAGAGCTATTTGCAGATCTTTTTCTCTTAGATGTTAAAACCTTTAAAAAGAGACCCTCTCCGATACCAACTGAAAAGATAAATGCACCACTAGAAGGGGTGTTGAATAGTGGTATTGCGGATAATTAAACTTTCTCATGAACGAAAAATAAATTATGCAGAAAGTAAAAGATACAATGATGTATAGAGGTTCGGCAACTTGACTACGTCCTCTCTCTATTTTCTTTTTCTATTGGCTCAAGAAAAACCTGTAATATCCGCATTTTTCCTTCCTCTTAATATTATTATTTTGAGGTATTTTCGTTTTTGGCAGCTCGCTTGTAACCGAATTGACATCTTGAGGATATTTAATATTGGACTTTTTGTCGTTCGAGCTTGTTTCGAACTCGTTTTACTCGTTTTTGTGTTTCATGTTGTTTTCGTCGTTATTTCGGGTATTCTCGTAAATCATCGTTCGGAACCGCCGTTTCGGGGTTGCCGAGGATCCATCCCATGTTTTTATGCATGTTGTGAACTTCTGTTTAGTGTTTCGACCATGTATTATACATTTCGGATGTTTTGGGCCGTTTTGTGAATTTCCCAAACTTTTGGGAAAATTACGTTTGTTGTTGTTTTTCTGAATCTTTGAGTAGTTGGGAATATGCTTCCCTTCAGCACTTAAGTTCGTCGTTTCAGGTCCCTTACATCCATACCATCGTGAATTGTTCACCGTTGTATTTCGATTCTTTTTCGGTACCTTTCTCATCCATTTCTGGCCTGTACTCTCCAGAAAGGAAGGTTACGTACGTAACACCCTTTTGGTTACGTACGTAACGTCCTAGTGTAAATCGGTACAGGCATTTATGCCTTTTTGGTTACGTACGTAAGGCCCTTATGGCTTACGTACGTAATACAACTTACGTACGTTAGCATGTGGTGGCTAACGTGCGTAACGAGGTCTGGGTTTATAAACCCAGGAGTTGACCGATTTCGGTCATTTATCATCCCTCTCCCCTCCTCCGACTTGTGGGCGATTTCCTTGGTGTTTTCCGGAGATTTAAAGCTTAGCAACTCTGAGCCATCATCTTCTTCGAGTTTTTGGAGTATATTATCAACCTCTAATCGTGTTCTTCGTCAGTATTCGAGGTAAACTCCTAAAATCTTATTTTGGGTAAATTAAGGGGGGGTTTTCACGTTTCGTACGATTCGTTCCGTATGATAGATTAATTCATGATGAATATGATTAATCTTATTGGTATTATTGGTTTTCCTACGGATTCATGGTATATTTCGTAGTTGTTGCGTATCGAGAGGGTTTGGTTGTGGTCCGCCCTCGTCGTTGTTGTTAAACGGATATACATGAATCGTAGGCGGGTTTTCGGGTGTATTCCAATTCCGTATTCATTTAGGATTGGTTGTGATTGTGTTCTTCGTATCGTTAGGTTCGTGATTATCGGCTCCTAACGGTCATCGGTGTTTTTCCTTCCGTTCGTTGCGTCGTCTATTATTCAAGGCAAGAAATTCTTGGAAACCTTTATGCTTAACGTGAAATGGTAATGTATATTGTGTGTGCTTTACTCACCTCGGGAGGGTCCGATGGGGCCTCGAGGGAATCTATGGCTTCATCCTCGATTCATGAGTTTGATTCGCTAGCCAGCTCGGGAGGGTCCTTAGAGGCCTCGAGTGGGATTCGTGGCTTTATCCCGGTCCTAGGTGACGTGTGGTGCTTGATTTGTTTTATGAATGTGGCCAGCTCGGGAGGGTCCTTAGAGGCCTCGAGTGGGATTTGTGGCTTCGTCCCGGTCCTAGGCAAATTAATTGTGACTGTTTGTTTCGGGAAAAGACATGTCTGGTTTTGGTTTTTGAAATGATATTGGTGCATGTACTATGAAATGTGTAAGCGATTGGTTTGACTTGATTACTTGTACTAGCGTAATTGCTAACCCCTCTGGGGACCCGTTGTGGGGAAATTCTTGTTATGGATTTCAGGCTATGATCATCCGGACGAGCGAGCGCTGGGACAGTACGAGGATGTTGGCCGGGGTCGTTGACATGTGCATTTGGGTCTACTTATTTCTTTTGTCCATTTCGATATGGTTGTTTCCTATATTTATAAACTGATAGACTGTACTCACGAGTACTTAGGCTTTTCATTTCAAACTCCGTTTTGTATTATTTTAAATTGCTACATTGTCGGTTGTTGCTTATTTCACCGGTTGCTCCGGGTATATTTTCATGTGTTGTATTATTTGAATGTGTATCCTCGCTAACCGAGATAGTTAGTCGAGTGGTGTTTGCTTGTTGTAGCCTGGTGGGTCCCATGTAGGGGTCCACGGTGCTGTAATATACTCCAAATATCTCGAGGTGTTACAGAAAATGGTATCAGAGCCGCCAGGTTTATGGATACCTAGGCTTGTTGGTTATTTGGGTCTAGTCGTGTTTTGTTTTGCACATTGTCACTCCGCTGCCAGCATCTCGGTACTTCCAGTGCTCGTAAGTTTTCTTATTCGGTCCTTTGTTTCCTTGCATTGTATTTCCGCTTTTCGAATCGTAGTTGCTTTTTCCTCCCTTACTCATCATCAATATACTTCTGTTATCTCTTAACACCAGTATGGATGCCGGAGGAAACCATGTTCGTGGTCGTGGTCGTGGTCGTGGACGCGGCCGAGGACGTGGGGCAGCCGGTGGGGCGGCCACGTCGCATTCTTCGGGAGCCGGTAGTACCGGTGATCGTCATAGTCATGCTTCCTCCCAGGAGCGCGCCGACCTTGGCATTGCGGCCGTTAGGCAACAAATGGTAAACCAAATAGCGGCTATAGCTCAGGGGGTTCAAAATCCGGATCAGGCCCATGCTAATCGGGGTGGAGCGGATCGCTGGCTTCAGGATGTCATCAAGATGCATCCTCCTCAGTTTTCGGGAGCTTCGGACCCGATCGGCTGGGAGGGGTGGATCAAGGAGATATCTAAAGTCTTCATCGCCACTAACTGTCCCGAGGACCGTAAGGTCCCTATTGCCCAGTACTTTCTCACTGGGGATGCTACGGATTGGTGGGAGGTCGTTGGGCTCAAAGACCATGTTGCTTCGTGGGCCGAATTTCATGAATTGATGGAGACCGAATATTGCCCGTGGCCGGTCAGACAAGCTCGAGTGCATGCCTTCTATGATGCTCAACCACGGGATATCCCCGTATCTCAAGCTATTGCTGATTTTAACAAAGAGTTGGGCTATTTAAAGACCTAAGTTGTCGAGGAAAGCGACAAAATTTTCCATTTCTCCAGGAGGATGAAACTATCCATTCGGGACTACATGTCTGGACTAGTCTGTACTACTTTGAAGGATTATCAGAGTCGAGCTCTTGCCTATGATATGTCGGTGACGGCCAGTGCAGCGGTCCGAGAGAGTAAGAAGCAGAAATCTGCTGGGAATTTCTCGGGTTTCAAGGGTGGAAGTCAGCGGAAATCTCAACCTGCAAATATTTCTACGGGTGGTTCGGCTCGTTTCTCTGGGAGTTTTCGAGGTGCCGCCGGAACTTTCGTCTGGGACCCCAGATGCTTTAACTATGGCAAGCCAGGCCATGTGAACCGGGATTGTCCTCGTCCGCCTTTGACTTGTCATACTTGTGGTCAGTCGGGCCACAAGGCTTCTTTTTGTGAACAACTCAGACAGTTTCGCGGCGCCCGTTCTTCTCACTCAGCACCTATGGAGCCGAGTGTGAACCAGGGCTCATTTGCTCCGCCGTCTCTTCCGAGTGCCGGACGAGGTAGGGGTCGGGGTCAGCCCGCTAGGGGAGGATCTTCCAGTGTCGGCTCTGCCCAGCCGCGTATCTATGAGATGAGGAGGGCCGATGTTCCAGCAGCTACTGTGGCGACAGGTACCGTTCATATCCATTCCCATCCTGTCAGTGTGATTTTTGATTCGGGTGCTACGCATTCATTCATTTCTCTAGAGTGTATATGCTGTTTGAGTCTCGACTGTTTGTCACCTTGCGAGCCTTTCATTGTTAAACTTCCTAGCGGTGATAGAATTGTCGGTGATCGAGAGGTCCAGGACTGTTCTGTGTTTATTTGTGAGAGGGCTTGGCTCTCTAATCTTATTGTCGTGGGTATCGAGGGTGAGGATTTTATTCTAGGGATGATTGGCTCGAGCGGCATGGCGCAATCATGAACTACCGCACGAGGATCATCACTATGTTAGCCGAGGATGGCACCGAGCACTCTTTCGCGGGGCGAAAGAGGGGAAACCAGAAATTCGTTATTAACGCCTTGAAGGCGATGTGTCTCCTGCGAAAGGGGTGTACTGGTTATTGGTGTTATGCCTTGAAGGCGGAGGATGGTGGAGTCGAGCTTTCGTCGATTCCAGTCGTTAGTGAGTTTCCTGATGTATTTCCTGACGAGTTACCGGGTTTGCCACCGGATCGTGAGGTCGAGTTTACCATAGAGTTAGAGCCGGGCGCGGCTCCGATTTTGAAGGCGCCGTATCGCATGGCACCTTCAGAGATGGCCGAGTTGAAGAAGCAGTTGAGTGAGCTTCTTGAGTCGGGTTATATTCGACCGAGCGCCTCGCCTTGGGGCGCACCGGTCCTGTTTGTGCGGAAGAAGGACGGTTCGCTACATTTGTGTATCGACTATCGCGAACTAAACAAGGTGACTATCAAGAACAAGTATCCTTTGCCGAGAATTGATGACTTGTTCGATCAGTTGCAGGGAGCTGCGGTATTCTCGAAGATTGATTTGAAATCGGGGTACTATTGTTAGGCGTATTTTTATACGCTTATTTATCATTATTTCGTAATATTTTGGAGAGTGAAATCGTCTAAATGAGCTTTTAATGCCTTAATTTTGTATGATTGACAGGAAATTGAAGTCCGGAAGCTAAAACGAGGCAAAACGGGCGAAAACGGCTAAACTGGACTCTGAGCCGCGGCACAAGGAAGCTGAGCCGCGGCACATGAAGACACCAACCGAAGGGCAGAGTAACCTGTACTCTGTGCCGCGGCACAACCCAGGTGAGCCGCGGCACAGAAGAATTAATTAACGCCCAGGCATTCAGCTGAAGGCGATGTGCCGCGGCACAGGTTTAGTGAGCCGCGGCACACTTAGCGGGTTTGGTAGGTCTGTGCGGATTTTGAGCTGTTTCGAAGCCAGTTTTCGACCGACTAATACGGACGCGATTTGCTATGTGCTGAGCTATAAATAGGGTTTTAGACCCTAATTAAATCATCTTGGAATCTTTGGAGCTTTAACTTTTGAGAGCTTAAGCTTGGAGACGGCAGAAGAAGAGGAAAGCAGAAGAATTCAAGGGCAGAAGGTGGGAGCTGAAGAACGGAAGAATCCGAGCTTCATCTGCGTTTGAATTTTATGCTTTCGTTTATTTATTCTGTATTTTCAGTTTTTAGTATGTCAGGCTAAAGCCCTAATCTAGGGTTTTGATGAAACCTTTGTTTTGACGAATTGATTGAGATTATCCAATTTATTACCTTTTATTGAGTTTTCCCAATTATGTTTAATGCTTGCAATTATCTGGCCAATAGTTGTATTGATTTAATCATTCACTTCGAATCGGGAGAGGAGATTTGGTGAGGAACTATTGGTGAGGACCGTTTTATTCTGTGAGATAGGAATATACTCATAGGAACTACGTGGCCTTTAGGAGATTTCATGCTTTTTGCCTATCGACGAAATAATTCACCTAGGGATAGAGTGCGTTAGTCGCCGTTAGATAAATCTATTGACCTCGGGAGAGGCGGTAGAATATATTAGCAATCTCCGCCTTCAATAAATTGGGAAAATTATTTATTACGGATAATCGAGAGTAAATTCGGATTAACTAAGGTGGATTGAACCCTAGACTTATTTATCATTTGATTTCTTGTATCCAAGATATTGTTTTCTACTGCTTAGTCTTTTAGTACTTCTTTTAGTTATTAATCGCAAAACCCAAAATTCGATTGTTCAGATAAAATTGGAATACGAAAACATCGGTAGTTAGAGATTCAATCCTCGTGGGAACGATAATCTACTTATCACTTTATTACTTGTAAACGATGACGTGCACTTGCGTGTAGGAAATATCGCAACAAGTTTTTGGCGCCGTTGCCGGGGATTGAAATTTTCTAATATCAATTTAAGTATTTCCAGTCTTAATTTGAACGTTTTATTTTTATTTTTTGTGTATTTAATTTCGTTTATTTGTTTTTCCTTTCAGGACCTTTCGTGTAGTGCATGAGAAGACTCGGTAACGAAGGCCTATTACCTTTGGATACTGAGCTCGAGCGCACGCTAAGAAGGAACAAAAAGGAGAAAAGAGAGTTGCTGACGACGGTCAACATGGCCGACAATATCGAAATCCAAGGAGGAGACAACCAAGTGCGGCAAGTTCAACCGGAACTAGCTCTTCGGGATTATGCCATGCCGCAGGTCAACGCTAATTTTTCGGGAATTCGGCGTCCCACTATCCAAGCTAATAATTTTGAGATCAAGCCCGCCATTATTCAGATGGTGCAGGCGAGCCCATTCTGTGGACTGCCGAAAGACGACCCGAATGCCCATATTGCTTCTTTCCTTGAGATATGCGACACATTTAAAACTAATGGTGTCACCGACGATGCCATCCGATTGAGGCTTTTCCCTTTCTCTTTGAGGGATAAAGCAAAGTTTTGGTTAAATTCATTACCGCCGGGGTCGATTACAACATGGGAGAGGTTAGCGCAAGCCTTCCTTGCCAAATTTTTCCCACCAGCTAAGACGGCGAGGTTGAGGAATGAAATAACCACCTTTTGTCAATACGATATGGAATCGCTCCACGAGGCGTGGGAGCGATATAAAGAATTGCTACGAAAATGCCCTCATCACGGCATTCCTGATTGGCTTCAGCTTCATACGTTCTATAATGGTTTGAGTGCTTCTACACGCACTCTCGTGGATGCGGCCTCTGGTGGGACCTTCATGGGAAAATCTATGGCCGAGGCACACGTGCTTTTGGAAGATATGGCCGAAAACGCATACCAATGGCCATCGGAAAGATTGACACCGAAGAGAGTCATGGAAGTTTCAAGCAATGATCCGATTTCCACCTTGTCAGCTCAAGTCGCCGCTTTGACACAACAGCTCCAGGCATTTTCGCACACACCAGCCCCCGTTACCATAGAAACATGCAATTGGTGTAACGGATCACACCCGAGCGCGGAATGTCAAGTTGGAAATCCGTTCGAGCAAAATCAGATGGAGCAGGCTCAATTCGTAGGAAATGGGAATCGGCCGAATAACCCGTACTCCAACACTTATAATCCGGGGTGGCGCAATCATCCCAACTTTTCATGGAGAAACGGACAGAACTCACACCAGCCCCCTTTCGCCCAGAATCAACAGCAGCCCCATCCCGCTCCCAAAGTGTCTCTCGAGGAAGCACTTGCAAAATTGGCGGCAAATACGAGTCAATTTATGACTCGTACGGAAGCTACATTACAAAATCATTCTGCTTCCATTCGGAATTTGGAGGTCAGTGGGCCAAATCGCTAATGTGTTGACAGCTCGTCCGGAGGGAGCATTGCCGAGTACAACAGAGACAAATCCTAGAGAGAGTCTAAATGCAATTAGCTTGAGAAGCGGGAGAGAGGTGCTGGATCAGCCCGAGCGGGGTAAAGAGAAGAAGGAAATTGAGGAGTCGAAGGATTTGAAGCCGGATAACTCGAAGGCATGTGTTCTCCCCGTTCCGTTTCCGCAGAGATTACAGCAACGGAGGGCGGACAAACAATTTTCTAAGTTCCTAGATGTGTTCAAAAGCTTCACATAAATATTTCGTTCGCCGACGCATTGGAGCAGATGCCGAGTTATGTCAAGTTTATGAAAGAGATATTATCGAAGAAGAGAAAGCTTGAGGAGTTTGAAACGGTCACCTTGACGGAGGAATGCGGTAATTCTTCAAAAGAAGCTCCCACCTAAATTGAAAGATCCGGGAAGCTTCAACATACCGTGCACCATGGGAATCTTTCGTTTAATAAGGCACTATGCGAGCTGGGTGCGAGTATCAACCTCATGCCTCTGGCGATTTTCCAAAAGCTGAATATTGGGGAAGCCAAGCCAACCACAGTCTCCTTACACTTGGCGGATCGATCGATCCAGTATCCGAGGGTCGTCATCGAGGATGTGTTAGGTAAAGTTGATAAGTTCATCTTTCCTACTGATTTCATCGTACTCGACATGGAGGAAGATGAAAATATTCCAATCATCTTGGGACGACCATTTCTAGCGACGGGCCGAACCCTTATAGACGTGGAAAAGGGGGAGTTGACTCTGAGGGTCCAAGACGAGCAAGTTACTTTTCAAGTATTCAAATCGTTCCCATGTCCCGGAAGTGCTGATAAAGGATCACAAATTGAAGGTGTGGATGTTGTTGAAAAAGGAAAGCACCGAAAACATCGTCGGTGGGAAAATTCAGATTTTGTGTTAAATGGCCCAAGTTTTAAGAAGGATGTAGAACGAGTGGCGTTCCTCGAGCATGAGGAAAAATCTGCTGCAGTCGTGAGTTCGTTTGTGAAGGAGGAGAGTGAGCCGAAAGCCAAGCGGACAATTAGTCATGGAGAAACCGGTGTTTCGGGAAGTTATTCACGTTGAAACCTTTTCGCAAACAACATTTGATGACCGAACCGAAAGTCGAACCGCTGATGACCAATGGTCATAATCTTAACCAAAATATAAACGGTTCGATGAACGGGGCGGAAACCAAATGGAGTTTGCGAAAAGCGAACTAATGTTGTCCAATAGGTCCGGCTGAAGACTATAAACTTAGCGCTTCTCGGGAGGCAACCCGATTTCGTAGTTGTAGATTTTTGCATTTCTTTATTTTTCTTGTATTCGTGATTCTTATTTTTCATCATTTTTGTGCTTCAATTTGCTTCTGCCTCCCGTTTTTAACGTCTTCTTCTCAAAATTCTGTGCAGGAAAGTCCCAGGGAAGAAACTGAAGTATGAGCCGCGGCACAGGTATTGTGAGCCGCGGCACACATCAATCGCCAGGGGAGGCTAAACCAACTGTACCATGTGCCGCGGCACGGCATAAATGAGCCGCGGCACACTTGAGCAATGTGCCGCGGCACACGAAATCTGTGCCGCGGCACATGACGAAACAAGAACACAGGCAAAAGGGACTGTACCCTGTGCCGCGGATCACTTTAGCTGTGCCGCGGCACACTATGCGGAATCCGAAAGGCCAGGTAACATATAACACGCATTCGGCCGGCATTATCAGGTACGCTCCCTTCTCCTTTTCCTTCCCTCCCATTAGCGACGGTAGACCAAGTTCTTCCAAATTTTTTTCTGCGTTTTCTTCTTGCAATCTTCAAAAAGGTACGCTTCAATCTTTAATTTTTATTTGCTTATGGTTTATATTTGGAAGTTGTTTATGCTTTGAATGAATGGAACATGCTTATTCTCCTTTAAAAGTTTTAGGATTGTTTAGAGAATAACATGGTAGTTTCATCGAATTTTCTTGGTTAAATTGGAATGTAAATGAGTTGAATGTGCCGAGTTACTGATGATTGAAATATGTTTCAGTTTGGGGGTTGAATCAAGCTATAACTATGTTTATTCTTCAAGTAAACTTGTGCCCTCAAGGTGTCTGATAAATTGCCTAAATGAAAAATTTTCTTTGAAAAGGCAATCGTTTTGAATTTTCGTGCAACATATACGTTTTAAACTTACAGCAAGCCCTCCCCTTACGGTCGGGCTAAACGTTTAAATCTAATTTCATCCTTCTCTCACGTATGCGCTATTTTCTTAAATTTGGAATTTACATTTGGACATCCTTAGCCGAGCGTAGATTATTGTTATTATTGTTGCGTATATAAACCCTCATGTTTTACTTTTCGGGACCATATGGCGCGAACAAAGAAGTTGAGCAAGCGTGCTAGACCGAGTCATCCCCTACTCGAGGAGACCTCTCGTGGTAGGGCCGAGGCGGAGGGGCACCAATTTTCGGACCCGAAATTCACAAGATATTTAATGAAAAGATCCGGCCACGACCACTTATTCCAGAGAGGGTTTTACTCGGCTCCTCGGGACGGGAATTGCTCACCATGATTGACGAGATGGGGTGGGCGGATTTACCGCACCTCCCGAGCGCGGTTATCTCGATCGTCAGAGTTTTACGCCGATTACCGCCAAGCACATCCGGCGGGGCATACGTTGCCGTCTTTAGAGTCTCGGACTCGAGTTGACGTCCGAGGGGTTACAGATTGATTTCTCCACGATCGCTATTCGGAGGCTTTTTGGGTTTCGGTGGTTGTGAGTCACCTATGACCGAGTGATGACCGGCCTCACTAAGGAGGCCCTGCTTGAGACCATTGCACGGCCCGGTACCGACCGGGAGCGGCGAGCACGAGTTCATCCACTTTTCATTTCAGAGCTCGCGCCTCAGCCGGCTCGGGCGAGCACAGCTTTATTTTATCTGCGCACGCATTGACCCCACCTCCCAGATCCATCTGATCTTTCTCTCCCGCGCCCGGACACTTTTTGCTATCACTTAGGGCTGCGTTTGATGTGGCCCCCATCCTGGTCCGATCTATCTTCCAGAGTATCCAGGGGGGGCCAAGACGGGGTTGAAGCACCCCTCCCTCATCTGCGCTTTATGCCGGCAGTCGGGGCTGACTTGGTCAGACGACGAGCCGATGCTTGCCCCACAGGCCCCGATCGACCACCGTATCATATCACACTTCGACCAGTGGGGCGGAGCGCCGGCACACGCTCGGGGGAGAGGATTTTTGCTAGAGGAGGCTCACGAGGGATCTCCCGAGCCGCTTTTGTTGACGCATGGAGATGCCGGCCCGCAGCCCGATAGAGCGAGGTTGGAGGAGTTGTTTGACGGGCTGCGGGAGGATTTGAGGAGACAGAGAGAGGAGCAGAGAGAGGAGCTGAGGAGAGAGAGAGAGGAGCTGAGAGAGGAGACGAGGAGAGAGAGATGAGATGAGGAGAGAGAGAGAGAGAGAGAGCTTGATGGCTGCCATGCGGGAGGAGCAGCGGGCGGAGCGGGAGAGTGTCATTGCTACCGTCCGAGCCGAGATGCGAGAGCAGGCCCGCCGGGCAAGCCGACGAGCGGCGAGGCGTCTTGCTGCGAGGGATGCTTATCATCAGGAGCACCTCGCCGCATGGACGGCCCACATCATGCATCCCGACGGGCCATTTATTGCGCCCGCCCGGCCAGCCACACCACCCTCCTCACCGGACGATGCCGGCACCAGCTCCTGAGCAGACTGGAGGGGAGTACTTGACCTTTTACTTTTATTGCATATCATTTTTGTCCATTGAGGTCAATGTACGTCCTAAGTTTGGGGGGATTTACTTTCAGTTTCTACATTCATTACTGTACCTTATTTTCTTGCTGTACATTATTTCGTTGCACTTTTCATTTCTTTGCGCGTAAATTTTTTTTTAGATAGCCTTGCTTGTCTTAGTTTTTCTTTATTCGTGAATTTTCGTGCTTCTATTTGTGTGATACTGATGTTACGACACTGTCTTTCTCTCTGAAGAAGCGGGCGAGTTCTAGTCGAGTTGTAGTCGATTATTTCATTACCTTAGTATTCAATTAGGTCCGAAATTTTTCGTGAATGTAGAGGTCTTGGCAGATAAGAGACGATACATACTTGTTTCGAAATCCCCATCAATACGTTTGGCTACATTTTCCGGATAGAGAGTAAATCTTGTTTTTTGATCGTTTTGGCACTTAGATTGAGTTTAGAGTCGGTCAGTTTTTCCCTAAAAGTCGAGATAATGTGTTCTATGAAGGGAAGTCTAGTAACCGGGGGTATTCGCATAACCCGTTGTTTACTCTCGCGTAAAGCAGCGACCCGATTAGACTAGTGATTTAGATATTTCACATGTGCCAATGATAGGGAGCCTAGTAACCGGGGTATTCGCGTGACCATTGTTTACTCTCGCGTAAAACGGCAACCTTGATTCGGACATGCGGAAATTATGTATTCGAGTTGTTTCTCGCCGTAGACGGGAACTTAGTAACTAGAAGCATCCATGTGCCCCATGAGTGTCTTTTACGTCAAACGGTTTTCCAATACATGAGAATGGAGTTTTCCACCTAGGATTATCCCGATGAAACATCCGAGATCCTAACCTAGTGGTCACGAATCAAATTCTTGAAGCATATATATAAGGGGATCTGTCCGAGGTTTAATTGTTATGAAACTCGTGAAAATTGTGCCTTACATTTGTGGAGCAGGACGAACTAGCTTGGTTGTGTTAGCCTTTCTTATTGACGGTCGATTTGATTCACGTTTTGTTGATCTTTGAAGTGAATTTTACGCATGAGCGAGTGATTAGGGTGAATTTGATTGCTTTGCAGAATCATTATTCTGAGTGCAGCTCGCTTTTATGACACTCGTATTATATAGAGAGAATTACAGGATAGTATTGATTAGGTTGAACACTATGAGTTGCACGATTATTCACGACATTCTTTTATTGAATTTAATTCTTTTTGCTTGAGGACAAGCAAAGGCTTAAGTTTGGGGGTATTTGTTAGGCGTATTTTTATACGCTTATTTATCATTATTTCGTAATATTTTGGAGAGTGAAATCGTATAAATGAGCTTTTAATGCCTTAATTTTGTATGATTGACAGGAAATTGAAGTCGGAAGCTAAAGCGAGGCAAAGCAGGCGCGGCTAAAGCGGACTGCGAGCCGCGGCACAAGGAAGGCGAGCGACACATGAAGACACCGAAGGGCGAGTAACTGTGTACTGCATGTGCGCAGCCTGACCAGTGAGCCGCGGCACGGAAGAATTAATTAACGCCGAGCATTGGTGAAGCGATGTGCCGCACACGAGTTTAGTGAGCCGCGGCACACTTAGCGGGTTTAGTAGGTGCATGCGGATTTTGAAATTTGGCTTGATTTTCGGCCAGACTAATACGGACGCGATTTGCTATGTCTTGAGCTATAAATAGGGTTTTAGACCCTAATTAAATCATCTTGGAATCTTTGGAGCTTTAACTTTTGAGAGCTTAAGCTTGGAGACGAGAAGAAGAGGAAGCGAGAAGAATTCAAGGCGGAAGGCGGGAGGCGAAGAGCGGAGGAATCCGAGCTTCATCTGCGTTTGAATTTTATGCTTTCGTTTATTTATTCTGTATTTTCGGTTTTTAGTATGTCGGCTAAAGCCCTAATCTAGGGTTTTGATGAAACCTTTGTTTTGTGAATTGATTGAGATTATCGATTTATTACCTTTTATTGAGTTTTCCCAATTATGTTTAATGCTTGCAATTATCGGCCAATAGTTGTATTGATTTAATCATTCACTTGAGTCGGGAGAGGAGATTTGGTGAGAACTATTGGTGAGGACCGTTTTATTCTGTGAGATAGGAATATACTCATAGGAACTACGTGGCCTTTAGGAGATTTCATGCTTTTTGCCTATCGACGAAATAATTCACCTAGGGATAGAGTGCGTTAGTCGCCGTTAGATAAATCTATTGACCTCGGGAGAGGCGGTAGAATATATTAGCAATCTCCGCCTTCAATAAATTGGGAAAATTATTTATTACGGATAATCGAGAGTAAATTCGGATTAACTAAGGTGGATTCAGAACCCTAGACTTATTTATCATTTGAGTTCTTTTATCCAAGATATTGTTTTCTACTGCTTAGTCTTTTAGTACTTCTTTTAGTTATTAATCGCAAAACCCAAAATTCGATTGTTCAGATAAAATTGGAATACGAAAACATCGGTAGTTAGAGATTCAATCCTCGTGGGAACGATACTCTACTTATCACTTTATTACTTGTAAACGATGACGTGCACTTGCGTGTAGGAAATATCACAACAACTATCAGCTCCGGGTGAGGGAGTCCGATGTGCCGAAAACAGCTTTTCGGACGAGATACGGGCATTTTGAGTTTGTAGTTATGCCCTTTGGGTTAACTAATGCGCCGGTGGTGTTCATGCAGTTGATAAACAAAGTCTTTATCGAGTATTTGGATAAGTGTGTCGTCGTCTTCATTGACGATATTCTTAATTATTCGAGGAACGAGGAAGAGCATGCCCATCATTTGCGAGTAGTGTTAGACATTTTGAGGACTGAGCAACTCTATGCGAAGTTCTCGAAATGTGAGTTCTGGCTGAAGGAAGTGATGTTTTTAGGTCACGTGATTTCAGCCGAGGGAGTTCGAGTGGATCCGCAAAAGATTGAGGCAGTGTTGGATTGGGCACCGCCCAAGAATGTGAAGGAGATCCGTAGTTTCTTGGGTTTGGCCGGCTACTACCGTAGGTTCGTCGAGGGTTTCTCGGCGGCAGCCGCTTACGGTTGCTCCAATCCGAGAAGTTAAATGCAGTAATGACGAGAGGCAGTCGAGTTTTGAGGAGCTGAAGAAGCGTTTGACTTCAGCCCCGGTTTTGGCGTTGCCATGTGGCAACGAGGGTTTTGCCGTTTATAGTGATGCTTCGGGTCAGGGTCTTGGGTGCGTACTGATGCAGCACGGCAAGACCATTGCCTATGCGTCGAGACAGTTGAGGCCGCATGAGTTGAAGTACCCTACTCATGATTTAGAGTTAGCGTCAGTCATTTTTGCGCTCAAGATTTGGCGTCACTATCTTTTCGGCTCTGCATGTCAGATTTTTACCGATCACAAAAGTCTAAAATACATATTTACTCAGCGGGAGTTGAATATGAGGCAGAGGAGGTGGTTAGAGCTGATTAAGGATTATGACCTCGAAATCCTTTATCATCCGGGCAAGGCGAACGTCGTGGCCGACGCCTTGAGTCGGAAACCAGTTGCGTTGCGAATGCTTGAGGTCCTTACGTCTCAGTATGAGCTTCGGCGGTCTTTGATCGAGTTAGATGTTGAGGTTTTGTTGCCTGGAGCTGTCGGGCAACTTTCTGCTTTAGAGATTTCGTCGTCTTTGGTTGATGAAATTAAGCTGAAGCAGTTAGAGGATTCGATGATTACTCTAATCCGAGAGAACGTTCTTAAGGGAAAGTCTCCTGGGTTTGTGAGTCATGAGGATGGTGTGTTGAGATTCCAAAGTCGGCTGTGTGTACCGAACGGCTTGGATTTGAGACAGAGTATTTTTCGTGAGGCCCATGCTACGCCTTACTCCATTCATCCTAGGTCGAGTAAGATGTACAAAGATCTGAGGAGGAATTTCTGGTGGAATGATATGAAGGAGGAGGTCGCGCAGTTTGTAGCGAGATGTTTGACTTGCCAGCAGGTCAAAATCGAGCATCAGCGACCAGCCGGATTATTGCAGTCACTTCCCGTTCCAGAATGGAAATGGGAAGACATATTGATGGACTTCATTACGAGTTTGCCGAGATCGAGATTGGGCATGAATATGGTTTGGGTGATTGTTGATCGCCTGACCAAGTCGGCACATTTCCTGGGCATCAAGGATACTTGGGGCCCGGAGAAGTTGGCTCGTGTGTTTATTGCGCAGATTGTGAGGCTTCAGGGTACTCCAAAGTCTATTGTTTCGGATTGTGATGGCCGTTTTGTATCGCATTTCTGGCAGGTGGTGCATAAGGCGTTGGGTACTCATTTGCGTTTGAGTACCTCTTTTCATCCTCAGTCAGATGGACAGTCGGAACGCACTATCCAGACGTTTGAGGATATGTTGCGTGCTTGTGCTCTCGACTGGAGTAGTGACTGGGAGGAGCATTTGCCATTGATCGAATTCACGTACAACAATAGTTGGCACGCGTCGATTCGGATGGCACCGTATGAGGCGCTTTATGGGCGGTGTTGTCGATCGCCGATTTGTTGGAACGAAGCATCCGATTTGATCGGGACCGAACCGGATATTGTTTTAGAGACGAGGCGGAAGGTGGATTTGATTCGAGAACGGATGTTGACCTCTCAGAGTCGACAGAAGTCGTATGCCGACGTCCGTCGTTGACCTTTTGAATTCGAGGTGGGGAACCACGTTTTGCTAAAGGTGTCGCCGGCGAAGGGAGTTTTCCGCTTCGGGAAGAAGGGAAAGTTGAGTCCGAGATTTATTGGACCCTTTGAGATTCTCGAGCGAGTCGGTGAGTTGGCATACCGCTTGGCTCTGCCTCCGGCCTTGAGTCACGTTCATAGCGTTTTCCATGTTTCGCAGCTGAGGAAATATGTTCCAGATCCTAGTCATATCATCGACTTTGGCGAGATCGATATTGCCGAGGACATTACCTTCGAGGAGCGTCCCTTGAAGATTTTAGAGCACCGTGAGAAGCGACTGAGGCATAAGACCATTCCTTTGGTCAAAGTGCAATGGTCGAGACATGGCGTCGAGGAGGCAACTTGGGAAACCGAGGATAGCATGCGTGCTAAGTACCCCGAGTTGTTTATTTCTTAAGTTTCGGGACGAAACTTGTTTTTAGAGGGGTAGAATGTAATATCCGCATTTTTCCTTCCTCTTAATATTCTTATTTTGAGGTATTTTCATTTTTGGCAGCTCGCTTGTAACCGTATTGACATCTTGAGGATATTTAATATTGGGATTTTTGTCGTTCGAGCTTGTTTCGGACTCGTTTTACTCGTTTTGATGTTTCATGTTGTTTTCGTCGTTATTTCGGGTATTCTCGTAAATCGTCGTTCGAAACAGCCGTTTCGGGGTTGCCGAGGATCCATCCCATGTTTTTATGCATGTTGTGAACTTCTGTTTAGTGTTTCGACCATGTATTATACATTTCGGATGTTTTGGGCCGTTTTGTGAATTTCCCAAACTTTTGGAAAAATTACGTTTGTTGTTATTTTTCTGAACCTTTGAGTAGTCGGGAATATGCTTCCCTTCAGCACTTAAGTTCGTCGTTTCAGGTCCCTTACATCCATACCATCGTGAATTGTTCACCGTTGTATTTCGATTCTTTTTCGGTACCTTCCTCATCCATTTCTGGCCTGTACTCTCCAGAAAGGAAGGTTACGTACGTAACACCCTTTTGGTTACGTACGTAACGTCCTAGTGTAAATCGGTACAGGCATTTCTGCCTTTTTGGTTACGTACGTAAGGCCCTTACGGCTTACGTACGTAATACAACTTACGTACGTTAGCATGTGGTGGCTAACGTGCGTAACGAGGTCTGGGTTTATAAACCCAGGAGTTGACCGATTTCGGTCATTTATCATCCCTCTCCCCTCCTCCGACTTGTGGGCGATTTCCTTGGTGTTTTCCGGCGATTTGAAGCTTAGCAACTCCGAGCCATCATCTTCTTCGAGTTTTTGGAGTATATTATCAACCTCTAATCGTGATCTTCGTCAGTATTCGAGGTAAACTCCTAAAATCTTGTTTTGGTATTATTGGTTTTCCTACGGATTCATGGTATATTTCGTAGTTGTTGCATATCGAGAGGGTTTGGTTGTGGTCCGCCCTCGTCGTTGTTGTTAAACGGATATACATGAATCGTAGGCGGGTTTTCGGGTGTATTCCAATTCCGTATTCATTTAGGATTGGTTGTGATTGTGTTCTTCGTATCGTTAGGTTCGTGATTATCGGCTCCTAACGGTCATCGGTGTTTTTCCTTCCGTTTGTTGCGTCGTCTATTATTCAAGGCAAGAAATTCTTGGAAACCTTTATGATTAACGTGAAATGGTAATGTATATTGTGATTACTTTACTCACCTCGGGAGGGTCCGATGGGGCCTCGAGAGAATCTATGGCTTCGTCCTGGATTCATGAGTTTGATTCGCTAGCCAGCTCGGGAGGGTCCTTAGAGGCCTCGATTGGGATTCGTGGCTTCATCCCGGTCCTAGGTGACATGTGGTGCTTGATTTGTTTTATGAATGTGGCCAGCTCGGGAGGGTCCTTAGAGGCCTCGAGTGGGATTCGTGGCTTCGTCCCGGTCCTAGGCAAATTAATTGTGACTATTTGTTTCCAGAAAAGACATGTCTGGTTTTGGTTTTTGAAATGATATTGGTGCATGTACTATGAAATGTGTAAGCGATTGGTTTGCCTTGATTACTTGTACTAGCGTAATTGCTAACCCCTCTGGGGACCCGTTGTGGGGAAATTCTTGTTATGGATTTCAGGCTATGATCATCCCGAGACGGCGGCCAGGGACGATCTGAGGATGTTGGCAGGTCGTTGACATGTGCATTTGGGTCTACTTATTTCTTTTGTCCATTTCGATATGGTTGTTTCCTATATTTATAAACTGATAGACTGTACTCGCGAGTACTTAGGCTTTTCATTTCAAACTCCGTTTTGTATTATTTTAAATTGCTACATTATCGGTTGTTGCTTATTTCGCCGGTTGCTCCAGGTGTATTTTCATGTGTTGTATTATTTGAATGTGTATCCTCGCTAACCGAGATAGTTAGTCGAGTGGTGTTTGCTTGTTGTAGCCTGGTGGGTCCCATGTAGGGGTCCACGGCGCTGTAATATACTCCGAATATCTCGGGGTGTTACAAAACCACACACGACTTTGCCTCGTCTTCTATAGGTCCGGGCACAAGCGTTACAATGCTTGTCTTCGATTGGTCCAAGTACAACCAAACACTCAATATAAATTTTCTTATCTAGTATTCTATAGGAACTAGATAATCCTCACTTACGATTGTCAGAGTATAATCCTAACAATGCCGGATCAAAGATCCTAATAACACCGGATTAAGAACTCTTGATTCGTTTCTCTCAAGCTTGTGAAGGAGTGATGCAACACTCACAACAATCAAAGAAGATACGAAGTATATAAGATATTACAATATGCGAACAACACTCGTATCTTTTATCATCACAACTTAGTATGAAATAAATAGCAATAATTTGAGCTCAAGTGCGTTTGTATGCTTGAAGTTGTGTATCTTTGATATAGCCAATGGCATGGGTATTTATAGTGTTAATTCTCTCTTGATATGCTGAAAACTGGTACTATTAGCGTGCGCTAATAGTTTATTGTAGCGTGCGCTATCGTTGTATGACTTTGATGAACTGAGCTGTCTTCAAACTGTTCCAACGGTAATATAACATGTTTAGCGTGCGCTGGACAGTCCCTTTTGCATGCGCTGGCGACTTGGTCAGCTTACTTTACTTTGACTTTGAATAATAATACGGCTTAGTCTCCAACGTTCTTCTCCAACAGATAGATTTTGAACTTATCGTGCGCTAATGAACATCCTTAGCGTACGCTAGGTAGTCAATAGTTGCTTTCCAGATTTTCCGTGATTTCTTTGTTGACTTCGTTGTTCCAACGGTTGAATGACTAACGGTAGGATTTTGAATATTTAGCGTGCGCTAACATGTAACATATAGCGTGTGCTAATAATCTTCAGGTAGCATGCGTTAGTCTTCATTTTAGCGTGCGTTGACTGTTGCTTGTTCTTCAGTCCAGAGCTTACTGACTTGTATATGCTTTTAGGTAGCATGCACAACTTATGTTTGTAGCGTGCGTTAGCTAGTTCACATAGCGTGCGCTAACATCTTGATAGCGTGTGTTACCTGACTCTTGTTTTTCAGTCCAGACCTCACTGTCCTTACTGTCTTGTATAACCATGAAACCGATAGCGTGCACTAGGCACTTTGTTGCGTGCACTGATTTGATCAACTAGCGTGCGCTAGTATTGGAATCTTGCGTGCGCTAAAACATCAAGAGATTTCAAGTGCTCTGCAGGTGACTTTCGGACTTCAGGTAGCTTTTGATAGCGTGCGCTATCTCAGATATGTAGCATGCGCTAGACGTTGAATTAATCTTCAATGATTCATGCCGTTTAGTTGAATTTTGTTTAAATATTTTGAAAACGTTCATCATCAAAATACTTTGTTCAACAATCTCCCCCTTTTTGAGGATGTCAAAACATTTAATAAATACCTGCAAAATCGATTTGGAAATTTTTTCGAATCAAAGTATTTTGTTCGATTACATTAGTATGTTCGGTTTTTGAGAGTTTTCTCCCCATTTTTGACATAATCGAAAAGGTACTCCCCGCCTGAGATGAAGCCTTCCGTAAACAGTGATCATAAGAAAAATCGATGAGAAGAAAAACAAACTTCATTAAAAGGAGCATAAGTTCAAGCATAACAGATACAATCATCCAAATGAAGACACATCACAAATACCGAAAAAAACACATAAAAAAACATAATCCACTATTTTTCTAAGTTAATCAGCACACGAATTCTTAATTTTGGCGGTCGGAAGAAGGAGTCGGAAAGGGAAATGAAGGATGGGTATAACGAATAAAATCCTCCAACAAGCTGCGGATGGAGTGAACTTCTTCTTTGATTTCATATCTCAGAGACCGGATATCTTCACGAATTTCCAAGTGGTTGGTTTCAAGGCACCGCATTTGGACAACCAAATCTTCTTCATCCTTCTCGGTAGACGCCTCTCCCACAGGCCTTTTGCCCTTCGATATTGGTTTCCTAACAAATGTTCCCGTTTGAAGTTCTCGAATTGTCTCCGGGCCTCTTCTGGAAATACGCTCTTCCGATGTCGGCACACATGTTCCTTTTTCCACCCTATCTTCCTCCTTGAGATAGGGGAACAAGATCCAGCCTCGATTAAGCGTTTTCACATAATGCATCGACTTGAGTGAATATTCAGAAATCTCATGGCCACGGGACACGGGAACGGTCGTGTCTTGAGAGAGATCCACATTATGATACTTGAATATAATCGTCAAAATCGAGCTGTATGGCATTCCGGCCTTCCTGGACCGAGATGCATACTTCTTCAAGTGGAATAGCTCGGCTTTTGCAATGATCCAATGGTAAACCAAATACAAGAAATCAACCGCCTCATCATTTAAAACATGAAACATAACTTGTTTGTCGATGCCAACAAGCTTGTGTTGAGTGTTTACTTTAGGCATAATACACCTTGTCAGAGCAACCAAAAACAAACGTATCTCGATACCAAAATTATTATTTTCAAACACATCAACGGTTATATCAATCACAGCTTTCGAACTAAGGAATTCCTGGATTTCAAGTGAATTGATATCATCTTCGTCATTCGTTCTCTTGGAACACATAAACCCTTCATTTTGAAATCCAAATAATTCCTTCAAGATTTCAAACGAGATAAACAACAATTTCCCACCAACAAATGAATAAATGACATTCGATTTCGACGAAGCATGATTTCCAACAGTAATGTTTACATAAAATTCACGAACCAAGTTAGGATAAATATCATATTTGCATTCCACGAACTTTTCAATTCCCAATCCACTAAATAGATTACGAATCTCGACTCCCACTCTTTCTAGACTATGCACATTGAAGAAATAGCAATCGGTTACATTTTCTTGTGGAAGGGTCTCATAGAATACCTTTTCAGCTTCGGGTGAAATGAACCTTGACGAATCGAATTCGAAGTTGCACGGCCTCTTGGATGATTTCTTCGCGGATACCTTTGAGCTACTAGCCATTTGAGATCGAAGAGGATTTGCAGGATGATTCGCTGGTAAATTTTGCTTTTTGAGAGAAATTTCACGGTTAGATGGTAGGGTTTATTAAGAAATGAAAAGGGGATCGGCCTAAGGAGGTCTTTTAAATGACCTGGACAGTTGTTAGCATACGCTGTATAGTGTCTTAGCATGCGCTAACCAGTTCTGAGAATAAAACATGAAAAACCTGTTTAGCGACTGAAGAGTGTTTTGAGGCTATGGACGAAAAATTATTATGCTGATTCCACTTCTAAAAACAATGTAAGAAACTTATCCTAAAAAATTATCGATATGTCCCATACCGAGTTGCAACCTAATAGAATTGAAAGATTCCTCAAGTAGGGGTTTTGTAAATATATCTGCAAATTGATCTTTTGTAAAAATTAAACAGATGTCTTTCTTTTGAACATGATCCCGCAAAAAATGATGTCTAATGTCTATATGTTTAGTTCTACTATGCATCACAGGAATTTTACTCAGATTAATAGCACTGGTGTTGTCACATAAAATTGGGGTATTTTCAAAATAGATGTCATAGTCGCGGAGTTGATTTTTTATCCATAATACCTGCGCACAGGCGCTCCCTGCTGCGACATACTCGGCTTCAGCTGTAGACATTGCTACGCTTGTCTGCTTTTTACTTCCCCAGGAGATTAAGCATGAACCGATGAAGTGACATGCACCGCTAGTGCTTTTCTTGTCAATTTTAGATCCGCTGAAATCGGCGTCACTATATGCAATTAAATTAAAATCCAAACAAGATGGATACCATAATACTAGACCAATAGTCCTTTTCAAATATCAAAAAATACCTTTACAAGCAGTTAAATGGGATTCCTTAGGATTTGATTGAAATCTAGCACATAAGCAAGTAGCAAATATTATATTCGGTCTAGAAGCAGTTACATAATAACGGAGATCCGATAATACCTCGATATAGCCTTTGATCCATGGATTTTCCATTTTCATCTTTGTCCAATTTTAACGTGGAAGACATTGAAGTTGAAATTGCTTTGCTACTTTCCATTTTGAACTTCTTGAGGAGATCATGAGAATATTTTCTTTGATGGATGAAAATCCCGTCTTCACATTGTTTGATTTGAAGCCCGAGGAATAATATTAATTCTCCCATTATACTCATTTCGAACTCTCCCTTCATGAGATTAGAAAAGTCTTGGCAAAGAGATTCGTTAGTAGCACCGAAAATAATATCGTCAACATATATTTGACATACAAATATATTATTATCTAAAATTTTCACAAATAAGGTATTATCAATTTTACCTCTCGTATAGTTATTTGCAATTAAAAATTGACTTAAAAGATCATACCATGCCCGAGGTGCTTGCTTCAAACCGTAGAGAGTTTTGTTGAGCTTGTAGACATAATATGGAAATTGATGATCTTCAAAACCAGGAGGTTATTTGACGAACACTTCTTCCTGAATGAAGCCATTTAAAAATGCACTTTTCACATCCATTTGATATAGATTTTCTTGTGATCTGCAAAGGCACATAACAAACGAATGGCTTCGAGACGAGCCACATGCGCAAAACTTTCTTCATAATCAAGACCCTCTTCTTGATTATAACCTTGTGCGACCAAACGAGATTTATTTCTTACTGGATAACCGTCTTCGTCACACTTAATTTTGTGCACCCATTTAGTTCCGATAATTGTTTTATCTTTAGGTGCGGGAACTAAATTCCATACTTTATTGCGTTCAAATTGAACGAGCTCTTCTTGCATTGTCATCGCCCAACTTTCATCATCAAGAGCTTTGGATACATTCTTGGGTTCAATCTCGGATACAAAAGCACAATGAGCAATATACTCGGTGGTTCTCCTTCGTGTTTGAACACCATCTTCAATATTCCCAATAACAAGGTCTCTTGGATGATCTTTGTTATGCTTCCAATCTTTCGGCAAATCATCGATTATATTCTTCTGAATTTCTGAAAATTTCTCCATTTTGCTTGAGGGATGAGAGACCAGAAGAATACCTACATTAGCAAAATATTCTACCTTTCCCGGCGATGAGATTATATCATTGAATTTGATATGAATGGATTTTCAACTTTATTAGTTCTAATGTTATACACACGAAAAGCTTTGCTATTTGTAGAATAGCTAAGAAATATCCTGGAATCGGAGTTGGCATCAAATGTGCCCAAATTTTCCTTACCATTTTTTAAGATGAAAACATTGCAACCAAATGGATGAAAGTAAGATATGTTTGGCTTTTTGCCCTTCCAAATTTCATACGGGGTTTTAATTAAAGTTCTACGAAAATGAACCCGGTTGATCACATAACATGCCGTGAAAATAGCTTCGGCCCAAAAATATTGCGGAAGAGAGTATTCGTTTAACATTGTCTTCGACATCTCCTCCAATGATCGTTTTTTTCCTTTCAACAACTCCATTTTGTTGAGGTGTTCTAGGAGCCGAAAAATTATGATTAATACCATACTTGTCACACAAAAGTTCAAACGGAGTGCAATCAAATTCACCTCCGTGATCGGTACGAATAGAAATTATGGAAAGGTTTTTCTCATTTTGTACCAAACGACACCATTTAGAAAACTCGGAAAATGTGTCATCTTTATGAGCAAGAAATCGAACCCATGTAAATAGATAATAGTCATCAACAATCACCAACGTGTAAAGTTTACCATTTAGACTAACATATCGAGATGGTCCAATTAAATCCATATGCACAAGTTCAAGAATGCTTCTCGTGGAAACCTCGAATTTTGGTTTAAAAGATTCTCGAGTATGTTTCCCTTGTATGCAAGAGTCACACAAATATTTATGATCAAATTTGAGTTTGGGTAAACCACGAACTAAATCATATCTCGATAGTTTAGAAATGATAGGTAGAGATGTATGCCCCAATGTTCTATGCCATAAAAATGCATTTTCATCCAAAGTAATAAGGCATTTTTTATTAAATGAATTTTTATCATTAAGATCAACAATGTAAATATTTCCACATCTCAAACCAATAAATGTAATCTTTTTATTTTTAAAAGCAATGCAATGCGTTTCTTCAAATAGAATTTTAAAACCTTCATCATACAATTGAGGAATGCTAAGTAAATTATGATGCAAACCTTCAACAAATAACACCTTATTAATAGAAGGAGAAGGTTCCTTACCAACATTACCGGTGCCCATAATCTTCCCCTTTTTATTGTCATCAAAGGTCACATGTCTTTGTTCTTGATATTCAAGATCTTCAAATAATTCTTTGGTACCATACCTGTGCCTAGAACAACTGCTATCAATGTACCACTTGCTTTTCTTTGGCATTGGTACCTACAAAAATAGTGTGTTTCAGTTGTTTTGGTACCCAAGCCCTTTTGGGTCCTACAAAGTTAACAATACTTATAGCGTTTGGAACAATTGTCCCTTTGGAACACATATTTGTTTAACTTTGATGGTTCTCAATTTTGAATGAACTGAAAGGATTTTTTGAGTTCTCGGTTTCTGTATTCTTTATCTTGTCAAGATTTATAAGAGATTGTTCTATTTTAAATGGATCGAAACCAAGACCATGTTTTAACAATGGAGATTTTGAATAGATAAAAGCTTTTCGAACTTCTCGTTTCTAAGAGTAAATTTATTCATTATATATTTCAATTCCTTTTGAGTTTTCGTCTACTCGATTTTTAAAATATTTTCTTTCTCAAGGCATAAGGTATGGTCTATTTCAATATTTTTGCTTTTATTTTGAAGAGTAGAATTTTCGAGATCTAAAGATTTTATTTTCCTCTTTAAAGACATATTTAATTTAACCATTTCATCATATTCCATATTTAAGGATTCAAACGCGCTTAATAGCTCATCGTCATGATTAACTTCTTGTGAATCACAGAAATCAAATGAATCATATTCATCATCATTGAGATTAGAACTTACCTCGATAGTATTTCTGAGTCGAGAGCCATGAATGTGAGATTTGCGTCTAGGGATCTTTCAATCTCCTCCTGGTCATCACTCCAAGAAGCAATTAGAACTTCCTTCTTTTTTAATCTTTCGATTTGAGACTTGGAAGTAGATCATCGTAATTCTTTGGCGTAGTGACTGGCTTGACCGCATTTCCGATAATTATTGTTGAACTTCTTTGTAGGAGCATAAGCATTTTTCTTTTGTTTCGTCTTACCAGCCCGACCAAGGAAGCTCCGCCTTTTTTGAATTAAGTTTTTGTATATTCTAAAATTCTTGGCGTTGAGAGCGAGTTCCTCGTCATCTTCATCTTCCGAAACTTCTTCCTCAATATCGCTATCAACGTTGAACGCGACTAGTTTTTCATGAGGCTTTGGTTTGGAGCCTCTCGATTTGAGAACGATATGATAGTTGATAAGAGACCTGATGAGGGCGCTAAATTCAAGCTTGTTGAGATCTTTGGATTCCATGATTGCAGTAATTGTAGCATCCCATTCACGCGGCAATGAGCGAAGAATTTTTTTAGCCTTGTCGCTACTTGATATAGGTCTTCCAAAGGATGCAAGGTCATTGGTTATAGACGAAAAGCGATCCAGCATAAAAGTGATTGTTTCATCATCCTTCATGGAAAAGAGTTCATAATCATGAAGTAGCATGTTGATCTTGGTCTCCTTGACCTGAGTAGTTCCTTCATGAGTTACCTCAAGAATTTCCCAGATTTCTTTCGCGCTTTCGTAAGATGATATCCTATTAAGTTCTTCAGGATTAAGAGCACAGTGAAGGAGTTCAGTAGCACGAGTGTTAATGTGCGTGTTCTTCCAATCTTCGTCGTTGAATTCATCGAATTTTTTCAGTGACCCATCTTCCTTCTTGGCGATTTTTGGACCAAGAATGATGACTTTCCAGATTTCAATGTCATAAGCTTGAACGAATATAGCCATCTTATTTTTCCAAGTCATGAAGTTGGAGCCGTCAAAGAAAGGAGGATGTTTGAGGGCATTTCCTTCGATTTGACCCAATAGAGCTATTTGCAGATCTTTTTCTCTTAGGTGTTAAAACCTTTAAAAAGAGACCCTCTCCGATACCAACTGAAAAGATAAATGCACCACTAGAAGGGGTGTTGAATAGTGGTATTACGGATAATTAAACTTTCTCGTGAAGGAAAAATAAATTGTGCAGAAAATAAAAGACATAATGATGTATAGAGGTTCAGCAACTTGCCTATGTCCTCTCTCTGTTTTCTTTTGTTATTAGCTCAAGAAAACCACACACAACTTTGCCTCGTCATCTATAGGTCCGGGCACAACCGTTACAACGCTTGTCTTCGATTGGTCCAAGCACAACCAAACACTCAATATAAATTTTCTTATCTAGTGTTATATAGGAACTAGATAATCCTCACTTACGATCGTCAGAGTATAATCTTAAAAATACCAGATCAAAGATCCTAATAACACCGGATTAAGAACTCTTGATTCGTTTCTCTCAAGCTCGTGAAGGAGTGATGCAACACTCACAACAACCAAAGATGATACGAAGTATATAAGATATTACAATATATGAACAACACTCGTATCTTTTATCGTCACGGCTTCGTATGAAATAAATAGCAATAATCAGAGCTCAAGTGCGTTTGTATGCTTGAAGTTGTGTATCTTTGAGATATCCAATGGCATGGGTATTTATAGTGTTCAGTCCTTCTTGATATGCTGAAAACTGGTACTATTAGCGTGCGATAATAGTTTATTGTAGCGTGTGCCATCATTGTATGACTTTGATGAACTGAACTGTCTTCAAACTGTTCCAACGGTAATATAACATGTTTAGCGTGTGCTGGACAGTCCCTTTAGCGTGCGCTGACAACTTGGTCAGCTTACTTTACTTTGACTTTGAATAATAATACGGCTTAGTCTCCAAAGTTCTTCTCCAACGGATAGATTTTGAACTTAGCGTGTGCTAATGAACATCCTTAGCGTATGCTAGGTAGTCAACATTTTCTTTCCAGATTTTCGGTGATTTCTTTGTCGACTTCGTTGTTCCAACGGCTGAATGACTAACGGTAGGATTTTGTATATTTACCGTGCGCTAACATGTAACAGATATCATGCGCTAATAATCTTCAAGTAGCATGTGTTGGTCTTCATTTTAGCGTGTGTTGGCTGTTGCTTGTTCTTCAGTCCAGATCTTACTGTCTTGTATATGCTTTCGGGTAGCGTGCACAACTTATTTTTGTAGCGTGCATTAGCTAGTTCACATAGCGTGCGCGAACATCCTGATAGCGTGCGTTACCTGATGCTCCTTTTTCAGTCCAGACCTCACTGTCCTTACTGTCTTGTATAACCATGAAACCGATAACGTGCGCTAGGCACTTTGTTGCGTGCGCTAATTTGATCAACTAGCGTGCGCTAGTATTGGAAGCTTGCGTGCGCTAAAACATCAGGAGATTTCAAGTGCTCTTCAGGTGACTTTCTCACTTCAGGTAGCTTTCGATAGCGTGCGTTGTCTCAGATATGTAGCGTGCGCTAGACGTTGAATTGGTCTTCAATGATTCATGCCATTTAGTTGAATTTTTTTTAAATATTCTGAAAACGTTCATCATCAAAATACTGTGTTCAACACATATGCCACTTTATGGCTCCTATTGAATATTGAATAATATTGAGTATGCCCAGTGTATGACAATACCTGAAGTACTGATGTGTGATATGAGTAAGATTGATATTGCAAGACATTATCATTCCCAATATTAGGGGGAGGAATGTATCAACCGATCAAGAAAATTATTTGAAGAATTATGAACTTGAAGTTCAAATGATTATTGATTTTGCAGAAATTACAATCAATTATATGTATATATTAATAAATCCAGCTGGAAATTGATGTCTTGAAAGACATATGAAAGTGTTATAATTGAGTTTAAGGCTAGCCCACCTAAATGGTGAGAAATATATTATGTACCTCCAGAGATCAAAAATAAATATTAGTGATAAAATTCAACGTTTTGAAGACGTCCCTCTTGAAAAGTATACTCTTGAAGAGAATTAAATTATAGAACGTCCTACGAATTTTGTTTCAATGAAATTTGGAGCATATGTCAATAGATTTGATAATGACACTTGATATAAATAAAGATCATAATGATCTTGGTTGACTAATGTCAAAATGTTGATTAATCTCGAAAATAAAATATTGGGTCAAGACGGACAAACAATCTAATACGATTTCGATTAATATTAATACTTTGTTATTTGGCCTGCAGTCCAAATAACATATTTAATAAAGTTCATTGAATATTCGTTGAATATTGATCAATATTCATGCTATATATGATTATGATGATTGGAACTCTTTGAAGAGTTGCCAACAATTTTAAGAATTACTCATGCAAACATGAAATATGAAGTATGATTTGTAATCACGATTGCTTACAATGATTTTATCTTTTTATAAGACCACTTATGAATTAAATGATATATAGATATTGAGTGATATTGGAAGCACATTAAAAACTTGTCTTAAGGGTACATGAAATCCTAGTATGATTTGATATGCCTGGAGCATATAAATCAAAATCTAAATATATGTATTCAATCAAATTGCAAGAGACTTTATATAAATTTAAACAGTACATGGAATTTGAAATAACCATCTTAGTCAATATTATTCGACTAAAGAAAGGTATATTAATGACTCAACGTCATATACAGATATGAATGATTTTATATTGATTGGAATTCCAGAAGAGATCCAATTGACACTTGAATATTTGCGAAGACAATTTGAGATCGAAAAGTTCGAAATATCTACAACATGTTTTGGATTACAAACACTTAAAAAATGTATTATTTGTATGTCAACCCACTTGTACCTACAATGTATTAAAGCGATTTACACGGATGAAATACGCTCATCAAAATGATTGATCGGTCACTTGTTCATATTAAGGACACCTTTATACCAAATGATGATGAAGAGATTCATGGTCCAGAAGCACCACATCTCAGTATAATTGTTCCACTCGTATATATTACTAGTTCTATGTGAACTAATATATAATGAAGACTTAATTCATCATTTAATGGTCAATATTGGAAAAAAATATTCAAAACTTCAACGCTATCTGCAAAGAAAATACTCTCTCCGTCCCACCCATCTTGAGCATTTGCTTTTCGGCACGGGATTTAAGAAAAGCTAAAAAGTAGTGTATAAAGTGATGGTATGAATATATATTATTTTTAGTTGTGAGAGATAACGGTGTCTTAAAAAGGAAATGACCAGGTATCTTGGGACGGCCCAAAAAGGAATATGAACCAAGATTGGTGGGATGGAGGGAGTATATATTTTTGATTATATGGTTCTCTGCACTAATAATGGATTGAGATTGCATTGAAATAAGATCAATCACCCATTAGATCTGAAAGAATTATGGATTATAATAGTAGAATGTAGTTCTACCAACTATTTGCATAGAGTTAATGCGGTGACTGGAGAGAAGAAGATATGATGAAGCATATTTCTTTTCCACTCGTTATCTATACGTGATGTGTGGATCAAGGGGAGAAACGATACAAAATGATATTGTCTGATCCGGAATTTTTATAAAGAAAATAAATAATCAATTTACAATTATAGCAGTATAAAATGATGATTTAAACTTAATTGAGACTCCTCAAGAGCTCAATAAAACTATCATTGAAAATATATGAAGTAAGTTGTGCTAGCAACATCTCCCAGTATTATAAAATTATTGAAATATATGAAGCAAGTTGATAATGCGTTTGGTTGATGAACTTAACCACAACTAATATGAAATCTCCATAAAAGATGGCATGGCTTGCCAACCCATGAGTTCGAGATCGAAACTTGAACTGAATATGCTACCCATTCAAATTCGCGGAGGAATTTTGAAATGCCTGAAACATATTTATATAATAGGCATTGCACACTTTTTTCCTTGGTTGAGGTTTTATCCCATTGAGTTTTCCTAATAAGGTTTTTAACGAGGCAGCTAGGATGGCGTAATAACATGAATAGTGTACTCTTTGCCCTTCATTAGGATTTTTCCACCAGGTTTTTCCTAATAAGATTTTGACAAGGTATATTCGTAAAATAATGAGGATGTTGGAGAAATCAGTTATTCCTCAAGATCTGAAATAATGAGCACTCTTTTTCTTCGATCAAGTTTTCTCGCATGGTTTTCTTTATAAGGTTTTGATGAGGCAACACACGGATACTCATATAAGAATGAGCTATATACGGAGAAACTTATAGTCTTATGATCACCCAATTTTTGTCCCATAAGGTTTTACTGAGGCAACACATGAATATTCGTACAAGAATGATCGATATGGGGGAGCAAATTTAAGTATTATATATTAATCAGGACTTTTTGTAACAGCAGTATGATGCAGTAAGTTATGTGTGTCACAAGTGTAATACCCCCAATCCGCTCAGGGATATTACACGTCGTAGAACCTTTCCTCAAGGATCTACCAGGCTGGTAACAAAATCAAACAACTCAACAATGCCTTTAAGGCTAACAAGACTCAGTAGACCGATTTGATCTTTCAACAAATACATACAACTCAATCTCAATACATGCCCACGCAGGGGTCAAAACATAACGTACTCCCGTACAATGGGTAAAACACTTCAGCGGAAATAAAGTACAACAAAACCAATACGATATCGTATGGATCCTCATGTGATTAGTATCGATCTTCTTTCATCATCCTTCATGCCGACCCTGTGTCATGCTCCCCAAAACCTGAATGCAAAACAGACATCCACCCCCCGATTTCTCGGGGGTTAGCAAAATTCCACTATTTTGCTAGTACAAGTATGAAATCATACGAAATGTAACAAACAAATACAAAACCACGAATCGGGTACGGCAAATAATTACAAAAGACTTCCCGAGAAGTTTTATTAATTAGAAACCATCAAAGAAGTGTTTGAAAATAAATTCCTCATCTCGGGGGTTTTAAAAATAGAAACTTTGTTAGACCTCAAGTCCTTAGTTGAAAAATAACCATTTCAAAAATGAATGGGTCTCGGCCCAAAATCACTCTCCATAAAATGACCTTTACAAACCGTTGGGATCTCATCCCAAATCTCATCAAATCACAGTACACGAGAATAATATCAAGGTTCGTTTCCCAACATCAAAATCCACAACCCAAGGTTTAAACACAGACGACAAATACTCTAGTGCCATCCTAGCCAAGTAAGCCAAACGAACAACTTACCTCTTACACACTTAGTCGATGCATGCAATCATGAAAACCGTTCAAAGCACTCATTTTCGGAAACGCCAATATCAAAACACATTTGTGAAATACACCACAATTAACCGTGGATCCACCCCTCCGTGTACCCCTACCGAGACCCCGTCGGATCTAACCCATAGTGGTTAAAAGCACGCTCGCGGATCCACCCCTCCGTGGACCCCTACCGAGACCCCGTCTGATCTAACCCATAGTGAGCAAACACACACACACACGTTACTCATGCAATACTAATATGCTAAGAATGTAAGCTCATCAAGAATACTTACTAGGGATGGCCACTTATCCGAGACCATTATCAAACTCTTTAAAACACAACAACACAATTAACACGGAATACACGATTCCACAACATTAAACCAATGGAAACATCGTTAAAACCTTCAACGTTCAAAATAATCAAATCAAAATCAACTCACCCGAATCACAATCACGAGGATAAACCAACCATCGTAAATCCAACATGTAAACTCTATTTGCAGGACAACTCGTATAAGAAAATACTTGCCTCGAAACTACGATTGAAGCGAGACGATGAATGAGATATGGTCGGGCAGCCCTGAACTCCTGAACGTAATCAAGCACGCGATAGCACCGCAAAAACTACGAGGATAACAACGCACGAATTACCAACACAAAATGATTACCGATTCGAAATCCTCGAGCACCTATAATCCTTCGGAAGAAACAACTAAAACAAGATCACAACGAGGACCGAGACCAACAACACTAGGAATTACATCAAGACATTGAAAGAAACTCATTGAAACATTTAATCGGATATTAAATGTTCAATGATTCCCAAGAACACTCAAATCGTCAATCGAGTTAAACTAACTCTAAGTATGGATATACAATCCACAGAATACGATTAATAACATCATTAGACAACAATCGGTTTATCAAAACCGAATGGAAAACGAAATCAAGAACAAAACTCCCAAAAAGGTCAACTTGAAGGAAAATCAAGAAATATACCTTGATTCGATGAAGAACAATGGATTAAATGATGTTAAACACATGCATAATATTAAGATTAATCATACCCATCATGGATTAATCAACAATTCGGAATGAATCGGACAAAAACCCAAAAACCCCAAAATTTCCCAAAGATAGGGTTCTAGGAAATCTAACCTTGATTCGCTGGATCAAAGGATGTTATAGGATGATCAATCAATGATATGAACTCAAGAACTTCGTGGATTCGTTGTTTAACAACATGGCTTCGCCTCCTCCGAAACTCCAACCACGAACAGAAAAGAAAGGAAATGAAAAACGAGTGAAAATGCGACTGCTCTGTCATATTTATACTGGGCCGGACTAACGTGCGCTAGCCTTCTCGGACTTGTAACACCCCCAATCCGCTCAGGGATATTACACGCCGTAGAACCTTTCCTCAAGGATCTACCAGGCTGGTAACAAGAAACGAACAACTCGACAATGCCTTTAAGGCTAAAAAGACTCAGTAGGCCGATTTGGCCTTTCAATAAAAACATACAACTCGATTACAATACTTGCCCACGCAGGGGTCGAATACAACACACTCCCGTACAACGGGAAAGAATACTGCAGCGGAAAATAAACTATAACTAAACCAATGACGTCATACAGATCCTCGTGTGATTAGTATCGTTCATCTTTCATCATCCTTCGTGCCGACCCTGTGTTATGCTCCCAAACCTGAATGCAAAAACAGACATCCACCCCCCGAATACTCGGGGGTTAGAAAAACTCCACTGTTTTGCTAGTGCAATAACAAAGTGAAAATACGAGCCATACAATTCACATTCCATGAAAAACAATAACCAGGAATCCACAAAGATCCAGATGAAACGAAAAGTACTTCCCGAGGCAAGAGTTTGAGAAAAATATTCCAAAACCGAAAGATCCCAAATTAATGGAAATAATTTATAAAACAGTTTAGAATGCCATCGAGAGATTTAATAGAAAAACAATTTAGGATTATCAAATCCTACTTTCCAAAATCAACAGGGGTCATAGCCCAAAGGTTTTATTTTCGCAATTAGAAAACCGACAATAATTCACAGGGTTAAAACCCACGTCACGTGTCCTCGACGGACATAAAAATCAATATCAACTCGTGAAGTTTTACTCGTGAATCCAGGACTCTACCATTGGACTCCCGTCGTGGCCCCGTCGAACCAACCCACGGTGAGTAAAATACATTCACAAAATATACACCAACCTTTGAAGTTTTTACTCGTGAATCCATGGCTCTACCATTGGACTCCCGCCATGGCCCCGTCGAACCAACCCACGGTGAGTAAAATACATTCACTAAATATACACCAACCTGTGAAGTTTTTACTCGTGAATCCAGGGCTCTACCATTGGACTCCCGCCGTGGCCCCGTCGAACCAACCCATGGTGAGTAAAATACATTCACTAAATATACACCAACCTGTGAAGTTTTTTTACTCGTGAATCCAGGGCTCTACCATTGGACTCCTGCCGTGGCCCCGTCAAACCAACCCACGGTGAGTAAAATACATTCACCACTCGTGAATCCAGGGCTCTACCATTGGATTCCCACCGTGGTCCCGTAGAACCAACCCGCAGTGAGCGAAGCAATCATGCACAAATAACATATCACACCAAGGATATCCAAATAATTCACCAAGAAGCATCAAACACTTAGAAAAACACCACGTCAAACCACAACGCACCGAAAAGAGATAATATATGCACATACGCATTATCAAGCGCAACATCAACACCAAACATATCCATAAGATTCACATACTCGTTCACGAGACACACCAATCACAAAACACACACGGTTTTGAAAGAGGGCCTTTAACAAGGCTAACCAAATCTTTTGAAAGTTCAATTTAAACGACCAAACAACCACATTTAGACGATCACTAATTATCATATCCACAAAACAAGAATTGTATGGACAATGTACTTGCCTCGATACCACGAGCACGGAACCACGAACGGATACGGCTCAACCGGGAAGCTTCGGAACGCCCGATGCTAACGAAAAGGAAGACGACAACGAACGGAAGGGTTCAACACGGTTTATTCACAAGAAACTCGACCCTAACAACAATATAATCAATAAATCATCGATCAAACGAGGAAGAATAATCGTAGAACGCCCGAAAACCCCTCTAAGACATTTTACCGGACACCTTCAAGGCGTCGGTCAAGAACTCGACCCAAATAACGAATCGATACGATCCAACCATGGAATAACAAGGGAAATGATATAATACATCTAAATAATCATCAATCCATCATAATCCTTAGTTAAATCGGATTAAACGGATGAAAACAACCAAAACACCCAAATTCCCCAAAACTAGATTTCTAGGAAATCTGACCTGATTCGGTAGATCGGAGGATGTTATAGGATGGATGATTGATGATATGAACTCCAAGACTCCATGGATTTATTGTCCAACAACATCTCTCCATGATTAACCAAGCTCCAGCCGCGGAAGAGAAGAAAACGAGTGAGAAATGGCTGAAGAAAAATGCTGCCAGGCCTTAAATAGGCCGACTGTCGGCCGCCTTACGTACGTAACCGGCCATGGCCGACTCACTGCCTAGAAATGCCGGAAACGTTACGTACGTTACCGGCCAGGGCCTTACGTACGTAACCGGCCTTACGTACGTAACTGCCGAGCATTACCGGCCGTAACTCGGCCAGTGCCGGCCTGGGCCCAGATTGCCCGGCCATGACTCGGCCGGGGCCAACTCCGACGGCCCGAACGACCCCGAAACCCCAACCGGAATACGAAACGAAGATACGGTTACGAAGTACTCGCAAAGACGAATCCGAGCACTAAGAGAACACACGATTCTGACCATCCGAAGGCTCGAAATTCGACAACGGAAAGTAATTACCCTAAACTTTGGGAAATTACGAAAATGGCCCAAAACGTCCGAAAATCACGATACGTGATCGAATAACCAGACCGAAGTTCACAACACGTCTAACAAAGTTAAACGGACTTACGGGTAACTCGAAACAGCAGTTTCGAACGAGATTCGCAAGAATCGAACTCAAGTGCGGAAAAGTCGCCGAAAAGCACGGAACTCAACAAGACGACACCGAAACGAGCTCGGATGACAAAAAGTGCAGAATTAATCATTCTCGGAATGACGAAAAGGTCATGAGCGAGTCGTCAAAACGGACTTTCTCCGAAAAAAAGAAATTACCGGAAATCGAAATTACGGGTATTACATTCTACCCTCCTTAAAAGAAGTTTTGTCCCGAAACTTAAAACAAGTAGGGAGAAGCGATATCTCCGCCAGGAAAACTCGACGAGATACACAAAAACCGAAAACTCGCGCCTGACGGCGAAACGTTGCAAGAAACGCAAAGAGACATACGGCGTGAAGACACGCTCCACGACGACCAACACAACGTCGCTGGTAGAACATAATAAAACCAACAAGTGATAAGCGTCATCGAACAGATAATACAATCAAGTCGATTATCCGAACAATCACAAAACACAACGAACGAAAATTAACACGATTGACCAACCTAACGGTACATCATCCAACACGCGAGCCAATCGCTGAACAAATACAGAATTCCACCGCCCAAGGGTTGGAAGATCGAAAACGATACTAATTTCCCGAACTTAAGGAAGTTAGGAAGGAGTCTGAACGCTCAACAATCACGAAATGTGATCAACAAAAACCGAACAATCAAACGATCGAACCACAACGGTCGAGACAACAAAAATCGAACGATCATGTTCGAATCACGAAGAACAATAAAATTCAACAACAACTCCCAGGTTCATGTCTCGGCTCGAGACAATATATGATCTGGTGAAAACAACAAGATGTGATTCACATAAGATCCACAGGAAAGGGAATAGCAATTGAAAAGTCACAACGACAAACGAGTAATTTCGAAACACCACACTCGTTCGATCAATAAAAGAAAGGGATAGGGCAAGCTCAGAAAATGTTAACGAACATAAACGAGTCGACAGAGTCGAAAATACAGAAGTTCAAAATCTGATCCACTTCGAATAAAAGAACTAGTAGAACCAAAAGATGATACATCCGAACAAGGTTCACAAGAATCGAACTGAACTCGGAAAAGTCACAGCGATAACCAGATTGACCCAAAACAAGATCACAGCTCGTCCGAACGATGAAACCGAAATACATAACAAGTTCAGAAAGTATCAACGAACACGAGTGAGTCGATAGACCTGAGAAAGAGGAAATCCAGAAGTCCAAAAATAATACGGGTATTATATTCGACCTCTTCTAAAAGAAGTGTCGTCCCCGAAACTCACAACAACGGAAACGAGGTAACAACACAAAAAGGAACCGATAGAAAAATCTCCCATGGGCCTCTCAGAGCCGATTCTGATAAATGTGCTGAAACGCGAACTCCGAAAGTCCCGGTAGCCAATTCGCAAAATTGAATTCGGTGTCCCTCGAGTCTACACTTGAAATGTGTTACCGACGAGAAGGACAATTTACACGTGCATACCCCGGCACATCACGGTTGAAACGCCTTGGCTCGGCATACCGAAAATACAAATGCTAGATACAATGGGGCATAACGTCGCAAAACAACATAGCGGCGATGCCAACTCAGCACAACAAAGAGTCATAACACATATCATATACAACGATTACCATCGTAAAGTAATACACACACAAACACTACAGCAACGACGGTATCATTCAGCGACCTCAACGGCCCGAACAATAACCAGCACATAATTACAAACATTATAAAACAATCACACATGTACACAAACGTACAAACCCAATCTTTAAAAGCTCACACTCGTACGACAACACGCAAATCACCACGATGCGACAAACAGTAAATACCAATTCACACCTCTCACAGAGGGCTAGTACTACAAATACGTGGCAACGCCACAACGTTCATGCCACCAATTCGATCACAAATCGGGATTAACACCGTAACGAAAGTTTGAAAATCATACATCCATTTCCGGTCCGCAAACAGGAATGATAGGTTTTTTTTTAAAGAACGAAAACCACCTTTTGAAAACAGTTTGGAAACAACAGTTGATCTTGAGTATCATTTTACAAAAAGTTGAACAAACATCATTTTCGAGACTTTGAAAATCCTCTTGCGTTTGAACAAAAATGAGGACACCTTCTCTTGGTGAAAAACTTTCAGAATATTTGACCCTCGGTCTAAGTAAAAGTGTTTATAAAACATTGAAAATATCTCAAAACATTTTGGGCCCTCGAGGTAGAAGAATTTCGAAACATATTGTGGCACCTTGGAAGTACCACGAGAAAACAATTCATTTTAAACGTATGTCTCGAAATTTATTTCTAAGATACTCAAGGTTTTCGAAAATAATTCAATGGGCTAGAATGCCCAAAAATTTCAGGTAATTACACGGAACATTATAGCGTCGTGGGTCTCGCGCCGGAACCCACCAGGCTAAAAACCATTTACAAAAACGTCAAAAGGGTTGATGACGGTAATATTTCAAAAACTTACAAAAGCCATTTACAAAATACTAAATACCGTCATAAGAATTTCGCCAAAATGATCAAGGCCATAATGCCAAAAACTCGGTTAAGGGAATCGGTTTTCGAAATAAAACTCAGTCGGTAAAATACCGAAAGCCATTACAAAGGAACTCACGCAGCGGATAAAAGAAATAAAGTCAAACATACACAATCCAGCAACACTACTCCTCATATGAACGAAATATGAGGGTCAAATAACCGCATATCAAGAAATCAAATTCCATAAGAGGATTCCGTCACTTAACAAATAATCATAAAAATAGCTCGTGTCACACGAGGCACAACACAAAGAAGGGAGACTTACATCCACATGTCACACGAAGATGATGATCGCCCACGATACTAATCACGACCAACAAGCTCAGACGACGCATCGCGACACGAATCAGTCAGATAAAATCCGACGAAACAAGACTCGAACAACACGACTTGACCCGACAGCCTAGGTTTCCACAACTTAAGCTCCGATACCATTTATGTAACACCCCCAATCCGCTCAGGGATATTACATGCCGTAGAACCTTTCCTCAAGGATCTACCAGGCTGGTAACAACAAACGAACAACTCGACAATGCCTTTAAGGCTAAAAAGACTCAGTAGGCCGATTTGGCCTTTCAATAAAAACATACAACTCGATTACAATACTTGCCCATGCAGGGGTCGAATACAACACACTCCCGTACAACGGGAAAGAATACTACAGCGGAAAATAAACTATAACTAAACTAATGACGTCATACGGATCCTCATGTGATTAGTATCGTTCATCTTTCATCATCCTTCATGCCGACCCTGTGTTATGCTCCCAAACCTGAATGCAAAAACAGACATCCACCCCCCGAATACTCGGGGGTTAGCAAAACTCCACTGTTTTGCTAGTGCAAGAACAAAGTGAAAATACGAGCCATACAATTCATATTCCACGAATAACAATAACCAGGAATCCTCAAAGATCCAGATGAAATGAAAAGTACTTCCCGAGGCAAGAGTTTGAGAAAAATATTCCAAAACCGAAAGATCCCAAATTAATGGAAATAATTTATAAAACAGTTTAGAATGCCATCGAGAGTTTTAATAGAAAAACAATTTAGGATTATCAAATCCTACTTTCCAAAATCAACAGGGGTCACAGCCCAAAGATTTTATTTTCACAATTAGAAAACCGACAATAATTCACAGGGTTAAAACCCACGTCACGTGTCCTCGACGGACATAAAAATCAATATCAACTCGTGAAGTTTTACTCGTGAATCCAGGGCTCTACCATTGGACTCCCGTCGTGGCCCCGTCGAACCAACCCACGGTGAGTAAAATACATTCACTAAATATACACCAACCTGTGAAGTTTTTAGTCGTGAATCCAGGGCTCTACCATTGGACTCCGGCCGTGGCCTCGTCGAACCAACCCACGGTGAGTAAAATACATTCACTAAATATACACCAACCTGTGAAGTTTTTACTCGTGCATCCAGGGCTCTACCATTGGACTCCCGCCGTGGCCCCGTAGAACCAACCCACGGTGAGTAAAATACATTCACTAAATATACACCAACCTGTGAAGTTTTTTTACTCGTGAATCCAGGGCTCTACCATTGGACTCCCGCCGTGGCCCTATCGAACCAACCCACGGTGAGTAAAATACATTCACCACTCGTGAATCCAGGGCTCTACCATTGGATTCCCGCCGTGGCCCCGTCGAACCAACCCGCAGTGAGCGAAGCAATCATGCACAAATAACATATCACACCAAGGATATCCAAACAATTCACCAAGAAGCATCAAACACTTAGCAAAACACCACGTCAAACCACAACGCACCGAAAAGAGATAATATATGCACACACGCATTATCAAGCGCAACATTAACACCAAACATATCCATAAGATTCACATACTCGTTCACGAGACACACCAATCACAAAACACACACGGTTTTGAAAGAGGGCCTTTAACAAGGCTAACCAAATCTTTTGAAAGTTCAATTTAAACGACCAAACAACCACATTTAGACGATAACTAATTATAATATCCACAAAACAAGAATTGTATGGACAAGGTACTTGCCTCGATACCACGAGCACGGAACCACGAACGGATACGGCTCAACCGGGAAGCTTCGAAACGCCCGATGCTAACGAAAAGGAAGTCGACAACGAACGGAAGGGTTCAACACGGTTTCTTCACAAGAAACTCGACCCTAACAACAATATAATCGATAAATCATCGATCATACGGGGAAGAATAATCGTAGAACGCCCGAAAACCCCTCTAAGACATTTTACCGGACACCTTCAAGGCGTCGGTCAAGAACTCGACCCAAATAACGAATCGATACGATCCAACAATGGAATAACAAGGGAAATGATATAATACATCTAAATAATCATAAATCCATCATAATCCTTAGTTAAATCGGATTAAACGGATGAAAACAACCAAAACACCCAAATTCCCCAAAACTAGATTTCTAGGAAATCTCACCTGATTCGGTAGATCGGAGGATGTTATAGGATGGATGATTGATGATATGAACTCCAAGACTCCATGGATTTATTGTCCAACAACATCTCTCCATGATTAACCAAGCTCCAGCCTCGGAAGAGAAGAAAACGAGTGAGAAATGGCTGAAGAAAAACGCTGCCAGGCCTTAAATAGGCCGACTGCCGGCCGCCTTACGTACGTAACCGGCCATGGCTTACGTACGTAACCGGCCATGGCCGACTCACTGCCTAGAAATGCCGGAAACGTTACGTACGTTACCGGCCAGGGCCTTACGTACGTAATCGCCTTACGTCGTAATCGCCGAGCATTACGGCCGTAACTCGGCCGGTCTTGGCTGGGCCCAGATTGCCCGGCCATGACTCGGCCGGGGCCAACTCCGACGGCCCGAATGACCCCGAAACCCGAACCTGAATACGAAACGAAGATACGGTTACGAAGTACTCGCAAAGACGAATCCGAGCACTAAGAGAACACACGATTCTGACCATCCGAAGGCTCGAAATTCGACAACGGAAAGTAATTACCCTAAACTTTGGGAAATTACGAAAATGGCCCAAAACGTCCGAAAATCACAATACGTGATCGAATAACCAGACCGAAGTTCAAAACATGTCTAACAAAGTTAAACGGACTTACGGGAAACTCGAAACAACAGTTTCGAACGAGATTCGCAAGAATCGAACTCAAGTGCGGAAAAGTTGCCAAAAAGCACGGAACTCAACAAAACGACACCGAAACGAGCTCGGATGACAAAAACTGCAGAATTAATCATTCTCGGAATGACGAAGCATTCATGAACGAGTCTTCAAAACAGACTTTCTCCGAAAAAAAAAGAAATTACCGGAAATCGAAATTACGGGTATTAGAGGACTAGCATGCACTATCGGCCAGTATCGGCCCGGATCCTTTGGCCGGGGCCCGCATGACCCGGCACTGCTGACAAAACCTGCCGACCAAGGCCTGCCCGTCCGACCCTGATAGCATGATGTCACGACCCGATATGTCGTGTCTGTGTTGGCCGTCCAAATGAGGCGTGCCTTCTGGTTATCTTGCCACAAGAGGGGTAAACGGGGCGACATTAGCGTTAAGGCGTTGTTTTCCCGGATGCATCGGTCTGGCCGAGTCAGGCATGCCGACCCGGTTTAGTCCGGAGAACTTGTCAATGGTCAAGGACTTGACTATGAAGGGGATCATTGCGGGTAGGGCACAACTGGTCGGGGGCTACTGCCGTCCCCCTGATGAGCCCATGGCAGGGCGAAACCAGTTGGCATGCTATGTGGGATAGGCTGGTCCCGGGGTGAGGCCCACAGGACGCCGCCGCAGGCCGGAACTCCGTCCGTGGCGGTCTGGCTGCGGGCCTTAGCGCGCTTAGCCAACTGTCGAGAACCCTCTGGACTAAAGCGCTCGGCAGTAACGTGCGCTAGCGGCCGGCGGCGTCGCTACACTGCCGGTTAGCGTGCGCGCGGCCAACGATGGCGTGCGCTACCTGCCGATCCTTCCCGAGTCCAGAACCTCAGAAACCCCTCTGCCCAAATCCGATAGCGTACGCTGGCCGGTCGGCAGCGTGCGCTACACCTGCCGAGCTAGCGTGCGCAGCCTTCCGGTAATAGCGTGCGCTACGCCGGTTCCTGCCGCGCCTGCCCGGCCAGTGCCCAGCACTTCCGATAGTGCTTGCCGCACCTGTCCGGCCAGTGCTCAGTCGTCATGACCCGACGACTCGATTTCCGAAAACGTACAGAACGAACACGACGAAAAGCTCGCGGAAAACATCATCGACCCGAAATGAAATACCATGCAACAATTAATCGCACGCGACCATGAAAAGGGTCAAGACAACAAATACGAATGCGGATACCCACAAATTTAGGTAAATTACAAAATGGCCCAAAACGCCCGAAAATCACGATACATGATCGAATAACCAAACCCAAGTTCACAACACGTCTAACAAAGTTAAACGGACTTATGGGAAACTCGAAATGGCAGTTTCGAACGAGATTCGCAAGAATCGAACTCAAGTGCGAAAAAGTCGCTAAGAAACACGAAACTCAATAAAACGACATCGAAGCGAACTCGGATGCCAAAAAGTGTAGAATTAATCATTCTCAGAATGGCGAAACGGTCCCACTCGAGTCGTCAAAACGGACTCTCGCCAAGAAAAAGAAAATTGACGGAAATCGAATTTGCGGATATTACATACTACCCTCCTTAAAACAAGTTTCGTCCCGAAACTTAAAACAAGTATGGAGAAGCAATCTCCCGCCAGGAAAACTCAACGAGACAACAGCAAAACATTACAGACAATGCAGAGGAATATACGGCGTGAAAACACGCTCCACGACAGCCAACCCAACGTCACCGGTAGACACTTAATAAAACCAACAAGTGACAAGCGTCATCAAACAGGTAATACAATCAAGTCGATTATCCGAACAATCCCAAAACACAAATCACCTATCACAAGGAAACACGCATAGTCGAGAAAACAGAAATAAACACAAAACGATCCACAAGGACAATCACAAACAATTCGGACTACGCCGAAATCCTCAAAACCACAATAGGCATCTACGTGTCCTTTCGGAACAGGGATGCAACCTCGATCCCCTAAATCTCTCAGTTACCGTCTCGCATTACACGGCTCGGTGATCCATCTGGCCACACCTGAAACAACAAACTAACGGTGAACGACGATTCTTCGCGGTACGAGATCAGACAACAACAGTCAGACAACCACGATGATCAAACAGAACGATCAAAAAATAAGGATCGAACAACAATGATCAATCAACAGTGATCGAACAACAACGATCGAATAACACCGCAAAGTTCGCACTTAACTCAAGATATTAAAAGAGCCGGTAGAACTAAAAGATGTTACTTTTGAACAAGGTTCACAAGAACCGAACCCAACTCAGAAAAGTCACAGCGATAACCAGATCGATCCAACACAAGGTCACGGCTCTTTGGAACGATAAAAACCGAAATACAGAATAAGTTCAGAAAGTATCAACGAACACGAGCGAGTCGAAAGAATGTAGGAATAGAAAATACAGAAGTCAAAATAGTATGGGTATTTCCTTCGACCTCATCCACGAAATTCAGAAAAACGGAAGCAAGGTAACAATATATTAAACGACCGACACATAACGGAACAATCACCGATGCACACGGTCATACCAACCCAAGCTCTAACAGCTCGCACATGTGCGATAACGCAGAAATCACCACGAGGCGACAACATTCAATACCAACATCTCACCTCTCACAGAGGGCTAACAGAACAAATGTGTGGAAAACGACTCAACGCTCACACCGCCAATTCGACTACAACTCACAGGGCCAACATCCTAACAACAACGCTAACGTCACATATACATTCTTGGACCGCAATAGGAACGATAGGTTTTAAAAAAACGAAAACCACCTTTGAAAATAATTTGAAAACACTAGTTGATCTCGAGTATCATATATAAAAAAAAGTAGTACAAACATCGTCATCGAGACTTTGAAAAAACCACCTTGCGTTTGAAAAAAAAATGAGGACACCTTTCTTTAAATTAAAACTTTTTAGAAATATTCGACCTTCGGGTCTAAACAATTGCATTTCTAAATCATTAAAAATATCTCAAAATATTTTTGGATCCTCAAAGTGGAATAAATTTGAAACACGCAGTGGCACTAGTAGGAACCTTGAAGGTACCGCGAGAAAACAATCCATTTTAAAAGTACGTCTCAAGATTTATTTTCTAAAATACTCAAGGTTTTCAAAAATCCAATAGGCCAGAATACCCAAAACTCACACATATCGACGTACGCTAAAACACATCCTAGTACACGCATCAAAACGTTTAAAATCAAGACAATACATGTCTTTTAACGGAAAACAAACGGTAAAATACCACAATCGAAAACCACCTAGGATTCAGAACAAAACCACTGACCCCATTCGAGGTCTCTAAGGACCCTCCCGCACTGGCTAGTGAACAAGTCGAATGCGTATAAGAACAAAGCTTCCACAAGAGGACTTGTAAAATGATCAAATCAATTTGAAAATCATCAGCAACGGACAAAAACAACAGTAAAAAAAAAAGATATCAGCAGCGACGACACTCCTCGTATAAACCAAATACGAGAGTCGACTAAATACATATCGTGAAATCAAAATCCACAAAAGGATTCCATTACTTAAAAAATAATCATAAAAATAGCTCGTGTCACACGAGGCACAACACAAAGAAGGAAGACTTACATCCACAGGTCGCACGAAGATGATGATCGCCCCACGATACTAATCACGACCAACAAACTCAAACGACGCGTCACGACACGACTCAGTCAGACAAATTCTGACGAGACAAAAACTCAACAGACACCACTAAACCCGACAGCCTAGGTTTCCATAACCTAAAGCTCTGATACCATTTATGTAACACCCCCAATCCGCTCAGGGATATTACACGCCGTAGAACCTTTCCTCAAGGATCTACAAGGCTGGTAACAAAATCAAACAACTAAACAATGCCTTTAAGGCTAACAAGACTCAGTAAATCGATTTGGTCTTTCAACAAATACATACAACTCAATCTCAATACATGCCCACGCAGGGGTCAAAACATAACGTACTCCCGTACAACGGGTAAAACACTGCAGCAGAAATAAAGTACAACAAAACCAATACGATATCGTATGGATCCTCATGTGATTAGTGTCGATCATCTTTCATCATCCTTCATGCCGACCCTGCATCATGCTCCCCAAAACCTGAATGCAAAACAAACATCCACCCCCCGATTTCTCGGGGGTTACCAAAATTCCACTATTTTGCTAGTACAAGTATGAAATCATACGAAATGTAACAAACAAATAGAAACCACGAATCGGGTACGACAAATAATTACAAAATACTTCCCGAGAAGTTTTATTAATTAGAAACTATCAAAGAAGTGTTTGAAAATAAATTACTCATCTCGGGGATTTTAAAAATAGAAACTTTGTTAGACCTCAAGTCCTTAGTTGAAAAATAACCATTTAAAAAATGAATGGGTCTCGGCCCAAAATCACTCTCCATAAAACGACCTTTACAAACCGCTGGGATCTCATCCCAAATCTCATCAAATCACAGTACACGAGAATAATATCAAGGTTAGTTTTCCAACATCAAAATCCACAACCCAAGGTTTAAACACAGACGACAAATACTCTAGTGCCATCCTAGCCAAGTAAGCCAAACGAACTGTAATATCCGTAATTTTTCCATTTTTAGCAGTTTCCATTTTTGGTGTATGTCTATTTTTATCGACTCGCTTGTAACCGTTTCGACATTTTGAATCTATTTTGTTCTTGGAGTTTTTCCATTTGGACGAGTTTTGATGATGTTTTCACGTAATTTCATTTTATGACATGTTTTGCCGTATGAACGTTCGATTCTTGTAAAACTCGTTCGTTTTCGTTGTTTCTTGGTTTGTACAAGTTCGTATGGTTGAGTTGGTCATGTGGAGACTTTCGGTTTGTAAATCCGACGTCGTTTCGTGATTTTCGGGCACTTGGGCCATTTTTGTAATTTCCTAATAGTTTGGGGAATCTCGTTTTCGTTGTCGCATTACGGACCCTTCGGTGGTCGGAATTGTATTTTCTTTCAGCACTTAGTTCCGTCGTCTTGTAGGCTTCGCATCTATGTTCTGGATTACGCCTCGTAAATGCGTTTCGTGTTTTATGCCCTCGGCAATGACTTCTGCTGGCGATGTGACATCGGCGATCTTTGAGCTGCATGTAGGTAGCGACGCTACCCCCGTTGCCTTGCATGCGCTACGAAGTGCGATTAGCGTCGCTAACCCCTATTGTTAGCGTCGCTAACGAATGTGGCGATAGCCACGGACTATCACACCCGTTAGCGCACGCTACATATGGCAGTTAGCGTGCGCTAACTTCACAATTATATAAGCCCAGCGGGCAGTTTTCAGAGCAGCAGTTTCATTCTTTTTCCTTCGTTTCTTCGACGTGCGACCTCAGAGGCGATTTCCATCATTTCCGATCGGCGTTCTATTCACATTCCATCACCGTAGAGTTGTGCCAACATATTATCATCAGCATAATCGTCATCCATCATCCGAAATCATGGTATTTTCGTCTAGAACCCTAACTCGTCAAATTTGGGGGTTTTTCCGGGTTTTGCTAATTGGAACCGAATTATTCCAGTATGTTATGATATTCTTCACCGTTTGTGATTGTTGAATGATTCCAAATCCAAATTCCTTGATTTTAATCCGTGAATTATCGATACGGGGAGATTTGGCGTAAACCCTCACCCGTATCAATTGACCGTCTATTGTCGTATATTGTAACCGGGGTTATGGGTGTATTCCAGTAGAATATTATTGTCCGTTGGGACTGAACTGTATTGATCCTTCGTTTAGGAACCGTCGCTTTCCACCCGGACCGTTCGTAGTCGTGTTTCATCTCTGTTTCTTCAAGAATGTCTCAAAGGCAAGTACTTTACATTTGTTTACATGTTCTAGTATTTGAATTATGGCTATATGTGGTTGTTGTGGGGAGATATGTGTATGTTCACCTAGGGACGGTCCGACGGGACCTCTAGGGATACGTATTGCCGTGTGTGTGCGTATCACGAACTGTGGTTAGCCACCCAGGGATGTCCGACGGGGCTCTGCGGGGTACGGTGGCCGTGAGTCTCGTGCCAACGGTTAACTTTGAATTATGATTTGTTGGAGATAATGTGTTTTGTGTGTACATCGTAAATATTCCGGAATATAAAATGTTTTCTAAAATGACTTTTGGCGCATATATTCATCTGATTAGAATGTAGTTCAAATGGATTGTACTTGCACTAGCAGTTGTCGCTAACCCCTTAAATGGGGGAAATACTTTTTGTATTTCAGGTATTGATCGTGGGGACAAACGAGCACTCGGGCCGTATGAGGATGATGGGCAAGCATGATATTGTCCAGTATTTGATTTTCGATGTTATGTCTGTCGGTTACTATTGATGTCTGATTTTGGGATTTATGTATTATAAAGTTGGTTTAAGTACTCGAGTACTTCCTGTTTGAAATTGTTTATGTTGTGCTCCCATTTTGGGAAATGGATTTGATGTCAGATTTTAATTGTCGGTTTGTAGTCTTTTATTTTAATTGTCGTTTTATTAATGATAGTTTGTCGTTGTCAAATGTCTTGTTGGTATGTTAGCCTGGTGGATTCCACAGTGTGGGGTCCACGGCGCTGTAATGTGCCCTGAATGTCTTGGGGGTGTTACAGAATATGGTATCAGAGCTTAGGTTTATGGATACCTAGGCTGTCGGTCATTTGGGTCTAGTTAAGTGTCGTTTTTGGGACAGTATCACTGCTATGCCCTCATCTCAGTACGCCGGTGCTCGTAAGTTTTCCTAACTTGACTCGTTTCACCGTTCTGTTCTATTCCTGTCTTAGTATCTTTTGCGTTTTGCGTTTGAATTGTACTTACCCGTTGCTTCTTGAATTCCTGCCGGTAGAGGACGCGGTCGCGGACGCGGTAGGGGACGTGGCGCAGCCGGTGGGCGCGGCCATGTCCGATCACTCGGGAACTGATTCGGCGATGCCCTCTTTGTCGAGCAGTGTTCCCCCTAGTTCCTGAGGTCACAGACCGACCGCTAGCTCCCGTAATGCTCATGAGAATGTTGGAGTGGCCAACATATTACGGCAAGTAGCGAACCAGATGACGCTACCGACTCAGCCGCTCGTCGGCCATGCTAATGCCAACCCGGTTCCGCCTACTGGATCCGGTAATGATAAGCTACTTCAGGACGTGATTCGTATGCGTCCTCCGCAGCTTGATGGTGCTTGACCCTTCCGGTTGGGAGAATTGGTTATTCGAGTTGGAGAAAGTGTTTGAGGTCGCTAATTGTTCCGAGGAGAGGAAAGTACCCATTGCTCAAGACTTCCTCGCCAAGGAGGCAGCGACGTGGTGGCAAGCGGTGAAACCGCGTGACCGGGCAGCTACGTGGGCGAGTTTCGAGATCGATGGAAGATGAATACCGTCCTTGGCCGGTGAAAGAGGAGGAGGATCCGAGCCTTCTTTGAGGCTAAGCCCCAAGATGTTCCTATTTCTCAAGCTATCAAGGACTACAATCAACCGCTGCACTACGTGAGAAACCAAGTCCGAGATGAGCTAGATAAGATCCGCCACTTTGATATGCGGATGAAGCCGAGGGTGCGCCACTACATGTCCAGTCCAGGGTGCACGACTTTGAAAGATTATCGAATAAAGCGATGGCTTACGAGATGTCGTTTTCGCGGCTGACGGCGGTGAAGGAAAGAAGCGAAGACCTCCGCCGGTTTCGGGAGGCAAGTCAGAGGGTATCCGAAGGCTCGGTCAGTTCGCGAGTCTTCGAGTCGGCCGCCATCGGTTGGTCGAGGAACGGTTCTAGTGCACTCCTGCTGGTTCCGTTCGTGGTCCTACATGCTTCAACCTGCAATCGTCCGGCCACATGATGAGTGAGTGTGATAGGCCTCCGATTCGTTGTCTTGCTTGTGGTCGTATGGGTCACCGTGCTAAGTTTTGTACGGATGCGGCTCGGGCTCCGATTACTCGGATATCTGCTCAGTGCAGGAGAGCCGAGTGTGAATCGAGCAAGCAGGTTCCTCGGCCAAAGCAGAGTTTTGGTAGAGGTCGAGGTCGTGGTCGGCCTTCTAGAGGGGAGCTTCTAGTGCGGGTGCATTCCGCCCCGTGTGTACGAGATGAGACGAGCAGAGATCTGACGCGACGGTGGCCACAGTACCGTCCACATCCTTGATCATCCTGTTTCCGTATTGTTCGATTCTGGTGCTACGCATTCTTTTATATCTATGGATTGTGTGCGTCGCCTGCATGTTGATTGCCTTGTTACTTGTGAGCCTTTTGTTGTTAAACTTCCTAGTGGGGATAGCATCGTGGGGGATCGTGAGGTTAGAGATTTTCCAGTGAGTATCGCGGGGAGGGTTTGGCCTTCTAATCTGATTGCGGTAGATATTGGAGATGAGGATTTGATTCTGGGTGAGGATTGGCTGGACCGTCATGGGGCGATCATGAATTATAGAACGAGAACTGTTTCGATGTTAGCCTCTGATGGTACCGAGCATTATTTTGTGGGGCGTAAGCGGGGTAGCCAGAGATTACTGATCAGCGCTTTGAGGGCGGTGAGACTTCTTCGGGGAGGTTGCACGGGCTATTGGTGTTACGCTTTGAGATCAGAAGAAGGGGTAGTCGAGCTCTCGTCTATTCCGGTAGTATGTGAGTATCCTGACGTTTTTCCAGATGAGTTGCCGGGTTTGCCGCCGGGCCGAGAGGTTGAGTTTACCGTCGATTTAGAGCCGGGCGCAGCACCTATCTCTAAGACGCCATACCGTATGGCGCCTGCCGAGATGCTTGAGTTGAAGAAACAATTGGGAGAGTTGCTAGACATGGGGTATATTCGACCGAGTGCTTCGCCTTGGGGCGCACCGGTCCTATTTGTAAAGAAGAAGGATGGGTCACTTCGTTTGTGCATCGACTACCGAGAGTTGAACAAAGTGACCATCAAAAACAAGTATCCACTCCCGAGGATTGACGACTTGTTTGATCAGTTGCAAGGGGCGACCGTGTTTTCGAAGATTGATTTGAGATCGGGGTATTATCAGCTCCGAGTGAAGGATACCGATATTCCGAAGACGGCCTTTCGGACGAGATACGGTCACTACGAGTTTGTGGTTATGCCTTTTGGGCTAACCAACGCACCAACCGTGTTCATGCAGCTTATGAACAAAGTCTTTATCGAGTACCTCGATAAGTGTGTAGTCGTTTTTATCGACGACATCCTGATTTACTTGAGGAGTGAGGAGGAGCACGCCCGCCATTTGCATATTGTGTTAGATATTTTGAGAACTCAGCATCTTTTTGCGAAGTTCTCAAAGTGTGAGTTTTGGCTACGGGAGGTTATGTTTCTCGGTCATGTGATCTCGGCCGAGGGTGTTCGTGTAGACCCACATAAGGTAGAGGCAGTGTTGGATTGGGCACCGCCCAAGAACGTGAAGGAGGTCCGCAGTTTTCTGGGATTAGCCGGGTATTACCGCAGATTCGTCGAGGGGTTCTCTAAGCTCGCTCGACCGACTCGCTTGTTCTGTAAGTCGGAGAAGTTTGTGTGGACCGATGAGAGGCAGAATAGTTTTGAGGAGTTGAAGAAGCGGTTGATGACCGCTCCCGTGTTGGCTTTACCGAGTGGTAATGATGGTTTCACCGTTTATAGTGATGCTTCGGGCCAAGGGCTCGGATGCGTACTTATGCAGCACGGGAGGACGATTGCCTATGCTTCCCGTCAGTTGAAACCGTATGAATTGAATTACCCTACGCATGATCTCGAGTTGGCCGCAGTTGGGTTTGCGTTGAAAATCTGGCGTCATTACTTGTATGGCTCGTCATGTCAGATTTTCACCGATCACAAAAGCCTGAAGTATATTTTCACGCAGAAGGAGCTTAATATGAGACAGAGGAGATGGTTGGAATTGATTAAGGATTACGATCTCGAGATCCTTTATCATCCGGGCAAGGCTAATGTGGTGGCAGATGCCTTGAGCCGGAAATCGCACGCTTCGAGCGCTTGAGTTGCTTACGGCCCGGTCGGGACTTCACGAGAGTTTATGAGGTTGAGCATTGAGATTGTACGCCAGAGAGTTCGGCGATTGCGTACTCTTGAGATTTCTTCATCTCGGTCGAAGACATTAAGTCGGGACAGTTAGAGGATCCGATGTTTATTCGGCTTCGAGAGAGTGTAGGAAAGGGAAAGCCCCGGGATTCGTTATTCATGAGGACGGCGTGTTGAGATTCCGAGGTCGGTTGTGTGTTCGAACGACTCGGGCGAGACAGAGCATTATGCGAGAGGCTCATGCGTCACCATACTCACCCATCCGGCTCGAGTAAGATGTATAAAGATCTGAGGAAGAATTTCTGGTGGAGCGATATGAAGAAGGAGGTAGTTCAGTTTGTAGCTAAGTGTTTGACTTGTCAGCAAGTCAAGATTGAGCATCAGCGGCCAGCCGGATTATTGAAACCGCTTCCCGTCCCGGAATGGAAGTGGGAGGACATCTCTATGGATTTTGTCACGAGTTCACTGAGGACGAAGACTGGTATGAATATGGTATGGGTGATTGTAGACCGACTGACTAAGTCGGCACATTTTCTGGGCATCAAGGATACTTGGGGTCCAGAAAAGTTGGCTCATATTTTTATCACTCAGATAGTGAGGCTTCATGGTACGCCGAGGACCATTATTTCAGACAGAGATGGCCGATTTGTGTCGCATTTTTGGCAGGCAGTGCATAAGGCATTGGGGACTCAGCTACGTTTGAGCACTTCGTTCCATCCCCGCATCGATACGGTCCGAACGTACCATTCAGACGTTCGAGGATTTGTTGCGCGCGTGTGCGTTCGATTGGAGTAGTAACTGGGAGGATCATTTGGCCTTTATTGAGTTTACTTATAATAATAGCTGGCACGCGTCGATTAAGATGGCGCCATATGAGGCACTTTATGGCCGACGTTGCCGATCACCGATATGTTGGGATGAGCCGTCCGATTTGGTTGGCACCGAGCCGGATCTTGTGTTGGAGACGAGGGAGAAAATCGAATTGATTAGAAAGAGGATGTTGGCTGCCCAGAGTCGACAAAAGTCTTACGCGGATGTTAGGCGTAGACCCTTGGAGTTTTAGGTGGGGGATCATGTTCTATTGAGAGTGTCTCCGACGAAGGGAGTCTTCCGTTTTGGGAAGAAGGGGAAACTCAGCCCGAGATTTATTGGACCTTTCGAGGTATTGGAGAGAGTCGGTGAGTTAGCGTACCGTTTGGCTTTACCTCCGTCGCTGAGTCATGTACATAGCGTATTTCACGTTTCCCAGTTGAGGAAGTACGTTCCGGACCCGTCCCACATTATTGACTTTGGGGACGTGGAGATCGAGAAGGATATTACGTTTGAAGAGAGGCCCGTCAGAATTTTGGAGCGTCGTGACAAACAGTTAAGGCACAAAACCATTCCTTTGGTTAAGGTGCAATGGTCGAGACACGGAATAGAAGAAGCGACGTGGGAGTTAGAGGAGGATATGCGTTCGAGATACCCCGAGCTCTTCGATTCTTAAGTTTCGGGACGAAACTTTATTTTAGAGGGGGAGAATGTAATATCCGTAATTTTTCCATTTTTAGCAGTTTCCATTTTTGGTGTATGTCTATTTTTATCGACTCGCTTGTAACCGTTTCGACATTTTGAATCTATTTTGTTCTTGGAGTTTTTCCATTTGGACGAGTTTTGATGATGTTTTCACGTAATTTCATTTTATGACATGTTTTGCCGTATGAACGTTCGATTCTTGTAAAACTCATTCGTTTTCGTTTTTTCTTGGTTTGTACAAGTTCGTATGGTTGAGTTGGTCATGTGGAGACTTTCGATTTGTAAATCCGACGTCGTTTCGTGATTTTCGGGCACTTGGGCCATTTTTGTAATTTCCTAATAGTTTGGGGAATCTCGTTTTCGTTGTCGCATTACGGACCCTTCGGTGGTCGGAATTGTATTTTTCTTTCAGCACTTAGTTCCGTCGTCTTGTAGGCTTCGCATCTATGTTCCTGGATTCTGGCCTCGTCGTACGTTTCGTGTTTTATGCCCTCGGCAATGACTTACTGGCGATGTGACATCAGCAGATCTTTGGCTGCATGTAGGTAGCGCACGCTACCCCGTTGCCTTGCGTGCGCTATCAAGTGCGATTAGCGTCGCTAACCCCTATTGTTAGCGTGCGCTAACGAATGTGGCGATAGCCACCGGACTATCACACCGGCCCGTTAGCGCACGCTACATATGGCGATTAGCGTGCGCTAACTTCACATTATATAAGCCCAATGCGATTTTGAGCAAGCAGTTTCATTCTTTTTCCTTCGTTTCTTCGACGTGCGACCTCGAGGCGATTTCCATCATTTCCGATCGGCGTTCTATTCACATTCCATCACCGTAGAGTTGTGCCAACATATTATCATCGCATAATCGTCATCCATCATCCGAAATCAAGGTATTTTCGCCTAGAACCCTAACTCGTCAAATTTGGGGTTTTCCGGGTTTTGCTAATTGGAACCGAATTATTCCAGTATGTTATGATATTCTTCACCGTTTGTGATTGTTGAATGATTCTAAATCCAAATTCCTTGATTTTAATCCGTGAATTATCGATACGGGGAGATTTGGCGTAAACCCTCGCCCGTATCAATTGACCGTCTATTGTCGTATATTGTAAACGGGGTTATGGGTGTATTCCAGTTGATTATTATTGTCCGTTGGGACTGATCTTTTTTTATCCTTCGTTTAGGAACCGTCGCTTTCCACCCGGATCGTTCGTAGTCGTGTTTCATCTTTGTTTCTTCAAGAATGTCTCAAAGGCAAGTACTTTACATTTGTTTACATGTTCTAGTATTTGAATTATGGCTATATGTGGTTGTTGTGGGGAGATATGTGTATGTTCACCTAGGGACGGTCCGACGGGACCTCTAGGGATACGTATTGCCGTGTGTGTGCGTATCACGAACTGTGGTTAGCCACCCAGGGATGTCCGACGGGGCTCTGCGGGGTACGGTGGCCGTGAGTCTCGTGCCAACGGTTAACTTTGAATTATGATTTGTTGGAGATAATGTGTTTTGTGTGTACATCGTAAATATTCCGGAATATAAAATGTTTTCTAAAATGACTTTTGGCGCATATATTCATCTGATTAGAATGTAGTTCAAATGGATTGTACTTGCACTAGCAGTTGTCGCTAACCCCTTAAATGGGGGAAATACCTTTTGTATTTCAGGTATTGATCGTGGGGACAAACGAGCACTCGGGCCGTATGAGAATGATGGGCAAGCATGATATTGTCCAGTATTTGATTTTCGATGTTATGTCTGTCGGTTACTATTGATGTCTGATTTTGGGATTTATGTATTATAAAGTTGGTTTAAGTACTCGAGTACTTCCTGTTTGAAATTGTTTATGTTGTGCTCCCATTTTGGGAAATGGATTTGATGTCAGATTTTAATTGTCGGTTTGTAGTCTTTTATTTTAATTGTCGTTTTATTAATGATAGTTTGTCGTTGTCAAATGTCTTGTTGGTATGTTAGCCTGGTGGATTCCACAGTGTGGGGTCCACGGCGCTGTAATGTGCCCTGAATGTCTTGGGGGTGTTACACGAACAACTTACCTATTACACACTTAGTCGATGCATGCAATCATGAAAACCGTTCAAAGCACTCATTTTCGGAAATGCCAATATCAAAATATATTTGTGAAATACACCACAATTAACTGTGGATCCACCCCTCCGTGGACCCCTATCGAGACCCCGTCGGATCTAACCCATAGTGGTTAAAAGCAAATTCACGGATCCATTCCTCCGTGGACCCCTACCGAGACCCCGTCGGATCTAACCCATATTGAGCAAACACACACACACGTTACTCATGCAATACTAATATGCTAAGAATGTAAGCTCATCAAGAATACTTACTAGGGATGGCCACTTATCCAACACCATTATCAAACTCTTCAAAACACAACAACACAATTAACATGGAATACACGATTCCACAACATTAAACCAATGGAAACATCGTTAAAACCTTCAACGTTCAAAATAATCAAATCAAAATCAACTCACCCGAATCACAGTCACGGGGATAAACCAACTATCATAAATCCAACATGTAAACTCTATTTGCAAGACACAACTCGTATAAGAAAATACTTGCCTCGAAACTACGATTGAAGCGAGACGATGAATGAGATATGGTCGGGCAGCCCTGAACTCCTGAACGTAATCAAACACGCGATAGCACCGCGAAAACTACGAGGATAACAACGCACGAATTACCAATACAAAATGATGATCGACTCGGAATCCTCGAGCACCTATAATCCTCCGGAAGGAACAACAAAAACAAGATCACAACGAGGACCGAGACCAACAACACTAGGAATTACATCAAGACATTGAAAGAAACTCATTAAAACATTTAATCGGACATTAAGTGTTCAATGATTCCCAAGAACACTCAAATCGTCAATCGAGTTAAACCAACTCGAAGTATGGATATACAATCCATAGAATACGATTAATAACATCATTAGACAACAATCGGTACGAATGGAAAATGAAATCAAGAACAAAACTCCCAAAGAGGTCAACTTGAAGGAAAATCAAGAAATATACCTTGATTCGACGAAGAATAATGGATTAAATGATGTTAAACACATGCATAATATTAATATTAATCATACCCATCATGGATTAATCAACAATTCGGAATGAATCGGACAAAAACCCCAAAACCCCAAAATTTCCCAAAGATAGGGTTCTAGGAAATCTAACCTTGATTCGCTGGATCAAGGGATGTTATAGGATAATCAATCAATGATATGAACTCAAGAACTTCGTGGATTCGTTGTTTAACAACATGGCTTCGCCTCCTCCGAAACTCCAACCGCGGACAGAAAAGAAAGGAAATGAAAAACGAGTGAAAATGCGACTGCTCTGTCACATTTATACTGGGCCGGACTAGCGTGCGCTAGCCTTCCCGGACTAGATGCACTATCGGCCAGTATCGACCCAGATCCCTCGGCCGGGGCCCGCACGACCCGGCACTGCTGACAAAACCTGCCGACCAAGGCCTGCCCGCCCGACCCCGATAGCATGCGTTGCGCGGACGCTAGCGCACGCTAGCTAACCTGTCCAGAACCCTCTGGACTAAACTGATCGGCCAGGTAACGTGCGCTAGCCGGCCGACAACGTGCGCTACACCTACCGGTTAGCATGTTCCGCGACCGACAGTAGCGTGCGCTACCTGCCGATCCTTCCTGAGTCCAGAACCTCAGAAACCCCTCTGCCCATATCCGATAGCGTACGCTGGCTGGTCGGCAGCGTGCGCTACACCTGCCGAGCAAGCGTGCGCAGCCTTCCGACAGTAGCGTGCGCTACGCCGGTTCCTGCCGAGCTCGCCGGCCAAGGCTCAAGACTTCCGACTGCGCTGTCGCACTCTTTCCGGCCGTCATGACCCGACGACTCAATTTCCGAAAACGCACGAACGAACACGAAGAAAAGCTCGCGGACAACATCATCGACCCGAAATGAAATACCATGCAACAATTAATCGCACGCGACCATGAAAAGGGCAAGACAACAAATATGAATGCGGATACCCATAACTTTAGGTAAATTACAAAATAGCCCAAAACTCCTGAAAATCACGATACGTGATCGAATAACCAAACTCAAGTTCACAACACGTCTAACAAAGTTAAACGGACTTATGGGAAACTCGAAATGGCAGTTTCGAACGAGATTCGCAAGAATCGAACTCAAGTGCGAAAAAGTCGCTAAGAAGCACGGAACTCAACAAAACGACACTGAAGCGAACTCGGATGCCAAAAAGTGTAGAATTAATCATTCTCAGAATGGCGAAACGGTCCCAAGCGAGTCGTCAAAATGGACTCTCGCCAAAAAAATGAAAATTACCGGAAGTCGAATTTGCGGATATTACAACAAGCTCCACTACAAGCAATTTGGAAGTTTTTATCCCGTAGGTTTTTTTTCGAACTAGTCCAGCAGATATTTATGTAAATAGTCATTCAAGTGGGAGTGTTGTAAGTAAGTTATGTATTTAGCGAATGACTAATATGCCCTTGAAACCCTATATTTGTACTTATAGATAGAGGCTTGTGTCTTCATAATGAATATGTAATTTTATTGGTATCTCTCATCTCCTCTCATATTTCTCTCTTTCTCTCAATATTTATAACAAAAATGACATATTAGCCAAATCAATGAGAAAGTTAAAATAAATTCAGTTTTAATCTATCACAACTCATTTGTTATCTTATTATCGCAACACATTGGCTATTATAATGTTCCCATACACTTTTTTAATCATATTTTGTGATTTATACATATGGAAAAATTATAGATATATGAGGTCTTATTAGATTCGTCTAGAAATATATTTTTAAAATATCAACTTTTCATAATTTTTAAAAATAAAATAATTAAAAATTTAATAGTCAAAGTTGTGTATTGGCAAACATGAAAATTTAAAATATACAGTAAAACCTCTCTAAAGTCATATCCTTGGAAACATAAAAAAATATTCCTAAATAGAGGTTATTCCTAAATATAGTTTTAAGAAGATTTTATTTTTTTAATTTTAAAGTGCATGTATAATATATAAATATTATAATTAGTAGATACATGTATGTAATATGTTGTAAACATAGGAATTAGGCAAGAAAACTGTTTATGCTTTAACCGATGAAGAAATCATTGAAGGAATTAGGCAAGAAAAAATAATCCGGAGGATGATAGCATCGAAGTACAAAAATTTCATGTGAAGAAGTTTTAAGCTTACTCGACAAGTTGGAAATATTTTGGGTTCAACAAGAAGGTGGTCATTTGGATGAGCTAATGGGCATACGCAAGTTGAAGGATATGGTTACAACACAAAAGATTAAATCTTTGTCTCAATCAACCTCGAACAAGTATTTTAGATCAACTTAAATCTATTGTAAAAATTATATATATATATGTGTGTGTATTTTATTATAATTTATTCCTAAATGGAGGTGTATTTCCTTATGTTGGGATTTGAAAATATATGAATTATGACAATATGGAGTTTATTCCAAATTATAACTAGTCCCAAGTTGGGACCATAAATTTTTATTCCTAAATAGAGTTTATTCCTTAATAGAGTATTCTTTTTGAGAGGTTTTACTGTATCAATTATAAGAGAATAGAGGTAGTATATTGATAAATATAGTTAGATAGATACAAATACATTAATTACTTAATAAGTCAATAGTAGAAAGAATTCCAAAAAATATAAAATAAAAATAAAAAATGACACATAACTCGAATCAATGAGAAACCTAAAAAAAAACTCACTTTGTATATTATATATATATATATATATATGTAGAATAACTAATTAAACTTGTAGTAGAAAGAATTAAAAAATTCAAAAAAAAACTACAAAATGATACTTAAGCCAAATTGATGAGAAGTCTAAAAAAATTCAATATTAGTTTGTATGTAGATAGATATGTACAAAAGTATATAGATATTTATATAGTAATTAATTAATAAAGTAATACTAGAAAGTACTCAAAAATATCATAAAAACAACAAAACAAGCCAGATCCATGAGAAAGTTAAAAAAACTCAAGTTTACTATATTATATAAATATCTAGATAGATAAATATATATTATAGATAGACTAATTAGCTAATAAATCGATAGTAGAAACAATTAAGAAAAATGTCAAAAAAACACAAAAGATACATAGCCAAATGAATGAGAAAGCTAAAAATCAGTATATTGATAGTTATAGATAGACAAATAAATATAAGTAAATAGATATATAGATATAGATAGATTAATCAAGCTACAAAATAATAGAGAGATAGGTAAATGTACAGCTATGATAGATTACTTAATTAATAATCTAAATAGTAAAAAGAATTCAAAAAATTAGTACAGAAACAAAATCATAAATAACATAAGCTAAATCAATGATAGAACTCAAGAAACTCAGTTTGGTTATATTATATGAATAGATAGATAAATATATTGATATAGATTTAATTAATAAGCCAATAATGGAAAGAGTTCAAAAAATATAAAAACTAAAATAACACGTAAGCCAAATCAATAAGAAAACTAAAAAACCTCAATTTAGTATATTATGCTGATAGATACATAACTGTATAGATATAGATATATTAATTAATAAATAAATTAAAAATAGAACAAATTCAAAAATATCAAAACAACAACCAAATGACACCGAGCCAAATCAATGAGATAGCTAAAATACTTAGTTATGATATATTATATAACAGATAGATAGATTGATAGACATAGATCAAATAATTAATTAAGAAGCAAATAATAGCAAGAATTAAAAAAATATAAAAAACAAATGATACATTAGCCAAATGAAAAAAAAACTAAAAAATTCAGTTTCAGTATATTACATATGGATATATATATATATATAGTATAGACTAGGGTTAGCTACCAATAGATATAATCAATCTCATTCTCTTGCCAGTGAGATTTAGTTAAGGACAATAAAGCTCGAAAATGTGGAGTAGGGTGTTGATAATTTGTCTAATTGAACACAAACTTGTATGGAAGAGTGTTGACTGAGTAAGCCAGTTGAATAGCAAGGTGTGTCGAAAGATTTTAATTGTGTATTGTATTCATAGATCGTTGGACCGTTGTACACCTTCTTATTATATTTATTCCTGTGTGGAGCCCAATAAATGTAGGAGAATTACTTCACCTTGAACCACTCTAAATAATATTTTGCTTGCTTGCTTATTTTATAATCGCGTACGTACAACAGTGCACCTTTTAAAAAATAACTTGTGAAATTTACTATTAAGCTTACTATATCCTATACTGTAGTTAAGTAAGTACAACATACTAAATACTCTATAAGTACTTCACTTCAAATACTTGATATGTTCTATGATCCTTCACTCTATACAAAAAGTATCCTAAAGTTCTTTGCAAATCATTTTTAAAAAGAAAATTGGTATTGTTTATTTACCCTCTTTATACTGTTACCGTATAGTATATTTCGACTAATAAGTGGTATTATAAAGTTTGATTCTACCAAGAAACATTCATATTGCTTCAGTGAACTTGATTCGTAAATTTAACAAGTTTGGAATTTCATTTATTCTCAAAACACACTCATTTACGTATTCTTTTTATACATAGATTCATCAATAATTTATAAAAGTACCAATTTTTATTAGTGATTTTGATGATTGGAGAATTAAGATGGAAGCACGTTTTATAGCCATGCATGAAAGCATGATTTTTGTCATATATAATTGCCCCATTTGATTCTCAACGATTAACCTAGCAAAGCCCGTCGTCGCCGCTGCCATTTTTTCCCACCGCCGTGGAACTCCGCCACACCATCCAGTTCTTTCGATCAGATCTAATCACATCGCCCAGTCCCTCGCTTGCAGCAGAGGGTAGTCGATTGGAGTCTTTTTCTTTTCTCCAACATGGGCTGCTCGCGAATCGGAGAGAGAGAATTTGGGTCGGCCGTGAGGGATTTCTGGAGGAGGGTGAGACTATTTGAGAGAGAGTGAGATGAAGAACGACTCTCAATGGGATATGGATTTTATATCCCATCATTTTGACCAGAATTCCATTTTAGCCCCATGTTTCTAATTTTTTCAGTTTGGCCCAAATCAATTTTAAAAATTTTCAGATCTGGTCCCATAAAGTTTAGACTTTAATTTAAATCAAGTCCTATAATTTTATTCTTAATTTTGTTATTTTAGTTTCATAAAATTCCGCTTTCTTATGAGAATTTAATATTTACATATTCTCCTATTTAAATTGTAGGATACGAGAACCAAGGGCTCGATAGAGTCGATGCATAAACATTCAAGCATCATCATTTACGTCATCTCAATTTCAGGTGGGAATTATTACATGTCGATTTTAATTGCTTTATTTGGACTGTATATGTGATATGTTATATTTATGTTAAACATGCAGTCGTGCGCTAGCGGGGTCATCGGGTAGTCCAGTGGCTTCTATCGGCCCCGTTAGCGTGCGCTGATCGCCTTCCTTTAGCGTGCGCTAGCCGAAAATGGTGTCCAGAAATCGGAGTCCAGAACCTACTGTCCTCTGCCCTGCTCAAGTCTTAGCGTGCACTACCGCGATAGTTCAGCGTGCGCTACGCAGCCCTTATAGCATCCGCTAACCGAAGTCTAGCGTACATTACATGATAGTCCAGACAGCCTGACAACCCCATTGCCTCTGCCGACCAGCCTGTTAGCGTGCGCTACGCGTTACTGACCACGAATAGCGTGCGCTAACGAACTCCTAGCACGCGTTGACTGCCAGTCCAGAAAGCCGGATGAGTTACTGGTTCTGACCTGGCTGGTCCCTTAGCGCGTGCTACGGCTCAAAACTAGCATGCGCTACTCAAGAAGAATTAGCATGCGTTAGCCTAGGTCTAGCGTGCGCTATTTCTCTGACCCAGAACATTTTCGCAAGGTCTAAACAACATAATCGTGATTCAAGCAAGGTACGAAACTCTATAACAATATCGAAAACATCACAAAGAGTTTACAAAGCGACAAAGTAGGAAGAAAGGCAAAGTCAAACAGTCAATAAAAAGTACGGGTATTACATTCTCCCCTTCTAAAAAGAAGTTTCGTCCCGAAACTTAAGAAATAAAAAGTTCGGGGTACTCCGACCGCATCTTCTCTTCCGTTTCCCAAGTCGCCTCCTCGACTCCATGTCTCAACCATTGCACTTTAACCAGTAGAATGGTCTTATGCCGAAGTTGTTTCTCACGACGCTCAAGGATCTTCACGGGTCTCTCCAGAAAGGTAATATCCTCGGCTACGTCAATACCACTATAGTCGATAACATGGCTCGGATCTGGCACGTACTTTCTCAACTGCGACACATGAAAAACACTATGGACGTGACTCAAAGCTGGAGGCAACGCCAAGCGATAAGCTAAATCTCCAACCCTGTCCAAAATCTCAAAAGGCCGGATATACCTTGGACTAAGTTTCCCTTTTTTCGTGAAGCGGAAAACTCCTCTGGTCGGCGACACCTTGAGTAAGACATGATCCCCCACTTCGAACTCCAAGGGTCGACGACGAGTGTCAGCATAAGATTTCTGACAGCTCTGGGCAGTCAGCAACCGGTCCCGGATGATAGAAATCTTTTCCTAGTCTCCATCAACATGTCTGACTCCATTCCGATTAGCTCCGAAGCTTTGTCCCAACATAATGGCGACCTACATCGCCTACCATAGAGTGCCTCGAATGGTGCCATTTTGATAGACGTATGCCAACTATTATTGTAGGCAAACTCGATCAACGGCAAGTGAAGCTCCCAATCATTACTCCAATCTAGGGCACAATCCCGCAACATGTCCTCCAATGTCTGTATCGTCCTGTCCGTCTGACCGTCTGACTGAGGGTGAAAGGACATGCTCAATCTCAACTCAGTACCCAAAGCCTGATGAACGGCCTGCCAAAAATGCGATACGAAACGACCGTCTCGATCGGAAACAATGGTCTTGGGGGCACCGTGTAATCTTACGATCTCAGCTATAAAGGTTCGAGCCAACCTCTCCGGTCCCCAAGTATCCTTAATATCCAAGAAGTGTGCCGACTTGGTCAACCGGTCGATGATTACCCAAATCATATTCATTCCGGCCCTAGTTCTCGGCATGCCAGTGATAAAGTCCATAGAAATGTCTTCCCACTTCCACTCGGGAATGGGAAGCGGCTTCAACAACCCCTCTGGTCGTTGTTGTTCGATCTTGACTTGCTGACACGTCAAGCACCACAATACAAAATCCGTGACATCCTTCTTCATGTTATTACACCAAAAATTGCGCTTCAAGTCTTTGTACATCTTACTCGTTCCGGGGTGGATTGAGTAAGGTGTAGCATGAGCTTCTCGGAGAATTCTCTGCCTCAACTCTAGATCATTCGGAACACAAAGCCTGACTTGAAATCTCAAGATGCTATCCTCGTGAACCATAAATCCAGGAGCTTTTCGTTTAATTACATCTTCCTTCAGTTGAGAGATCATCGGGTCACTCCACTGTTTCCCTTTGATGTCGTCAACCAAGGACGAAGTAATTTCGAGAGTGCACAACTGTCCTTGTACTCGTTGAATCCAAACTTCTATTCCTTGCTTGATTAAATCCTGTCGAATCTTTGTCTGAGAAGTAAGAACCTCGAGCATCTGGAGACATGCCGATTTGCAGCTCAAAGCATCCGCAACAACATTGGCTTTACCCGGGTGGTAGAGGATTTCTAAATCGTAATCCTTTATCAACTCTAACCAACGTCTCTGTCTCATATTCAGTTCTTTCTGACTGGAAATATACTTCAGGCTCTTGTGATCGGTATAAATCCGACACGGAGAGCCATATAAATAATGCCGCCAAATCTTGAGTGCGAAGACAATTGCGGCCAACTCCAAATCGTGAGTAGGATAATTCATCTCGTACGGCTTCAGTTGTCGTGACACAAAAGCTATCGTCTTATCATGCTGCATAACCACACTGCCAAGACCTTGACCCGAAGCGTCACTATAAACTGCAAATCCCTCACTACCATGTGGTAAAGCTAGGATTGGCGCTGAAGTCAAACATCTCTTCAGCTCATCAAAGCTCTGCTGTCTCTCATTCGTCCAAACAAACTTTTCTGTCTTCTGGAGTAATTTCGTAAGCGGCCGAGCGAGTTTCGAGAACCCCTCGACAAACCGACGGTAATACCCAGCAAGGCCCAGAAAGCTACGAACTTCCTTAAGATTTTTAGGCGGTGCCCAATCTAGCACTGCCTCAATCTTTTGCGGGTCTACACGAACCCCTTCGGCCGAAATTATATGGCCGAGAAACATAACTTCTTCCAACCAAAATTCACATTTCGAGAATTTCACATAGAGGTGCTCGGTTCTCAAAATATCTAGTACCAAACGCAAGTGTCGGGCATGTTCCTCTTTATCTCGAGAATAGATCAAAATGTCGTTAATAAAGACGACTACACATTTGTCGAGGTACTCGAAGAAAATCTTATTTATTAACTGCATGAATACTGTGCATTAGTCAAACCAAAGGGTATAACTACAAATTCATAATGCCCGTATCTCGTCCGAAATGCAGTCTTCGGAATGTCGGACTCTATCACCCTGAGTTGATAATACCCTGACCTTAAATCAATTTTCGAGAAAACTACGGCCCCTTGCAACTGATCAAATAAATCATCTATACGAGGCAAAGGATACTTGTTTTTGATGGCCACTTTGTTCAGTTCACGGTAGTCGATGCACAAACGTAGTGAACCATCTTTCTTTCTCACAAAAAGAATAGGCGCGCCCCAAGGCGAAGCGCTCGGTCTGATATACCCTTTCTCCAGAAGCTCTCCCAACTGATTCTTTAATTCTTGCATCTTGGAAGGTGCCATCCGATAAGGTGCCTTAGAAATCGGGGCCGCATCAGGCTCTAAATCCACAGAAAATTCTATTTCTCGATCTGGTGGTAATCCCGGGAGGTCGTCCGGAAAAACATCGGAATAGTTATTAACAACCGGAATCGAAGAGAATTCGACTTCGTTCCTTTCCGTCTTCAAGGCATAACACCAATATCCCGTACAACCTTTATTCAAAAGTTTTACGGCCTTCATGGCACTGATAAGTAACTTGGATTGGCCCAACTTACGTCCCAAAAATGAGTACTCGGATCCGTCTTTAGTCATCATGGTGATAACTTTAGTACGGTAATTCATAATCGCTTGGTGACTATCAAGCCAATCCTCACCAAGGATCACGTCTTCGCCTTCTATATCAACTACAATCAGATTCGATACCCAATCCATACCGGATATAATCACCGGAAAATCTTTAATCTCCCGGTTCCCCACAATTCTATCCCCGCTAGGTAGTTTCACAATGAAGGGATCACAAGCAGTCATACAAGTTATATTCCAACGGCGTACACACTCCAATGAAATGAAATAATGGGTAGCACCCGTATCAAAAAGTACACGAACTGGATGAGATAAAATATGAATAGTACCTGAGGCCACCGCTGCATCGGGTTCGTCTGTTCGACGCATCTCGTACACTCGTGGTTGTACTGAACCGATGCTAGAGTTTCCCCCTCCAGCGTTCTGACCCCGTCCCCAGCCCCTGCCATAATTCTGTCGAGACTGACCAAAATATTGCCGCTGATTCATGCCTTGATCAAGTGGCACTCGGGCAGAAGCCCGAGTGTCCAAAGTCTGATTTTGTTCGGAACCATAAGCCACCCTATGTCCCATCTGTCCGCAAGTGTGACACTTCAATGGTGGGAAATTGCATTCGAAATTAACGTGGCCTGGACGACCACAATTATAGCAAGTCACCGTGCGAGCTGAGGTGTCCGGAGCGGAATGGAAACCTCTCTTTCCTTTAGTAGAACATGACGACTGTCCGGCAGAGTGGTTAGTCGTCTGTGACCTCTGGAAGTTGCCACTCTTAGAGCCAGAGAAATTTCCCGTGATCTTCTGCTTCTTCGATTCTTCAGTGGTATCGTCGTCGGGGCTTAACATGTCATGGGCTAAAGCTCTGTCTTGATATTCCTTCAACGTGGTACAAGCAAATCCGGCCATGTACCGCCGTAAGTCCATATTCATCTGCATATTAAAATAAAGGATCTTATCACGCTCGTTTCGCACTTGATCCTTCACGTGGATCAATTGTTGGTTGTACTCCACGATTGCCTGCGAAATGGGAATATTCTGGGGTTTAGCCTCGAAAAAGGCTCGAATTCGGCCTTCTCGCACCAACCAAGGACAAAACTCGGCCTCCAAATGTTCTTTAAACTCATCCCACGTAGCAACACGATCTTGTGGTTTGATGACTTTCCACCACGTAGCGGCCTCCTTGGTGAGGAAATACTGAGCAACCGGTACTTTCCTCGCTTCGGGACAATCAACTGCTTCAAAAAAATTTTCCCACTCCGCTAGCCAATCTTCCCATCCTAACGGGTCTGAAGGAAGGCATCCGCGTTTGGGTTCGGATTATTCAGCTGAACGGTTTGGGCTAAAATGGTCATCTGGTTAGCCAATTGTTGAAGTACATTCGCAACTCCAATGTCCGCGCTGTTCCCCTGGCCAGTCGACTGGTCGTGCTGACTTTCGGTGTCAGGATGCACCGAGTTAGATAGGCTAGGGTTGGTCGATCCCGCAACGGAACTGAGAGAAGCGGCCGCGCCACGTCCTCATCCACGTCCATGGCCACAACCACGGCCTCGTCCCCTACTAGCTGACATGCTGAAGAACACACAAGGCACGTAAGTACAATTCAATCGCACATCACCGAAGTGACCGATTCTAAAAATACCAAAGCAGAATCAAAACGATAAAAGAAGCGTCAGAAGAGTAAGAGGTCTTACAAGTACCGGTCGCATTGTGATGATGGAAAAGTAGTGATAACGATGACTCAATCGACCCAAAAACCGACAGCCTAGGTATCCATAGACCTAATCTCCGATACCATATTCGGTAACACCCCCAAGTTATTCAGGGTATATTACAGCGACGTGAGCCCCTCCGTGGAACCCACAAGGCTAAACATACACGGAACTATAAAACTTGACCGAGGAGGTCCAAATACAACAAAATGAAGGACAACACAAAGGGTATTCAAAACATATCCAGTGTATCCAAATACCTAGCAATACAAAATCAATACCTCGGCAACACAGGCCGGAACGTCAAGGAAACTGAAAAACAATACTCGAGTATTCAATAACCATTCCAGTACAACAACACTGAATGGTGGAACACAAAACATAACCGGAGACAAGACACAGTATAATGCTTGCCCATCATCTTCATGCCGACCCGATACCTGCCTGTCTGCTCTCCTGGAACCTAAAATACATAAAAGGTATTTCCCCCATAAAGGGGTTAGCCATCGAATAGCTAGTGCAAGTATATCAAGTATGAAATTCAATACTCTTCGACAATAAAGTAAAGGTAACTGTCAATTCATTAATTCAAGATTAGTATTCCGGAATAACAAAATCTCGTAGCATCACATCAATACATACATGATCAACCGTGGAACCGCACCAGAGGCTACGGAACCCTCAGAGGACTCGTCGGTCCATCCCAGAGTGGTTAACTCATATGATCCGTGTAATCATACCAGAGGCTACGAAACCCTCAAAGGACCCGTCGACCCATCCCAGAGTGGATATAAATAAACATGCCATTCATATATCTTACTTTCAAAGTCGATAACGTACAATCATAAATATATACTTGCCTTTGAGAAATTGAGAAATCGAACGGAAAAGAGTACGAGTTCGGTAGGTCCAAGAACACACTTTCGGTACCTAAACGATTCGTAAGGGATATGATAATCAATAATCCATACTCATAATTCACGAAAAAACTCCCGAAACCCGTCTACGATTCACGAAAATACAAGGGTAAACAACTAGAGGTTGGAAAATAACCCAACCCTCACAAGTCCGAACACGAGACAAACCAATCTGTAAAATCATAGAAAAAGCATGTATACGGGGTAGATATATCATAATCTCAAGATTCTCAAGCTTCAAACTGGATAAATCGAACGAATCTAAGAAAAACCCCAAAATTCCCAAAAATAGGGTTCTAAGGATTTTTACCTTGATTTGGACGATAGAATGGATTAGATGTTGTGAAATCTTTGTTCTCCAATCAAAGATGTTGTTATCTGAAGGAAGATCGCTTCTAAACTCCCCGAATCGCCCAAATCCGCTGCTCCCAATCGAAAATGTGAGAAAGATGAGAAAAATGACAAAATAGAAGTCAACTGTCTAATATATACTCGCCCAGTCTAGCGCACGCTACGCCTCTAATATTAGCGTGCGCTAGTGGGGTCACCGGGTAGTCCGGTGCCTTCTGTCGGCCCCGTTAGCATTCGCTAATCGCCTTCATTTAGCGTGCGCTAGCCGAAAATGGTGTCCAGAAATCGGAGTCCAGAACCTACTGTCCTCTGCCCTGCTCAAGTCTTAGCGTGCGCTACCGAGATAGTTTAGCATGCGCTACGCAGCCCTTATAGCGTGCGCTAACCGAAGTCTAGCGTACATTACATGATAGTCCAGACAGCCTGACAACCACACTGCCTCTGCCGACTAGTCCGTTAGCATGCACTACGGACGGATGTCAGCGTGCGTTACTGACCACGAATAGTGTGCGCTAACGAACTCCTAGCGCGCGTTAACTGCCAGTCCAGAAAGCAGGATGAGTTATTGGTTCTGACCTGACTGGTCCCTTAGCGCCCGCTACGGCTCAATGCTAGCGTGCGCTACTCAAGGAGAATTAGCGTGCGTTAGCCTAGGCCTAGCGTGCGTTATTTCTCTGACCCAGAACACTTCCGCAAGGTCTAAACAACATAATCGTGATCCAAACAAGGTATGAAACTCTATAACAATATCGACAACTCACAAAGAGTTTACAGAGCGACAAAGTAGGAAGAACAGCAAAGTCAAACAGTCAATAAAAAGTACGGGTATTACAGGCATGAAGATGATGGGCAAGCGTGATACTGTTTCTTATCTCCGGTTGTATTCCGTGTTCCTCCATTCAGTGTTGTTGTACTGGAATGGATATTAAATACTCGAGTATTGCTTTTTAGTTTCCTTGATGTTCCGGACTGCATTGCCGAAGTCTTGTTTTGTGTTGTGACGTATTTAGATACATTGGTTATGGTTTGAATACCCTTTGTATTATTCTTCATTTTATTGTGTTTAGACCCTCTCGGTCAAAAATTTATAGTTCCGCGTATGTTTAGCCTTGTGGGTCCCACGGAGGGTCTCATGGCACTGTAATATGCCCTGAATAACTTGGGGGTGTTACACTGACCCCCACCCTTGTGGCCCGAAAAATTCCCGGCGGACTTCTGCTTCTTGCTCTCACGAGCCGCCTCACTGGCCGTCATAGACATATCATAAGCAAGGGCTCTACTCTGATAATCCTTCAAGGTGGTGCAGACGAGCCCAGACATGTTGTCGCGAATCGAAAATTTCATCCGCCTGGAGAAGTGGAAAATCTTGTCGCTCTCCTCTCTAACCTGGGCCTTCACGAAGCCCAACTCCCAGTTGAAATCAGCAATAGCCTGAGAAACAGGGATATCCCGAGGCTGAGCGTCAAAAAAGGTATGGACTCGATCCTGTTTGATCGGACACAGGCAATATTTGGTCTCCATCAGGTCCTTAAACTCATCCCATGTGGCAGCGCGGTCCGAGGGCTCAACGGCCTCCCACCAGTCACTAGCATCCCCAGTGAGAAAGTAGTGGGCAATAGGGACCTTGCGATCCTCGGGACAATTGGTGGCAATAAACACCTTGGATATCTCCTTGATCTACCCCTCCCAGCTGATCGGGTCTGAAGTTCCCGAAAACTGAGAAGGATGCATCTTGATAACATCCTGTAGCCAACGATCTGCTCCGCCCCGAGCAGCATGGGCCGGATTTGGGTTCTGAACCGCCTGAGCTATTGCCGCCATTTGGTTCACCATTTGTTGCATAACAGCCACAACACCAAGGTCGGCGCCATCTTTAGTAGAAGCATGGCTATGACGGTGACCGTTACTGCCAGCTCTAGAAGAATGCGACGTGGCCGCCTCACCGGCTACCCCACGTCCCCGGCCGCGTCCATGACCATGACCACGACCACGACCACGACCACGACCAAGGCCTCTTCCAGCATCCATACTGATGTTAAATAAGTAGCAAAAGCAACTCGATGGTGAGTACGAGAGGAAAACAATCACAAACCAAGAATCGAAGGTGCGATACAAGAAAACAGGGAACAGAGTAAGAAAAAACTTACGGGCACCGGAATCATGGAAGCATGATGACGATGTGCAAAAACGAAACACAACTAGACTCAAATAACCAACAAGCCTAGGTATCCATAAACCTAGTGCTCTGATACCATTTTCTGTAACACCCCCAAGATATTCAGGGTATATTACAGCGTCGTGGATCCCTACATGGGACCCACCAGGCTAGGTGACCAAACACACTCATCGACTCGCGGATTCAACATAATAACACCTCGTCATAAAGACGCAAAATGAATATAATCCACCCGGTTCAACCGGTCAAATAACATCACAACCACCCGATGAAAATATAACAGACGACACAGTTAAATCCGGACGATTAAAGCCCCAAAGTACTCGAGTACTTCTATTAGTTTACAAATTGACAATCGCTCAAAAGACAGAAAACAATAAAATACCACACATGCACAATCATCATGCACGGCCGTCATCCGCGTACTGGTCCAGCGCCCGCTCTTCCCGAAGAACCTGACCTGAAACTCATAAAACGAATTTCCCCAAAATGGGTCCCCAAAGGGGTTAGCAATTACGCTAGTACAAGTAACCAAATGAACAACTTACATCTTACACATATAGTCAAAGCATGCAATAATGAAAACATCGGTTGAAACACACATTTCCGGAAATGCCATAATCCAAAACACATTTGTAAAAATGCACCACAATTAACCGTCGATCCACCAATCCGTGGACCCCGACCGAGCTAACCCGTAGTGGTTAAAAGCAAAGCTCGTCGATCCACCCCTCCGTGGACCCCTACCGAGACCCCGTCGGATCTAACCCGTAGTGAGCATACACACACACACACACAATTTCTCATGCAAAACTGCCATGTCAAGATTGTAAGTTCATAAAGGTACTTGCCTCGATCAAAAGATGGTGACACAAACGGAAAGAAAGAATCAAACACGATCGCTAGGAACCGGCGAAACCGAACCTAATGATTCGAAGAATACAATCACAACCATTTTTAAACGAAAATGGAAATGGAATACAGCCGAAAACCCGCCTACGATTCATGCATATTCGTACAAGAACAACAATGAGGGTGGACCATAACCAAACCCTCTCGATTACACATATACCACGAAATATACCACGAATAAGTAGGGAAACCAAGAATACCAACAATATTAATCATATTCATCATGAATTAATCAACAACATGGAATGAATCGGACAATAAAATCGAAAACCCCCAATTTGCCCAAAAGTAGGGTTCTAGAAGATTTACCTTGATTCAATAGGTAGAAGATGATTAAATGATGATAATCTGGTGTTAGAGACTCAAGATATTGGATGGATGATGATACTCGCTCAATTCCACGCTCCCAAATACTCTAAATCGCCTAACTCTCGGAGAAAAAAAGAAGAGTGGGAGAAATGAGCTGCCCTGGTCAACTCTCTGGTTTTTATAACCAGAGAGTTATTAGCGTGCGCTTGTAACACCCCGAGATATTCGGAATAATTACAGCGCCGTAAACCCTTTAAGTAAGGATTTACAAGGCTGATTTTTATGAAATGTAAATATAAGACATCAATAGTGCGGAAATTCAAGTTTACAAAACCATTCAACTGGTTCAACGAGTAATTAATACAACCATATCGAAATGAAATTAATACGACACGCGTACTCGAGTACTGAAATCACAACAAGAAAACAATTCACCACCAACAACAAACATCACTGAACCCCTTCGTCCGTCCACGCTCATGCGTCGTTTCCCTGCTCCTCGGCTACCTGAACATCACAACAAATGTCCACCCCCGAAGGGGTTAGCAAAACGATGCTAGTACAAGTATCATTTAAACAAATCAAATATGCATCAATCATACATAACAAGATACACCACACGGACTTCCGCTACCGGAATCCGACAATGCGAATCCACAAGATTCCATTAACACAACAAGGGTATTCCAATGATCCAGCGCCCTCAGCATAGATCCCAAGATGATCCCATCGGACCAACACGAGGTGGAAATAACCCGTCCAATGATCCAGTGCCCTCAGCCTAGATCCCAAGATGATCCCGTCGGACCAATACGAGGTGGACATCCGATCCAGCGCCCTCAGCATAGATCGTACAACGTACACAAACACAACTCATGCATACACATATGCCAAATCATTTATGTTCATAAACATGAACATAAAAACACTAGATAACGAATATCATGACAATTCAACAAAATAATTTCCATGTTCAACAACATGAATAAACCACAAACATGCTCAAAATACCAATTTTAACACATTACGATACTTGCCTCGAAGATGGCAAGAACGAAACACTTCAATGATCTCAACACACTCGAAGGCCGCCTCCTTCGATCAACGTAGCAAGCTCGAAACTTAACAAAAGGAATGATATACAAATCATCTCAAGTCGAACGATGGCCTAACAATTCGGTCTACGGCCCAAAAGCTCAAAATATGCAGTCTGCCTGAACCACTTAGCGTACGCTACGTACTCTACGTAGCGTGAGCTAAGCCTGCCTGTTAGTGTACGCTATTGTCTAAGCCTAGCGTACGCTAGCCATGGACTGACAGTTATCTCTGATCAGCCGACTGACTCGGCTGATATCATAACGTACGTTACGTACCAAACGTAGCGTGCGTTAACTTATCCCCGATAGCGCACGTTAACTAACGCATGTTAGCGTGCGCTAACCGTGCTGCGACACACGAGAAAATCGAGCTAATGGTGATGAACTCATGAATTCTATGGTGATAATACAAGTCATTCCCGAGCATATCATGCTAATAAGGTTTGTGGAAGTTCTATACGTACTGAATGACTATGAGATACAAAGATACGGATAATCATCCCAACACCATAATTCATCTTAGATCTTCAAGAAAATATTCTAAGTTTCGTTCGTCCTACGTTCCAAAACTCATGATTCCAATGTGTAAAACGTAACAATCTAGGTAATATCCGTTTACTGATCACAAATCGGTTTGAAAATGCTTAGGAGTCCAAATACTAAGACGGTTCAAAGGTTCATACGATATATAGTGCCGATACGTCAAAAATATCCTTCTAACATGTGATGATCGATTACAAACGAAATAATTGGCTATCCAAAACATGATCAAACGTCCTTAAGAACACTACTAATATTGGTGAAGAATCACCTACCTCAAAGTAGTGAAGAACATGGAGGAAATCGAAGCAATCCAACGTCGAAGGCTCGAACACCAATCCTCAATGATCTACAATCTTCAACACGAGCTAGGATGTTGATATGAAGTGTTTATGATGTAGGAAGTTATACTCTAAGTATAAGAATTCGGATGAGGGAGAAGAAAGGACTGAAAATACGAAAAGGATGCTGTCCTATTTATAGGAAATGATTATTAGCGCGCACTAGCCCCTGCTCGTAGCGTGCGCTAACGGCTACTGACTTTACTGTACTCGGCACTTAGCTCGCGCTATGCACATGCCTGTAGCGTGTGCTAAGGCGTTGACTTGGCTTTTCCCGAAAGCCGTCCAGGTTCATCCCGACACAATCCGATAAGGGTCCCCGGCCTGATCTCACCTACCGCACGTCTCAATCAAATTGACCACGCATAGCATGCGCTAATGTTCCCCTGTAGCGTGCGCTATGGATCCATGTTAGCGTACGCTACACATAGCCGATAGCGTGCGCTACATGCGCAGAATTACAATTTTTAAATCACAATCATTAAATCATACGCTCGATAACATCGGATTTTGAAATACGGAGAATAATACTCAGACAAAAGTACAATAATTACAATATCACAAGTTCCAAATACATATCAAAAATCTCGGGTATTACATCCTTCCTCCCTAAAAAGAAGTTTCGTCCCGAAACTTAAGATGAAAACAACTCTGGATATCTAGCCTTCATACTGTCCTCCGTTTCCCAAGTGGCCTCTTCGACTCCGTGTCGTGACCATTGTACTTTAACCAAGTGTATTGGTTTATTCCTCAATTGTTTGATCCGACTCTCAAGTATTTTGATTGGTCTCTCTTCGAAGGTGCCATCATTAGCTATCTCGATCTCGTCGAAATCAATGACGTGACTGGGGTCCGGTACATACTTCCGCAATTGGGATACGTGAAACACATTGTGAACGTGACTCAGCGATGGCGGTAAGGCCAACCTGTATGCTAAATCTCCAACCCTCTCGAGGATCTCGAATGGTCCGATATATCTAGGACTAAGCTTGCCTCTCCTCCCAAAACGGAAAATTCCTCGTGTAGGAGACACCTTCAATAGCACATGGTCCCCACCGTCGAACTCTAGAGGGCGACGACGTACATCTGCATAAGACTTCTGTCGACTCTGGGCAGTCAACAGTCTTTCTCGAATCAAAGCTATCTTCTCTTGAGTCTGAATAATCAATTCCGGTTCCGTCCCGATCAAATCCGAAGAATCATCCCAACACAGGGGTGATCGGCATCTTCTCCCGTACAAAGCCTCAAATGGTGCCATCTTAATAGAAGCATGCCAACTATTATTATAGGTGAACTCGATCAAGGGCAAGTGAACTTCCCAATCAGTTGACCAATCTAATGCACAAGCTCTAAGCATGTCTTCTACCGTTTGTATAGTCCTTTCGGACTGACCGTCCGTTTGGGGATGATAAGTCGTGCTAAAGTTGAGCTCAGTCCCCAAAGCCCTGTGAACTGCTTTCCAGAAGTGCGATACGAAGCGACCATCTCGATCCGAAATAATGGTCTTCGGCGTCCCATGCAATCTGACTATTTCCGCAATAAATACTCGCGCCAATCTCTCGGGTCCCCATGTATCTTTAATCCCTAGGAAATGAGCCGACTTGGTTAGTCGATCAACTACAACCCAAATCATGTTCATTCCCGTTCTAGTCCTTGGCATACTGGTGATGAAATCCATCGAGATGTCCTCCCACTTCCATTCAGGGATCGGAAGCGGCTTTAACATTCCGGCGGGTCGCTGATGTTCAATCTTAACTAGCTGACAAGTAAAGCACCTAGAAACGTACTGCCACGCCCTTCTTCATATTCCCCACCGAAGTTTTGTTTTAAATCCTTATATATCTTATCACGCCCGGTGAATAGAATAGGGCGCGCTGTGAGCTTCCTTCAGAATAGTCCGTCTCAAATCATCATCATCGGGAACGCAAAGTCGACTCTGAAATCTCAGAACTCCATCATCTTGTATCACGAACCCTGGGGATTTTCCTTTCTTTACTTCATCAGATAATCGAAGGAACAGAGAATCGTCCAACTGCTTAGACTTGATCTCCTCGACTAGTGATGAAGTCAGTTCCATCACATAAAGTTGCCCTTGGATTCCTGGTGCCCATAATTCAATCCCTTCGCGGATCAGTTCTCGTTGAATGCTGGTTTAGGACGTAAGTGCTTCCAACACTCGAAGAGAAACCGGTTTACGACTCAAGGCATCAGCTACTACGTTTGCTTTTCCCGGATGATAGAGAATCTCCAAGTCGTAATCCTTGATCAATTCCAGCCACCTTCTCTGCCTCATGTTTAATTCTTTCTGACTGAAAATGTACTTGAGGCTCTTATGATCGGTAAAGATCTGACAATGAGTGCCGTACAAATAATGTCTCCAAATTTTCAATGCAAAGACTACAGCTGCTAACTCCAGATCATGAGTCGGGTAATTAACCTTGTACGGTTTCAACTGTCGAGAAGCATAGGCAATTACCTTATCCTTTTGCATCAACACACATCCTGCACTCGATTTGAAGCGTCAGAAACCATGAATCCATCGGCCCATCCGGTAATGCTAAAATAGGTGCCGTCGCCGCCTTCTTAAGTTCATCAAAACCAGCCTGACATTTCTCATTCCACGTGAACTTTTGAGTTTTCTGTAACAGCTGAGTGAGCGGACGAGCAATTTTGGAAAATCCCTCTACAAAGCGGCGATAATATCCAGCAAGTCCTAAGAAACTCCGGACGTCCTTCACGTTATTAGGAGCTTCCCATTCCAAGATTGCTTCGACTTTCTTCGGTCCACTCAACTCACACCGATATCACATGCCCGAGGAAAGTTACTTCCCTAAGCCAGAACTCACATTTAGAAAGCTTTGCATACAGCTGCTCCTTCCTCAAAGTGCTCAAAACCACACGCAAATGTTCGGCATGCTCCTCTGCGTCCCTCGAATATATCAAGATGTCATCAATGAAGACGGCCACAAATTTATCCAAGTATTCCAAGAATACCCGATTCATCAATTGCATGAATACCGCAGGAGCATTGGTAAGCCCAAATGGCATCACTACGAATTCATAATGCCGTCTGGGACCCAAAGCGTACTTTGGTATATCCGATTCCTTAATTCTCAACTGGTGGTATCCTGATCGCAAGTCAATCTTCGAGAATACCCTTGCCCCTTGCAGTTGATCAAACAAGTCGTCGATCCGAGGTATAGGGTACTTATTCCTGATCGTCATCTTGTTGAGCTCCCTGTAATCAATACACAGTCGGAGGGATCCGTCTTTCTTCTGGACAAAGAGAACGGGCGCTCCCCAAGGAGAAACGCTAGGTTAAATATAGCCCTTCTGTAACAATTCCTCCAATTGCTTCTTGAGTTCATACATCTCGGTTGGCGCCATGCGGTATGGTGCTCTAGAAATAGGAGCTGCTCCAGGCTCTAATTCAATAGTGAATTCCACTTCTCTCTGCGGAGGTAACCCAGGTAGTTCGTCAGGAAATACATCTGAGAACTCATTCACAACTGAAATAGACGAGAGCTCTACTCCTTCCTCTTTCCTCATGGCATAGCACCAAAGTCCATGACATCCTTGCTTCAGTAATTTCACGGCTTTCATTGCTTTGATCAATTTTCCCGAGCTTCCTGGTCTCCATCCTCGGAATAAGTGTTCAGATCCGTCATCAGCAATGATAGAAATGACTCTCTCTCGGTAATTCAGAATAGCTCCATAACGGTTGAGCCAATCGTCTCCGAGAATTAAATTGTCACCGTAGATGTCCACTACAATAAGATTCGATGGCTAATCTCTCCCTCCTATAGACACTGGAAAATCTCTAGCCTCTAGGGTTCCCACAATTCTCTCTCCACTCGGCAAACCCACAACATATGGTTCACAATCAAATAAGCACGAGATTTTTAAACGATTTACACAGTTCAATGATACAAAAGAATGTGTAGCTCCGGAATCGAATAAAACACTAACTGGTTGCAAAAGGATCTGAATCGTACCTGATGCAACAGCAGTGTTCTGATCGTCAGATTTCCTCATCTCGTACAGGCGCGGAGAAACGGACCCAACACTGGATGTCTCTCTCTTCCCAACGTTCTGCTGCGGAAATCCACTCTGTTGTGTCTGGTTCACACTTATCTCCTTTGGAACTGGCGCTGGAGTGCGAGTACCAAAAGATCTAGTAGTAGCTCCACAGAAGGCCGCACGGTGCCCTTCTTGTCCACAATCGTAACAAGTCATAGAAGATGCGGGGCAATCACGTCGAATATGCCCTGCTCGACCACAATTGTAGCATTTCTTTGATGCATCCGAAACCGCTGATATAGTTCGGAACTTCTTTCCGCCTCTAGAAGGTTGTGGAGGTTTCCTAGCCGAGTAAAAGGAGGACTGGCCCTTGCGGGGCCTACCACTCTTGTTTTCTGAAAAGTTGCCGGTCACCTTCTGCTTCTTTGCCTCTACTGATTTTTCCACCGCCGCCTCTTTCATGTCGTAGGCCAGCGCTTTGTCTTGATACTGTCGCAACGTAGTACACTCGAATCCGGACATGTACTGCTGAATCTCCGGCTTCATCCGCATATCGAAATGAAAAATCTTTTCCGCCTCCGTTCTGACCAAGTGTCGCACACAAGTCAGCTGATGATTAAAAGTTTTGATTACATCTGTCACAGATGCTTCCGAACTCTGTGGTGAGAAAAACTCTCGGATCTTTGCCTCTCTAACTGGGCGAGGACAATACTGTGCTTCCATCATTAATTTGAATTCCGTCTAATCCGTATTATGATTCTCGGGTCGAATAGCTTCCCACCAATCAAAGGCCTCCCCAGTCAGAAAATACTGGGCAATGGGAACCTTCCGGTCCTCGGGACGCTTAAGACCCGCGAATATCTTCTCTAACTCCTTGAGCCGGTGATCCCAAGTAATTGCCTCAGCAGATCCGTCAAATTTTGGCGGGTGCAATTTGACCACCTCGGCAAGCCATCTGTCTCCCCGGTTATCCTCGTGGTGCTGCTGTCCCATCGCCGTCTGCATGCGGTCGACTACCTGGGCGAACTGGTTTATCTGCGCCACCAGCTGTTGAAGCACTCCCGGCATGTTAGGATTTGCGTCGTCATTCGCTGATCCTTGCTGCCCTCCAGAATGTGAATCGGTTCGACTAGCTGATAATTCTGGGGTAGTTGCGGAATCCTCCTGTCTCACGTTACCCCGTCCGCGTCCACGACCGCGTCCGTGTCCACGTCCTCTTCTCAACATACTGTAAACACAATTCCTCAATATCCAGGACAAGGTTTTCGAAATAAAGCCCGTCAATACTCACAAAATAGTAATTAAGTAAAACGGTAGTATAAGAGATTAGGAGACTTATAACCACGGTCCACATGACGAATTTTGGCTGAACAGTGATGTTACGAACGACTCGTAAATCAATAACGTAAACAGACCCAACTTAAAACCCGACTGCCAAGATATCCATAAATCTTAGCTCCGATACCATATTCTGTAACACCCCGAGATATTCGGAATAATTACAGCACCGTAAACCCTTTAAGTAAGGATTCACAAGGCTGATTTTTATAAAATGTAAATATAAGACATCAATACTGCGGAAATTCAAGTTTACAAAACCATTCAACTGGTTCAACGAGTAATTAATACAACCATATCGAAATGAAATTAATACGACACGCGTACTCGAGTACTCAAATCACAACAAGAAAACAATTCACCAACAACAACAAACATCACTGAACCCCTTCGTCGTCACGTCGGCATCGCGTGGTCGTTTTCGCTCCTCGGCTACCTGAACATCACAACAAATGTCCACCCCCGAAGGGGTTAGCAAAACGATGCTAGTACAAGTATCATTTAAACAAATCAAATATGCATCAATCATATATAACAAGATACACCACACGGACTTCCGCTACCGGAATCCGACAATGCGAATCCACAAGATTCCATTAACACAGCAAGGGTATTCCAATGATCCAGCGCCCTCAGCATAGATCCCAAGATGATCCCGTCGGACCAACATGAGGTGGAAATAACCCGTCCAATGATCCAGCGCCCTCAGCCTAGATCCCAAGATGATCCCGTCGGACCAACACGAGGTGGACATCCGATCCAACGCCCTCAGCATAGATCGTACAACGTACACAAACACAACTCATGCATACACATATGCCAAATCATTTATGTTCATCAACATGAACATACAAACACTAGATAACGAATATCATGACAATTCAACAAAATAATTTCCATGTTCAACAACATGAATAAACCACAAACATGCTCAAAATACCAATTTTAACACATTACGATACTTGCCTCGAAGATGGCAAGAACAAAACACTTCAATGATCTAAACACACTTGAAGGCCGCCTCCTTCGATCAACGTAGCAAGCTCGAAACTTAACAAAAGGAATGATATACAAATCATCTCAAGTCGAACGATGGCCTAACAATTCGGTCTACGGCCCAAAAGCTCAAAATATGCAGTCTGCCTGAACCACTTAGCGTACGCTACGCACTCTACGTAGCGTGCGCTAAGCCTGCCTTTTAGCGTACGCTATTGTCTAAGCCTAGCGTACGCTAGCCATGGACTGACAGTTCTCTCTGATCAGCCGACTGACTCGGCTGATATCATAACGTACGTTACGTACCAAATGTAGCGTGCGTTAACTTATCCCCGATAGCGCACGTTAACTAACGCATGTTAGCGTGCGCTAACCGTGCATGGCAGATTACTACGGACAGAAAACTGGAGCTAATGGTGATGAACTCATGAATTCTATGGTGATAATACAAGTCATTCCCGAGCATATCATGCTAATAAGGTTTGTGGAAGTTCTATACGTACTGAATGACTATGAGATACAAAGATACGGATAATCATCCCAACACCATAATTCATCTTAGATCTTCAAGAAAATATTCTAAGTTCCGTTCGTCATACGTTCCAAAATGCATGATTCCAATGTGTAAAACGTAACAATCTAGGTAATATCCGTTTACTGATCACAAATCGGTTTGAAAATGCTTAGGAGTCCAAATACTAAGACGGTTCAAAGGTTCATACGATATATAGTGCCGATACGTCAAAAGTATCCTTCTAACATGTGATGATCGATTACAAACGAAATAACTGGCTATCCAAAACATGATCAAACGTCCTTAAGAACACTACTAATATTGGTGAAGAATCACCTACCTCAAAGTAGTGAAGAACACGGAGGAAATCGAAGCAATCCAACGTCGAAGGCTCGAACACCAATCCTCAATGATCTACAATCTTCAACACGAGCTAAGATGTTGATATGAAGTGTTTAGGATGTAGGAAGTTATACTCTAAGTATAAGAATTCGGATGAGGGAGAAGAAAGGACTGAAAATACGAAAAGGATGCTGTCCTATTTATAGGAAATGATTATTAGCGCGCGCTAGCCCCTGCTCGTAGCGTGCGCTAATGGCTACTGACTTTACTGTACTCGGCACTTAGCGCGCGCTATGCACATGCCTGTAGCGTGCGCTAAGGCGTTGACTTGGCTTTTCCCGAAAGCCGTCCAGGTTCATCCCGACACAATCCGACAAGGGTCCCCGGCCTGATCTCACCTACTGCACGTCTCAATCAAATTGACCACGCATAACGTGCGCTAATGTTCCCCTGTAGCGTGCGCTATGGATCCATGTTAGCGTACGCTACACATAGCCAATAACGTGCGCTACATGCGCAGAATTACAGTTTTTAAATCAATCATGAAATCATGCGCTCGATAACATCGGATTTTGAAATACGGAGAATAATACTCAGACAAAAGTACAATAATTACAATATCACAAGTTCCAAATACATATCAGAAATCTCGGGTATTACAGCGCTAACCTTTAAAGTTAGCATGCGCTATCCGCCAACACCCCATTCCAGAACCTATAGTTCTGGACCGTTAGTGTGCGCTATCAGTAAATAGCGTGTGCTAACCGCCCCTCGATAGCGCACACTATCGGGCCATAGCGTACGCTAGACAGCTGAGTGCAAAATGACTCAAACACCCGAAACACGCTCGAAACAACGAACGTAAGCTCACAACACGCATAATAACATACGATAGATTTACGGCAACCCCAAAACGGCGGTTCCGAACAACAATTACGATAATCGGACCGAAAAGCGACGGAAAAGCCAACAACTGCGGAATTGAGTAATATAAATCCGAAAATAAGTATTCCCGAAATACACATATGGTTACACACGAGCCACCAAAACAGGAAAAACACAAAATTGTGAAAGTACCGGGAAAGGAAAAATGCGGATATTATAGGTTTCACTAAACCGTCCCCGGGTGGACAACCCATTCATATGTTAGGAGTATGTGTTACGTATTTTTGTGAACGCGAGTGCACGTTGTCGTAATCAAGCAATAAAGTGATGCGAGAGATATCGTTCCCTCGAGGACTGACGTACTAATTACCAATTTATTTGTATTCTAGTTTTATTTGAACGAACGAATTTTGTGGTTGAAGAATTATTAGAAACCAAATAAAGCAATAAACTAAAAACAACTAATAAAATCAAAAGTCTGATGAAAGGAGATCATATAAGAGAAGAGTCTAGGATTGAGAATCTGCCTCGATTAATCCGAATTAATCTTGATTAATATAAATTATGTAATTTCCTAATTTATTGACAGCGAAGATTCTAAGATAATCTAATGCCTCGCCCGAGGACAATAGAATTTTCTAAGGTGAATAAATCACTCTATTCCTAGGTGAGTTAATTCAACAATAGCCAAAAAGTCTAAAATCTTCAAACAAGCTACGTAATTATTGTGAGTATATTCCTATCTCACAAGACAAAACGGTTCTCACCAATTTTTCCTACTAACTCTCCTCTCCCGATTTGAGTTACGCAATTAAAACAATTCAATTATAGGCCACACAATTGAAAGCATTAAGAACAATTGGGAAAACTCAATAGAAAAGGGAAATATATTAATAATGTAAAATCAAGAGTTAATCCGTCAAAATCTCGGTTTCATCACAATCCTAGAAAATGGGTCTAGCCCGACATGCTAGAAAACAATATACAAATATTCAAGTTAAAAATAAGAAATAAAAATCAAACACAATTGAAGACTGGCTTCTTATGTTTTCTGGCTTTTGCTTTCTGCTGCTAGGTATCTTCTCCTCCTCTTCGATGATGATATTTTCTGACCTTAAATGCCTTTTTATAACTTTCCTTCTGCCTCCAAAACACGTCCGAGAATTAAGTCAAAAACGGCCTTCAGAACAGCCAAAAACGCGGGCTGAATTCAAAGAACCCGCACCGCGGGCCGCGGCTCAGCTTTAGTGTGCCGCGGCCCTTGTCCGTGTGCTGCCAGGCCAGGGCAATTTTTTTCTTATGGGCCGCGGCTCCGGATGAGCGTGCCGCGGCCCCCGGTACAGTTTGTACCGGTTAGCTTGGAGTCGTGTCTGTGCCGCGGCTCTGGCTCGATGCGACGCGGCCCTTGACCAGAAAATGTCGTTTTGGCCCGTTTTTCTTCGTTTAAGCTTCTGAACTCTAATTTCCTTCAAAACATATAAACATAATGCATTAAAAGCTCATTTATGCAGATTTAAGCACAAAATGGAGATAAAATAATGATAATTAAGCGCACAAAAATACATGTAACAAATACCCCCAAACTTAAGCCTTTGCTTGTCCTAAAGCAAAAATCAATTTCAAATAAGATGACAAGTATCGTGGCTAATCGTGCGAATCCATAATGCTAAACTAATCAATACACCCTGATATCTCAAAGGATAATACGAATATCGTATTAGTGAGTCACATCACGGACAATGATTCCACAAAGTAACCATTTTTAGTGCTAATCAATCATCCATGAAGAAAATCAAGGCTCAAAGATTAACAAGCGTGAATTGAGCGGACCGCCAATATGAATGTTTAGATTAAACAAGCTAACTCGCCCAGTCCCACAGTCTCGTGGCAAAAACACCAGAATTTCATCATAAATAATATTCCCCGGACAGTACTCGCTTATATATAATCATTATAATGATTCAAGTTAACCACTAGGTTTCGACTTCCGGGATGTCTCATCGGAAGAATCCTAGGGTGGAATTCCATTCAAATGTATTGGGTAACCGTTTGACGTAAAAGACACTCATGGGGCTCATGAATGCTTCTAGTTACTAAGTCACCCTCTACAGCGGAGAAAAAACTTGAATAGCTATTCCCGCACTTCCGATTCAAGGTTGCTGTTTTACGCAAATGTAAACGACGGGTCACGTGAATACATCCGGTTACTTGGCTTCCTATCATCGAGGATGCGATTTTTCTGAACCATTAGTCTATTCAGGGTTGTCGTTTTACGCGAGAGTAAACAGCGGGTCAAGTGAATACCCTGGGTTACTAGACTTCCCATCATATAACATGCACAATTTCTCAAATTCTTGGGAAAAAATGTCCGGCTCAATGCCTAAACTTATGTACTTAATTTAATGCCAACAAGACTAACTGGACGACTAGCTAAGTGAAAAGCGCAACCAAACGTATAGACGACGGCTCGTCTAATGTGTACACTACAAACACCTATGTCTCATTTCTTATATGCAAGACTACCACAATGACGAAAAAAAATCAGACCGAAATGAATACTCGAGGGAAACAAAAATCGCATAATGCGAAATCGACCAATACTCATCCGTTTCTTTAAAAAGAAATCAGTATCATATAATCAGTCTTACACAAGGCTGCACAAAATATTCACGAATGCAAAAAAAGTCCAGAATATCATAGAAGACAAGCAAGGCTAGAATCAATAACAACGAAAAATAAATAACAACTAAAAAGTACCCCCCCCCCCCAACTTGAGATGTACATTGACCTCAATGGACAACAAATAATAATAATAATATGCAGTAAGAGAAAGGTCAAGTACTCCCCTAAGGTAGCTCAGGCACTGGCCGTGGGGACACATCAAACTTGATGTAAGGGTTGGGGGGACATATTATTCCGATAATCGTATTCGTTGCAAACAAATTGGAGATGTTTAGATCAAAAACGTTTCATTGCGGCATTTCATCAAATACTTTGCGTGCGTAAACTTAACTGAAGAACAAGAATAATCCTTGGTGAATTCAATCCCCAACAACAAACAAACTCGCAGGAATTCATGACAAATCAATGAAACACAATCAATCAATTGATAATCTCAACATATTCCAATAAAAATCTTGATAGAACTTTAGGAAATAAAAACACATTCATCATTGAGTGAAGAACATCACCTCACTTCTTAATCTATGTTGCAATTAAGATTAAGGAATAAGGATTACCTTGTATTGGATTGGAGAAGATGAGAAGAAGAAGAAGAACTTCGAAGAAGGTAACCTTGCACCGCGCGGAAGAAGAAAAGGATTTGTGAAGTGATACCTTATTTCGGCCGAATGAGTTCTGATTCGTGCGCAGGCTCTTTAAATTCTCGGCCGGGGCCGTGGCACGTAGAAAGTGGCCATGACCCCCAATACAGATTGTTTAGGGCGTTAAGGCATTTAGCATCATGCCGCGGCTCATTGCACGGGTGTCGCGGCTTCCAGGATTAGTGTGCCACGGCTCAGCACCTTCGTGTCGCCGCATAGAGTACAGATTCCTGCGCGCATTTTCTGGGTCTTCGGCGTGCCTCAGTCTGGCTTCATCGTGCCGCGGCTCCTGGGGCAAGTGTGCTGCGGCTCAGCTTCTTCGTGCCGCGGCACAGAATACAGAAAGTTTGCCAAAATTTTTAGACTTGCATATGCCGCGGCCCGCTCTTTATGTGCTGCGGCCCTAACCTTAAAATTTCCCCTGGAGGGTTCCTGCACAGAATTTTCAAATGAAAACACCTAGAACATGAGAGATAAGCATAGCAAAGCCAAAAAGGCCAAAAAAATAGACTCCTAAAATGAAGGAAAATAGAAAAAAAAAAAACTAAAATCTATACTAATACTCGGGTTGCCTCCTGAGAAGCGCTAAGTTTATAGTCTTCAGCCAGACCTTTTTAAGATCAATTCGCTTTTCGCAAACAGCAATTGGACTCCGCCCATTTCATCGAACCGTTAATATGTGTTTTAAATTTTTGACCATTTGTTTTTAACAGTTCGATTTTTGGTTTGGACATCCAACGTTCTTTGCGAAAAGACTTGAACAAAAGTAACTTCCCAAAACACCCATATTGCACATGACTTGGCACCCGTTTCACTTCCGACTTAGTTTTCTTTTCCATGAACGAACTTATAACGGTATGAGAATTTTTCGATGGTGGATGAACGGATGATGAAGATGACATATCCGAATGCCTAAGATACGCGACTCGTTCTTCATTTTTCTTAGATGTCATAGCAACTAAAACAGATCCTGAACACTTCGACCGACAACTCTCCCGGTGTGTGTCTTCCGCAACAATATCTAAGCTTTCAATTTGAGAACACTTCTCGACATTGCTTGGACACGGGAGAGATCGAAACACTTTGAATATGACTTGCTCATCTTGAACCCAAAGCTTCAATTCACCCTTCTGAACATCAATAAGAGTCCTACCAGTGGCTAAAAACAGTCTACCTAAAATAATCGAAATCTCCTGATCCTCTTCCATGTCAAGCACAATAAAATCAGCGGGGGAAATGAATTTGTCAACCCTGACCAGGACAACTTCTATTACCCCTCTCGGATACTTGATGGATCTATCGACTAGTTGCAAAGAGACCGTAGTAGGCTTTGCCTCCCCAATTCCTAGTTTCTTAAAAATAGAAAGAGGCATAAGATTTATACTAGTGCCGAGATCACATAACGCTCTATCAAAAGAGAGGCTTCCAATAGTGCATGGTATAGTGAAGCTTCCTGGATTATTCAATTTAGGCGGGAGCTTTTTCTGCAAGATAGCGCTGCACTCTTCAGTCAGTGCCACCGTTTCATAATCTTCGAGCTTCCTTTTGTTAGATAAAATCTCCTTCATAAACTTCACATAGCTCGGCATTTCTTACAAGGCATCGGCAAATGGAATATTGATATGTAATTTCTTGAAAACATCAAGAAACTTAGAGAATTGCTTGTCTAATTTTTGCTTTTGCAAATGCTGTGGAAACGGGGTGGGTGGCACATAGGCTATCGGATTGTCTGGAAACAATTTCAAGTTTTTAGAAATTTGTGATTCTTCTAATGCCAAATTTTTCTTCTCCTCATCTTCACCTCTCACTTTGTTTTCCCGGGTTACTCACACACTTCCCTCCCGCTTCTCAAGCCAAAGGCATTAATACTCTCTCTAGGGTTCATCTCAGTTGTACTTAGCAAAGTGCCCTGAGGTCAGGCTGTTAACAAATTTGCTATTTGACCCATTTGGACTTCCAAATTGCGAATAGAAGCGGAATGATTCTGTAGAGTAGTTTCCGTGCGGGTCATGAATTGACTCGTGTTAGCCACCAATTGAGCAAGGGCATCTTCCAAAGAGACTTTCGGTGGTTGAGGGGGCTGCTGTGGGGGTTGAGTGGCTTGAGCTTGTGGAGGATTGTTCAATGCTTGCCCGTTCCTCCATTAAAAATTTGGATGATTTCGCCACCCTTGGTTGTAAGTGTTAGAATACGGGTTGTTCTGACGATTTCCATTCCCCACAAACTGATCTTGTTCCATCTGAGATTTCTCAAAAGGATTTCCGACTTGGCATTCAGCACTAGGATGAGACCCGTTGCACCAATTACATGTTTCCATGGTATTGGTTGACGGGGTATGTGAAAAAGCTTGCAATTGTTGAGTTAAAGATGCAACTTGGGCTGATAGTGTAGAGATTGGATCGTTTTTGGAAATTCCCATAACTCGCTTTGGGTTCACACATTCAGAAGGCCACTGATAAGCGTTTGCGGCCATAGCTTCCAATAAAGATTGAGCTTCAGCCATCGTCTTACCCATTAAAGCTCCTCCAGCGGCTGCATCAACAAGAGTGCGTGTAGAAGCACTCAGTCCGTTATAGAATGTCTGAATCTGCAGCCAATCCGGTAGACCATGATGTGGGCATCTCCTTAGCAAATCCTTGTATCGCTCCCAAGCTTCATGAAGCGATTCCATCTCAAATTGCCCAAAAGTAGTTATCTCATTTCTGAGTCGCGCTGTCTTCGCCGGCAGAAAGAACTTAGCTAGAAAAACTTGTGCTAATTCCGCCCAAGTCGTGATAGAGCCAGGCGGGAGTGAATTCAGCCAGAACTTGGCTTTGTCCCTCAAAGAGAATGGAAAAAGTCGTAGACGAATAGCGTCATCAGAAAGTCCATTATTCTTGAATGTATCGCATATCTCGAGAAATGATGCAATATGAGTATTAGGATCATCCTTCGCCAGTCCGCAAAATTGGCTCACTTGCACCATTTGGATGATAGCCGGCTTAATCTCGAAATTGTTCGCTTGAATGGTTGGACGCCGAATCCCCAAAAAATTCGCATTACTTTGTGGAAGCGCATAATCACGGAGTGCCAATGCCGGTTGAGCTTACTGAATAGGATTGTCGATCCTTGATTTCCGGTGTTGTCAGCCATGGTATCCGTAGTTGACAACTCACGCCTTTCGTTCCTGTTTTTCTGTAAGGTGCGCTCGAGTTCGGTATCCAAAGGGAGTAGACCTTCGTCACCAAATTTTCTCATGCACTAAACGAAACTCCTGAAAGGAAAACAAATAAAAACAAATTTACACAAAAATAAAATAATGTTCAAATTAAGACTAAAAATACTGAAATTGATATTAGTAAAAACAATCAGTCCCCGGCAATGGCGCCAAAAACTTGTTACGTATTTTTTTGAACGCAAGTGCACGTTGTCGTAATCAAGTAATAAAGTGATGAGAAAGATATCATTTCCTCGAGAACTGACGTACTAATTACCAATTTATTTGTATTCTAGTTTTATTTGAACGATCGAATTTTGTGGTTGAAGAATTATTACAAACCAAATAAAGCAATAAACTAAAAACAACTTATAAAATCAATAGTCTGATGAAAGGAGATCAAATAAGAGAAGAGTCTAGGATTGAGAATCTGCCTCGATTAATCCGAATTAATCTTGATTAATATAAATTATGTAATTCCCCAATTTATTGACAGCGAAGATTCTAAGATAATCTAATGCCTCTCCCGAGGACAATAGAATTTTCTAAGGTGAATAAATCACTCTATTCCTAGGTGAGTTAATTCAACAATAGACAAAAAGTCTAATATCTTCGAACGACTACGTAATTATTGTGAGTATATTCCTATCTCACAAGACAAAACTGTTCTCGCCAATTTTTCCTACTAACTCTCATCTCCCGATTTGAGTTACGCAATTAAAACAATTCAATTATAGGCCACACAATTGAAAGCATTAAGAACAATTGGGAAAACTCAATAGAAAAGGAAAATATATTAATAATGTAAAATCAAGAGTTAGGGGCTGTTTATTTTTTTCCATTAATCTCTGAATGGATTATTTGAGAGCAAAACGTTCCACTCCTTATTGGATAAGGGGGTCGGCACTGGAAAGGTTTATAGCTCAAATACTTAATCGTCCGCAAGTCGATGAAACTTGACTGTGCGTTAAGTTTATGTGAAGACTTGTATGACGTGTTCTTTGACATGGAGAGTTCCTGTCGAACACTAATGGTTAGTGGGAGCAAACATTATAGGTATGCTAATTGTATTCGTGAACCTTCGACTTGAGGATTTAGTAGGGATGTGCTTGTGATGTCAAGATTTTCATTAGAGTAGTTCGACCCTGTAAACCGGAAGGCGGGGGTCAACCTCGATGTGCATCTTGACGGGCAAGTAGCAGGTCCTACTGAATACCAAGATAGAATTCTTTCTCCCGTTAGTGAGCGGGTTATGTCCTATGCGGTTATTGGCAGATGAGATCATAAGTCTTTGGCCAAAGCATTGGAGCTAGCTGTATTAGATACACGAGAGCTCGATGATCTCGATTTGCATTAACGCATGCATAGCGTCAAGTACAGATAGGGTTTGACTGACCGTGACCCTATAACTTGATCGGGACATTTGAAAGAAGGGTTTATACGTATACTGGTATTCACAACAGAATGGTTCTTGAATTATCCTAATCATTCGTTCTCAGTTCGGGTACAGTGTAGGCCGCCAGGCTAGCTAGGCGGTGCTACTACTCTTTGGTTCCTCCCATTGCTCACTGAGACGAACCTACCGAGTCGCACAATAGGAATGACGACGGAAGGAATCAAGCTTAATCCTCTCATTATAAATATTAGATATTGGATATCTAATTTGGGACATTGGATGTCTAAATTAATTTATTGGATAAATTGATTTACGACCTAATAAATTAAATCAATTACTGGGTGATAAATATAATTCATGAATATAATTATTTCTTAGAGAAATTAATTATGTTATTATGTATTTGATATGATTAATTAATTAGATTAATTTATCGATATAAATACATCGGAATGGAATCGGAGTTTATCTGTTCGGACTCACGGGAGTCTGAAACGAACCGACTCGTCCGATTTCTACATGGGCCGCCCCCTACATTTCCACCCACCTTCCATTTGGACTCTTGTTCCATTCTTTAATGGATGATGATTGTCTTGGTGGGGTTTGATTCTCCTTAGCATGAGTTGTTCATGTGGGTGTAATACCCGAGATCTTCATTCCGGTTTAATTGAATTTTCTTCGGTCGAACAGACTGTTGTCGTCCGCGTCGTTGGAATCGCATGCTTGTACTATGTACAATGAGTTTCGTAGCCTATTCGTTATTGTTTTGGATCATAGACGGTGTGTTCGCATGATCGAGATGTCGTCCAGTATCGAGCTGGATGGTCGGGTGTGGGCTGGATCGAGTTAAGGCCGTAAGGCCTGGCCGATTACGGCCGTAAGACTTCCGAACTCCTGGGCCTCGGTCACTCGGTTACGACTGTAAGGTCTATCCAGTTACGGCCGTAAGGCTTGTTACGGCTGCTAGGCGCTGGCCGATTACGGCCGTAATGATTCGGAAGATTTCGTCCAGTGGTCTGGGATGCTCGGTTAAGGCGGTAAGGCTGTGCCGATTACGGCCGTAAGGTGTGATCATTGCGTACGCAAGTCTTCGGCCGTTGCGTACGCTAACGCGCGTTGACCAAGTTGCGGACGTCAGGCACTGCCGATTACGACCGTAACTCTGTCGGTCATATATAGGCCTGGACTTCGGCCAGACCTTATTTTCACCCTTTTTCCTCGTTTTTGTGGTGGCGGGCGACGGGAGACTCGGGAACTCGAGTTCTTGGCCGGTTCTAATCAATTCCAAGGCGTTTTGGAAGATTCTTGTTGATTATATCATCATCCAATCCGTGTTCTTCGTCGAATCAAGGTATTTCCTTAATTAGAACCCTTGTTGTGTATATTGTTGAGGGTTTCTTCGTGATTCATTGATTTTATCCGTGATTGATGAATTGGTTATGATATTCTTGTTGTCTTGGCCATGATCTTCGGATTTTGTAACTTGTTTATCGATTTTTACCAACCCGGGACTTGATTTCTGATTTTCCTTGAAGAACCCTCGGATCCTTGTTGTTTTTCGGGTTGATTCGGATGCCGTTTAGCGTTATTGATTCATGGTGATATTATTTTCGTAGTTTTCGTGGAGTTGTCAGGTTTTTGGTCGATCTTGGAAGTTCGAGGGCTACCCGGCCATGTCCGTTCGTTGTTCCATTTCTCGTGGTATCGAGGCAAGTATCTTGCCCATACATTTCATGTTTCGTAGGCATAATTGTTGGTAAATGATTTTATGCAAAATCCGAATGTTTAATGAATGTTAAAAAGGATCGGTATATTCTCGATAAATGTTGTCTTTCAACGATAACTCGTATGCTTCGTGAATAAGTGTGTTTTTGGACTATGTGGGTTAACTTCGTTTGTTGAAAGACGTATGATCACATTTAGTGAATATAATAAACTGTAATCATTTACCGAGGATTACGTGTTGTTATGTGTGCTTGTTCGGCGAATATGTGACGGGTGATATTGGTTGTTACTCCTTTGAAAGGAGGTCGTGATGTTTAGTGTTGCTTGGCTTGATGTTTTGCTTATTGTTATGTGATCGTTGAAAGTGATGTGCCTCCGTGTAAGATTGATGAATCTACGGGATCCATACTTGCTAGTATGGGTCAGGCGTGACCGTAGGGTTATCTAATCGCGTATGTCTCATGGGGACTCCGAGGTTCGGGGCTTGCTAGCCCGATGCCGGGATAACTTGTGGGGTTATCCAATCCGGATATGTCTTGCGGGGACTCCGAGGTTCGTGGCTTGTTAGCGCGATGCCGGGATAACTTATGGTTGTAGTTTGATAATGGTTCTGTGACTGTTGTCACGAGGACATGTGATTTGTATGGTTTCCTGTTGGGTTATTCACTCGGGTATGTTCTGCGGGAGCATCTGAGGTTCATGGCTTGTTAGCACGGGACGCGAATAATCCTTAGGAATATGTGTTTTATGATTTGGGCCGTGGACCCTGTGTTTGATGATTTGGGTCGTGGACCCTGTGTTTCGTGATTTGGGTCTTGGACCCCATGTTTTGTGAATTGGGTTGTGAACTCGTGTTTTATTATCGGAATTGTATTTTGGGAAAGATGATTTTGGGCCATGTCCCCAAGTGTTTTCGAAAGACTTGGAAATTCTTTAATCCCAAATGTTTCCAAAACTCCCGAGATCGTAAAATGTTTTGTAAGAGATACAATGTGTTTATTTTCCCACTTTCCATGATTCGAACTGTTTTGGTCAAATAATTTATCTCGGTAAGCGTGTTCATGATTATTATATTCTTGGAGTATGTTGTGTATGGCTTGTACTCGTATTTTATACTTGCACTAGCAAACAGTGGAGTTTTGCTAACTCCCGAGTATTTGGGGGGTGGATGTCTGTGTTGCGTCCAGGTACTTGCAGGTTGCTAGGGAGCGAATCACAGGATCGTTACGAAGGGTGATGGAAGACGACGATACTAATCACATAAAGACCAATCGTAGAGTATTTTGGATAGTCTTGTTGGTTATTTCTCCGATGTGTTATTATCACCGATATATGGGAGCATTAATGTATTCCAGCCCCTGCGTGGGTATGAGTTCTGGGAAAGGATCTTGTATGTAATGATGTGTGTGTTGTGATAAAAGACCAAATCAGTCTAATGGTCCTTTACGTAGCCATATCGGCATGTGAAGTGATGCATTGTTTTGTATTTAGCCTGGTAGATCCTCACGGAGATGGTCTGCGGCGCTGTAATATTCCCGAGTGGTTTGGGGGTGTTACAGAATATGGTATCTGTAATATCCAGAATTTCTACTACTGTTGTTTGATATTATTTTATCCGAGTTATATTGTACAGCGTGGAATCTGTACAGTATGGATAAAATAAATAAAGGACTGAGATGTAGTATCGGTATAATTGTCGTATCCAGTCGACAGTTGCATTTGAGGATATCGCGCATCAGGTTATCGTACTTTCGATATAGAGTATATCGTAGAAGAATGTTATTGGATCCAGTATATGTATTCAGTATGTGTGTATGTGTTTTCGGTATGTCGAGACAGGCAGGAACAGTTGAATTTTGGCGAAGTATAGAGCCCTTAATGTATGCTAAGTTTAAAGACTTACGTACGCTAAATTATACGCTTTACGTACGTTATGCATAAGGCATTACGTACGTAACAAGAGGAATCAGACATGACCGAGTTGTGATCGGATAGTGGGGCCCAGTGTTGGCGGCTTTCGGCGTGGATGTGGACAGGTGAGTCAACGGATGGATTTACGTACGCTATATAGGGTGTATTATGTACGTAATACGAGTATAATACTGTAGCAAGTCAACGTACGTATTACGTACGCAACGGAATAAGTGTTACGTACGTTACGGGGCGGCTGGCCGAGTCGTGGCCGAGAGGACCTGCAGTGGCCGAGCATGGTCGGCAGTGACTCGCAGGGGTGGCCGATCACGGTCGGCAGTGACTCGCTGGGCGTAAGGTGTAATACCCCAACTAGGCGGATATTAGAGTGCCGTGGACCCCCGACTGGGACCCACCAGGCGAATAAAAACAGATGAATTAAATAATATAATTGTAGTACCGAACCACATTATATTACCAAATACTCCGATGATGAGCTTAAGTATAAAACACCAGGACAATACCGAATACTAGTATATTTTATATGAAGATAAAATACACAACACTGAATGAAACGGAGTAACCAAATGAAAATCTGCAGTGGAAAATAAATGACAACAATAGGAATGACTGAAAGGATTGGGGCCCCCTACTAGTATCACTGGGACTCCTCTCCGTCAACGTTATTTTCCCGTGCTTTTGCCTTGCCATGACCTGAAAACAAAATCCCCCAACGGGGTCAGTTACACAGAACAACAATCCTCAAGAGTTGAATAAACACAATCATATATATGCTGTATAAACCACAAGTTCGATCAAAAATGAATCGGTTAGATTATAACCCAATCTTGTTGAAAACATACGCAATCAAACATGCTATATGAATCAACTAACGATACGGCTCAAAGGGTGGCGCCACACTACGCCCGGGATGGAAATGTGTCCGTACACAAGCTACCATCGAGTATCGATCGAATACACGTGTGGTCTTGTACCTAATCAGTCTCACGAAGTGATCTTTTCGTGTGCACAATCTAATGTGAGGCCAACAACCAACACACGACTTAATATGTGCCCGACATGAAAATTCTACACATACCTACCGGCACGCCAGTATGACCCGGAATGCCACGAGATAACAAAAGTGACATCGAAATCAATAATGACTCACCGAGATGAAATGATAGTGAAATAAATGATAGCTCAATGAAATAATTGGAACCGTCGTTCCTCATGACTGAAGTGATTAATTGACAATGACAAGTCTCGATACGGTTAATACAATATGAATGAGTTATGATTATGAATGAACAACAACGAAAGGAATGAATATCCCTTTAACTGAGTAAGAATTAACTTACCTTAACACCGGTGATGATACAATCTCTCTCGAACAACGTCCTAAGAAAACTACCGGTCGCTCGAACAACCTTGAATAACACAATTACCAACAATCCGTTCAACATACGAATCAAACACGAATATAACTAACTCAAACGTCAATACGACTAAACCAAGTTCATTGGGGCATTATATCGAACACTTTGAGGCCAAACTTCGATTGTTTACAACCAAACCTCAATAATACCAATATAAAATCCCCAAGAAGTGTTTCAAACAACAAAACATCTTCAATACGATCAATAATCTAATATGAATATCCAAATTCGTGATTTCAACAACAATTAATCGAAAATCCCCAAATCCAACTCAATATTCAAAGTGTTCTTGAATAACCTTTCAATAATCCGATGAATATTCATACATAATCATAATCATATGTATATCTCTTCATACAAAATGATTATAACGTCCAAAACATCATATCTCAACACAAATCGAAATCCAAGAGGTTTGAGAATATTACCTTTGAAGATCCAAACACTTTGATTCGATGAATACGCGTTAGATCGACGATCCGAGCTTCACAACCGAATAAAATTGATGAAAAATCGAGTATTCAAGTGATTGATGATGAAAATTTCTCCCACAAACCCTCTCTCTCTGAAGTAGGATGAAGAAATGAGTTTTTTCTTCTCAAAAAACAAAGTTATAGTGCAGACTGCACTGTGTGCCGCGGCCCGGCCGAGTGTGCCGCGGCACAGGGCCAAAATCTGCCCCCAGTGCTCGGCAGCGCGCCGCAGCCCAGACGAGTGTGCCGCGGCCCTGCCGGCAGGAGCCGCGGCCCCCGGTACAGGCTAGTCGGCCAAAACTGCAATATGTGTGTGTCTTAGCTATTTCGACCATAACTCCCTCGTACAGACTCCGATTGACTCACCGTTTGAACCATTGGAAAGCTAACTTGATGCTCTATAATATTGGAAAGATTCAGAATTTTTAGAGTTTCCAAAAATTAATGGTGATTTTACAAAGTCGAACTCATACGTGGAAAAGTCGCTTAAGAACACGGAACTCAACAGAACGACACCGAGACGAACTCGGATGACAAAAGTGTAGAATTAATCATTCTCGGAATGACGAAACGGTAACAATAGAGTCTCCAAGATGGACTTCCGCCAAAAATAAAATTCCCGGAAATCCAAATTGCGGATATTACATACTACCCTCCTTAAAAGAAGTTTCGTCCCGAAACTTAAAACAAGTAGGGAGAAGCAATATCCCGCTAGAAAAACTCAACGAGATACACAAGAACCACAATTGTACCGAATAATAGCATGATTCGAATAAGAAGGAAATTTGAAATGGCATGAACTCCAATATCAACATCGATTAATGAAGTAATTATAACGATCAAGATAATATTCTCATCTCGATTCTCAAGCAAGGTTGAAACAATGAACGATATCAATACACGACTCAACATTAGTCCGAACGGTGAACACGAATGAATTAACATGAATGATGAATGATTATTAATGAGTGAAAATCCACTGAGTGACAATTACTGAATGAAAAATGAATGAATTTACAAGCGGGTATTACATACACCCCCCCTTAAAAGAGTTTCATCCCCGAAACTAAGGGTCAAACAACTCGGGATAACTCTCCCACATACTATCCTCGGCTTCCCAATCGTCTCTCCAATCGAGGACACATGCCCTCAACATGTCCTCCAATATCTGAATAGTCCTCTCTGATTGTCCGTCGGACTGAGGATGAAAAGCTATGCTGAAATTAAGATGAGTTCCCATGGCACGATGAACTGATTTCCAAAAATGAGACACGAATAGCCCGTCACGATCAGAAATGATACTCTTAGGAGTAACGTGCAATCTCACTATTTCTTTGATGAACAACTGGGCAAGTCTCTCGGGACTCCACTTATCCTTAATCTCAAGGAAATGAGCTGATTTAGCTAGGCGATCCACAATTACCCAGATTGTATTCATGCCATGACGACTCGTCGGCAAACTCGTGATGAAGTCCATTGAAATATCTTCCCACTTCCATTCTGGAATAGGGAGAGGTTTCAGCATACCCGCCGGTCGCTGATATTCTATCTTGACTTGCTGACAGGTCAAACATCTCGAAACAAATTCCACGACTTCCCGCTTCATATTACTCCACCAGTAATTTTGTTTCAAGTCTTTATACATCTTGCTAGACCCCGGATGAACGGAATAAGGGGTAGCATGAGCTTCTCTCAAAATCGAGTTTTTCAACTCGTCATTCGCCGATACGCACAACTGATTCTTAAAACGCAAAAGTCCATCCTCGTGGACCACAAACCCGGGGGCTTTCCCCTGAGTCACATCCTCTCGAATGCATAACAAAAATGGGTCCGAGCCCTGATTCTCCCTGATCGCCTCCTCAAGTGGTGATGAAATCTCCAATGTACAAAGTTGCCCTTGTACTCGCTGTAACCAGACCTCGATCTCGGGTCTCATAAATTCCTGTTGAAGTTCCTTCTGAACTGTTAATCGAGCAAGCATCTGCTCCTGAACGGACTTATGACTCAAGGCGTCGGCGACAACATTCGCCTTGCCCGGGTGGTAAAGTATCTCGATATCATAATCTTTGATCAGTTCCAACCACCGTCTCTGCCGCATATTTAACTCCTTCTGAGTAAATATATACTTTAAACTCTTATGATCGGTGAATATCTGTCAGGTAACGCCATAAAGATAATGACGCCAAATCTTCAATGCGAACAACACGACTGCTAGCTCCAGGTCGTGGGTCGGATAATTAACCTCGTAAGTCTCAATTGCCGTGAAGCATAAGCAATAACTTTCCCGTTCTGCATGAGTACACATCCGAGACCCTGTCCGGACGCATCACTATAAACCACAAATCCTTCTGTCCCTTGTGGTAAAGAAAGGACAGGTGCTGAAATTAACCGGCTCTTGAGTTCCTCAAAACTCTGTTGACACGCGTCGGACCACGTGTATTTCTTATCCTTCCGTAAAAGGTTCATCATGGGTTGAGGAATTTTAGAAAATTCTTCCACAAACCGCCGATAATAACCAGCTAATCCGAGGAAACTTCATATTTCCTTAACATTCTTCGGAGGTAACCAATCTTGGGTAGCCTCCATCTTATGAGGGTCAACACGCACCCCGTCTGATGAAATTACATGTCTGAGCAACGTAACTTCGGACATCCAGAACTCACATTTGGAAAACTTCCCAAAAAGTTGCTCTCGTCTCAACACGTCGAGCACTTGATGAAGGTGAAACTCGTGCTCCTCCCGGTCACGAGAATAATTTAAAATGTCATCAATAAAGACAACCACGAACTGATCCAAATAGTCGATAAAAACCCGATTTATTAACTCCATGAATACCGCAGGTGCATTAGTTAATCCAAACAGTATTATCATGAATTCATAATGACCATAGCGTGTTCGAAACGCCGTCCTCGCGATATTCGACTCTCGAATGCGCAACTGGTGATATTCAGATCTTAAGTGGATCTTGGAAAATACTGAAGCTCCCTGAAGTTGATCTAAGAGATCATCAATACGGGGTAGAGGATACTTATTCTTGATCATCACCCTGTTCAACTCCCGATAATTAATACACACACGAAACGAACCATCCTTATTCTTGACAAACAACACTGGTGCTCCCCACGGGGACGCACCCGGTCGGATATAACCCTTCTCGGTGAAATCCTCTAATTTATCCTTCAATTCCTGCATTTCGGTCGGGGCCATCCGGTACGGTGCCTTCGATAATGGAGACGTACCAGGCTCTAACTCTATCTTGAATTCCATATCCCTCGGTGGAGGTAAAACAGGCAGCTCTTCTGGGAGTACATCGTCAAACGATAACAATGATACCACGAATGGTTGAACACCTCGATTGCCTTAGAACGGACAATCGATGACAATAATACAATGAATGATTGAACATCTCGATTGCCGTTGAACGGCCAATCGATGACAATGATATAAAGAATGATGGAACATCTCGATTGCCTTAGAACGGTCAATCGATGACAATGATATAAAGAATGATGGAACATCTCGATTGCCTTAGAATGGTCAATCGATGACAATAATATAATGAATGATGGAACATCTCGATTGCCTTAGAATGGTCAATCGATGACAATGATATAATGAATGATTGAACAACCCTGGTTGAGTAATTTTACTGCTTTCATCATATTCATGATTCTTTCGGAACAACGGGGATCACCTCCCTGAAAAAGACACTCGACTCCAACGACGGAAATGATAGTGATCGTACGCTTACGAACTTTGAGGATGGTATCATGACGATCCATCCCACTAATACCCAATATCACATCGTCTTTAGGTAAATCCACCATGATTAGGTCCACCAAACACTCGCGGTCATTAAGCTTAATTCGGTCAGTTCTTAACCCCACAATTTTCGAAAATTCTTCTACCGCCAGGTAGACAAATGATATAAGGCCGACAATTAATAAGACTAGCCAATTTAAGTCTATTCAAACACGATTCGAAAATGAATGAATGCGGTGCACCAGTATAAAAAAGGTACACACAAGTTGAAATAAAATTGCGAGTATACCTGAGATCATTCGGGCCACCGGATCGTCGGTCCTCTTCATTGCATGAATTCAGGATTTGCCGGCCCCCGAACCGGATGCTCCCGTCTGATACATATGAGCTCCGCCTTTAATCGCTCCTGTCGTTTTAAACGACACTGACTGAGTATCTTGATTCTGAACGGCTGACTGCTTCGGGGCCTGAAATGCCGTCTGAGTATTCTTGGAGTCTCTTCGGCAAAAACGGACCTTATGCCCAGCAATTCCGCATTTATGGCACGTGATAGTCTGCCTCGGGCACTTGGTGCTGACATGACCCGGTTCTCCACAATTGAAACAGGTGATGGCTGAGCGGGCCGCTCGGGACTGAGATTCCGCGGTTTCGGCACCATAGGAGGTCGCACAGAAAAAGTAGAGTTCGCACGAGGTTTCTTGAAGGTAGACTGACCGCCTTCGGACTGATTACGCTTCGTTGATTTCCTGCTGACAGATGAAGGTTGTTGCTCAATAATTTCCTTAGCAACAGGCTCACACGGGAGACTTCTTTCGATTAATTCGGCCAGAGTGGCGCAATGATGATTGAGCAATTGTATATGGGTCATCATGACCTGCATAATAGTGAGTGGATTAACCCGAACATCTTCCGATTCAGATGAGTCCTGGGTACGACTTCCTGTCAGTGAGTGATTATTTCCCGGATTTCGGTCCGCACCGCAGCCTCTCCCCGTGCGTCCCCTGACAGCTCTCTCCATACTGAAGTAGGAAGGTCGCATGATAATTATATATCTCGTATGAGTACCGCATTATGATTTACGTCATGAAACGATGAAAATGAGCATACGCGATCTAATACAGTGATTACATGAATGATTAACTGAGGTGACATGATTATTTGATGATATTCTTGAAATGATTATCTTAAACAAGTTAGCAGGATTAATGATATGATCATCAAGATCAACAACTAAGTAATAAAATGAATTGAGTGATTAATGAGTTAACATGATCAACATGATTAAAATGAAAATGATAAATGAAGAAATCTTACTGTTCTTTGGTCTGAATGGCTCGGCTCTTGCACAGGTCACACGTGACGCGAAAGTCCAATGATACTAGTATGATGAACGATGATTTCAAATGAGACATGACTCGGAAGGTAGTATCAAAATCACGCTTCGATACCAACTCTGTAACACCCCAACTAGGCGGATATTACAGTGCCGTGGATCCCCGACTGGGACCCACCAGGCGAATGAAAACTGATAAATTAAATAATATAATTGTAGTACCGAACCACATTATATTACCAAATACTCCGATGAGGAGCTTAAGTACAAAACACCAGGACAATACCAAATACTAGTATATTTTATATGAAGATAAAATACACAACACTGAATGAAACTGAGTAACCAAATGAAAATCTGCAGCGAAAATAAATGACAACAATAGGAATGACTGAAAGGATTGGGGCCCCCTACTAGTATCACTGGGACTCCTCGCTGTCAACATTATATTCCCATGCTTTTGCCTTGCCATGACCTGAAAACAAAATTCCCCAACGGGGTCAGTTACATAGAACAACAATCCTCAAGAGTTGAATAAACACAATCATATATATGTTGTATAAACCACAAGTTCGATCAAAAATGAATCGGTTAGATTATAACCCAATCTTGTTGAAAACATACGCAATCAAACATGCTGTATGAATCAACTAACGGTACGGCTCAAAGGGTGGCGCCACAATATGCCCGAGATGGAAATGTGTCCGTGCACAAGCCACCATCGAGTATCGATCGAATACATGTGTGGTCTTGTACCTAATCAGTCTCACGAAGTGATCTTCTCGTGTGCACAGTCCAATGTGAGGCCAACAACCAACACACGACTTAATATGTGCCCGACATGAAAATCCTACACATACCAACTGGCACGCCAGTATGACCCGGAATGCCACGAGATAACAAAAGTGATATCGAAATCAATAATGACTCACCGAGATGAAATGACAGTGAAATGAATGATAGCTCAATGAAATAATTGGAACCGTCGTTCCTCGTGACTGAAGTGATTAATTGACAATGACAAGTCTCGATACGGTTAATACAATATGAATGAGTTATGATTATGAATGAACAACAACGAAAGGAATGAATATCCTTTTAACTGGGTAAGAATTAACTTACTTTAACACCGGTGATGATATAATCTCTCTCGAACAACGTCCTAAGGAAACTACCGGTCGCTCGAACAACCTTGAATAACACAATTACCAACAATCCATTCAACATACGAATCAAACACGAATATAACTAACTCAAAACGTCGATACGACTAAACCAAGTTCATTGGGGCATTATATAGAACACGTTGAGGCCAAACTTCGATTGTTTACAACCAAACCTCAATAATACCAATATCAAATCCCCAAGAAGTGTTTCAAACCAACAAAACATCTTCAATACGATCAATAATCCAATATGAATATCCAAATTCGTGATTTCAACAACAATTAATCGAAAACCTCCAAATCCAACTCAATATTCAAAGTGTTCTTGAATAACCTTTCAATAATCCGATGAATATTCATACATACTCATAATCATATGTATATCACTTCATACAACATGATTATAACGTCCAAAACATCATATCTCAACACAAATCGAAATCCAAGAGGTTTGAGAATATTACCTTTGAAGATACAAACACTTTGATTCGATGAATACGCGTTAGATCGACAATCCGAGCTTCAAAACCGAATGAAATTGATGAAAAATCGAGTATTCAAGTGATTGATGATGAAAATTTCTCCCACAAACCCTCTCTCTCGGAAGTAGGATGAAGAAATGAGTTTTTCTTCTCAAAAAATGAAGTTATAGTGCAGATCTTGTGCATGTCGGCCGAGTGTGCCGCGCACAGTGGCCATCGCCCCGGTGCTCGCAGGCCGCGGCCCGGCCAAGTGTGCCGCGGCAGTGACTCGGCAGTGTGCCGCGGCCCTGCCGGCAGGAGCTGCGGCCCCCGGTATAGGCTGGTCGGCCAAAACTGCAATATGTGTGTGTCTTAGCTATTTCGACCATAACTCCCTCGTCCGGACTCCGATTGACTCATACGTGGAAAAGTCGCTTAAGAACACGGAACTCAACAGAACGACATCGAGACGAACTCGGATGACAAAAAGTGTAGAATTAATCATTCTCGGAATGACGAAACGGTAACAATAGAGTCGCTAAGATGGACTTCCGCCAAAAATAAAATTCTAGGAAATCCAAATTGCGGATATTACATACTACCCTCCTTAAAAGAAGTTTCGTCCCGAAACTTAAAATAAGTAGGGAGAAGCAATATCCCGCTAGAAAAACTCAACGAGATACACAAGAACCACAACTATACCCAACAATAGCATGATTCGAGCAAGAAGGAAATTTGAAATGGCATGAACTCCAATATCAATATCGATTAATGAAGTAATTATAACGATCAAGATAATATTCTCATCTCGATTCCCAAGCAAGGTTGAAACAATGAACGATATCAATACACGACTCAACATTAGTCCGAACGGTGAACACGAATGAATTAACATGAATGATGAATGATTATTAATGAGTGAAAATCCACTGAGTGACAATTACTGAATGAAAAATGAATGAATTTACAAGCGGGTATTACATAAGGACTGGCCGATAACGTACGTAAGGCTGCGGCCGGTTACGGCCGTAAGTCCCCGTTACATACGTAAGCAGCTTTCGATTATGTACGTAAGGCTGTCGGCCAAAATGGACAGAAGGGTAGGCCACGGACGGCTACATACGTAAAGACCCGCCGGTTATGTACGTAAGGTACTGGCAGGTCTCGGCCTATATAAGGCCTGGACCGAGTCACATCCGGCATTTTTCGTTTTTCTTCGTTCCTTCTGCGATTTTTCACCATAGATGGATGGATTTGAGTAAGAGCAACATAGAACTACATGTTTTGGAAGTTGGAATCATGGATTAACATCATCTTCCGCCCGGATCGAAGGTAAGAACACCTAAACTTTTGGTTTTTGGATATTCTTGAGGTTTCTTGGTGTTTTGGCCGATTTGCTTCGTTTTGATTCAGATTGTTGATTGAACTTGATTGTATACTCGTAATCATTCAATACTCTTGAAGTTTTGTGGAACAAATTCGAGTATTTCTTCGTTAAAATGATTGAATTGGATTATGCCTTCAAAGTGTTCGATGAAATGCCTCAAGGAGTAGAACTTGGGAAATTCTACATGTTTTCGTACGAATGATGGTTGAATTGATATGGTATCGGAGCTTAGGTTGAGAAAACCTAGGCATTTGGGTCGAGTTGGGTCATGTTTTGTCGCGTCATTCGAGTTGTCAATTGACTAATATTGGAGCCGTGACTTTTTGTTGTTCACTCAGGCTTATGGGTTATGTGATTTATCAGTGTGGTATTGGGATTGAAGTAAACTTTTCCAAATGGTGCTAACGTGATTCTCTTGAAAGAGATGTGTTGTGTTCTCAAGTTGAACTGAGTTTGCAAAATGTGTGTTTTGAAAATATCCGTGTCGAGTATTTTCTAGAATCGAGACATGTGCTCGTATCACGGGGAATCGTCGGCTTCACGATCTGTAAGTATTTGGATTTTTGAATTTCAATGAGATTTATTGCCGTTCTAAGTTGATATGCTTTGAGATTCATCAAAATATTATGTGTTACAGTATAAGGTAACAAAATTGGGACAGGATTGATGAATTGAGAAACTATGATTTTGGAAATCATTATGTCAGTTAGATTTTGGAAACGGAGTTGTGTAATCAGGAGGAGGACTGTGGGTTGTTGAGAAGAACATGTAGTCATGTTAGTTCATTTTGTGATATATGAACTGTTTTTGAGCATTTGAAAATGATGTTTTTCAAAATGAATATTTTATGGATGTTTTACGGAAAATGATTTTTTTGGGGCCGAGACCCAATCGATTTTGAAATGGTTTTATAACTCATGACTTGGGGTCCTAAAAAGGGTTTTCCACTTTTTAAACTTTCTGTAATGCGGAACAAGATACGGGTTGAGTCCCTAATGTTTCAAAAGAAAGATTTTCTGTTTTCTAAAACTCCCGAGAATTGTAAAATACTTTATCAATCTTTATCTATTTCGTTTCTGCCTTTCGCGATTTTAGTTTGCTTGTTCAAACGAAACTTCTCGGGAAGTCTTTCGCTATGTTGATTTGTTTCAATGTCTTGTCATAGCGTAACTGAGGTAATCCAGGATGGGTAAAAGGTCGACGTTGCGAGTAGTATGTGGAGGAGGAGTTTTTATCAGAGTCTATATATTGAGATTTTGGAATTTCATCGTGTGGTTTTCGGATGGAATATCAGTGAATTTGGTGACGAGCTGAATTGGTATACAGGAGTATGGATATGGTCAAACATTTGCATAAATTCCATTTTATTTAATCGTGTGTATTCGAAAAGAATTTTTATCGAGAACTTGACACCAGCGAGCCAATTTAATTTTTAAAATTGATTTCGTGGTCCTACGAAAATTTATATTTTGAGTTTTGAAATTTTTGAAAGAACTTTCAAAAATTTGTCTTTTGACAAGACTATATGATTTCAAACTGGTTTTAAAAATGTGATTGATAACCATACGCATTTGGTGCATAGTTCATATCGTGGTAAAGTTGTGAGTGTGACTCACAAACTGGATAATACATCAGTATGATACGATGAATAGAGATCCAAACTTTGGTATGGTAGTTCGGTTAACCAAGGATGATCGGTTGATTTATCGGATAAGAGAAATATGTTGCATGTTGTAGATTCATGCACATGATGTAATTTTGGAACTTTGGATTTTGCGAAATCGGGGCATATGTGCTATGTAATTCCATTGGTATGGTAGTAGCGCGATTTTTACCATAGTGATTTTTGAATGATTTCTTTTGTAGATTTTGGAATGGTGAGCCCAGTTGGTTGTTTTAGATGTTGAGCGGTCGTCTCAACTCCAGGTATGATTGGTTATTTTCGTCAGCTTGATTGGGTGTTCGTATGCCGATGGGTATGTTCACCAACCGGATGTGTTTCTTTGAGATCTACTGTATGTGATTTGTTTAGCATTTTGAGAATTTTGCTTTTCCGTATATCTGTCTCTGTGATTCTGTGTTTATCGTGTTGGAATTTACCGTGTGAAGGTATTCCCGATTATTGTTGCTCCTTCATTGGTAATAATAGAGTTTGTCATGTTGATGATATTCTTGATTGTGTTTTGACCTCTGGTTGGTCATATTGGAGTTTATCATGTTGATGATATTCTTAGTTGTGTTTTGACCATTGGATTAATCGTATTGGAGATATCTTATCGATGATCTTCTCGGTTAGTTAGTTGGTTGATCATTGTTAATGATCGTATAAGCATTCGAATTCTGTGTCGATGTTTCGGGATTGATTGTCATTGTTTTGGACAGTTGTTTCACATATATCAGATATTATTCGTTTTATCGGAATTGGAACTTGATCATGCGATCAGGCAAACAGGATTTGTCACGGATAGATTATTTTATCTGACGATGATATAATTTTGTTGAGACTCAAGGAATTGTGATTGTAAGCGTATTGGGACTGTACAGTGAGATCGCTTGCTAGTATCTCAGGAGATCGTCGACCTGCGTATTTGTAAGTGTGCTCTTTTGGTTATTCAGTAATGATGATGATTGATCGTTGTCGTGATGGTTTTGGGATATTTTGGTTGAACAGTATGTTTGTTTATTTTTATGACGGATTGCAAGTTTCGAGGCCGAAACTTATTTTAAGTGGTGTAAAATGTAATATCCAGAATTTCTACTACTGTTGTTTGATATTATTTTATCCGAGTTATATTGTACAGTGTGGAATCTGTACAGTAAGGATAAAATAAATAAAGGACTAAGATGTCAGTATCGGTATAATTGTCGTATCCGATCGACAGTTGCATTTGAGGATATCGCGTATCAGGTTATCGTACTTTCGATATAGAGTATATCGTATAAGAATGTTATTGGATCCAGTATATGTATTCAGTATGTGTGTATGTGTTTTCGGTATGTTGAGACAGGCAGGAACAGTTGAATTTTGGCTAAGTATAGAGCCCTTAACGTACGCTAAGTTTAAGGACTTACGTACGCTAAATTATACGCTTTACGTACGTTATGCATAAGGCATTACGTACATAACAAGAGGAATCAGGCAGGACCGAGTTGTGATCGGATAGTGGGGCCCGGTGTCGGCAGCTTTTGGCGTGGATGTGGACAAGTGAGTCAACGAATGGATTTACGTACGCTATATAGGGTGTATTACATACGTAATACGAGTATAATATTGTAGCAAGTCAACGTACGTATTACGTACGCAATGGAATAAGTGTTACGTACGTTACGGGGTGGCTGGCCGAGTCGTGGCCGAGAGGACCTGTAGTGGCCGAGCATGGTCGGTAGTGACTCGCAGGGGTGGCCGATCACGGTCGGCAGTGACTCGCTGGGCATAAGGACTGGCCGATAACGTATGTAAGGCTGCGGACGGGTACGGCCGTAAGTGCCCATTACATACGTAAGCAGCTGCCGGTTACGTACGTAAGGCTGTCGGCCAAAATGGACAGAAGGGTAGGCCACGACCGGCTGCGTACGTAAGGACCTGCCGGTTACGTACGTAAGGTACCAGCAGGTCTCGGCCTATATAAGGCCTCGACCGAGTCACATCCGGAATTTTTCATTTTTCTTCGTTCCTTCGGCGATTTTTCACCATAGAAGGGTGGATTTGAGTAAGAGCAACATAGAACAACATGTTTTGGAAGTTGGAATCATGGATTAACATCATCTTCCGCCCGGATCGAAGGTAAGAACACCTAAACTTTTGGTTTTTGGATATTCTTGAGGTTTCTTGGTGTTTTGGCCGATTTGCTTCGTTTTGATTCAGATTGTTAATTAAACTTGATTGTATACTCGTAATCATTCAATACTCTTGAAGTTTTGTGGAACAAATTCGAGTATTTCTTCGTTAAAATGATTGAATTGGATTATGCCTTCAAAGTGTTCGATGAAATGCCTCAAGGAGTAGAACTTGGGAAATTCTACACATTTTCGTACGAATGATGGTTAAATTGATATTGTTGTGATGATTCTTGGTATTTACGGGAATTTTGTTAAGGGAAGATAATGAATTGATGATCAAATGTCTTGATTATGTTGTTATGATTATGGAATCGTAGTATTCTCGATGTTCTTGATAGTTTGTTGCGATCCATGATGTTATGAGAAGTATATATGTTAAAGAACATGATTACATACACCTTGAATTGTGAATAAGGATTTTTTAGATGTTAGAACACATCGGATTATGCCATTTGGGGACTTTGAATGTGATTTCGGAATAAGTTGTGGAACTCTTGGAATATGATTATTTATAATTAATCGGATTGTCCGGATTGATGATGATAATCGATAATTGGTTTTATTATAAATATACAAGGAGGAAACTTGTAAGTGTATTTAAGATTGAATGTGGAATCGTATTGTTGTTTTGAATTCGTGTTTGATTGGTTAGAGTTGTATTGTTCGGTTTTGTGTATGATCGAGGGATTGTTGAGCCGTTGAGTTTGATTTGTTGGCTATGTCGGTTATTGATTGTTATCGGATTGTATGTTAATCGATTTTTGTAATAGGTTGAGATTATTGATCGGTGATGTGGCGGGAAAGAATACGGATGGTGGATGGAGTCTGATTCCTTTTTTTTTATTTCTTTTTTCTTTTATTTCATGTTATCTTTTAATTTATTTTTCAGGATTTTTTTTTACATTCATTCTCTTTTTTTATTTGCTTTTTTCTCTACTTTTTCCCTCCTTTTTCCTTTTATGTTATTTATGTAACAATTATTGACGGTTTCAAAGTTTGATTCATGTTAGCCGACCCCAAATCATTTTAGGACTAAGGCTTAGATGTTGTTGTTGTTGTTGTTGAAATTATTGATCGGTGAGTATAACCATATGTTACGGTCGTGTTTGTGTGCGTTCGTGAATCGCTTTGAGCCGAGAGCCGAGGAGCTTGTACTCGACGACGAGGAATTGGTAACGGATTCATCGGTATCGAGGTAAGTTATTCCTTGCTCAGTTTATAATATTTAATTAATGGTTTCCATTTCATTCATTTATAATTCGTATAGCAATGTTTATAATCGTAATAACAGGAGATTTGGGATTATAAGTCGTATTCGAGTTTTGAGAATCTAAATCATAATGTATATGATTTACTTTTGTTATTGGTATACTTGTATATCGAGGATATATTGTGATAAAGACGAAGATATGAATTATCAGCAATCCGTGATACTATGGACTATCGAGCATTGAGGATAATGGTTCGTGATGGTTTAGACATTGAGATCGTTCTCGAAGGACTCGGGGCAAGTACTCTAATCATTTTTATCATTTGTGTCGATCATGTCTGTAATACCCGGTTGTAATTCATTTATTTTCATTCAGTAATTATCAGTCTGTAATTGTCACTCAGTGTATTTTCACTCAATTATAATCATTCATCAATCATGTTCATTCACCGTGTTCACCGTTCGGAAAAACTTCGAGTTGTGTATCATTATTGTTCATTGTTTCAACTTTCCTCTTATGAGTTCGACTTTGTTAGATCACCATTAATTTTTGGTAACTCCAAAAATTCTAAATCTTTGCAATATTATAGAGCATCGAATTAGCTTTCCAATGGTTCAAACGGTGAGTCAATCGGAGTCCGGACGAGAGAGTTATGGTCGTTTTAGCTCACCCGCTCATTTTTCAGTTATTGGCCGATCACTGCCGACCGAACTCGGCCGTGTCGTCCGACACGGCCCGTGCCGTACTCGTCCGGAAATGCCAAGTCTCGCCTCGAGGACCGACCGTGTTATGCAGCACGTCCGAGTCGAACTCTTCCGGATAAGCGTAACCGATCGCTGACGCCCGACCGTGTTCCAGGACACGGTCGAGTCATGCCGAGTCGCTGTCGGACGGGTCACTATCGGAAGGCCCCTCCGCGCCGCGACCGTGTCTAGCAGGACACGGTCGAGTCCCTGCCGGCCAGCTGCGCGTCGCGACCGTGTCAGGCGGACACGGTCGAGTCTGTCAGACGAGTCAACCCCTATAAATTCGTTTTTTTTAGCATTTCAGCTCATTTCTTCCATTTCTTCCACCTTCATACGAGAGAGAAGCTTGAGGGAGAGATTTCTTCATCAATTATCATTTGAGTGTGTATTTTTCATCACCTTCAATCATTTGGGAAGCTTGGATACTCGATTAAACTCGTGTTCTTCGGATCGAAGTGGTTGGATCTTCAAGAGGTAATTTCTTCAACACCTTGGATTTCGATTCTATGTTGAGATATGATGTTTTGGACGTTACAATCATATTATATGAAGGGATATGTATATGATTATGAGTTTGTATAAGGATTCATTGGATTATTGAAGGATTATTCAACAACACTTTGAATATCGAGTTGAAATTGGGGGTTTTCGATTAATTGTCGTTATAATCACGTTTTCGGATATTCATTTTGGATTATTGATCATTTGGAAGATGTTTGTTGGTTTGAAACACTTCTTGGAGGATTTGATATTGGTATATTGAGATTTGATTGTAAACAATCGGAGTTTGGCCACAACGAATTCGATATAATGCCCCAATGAACTTAGTTTAATCGTATCGACGTTTTGAGTTCGTTATATTCGTGTTTGATTCGTATATTGAACGAGTTGTTGGATATTGTATAATTCAAGGTTGTTCGAGCGACCGATATCTCAATTAGGACGTTGTTCGTGGAAGGATAATTGTCACCGGTATTGTGTAAGTTAATTCTTACTCGGTTAAAAGGATATTCATTTCCTTTTGTTGTTGTTCATTCATAATCATAACTCATTCATCATTATATTAACCGTATCAAAACTTGTTGTTGTCAATTAATCACTTCAGTCATAAGGAACGACGGTTCCAATCTTTTCATTGAGCTGTCATTTATTTCATTACCATTCCACCTCGGTGAGTCATTATTCATTTTCGATGTCACTTTTGGTTATATCGTGGCATTCCGGGTCATACTGGCATGCCGGTTGGTATGTGTTGGATTTTCATGTCGGGCACGTTTAAGTCGTGTGTTGGTTGTTGGCCTCACATTGGACTGTGCACACGAGTCAATGTGTCTCGTGAGACTGATTAGGTACAAGACCACACGGGTATTCGATCGATACTCGTTGGTGGCTTGTGCACGGACACATCTCCATCTCGGGCGTAGTGTGGCGCCACCCCTTTGAGCCGTACTGTTAGTTGATTCATATAGCATGTTTGATTGCGTATGTTTCGACATGATATTTCATAACTTCAGATATAATCATGATTGTGTATTTTCAACCCTTGAGGATTGTTGTTCTTTGTAACTGACCCCGTTTGGGGATTTTGTTTTTCAGGTCTTGGCAAGGCAAAAGTACGGGGAGAACACGCTGACGTCGAGGAGTCCCAGTGATACTAGTAGGGGGCCCCAATCTTTCAGTTATTCATGTTATTGTCCTTTATTTTCCGCTGCAGACTTTCATTTGAATACTCTGTTTCATTCAGTGTTGTGTATTTTATCTTCATATAAAATACACTAGTATTCGGTATTGTCCTGGTGTGTTGTAACTAAACTCCTCATCGGAGTAATTATTGTTGTAATGTAGTTCGGTACTACATTTATCTTGTGTAATTCATTCATTTTTATTTGCCTGGTGGGTCCCAGTTGGGGATCTACGGCACTGTAATATCCGCCTAGTTTGGGGTGTTACAGAGTTGGTATCGGAGCTTGGTTTTGAATACTACCTTCCGAGTCATGTCTCATTTGAAATCATCGTCATCGGACTAGTATCATTGGACTTTCGCGTCACGTGTTACCTGTGCAGATGCCGAGCCAATCAGACCGAAAGAACTGTAAGACTTCTAACGCCATGGTATAATTTCTGACAATAGTCATTCATTCATCATTCATCAATTAACAATCCTCAAACATCATCATTCATTATGATCAGGACGATCATATTAACTCATTAATCACTTAATTCATTTCATTACTCAGTTAATGATCAGGACGATCATGTTAACTCATTAATTACTCAATTCATTTCATTACTCAGTTGTCGATTTGGATGGTCATATTATCAATCTTATTAAGTTATTCAAGATAATCATTTCAAGAATTTTATCGAGATAATCATGTCACTTGATAAATCATTCATATAATCACTAAGTTAGAGCATGTATACTCATTTTCATCATCTCATGACATAATCATAACGTGATAATCATGCGGGGAAATATAATCATTATGCGACCTTCCTACTTCAGTATGGGGAGAGCTGTCAGGGGATGCACGGGGAGAGGCCACGGTGCGGACCGAAACCCGAGAAATAATCACTCGCTGCCGGGAAATCGTGCCCAGGACTCGGCTCGATCAGAAGATGTTCGGGTTGATCCACTCACTTTTATGCAGGCCATGATGACCCATGTGCAGTTGCTCAATCATCATTGCGCCACTCTGACCGGATTAATCGAGAGAACTCTCCCGTATGAGCCAGCTGCTAAGGAAAGTGCTGAACAACAACCTTCATTTGTCAGCAAGAAATCAACGAAGCGTAATCAATCCGAAGGCGGTCAGTCAACCTTCAAGAAACCTCGTGTGAGTCCTATCGTTTATGATCGACCTCCTACGGTGCATAATCGTGCGGGATCTCAATCTCGAACGGCCAGTTCGGCCATCATCTGTTTTAATTGTGGAGAACCGGGCCATGTCAGCACCAAGTGCCCGAGGCAGTCTGTCACGTGCCATAACTGTGGAATTGCTGGGCATAGGGCCCGTTTTTGCCGAAGGGACTCTAAACCCACTCTGGCGTTATCTCAGGCCCCAGGACATTCTAAGGTGCAGACTCAGGCCACTCAGTCAGCGTCGTTTAAGATGACAGGAGCTAACAAAGGCGGAGCCAAGAACTATCAGACGGGAGCGTCTGGTTCGGGGGCCGGCAAGCCCCGAATTTACGAGATGAAGAAGACCGATGATCCACAGGCCCGAATGATCTCAGGTATACTCGTAATTTTATTTCAACTTGTGTGTACCTTTTGATGCTGGTACACCGCATTCATTCATTTTCGAATCATGCTTGAATAGACTTATTTCGGGATAGTCCTATTGCTTGCGGACCTCATACCATTGGTCTACCTGACGATGGAAGAATTTTCGGAATCATACCGAATTAAGCTTAATGACCGCGATTGGTTGATGGATCTAATCGTGGTGAATTTATCTTAGGACGATGTAATTTTCGGTATTAGTTGGTTTGATCGTCTTGATACTATCCTCAGTGTTTGTTAGCGTTTGGTCGCTATCTTTCCGTCGTTGGTTGTCCAATGTGTGCTTCAGGAAGTAATCCCGTTGTTCGGAAGAAGTATTATTATGACGAGAGAAATTCCATGATCGAACTATTCAATCATTCATTATATCATTTTCATCGATTGGCCTTTCTAAGGCAATCGAGTTATTTAATCATTCCTTGTATCATTTCCATCGATTGGCTTTTCTAAGACAATCGAGTCATTCAATCATTCATTGTATCATTTTCATCGATTGGCCTTTCTAGGGCAATCAAGTTATTCAATCATTCATTGCATCATTTCCATCGATTGGCCTTTCTAAGACAATCGAGTCATTCAATCATTCATTGTATCATTTTCATCGATTAGCCTTTCAAAGGCAATCGAGTTATTCAAACATTCATTGTATCATCTTCATCGATTGGCCTTTCTAAGACAATCGAGTTGTTCAATCATTATTGGTATCTCTTTTTATCGATTGACCATTCAAGGGCAATCGAAATGTTCAATCATTCGTGATATCATTGTCATCGATTGACGATGTATTTCCAGACGAGTTATCTGGTTGCCTTCACATAGAGTAGGGGAATTCACGAGTGAGTGGGGCAGTCGTCCCCTTTATCGAAGGCACCGTATCGGATGGCCCCGACTGTAATGCGGAGTTGAAGATTCAACTTGAGGAGTAGTTCGAGAAAGGTTATCTCCGACCGATTGCGTCCCGTGAGGAGCACCGGTGTGATCTGTCAAGGAGAAGGATGGCTCGTCTCGTGTATGTATTAATTACGGGAGTTGAGCAGGTGATGATCAAGAGTAGTATCCCTTACCCGTATTGATGATCTTTTAGATCAACCTTGAGAGCCTCAGTATTTTCCAGGATCGACTTAAGATCTGGATATCACCAGTTGCGGATTCGAGAGTCGGATATCACGAGGACAGCGTTTCGTACACTCTATGGTCATTATGAGTTCGTAGTTATGCCGTTCGGGCTAACTATTGCACCTGCGGTATTCATGGAGTTAATGAATCGGGTTTTTATCAACTTTTTGGATCAGTTTGTTGTTGTCTTCATCGAAGACATTTTGATTTATTCTCGTAGCCGAGAGGAACACGAGGTTCATCTTCATCAGGTTCTCGACGTGTTGAGACGAGAGCAACTTTATGGAAAGTTTTCCAAATGTGAGTTCTGGAGGTCCGAAGTGACTTTCTCGGGCATGTAATTTCATCTGACAGAGTTCGTGTCGACCCTCAGAAGACGGAGACTATCCGAGATTGGCAACCTCCAAAAGATATTAAGTAAATCCGATGTTTCCTCGGATTAGCTGGTTAATTATCCAACCAACGGCCGGAGCTAGCAACCGTGGTTTTCACGTTGGAAATTTGGCGTCGTTACCTTTATGGAATCACCTTTCAGATCTCCACCAATCACAAGAGTTGAAGTATATATTTACTCACAAGGAGTTAAATATGCGACAGAGGCGGTGGTTGGAACTAATCAAAGATTTTGATATCGAGATCCTTTACCACCCGGGCAAGGCGAACGTTGTCGCCGACGCCTTGAGTCGTAAGTCCGTTCAGGAGCAGATGCTTGCTCGTTTAACGATTCGAAGGAGCTTGGCGGGAATTCCTTAGACCCGAGATCGAGTGCAGCCGGCGAGTTCAGGGACAGCTTTGTATGTTAGAGATTTCATCGTCACTTGAGGAGAAAATCAGGGAGGATCAGGGTTCAGACCCAGCATTGATGCGCATCCGTGAAGATGTGGCTCAGGGGAAAGCCCCTGGATTCGTGGTCCACGAGGATGGACTTTTGAGGTTTAAGAACCGGTTGTGCGTACCGGCGAATGACGAGCTGAAAAAAACTCTATTTTGAGAGAAGCTCATGCTACCCCTTATTCTGTTCATCCTGGGTCCAACAAGATGTACAAGGACTTGAAACAAAATTACTGGTGGAGTAATATGAAGCGAGAAGTTGCGGAATTTGTTTCGAGATGCTTAACTTGCCAACAAGTCAAGATTGAACATCAGCGACCGGCGGGTATGCTCAAACCTCTCCCTATTCCAGAGTGGAAGTGGGAAGACATTTCTATGGATTTCATCACGAGTTTGCCGACGAGTCGTCGTGGCATGAATACGATCTGGGTGATTGTGGACCGCTTAACTAAATCAGCTCATTTCCTTGAGATCAAGGATACGTGGGGTCCCGAGAGCGCCCGATTATTCATCAAGGAGATAGTAAGACTGCACGGTACTCCTAAGAGTATCGTTTCCGATCGTGACGGTCGATTTGTGTCTCATTTTTGGAAATCAGTTCATCGTGCTATGGGAACTCAGCTCAATCTCGATCGCCTTTCATCCTCGGTCAGACGGACAATCGGAGAGGACTATTCGGACATTAGAGGACATGTTGAGGGCATGCGTCCTCGATTGGAAGGACGATTGGGAAGCCCAACTACCATTGATCGAGTTCACGTATAATAATAGTTGGCATGCTTCCATTAAGATGGCACCTTACGAGGCCTTGTACGGTCGTCGTTGTCGCTCTCCTTTGTGCTGGGATGACTTGTCAGAATCAATCGGCACCGAGCCCGATATGCTTATAGCCGCCGGAAGAAGGTAGCTTTGATCAAGAGTCGTATGTTGTACTCAGTCGGCGAAATCATATGCGGATAATCGTAAATCGACCACTAGAGTTCGAGACGGTGACCATGTTTTGGTCAAGGTATCCCAGTCGAGGTATTTTCCATTTCGGAAAACGGGGAAGTTGAGCCGAGATTCATTGGACCGTTTAAAATTTTGGATCGAGTAGGCGAGTTAGCTTATCGATTGGCTTTACCTCCGTTTGAGCAGATTCATAATGTGTTTCACGTCTCTCGATTGCGGAAGTATGTTGCCGACCGAGTCACATACTTGATTCGACGAAATCGAGATCGCAGATGATCATTCGTACGAGGAGCGTCTGTGCGAGTGTTAGAGCGGCGAATCAAGCGGTTGAGGAACAAGACGATCCCTTTGGTCAAGATTCGGTGGTCTAGACACGGAGTCGAAGAGGCCACTTGGGAAACCGAGGAGAATATGCGGGAGAGTTATCCCGAGTTGTTTGACCCTTAGTTTGAGACGAAACTCTTTTTAAGGGGAGTATGTAATACCCGGTTGTAATTCATTCATTTTCATTCGGTAATTATCGATCTGTAATTGTCACTCGGTGTATTTTCACTCAATTATAATCATTCATCAATCATGTTCATTCACCGTGTTCACCGTTCGGAAAAACTTGAGTTGTGTATCATTATTGTTCATTGTTTCAACTTTCCTCTTATGAGTTCGACTTTGTTAGATCACCATTAATTTTTGGTAACTCCAAAAATTCTAAATCTTGCAATATTATAGAGCATCGAATTAGCTTTCCAATGGTTCAAGCGGTGAGTCAATCGAGTCCGGACGAGAGAGTTATGGTCGTTTTAGCTCACCCGCTCATTTTTCGATTATTGGCGATCACGCCGACCGAACTTCGGCGTGTCGTCCGACACGGCCCGTGCCGTACTCGTCCGGAAATGCCAAAGTCTCGCCTCGAGACCCGGCCGTGTCGTGCAGCACGGCCGAGTCGAACTCTTCGAGATAAGCGTAACCGATGCCCGGGCCGGCCGTGTTCCGGGACACGGTCGGAGTCATCTGCCAGTCGGCCGGACGGGTCACTATCGGAAGGCCCCTCGCGCCGAGACCGTGTCTAGCGGGACACGGTCGAGTCCTGCCCGGCAGTGCGCGCCGCGGCCGTGTCGAGGCGGACACGGTCGAGTCTGTCGAGCAGTCAACCCCTATAAATTCGTTTTTTTTTTAGCATTTCAGCTCATTTCTTCCATTTCTTCCACCTTCATACGAGAGAGAAGCTTGAGGGAGAGATTTCTTCATCAATTATCATTTGAGTATGTATTTTTCATCACCTTCAATCATTTGGGAAGCTTGGATACTCGATTAAACTCGTGTTCTTCGGATCGAAGTGGTTGGATCTTCAAGAGGTAATTTCTTCAACACCTTGGATTTCGATTCTATGTTGAGATATGATGTTTTGGACGTTATAATCATATTATATGAAGGGATATGTATATGATTATGAGTTTGTATAAGGATTCATTGGATTATTGAAGGATTATTCAAGAACACTTTGAATATCGAGTTGAAATTGGGGGTTTTCGATTAATTGTCGTTATAATCACGTTTTCGGATATTCATTTTGGATTATTGATCATTTGGAAGATGTTTGTTGGTTTGAAACACTTCTTGGAGGATTTGATATTGGTATATTGAGATTTGATTGTAAACAATCGGAGTTTGGCCACAATGTATTCGATATAATGCCCCAATGAACTTAGTTTAATCGTATCGACGTTTTGAGTTCGTTATATTCGTGTTTGATTCGTATATTGAACGAGTTGTTGGATATTGTATAATTCAAGGTTGTTCGAGCGACCGATATCTCAATTAGGACGTTGTTCGTGGAAGGATAATTGTCACTGGTATTGTGTAAGTTAATTCTTACTCGGTTAAAAGGATATTCATTTCCTTTTGTTGTTGTTCATTCATAATCATAACTCATTCATCATTATATTAACCGTATCAAAACTTGTTGTTGTCAATTAATCACTTCAGTCATAAGGAACGACGGTTCCAATCTTTTCATTGAGCTGTCATTTATTTCATTACCATTCCACCTCGGTGAGTCATTATTTATTTTTGATGTCACTTTTGGTTATATCGTGGCATTCCGGGTCATACTGGCGTGCCGGTTGGTATGTGTTGGATTTTCATGTCGGGCACGTTTAAGTCGTGTGTTGGTTGTTGGCCTCACATTGGACTGTGCACACGAGTCAATGTGTCTCGTGAGACTGATTAGGTACAAGACCACATGGGTATTCGATCGATACTCGTTGGTGGCTTGTGCACGGACACATCTCCATCTCGGGCGTAGTGTGGCGCCACCCCTTTGAGCCGTACTGTTAGTTGATTCATATAGCATGTTTGATTGCATATGTTTCGACAGGATATTTCATAACTTCAGATATAATCATGATTGTGTATTTTTAACCCTTGAGGATTGTTGTTCTTTGTAACTGACCCCGTTTGGGGATTTTGTTTTTCAGGTCTTGGCAAGGCAAAAGTACGGGGAGAACACGCTGACGTCGAGGAGTCCCAGTGATACTAGTAGGGGGCCCCAATCTTTCAGTTATTCATGTTATTGTCCTTTATTTTCCGCTGCAGACTTTCATTTGAATACTCCGTTTCATTCAGTGTTGTGTATTTTATCTTCATATAAAATACACTAGTATTCGGTATTGTCCTGGTGTGTTGTAACTAAACTCCTCATCGGAGTCATTATTGTTGTAATGTAGTTCGGTACTACATTTATCTTGTGTAATTCATTCATTTTCATTTGCCTGGTGGGTCCCAGTTGGGGATCTACGGCACTGTAATATCTGCCTAGTTTGGGGTGTTACAATGTCGTGATACATTCGTGTATCGTTGTTGTCATGCATTTGTGCATTATTGATGTCGTGTATTGTGTACTGTTGTTTTGTGGAGTTGTGCATTGTTGTCATATGTCCACCATGTGTTGGTCCAACGGGATCATCATGGGAATCTATAGCTGTGTCTTTGGATCATTTGGGAGTAATGCCACCATGCATTGGTCCGACGGGATCATCATGGGAATCTATAGCTGTGTGCGCTGGATCGTTGGATTACCCTGTGTTGTTGTTGTGCATATGTATATTATGGGTTTGCCATAAGTATATATTGTCATTATTGTTGTGATCATATTGACATTGTCATATGAGTATGCATTTGTAGGTCTTGTGTTAGGACCATGTCCGTATGTTGTGTTGATATGATCTCGGATTAGACTGACGTGATGGTAATGGTATTTCGTATCTTGAGGTATGTTCCGTATTTCCTTGATACTTGTCTTTGATGGACAATCGATTATCGTATTGGAATTGTCGACGTTATCCGATGGATTAAATTGGCCAGAGTTGGTATAATTTCCGTATCGCGAGTTATGATAATGTTTTGAGAACCTTGGGTATTGTTGAAATACCGTACAGATATTTCGGTATTATCTTATTGTGTTGTTAAGGATACGAATCGTGGATTTTCGTAAAGTTACGACGGTAAGATTACATTGGTCGTATTCTTACTTAGTTTTGATATGTAATTATTGACGTGATGTGATCATTGTTGGATATTATGGTTGACCCCGTCGTGGGCTTTCTTTTTAGGTTCTTGGATTATCAAGCTTGTAGCGTTCATGAAGAGATGAGCTTCCCGGAGGATACTGGCTAGGACATGTATTTGTGTATTGAGTTTCGGATCAGTTGTTGTATTCCGCTACTAGAGTATATTTATGGTTGGTCTTTTTCCGCTGTGTGAGTATTTTGAAATGTCTTTTGGTATCTGGTAACTGAGGTTACTTTGGAAATCGTTTTCTAAACTTTTGAGTGTCGGCTGTTTGGCCTTGCGATTTCAAATGAGTTTTTACAATGGTTTTTGATAAATGGATTTTATAAGTCTTTGTGCATTTTTAAAGATAGTACCGTCGTTGGCCTCTTGGGCATTTGTAAATGTTTGCGAAAATTTCTTTTAGCCTTATGGGTTCCATCTCGGGGCCCACGTCGCTATAATATTTCCGGTTAAATCTGGGGGTGTTGCAGAATATGGTATCGGAGCTTAGGTTGAGAAAACCTAGGCATTTGGGTCGAGTTGGGTCGTGTTTTTTTGCGTCATTCGAGTTGTCAATTGACTAATATTGGAACCGTAAGTTTTTGTTGTTCACTCAGGCTTCTGGGTTATGTGATTTATCAGCGTGGTATTGGGATTGTTGTAAACTTTTCCAAATGGTGCTAACGTGATTCTCTTGAAAGAGATGTATTGTGTTCTCAAGTTGAACTGAGTTTGCAAAATGTGTGTTTTGAAAATATCCGTGTCGAATATTTTCTAGAGTCGAGACATGTGCCAGTATCACGGGGAATCGTCGGCTTCACGATCTGTACGTATTTGGATTTTTGAATTTCAATGAGATTTATTGCCGTTCTAAGTTGATATGCTTTGAGATTCAGCAGAATATTATGTGTTACAGTATAAGGTAACAAAATTGGGACAGGATTAATGAATTGAGAAACTATGATTTTGGAAATCATTATGTCAGTTAGATTTTGGAAACGGAGTTGTGTAATCGGGAGGAGGACTGTGGATTGTTGAGAAGAACATATAGTCATGTTAGTTCATTTTGTGATATATGAATTGTTTTTTAGCATTTGAAAATGATGTTTTTAAAATGAATATTTTATGGATGTTTTACGGAAAATGATTTTTTTTGGGCCGAGACCCAATCGATTTTGAAATGGTTTTATAACTCCGGACTTGGGATCCGAAAAAGGGTTTTCTACTTTTTAAACTTTTTGTAATGCGGAACAAGATACGGGCTGAGACCCTAATGTTTCAAAAGAAAGCTTTTCTGTTTTCTAAAACTCCCGAGAATTGTAAAATACTTTATCAATCTTTATGTATTTCATTTCTGCCTTTCGCAGTTTTAGTTTGCTTGTTCAAACGAAACTTCTCGGGAAGTCTTTCGATGTGTTGATTTGTTCCAATGTCTTGTCATAGCGTAACTGAGGTAATCCAGGATGGGTAAAAGGTCGACGTTGCGAGTAGTATGTGGAGGAGGAGTTTTTATCAGAGTCTATATATTGAGATTTTGGAATTTCATCGTGTGGTTTTCGGATGGAATATCAGTGAATTTGGTGACGACCTGAATTGGTATACAGGAGTATGGATATGGTCAAACATTTGCATAAATTCCATTTTATTTAATCGTATGTATTCGAAAAGAATTTTTATCGAGAACTTGACACCAGCGAGCCAATTTAATTTTTAAAATTGATTTCGTGGTCCTACGAAAATTTATATTTTGAGTTTTGAAATTTTTGAAAGAACTTTCGAAAATTTGTCTTTTGACAAGACTATATGATTTCAAACTGGTTTTGAAAATGTGATTGATAACCATACGCATTTGGTGCATAGTGCATATCGTGGTAAAGTTGTGAGTGTGACTCACGAACTGGATATACATCAGTATGATACGATGAATAGAGATCCGAACTTTGGTATGGTAGTTCGGTTAACCAAGGATGATCGTTTGATTTATCGAATAAGAGAAATATGCTGCATGTTGTAGATTCATGCACATGATGTAATTTTGGAACTTTGGATTTTGCGAAATCGGGGCATATGTGCTATGTAATTCCATTGGTATGGTAGTAGCGCGATTTTTACCATAGTGATTTTTGAATGATTTCTTTTGTAGATTTGGGAATGGTGACCCCATGTTGGTTGTTTTAGATGTTGAGCGGTCGTCTCCACTCCAGGTATGATTGGTTATTTTCGTCGGCTTGATTGGGTGTTCGTATGCCGAGGGGTATGTTCACCAACCGGATGTGTTTCTTTGAGATCCACATTATGTGATTTGTTTAGCGTTTTGAGAATTTTGCTCTTCCGTATATCTATCTCTGTGGTTCTGTGTTTATCGTGTTGGAATTTACCGTGTGAAGGTATTCCCAATTATTGTTGCTCCTTCTTTGATAATAATAGAGTTTGTCATGTTGATGATATTCTTGACTGTGTTTTGACCTCTGGTTGGTCATATTGGAGTTTATCATGTTGATGATATTCTCAGTTGTGTTTTGACCATTGGATTAATCGTATTGGAGATATCTTATCGATGATCTTCTAGATTAGTTAGTTGGTTGATCATTGTTAATGATTGTATAAGCGTTCGAATTCTGTGTCGATGTTTCGGGATTGATTGTCATTGTTTTGGACAGTTGTTTCACATATATATCGGATATTATTCGTTTTATCGGAATTGGAACTTGATCATGCGATCAGGCAAACAGGATTTGTCACGGATAGATTATTTCATCTGACGATGATATAATTTTGTTGAGACTCAAGGAATTGTGATTGTAAGCGTATTGGGATTATACAGTGAGATCGCTTGCTAGTATCTCATGAGTTCGTCGACCTGCGTATTTGTAAGTGTGCTCTTTTGGTTATTCAGTAATGATGATGATTGATCGTTGTCGTGATGGTTTTGGGATGTTTTGGTTGAACAGTATGTTTGTTTATTTTTATGACGGATTGCAAGTTTCGAGGCCGAAACTTATTTTAAGTGGTGTGGAATGTAATATCCGGAATTTCTACTACTGTTGTTTAATATTATTTTATCCGAGTTATATTGTACAGCGTGGAATCTGTACAGTATGGATAAAGTAAATAAAGGACTGAGATGTCAGTATCGGTATAATTGTCGTATCCGGTCGACAGTTGCATTTGAGGATATCGCGTATCAGGTTATCGTACTTTCGATATAGAGTATATCATATAAGAATGTTATTAGATCCAGTATATGTATTCAGTATGTGTGTATGTGTTTTCGGTATGTCGAGATAGGCAGGAACAGTTGAATTTTCGCTAAGTATAGAGCCCTTAACGTACGCTAAGTTTAAGGACTTACGTACGCTAAATTATACGCTTTACATACGTTATGCATAAGGCATTACTTACGTAACAAGAGGAATCAGACAGGACCGAGTTGTGATCGGATAGTGGGGCCCGGTGTCGGCGGCTTTCGGCGTGGATGTGGACAAGTTAGTCAACGGATGGATTTACGTACCCTATATAGGGTGTATTACATACGTAATACGAGTATAATACTATAGCAAGTCAACGTACGTATCACGTACGCAACGGAATAAGTGTTACGTACGTTACGAGACGGCTGGCCGAGTCGTGGCCGAGAGGACCTGCAGTGGCCGAGCATGGTCGGCAGTGACTCGCAGGGGTGGCCGATCACGGTCGGCAGTGACTCGCTGGGCGTAAGGACTGGCCGATAACGTACGTAAGGCTGCGGCCGGTTACGGCCGTAAGTGCCCGTTACGTACGTAAGCAGCTGCCGGTTACGTACGTAAGGCTGTCGGCCAAAATGGACAAAAGGGTAGGCCACGGCCGGCTACGTACGTAAGGACCCGCCGGTTACGTCCGTAAGGTACCGGTAGGTCTCGGCCTATATAAAGCCTGGACCGAGTCACATCCGGCATTTTTCGTTTTTCTTCGTTCCTTCCACGATTTTTCACCATAGATGGATAGATTTGAGTAAGAGCAACATAGAACAACATGTTTTGGAAGTTGGAATCATGGATTAACATCATCTTCCACCCGGATCGAAGGTAAGAACACCTAAACTTTTGGTTTTTGGATATTCTTGAGGTTTCTTGGTGTTTTGGCCGATTTGCTTCATTTTGATTCAGATTGTTGATTGAACTTGATTGTATACTCGCAATCATTCAATACTCTTGAAGTTTTGTGGAACAAATTTGAGTAGTTCTTCGTTAAAATGATTGAATTGGATTATGCTTTCAAAGTATTCGATGAAATGCCTCAAGGAGTAGAACTTGGGAAATTCTACATGTTTTCGTACGAATGATGGTTGAATTGATATTGTTGTGATGATTCTTGGTATTTACGGGAATTTTGTTAAGGGAAGATAATGAATTGATGATCAAATGTCTTGATTATGTTGTTATGATTATGGAATCGTAGTATTCTCGATCTTCTTGATAGTTTGTCCCGATCCATGATGTTATGAGAAGTATATATGTTAAAGAACATGATTACAGACACCTTGAATTGTGAATAAGGATTGTTTAGATGTTAGAACACATCGGATTATGCCATTTGGGGACTTTGAATGTGATTTCGGAATAAGTTGCGGAACTCTTGGAATATGATTATCTATAATTAATCGGATTGTCCGGATTGATGATGATAATCGGTAATTGGTTTTATTATGAATATACAAGGAGGAAACTTGTAAGTGTATTTAAGATTGAATGTGGAATCGTATTGTTGTTTTGAATTCGTGTTTGATTTGTTAGAGTTGTACTGTTCAGTTTTGTGTATGATCGAGGGATTGTTGAGCCGTTGAGTTTGATTTGTTGGTTATGTCGGTTATTGATTGTTATCGGATTGTATGTTAATCGATTTTTGCAATAGGTTGAGATTATTGATCGGTGAGTATAACCGTATGTTGCGGTCGTGTTCGTGTGCGTTCGTAAATCGCTTTGAGCCAGGAGCCGAGGAGCTTGTACTCGACGACGAGGAATTGGTAACGGATTCATCGGTATCGAGGTAAGTTATTACTTGCTCAGTTTATAATATTTAATGAATGGTTTCTGTTTCATTCGTTTATAATTCGTATAGCAATGTTTATAATCGTAATCACAGGAGATTTGGGATTATAAGTCGTATTCGAGTTTTGAGAATCTAAATCATAATGTATATGATTTACTTTTGTTATTGGTATACATGTATATCGAGGATATATTGTGATAAAGACGAAGATATGAATTATCAGCAATCCGTGATACTATGGACTATCGAGTATTGAGGCTAATGGTTCTTGATGGTTTAGATATTGAGATCATTCTCGAAGGACTCGTGGCAAGTACTCTAATCATTTTTATCATTTGTGTCGATCATGTCATGATACATTCGTGTATCGTTGTTGTCATGCATTTGTGCATTGTTGTTGTCGTGTATTGTGTACTGTTGTTTTGTGCAGTTGTGCATTGTTGTCATATGTCCACCATGTGTTGGTCCGATGGGATCATCATGGGAATCTATAGCTGTGTGCGCTGGATCGCTGGACAGGTAATGCCACCATGCGTTGGTCCGATGGGATCATCATGGGAATCTATAGCTGTGTGCGCTGGATCATTGGATTACCATGTGTTGTTGTTGTGCATATGTATATTATGGGTTTGCCATAAGTATACATTGTCATTATTGTTGTGATCATATTGACATTGTCATATGAGTATGCATTTGTAGGTCTTGTGTTAGGACCATGTCCGTATGTTGTGTTGATCTGATCTCGAATTAGACTAACGTGATGGTAATGGTATTTCGTATCTTGAGGTATGTTCCATATTTCCTTGATACTTGTCTTTGATGGACAATTGATTATTGTATTGGAATTGTCGACGTTATCCGATGGATTGAATTGGCCAGAGTTGGTATAATTTTCGTATCGCGAGTTATGATAATGTTTTGAGAACCTTGGGTATTGTTGAGATACCGTACAGATATTTCGGTATTATCTTATTGTGTTGTTAAGGATACGAATCGTGGATTTTTGTAAAGTTACGACGGTAAGATTACATTGGTCGTATTCTTACTTAGTATTTCCATTGATATGGAATTATTGACGTGATGTGATGGTTATCATTGTTGGATATTATGGCTGACCCCGTCGCGGGCTTTCTTTTTAGGTTCTTGGATTATTAAGCTTGTAGCGGTCGTGCAGAGATGAGCTTCCCGGAGGATACTGGCTAGGACATGTATTTGTGTATTGAGTTTCAGATCAGTTGTTGTATTTCGCTGCTAGAGTATATTTATGGTTGGTCTTTTTCCGCTGTGTGAGTATTTTGAAATGCTCTTTTGGTATCTGGTAACTGAGGTTACTTTGGATATCGTTTTCTAAACTTTTGAGTGTCGGTTGTTTGGCCTTGCGATTTCAAATGAGTTTTTACGACGGTTTTTGATAAATGGATTTTATAAGTCTTTGTGCATTTTTAAAGATAGTACCATCGTTGGCCTCTTGGGCATTTGTAAATGTTTGCGAAAATTTCTTTTAGCCTTGTGGGTTCCATCTTGGGGCCCACGGCGCTGTAATATTTCCGGTTAAATCTGGGGGTGTTACAGTATCGGATCTTAGGTTGCAGAAACCTAGGCTGTCGGGTCGAGTTGTGTGTTGTTAGGTCTTGTCTTGTCTTGTCTTGTTGGATTTTGTCTGACTGAGTAGTGTCGCGATGCGTCGTCTGAGTTGTCGGTCGTGATTAGTATCGAGGTGCAACCATCATCTTCGTGCGATCTGTGGATGTAAGTCTCCCTACTTTATTGTGTCTCGTGTTATAAGAGCTTGTGTGATTCCGTGTTATTATGTGGAGTTTAAACGTGCCTCGAGAATACGTACTCCATACTTATATGATTCTCGTATTGTGCTGGAATGAAGAGTAGTACCGGTACGTATGTATGTATGTATGTATATATATATATATAAATATATATAAATATATATATATATACATATTTGTGTGAAATCGTTTTTACAAGAGTAATGTTTTGGATTAGTTACTCAATGAAAGTTTATCAATGTGGTATTTTACACTTCAAATGTTTTGGGGAAGTCACGTAAATTTTATTTAAAAACATCCTTCGAGGAGGGGAAAAGGTTTGATTTTCGTATGATGACATCGAGACCAAAAATTCTGAGAATTCAAACTACATATATTTTATTTTCATCTTGCATTGAAAATTTTCAAAATTTGATTTTTAAATACTCAAACGAGGTCTATCAAAAGTTTACTTGAGACCTGACTTTCGCTTTCACCTTCATCAATTTCGGTTAAAAGGTATGTAGTGAGGATGTTATTATTTTAGTTATAATGCTCAGAGTTGTGATTAAAGTAATGGTGTGAATGCTGAGTCGTTCGGTGTGCTCTCGTCGAGATAGTTCTCTTGATCGAGAAGTGGAGACTCGGTTCGGAATGTTATTTAACCTCTGATGGTTATTTGTGCAATGTCATAATCATGTGAACTATTGGCATTTGGATTCGTATGTTGTTGTTTATTTGTAACCATCAACTTTTGGTATTATTTGGTATATGTTCATGAATGTGTTGCTGGATTAGAATAGTTAGCGCACGCCAAGTGTGGGACTAGCGCGCGCTAACGTGGCATGCTAGCGCACATGAAGTCTCTGTTGGAGAACGCACTAATCAACCTGGACAGAAGATCGAGAATTGCATTCTGGCCGTAGGTCTAACTTTTGCGATTGTTAAGCTGACCGGTTGTGACCGTATTCTATGTGTGTTGTCCAGGGGATAACAATTGTTGTGTGTGATTATGTGTATTTTGAACTGTGTTCTTATCCGCTGCGTGTGTATATTTCAAAATGACTTTTTGGTATATTTGCCAAACCGTGTCTATTTTAAAATGACCTTTCGGGTATCTCGTAAACTTGGGTTATATCGTTAACCCTTTTTCCTAACTCTTTTGTCGGTGCGTTTAAGGGGTGGCTTAACGTACATTTTGAAGCTATTGAGTTTTGGCGTCTTCGAATTGTAATTTCAAATGGTATTTTTATGATGGTATTTGGTATTTGGAAAATGACTTTTGGTGAGTATTTGGAAAGTATTACCGTCATCGGCCTTTTTGGCATTATTGAACGTTTTTTAAAATGGTTTTCAACTTGGTGGGTTCCAGCGCGGGACCCGTACAGAAGGTGGTTTTAATATAATGAATGACTTTAATTTCATTGCATTTATAATTCACATAGCAATGATATTATAAATGTAAATTGTCGGGATAATGGTTTGTATATTGTGCTCTAGTTTGAATTGAAGCATAATGTATAGGATTTAATTGTGTTTGATTGAAGACAGAAATGTGAATATCTTTGGTATGTGTTATGATATTTCATTGCGATAGGTTGTTGCTTGTTAGTATGCCGAGGGGCAGAGGTCATGGTCGTAACCGTGGTGCCGTTGACCACGGGGGCCAAATGCAAAATCGATAGAATGTTGCCGGGAATGATATTGATATTGGTGTTGCTACTATACTGCAACAAGTAGCAACACAGATGACTCATTTGACCCAGGCGGTTTAACGCAACACTGCCGCGAATCAGAACGTCGGTGTAAATCAATGGCTTCGAGAAGTAATTCGTATGAATCCCACTCGATTCACTGGCGTTGCAGATGCATTGGGCTGGGATGGTTGGCTTTTCCAGTTGGGAAATATATTCGAGGTTGTCGCTTGTCCTGAAGAGCGGAAGGTACCTATCGCTCAGTACCTTCTTGACAAAGATACCGCTAATTTGTGGGAAGCTGTTAAACCTCGTGATCATGATGTCACGTGGGCGGAGTTCCAGGCATTTATGGAAGCTGAGTTCTGTCTGAAACCGATTAGAGAGCAGAGGATTCGTGAATTTTAATTGGCAGAACCGCAAGATATATCGGTGTCGCAGGCTATCATCGATTATAGCAAACAACTCAGTTATGTGCGAGATCGGGTGAGGACCGAGGAAGAGAGGATCCTTCACTTTAACAGATGGATGAAGCTGGAGATTCGCTTGTATATGTCGGGATTCACTTGCACTTTGTTGAGGGACTATCAAGATGGAGCCTTAGCCCGTGAACTAGCTTCATTATCGTCGGAGCGGCTGCCCGAGTCAAAGAAGCAGAGGAAGTCCGATGACCTTGTGGACATTGCAGGAGTTGGTGTTTCTAGTTTGCAACGTCGTAGTCTTTCCGCTGTGAAACTCCATAGCTCGATATGCGGGGCTGAGAGTTCCAAGTCGTCTGCTTTGACTCCTGGTAAATCCAGGAGGTGTTTTAACTGCAATGTGTCGGGACTTGTTCATGCACATTGTCCTTCTCTGCCAGTAACATGTTACAAGTGCAGGCTCGAGGGACACCGGGTTCAGTTTTAAGAGTTGGTCACCGAGCCTTCCGAGGCATGGACGTGAGCACTGATATCAGGACCGACTCGGAGGAGTCCCTGAGGGGCGTGGTCTGTCAGTTGTATGTTATGTTATTTCCTTACCTTGTTGTTTCGAATTTCGGAGATAAACTTATTTTATCCGAAGTGGATCAGATTTTGAACTTCTGTATTTTCAAATCTGTCAACTCGTTTATGTTCGTTGACATTTTCTGAACTTGTCCTGTCTTTTGCTTTTGCTAATCGAACAAGTGTGGTATCATTTCGGAATAACCCGTTTGTCGTTGTGACTTTTCAATTGCTATTCCATTTCCTGTGGATCTTATGTGAATGCACATCTTGTTGTTTTCACCGGATCATATGTTGTCTCGAGTCGAGGTGTGAACTTTGGGGTTGTTGTTTGAGTTTTATTGTTCGTCGTGATTCGAACATGATTGTTCGATTGTTGTTGTCTCGATCGTTGTGGTTCGATCGTCTGATTGTTTGGTTTTTTTTGATCTCGTTTCGTGATTGTTGAGCATTCAGACTCCTTCGTAATTTCCTTAAGTTCGGGAAATTAGTCTCGTTTTCGATCTTCCAACCCTTGGGCTATGGAATTTCGTATTTGTTCAGCGATTAGCTCGCGTTTTGATTGATGTACTGATGGGTTGGTCAATCGTATTGATTTTCGTTCGTTGTGTTTTGTTATTGTTCTGGTGTAGCGATTTGGATGGTAGTAGCTACGTGCTGCATGTGAGCCGTCTGGGTTGTCGGCAACGGATATCGTGTGCTATCTGGGTTTGTTTTGCGTTGTTCATTCTATGTTTCAAGTTTCGAGGACGAAACTTCTTTTATGAGGGGTAGAATGTAATACCCGATATCTTCATTCCGGTTTTGTTCAATTTTCTTCGGTCGAACGGACTGTTGTCATCCGCGTCGTTGGAATCGCATGCTTGTATTGTGGTACGTTGAGTTTCGTAGCCTGTTCGTTATTGTTTTGGATCATAGTCGGTGCGTTCGCATGATCGAGACGTCATCGAGTATCGAGCCGGATGGTCGGGTGTGGGCTGGATCGAGTTACGGCCGTAAGGCCTGGCCGATTACGGCCGTAAGACTTCCGAACACCTGGACCTGGGTCACTCGGTTACTGTCGTAAGGTCTATCCGGTTACGGCCGTAAGGCTTGTTACGGCCGCTAGGTGCTGGCTGGTTACGGCCGTAATGATTCGGCAGATTTCGTCCAGTAGTCTGGGATGCTCAGTTACGGCCGTAAGGTTGTGCCGATTACGGCCGTAAGGTGTGATCGTTGCGTATGCAATTCTTCAGCCATTGCGTACGCTAACGCACGTTGATCGAGTTACGGCCGTAAGGCACTGCCGGTTACGGCCGTAACCCTGTCGGCCATATATAGGCCTGGGCTTCGGCCAGACCTTATTTTCACCCTCTTTCCTCGTTTTTGTGGCGGCTGGCGACGGGAGACTCGGGAACTCGAGTTCTTGGCGATTTCTAATCAATTCCAAGGCGTTTTGGAAGATTCTTGTTGATTACATCATCATCCAATCCGTGTTCTTCGTCGAATCAAGGTATTTCCTTACTTAGAACCCTTGATGTGTATATTGTTGAGGGTTTCTTCGTGATTTATTTATTTTATCCGAGGTTGATGAATTGGTTATGGTATTCTTGTTGTCTTGGCCATGATCTTCGGATTTTGTAACTCGTTTGTCGATTTTTACCAACCCGGAACTTGATTTCCGATTTTCCTTGAAGAACCCTCAGATCCTTTTTCTTTTTCGGGTTGATTCGGATGCCGCTTAGCGTTATTGATTCGTGGTGTTTCGTAGTTTCCGTGGAGTTGTCGGGTTTTTGGTCGATCTTGGAAGTTCGAGGGCTACCCGGCCGTGTCCGTTTGTTGTTCCATTGCTCGTGGTATCGAGGCAAGTATCTTGTCCATACGTTTCATGTTTCGTCAGCATAATTGTTGGTAAATGATTTTATGCAAAATCCGAATGTTTAATGAATGTTAAAAAGGACCGGTGTGTTCTCGATAAATGTTGTCTTTCAATGATAACTCGTATGCTTTGTGTATAAGTGTGTTTTAGGACTATGTGGGTTAACTTCGTTTGTTGAAAGGCGTATGATCACATTTAGTGAATATAATAAACTGTAATCATTTACCGAGGATTACGTGTTGTTATGTGTGCTTGTTCGGCGAATATGTGACGGGTGATATTGGTTGTTACTCCTTTGAAAGGAGGTCGTGATGTTTAGTGTTGCTTGGCTTGATGTTTTGCTTAGTGTTATGTGATAGTTGAAAGTGACGTGCCTCCGGGTAAGATTGATGAATCTCCGGGATCCATACTTGCTAGTATGGGTCGGGCGTGACCATAGGGTTATCTAATCGGGTATGTCTCGCAGGGACTCCGAGGTTCGGGGTTTGCTAGCCCGATGCCGGGATAACTTGTTGGGTTATCCAATCCGGGTATGTCTTGCGGGGACTCCGAGGTTCGTGGCTTGTTAGAGCGATGCCAGGATAACTTATGGTTGTGTTTTGGTAATGGTTCTGTAACTGTTGTCACGAGGACATGTGATTTGGTATGGTTTCCTATTGGGTTATTCACTCAGGTATGTTATGCGGGAGCATCTGAGGTTCGTGGCTTGTTAGAACGGGGCACAAATAATCCTTAGGAATATGTGTTTTATGATTTGGGTCGTGGACCCTGTGTTTGATGATTTGGGTCATGGACCCTGTGTTTGATGATTTGTGTCGTGGACCCTGTGTTTCGTGATTTGGGTCTTGGACCCCGTGTTTTGTTAATTGGGTTGTGAACTCGTGTTTTATTATCGGAATTGTATTTTGGGAAAGATGATTTTGGGCCGTGTCCCCAAGTGTTTTCGAAAGACTTGGAAATTCTTTAATCCCAAATGTTTTCAAAACTCCCGATATCATAAAATGTTTTGTAAGAGATACATTGGGTTTATTTTCCACTTTTCGTGATTCGAACTGTCTTGGTCAAATAATTTATCTCGGGAAGCGTGTTCATGATTATTATATTCTTGGAGTATGTAGTGTATGGCTTGTACTCGTATTTTATACTTGCACTCAAAACAGTGGAGTTTTGCTAACCCCTAAGTATTCGGGGGGTGGATGTCTGTATTGCGTCCAGGTACTTGCAGGTTGCTGGGGAGCGAATCACAGGATCGGTATGAAGGGTGATGGAAGACGACGATACTAATCACATAAATACCAGTCGTAGAGTATTTTGGATAGTCTTGTTGGTTATTTATCCGATGTGTTATTATCTCGATATATGGGAGCGTTAATGTATTCCAGCCCCTGCGTGGGTATGAGTTCTGGGAAAGGATCTTGTATGTAATGATGTGCGTGTTGTGATAAAAGACCAAATCGGTATAATGGTCCTTTACGTAGCCATGTTGGCATGTGAAGTGATGCATTATTTTGTATTTAGCCTAGTAGATCCTCACGGAGAGGGTCTGCGGCGCTGTAATATTCCCGAGTGGTTTGGGAGTGATACAGTGGGGGAGTTGAATAAAAGGAAAGAAGACACCATTCACTCATACACAATTGGTTTCCAACGTGAGAGAGAGTGAGAGAGAGAGAGAGAACTTTTCTCAAAGTCTTCATCATCTTCTCCAAGGCTTCTTCCATTTTTCTTCACAAGTTCTTGATTTTTCTTGGAGGAAAATTGAGAAATAAAAGAGAGAAAGTGAATTATACACTTAGAGTGCTATAATCACAATTAAAAACTTCATCACTTAGCTCTAGCCGTATCTTTAGAGGATAGCAAGGTGATCGTCATTCCTGTAACACCCCCAAAACCATATGGGAATATTACACGCCGTAGATCCTTCCCACAAGAATCTACCAGGCTAAACAACACAAAACGACCAAGGGTCTGCCCGACCGGGGCAAACAATACAATGATACGGACCGTTAAGGTCAATTATAAACAACTACATGGACCGGTGAGGTCGTGCGACTGACGTAAACAGAAAAGTACAACTCTAACAAGGAATGCCCACGCAGGGGTGAAGATACAAAATAGCGGAAGGCGGAATATGACTCTGACGATACAATACAACTCGACTAAACTCCCAACTCCCGATTAATATCGTAGCCTGTCACTTCCTGTGCCAATCCCGAGATTGCTCCCCGAACCTGCAAGCACCTGGACACAAAACAGACATACACCCCCCGATTACTCGGGGGTTAGTAAAATTCCACTATTTTGCTAGTGAAAGTATAATACGATACGAAATGCAACAAGTAAATAGCAACCACGAATTTACTATGGAAATCAACTATCAAAATGTTCCCGAGAAGATTTAGAATTTCGAACTCGAACAAGAAATATTTGAAAAGGAACTCATTAGCTCGGGGATTTTTAAAGTAGAAATTCTTTTGGACCTCAAGTCCCAATTTACAAAACCTTTTCGAAAACATTAGGGCCTCAGCCCAATTCTCATTTCAAAACACACTAGTTAAGATATCATTATGAGTCTGTGACCCTTTTTTTTAAAAAAACGTTATCCAAACAATCACTGTTATATGATCACTGTTCGTACACATCATGTACCGAACTCCAGAGGCCTCGTCGGACCCTACCTAGAACATACACGTTGTTCGTACACATCATGTACCGAACTCCAGAGGCCTCGTCGGACCCTACCTGGATCATACACGTCGTTCGTACACATCATATACCGAACTCCAGAGCCCTCGTCGGACCCTACCTGGATCACGCAATCGTTGTTCGTACACATCATGTACCGAACTCCAGAGGCCTCGTCAGACCCTACCTGGACCACACAATCACTGTTCGTACACATCATGTACAGAACTCCAGAGGCCTCGTCAGACCCTACCTGGATCACACGCATTAACACGACATAACTCATATTGACCAACTCAGCACATCACCACGAGCAACACGCCTTATCATCAACACGTCAAATCGTTCAACAAAGTATTGTAATACATATTCAAGGAAGTAATCATATCAACACACAATTATCATAATCATCACGGTCACTCATCTATGATTAATCACGCACGACTCGAACCATATGATCATCACAACCAACATGATACCAAAACGTTATCCAAATGAGGATAATATCACACTAAATATATTCACGAAGACAAGCCAAATCATTATAAACCTAACACGAAGTCCCTATTCACAAGACACAAATCATATAGCAAGATACTTGCCTTAATAATCGCTACCGAACACTCCGAAGAACACTGCTCAACCGGAAAGCTCGGACCCCGAAGAAGACAACGAACGGGAGGGTTCCTACTCGAGTTCTTCACAAGGATTTCGTTCCTAAGTCATATCCACAATAAATCAACAATCGTACGATGAATAATAATCGTATAACGCCCGAATCCCCTCTAAGACCTTTTATCGGACACCTTGAGGGCATAGTCCAATTTAATCGATTAACGGAGGAATTCTCGAATTTTCTCCACAAAACTTCAAAAATAATGAATGATTCCGAGAATACAATGAAATTATATCAACAATTTGAGTTAAAATGAATGAAATCGGCCAAAACATCATGAAACCCCAAAAATCCCCAAAACCAAGAGTTCAAGTGTTCTTACCTTCGATCCGGACGAAACAAGGCGAAAGATGATGTTAGACATGAATCAAACTTCCAAAAAATGATGTTATATGATGCTCCCGTTCAAAACCCTCGATTTTCCCAAACTAGGATTTTCAGGAAATCTGACCTGATTCGCTCGATCAAAGGATGTTATAGGATGACTAATTCAATGATATGAACTCGCGGATTTCATGGATTCATCGCCTGACAACATGCCTCCACGCCCACCAAGACTCCAGCCGCGGAAGGGAAAGAAACGAAGTGAGAAAATGGGTGTAAACCGCCTGCTGGCCTTATATAGGCAGCCTGCCGACCGCCTTACATACGTAATCGGCCATGGCTTACGGCCATAATCGGCCATGGCCGAACCTTCTGCCCAAAACTGCCGACAGCGTTACGTACGTTACCGGCCATGGCTTACGTACGTAACAGGCCTTACGGCCGTAACAACTGGCCCATTACGGTCGTAACTTGGCCAGGTGTGTTTTTGCCCCAAAACGTACGGCCATGACTCGGCCGTGGCCAACTCCTACAGTCCGGTTTAATGTTCGAAAATACCTCGATCTCACCAACACACCGGTAATGATTCAAACCAATACGAATCAAAGAGAAACTACAAAAATTTCGTTAACGGAACAAAATAACCGACAACAAACAAGCGGTTCAAGGCAAGCGGCTCACCATTGCTGGCAATAGTCTCGGTCCTGTACCTTTCGGCGACTGTGGCAGGCGATGCTCCGGCCGTGTTTTTCGACTCCGTTTTTCATTCGATAATTAATTTTCCACAAATTAATTTGGATTAAATTTGACTAAGATTTAATTATGGTAATTTTATTCTTAGGGGAATTAATTTAATGAAATATTTTCTCGTCCGGAACAAGTTAAAATTGACGGTTGTTTGAATTAATTGGATTAATTCGTTTTGGATGGATTGATTTATATTGATTGGATCAATATTCAAATTCATTGTGAATGCCATTTATTTAATGTGTTTGATGCATTATTTTTGAATGGTGATGTGGTTCATGGACCTAGTTTTTTGAATCGTTCGGTTTTATTCGATTAGGTTGTAAAGGCTGTTTTGAGCCTATTTATTTTACTAGAAATATTTGTATATAGGATGCAATTTTCAATGTAAAATTTATATGCAATGACGAAGACCGTAGGAAGATCCGTTTCGAGAAGACGAAGATTCAAGATGAAGACATGTAATTAAATTACGAAGTTTTTATTTTCTAGGAACGGTCTATGAACCACATGTTGGTAGCAACTAGGTTGTGAATGGTTGTTCATATTGTATGAATGCTACAAACGCGCTTAAATAAATTAATGTGCAAAGTGTAACATTAATCACGAAAATTCTCCCACGAAAATTATTAAGTTTATAAGGTTTCAAGGTTTTCCTTCCCTCCATCGAGCTTTCGGGAAATTGAAATCCAGACCTGATGTGCTATGCTTCCGAGTTATCGGGGTAGTCGTTCGTGGAGGATGGATAAATTACCGGGAGCGCATTGGATGCCTTCGGTTGAAGCAAATTTTATCCCTAGAAACCTGATAGGTTGCCGGATAAGATTCAATTGTGAAACTGATGTAACACCCCCAAAACCATCCAGGATATTGCAGCGCCGTGGGTCCCGCGCCGGAACCCACCAGACTAAAAACCATTTTCAGAAACATTTAAAAACGCCAAAAGGCTGATGACGGTAATATTTTAAATACTCAAATATTTTCAGAAGCATAGTTCTCAAATACCGTCATAAAATACCATTTGAAAATACAAGACGAAGTGCCAAATCTCGACAGTTCAAAATATACGTTAAGCTACCAATTATACATACCGATAGAATAATTTAGGAAAAAGGGTTTAACGAAATAACCCAAGTTCGCAAAATGCCAAAAGGCCATTTTGAAAGTACACACAAGTTGGTAAAGATACCAAAAAGCCATTTTAAAATACACACGCAGCGGATAAAATGCAGTTCAAAAATACATAATTGCAGCGGAATAAAACAATCAGAAAAGAATACTTGATACTCAAAAACATGCCACAGCCAGTATCACCCGGGAAGCTCATCCCGTCACGACCGCTACTAGCTCGATCTCTGAGTACCTAAAAATAAAGCCCACGATGGGGTCCGCCACAATACTCAATAATGATATCGATCACATCATCATAAATAATTACATACTAATGTAATAATACAGTAAGAAAACTACCAACGTAATCTTACTGCCATAACCTTACCAGTCCATGGCAATTCATAACAAATTAATCCTTACCATAATCCACATTTCGCATTCTCAAATGACGAAATGAACTCAACAACAATCATCTGTACTGTATTCAAATAATTCCAAGTATCATCAAAACATCATCATAACTCATAAGTGCGGAAATTATCCAATCTGTGCCAAATCCTGTCCGTCGGATTACACAATCAAATCTCAACCTGGATAAAGCAATAATACACAACATATCTGTAGATCAACTACCACATGATAATGATAACAAATCCCGAACATCGACGTACAGTCCGAATGCTCATACAATCAATAATAATGATCAACCAATACATCACTGAGAATATCATCGACATGATAACTCCAATATGACCAACAAAGGATCAATGATAACCAAGAATACCCTCAACAAGGTAAACTCCGACATGAGCAATAAAGATCAACTATAACCGAGAATACCCTCAACATGGTAAACTCCAAACACGATCAACAAAGGATCAACAATAACCGAGAATACCCTCAACAAGGTAAACTCCAAATGATCAACAAAGGATCAACAATAACCGAGAATACCCTCAACAAGGTAACTCCAAACGATCAACAAAGATGGATCTCAAAGAAATAACCCCGACTGTCGAACATACCCCTCGGGCGTATGAACAACCAGTCGCAAACCATCGAACATATCCAATCATACATGGACTATGAACGACCCAACAATATGGCTCAAAAGATGGACGTCACAGTACGCCCTATCCAGAAATGTGTCCGTGCACATGTCCACCCCGTATACGGAATCCAGGATATACGTGGGACATGTACCTAATTAGCCTCACGAACTACGTCTCGTGTGCACGGTTCAATGCGGAAACATCCACGCATAACCATCATGTGCCCGGCTAAAAATCCTACACAATAACCAATCGGCACGCAGATATGACTCCAAATATGTCACGATGCAACATGACAACGAAACTCAAAGAATCACATATCCAATAAGGATCAAAAGACTCACTGAAGTGAACAAAGACAAACTGACAAAGAAAAGTCGACACGACTAATCAATATCCAAAACAACAATCCTGGGATCATCATCCCCGACAAATGATCAACACGATCAACGATCTCAATACAATCAGCCCTGGGATCATCATCCCTCAACGAAATAATCAATACGAATCCCAATATACGAAACATCATCGTACAACATATAAAGCAACTCAACATAATAATTATCTTCACAATTGAACAATACTTAAATTACCTCAAGGCCGAAGACAATATCCTTTCCACGAACCAACATCCCTGAACGAACACACAGTTATACAAATAATTCCCGAAATAGGTATAGGCCATTTATACTAACAAATCACCGTCCCGACATCAATGTCAACACGGTAAACCGGCCTCGATATCCGACATTCCATATCACTGACCAAATATAACTCACATCTCCATATTCACCAACACATTTAAACCATATATATTATGATTTAATCCAAACCAAGGCACAATATACAAACCATCATCCCGACAATTTATATTTATAATATCATTGCTATATGAATTATAAATGAAGTGAAAACAAAACCATTCATCAAATATTATAAACTGAACAAGTATAACTTGCCTCGATACCGATACCACGAAGTCGTTACCAAAATCCATTGCCTTCGTCTACGAGCTCCTCAGCCCCGACTAAAAGCAATTTATGAACTCTTCACCCTTAACCGCAACATAATGATCATAATCCACGATCAAAATATCACAACCTATTGCAATAACCGATTAACACACATTCGATAAAAAATCAATAACCGACATACCCAACCAACAAACTCAACGGTTCAACGAAACCTCGATCATATACATAAATCCAAATAATCCAACTCAACAAATACGAACTCATATCCACGATACAAGCCGTAACTTGATAATCACAAATAACAATCAATAACCGATCAACAAACACAACGGTTCTACAATATTCTGATTAAATACAAATCCAAAACGACCCAAATCAATCAATCATGAACTCATAACCATAATACGATTCCACAATCCGAAAGTCATATCAACAATCAATTTAAACTAATAGCAAAAGGGTCTAAACATTACTGATTCCAAATTCAATCTTAAATACGGATACAAGTTTCCTCCTTGTAAATTCATAATATAAACCAATTACTAATTATCATCATCAATCCGGACGATCCGATTAGTTCGACATTATAGGTAACCATATTCCAAAGGTGTCAAATAATTCCATTATCCAAATTGAACACTTGTTCAATACGTATGAATTCTCAAACTCAAACGTGAATCATAATCTTATCAAACCCGGAACCATATTCGTATTCCTATACGAATATTGTACCAAAACACATAACTTAGTTCTAGATATGAATATTCCATATTCATATCTAAAACACCAACACCTCTTAAAATATGTTCATCAATTCATATAATCCAAGAGTTCCTTAAGAACACAACTTATTCCAAAATCACATTCAAAATCCTCAAACGACATAATCCGATGTGTTCTAACATCTAAACAATCTTTATTCATAATTCAAGTTGTATATTATCATATTCTCCAATATACGATCCTCCTAACATCAAGAATCGCAACATTATTACAAAGAACATCGAGAATACTATGATTCTATAATCATAACAACATAATCAAGACATTGATCATCAATTCATTATCTTCCCTTAACAAAATTCCCGTAATTACCAAGAATCATCACAACAACTCCATAAACTATCACCATATGAATTAATCATCGATAAGAACATCAAAAATCCGAATTCAAAGAGAGGATTATCCATTATACCTCTTAGAAGATGAAATACACAAGTAAACACTTGTCTTGATTAACATGGTGCGAAGAAATCGACGAAAGAAAAGAGTCCCGATCCAAGATCCTTCAAAAAGTTCGTTCCTAAATCACAACTATATCAATTCAATCACAATTCTACGAAAACGTATAGAACTTCCCAAGTTCTACCCATTGAAGCATTTTATCGGACACTTTGAGGGCATAGTCCAATTTAATCGATTAACGGAGAAATTCTCGAATTTGATCCACAAAACTTCAAGAGTAATGAATGATTCCGAGAATACAACAAAGTTCTATCAACAATCGGATTTAAAATGAATGAAATCGGCCAAAACACCATGAAACCTCAAAAATCCTCAAAACCAAGAGTTCAAGTGTTCTTACCTTCGATCCGTGCAAAAGATGATGTTAGACATGAATCAAAATTCCAAAACATGTTGCTCTATGATGTTCCCAATCAAATCCATCAATCTCTGATGAAGAATCGCGAAGAAACGAAGAGAAAATGTAAAAATGGCCAAGTGACCCGGCCCAGGCCCTTAAATAGCCGCGACCTGTCGGTACCTTACGGCTGTAACCGGCCATGGCTTACGGCCGTAACCGGCCATGCTTACCCTCCTGTCCATTTTGGCCGACAGCCTTACGGTCGTTACCAGCACCAGCTTACGTACGTAATAGGCCCTTACGGCCGTACCCGTCCACAACCTTATTGCCATTATCGGCCCGTCCTTACGCCCAGCGAGTCACTGCCGACCGTGATCGACCATCCCTGCGAGTCACTGCCGACCGTGATCGACCGTAATGAATGATTCCGAGAATACAACAAAGTTCTATCAACAATCGGATTTAAAATGAATGAAATCGGCCAAAACACCATGAAACCTCAAAAATCCTCAAAACCAAGAGTTCAAGTGTTCTTACCTTCGATCCGTGCAAAAGATGATGTTAGACATGAATCAAAATTCCAAAACATGTTGCTCTATGATGTTCCCAATCAAATCCATCAATCTCTGATGAAGAATCGCGAAGAAACGAAGAGAAAATGTAAAAATGGCCAAGTGACCCGGTCCAGGCCCTTAAATAGCCGCGACCTGTCGGTACCTTACGGCTGTAACCGGCCATGGCTTACGGCCGTAACCGGCCATGCTTACCCTCCTGTCCATTTTGGCCGACAGCCTTACGGTCGTTACCAGCACCAGCTTACGTACGTAATAGGCCCTTACGGCCGTACCCGTCCACAACCTTATTGCCATTATCGGCCCGTCCTTACGCCCAGCGAGTCACTGCCGACCGTGATCGACCATCCCTGCGAGTCACTGCCGACCGTGATCGACCATACCTGCGAGTCACTGCCGACCGTGATCGACCATCCCTGCGAGTCACTGCCGACCGTGATCGACCATCCCTGCGAGTCACTGCCGACCGTGATCGGCCATCCAGCGAGTCCTCGGTCAGGACTCGGCCAGCTGCCTCCTAACGTATGTAACACTTAATCCATTGCGTACGTAATACGTACGTTGACTTGCTACAGTAATATACTCGTATTACGTATGTAATACACCCTATATAGCGTACGTAAATCCATCCATTGACTCACCTGTCCACATCCGCGCTAAAAGCTACCGACCACGGGCCCACATGTCTGATTCCTCTTGTTACATACGTAATGCCTTATGCATAATGTACGTATAACATAGAAGTTAGCGTACATAAGTCCTTAAGCTTAGCGTACGTAATGGCCTTCTGTACTTGGCCAAAATCCAACTGTTCCTGTCCTACGTCTCGACATACATAATACAAACATACGGCATACTGAATACATATACTGTGTCCAATAATATTCTCATATGATATACCCGATATCAAAAATTAAAACAACCTGATATACGATATCCTCAAATGTAGTTGTCTACCAAATACGACAATTATACAAATACGACTGTCTCAGTTCTTAATTTATTTTGTCCATACTGTATAGACACCAAGCTATACAATATACCTCAGATAAAATAACGCGAAAAATTTATACTGAAAATCCGGGTATTACATACTATCCCCCTTAAAATAAGTTTCGTCCTCGAAACTTGCAATCTGCCACAAACAACAGATCAACCCAAAATTTCCAACTCATCACGAAAACAATCAATCGTCGCCACAAGCGAATAACCAAAACGATATACTTACAGGTGCGTGAAGCCGATGATCTCCCGTGATACTAGCACACGACTCCCATACGAAGTCTCAACACAACCAACACACACCAATATCACAATTAGCAATTTGAAAAGATCTCAAAAATTTTGGAAACTCCAAAAATCGGTTCTACTCAAAAGTCAGAAAAATCATTTTCAAACCTCACGCCACTACCGTACCAGTAGAGCCACACAACACACACGCCCGGGTTTCACAAAAACCAAGCTCCGATACCATCTTCTGTAACACCTCCAAAACCATCCGGGATATTACAGCGCCGTGGGTCCCGTGCCGGAACCCACCAGGCTAAAAAACATTTTCAAAAACGTTTAAAAATGCTAAAAGGCCAATGACAGTAATATTTTAAATACTCCAGTATTTTCAAAAGCATAGTTCTCAAATACCGTCATAAAATACCATTTGAAAATACAAGGCGAAGTGCGAAATCTCGACAGTTCAAAATGTACGTTAAGCTACCACTTATACGTATCGATAGAATAATTTAGGAAAAAGGGTTTAACGAAATAAGCCAAGTTCGCAAAATGCCAAAAGGCCATTTTGAAAGTACACACGAGTTGGTAAAGATACCAAAAAGCCATTTTAAAATATACACGCAGCGGATAAAATGCAGCTCAAAAATACATAATTGCAGCGGAATAAAACAATTAGAAAAGGATACTCGATCCTCAAACACATGCCACAACCAGTATCACCCGGGAAGCTCATCCCTTCACGACCGCTACTAGCTCGATCTCCGAGTACCTAAAAATAAAGCCCACGACGGGGTCAGCCACAATACTCAATAATGATATCGATCACATCATTATAATTAATTACATACCAATTGTTGTTGCCCAAAATATTTATCCGAAGATTAAATACTGCTGGAATGGACGGACAACAAACAAATTTTGCGGGAGCACTTCCGAGAGAATATGAATAAACACAAGATTTGCCGGGTTTGTTAGGCCCAGGCTTGAATGCTCTCGCGAGATGTTATTAATACAAATATTCGTGGATACAAGTATTAATGTGAGAATCTAAATACAATGAGTGTAAAAATACTCTGTTAATCCAGCTCTTGAGCGAAGCTCGGTGTTCTTCGTCCCTGCCGATCGTCTTCTGTATGAGAGAGGCCGAGAGAAGAAAGAACCGAAAGATAGCTGTTGCTAAGAGTAGGAGAAAGCCAAGTGCTGTGTATTGCTTCTGTATTGTGTGCTGAAATCACGTAAGACAGAGAGTTGGCCAAGTGCAGGGAGCCTTCTATTTATAGGGGCTGAGGGGCCTTGTCTTCTGGCGGGCGATCGCCTTCCGGCCAATATAATAATTGGGCGATCGTCTGCCGGCTAATATAATAATGGGGCGATCGTCCTTAAGTCACACGGGTTGTTGGCCTGAAGTCCAAGGCAGTTGCTGGCAGCCAGCTGTGCGGTCCAATGAGGAGCCAGCACGCGTCCGGAGTCACTGTCACATGCGGTCCTACTGACACCTTTCGGCGGGCCTGTCGGCTGGTGGACGGATGCTGACAGGCTGTGGTCAATGATCCGTGAAATGCGGATCTTGTCTCGGCTCTGCACGTGGGGTCTGTCCTGAGGCTCGGCCTTTGCCGACTGGATGACCATCGGCTTTGAGCGGCATGAGGCGGTTGTCAATGATTGGTCACCAAGGGTCGGCATCGGTTGGTCACCAAGGGTCGGTCGGCAAGTGCCGAGAGACGATCGTCTGGTCGTCGGCCACCAGGAGTCGATCGCCAAGTGCCGAGAGACGATCATCGTAGATGTCGATCGCTCGGCACCGGGACTTATCCTGGGACCTTCGGTCGGCCGATACATCTTGGCCGCCGGGCTAAGGCTAGGCCGCCTGGTCGCTAGTCGGCAGTTCTGCCTCGGCTGCTCGGCAATGGCTAGGTCGCCCGATCTCCGAGGCGATCGCCGGTCGAGAGTATAATTCTCGACACAACAATTGCCCCACAGCTTGATCCGATGTTGAAGACATGGGGCGAGGTGGTTCTTGCTGGCGATCGTGTAGGATGAGGACGGGCGATCCGCTGAGCTGACTTTGGATTTGGACTTGGGCTATCATGTTGATTGGCTAGCTATCTATCGGTTCTTGTACCTGCAAAAACAACATTAGCCGATCCCTCGTAGAAACTTGGTTGTTTCGTCACTGAGGAACCGTGCACAGTCGCGGAGTTCGATGGACCGACTCCATGACCGTGTCTCGTGCGCGAAGACATTGAGTGTCTCGTGACTCATTTTATTGTGAGGGTCCTCTATTAGGCTGTGCCTCGCCTCGTATTTAAACGAAGGGCGTGCGGTCTTGGTCTAGAGGAGTCCTTGCGCGGGGCGTCGTCGGATTAATCAACTCCACTTCCGTGGCTTATTAGCTCTGCTTCCACCTCGGTCCACCATGAAGATGACGAACCTCGACGGTGTACGTTGAGACGGGGGTAGTGGCACGTGTCGCATTTTCCGGGTACATCATGTTAGATGGTGAACCTTGAGGATGGGCGATCATGTCCACTGATTAGTTTTGGAGGGCCCTCAGACTACGCCGGCCTCGTATTTAAATGAAGGGAGGGCGATCTTGGCCCAAAGGGACCTTGCATGGCCGAAGCAGCCGGTTCCATCGACTACCAGGACCATGGCTTTATGATGTGCGGTGGAGGTGATCTCATGCCTTAGTCCGTCATGTTGGATGCTGAACTGTAGATGGAGAACGAGTCCTCCGGTTTTTTGGTGATGTAGCGTGATGATGGCGATCAGGGTGGAAGACTGGCGATCGTCGCTCGTCTGCCGATCGCGTTATTCGTAGGTTGATATCGGCGATCGGGCAGGAGATCGGTGATCGTCGTTCGGGCGCCGATTGCGCTGCTCATAGGCTGAGGAGAAACCTTTGCCTGGCCAGAAAGTCTGCGGCTTTAGCTCGGAAGGTCGCGTAGGTCAAAGGTTGGCTCTTCGTAAGATGCCTGAACATAGGCGAAAGGCCATGGAATCCTCCTAGGACCGAGTAGAGGGCGATCTCATCGCTTACGGGCTCGCCGTTGAGGATGATCTCGTCTACTCGGTCGATGTAGTCCGAGTCGGACTCTTCTTCTCCCTGCTTGATTTGCATCATGCGAAGGGGACCTTCCGGCCAAGCGACCCTGGTGGAGAAGTACTCTGTGAAGACGTTCGCCAGCTGGTTAAAGGAGCCGATGGACCGAGGCGGCAATGAGGCGTACCACCTGTGGGCGAGGTTGTCCAGTGTCAGAGGGAACATTCGGCACCTGGTCGCGTCTGATGCCCCACACCCGGTCATGTAGATGTTGAACTTTCTCAGGTGTGTTTCGGGGTCTGATCTCCCCTCGTACAAAGGTGTTTGCGGAGGAGCGATCTTGTGCTGCACGGGGGCGAGCTCGATGTCGACCGCGAGCGGCTCGCTCGGCTCGGCGATCTTGTTCTTGGCGCCTGCCCCGGATTCCAGGAGGGCCTTCATGTCGTCGAGCTGACGTTGCATCGCGGCTATCGCCGTGGCTCGGTCGCTCGCTGATCGGCTTTCGGAGCGGGAGCCGAGGCGATCGTGTACCGATCTCCGGACTCCACTGCTGCCGACCTCGGCGATTTGTCGGGGGGAGCCAGACGGCTGGGCTGCCTTCTGGGAATCGGGTAGGCCGAGCTCCTGGTGACGGACTCAAACTCCGTCGTCTCGTAGCTGGGGCCGAACTGCCCCGGTCGCCAAGACGGGTCACTGCCCAGGCGATCGAAAACAGAGGTGCCCCGGCTGGCGAGCGCCTCTCCTTGCGGATGAGAGCCTCCTGGCGATCGCTCGGCCAGTAATGCCTTGAACTTCCGCTTGGTCTTCCGGCGGATGGCCGAGGGGGTGATAGCGGGAGGCGCGTCGAGAGCACTCCGTCGCTCCTGTAGGACGGCCATGGCCTCGCCGATCTGTTCCGCGGTTCGGAACTGATCGAGCGAGAGGCTTGGGCCACCCGCCAGGGGTGGGATTGAGCGTCTCGGACCGCGGCGGCTACCCTCCGCCATCGGCTGTGGCTCGGACTGAGACGGAAAGAGGCGTATGGCGGGCTGGCCAGCGGCTTTCTTCGACGCGGAGGCGGAAGACATGATTTCTGAAAGATTTCCTTGAAGCGCAGTGAGTGTCACTTCAAGTATATGCCCCGAGAACAGTGAGTGTTCTTCGAGACGGTAGGAATAAAAATTTGAGGGTTAGATCCCCTTCCTCTAGCGCCAATTGTTGTTGCCCAAAATATTTATCCGAAGATTAAATACTGCTGGAATGGACGGACAACAAACAAATTTTGCGGGAGCACTTCCGAGAGAATATGAATAAACACAAGATTTGCCGGGTTTGTTAGGCCCGGGCTTGAATGCTCTCACGAGATGTTATTAATACAAATATTCGTGGATACAAGTATTAATGTGAGAATCTAAATACAATGAGTGTAAAAAGACTCTGTTAATCCAGCTCTTGAGCGAAGCTCGGTGTTCTTCGTCCCTGCCGATCGTCTTCTGTATGAGAGAGGCCGAGAGAAGAAAGAACCAAAAGATAGTTGTTGCCAAGAGTAGGAGAAAGCCAAGTGCTGTGTATTGCTTCTGTATTGTGTGCTGAAATTGCGTAAGACAGAGAGTTGGCCGAGTGCAGGGAGCCTTCTATTTATAGGGGCTGATGAGCCTTGTCTTCTGGCGGGCGATCGCCTTCCGGCCAATATAATAATGGGGCGATCGTCTTCCGGCTAATATAATAATGGGGCGATCATCCTTAAGTCACACGGGTTGTCGGCCTAAAGTCCAAGGCAGCTGCTGGCAGCCAGCTGTGCGGTCCAATGAGGAGCCAACACGCGTCCGAAGTCACTATCACATGCGGTCCTACTGACACCTTTCGGCGGGCCTGTCGGCTGGTGGACGGATGCTGATAGGTTGTGGTCAATGATCCGTGAAATGCGGATCTTGTCTCGGCTCTGCACGTGGGGTCTGTCCTGAGGCTCGGCCTTTGCCGACTGGATGACCATCGGCTTTGAGCGGCATGAGGCGGTTGTCAATGATTGGTCACCAAGGGTCGGCATCGGTTGGTCACCAAGGGTCGGTCGGCAGGTGCCGAGAGACGATGGTCTGGTCGTCGGCCACCAGGAGTCGATCGCCAAGTGCCGAGAGACGATCATCTTAGATGTCGATCGCTCGGCACCGGGACTTGTCCTGGGACCTTCGGTCGGCCGATACATCTTGGCTGCCGGGCTAAGGCTAGGCCGCCTAGTCGCTGGTCGGCAGTTCTACCTCGGCTGCTCGGCAATGGCTAGGTCGCCCGATCTCCGAGGCGATCGCTGGTCGGAGAGTATAATTCTCGACACAACACCAATGCAATAATATAGTAAGAATACTACCAACGTAATCTTACTGCCATAACCTTACCAATCCATGGCAATTCATAACAAATTAATCCTTACCATAATCAACATTTCGCATTCTCAAATGACGAAATGAACTCAACAACAATCATCTGTACTGTATTCAAATAATTCCAAGTATCATCAAAACATCATCATAACTCATAAGTGCAGAAATGATCCAATCTGTGCTAAATCCTGTCCGTCGGATTACACAATTAAATCTCAACCTGGATATAGCAATAATACACAACATATCTATAGATCAACTACCACATGATAATGATAACAAATCCCGAACATCGACGTACAGTCCGAATGCTCATACAATCAATAATAATGATCAACCAATACATCACTGAGAATATCATCGACATGATAACTCCAATATGACCAACAAAGGATCAATGATAACCAAGAATACCCTCAACAAGGTAAACTCCGACACGATCAATAAAGATCAACTATAACCGAGAATACCCTCAACAAGGTAAACTCCAAACAGGATCAACAAAGGATCAACAATAACTGAGAATACCCTCAACAAGGTAAACTCCAAATGATCAACAAAGGATCAACAATAACCGAGAATACCCTCAACAAGGTAACTCCAAACGATCAACAAAGATGGATCTCAAAGAAATAACCCCGACTATCGAACATATCCCTCGGGCGTATGAACAACCAGTTGCAAACCGTCGAACATATCCAATCATACATGGACTATAAACGACCCAACAATATGGCTCAAAAGATGGACATCACAGTACCCCTTTCCGGAAATGTGTCCGTGCACATGTCCACCCCATATACGGAATCCAGGATATATGTGGGACATGTACCTAATTAGCCTCATGAACTACGTCTCGTGTGCACGGTTCAATGCGGAAACATCCACGCATAACCATCATGTGCCCGGCTAAAAATCCTACACAATAACCAATCGGCACGCAGATATGACTCTAGATATGTCACGATGCAACATGACAACGAAACTCAAAGAATCACATATCCAATAAGAATCAAAAGACTCACTGAAGTGAACAAAGACAAACTGACAAAGAAAAGTCAACACGACTAATCAATATCCAAAACAACAATCCTGGGATCATCATCCCCGACAAATGATCAACACGATCAACGAGCTCAATACAATCAGCCCTGGGATCATCATCCCTCAACGAAATAATCAATACGAATCCCAATATACGAAACATCATCGTACAACATATAAAGCAACTCAACATAATAATTATCTTCACAACTGAACAATACTTAAATTACCTCAAGGCCGAAGACAATATCCTTTCCACGAACCAACATCTCTGAACGAACACACAGTTATACAAATAATTACCGAAATAGGTATAGGCCATTTATACCAACAAACCACTGTCCCAACATCAATGTCGACACAGTAAACCAGCCTCGATATCCGACATTCCATATCACTGACCAAATATAACTCACATCTCTGTATTCACCAACACATTTAAACCATATACATTATGATTTAATCCAAACCAAGGCACAATATACAAACCATCATCCCGATAATTTATATTTATAATATCATTGATATATGAATTATAAATGAAGTGAAAACGAAACCAGTCATCAAATATTATAAACTGAACAAGTATAACTTGCCTCGATACCGATACCACGAAGCCGTTACCAAAATCCATTGCCTTCGTCTACGAGCTCCTCATCCCCGATTAAAAGCAATTTACGAACTCTTCACCCTTAACCGCAACATAACGATCATAATCCACGATCAAAACATCACAACCTATTGCAATAACCGATTAACACACATTCGATAAAAATCAATAACCGACATACCCAACCAACAAACTCAACGGTTCAACGAAACCTCGATCATATGTATAAATCCAAATAATCCAACTCAACAAATACGAACTCATATCAACGATACTATCCGTAACTCGATGATCACAAATAACAATCAATAACCGATCAACAAACACAACAGTTCTACAATATTCCGATTAAATACAAATCCAAAACGACCCAAATCAATCAATCATGAACTCATAACCATAATACGATTCCACAATCTGAAAGTCATATCAACAATCAATTTAAACCAATAGCAAAAGGGTCTAAACATTACCGATTCCAAATTCAATCTTAAATACGGATAAAAGTTTCCTCCTTGTAAATTCATAATATAATCCAATTACCGATTATCATCATCAATCCGGACGATCCGATTAGTTCGATATTATAGGTAACCATATTCCAAAGGTGTCAAATAATTCCATTATCAGAATTGAACACTTGTTCAATACGTATGAATTCCCAAACTCAAAAGTGAATCATAATCTTATCAAACCCGAAACCATATTCGTATTCCTATACGAATATTGTACCAAAACACATAACTTAGTTCTAGATATGAATATTCCATATTCATATCTAAAACACCAACACCTCTTAAAATATGTTCATTAATTCATATAATCCAAGAGTTACTTAAGAACACAACTTATTCCCAAATCACATTCAAAATCCTCAAACGACATAATCTGATGTGTTCTAACATCTAAACAATCCTTATTCATAATTCAAGATGTATATTATCATATTCTCCAATATACGATCCTCCTAACATCAAGAATCGCAACATTATTACAAAGAACATCGAGAATACTATGATTCCATAATCATAACAACATAATCAAGACATTGATCATCAATTCATTATCTTCCCTTAACAAAATTCCCGTAATTACCAAGAATCATCACAACTCCTCCATAAACTAGCACCATACGAATTAATCATCGACAACAACATCAAAAATCCGAATTCAAAGAGAGGATTGTCCAACATACCTCTTAGAAGATGAAATACACAAGTAAACACTTGTCTTGATTAACACGGTGCGAAGAAATCAACGAAAGAAAAGAGTCCCGATCCAAGATCCTTCAAAAAGTTCATTCCTAAATCACAACGATATCAATTCAATCACAATTCTATAAAAATGTATAGAACTTCCCAAGTTCTACCCATTGAAGAATTTTATCGGACACTTTGAGGGCATAGTCCAATTTAATCGATTAACGGAGAAATTCTCGAATTTGTTTCACAAAACTTTAAGAGTAATGAATGATTCCGAAAATACAACAAAGTTCTATCAACAATCGGATTTAAAATGAATGAAATCGGCCAAAACACCATGAAACCTCAAAAATCCTCAAAACCAAGAGTTCAAGTGTTCTTTCCTTCGATCCGGGCAAAATATGATGTTAGACATGAATCAAACTTCCAAAACATGTTGCTCTATGATGTTCCCAATCAAATCCATCAATCTCTAATGAAGAATCGCGAAGAAACGAAGAGAAAATGTAAAAATGGCCAAGTGACCCGGTCCAGGCCCTTAAATAGCTGTGACCTGTCGGTACCTTACGGCCGTAATTGGCCATGGCTTACGGTCGTAACCGGCCATGGCTACCCTTCTGTCCATTTTGGCTGACAGCCTTACGGTCGTTACCGGCACCAGCTTACGTACGTAATAGGCCCTTACGGCCGTACCCGGCCACAACCTTATGGTCGTTATCGGCCAGACCTTACACCCACCGAGTCACTGCCAACCGTGATCGACCATCCCTGCGAGTCACTGCCGACCGTGATCGACCATCCCTGCGAGTCACTGCCGACCGTGATCGGCCATCCAGCGAGTCCTCGGTCAGGACCTGGCCAGCTGCCTCCTAACGTACGTAACACTTAATCCATTGCGTACGTAATACGTACGTTGACTTGCTGCAGTAATATACTCGTATTACGTACGTAATACACCCTGTATAGCGTACGTAAATCTATCTGTTGACTCACCTGTCCACATCTGCGCAGAAAGCTACCGACCACGGGCCCACCTGTCTGATTCCTCTTGTTACGTACGTAATGCCTTATGCATAACGTACGTATAACATAGAATTTAGCGTACGTAAGTCCTTAAGCTTAGCGTACGTAATGGCCTTCTGTACTTGGCCAAAATCCAACTGTTCCTGTCCGACGTCTCGACATACATAATACAAACATACGGCATACTAAATACATATACTGTGTCCAATAATATTCTCATATGGTATACCCGATATCAAAAATTAAAACAACCTGATATACGATATCCTCAAATGTAGTTGTCTACCAAATACGACAATTATACAAATACGACTGTCTCAGTTCTCAATTTATTTTATCCATAATGTATAGACACCAAGCTATACAATATATCTCAGATAAAATAACGCGAAAAATTTATATTGAAAATCCGGGTATTACATACTACCACCCTTAAAATAAGTTTCGTCCTCGAAACTTGCAACCTGCCACAAACAACAGATCAACCCAAAATTTCCAACTCATCACGAAAACAATCAATCATCGCCACAAGCGAATAACCAAAATGATATACTTACAGGTGCGTGAAGCCGATGATCTCCCGTGATACTAGCACACGACTCCCATACGAAGTCTCAACACAACTAACACACACCAATATCACAATTAGCAATTTGAAAAGATCTCAAAAATTTTGGAAACTCCAAAAATCGGTTCGACTCAAAAGTCAGAAAAATCATTTTCAAACCTCACGCCACTACCGTACCGGTAGAGCCACACAACACACACGCCCGGGTTTCACAAAACCCAAGCTCCGATACCATCTTCTGTAACACCCCCAAAACCATCCGCGATATTACAGCGCCGTGGGTCCCGTGCCGGAACCCACCAGGCTAAAATCCATTTTAAAAAACGTTTAAAAATGCCAAAAGGCCGATGACAGTAATATTTTAAATACTCAAATATTTTCAAAAGCATAGTTCTCAAATACCGTCATAAAATACCATTTGAAAATACAAGGCGAAGTGCCAAATCTCGACAGTTCAAAATGTACGTTAAGCTACCACTTATACGTAGCGATAGAATAATTTAGGAAAAAGGGTTTAACGAAATAACCCAAGTTCGCAAAATGCCAAAAGGCCATTTTGAAAGTACACACGAGTTGTTAAAGATACCGAAAAGCCATTTTAAAATACACACGCAGCGGATAAAATGCAGTTCAAAATTACATAATTGCAGCGGAATAAAACAATCAGAAAAGAATACTCGATACTCAAAAACATGCCACAGCCAGTATCATCCGGGAAGCTCATCCCTTCACGACCGCTACTAGCTCGATCTCCGAGTACCTAAAAATAAAGCCCACGACGGGGTCAGCCACAATACTCAATAATGATATCGATCACATCATCATAAATAATTACATACCACTTAATAATATAGTAGGAATACTACCAACGTAATCTTACTGCCATAACCTTACCAATCCATGGCAATTCATAACAAATTAATCCTTACCATAATCCACATTTCGCATTCTCAAATGACGAAATGAACTCAACAACAATCATCTGTACTGTATTCAAATAATTCCAAGTATCATCAAAACATCATCATAACTCATAAGTGCGGAAATTATCCAATCTGTGCCAAATCCTGTCCGTCGGATTACACAATCAAATCTCAACCTGGATAAAGCAATAATACACAACATATCTGTAGATCAACTACCACATGATAATGATAACAAATCCCGAACATCGACGTACAGTCTGAATGCTCATACAATCAATAATAATGATCAACCAATACATCAATGAGAATATCATCGACATGATAACTCCAATATGACCAACAAAGGATCAATGATAACCAAGAATACCCTCAACAAGGTAAACTCCGACATGATCAATAAAGATCAACTATAACCGAGAATACCCTCAACAAGGTAAACTCCAAACACGATCTACAAAGGATCAACAATAACCGAGAATACCCTCAACAAGGTAAACTCCGGATGATCAACAAAGGATCAACAATAACCGAGAATACCCTCAACAAGGTAACTCCAAACGATCAACAAAGATGGATCTCAAAGAAATAACCCCAACTGTCAAACATACCCCTCGGGCGTATAAACAACCAGTCGCAAACCGTCGAACATATCCAATCATACATGGACTATGAACGACCCAACAATATGGCTCAAAAGATGGACGTCACAGTACGCCCTATCCGGAAATGTGTCCATGCACATGTCCACCCCGTATACGGAATCTAGGATATACGTGGGACATGTACCTAATTAGTCTCACGAACTACGTCTCGTGTGCACGGTTCAATGCGGAAACATCCACGCATAACCATCATGTGCCCGGCTAAAAATCCTACACAATAACCAATCGGCATGCAGATATGACTCCAGATATGTCACGATGCAACATGACAACGAAACTCAAAGAATCACAGATCCAATAAGGATCAAAAGACTCACTGAAGTGAACAAAGACAAACTGACAAAGAAAAGTCGACACGACTAATCAATATCCAAAACAACAATCCTAGGATCATCATCCCCGACAAATGATCAACACGATCAACGATCTCAATACAATCAGCCCCGGGATCATCATCCCTCAACGAAATAATCAATAGGAATCCAAATATATGAAACATCATCGTACAACATATAAAGCAACTCAACATAATAATTATCTTCACAACTGAACAATACTTAAATTACCTCAAGGCCAAAGACAATATCCTTTCCACGAACCAACATCCCTGAACGAACACACAGTTATACAAATAATTCCCGAAATAGGTATAGGCCATTTATACCAACAAACCACCATCCCGACATCAATGTCGATACGGTAAACCAGCCTCGATATCCGACATTCCATATCACTGACCAAATATAACTCACATCTCTGTATTCACCAACACATTTAAACCATATACATTATGATTTAATCCAAACCAAGGCACAATATACAAACCATCATCCCGACAATTTATATTTATAATATCATTGATATATGAATTATAAATGAAGTGAAAACGAAACCATTCATCAAATATTATAAACTGAACAAGTATAACTTGCCTCGATACCGATACCACGAAACCATTACCAAAATCCATTGCCTTCGTCTACGAGCTCCTCAGCCCCGACTAAAAGCAATTTACGAACTCTTCACCCTTAACCTCAACATAACGATCATAATACACGATCAAAACATCACAACCTACTGCAATAACCGATTAACACAGATTCGATAAAAATCAATAACCGACATACCCAACCAACAAACTCAACGGTTCAACGAAACCTCGATCATATACATAAATCCAAATAATCCAACTCAAGAAATACGAACTCATATCCACGATACAAGCCGTAACTCAATGATCACAAATAACAATCAATAACCTATCAACAAACACAACGGTTCTACAATATCCCGATTAAATACAAATCCAAAACGACCTAAATCAATCAATCATGAACTCATAACCATAATACGATTGCATAATTCGAAAGACATATCAACAATCAATTTAAACCAATAGCAAAAGGGTCTAAACATTACCGATTCCAAATTCAATCTTAAATACGGATACAAGTTTCCTCCCTGTAAATTCATAATATAATCCAATTACCGATTATCATCATCAATCCGGACGATCCGATTAGTTCGACATTATAGGTAACCATATTCCAAAGGTGTCAAATCATTCCATTATCCGAATTGAACACTTGTTCAATACATATGAAGTCTCAAACTCAAAAGCGAATCATAATCTTATCAAACCCGGAACCATATTCGTATTCCTATACGAATATTGTACCAAAACACATAACTTAGTTCTAGATATGAATATTCCATATTCATATCTAAAACACCAACACCTCTTAAAATATGTTCATCAATTCATATAATCCAAGAGTTCCTTAAGAACACAACTTGTTCCGAAATCACATTCAAAATCCTCAAATGACATAATCCGATGTGTTCTAACATCTAAACAATCCTTATTCATAATTAAAGATGTATATTATCATATTCTCCAATATACGATCCTTCTAACATCAAGAATCACAACATTATTACAAAGAACATCGAGAATACTATGATTCCATAATCATAACAACATAATCAAGACATTGATCATCAATTCATTATCTTCCCTTAACAAAATTCCCGTAATTACCAAGAATCATCAAAACAACTCCATAAACTAGCACCATATGAATTAATCATCGACCATAACATCAAAAATCCGAATTCAAAGAGAGGATTATCCAACATACCTCTTATAAGATGAAATACACAAGTAAACACTTGTCTTGATTAACACGGTGCGAAGAAATCGACGAAAGAAAAGAGCCCCGATCCAAAATCCTTCAAAAAGTTCGTTCCTAAATCACAATGATATCAATTCAATCACAATTCTACGAAAACGTATAGAACTTCCCAAGTTCTACCCATTGAAGCATTTTATCGGACACTTTGAGGGCATAGTCCAATTTAATCGATTAACGGATAAATTCTCGAATTTGTTCCACAAAACTTCAAGAGTAATGAATGATTCCGAGAATACAACAAAGTTCTATCAACAATCGGATTTAAAATGAATGAAATCGGCCAAAACACCATGAAACCTCAAAAATCCTCAAAACCAAAAGTTCGAGTATTCTTACCTTCGATCCGGGCAAAAGATGATGTTAGACATGAATCAAACTTCCAAAACATGTTGCTCTACGATGTTCCCAATCAAATCCATCAATCTCTGATGATGAATCGCGAAAAAACGAAGAGAAAATGTAAAAATGGCCAAGTGACCCGGTCGAGGCCCTTAAATAGCCTCGACCTGTCGGTACCTTACGGCCGTAACCGGCCATGGCTACCCTCTTGTCCATTTTGGCCGACAGCCTTACGACCGTTACCAGCACTGGCTTACGTACGTAATAGGCCCTTACGACTGTACCCGGCCACAACCTTACGGCCGTTATCGGCCAGTCCTTACACCAAGCGAGTCACTGCCGACCGTGATCGACCATCCCTGCGAGTCACTGCCGACCATGATCGACCATCCCTGTGAGTCACTGCCGACCGTGATCGGCCATCCAGCGAGTCCTCGGTCACGACTCGGCCTGCTGCCTCCTAACGTAAGTAACACTTTATCCATTGCGTACCTAATACGTACATTGACTTGCTACAGTAATATACTCCTATTACATACGTAATACACCCTGTATAGCGTATGTAAATCCATCTGTTGACTCACCTGTCCACATCCGCACCGAAAGCTACCGACCACGGGCCCACCTGTCCGATTCCTCTTGTTACGTATGTAATGCCTTATGCATAACGTACGTATGTCATAGAATTTAGCATACATAAGTCCTTAAGCTTAGCGTACGTAATGGCCTTCTGTACTTGGCCAAAATCCAACTGCTCCTGTCCGACATCTCGACATACATAATACAAACATACGGCATACTGAATACATATACCGTGTCCAATAATATTCTCATATGATATACCCGATATCAAAAATTAAAACAACCTGATATACGATATCCTCAAATGTAGTTGTCTACCAAATACGACAATTATACAAATATGACTGTCTCAGTTCTCAATTTATTTTATCCATACAGTATAAACACCAAGCTATACAATATACCTCAAATAAAATAACGTGAAAAATTTATACTGGAAATCCGGGTATTACAACTGATTTGCGTCGATGGTATAAACTTAACTTTTCCACAAACCATAGAAATCGTATAGGTTGAGGGGAGTGAACAAGGGAAAAAAGAAGATCGTATCATCCATTAGATGGGTTGGTGTTGGACACCACTTTACGAAAATTAATAGACTAGAAATCTGTTCTGTTACCCTCTATTAAGATTTATAAAGAACTCGATCACCACTATGAAATAGAGTGACGATACTTCCAGATTTCACATGGGAGTGTGTTATTCCGATAAAAATTATGGGAGCTGGATAACAAGAATAGAAAAGACCTTAATTCTATACTCAGATCATAATTAAACGAGTCACTAATTAATCTGTTATACTTAATGCAGACATAACTCTCAATATGACAATGAACCCACTCGCAATTCTACTCTAAAAGAACACCTTGATCAGACCTAACTTTATGGATTGGCTCCGCAATCTGATGATTGTCCTCAGTATAGAGGCATTGGGATATATCTTGGAGATGGATATTCCGGCGCTTCCAGTGCGGACTAGAGCCAATCAGGAAGAGATTGAAAACCACAAAACGTAGGTTAAGAATGAGGTAAAAGTCCGTTCATACATGATGGCTTCTATGTCTGATGAGCTTCAGAGAGCTCATGAGAAAATGACTTCTGCTAGGCAGATTCTATCTCACTTAACCGAACTTTATGGTGAGCACAGCAGAATTGCGAGATATGAGATATCCAAGCAACTGTTCGGTGCAAGGATGAAGGAAGGTGAGAAAGTTGGGGACCACGTCCTCAAAATGATATCCATGATCGAAAGATTGGAGGATCTTGATTTTAAAATGGATGCTTCTCTTCAAATCGACCTTATCCTACAGTCTCTCCCTGATTTCTTCTCACATTTTGTTATGAACTTCAACTGCAATGAGATTACGTGTAACTTAGCTGGGCTAATGAACAAACTAGTGACCGCTCAGTCTTAGATGAAGACTCCACGGATGAAGGAGTCTGCCCTTGTGATTTCTTCTGGATCTCGGAGGTCTAAGAACAAGAAGAAAAAGAACAAGAAGCAGACGGGACCACAAGTTTAAGACTTCAAGGGAAAGGGCAAGGCCCCGATGGTTCTGAAGAACAAGAAAAAGAAGGACGCTTGTCTCAAGTGCGGTGAGCTGGACCACTGGGCTAGAGACTGTCCCATTCTACATGGCACTTCAGGTACAGAACTTTTAGTTTTGGAAACGAATTGTTCTGCTACTGTATTTTCTACTTCATGGATATTGGATTCTGGTGCTAGTTCTCATATTTGTACCGTGAATCAGTGTAACACCCCAAACTAGGCGGATATTACAGTGCCGTGGACCCCCGACTGGGACCCACCAGGCGAATGAAAACGGATGAATTACACAGGGTAAAATGTAGTACCGAACCACATTACAACATCAATTACTCCGATTAGGAGTTTCATACAACACACCCAGGATAAAATAGAATACATGTGTATTTTATGTGACGATAAAATACACAACACTGAATGAAATGAGTATTCAAACGGAATGTCTCATAAAGGAATAAATAAAGGAAACATAAATGATGAATAAATGACTCGAGCAGTGGGGCCCCCTTCTAGTATCACTGGGACTCTAGCCGTCACCGTGCTCTCCCCGTGCTTTAGCCTTGCCATGACAAAACAGTATCCCCAACGGGGTCAGCTACACAGAACAACAATCCTCAAGAGTTGAAAATACACAATCATGAGTTATCCGCGATTATACAATATCCTGCCGAAACATACGCAATCAAACATGCTATATGAATCAACAAATGATACGGCTCAAAGGAATGGCGCCACACTACGTCCGGGATGGAAATGTGTCCGTGCACAAGCCACCAACGAGTATCGATCGAATACCCGTGTGGTCTTGTACCTAATCAGTCTCACGAAGCCATCAACTCGTGTGCACAGTCCAATGTGAGGCCACCAACCAACACACGACTATAATGTGCCCGACATGAAAATCCTACACATACCAACCGGCACGCCAGTGTGACCCGGAATGCCACAATATGACAAAAGTGACAACGAAAATGAATCATGACTCACCAAGATTAAATGACGGTGAAATGAATGACCGCTTAATGAAATGATTGGAACCGCTGCTCCTTATGACTGAGGTGATTATTTGACAATGACAAGTTTTGATACGGTTAATACAATGATGAATGAATTACGATTATGAATGAACAACCTCAAAAGGAATGAATATCCTTTTAACCGAGTAAGAATTAACTTACACAATACTGATGAAGAATGTCCGTCCACGAACAACGTCCTAAATGAAATGCCGATCGCTCGAACAACCTTGAATAGCAATAAGTACCGACAATCGTTCAATACACGTATCAAGCAAAAACGATCATAATCGATCCAAACGTCGATACAACAATATTCGAACTCGAATATATCGAAACCAACTCCAAGATGAGTATTTCAAACCATCAAAACACTTTCAATGATATCAATAATCCATTAGGAATCCATAATTCATGATTACAACAACATCAATCGGAAAATCCCCAATTAATCAAGTCAACCCCAAGGGTTCTTGAAATAATTCGAAAATAACCATTAAATCCATAGGAATATATTTATCCAAGGTAGATAATCCATATCTAACATATTCCAATGATAATCCAAGCTTACACGAAGGAATCGGAAGGAAAACCCAAAAATCCGAAATTCTAGATCCAAGAAATTAATACCTTTGATTCGGTGTTTTGGAGATGATGAAGTGATGATTAATCCAACTCAAAGACTTGAAGATGATGATTGATGATTACAACTTGAAGAACACTCTAAATCGCCCAAATCGCCAAGAACCGACGGGAGGAAGAGAAAAAGATGACAAATGACGAAGTCTGACTAAACTGTCCAATTTATAGCCGGTCCGTGTTAGCGTCGCTAGCCCTTGTGCGTTGCGTGCTCTAACGAGTAATTTGGGTAGTCCGGTACCCACTGTCCGAACACGGTAGCGCGCGCTACGTACCTTTTTGTAGCGTGCGCTACAGCCATATCATTAGCGTGCGTTAATGCTCATAGTTAGCGTGCGCTAACGAATAATTTGATGCCCGATCGGAATCCGAACCGCGCGACCTCGGCGACCTCGATAGCGTGCGCTACAAACATCATTTAGCGTGCGCTATAATATCGATTGCGTACGCTAAAAACAACACATAGCGTGCGCTATGAATTAATCCAGTGCAGTCCAGTAGCCACTGGACTCAACCTGATCCGTCCCTAGCGCGCGCTACTCCACATATATAGCGTGCGCTACTACAACCCGTTAGCGCGCGCTACTTACCACTCGTAGCGTGCGCTACAAATAACTCACCTGCAGTCCAGTACCTTCTGGACTGCAGCCAGGGCAACCTTAGCATGCGCTAAAGCTGAGTGGTAGCGTGCGCTACCTATACCCAATTAGCGTACGCTAAAAGGAGTACGTAGCGTGCGCTACTCCTCACGCACAGTTCGCAACGAAAATGACAATGATGATAAACACGGCACGAAACTTCAATCAGATTAGTGATGAATGACGATTGATACACGATACAATTACTCTGAATGATGAATACCATGACTGAATCTGAGTGACAAATGATTAATAATGAGTGAAAATTACTGAGTATCAATTACTGAATGATAAATACTGAATGATAATTACTGAATTATAACCGGGTATTACATACACCCCCCCTTAAAAGAGTTTCGTCCCCGAAACTAAGGGTCAAACAACTCGGGATAACTCTCCCGCATACTATCCTCGGTTTCCCAAGTAGCCTCTTCGACTCCGTGTCTAGACCACTGAATTTTAACCAAAGGAATCGTCTTATTCCTCAACTGTTTGATTCGTCGTTCTAAAACTCGCATAGGACGATCCTCATATGAATGATCGTCGGCGATCTCAATTTCGTCGAACTGAAGTATGTGGCTCGGGTCGGCAACATACTTCCGCAGCTGAGAGACATGAAACACATTATGAATTCGGCTCAACGCCGGAGGTAAAGCCAATCGATAAGCTAACTCGCCTACTCGATCCAAAATCTCGAACGGTCTAATGAATCTCGGACTCAACTTTCCCCTCTTCCCAAAACGGAAGATACCACGACTCGGGGATACCTTGACCAACACATGGTCACCAAATTTCGAACTCTAATGGTCGATTTACGGTTATACGCATATGATTTCGCCGACTGAAGTCACAACAAACGACTTCTGATCAAAGCTACCTTCTCACGGGCGGCTATAAGCATATCGGGCTCGGTGCCGATTGATTCTGATAAGTCGTCCCAACACAACGGAGATCGACAACGACGACCATACAAGGCCTCGTAAGGTGCCATCTTGATCGAAGCATGCCAACTATTATTATACGTGAACTCGATCAATGGTAGTTGGGCTTCCCAATCGTCTTTCCAATCGAGGACGCATGCTCTCAACATGTCCTCTAATGTCTGAATGGTCCTCTCTGATTGTCCGTCGACCGAGGATGAAAAGCGATCGAGATTAAGCCGAGTTCCCATAGCACGATGAACTGATTTCCAAAATGCGACACAAACCGTCCGTCACGATCGGAAACGATACTTTTAGAGTGCAGTGCAGTCTGACTATCTCTTTGATGAACAGTTGAGCAAGTCTCTCGGGACCCCATGTCTCCTTGATCTCAAGGAAATGAGCTGATTTAGTTAAGCGGTCAACGATCACCCAGATCGTATTCATGCCACGACGACTCGTCGGAAAACTCGTGATGAAATCCATAGAAATGTCTTCCCACTTCCATTCGGGAATAGGGAGAGGTTTCAGCATACACGGCCGATGTTCAATCTTAACTTGTTGACAGGTTAAGCATCTCGAAACAAATTCGGCGACTTCTCGCTTCATATTACTCCACCAGTAATTTTGTTTCAAGTCCTTGTACATCTTGCTAGACCCCGGATGAACAGAATAAGGGGTAGCATGAGCTTCTTTCAAAATCGAGTTTTTCAACTCGTCATTCGCCGGTACGCACAGCCGATTCTTAAACCTCAAAAGTCCATCCTCGTGGACCACAAATCCAGGGCTTTCCCCTGAGCCACATCCTCTCGGATGCGCAACAATGATGGGTCCGAACCCCGATTCTCTCGAATTGCCTCCTCGAGTGACGATGAAATCTCTAACATACAAAGCCGCCCTCGAACTCGCCGGACCTCGATCTCGGGTCTAAGGAATTCTCTGAAGCTCCTTCGATCATTAAACGGGCAAGCATCTGCTCCTGAACGGACTTACGACTCAAGGCGACGGCGACAACGTTCGCCTTGCCCGGGTGGTAGAGGATCTCGATATCATAATCTTTGATTAATTCCAACCACCGTCTCTGACGCATATTTAACTCCTTCTGAGTAAATATATACTTTAAACTCTTATGATCGGTGAATATCTGACAGGTAATGCCATAAAGATAATGACGCCAAATTTTCAAAGCGAACACCACGGCTGCTAGCTCCAGGTCGTGGGTCGGATAATTAACCTCGTAAGGTCTCAATTGCCGTGAAGCATAGGCAATAACCTTCCCGTTATGCATGAGTACACATCCGAGACCCTGTCCGGACGCATCACTATAGACCACAAATCCTTCCGTCCCCTGCGGCAAGGAAAGTACAGGTGCTGACATTAACCGGCTCTTGAGTTCCTCAAAACTCCGTTGACACGCGTCAGACCACGTGTATTTCTTATCCATCCGCAAAAGGTTCGTTAAGGGTTGAGCGATTCTAGAAAATCCTTCCACAAACCGCCGATAATAACCCGCTAATCCGAGAAAACTTTGGATTTCCTTAACGTTCTTCGGAGGTAGCCAATCTCGAATAGCCTCCGTCTTCTGAGGGTCGACACGAACTCCGTCTGATGAAATTACATGTCCGAGAAAAGTCACTTCGGACATCCAGAACTCACATTTGGAAAACTTCCCATAAAGTTGTTCTCGTCTCAACACGTCGAGCACTTGATGAAGGTGAAACTCGTGCTCCTCCCGGTCACGAGAATAAATCAAAATGTCATCGATGAAGACGACAACAAACTGGTCCAAAAAGTCGATGAAAACCCGATTCATTAATTCCATGAATACCGCAGGTGCATTAGTCAATCCGAACGGCATAACCACAAACTCATAATGACCATAGCGTGTTCGAAACGCCGTCCTCGCGATGTCCGACTCTTGGATCCGCAACTGATGATATCCAGACCTTAAGTCGATCTTGGAAAATACTGAAGCTCCCTGAAGTTGATCCAAAAGATCATCGATACGGGGTAAGGGATACTTATTCTTGATCGTCACCCTGTTCAACTCCCGATAATCAATACATAAGCGGAATGAACCATCCTTCTTCTTGACAAACAACACTGGTGCTCCCCACGGGGACGCACTCGGTCGGATATAACCTTTCTCGAACAACTCCTCAAGTTGGTTCTTTAATTCCTGCATTTCGGTCGGGGCCATCCGGTACGGTGCCTTAGATATCGGGGACGTACCAGGCTCCAACTCAATCATGAATTCCACATCCCTCTGTGGAGGCAAACCAGGTAACTCGTCTGGAAAAACATCGGCATATTCCCTCACCACCGGAATATCCGTTAACATTACTGATGACTTCTCGGTTTTGGACATATAGCACCAATAACCGACACATCCCTGATTGAGTAACCTTCGCTTTCATCAAATTAATGACCTTACTGCAGTAGGGATTACCTCCCTGAAACACACATTCAACCCCATCGTCTGAAATGATAGTGACCATACGCTTACGGACACTAATGATGGCATCATGACAATCCATCCAATCAATACCCAAGATGATGTCGTCCCTCGGCAAATCTACCACGATTAGGTCCGCTGGCCATACACGACCATGAAACTGAATCGGACAATTCTGAATCTCACGATTACCGATAATTCATCTACCATCAGGTAGGCCAATGACATAAGGCTCACAACTAGTAGCACTACCAAGACGTAGTCTACTCAAACATGACTCAGAAATGAATGAATGTGATGCACCAGTATCAAAAAGGGTACACACAGGTTGAGATAGAATATCGAGTGTACCTGAGATCATTCGGGCCTCGGGATCATCGGTCTTCTTCATCTCATAAATTCGGGGCTTGCCGGCCCCTGAACCGGATGCTCCGTCGATAGCTCTTGGCTCCGCCTTTATTAGCTCCGTCGTCTTGAACGCAGCCCGAGTGGCCCGATTACGCACCGAATGTCCTGGGCTTGAGATGACGCCGAGTAGGTTTAGAGTCCCTACGGCAAAAACGGGCCCTATGCCCAGCAACCCCAGCTTGTGGCACGTGATGATGCCCGGACATTTGGTGCTGAAATGACTTTGTTCTTCACGGTTGAACAGTGATGGCAGGCGGCCGCTCGTGACTGAGATTCCGCGGGTTTAGACGCCATGGGAGGTCGTTCAGAAAAAGTAGAGCCCGCACGTGGTTTCTTGAAAGTGGCCTGACTCCCGTCAGACTGATTACGGTTCTTAGACTTCTTGCCAGCTGATGAGGGTTGTTGCTTAGCAATTTCCTTAGCAGTAAGCTCGTAAGTGAGAGCTTTCTCAATGAACTCGGCCAGAGTGGTACAGTTATGATTAAGCAACTGAAGTCTCATACGGGGTTTCAGCCTCTTGCTGAAATACTTGATCTTGTCCGCCTCAGAGTGAATGATAGACGAGGCGAACGGAAGAAGTTCCTGAAATTTTTCGGCGATGGCGAGAACATCATCATCCGCCGAAAGGTCGGGAGTGAGTAATTCCGACAACTTGGCCTCCCTGAGTGGGGCCGGATAGTACCTCTCCATCATGAGAGTCTTGAACTGATCCCAAGTACATGATCCGTCTGTGGGCTTCAACGATAACCACCATGAATGAACGCTCTTACCAAGATAGTAAGCCGCAACTGAAACTTTATGCCCTTCAGGGCAATCCACCATAGCAAATAATTTCTCGAAATGCTCAAGCCAATGGACGATATCCGCTGGCTCAGGTGAGCCCTCAAAGGTAGGTGGTCGCTGGCGAGAGATATCGCTAATGATATTGCTTACACCCCTCTCTTGCCTCTGAGGTGGCGGCGGAGGAGCCTGTTGATTTTGAGTAGTGGAGTTATGCATCGCCTCCATTAGTTGTGCCATCCGAGTCATTTGGGCCATCATGCCCTGCATAAAGGCCAGTGGGTCAACTCGAACACCCTCTGACTGAGCTGTGTCCCGGGTCCGACTCCCTGATAGTGAATGATCGCGTCCAGGTGAATGAGTGGCAGCGTCACTGCTCGATGAGTTAACATTATTCCTGGCATTCGCACGTGTATTCGCACGAGTTCTCGGGATTCGGCCCGCTCCACGGCCTCGTCCTCCACGTCCTCTGCCACCCCTTTCCATACTGAAGTGGAAAGTCATATGATGATTATATATCTCGCATGAGTATCACATTATGATTATATTATGAAATGATGAAAATGAGCATACGCGCTCAAATACAGCGATTACATGAATGATTAATTGACGTGACATGATTATCTGATGAAGTTACTGAAATGATTATCTTGAATGAGTTAACAAGATTAATGATTTGATCTTCCTGATCAACAATTGAATAACGAAATGAATTGAGTGATTAATGAGTTAACCTGACCGTCTTGGTCAAAATGACAATGATGATTGAGGATTGTTAACTGATGAATTATGAATGAATGATTAATGCTAGAAATTATACCATGGCATTAGAAATCTTACAGTTCTTGGTCTGATTGGCTCGGCATTTGCACAGGTCACACGTGACGCGAAAGTCCAATGATACTAGTCCGATGACGATGATTTCAAATGAGACATGACTTGGAGGGTAGTATACAAAACCATGCTCTGATACCAACTCTGTAACACCCCAAACTAGGCGGATATTACAGTGCCGTGGACCCCCGACTGGGACCCACCAGGCGAATGAAAACGGATGAATTACACAGGGTAAAATGTAGTACCGAACCACATTACAACATCAATTACTCCGATTAGGAGTTTCATACAACACACCCAGGATAAAATAGAATACATGTGTATTTTATGTGACGATAAAATACACAACACTGAATGAAATGAGTATTCAAACGGAATGTCTGCAGCGGAATAAATAAAGGAAACATAAATGACTAAATAAATGACTGAACAGACTGGGGCCCCCTTCTAGTATCACTGGGACTCCTCGCCATCACCGTGCTCTCCCCGTGCTTTAGCCTTGCCATGACCTGAAAAACAGTATCCCCCAACGGGGTCAGCTACACAGAACAACAATCCTCAAGAGTTGAAAATACACAATCATGAGTTATCCGCGATTATACAATATCCTGTCGAAACATACGTAATCAAACATGCTATATGAATCAACAAATGATACGGCTCAAAGGAATGGCGCCACACTACGTCCGGGATGGAAATGTGTCCATGCACAAGCCACCAACGAGTATCGATCGAATACCCGTGTGGTCTTGTACCTGTCGATCTCACGAAGCCATCAACTCGTGTGCAGTACCCAATGTGAGGCCACCAACCAACACACGACTATAATGTGCCCGACATGAAAATCCTACACATACCAACTGCACGCCAAATGTGACCCTAATGCCACAATATGACAAAAGTGACAACGAAAATGAATCATGACTCACCAAGATTAAATGACGGTGAAATGAATGACCGCTTAATGAAATGATTGGAACCGTCGTTCCTTATGACTGAGGTGATTATTTGACAATGACAAGTTTTGATACGGTTAATACAATGATGAATGAATTACGATTATGAATGAACAACCTCAAAAGGAATGAATATCCTTTTAATCGAGTAAGAATTAACTTACACAATACCGATGAAGAATGTCCGTCCACGAACAATGTCCTAAATGAAATGCCGGTCGCTCGAACAACCTTGAATAGCAATAAGTACCGACAATCGTTCAATACACGTATCAAGCAAAAACGATCATAATCGATCCAAACGTCGATACAACAATATTCGAACTCGAATATATCGAAACCAACTCCAAGATGAGTATTTCAAACCATCAAAACACTTTCAATGATATCAATAATCCATTAGGAATCCATAATTCATGATTACAACAACATCAATCGGAAAATCCCCAATTAACCGAAGTCAACCCCAAGGGTTCTTGAAATAATTTAGATAATAACCATTAAATCCATAGGAATATATTTATCCAAGGTAGATAATACATATCTAACATATTCCAATGATAATCCAAGCTTACACGAAGGAATCGGAAGGAAAACCCAAAAATCCGAAATTCTAGATCCAAGAAATTAATACCTTTGATTCGGTGTTTTGGAGATGATGAAGTGATGATTAATCCAACTCAAAGACTTGAAGATGATGATTGATGATTACACCTTGAAGAACACTCTCTAAATCGCCCAAATCGCCAAGAACCGACGGGAGGAAGAGAAAAAGATGACAAATGACGAAGTCTGACTAAACTGTCCAATTTATAGCCGGTCCTGGTTAGCGTGCGCTAGCCCTTGTGCGTAGCGTGCGCTAACGAGTAATTTGGGTAGTCCAGTACCCACTGTCCGAACACGGTAGCGCGCGCTACGTACCTTTTTGTAGCGTGCGCTACAGCCATATCATTAGCGTGCGTTAATGCTCATAGTTAGCGTGCGCTAACGAATAATTTGATGCCCGATCGGAATCCGAAGCGCGACCTCGGCGACCTCGATAGCGTGCGCTACAACCATCATTTAGCGTGCGCTATAATATCGATTGCGTACGCTAAAAACAACACATAGCGTGCGCTATGAATTAATCCAGTGCAGTCCAGTAGCCACTGGACTCAACCTGATCCGTCCCTAGCGCGCGCTACTCCACATATATAGCGTGCGCTACTACAACCCGTTAGCGCGCGCTACTTACCACTCGTAGCGTGCACTACAAATAACTCACCTGCAGTCCAGTACCTTCTGGACTGCAGCCAGGGCAACCTTAGCGTGCGCTAAAGCTGAGTGGTAGCGTGCGCTACCTATACCCAATTAGCGTACGCTAAAAGGAGTACGTAGCGTGCGCTACTCCTCACGCACAGTTCGCAACGAAAATGACAATGATGATAAACACGGCACGAAACTTCAATCAGATTAGTGATGAATGACGATTGATACACGATACAATTACTCTGAATGATGAATACCATGACTGAATCTGAGTGACAAATGATTAATAATGAGTGAAAATTACTGAGTATCAATTACTGAATGATAAATACTGAATGATAATTACTGAATTATAACCGGGTATTACAATCAGGATCTGGAACAAAGTAGAAAGCTTGGAGTTAGGGAAGTGATGATTACTATCGGAAGCGGGCATAGTGTCGAGGCAACTGACATAGGATCACTTCTTTTGGGTTTAGAATCCGGCTTTGTTTTAACTTTAGAAGATGTACTTGTTTTGCCCAAGGGGCATAAAAACATTGTATCCATTCCGGTCATGGATCAGAAAGACATTTCATTTTTTATTGGTGATGGTTCCTGCAAAATTTATTTTAGAAATAAACTAGTGGGCACTGCTACATTGTTAAATAGACTGTATCATCTAAACCTCAGTAACAAAGTCGTTGTGAATACTATGACTAAGAAGTGTGGTAGGGATGAAACCAATCAAGTTTTGAAATGGCATCTTAGACATAGTCATGTTGGTCAGACGAAGGTTTACAAAATAGAAAAAGATGGACTTATGGGTCCATTGGGATCAGATCCCTTTCCTACTTATGAATCTTGCCTTAAAGGTAAAATGACTAAGTCCCCCTTCACAGAGATTTTTTGAAAGAGCCGCTGATAAACTAGGATTAATCCATACCGACGTATGTGGTGCTTTGTAAGTAGCACGTGACGGATATCAGTATTTTATTACGTTCACAGATAATCATACTAGGTATGGTTATGTATACTTAATAAAACATAAATCCGAGGCCTTTGAGAAATTCCAGGAATTTAAGGCCCTGGTCGAGAAACAAACTGGAAATCATATCAAAGCAGTTCGGTCGGACCGAGGTGGCGAGTATATGAGTATAGAGTTTGATGAGTTCCTAAAGGAACATGGAATAGTATCACAACTAACACCTCCAGGTACTCCTCAGTTAAATGGTGTGTCAGAAAGAAGGAACCGGACCTTGTTGAACATGGTCCGTTCCATGCTGGGCTATACTGACTTACTAATTTACCTGTGGGGTAATGCACTCCTGACTGCCACTTACATCTTGAACAGATGTCCTTCCAAATCCGTTCTTAAAACTCCACATGAGATGTGACAGGGTAGGAAACCAAGTCTTAATCATATTAGGATTTGGGGATGTCCCGCCTATGTCAAGAAGACTAAGGTGGAAAAGTTGGAAGCGAGGTCCGCGAAGGGACGTTTCATTGGATTCCCGTCTGGGACGATGGGTTATCTATTCTACATGCCCGAAGATCGAAAGATCGTTGTTGCTTTACAAGCACACTTCCTAGAAGATGAGTTCATTCAGGAAAGCAGAGCGGGTAGAAGTATTTCTTTGGAAGAATACAATGAAACTCCTCAGGAGACACATGTGCAAGAAAATGGAACCTAACCTTCTGAAACACAAGTACAACCACCTCGTAGGTCTAGTAAGGTGTCTCAATTACCTGAGAGGTATAGTTTTATGTACTTGGAGGAACTGGGTTTCCACGAGGTTTCAGGTGATAACCTAGAGACCTACCCGCGATAAATGACCTAGCAATGGTGGATGTAGACTCCATGAAATAGACTGTAGCAGTCTTCATGTAGTTGGGACCTTCGTTTTGACGAGGCAGTCAAAGAATTTGACTTCGTGCAAAATAAAGAAGAACCTTGTGTATACAAGAGGGTTAGTAGGAGCAAGATCACATTCTTACTACTATTTGTAGATGACATTATACTAATAGGAAATGATGTGGGAATGCTCAGTTGTGTGAAAGCTTGGTTTTTGAGTAAATTTCTCCATGAAAGACTTGGGAAAAGAAACCTATATTCTTGGGATTCGACTCTACTGGGATAGAGCGAAGAGAATGATAGGTCTTTCCCAAGCCCTCTATATAGATAAAATCTTAAAGTGATTTAAGATGGATTATTCTAAAATAGGGTTCCTATCGATGCGACATGGAATAAAACTCACCTTGAAGATGTGTCCTCAAAGTGAGGAACAACGAAAGGAAATTAGTAATATACCATATGCTTCGGTCGTGGGTAGCTTTATGTATCTTATGTTGTGTACGAGACCTGACATTGTGCATGCTGTGAGCGTGGTAAGTAGGTTTCAGGCAAACCCAGGTAGGGAACATTGGACTGCCGTAAAGAACATTCTCAAGTACTTGAGAAGGACTAGAGATATGGTTCTTATGTATGGCGGTGGAGAACTGAATGTGATGGGATTCACTGATTCGGACTTCCAAGGACAGAAAGAAGATTCGATGTCTACTTCTGGCTATATATTTACTCTTAATGGAGGAGCAGTATCTTGGCACAATGACAAAGTATAGCGCGACTGCTGGTTCCACCTGTTAGGCTGAGTATAAAGCGGCCTCGGAGGCCTTCAAAGGAAGGGTTAAGAAGTTACTGAGTAAACTTCACGTGACACCATGTGCTATACTGCCTTTTTTCATTTTTATATGATAACAATAGAGTGGTAGCACAGGCCTGGGAGCCGAGGTTTCATAACAATACAAAACATATTGAGAGAGAGTATCATCTCGTGAGAGAATTTGTTCGCAAAGGGATACATTGTGATGCATAGAGTAGAGTCAGCCCACAACGTCGCTGATCTACTGACCAAGCCACTTTCTCAGATTAACTTGGAGCATCATCTGGAGAACATGGGTATTAGATACCGTAATGTGTGGCATTGAGTGCAAGTGGGAGATTGTTAGGAGTATGCCCTCGAATGCCACTCAGGGGATGATGAGTGAGGGCATTGTACTTGTTATTATGTAAATCATTAATATAAGGCAATGGATGTTTCTTTATTTACTGGTAGTTACTGGCATTCCTAACTCGTAAATATACATATAGAAACCAGTCCGTGTATTTGAGAGCAAAACGTTCCACTCCTTATTAGATAAGGGGGTCGGCACTGGAAAGGTTTATAGCTCAAATACTTAATCATCTGCAAGTCGATGAAACTTGAATGGGCATTAAGTTTATGTGAAGACTTGTATGACGTGTTCTTTGACATGAAGAGTGCCTGTCGAACACTAATGGTTAGTGGGAGCACATGTTATATGTATGCTAATTGGATTAGTATACTCGAACCGACTCACCCTCGATTCGTCACATGGATTTCACTCTGGGACAGTCAATGACGGAATCGAAAGGTTGTTATAGGTATTCGTGAACCTTCAACTTGAGGATTTAGTAGGGATGTGCTTGTGATGTCAAGATTTTCATTAGAGTAGTTCGACCCTGTAAACCGGAAGGCGGGGGTCAACCTCGATGTGCATCTTGACGGGCAAGTAGCAGGTCCTACTGAATACCAAGATAGAATTCTTTCTCCCGTTAGTGAGCGGGTTATATGTCCTATGCAGTTATTAGCAGATGAGATCATAAGTCTTTGGCCAAAGCATTGGAGCTAGCTGTATTAGATACACGAGAGCTCGATGATCTCAATTTGCATTAACGCATGCATAGCGTCAAATACAGATAGGGTTTGACTGATCGTGACTCTATAACTTGATCGGGACATTTGAAAGAAGGGTTTATACGTATACTAGTATTCACAACAGAATGGTTCTTGAATGATCCCAATCATTCGTTCTCAGTTGGGGTATAGTGTAGGCCGCCAGACTGGCTAGTCGATGTTACTACTCTTTGGCTCCTCCCATTGCTGACTGAGATGAACCTACCGAGTCGCGCAATAGGATTGACGACGGAATGAATCAAGCTTAATTCTCTCATTATAAATATTAGATATTAGATATCTAATTTGGGACATTGGATGTCTAAATTAATTTATTGGATAAATTGATTTACGGCCTAATGAATTAAATTAATTACTGGGTGATAAATATAATTCATGAATATAATTATTTCTTGGAGAAATTAATTATGTTATTATGTATTTGATATGATTAATTAATTAGATTAATTAATCGATATAAATACATCGAAACGGAATCGGAGTTTATCTATTTGGACTCACGGGAGTCCGAAACGAACCGAACTCATCTGATTTCTACATGGGCTGCCCCCCATATTTCCACCCACCTTCCATTTGGACTCTTGTTCCATTCTTTAATGATGGATGATTGTCTTGGTGGGGTTTGATTCTCATTAGCATGAGTTGTTCATGTGAGGGAGTTGAATAAAGAGAAAAAATACACCATTCACTCATACACCATTAGTTTCCAACGTGAAAGAGAGTGAGAGAGAGAGAAAAAACTTTTCTCAAAGTCTTCATCATCTTCTCCAAGTCTTCTTCCATTTTTCTTCACAAGTTCTTGATTTTTCTTGGAGGAAAATTGAGAAATAAAAGAGAGAAAGTGAGTTATACACTTAGAGTGCTATAATCACAATTAAAAGCTTCATCACTTAGCTCTAGCCGTATTCTTAGAGGATAGCAAGGTGATCGTCGTTCCGATCGTTTCTCCGGCGCGTGACAAGTAGAGACATGGTGTTTTCGGCGTTGGATCATCTAAGAGGTTGGAGCGGATTGGATCGTAAGGAAAGCAATCTAAAGCTTGGGGAATAGCTCAAGATAAGAACATCGTTTAATCAACGACTAAAAGGGTATGTTTTCTTGTATCCTTTGTGTTTCGTTTTAATATTCGTATATACGTAGGTCGATCGATCCTCGTAGGGATTTAGATCGAATTAATTTTTGTTTTACCGCTTCCGCTGGGCCTTCGTTTTAGGCACCGAATCCCAACATCATACTCGTACTAACCATTTATACTGCTCCTTAATTTCAATTGAATAACATTTACAAGTCACAAAGCAAATCCAGCGCATACAACACAACAATTGGGTACCCACCCAAAATTCTTCAACAAGAATGGTTATATGACAAATATGTCACAACGGCTTGATACCTCACGATTCAACTCTGACCGATCGCCTTAAGCGATAAATTCATATCGCGCACATACTGCTGCTTAACGCGCGCTAAGCCTACGATTAGCGTGCATTAATAAGCTGGAATAGTCAAATATTCTATCCAGGTTCGTTAGTGTGCGCTAATGATGAAATTAGTGTGCGCTAACTGATTCGTCTCATAAAATACTCCAAGTTGAATTTAGAGTTTTAAATCGAGCAGGATTTTTTTCACTATTTATTTTCTGAAAATAAAAATCACATTTTTGTTTTAAAATACAAAAATTTTATGGCATGAAAGATTTTTAAAATCGTATACTCGAGTTATTTGAAAATAAAACCGATAAGTTAAAATCATTTTCAAAATCCTTTCAAACACGACAAGGGATTAACGACGGTGGCATTTTATAAAATGTCTCAAAACACTTTTAAACACATCTTTCAAATACTGTCACAAGGTTTTATTTGAAAATACAAGGCTGGCTCCCCAAAATTCATACCACTTTTCAGAACCCACAATACGCCGCCAATTGACCGCGCCGTCAAAATATTTTCGAAAACTGATTTTACACAGTACTCTCAGGTCTAAGAATTTTCTAACATGCACGCCATAGATATAATTTTTAATAGGAGCACATTAGTTGTAAATAAAAATAATTAGCCAAATACCATCAATTCTCAAACACATGCATATACGGCATTGAAAAATCACCAATTCAACAAGCGCAACTCGAAAGAACTAATTTCAAACATACGTCAAACCATCTCTCCAAGTTTAACAGCATAACTAATGAACACCGATTCGAACACATTTCGAAACCATCTATACGAGTTTCTCAACAAACTCTACCGTCAATACATTTCCTGGAACACATCAATGTTGAAAGCTTTCACATCATGCTGCACCACTCGATGTCCCAAACCGTCAATAGATTTAACTCAACACGTATATAGTACATCACAAGTACCGATCACAGATTTCATCACACAACATACACATAATAAAATCAACCTCACGGTCCGGTGGTAACCCCGGCAACTCGTCAGGAAAGACATCTGGGAACTCACTAACGACTGGAATCGATAAAAGTTCGACTCTACCATCCTCCGCCTTCAAGGCGTAACACCAATAACCAGTACACCCATTCTGCAGGAGTTTCATCGCCTCCAAGGCGTCAATTACAAACTTCTGGTTTCACCTATTTTGCCCCGTGAAAGAGTACTTGGTGTCGTCCTCAGCTAACATGGTGATGATCCTCAAGCGGTGGTTCATGATCGCACCATGCCGCTCGAGCCAATCATCCCCGAGAATCAAATCCTCACCCTCAACATCTACAACAATAAGATTAGAGAGTCAAGCCCTCTCACAATATACCACGGAACAATCTCGGATCTTCCGATCACCAATGACCCTATCACCGCTAGGAAGTTTAACGATGAAAGGCTCACAAAATGACAAACAGTCAAGACACAAACGGCGCACACACTCCAGAGAGATAAACGAATGTGTAACACCAGAATCGAAAATCACACTGACAGGATAAATCGAAAAGCAACTCGATGATAAGTACGAGAGAATACAATCACAGTTCAAGAAGTGGAAGTACGATACGAGAAAATAATGAATCGAGTAAGGAAAACTTACGAACACTGGAAGTACCGAGATGCTGGCAGTGTGATGACGATGTGCAAAACAAACACAACTAGACCCAATTAACCGACAAGCCTAGGTATCCATAAACCTAGTGCTCTAATACCATTTTCTATAACACCCCCCAAGATATTAAAGGTATATTACAGCATTGTGGACCGCTATGTGGGACCCACCAGGCTAAATAAATAATACCGCTTGTCTAACCATCTTGGTTAGCGAGAAACACACAACACCACAACAATATTAAATAAATCCCCTGGTACAACCGGTAAACTAGACTTCACCAAAATCACAAATACGATTTAGTATACAAACCATTTCCCAAATAAAAATGCCTAAGTACTCGCGAGTGCTATCTATGAGTTCATAAGTTTGGAAAACAAACACATCAAAATGGACAATAGAAATAAAGGGACTCAATTGCACACATCAACAACCCCGGCCAGCATCCTCGTACTGCTCTAGTTCCCGCTCGACCGGCTGAAGGCAACCTGAAATTCATAACAAGAATTTCCCCAAAACGGGTCCCCAAATGAGTTAGCAATTACGCTAGTTCAAGTAATCTAGGCAAACCATTCGCTTACACATTTCATAGTACATGCATCAAGTCATTTCAAAATCCAAAAACCAGACATGTCTTTTCCCGGAAAACAAACAGTCAAATATCACAGTTCAATCTTGCCTAGGATCGGGGTGAAGCCACTGATCCCATTCGAGGCCTCTAAGGACTGGCCATAATTATAAATCACGCACATGCATCGCCTAGGGCCGGGGCGAAGCCACTGGTCCCATCTGAGGCCTCTATGGACCCTCCCGGACTGGCTAGCCAACAAGCTCGTGAATCCGGAGTGAAGTCACGGATTCCCTCGAGGCCCCATCGGAGCCTCCGGGGTGAGCAAAGCACACACATATTATACATCACCATTTCATGTTAAGCATAAAGGTTTCACAAGAATACTAATGAACACCGATTCGAACACTAATTTCAAACATACATCAAGCCATATCTCCAAGTTTAATAGCATAATTAATGAACACCGATTCGAACACATGTCAAAACCATCTATACGAGTTTCTCAACAAACTCTACCATCAATACATTTCCTGGAACACATCAATGTTCAAAGCTTCTGCAACTCGGAAGCACTAATTTCAAACATACGTCAAACCATCTCTCCAAGTTTAACATCATAACTAATGAACACCGATTCGAACACATTTCGAAACCATCTATACGAGTTTCTCAACAAACTCTACCGTCAATATATTTCCTGGAACACATCAATGTTCAAAGCTTCCACATCATGCTGCACCACTCGATGTCCCAAACCGTCAATAGATTTAACTCAACACGTATATAGTACATCACAAGTACCGATCACAGATTTCATCACACAACATACACATAATAAAATCAACCTCACGGTCCGGTGGTAACCCCAGCAACTCGTCAGGAAAGACATCTGGAAACTCACTAACGACTGGAATCGATGAAAGTTCGACTCTACCATCCTCCGCCTTCAAGGCGTAACACCAATAACCAGTACACCCATTCCGCAGGAGTCTCATCGCCTCCAAGGCGTCAATTATGAACTTCTGGTTTCACCTCTTTCGCTTCGCGAAAGAGTGCTCGGTGTCGTCCTCAGCTAACATGGTGATGATCCTCAAGCAGTAGTGTAACGCCCCAACCCGGCAAGGGTAGAAGCGTCACTTTATGGTGACATATCAGATACAACAGATTCAAATCAAACAACGGAAGTCTTAAATAAAAACTATCAAAAGAGTATCAAAAGGGGACTAAAACAACACCATGTGTCTCCGAAACCAAACAAAAGAAAGTACGATATAATGTCCGAAATCCGAAAATAACGATAAGGAAATAAAGTTCCTTATTTAAATAAAGATATAGGGTAATCCACTCTCTCTCATCCCCAAGCTAATAACCCCGCTTCTAGCTTAAGTACGTGCCGCATGGAAAAGAAAAGCGGCTGAGCATAAAAAGCCCAGTGAACAGATATAAAGCAAATAACAAAACAGATCAAATGAGATAAGATAATCAAAGAAATGCGAAGCACCAATGTTATGACTCTAGTGTGGTTGGAGAGATGTACCACACCGTCCCTTATCTGCTATCTGCTATGGCCATTATTATGATTATGATTTGTTTGCAGGGGCGTATGGATGCATCCTAGATTTGTTTGTTATTTGTTTGGGCTACTATGATGATATGGATATATATTATATTTGTTTGGTGATTGGGCATGCGTGCATGCAGTCCCTTCACATTTGGGAGTTGATCACTCCATTGGGCTACTATTTGTTTGGATATTTGTTTGGGCCTGGGGTAAAATACTGAATCCACATTCATACACTTTATACTTAAACTTTGATACCCTTTTGATTATCCATTGACACCATATATATTCTATCAATGCTACGGTCATGGACCCCCCATAACTGGGAACAGATAATACCTGGTAAATACTGAAGGGTCAAAAAGTACTAGTCCAAATCAAAGTGTAGGTCATAATCATATAGTCAAAGTTCCATATCAAAGGTTCGAATAATCAAAGGGCTAATATCAAAGGTTCAATTCACATGTATCAAATCAAAGATGCAATGTCAAAGGTTCAAACGAAAAGTTCGAATATCAACAGTCCAAAATAAGATAGGCAAATAATATAGAAGAGAGAGAAAGGTCATGAGAGAGAAAATAGTTGTACTCTTGATGAAAGAGTACGGAATATCTGTACCTTATTCAACAGCAAAAGTAAACAAAGATAGATGGATCATAAGATACAGGATCACTCCCGCTTCACCGAACCTTGACATGATTCACGATTCCATATGTTTGTGTACAACATATCATTCGGCTAGGGACAAAAATAGAAAATGTGTGACAATTTTAAATGTGTGCAAATTATTTCAGTATAAGTCTTATATTCGTATTACATTAATTTGTTCAAATGTTAACGATTTAAATACTTAGGTTATAATCGTAATGCAATATTTTAAATAATTAAACGTCTTTTATAGATTCGAGATTAAAGGGGTATTTTAACATGTTCAAAAATTTGGGTTTTACAACTCTTCCCCTCTAAAAGAAAATTTTCGTCCTCGAAAATGAAAAAGGAAAGGTAACGAAACAAAACGAAAGCATACCAGACTACGAAAAGAAATGAGGGTAGCTGGCTCGCATAGACTCTTCGGTTTCCCAGGTCGCCTCGCATGCTGGGTGGTTCTTCCAAAGAATCTTAACAAAGCGAATGACCTTATTTCTCATGACTCTCTCCTGCCTATCAAGAATGGCTTCCGGTTCTTCCGGAAGTGACATGTCTGGTTGAATCTGGTCAAAAGGGTATGACACCACATGTAGAGGATGATAGTTGTATCCCCGCAAAATAGATACGTGGAAAACGTTATGCACATGTGCTAGCTGAGGTGGAAGAGCCAAACGATAAGACACCTCGCCCACACGTTCCAAGATCTCAAAAGGACCAATAAAACGAGGACTCAACTTGCCCTTAATGCCAAAACATTTGACGTCGCGAAAAGGAGAAACTTTCAGAAATACTCGGTCGCTAACCTGAAACTCTAACTCAAGTCGGTGCTTGTCGGCATAACTCTTCTGTCTGGACCTGGCTTCCTTAAGCCTCTCTCTAGCAACAGTCACCTTTTCGTTGGTGATCTCAATCATTTCAGGGCCCTCAATAATCCGTTCACCTACTTCGTCCCACACAGTAGGTGATCTACACTTATGCCCATATAACATCCCGTATGGTGCCATCCGAATACTAGTGTGCCAACTGTTGTTATATGCAAACTCGACTAAACACAAGTACTCATCCCAACTACCAGTCCAATCAAGTGCACAAGCTCGTAACATGTCCTCTAACGTTTGGATAGTTCTCTCAGATTGACCATCCGTCTGTGGGTGAAAAGCAGTACTGAACTTAAGACGAGATCCCCAAGCCTTATGTAATGCCTTCCAAAAATGCGAGGTAAACCTCGGTTCTCTATCAGAAACAATCGCAACTGGAGTGCCGTGCAATCTAACAATCTCCTGCTGGAAGATTTCTGCCAACTTCGCTACACCATAACCTTTCTTGATCAGTAAGGAATGAGCTGACTTGGTTAGCCGATCAACGACTACCCAGATCGCATCATGTCCTTTTCGTGTGGCCGGTAAACCCGTAACAAAATCCATCGTTATAACTTCCCACTTCCACTGGGGAATCTCTAACGGCTGCAAAAGACCACTAGCTCTTTGGTGCTCAATTTTTACCTGTTGGCAAGTCAAACACCTAGCAACATACGAAGCTACATCCTGCTTCATCCCGTTCCACCGGAAATGCTGTTTCAAATCCCGATACATTTTAGTAGATCCCGGATGTATGGTGAAAGGAGAACTGTGAGCTTCTGACATAACTATCTCACGAAGTTCAGGATCGCTCGGAACACAAAGGCGATCTCCTAACCAAACAATGCCGTCATCATCAACCCGAAATTCAAACTGTTTCCCCTCTTCCACATTCTGAACAATGGCCCATAACTCACCATCGTCACGCTGAGCTTCCTTAATCTTCAAGATCAAGTTAGACTCAACCTTCAATCTAGCCCAATAACCGTCGCGCCCAGGCGGACAGAACTCCACCTCCATGAGCTCAAGATCATGCAAAATCTTAGGCTCAAACTTCAGACTAGCAATCATACCCGACTTACGACTAAGAGCATCGGCAACTACATTAGCCTTACCCAGGTGATATTGAATGTTAGTGTCGTAGTCCTTGAGTAACTCCAACCATCTACGCTGTCTCATGTTCAACTCCTTCTGGGTAAATATGTACTTGAGACTCTTATGATCCGTGAAGATATCAACAGAATCCCCATACAGATAATGCCTCCAGATCTTAAGAGCAAAAACAACTGCAGCCAACTCTAGATCATGCGTAGGGTAGTTCTCCTCATAGGGTTTCAACTGGCGTGAGGCATACGCAATACCCTTCCCGTGCTGCATTAAAACACAACCTAACCCTTTCTTGGAAGCATCACTATAAATCTGATATCCGCCTGTACCAGATGGAAGTGTCAAAATGGGAGCTGACACAAGTTTCTGCTTCAGAGTCTCAAAACTCTCTTCTTGTTCATCGGTCCAATCAAACTTCAATCCCTTCCTCATCAGCTTAGTCAATGGTGAGACGAGTTGTGAGAATCCCTCGACAAATCTCCGATAGTAACCTGCCAACCAAGAAAACTCCGGACCTCGGTCACCGTAGTAGGTCTCGGCCATTTAGTGATAGCCTCAACCTTCGCCGGATCCATAGTGATACCACTAGCAGATACAACATGACCAAGGAAAGCAACTTGACTAAGCCAGAACTCACACTTGGAGAACTTCGCATACAACTTCTCGTGCCTCAAAATCTGCAAAACCGTACTAAGATGCTGCTCGTGCTCCTCCTCGGACTTCGAATAAACCAAAATGTCTTCGATGAAAACGATAACAAACTTGTCGAGAAAAGAACGGAATACGCGGTTCATAAGATCCATAAACACTGCTGGAGCATTAGTCAGTCCGAAAGGCATAACCAAAAACTCATAGTGTCCATAGCGAGTTCGAAAAGCAGTCTTAGGGATATCCTGCTCCTTAACCCGAAGCTGATGATAATCGGACCTAAGATCGATCTTGGAGAAACATTTAGCTCCTTGGAGCTGATCAAATAAATCATCAATACGAGGCAAAGGATAACGGTTACGGATGGTAATACGATTCAACTCCCGATAGTCTATACATAATCTCATACTACCGTCCTTCTTCTTCACAAATAGTACAGGTGCTCCCCAAGGAGATACACTCGGACGAATGAATCCATTCTCAAGGAGTTCCTGCAGTTGATCTTTCAACTCTTTCAGTTCTGCAGGAGCCATACGGTAGGGAGCCTTAGAAATGGGTTCCGCACCCAGAATCAAATCAATGCCAAATTCTACGTCGCGATTAGGAGGAAGACCCGGAAGCTCTTCCGGAAATACATCGGCAAAATTACGGACAACTCGGATACTGTCGATAGTAGGACTCTCCTTTGAAGTGTCCTGAATAGAAGCGATAAAACCCGTACAACCGTGGGATATCAAAGTACGCGCCTTCAAAGCAGATATGATCTTAACAGATCGAAGTGGTTGGGAACCAGAATACACAAATTCAGGTTTAAATAAATCTCCAAATATAACCTTCCGCGCATGACAATCAATAGTGGCTCGATGAGAAGCCAACCAGTCCATACCAAGAATCAAATCAAAATCAAACATGTCAAGCGGGATAAGATTAGCCGGACGTATGCGATCATCAGAACGTAGCGGACAATCAACAAACTCATGATCAATGATAACGTTGTTTTTCATAGGCGTAGATATAGATAAGGGATCAATTAATGGTGTTGGGCTTAATTTCAGTTTCTTAGATAATGTGATAGATATAATAGAATGAGTTGCGCCAGTATCAAATAAAACAAATGCGGTATGATCACCAATATGCAGAAAACCCGTAATGGTACCTGTAGATTTACCCGCCTGCTCGCGAGTAAGAGAGTAAACACGGCCGGAGGAAGTAGAAGGTTGAGAAGAGCCTACAGGAACAATGCTAGTCCTCTTCGGGCAATACTTCACCCGATGATCAGTGGCACCACACTCGAAACAAGCTCCTGAAGCTCTGTGGCATGGCCCGGGATGTGCCTTACCACATGTAGGGCAAAGTGGTGGGGGTGGCAAAATCTCAGCATGCCTTTGCTGACCCGACAAGTTCCCAGAACGGTACTACTGATGCGAAGACCCAGAACCCGAGTACCTGTTCTATTGGTTGCCCCTCGAAAACTGCCTCTGGTTGGTGTTACCCGACCTGTCACCATGCCTACCCGAAGATCTATAATCAGAACCCCTCTGGACCTGTCGACCCTGATCATGTCCCCGGTTGAACTGTCCCCTGTGCTCAAACTGACGGTCCGAACGACCGCGGTGATCAAAACCCTGCTCAGAATGACCCCGATGGTCAAAACCCCGGTTCTGCTGCCCAGAAGACCCAGACTGTATCCTGTCCCCATCACGATTCCTCTTGTTCGACACTCCATCGACACATCAGCATACTCCGTGTTAACAATACGGTCAAGCACCCAATGCTTCAACCCCCACTTGTAGTGACGAGCCTGTCTGTGTGCATCCCCAGCCACAGTAGGTCCCACGAAGCTAGCCAACCTAAGAAAACGCTCCATGTACTCCGCCGAGTTCTCGCATTATAACTGGTGGATCGTACCGTACTCCCTTTCATATATTTGATGTTCTGAGAAAGGGATGTACCTCTTATAAAAGGTTTCACGAAACACTGCCCAAGTACACGTCTCAGCGTAATTATCGCCCTTCGCCTGAACATGTGCCTTCCACCAATTGAGGGCATCACCCTCAAGCTTGAAAGCAGCTAAACGTGCTTTCACCTCATCAGGACAACCCACTACCTGAAACAACTTGTTGAAACGCTCAATCCACACATGAATACCCTCATTGTTGCTCCTAGCCCCGTCACTATTTCGTAGAGTCTCAAGAATCTGAGGGATAGCAGCAGCTACTGCTCAAGCAACCATACCGTCATAATCAGGAGGGTTGCGTGTGTTCACCATCTTAAACGATACCAAACGATTAGCGAAAGACAAACGAATGTAAGTACGAAAAAGAAAAGACGAAACACAAGCCTAGCGTCTACCCAATCTCACAGGTCATGGCCTAAGCCCTGAAGATTCAAACCCGGCCGCTCCGATACCATAAATTGTAACGCCCCAACCCGGCAAGGGTAGAAGCGTCACTTTATGGTGACATATCAGATACAACATATTCAAATCAAACAGCGGAAGTCTTAAGTAAAAATTATCAAAAGAGTATCAAAAGGGGACTAAAACAACACCAAGTGTCCCCGAAACCAAACAAAAGAAAGTACGATACAACGTCCGAAATCCGGAAATAACGATAAGGAAATAAAGTTCATTATTTAAATAAAACTATAGGGTAATCCACTCTCTCTCATCCCCAAGCTAATAACCCCGCTCCTAGCTTAAGTACCTGTCGCATGGAAAAGAAAAGCGGCTGAGCATAAAAAGCCCAGTGAACAGATATAAAGCAAATAACAAAACAGATCAAACGAGATAAGATAATCAAAGGAATGCGAAGATAGAATACATGTGGTGTCAATGGATAATCAAAAGGGTATCAAAGTTTAAGTATAAAGTGTACGAATGTGGATTCAGTATTTTACCCCAGGCCCAAACAAATATCCAAACAAATAGTAGCCCAATGGAGTGATCAACACCCCAGGCCCAAACAAATATCCAAACAAATAGTAGCCCAATGGAGTGATCAACTCCCAAATGTGAAGGGACTGCATGCACGAATGCCCAATCACCAAACAAATATAATATATATCCATATCATCATAGTGGCCCAAACAAATAACAAACAAATCTAGGATGCATCCATACGCCCCTGCAAACAAATCATAATCATAATAATGGCCATAACAGATAGTAGATAAGGGATGGTGTGGTACATCTCTCCAACCACACTAGAGTCATAACATTGGTGCATCAATGCTACGGTCATGGACCCCCCATAACTGGGAACAGATAATACCTGGGTAAATACTGAAGGGTCAAAAAGTACAAGTCCAAATCAAAGTGTTGGTCATAATCATATAGTCAAAGTTCAATATCAAAGGTTCGAATAATCAAAGGGCTAATATCAAAGGTTTAATTCACATGTATCAAATCAAAGATGCAATGTCAAAGGTTCAAATGAAGAGTTTGAATATCAGCAGTCCAAAATAAGATAGGCAAATAATATAGAAGAGAGAGAAAGGTCATGAGAGAGAAAATAGTTGTACTCTTGCTGAAAGAGTACGGAATATCTGTACCTTATTCAATAGCAAAAGTAAACAAAGATAGATGGATCACAAGATACAGGATCACTCCCGCTTCATGGAACCTTGACATGATTCACGATTCCATATGTTTGTGTACAACATATCATTCGGCTAAGGACAAAAATAGAAAAGGTGTGACAATTTTAAATGTGTACAAATTATTTCAGTATAAGTCTTATATTCGTATTACATTAATTTGTTCAAATGTTAACGATTTAAATACTTAGGTTATAATCGTAATGCAATATTTTAAATAATTAAACGTCTTTTATAGATTCGAGATTAAAGGGGTATTTTAACATGTTCAAAAATCAGGGTTTTACAAGTAGTTCATGATCCCAACATGCCGCTCGAGCCAATCATCCCCGAGAATCAAATCCTCACCCTCAACATCTACAACAATAAGATTAGAGAGTCAAGCCCTCTCACAATATACCACGGAACAATCTCGGATCTTCCGATCACCAACGACCCTATCATCGCTAGGAAGTTTAATGATGAAAGGCTCACCAGACGACAAACAGTCAATACACGAACAACGCACACACTCTAGAGAGATAAATGAATGCGTAACACCAGAATCGAAAAGCACACTGACAGGATAAATAGAAAAGCAACTCGATGATAAGTACGAGAGAATACAATCACAGTTCAAGAAGTGGAAGTACGATACGAGAAAATAATGAATCGAGTAAGGAAAACTTACGAACACTGGAAGTACCGAGATGATGGCAGCGTGATGGCGATGTGCAAAACAAACACAACTAGACACAATTAACCGACAAGCCTAGGTATCCATAAACCTAGTGCTCTGATACCATTTTCTATAACACCTCCAAGATATTCAGGGTATATTACAGTGTCGTGGACCCCTACGTGGGACCCACCAGGCTAAATAAATAATGCTGCTTGTCTAACCATCTCGGTTAGCGAGAAAGACACAACACCACAACAATATTAAATGAATCCCCCGGTACAACCGGTAAACCAGACTTCACCAAAATCACAAATATGATTTAGTATACAAACCATATCCCAAATCAAAATGCCCAAGTACTCGCGAATACTATAAGTTCACAAGTTTGAAAAACAAACACATCAAAATAGACAACGGAAATAAAGGGACTCAATTGCACACATCAACAACCCCGGCCAGCATACTCGTACTGCTCCAGTGCCCGCTCGACCGGCTGAACTCAACCTGAAATTCATAACAAGAATTTCCCCAAAACGAGTCCCCTAAGGGGTTAGCAATTACGTTAGTACAAGTAATCAAGGCAAACCATTCGCTTACACATTTCATAGTACATGCATCAAGTCATTTCAAAATCCAAAAACCAGACATGTCTTTTCCTGGAAAACAAACAGTCAAATATCACAGTTCAATCTTGCCTAGGATCGGGGTGAAGCCAGTGATCCCATCCGAGGCCTCTAAGGACTGGCCATAATTATAAATCACACACATACATCGCCTAGAACCGGGGTGAAGCCACTGGTCCCATCCGAGGCCTCTATGGACCCTCCCGGACTGGCTAGCCAACAAGCTCGTGAATCCGGAGTGAAGTCACGGATTCCCCCGAGGCCCCGTTGGACCCTCCCGGAGTGAGCAAAGCACACACATATTATACATCACCATTTCATGTTAAGCATAAAGGTTTCACAAGAATACTTGTCTTGAGTAATTAACGACGAAACGAACGGAACAGAGAATCAACCACAATCGCTAGGAACTGACAACCACGAACCTAACGATTCAAAGAATACAATCACAACCAATTCTACATGAGTACGAAAATGGAATACGCCTGAAAACCCACCTACGGTTCATATAAATTCGTACAAAACAACAACGAGGGCGGATCGCAACCGAACCCTCTCGATTTCACAAATACCATGAACTCATAGGGAAAACATGAATACCACTAAGATTAATCACATACATCATGGATTAATCAATAATACGGAACGAATCGGACATTAAATCGAAAACCGCCAAATTTCCCAAAAGTAAGGTTCTAAGAGATTTTACCTTGATTCAATCGGTAAAAAATGTTTAGATGATGATAACTTGGTGCAATGAGCTCAAAACTGTGGATGGATGATGATATATGATCAAAATCTAAGCTTCCATATGCCCCAAATCGCCTAACCCTCGGAGAAGAAGAAGGAGAGACGAAAAATGAGGCTGAAAACACGACTGTACCCTTAAATACATCAGGGATGCACGACCATCACGCACGGCCATGTGCTCATGCGTTTGATCATGCGCTAGGCCACTGCCCGACTTATGTCATCACGCACGAGCACTGAACACAAACAACTGCTCGTGTGTCCTGCTCGTACGTCCTTGGGAGTTACTGCTGAGCATAGGTTGCGCACGAGCATAATGCACGACCAAATGCTCGTGTGGCATGTGCAACACCCCAATTTCACTTTGGGTAATTACACGCCGTAGGACTCACAAGGGTCCCACCAGGCTGACGACACACAAGACAAACCATAATTCAATACACAAACATCACGACATAACAATACAACACATGATACAAAACATAAGTTAGGCCTCGGCCGCGACCAAAATAGTAGAGTTTAACAGCATTCACCCAACGCAAACATCACACAACATAGTACAGCAAAGCCGACAACAATAGTAAATGTAAAACCCGACTCTGACATTACAGATACAACGACTGACTCGAGATTTCTAACATCCGGTCTTCTTGTCAACTCTGTGTGCACCACATGTAGGCTCCTGTCCCTCGAGAGTACCTGAAATGTATAAAACATTCCACCCCAACAAGGGGTTAGCAACAACCGCTAGTGCAAGTACAGTATTACAATATTTTAATCCATAGGTATTTCCAAATCATTTCAAAATCCATAAACAGTTCATTTCACGATATTCCGGAATGTCAAATATCAACCATCAGTAAAACACTCCAGCAACTCTCGCGACCCGGTCCGGCCGTCAAGCCACCAAGTCCCTGTGCGCCCCGTCGAGCGACCCCAGGTGAGAATGCCCACTCGAAAGTAACTCTCGCGACCCGGTCCAGCCGCTAAGACACCAAGTCCCCGTGTGACCCCGTCGAGTCAACCCCGAGTGAGAGTACTTGAGAACAACCTTTCAACTCTCATCAGCATCAATTACATCACAGAAATGCATGCCATAAACTAATGCAATAAAGTACTTGCCTGGATTTCTAACTCACGAAGGAACAACAAACGAACGAGGCTACGGTCCGACTATCTTCCAAATTCCATTACTAACAAACATTGAGGCTCAATCAACTACAATTCCATTGGAAAACTAAGATCCATCCTATGTTCTACCCTTAGGAACATTTTATCGAACACTACAGGGCATAATGGGTTTTGCTCGATCCACGAAGAAAAATTTGGAATCAATCCACAAAACTTTGAGGAAATCATGAAATCATACTTATACAACTATATTCAACTATAATCCATCATAAATTCGGAGTTAAGATGGTTGGAGAAACGAGATCCCCCAAAACCCCCAAAATTCTCCAAGGTTAGGGTTCTAAGGAAGGATTACCTCAATTCCTTGGTGAAGAATGATGTAAAATTGATAAATCTTTGCTTGAAGTTGAAAGGAACTGAGATTCAATAGTGCTCAGCCGAAATCCACGCCTACACAACCCTGGAAATGTCTAGAAACTTGGAGAAGAGGAAGGAGGGTGAAAAATGACAAGTGTTGACCGCAACACATGTATTTATATAGGCGCGCCCTAGCGCACGCTAGAGCTTCCGATTAACGTGGGCTATCGGCCTAGGCTTGTAGTCCAGAACCTTCTGCCCAGCCGAGTTGGCGTGCTTTGCATCCGATAGCATCGCTAAACCGCCGAGTTAGCGTGCGCTATACTGCTGAGTTAGCGTGCGCTATACCGCTGAGTTAGCCCGCGCAACTGTCGCCTTAGCGTGCGCTCCCTGGTGCTCAGTCCAAGTCCAGAAACCTTTCTGCCCATCCCAGTAGCGTGCGGTACGGCTTAATACGTGTGCTACGCCTGACGAGTTAGCGCGCGCAATGATCGCCTTAGCGTGCACTACCTGTTGGTCCGGCCGAAGTCCAGACCTCACTGCCCTTGCTGTCCGGGCCGATTAGCGTGTGTTACCATCTGACAGTGGCGTGCGCTACCCATTCATCTAGCGTGCATTACTAAGATGCCTTAGCGCGCACTAGCTCGATCCCAGTCCCAGTCCAGTGCCCTCTGGACTGTCCCATGCTGCCGGTTAGCGTGCGCTATCTTCCCGGCAGTTGGCTTCCGTCCACTGTTGCGTACGCTACTCGGGCAACTTAGAGTACACTAACCCCCTTGCCCGAAATAGGTTTGTGAATGCGTTACAAACAGTACGACACAACCGTTATCGACAATCAGTGAAATATTTGCAAGAAACACAACATACAAACTCAAACTCGAATCAAACACATGATTACCAATCTTCGAAAAATTACAAACCAACCCACGAGGTTCACAAATTAATAATTATTGCCAATAAAAGGTACGGATATTACATTCTCTCCCCCCAAGAATAAGTTTCGTCCGGAAACTTATGAAGCGAATAATTCGGGCTACCTCAACTTCATATGCTCTTCTGTCTCCCACGTGGCTTCTTCTGATCCATGTCTCAGACATTGCACTTTAACCAAAGGGATAATTTTGTGCTTAATTTGTTTTATTCGACGCTCCAAAATCTGGATTGATTTCTCCTCAAAGGTGATATCGGGATTTAACCTAATTTCCCCAAAATCAATGATATGCTTAGGGTCCGGTACGTTTTCCACAATTGGGAAACATGAAATACATTATGCACATGACTCAGTGAAGGCGGAAGGCTCAAACGATAAGCAAGTTCACCAATTCGCTCTAAAATCTCAAATGGCCCAACATATCTCAGACTAAGTTTCCCCTTCTTCCCGAAGCGATAAACTCCTCGGGTTGGTGATACCTTTAACAACACATGATCGCTGACTTCGAACTCCAACGGTCAACGTCGATTGTCGGCATATGACTTATGTCGGCTTTGGGCAGCTAAAAGGCTCTCACGAATATACGAGCTAGCTTCTTGGCCCCCTAATTATCCTTAATTCCCAGAAAGTGAGCTGACTTGGTTAGTCGATCAACAATAACCCAAATCATGTTCATCCCCATTCGTGTCCTTGGCATATTTATGCTAAAATCCATCGTGATATCCTCCCATTTCCATTCTGGAATTGGTAGCGATTTTAGCAACCCTACTGGTCGTTGATGTTCAATCTTGACCTGCTGACATGTCAAGCATTTCGACACAAATTCGTTAATATCATTCTTCATATTGCTCCACCAATAATTATTCTTCATGTTCTTGTACATTTTGCTTATAATGGGATAAAGAGAATACTGTGCAGTGTGCGCTTCCCTCAATATGGTCTATTTAAGCTCGGCATCTGCAGGTATACAAAGTCTACCTCGAAACCTCAGAACACCATCATCTTGAATCATAAATCCGGGAGCTTTCCTCCAACCACATCCTCTCTTAGCTGGGCTATTAACGGATCCTCCAATTGTTTCGATTTCATTTCATCGATCAAAGACGACGTGATTTCCGAAGTACATAATCGGCCTTGAACTTTCTGAAGCAATCTCTATATCTTACCTGATTATGTCTCGACAGATCTCGTGTTGAGATGTAAGCACCTTCAATGTTTGAAGTGCTACCGGTTTCCGACTCAACGCGTCTGCTACCACATTAGCTTTTCTTGGATGGTATAATATCTCAAGATTGTAATCCTTAATCAGCTCTAACCATTGACGTTGTCTCATGTTTAGCTCCTTCTGGCTGAATATATATTTTAGGCTTTTGTGATCCGTGTAAATTTTACACGAAGAGCCATAAAGATAATGCCTCTAAATCTTTAGCGCAAAAACAACCACCGATAACTCTAAATCATGTGTAGGGTAATTTATTTCATATGGTTTCAATTGTCGAGATGCATATGAGATTACTCTACCTCTCTGCATTAAGACACAACCCAATCCAAGTTCGGAAGCATCACTATACACTTCGAAATCATCGGTACCCTGGGGCAACGATAACACGGGCGCCGAAGTTAACCGTCGCTTAAGCTCATCAAAATTGTTTTGTCTCTCATCAGTCCACTCGAACTTCTGAGATTTATGGAGTAACTGAGTAAGTGGTCGAGCGATTTTTGAAAACCCCTCAACGAACCTACGATAATATCCAACAAGTCCTAAAAAACTCTGGGTCTCCTTCACACTCCTAGGTGGTTCCCACTCAATAATGGTCGCTATCTTTTGGGGATCTACTCGAACTCCATCAGTTGAGATTACATGACCAATAAATGTCACATTTTTAAGCCAGAACTCGCACTTTGAGAATTTAGCGTAAAGTTTCTCCGTTCTCAAAGTGTTCAACACCACTCGGAGATGTTCAGCATGATCTTTCTCATTCCGGGAGTAGACAAGAATAGCATCAATGAAAACGGCCATGAACTTATCAAGATAGTCAATGAAAACTTTGTTCATCAGCTGCATAAACACGGCAGGAGCATTGGTTAGCCCAAACGGCATAACCACAAATTCATAATGGCCATACCGAGTACGAAAAGCAGTCTTCGGGATGTCAGAATCCCAAATCCTCAGCTGGTAATATCCTGATCGCAAATCAATCTTAGAGAAAACCGTGGCACCCTAAAGTTGGTCGAACAAGTCATCTATCCAAGGCAAAGGATACTTGTTCTTAATGGTCAACTTATCCAATTCCTGATAATCAATGCACAGACGGAACGATCCGTCCTTCTTCTTAACGAAGAGAACCGGTGCACCCCAAGGTGATGCACTAGGTCGAATATACCCTTTGTCAAGAAGCTCGCCCAATTGTTTCTTCAGTTCTAACATCTCGGTAGGTGCCATACGATACGACGCTCGAGAAATAGGTGTTGCGCTTGGCACAAGATCAATAGGAAACTTTACCTCTCTAGACGGAGGTAATCTTGGAAGATCATCCGAAAATACATTAGGATATTCGTTCACAACTGGAATCGATAATAAATCAATTCCACCATCATCAGTTCTCATGGTGTAATACCAATAACCAATACAGTCTTGTTTCAACAATTTTACCGCCTTGACGGTGGAAATCACCCCACATGAACTACTCGGTTTACGACCCAAGAAAGTGTGCTCGACACCATCTTCCGCTATTATAGAAATAGTTCGCGTTCTGTAGTTCATGATAGCACCATGACGATTCAACCAATCATCTCCAAGAATCACATCGTCTCCTTTCACATCTACCACAATGAGGTCTGAAGGCCAATCCCGACTCCCGATACACACAAGATAATTCTTAATCTCTTGGTTCCCAATCAAATGCTCCCCACTGGGAGTACTCACTACTAACGGTTCGCACTCAATCAAACACTCAAGGCCCAAACGTTTCACACAATCAAGAGCAATAAACGAATGGGTAGCTCTCGAATCAAATAATACTGGTACAGGTTGAAAAAGTATTTGCGTGGTACTTGCAGCTACCGGAGCCTCTGTGTCATCCACGCATCTCATCTGGTACATTATTGGATATACCGAACCCACACTCGATGCAGCCTGACAATACGACCTACCTCGACCTCTTCCACATCCCAAAGTCTGTTGCAGTTGATAAGATGTAGCCCCTGGGTTCACATTAGGAGTTGGTGCCGAATTCTGCTGTTTGGCGAATCTAGTGGCAGCCTCACAATGAGCTTGATTTCTAAGTCTACGACATGTTCTACTGGAGTCTGAGGGTCATCAATGGAAAGTGTTCGGATATTCTGGGTCAAGCTTTCTACTCCTGTAAGATCATAATGAGGTTCATCAAACACTACATGGACAGATTCCTCGATTGTCAGCTTCCTTTTGTTAAAGATCGTGAAAGCTTTGCTGAGAGAGGAGTATCCTACAAAGATTCCTTTGTCCGAATTCTCGTCAAAGGTCTTGAGTTGATCTTTCCGATTATTCAGAACATAAGACTTACATCCAAAGATGTGAAAATACGAAACTAATGGAGTTTTATTATTCCATACCTCACAGGCTGTTTTGTTATGATGCTTGTTGATGATACAACGGTTTTGTGTATAGCATGTTGTATTTGTTGCTTCGCCCCATAATCGCTGCGAAAACTTGCTTGCGGCGATCATGGTTCTTGTAGCTTCCTTGAGCGTCCTATTCTTTCGCTCGGTAACACCATTTTGTTGAGGAGTTCAGGCTGCTGAGTATTCGTGCTGTATTTCATTTTCCGAACAGTATTGCTCTAAAGCGATTTATGAATTCAGTACCTCTGTCGGAACGAATGGACACGATACTCAACTTTTTCTCATTCTGAAGCTTTTTCAGGTGCTCTGGAAACTTTGTTGTAGTTTCTTTCTTCTTGCTTAGAAAGATTGTCCAAGAGTACCTGTAGTAATCGTCAACGATAACAAGACAATATTTCTTACCTCCCAAACTTACAGGGTCAACAGGGCCGTAGAGGTCCATGTGTAGCATATCTAGAACCCTGTGGGTGGACAAGTATGATTTGCTTTTCAGGGTGGTTTTGACTTGTTTGCCTTTCTGACAGGGTCGGCAGACGCTGTCTTTTTGAAATGACACATCGGGTAAGCCTCTAACCATTCCTTGTCTGGCAAGTTTGTTGTTTGTTTTGAAGTTCATGTGAGACATACTCTTGTGCCATAGCCAGCTTTGATCAGCACTGCCTTTGGCAACAAAACATGGAATAGTGGAGCTCGTAGGCTTCCAGTCAGCAACATACATATTACCTGACCTGCTTCATGTGAGCACGATTTCTTTGGTCTTGATATCCTTTACTCTACAGTGATCTATATATAATTTCACCGAGAACTGTTTGTCATAGAACTAGCTAATACTAAGTATATTGTACTGTAAGCCTTCAACATAAGCTACGTCGGTGACTTGAAGCTTTGCTACAAACAGGGTTCCCTTTTCTCTTGTTCTACCTTTGAACTTATCACTGAAGCGCACCTTTGGACCATGACCTTCTACATAATCTGACAACTTGATGATATCTCCTGTCATGTGCCGAGAACATCCGCTGTCAAAGTGCCAGATGTCCTTTTATTTAATATCCGGTAAGCATAGAATTTAAGTAGATTTAGGTCCCCTTTGATTGTTGGGTCAATGTATGTTAGTGCCTTTTGGTACCCATATTTGCCTAACAGCAATTGGTTTACTGTAGGTTTCTTTTGGTCCAGTTTTGCGATGTCTACGTGGGGCAGGCACGTAGTCACTATAATTTTGATAATTATGCATGTAAAATTTAGGGTTATTATTATTATTCCACTACGATTGCAGTCTCGGAGGTGGAGCCATTTTCTTAGACCTTACAGCTTGTTCCAATTACAGCTTGATGTTATGGCCTGGGTACTAGATACCATACATTGTTTCTTTCGAAACCATTTAGCTCTTCTTCCATAAAAGTAATCTAGTGGGAATTATTCAAAGCTTCATTGGTAGAAATAGTTTCGGATTGAGCTAAGAATACATCTAGGGTGCACATAGCTAGTCTTCTACGTTCAGCTTGAGATTTCCATACAGGAAAAGGAGATTTCTCAGAATCGAATTCTTCTTGTGCACGCAATACAGTTCCTTGTGTACTTTATATTGTTTTTCGGGTAGATACACTAGCATCAATATCACCTATAATTAACTCCTGTGGGTGATCTTTCAACCATCTCCACTCACGTTCTAGTTCGGCATCCCGTACTGTATCTTGAGGTGTTATAGTTTCAGCTTCAGCTTGTACAGCATCGGATTCGACTACTTCTGTTCTTACAGCTGCGAAACAGATAACGGGAGGAACTGGGCACTCTCGAAACTGATGGCCTGCTTGATTACAATTAAAACACTATCCTCTACCAGAGGTAGAAGACTGGCCCGATCGAAAACTTGGAGCACTACTGGCTTGCTGAACAGACTTCCCGATAGCGGAATGAGAAGCCTGAGATTTACGAAATCCTCCACTCTTACTTCCCGAAAAGTCACCAGTCGTCCTCGGCTTCTTTCCCTCGGTACCCGACCTTGATGCAGAAATGACCATCTCGATGGCCAAGGCACGATCCTGGTACTCCTTCAAAGTAACACATCTGAAACCCGCCATCGCCTCACGAATCCTGGGTTTCATTCTCAAATCAAAGTAACGGATTTTATCCGCTTCAGTCTTTACTTGCTCACGAACATGGTTCAGTTGTTGATTATATGTGATGATGGCCTCGGTGACAAGTACATCTTGAGGTGTCACCGTAAAGAAATCTGCAATACATTTCTCTTTAACAGGCCAAGGACAGTACTCTTCCTCTACCACTGCTTTAAACTCGGCCCAAGTGGCCACACGATCCGTAGGTCTCACAGCTTCCCACTAATCCGCAACCTCGTCAAGGAAATACTACACAATAGGAACCCGTTTCTCTTCGGGACATGCAACAGCATCAAAAATCTTGCCAAACTGAAACAACCACCCTTCCCAGCCCAACGTATCAGACGCACCAGCAAAGCGAGGAGGTTGCATTTTCATCACTCCCTGAAGCCATTTACCCTCATTTGTCGGCTGGTCATGATGCCCGGACTCATTCAACTTGACTAACTGTGCTTCTACCTGCTGTAGTATATCAGCTATGCCACCATTCACATGGTTCTTGATTTACAGTAGGATCTGGATGACCGCTAGGGTTCAAAGAAATGGTGTTCGGCTCCGTACGGGATGCCGAATCAAATGCAACATTAGAAGGTGTGCCAGATTCATTAGCGGTACCATGACCACGGCCTCTGCCGCGTACACGTCCACCACGGCCTCTCAACATACTGAGATATAAAAGGATTAAAATTATTAGGACAGTTCACAATCCAAGGAATTTAAATCTTCTCTATAATGAAAGCATCAAGGCGCAAGGAGAGTTCAAGGAGTCTTACTACCACGGGTCACACGGCTCGACAACAGCACACGATGTTAAGCTCGATCAGTTTATACGACTCTTACGACTTGACAACCCCAATAACCAAAGGCCTAGGTATTCCCGAAACCTAAGCTCCGTAGGACTCACAAGGGTCCCACCAGGCTGACAACACACAAGCCAAACAACAATTCAATACACAAACACCACGACATAATAATACAATACATGATACAAAACATAAGTTAGGCCTCGGCCGCGGCCAAAATAGTAGAGTTTAACAGCATTCACCCAACGCAAACATCACACGACATAGTACAGCAAAACCGACAACAATAGTAAATGTAAAACCCGACTCTGACATTACAGATACAATGACTGACTCGAGCTTTCTAACATCCGATCTGCTTGTCAACTCCGTGTGCACCATATGTAGGCTCATGTCCCTCGAGAGTACCTAAAATTTATAAAACATTCCACCCCAACAAGGGGTTAGCAACAACCGCTAGTGCAAATACAGTATTATAATATTTTAATCCATAGGCATTTCCAAATCCTTTCAAAATCCATAAATAGTTCATTTCATGATATTCCGGAATATCAAATATCAACCATCAGTAAAACACTCCCTGTGCGCCCCGTCGAGTGACCCTAGGTGAGAATGCCCACTCGAAAGTAACTCTCGCGACCCGGTCCAGCCGCTAAGCCACCAAGTCCCCGTGTGACCCCGTCGAGTCAACCCCGAGTGAGAGTACCCGAGAACAACCTTTCAACTATCATCAGCATAAATTACATCACAGAAATGCATGCCATATACTAATGCAATAAAGTACTTGCCTGAATTTCTAACTCTTGAAGGAACAACAAATGAACGAGGCTACGGTCTGACTATCTTCCAAATTTCGTTCCTAACAAACCTCGAGACTCAATCAACTACAATTCCATCGAAAAACTAAGATCCATCCTAAGTTCTACCCTTAGGAACATTTTATCGAACACTACGGGGGCATAATGGGTTTTGCTCGATCCACGAAGAAAAATTCGGAATCAATCCACAAAACATTGAGGAAATCATGAAATCATACTTATATAAATATATTCAACTATAATCCATCATAAATTCGGAGTTAAAATGATTGGAGAAACGAGATCCCCCCAAACCCCCAAAATTCCCCAAGGTTCGGGTTCTAAGAAAGGATTACCTCAATTCCTTGGTGAAGAATGATGTAAAATTGATAAATCTTTACTTGAAGTTGAAAGGAACTGAGATTCAACAATGCTCAACCGAAATACACACCTACACAACCCTGGAAATGTCTAGAAACTCGGAGAAGAGTAAGGAGGGTGAAAAATGACAAGTGTTGACCGCAACACATGTATTTATATAGGCGCGCCCTAGCGCGCGCTAGAGCTTCCGATTAACGTGCGCTATCGGCCTAGGCTTTTAGTCCAGAACCTTCTGCCCAGCCGAGCTGGCGTGCTCTGCATCCAATAGCATGCGCTACACCATCGAGTTAGCGTGCGCTATACCGCTGAGTAAGCTCGCGCAACTGCCGCCTTAGCGTGCGCTCCCTGGTGCCCAGTCTAAGTCCAGAAACCTTTCTGCCCATCCCGGTAGCATGCGCTACGCCTGACGAGTTAGCGCGCGCAACGACCGCCTTAGCGTGCGCTACCTGTTGGGCCGGCCGAAGTCCAAACCTCACTGCCCTTGTTGTCCAGGCCGATTAGCGTGCGTTACCATCCGACAGTGGCGTGCGCTACCCATTCATATAGCGTGCGTTACTAAGATGCCTTGGCGCGTGCTAGCTCGATCCCAGTCCCAGTCCAGTGCCCTCTGTACTGTCCCATGCTGCCGGTTAGCGTGTGCTATCTTCCCGGCAGTAGTGTGCACTGGCTTCCGTCCACTATTGTGTACGCTACTCGGTCAACTTAGTGTACGCTAACCCCCTTGCCCGAAATAGGTTTGTGAACGCGTTACAAATAGTACGACACAACCGTTATCGATAATCAGCGAAATATTGGCAAGAAACACAACATACAAGCTCAAGCTCGAATCAAACACATGATTACCAATCTTCGAAAAATTACAAACCAACCCACGAGGTTCACAAATTAATAATCATTGCTAATAAAAGGTACGAGTATTATAGCTTGCTCGTGTGCTAGGATCAAAGGCTAACATCGAGCCCGACACGACTCCGAAAGCACCCAGAACATAACCAACTCGAAAGGGCACAACAACAAGAGTTCACAACATCCTCAAAAAGGCAAACCGACAATGGAATATAGTACGTCATGCTACACATGCTTACACACTAACTGCACGACTTACACAACAACACGTCATACCCGACGAACACAACAACGTGGTACCTCATACCGTACACAACATAGGGAAAATCCCAATTAATCATCAACAAACAAGATAACCGGCACAACCAACAAATGATTCAAAGTAACCAAAAACAGAAAATCTCGGGTATTACACCATTTAACTGCCCGAGTCTATCAGAAAGGGGGGGACCAACCTTCATCTCGTCTTAAACCATTACCAGTCCCTAGCCATGCCATATTTTCCTAGCTGTCAGCCCGAACTCACGGTCCGCTAGCAAAGCTAGTCGCCGCCACTGCCATTTTTTTCCACCGGCCGTGAACTCCGCCGCACCATCCAGTTCTTCCATTAAGATTTAATCACATCGCCCAGTCCCTCGCTTGCAGTAGAGGGTAGTCGATTAGAGTCTTTTTCTTTTCTCCGACATGGGCTGCTCGCGAATCGGAAGGAGAGAAATTGGGTCGGCCGTGAGGGATTCTGGAGAAGGAGGGTGAGATGATTTGAGAGAGAGAATGAGATGAAGAACGACTTCTCAATGGGGATAAGGATTTTATATCCCATCATTTTGAATAGAATTCCGTTTTAGTCCCCATGTTTCTAATTCTTTCAGTTTGGCTCGAATCAGTTCTAAAAAATTCCAGATTTGGTCCCATAAACTTTAACCTTTAATTTAAATCAAGACCTATCATTTTATTCTTCATTTTTTATTTTAGTTTCATAAAATTATGTTTTCTTATGAGAATTTAATATTTACATATACTCCTATTTAAATTATAAGATACGATAACCAAGGGCTCGATAGGATCGATTTATAGACATTCAAGCATCATCATTTACGTTATCTCAATTTCAGGTGGGAATTATTACTTGTCGATTTTAATTGCTTTATTTGGACTGTATAGGTGATATGTTATATTTATGTTAAACATGCAGTCACATGTTTTTCATATCAAGTATCAGTATAAGTTTACATGCAGTCAGATGTTCACATGCTCAAGTTATATGTTGATATAACAAATATTCATACTATGCCTCTATTATGTATTGTGATTATTGTTGACTTGTAATGCTCCCACGATCAATAGAAAGCTCATCCCATTTTCTATGTAAAATTTTCAGGTTCAATCGGAATGTCGAGCAACGAGTTGTTGGGCAGGCCGACTTATGATATATCTAATATTATTTATTTCTTTTAATTCTGCTCACGTTTAATATGAAATATTTAACTTTATTTTTGATAATTATTTTCCGCTGCTAGATTCTTTTGGTTGTATGGGAGATTTAAAACCGCTTTATTTCCGTGAATGTTTTTCTTTAGAAAATGTTAGTTTCTGTAACGGCTTGAAAATTCTACAAGTTGCTTATTATTAGAAATATTCATAAAGTACCTTAGAAAAATCGGGTCGTTACAATATTCAAAAAGAAAAGAATTCAAAAGCTTTTAGAGCCTTACCTACGAGGTGGGACATCAAGACTATAACCATGCCTTTGTCTTGCAAACTAAATGAAATCACAACCTTTTATTTTGTGACTTGAAAGCTTTTGAGTCTGATATAAGCATGAGGGAGAGGTTTGAAAAATCTCCAGAATACTAGCTGTTGTAAGCTCAGAGAAAAAAGCAGAGTACAACACTCACTACTTCGAAAAGTACAAGTTAGGAGAAAGAACTTTCACACAAAGAATGACCCTCCTTATGCAGAAATTTCTGAAGTTCATGATCTAGAACACCCAAAAAACTCCCTACATATGAAAGATATACAACCCCATAAATTTTAGTAATGACACCAAATAAGGGCTCTGGCGTGTATAACAACTGCAGGAAGCCGTGATACTATGTCAACATGCATCCCTATTCGAAGGTCCCCAGATACCCTGATGGAGAGAGATTGGAAAAGTTAGAAAGACGGAGAGGGGCGATAATAGGTGAAACAAAATCATCAACTACACAAGACAAGGATACATCATACATAGGCCGATGATGATACACCCGACAGTAAAGACGCGCATACTTTTTACCTGCTGGCTGAAGAAGTGGAAGATGAAGGGAACAATGAGGTAAAATCATCATCTATTATAGGAGATAACACTCCTTTTCTTATTATTACTGATAGTTTGAATCAAAGCATCTCTAATAGAGGAGGTTTGGGTGGGTTTGTAAACTCAAGCCTCCCCATGTGATTATTAGGGGGTAGGGTCTTGGATTGGATTTGTATCTTCGAGTTTGAAAAGCCAAACCCAAAAAGTTGAAAAATAAAAAAAAAGTGCAAGAGGGAGGGGCGTGCGCTGAGCATGCCCCCTCGTGCTTTCTTCCGGACGCGTGCATTACACACGTCCCAGATTGCGTGAGCAGTTGGCCACACAGTTGCCATGTTCTTTTTTTTTTGTCTTTTGTTCTCTTTGTATATTGTTATTTTATTTTGTTTTTTGTTTTATTTTTGTTTTACTTTATGTTTTGTTTTTTGTTTTTATTTATTTATTTAATTATTAAATAAATAAAAACATGTGTTACTCTAAATTAATAAATTATTTTATTAACATTTCTTTTTAGTTCTTAATAAAAATTATTATTAATATATAAATAAAATATAAATATAAATATAGGTAAGAAAAGTACAAAAAAATTGAAGGTTTTTAATGGGAAACATGTGAGACCCAATATTTGTTAATCTGCGATGTTTATTGCTAAATGGGGTTGAATTTGTAAGGATAAGTTTTGTGTTTTAGTAATGTGACATATTGAGTAGCGTAAAAAAAAAAGCCCCGGTGTAAGAGATGCTCTCTGTTGAAAGCAATGAGAGTCCAGATTAATGATGATTTTAAGGTAAAATATTGTGAGTCATAATGTCCAAAATTAGTGTTAGCTTGGTCGAAATGTAATTAAAAAAAATGTAATTAGAATAACGAAGTGAAAATACGTGAAACTTAAAGTTGGACTTGGACAGCATAATTTTCTGAATTACCAAAGTGCTTTAAATCCGACCCGGCTGGTATATTTTGTCTCGTCGGTTCACATAGATTCAACTTCAAACCTCCGCAACCCACAACAATCTCATTCTTCGCTTCGGTACCAGCACACAGTTCAGGCACACACACACGCACATATATATTTCGCAACCCACGACAATCTCATTCTTCGCTTCGGTACCAGCACACAGTTCAGACACACACACACGCACATATATATATAAGAGAGAGAGAGAGAGAGAGAGAGAGAGAGAGAGATTATTTGATCTGTTTATGTTTTAGGCTGTTACAGCTTGAGTTATATTTGCTTTTGCAGGTGCTAGCATATTTATTTTGCACCCTTTTGGTTTAACTATGTCTTCAGCTCAGGACCCATTTTACATTGTGAAGGAGGAGATTCAGGATTCTGTAAGTGCCTTTTTTTCTTCTCAATTCTTAGTTCGAGATCAATTTTGCTTTCTTTATTTTAAGGTGGTTTTAATTATTTTGCTAATCGAGTCTTGAGTTTTATCTCTCTTCTATTTTTTATTTTACATTGACTAGTATACCTGCTATCTCAAAATTTTCCAGAATCAAAAGGCTTTGTTGATGTATTTTTACGATGGTTTTGAGGCACTTTATATTATTGATTGTTTTGAACTGTTGATGGCTTTGCCTTAGGTCATTCTTGAGTGAACCAAGGTATCATAGGATCATAGTATACACATGGTTTGTTGTACAAGGTCGCCCCAGGGAATTACATTTCTGATGCGAACTTAGAGCTTAGTGATCCGACCTAAGTTGGTAGTAAGTGGAGGTTGCATAGCTGTGAACATGATAGCATATTTATATTGCCCTCCAAAGTTTTGCCTATTAAATTTCATTCCTGCAGCTTGTTTCAAGAATTATACCGATGTTGTATGGCAGAAAATGCCAAAAAAAATGGCTCTTTTGCAAAATGTGATACTCTTTTCTCTTGTATGAGAATCTAGCACATGTCTTTTAATAGGTTGTTATCTAGCAATTTGAGCTTAATGAATATGATTTTCATGGGTATTTTATACTAGTTTTATGGGTTCCGTTTTAGTACGTGAAAAAGTTTGTTTGTTGATTGTATCTTTCCGTTTGAGCACCTGTCTAAAGTTGTTTCAAATATATGTGTGTAGTCAATGGACCATGACCACGAACTTCTTTCAAATGTTTATTTGATTGGGCATACTCTTTCATTGCCGTCAAGGGGATTTCAGTTATACCTAACTCTAAAAGAAGTTCTTAATTGTGGCTTTATTCAGTTTTTCGAGTGTTCGGATTGTAAGTTTAACCAACCAATCTTGCTTGTTTAGATTGATAACTTGCTCTCCACCTTTCATCGATGGGAACGGATGCTTTCAGATAACGGAGAGAAACTGCGCCTTAGTAAGGAGCTTGTTGCTGGGTGTGGAAGCATTGAATGGCAGGTATGACTCTATATTTGAATCTTTCAGGAGTGTGTTTCTTTTTTCTTTTTCCTTTCCCTTTTTTTTTGGTTCACTAAGTGATACCGAGTCATGTTCCATGATGTTCGTGTTAATTTTACAATATCAATCACGTAATGTGATGTCTATAGCAATTATCTCAACTCATCGCCGTCTCATGATATCTTCCATGTAACTGGAACACCTGTGATGTTGACGGTTTTGGAATTTTATCTCATTTTCCTTCCTATAAAGGTTGCGACAAGAAGGGTAACCGGCGTAAAACTTTGCTGCTTTGTTTTTTTGCCTGAATTTATAGTATTAATTAATTTTAAACAATTGATTGACACTATAATTTTCATGCCACCGACCCCAACATAGTTGGGATTAAGGTGCAGTTGTTGATGGTTCACTAAGTGATAATGGCTCTGAAATACTTACCTTCACGCAACTAATGTTTTCACATATATTTTGTCATAGCATGTAATTATCCTCTCTTTTATTCTTGATCATTATGGTTACACCAATGACTTTAATACTACTATAACTATTCATGGTACCATTTCCTAGTGTTTAGCATAAATGTATCGAATATCAATTGCTTCCAGAGTCTGATAAGTAGAGTTAAGTCATTTGTCTATCACATCATTGCTGAAAATTGCTTTCCTGATAGGAAGGTAGATGAGTTGGACAAGACAATTGTTGTTGCTTCTAGAGATCCTGCTTTATATGGTATTGATGAAGTGGAACTTGATAAAAGAAGGAGATGGACTAGCAATGCTCGTGGTCAGGTATCAGCTGTTATATTAACATTAGATTGGTTACCCACTTACTCTTATTCTGGAATTCTGTGTAAACTGATTTGTTTCTCATTGCCATAATTCTGAAATTTAGACAAGTTAATGGTAGATTGTTCTTTTTGTTCGTCAATTGATCAAGTTTCTTAGCACGTGGGTTTTCTTTTGGCCAATAGGTAAAATATGTGAATAAGTCAGTCATAACAGGACGTGAGTTGAACGGAACAAGCACCTCTAATTTCAATGGAATGCATCGTGAACTTATGAGACTGCCGAATCCCCATCAATCCGATCAATCAAGTCAGTACCATGCGCAAGATAATGGTGATTTCATATCATCAGAATCTGATAGACAGTTACTTCTGATAAGGTACGCATTATTGTTTTAATCCTTGTTTAGTTTTTTTCCTTTCTTTAATCTAAACCTTTAAGTTTTCACTGAAAGTTAAATTGTGGATTTCATACATATTTGGTGTTGAGGCGCGAAAAGCATGGGTCTTATATTATATGGAATTGTTTCAAAGTCAATTTTTCCAATTTATAACAATATAACTAGTCGGGTAATGCAATTATGTTTTATTTGGTGAATTTTCATTGAAAATTGATCATTTCCAATTTTCACCTTTTCATGGAAATAGGATTATTGAAACACAACCAAAGAGTTTTTCAGTACAATCACGCAAATATATATGCAAACACACTTCGAAAACTACAACCTATCGATTTTTCACTACACTCACAAAAATCTATGTCAATAATGCACTTTAGAAATTACAACCAACATATGATGTTTATTAATGTACATGGACATTCAGACAACCAACAGAACATATTTTTATTTTTCACACGAAAACTATCAATTTCCCCAAATTCAGTTTTAACACTAGAAATCAGAAAAAATGGAATATAAACAATTCCATACAAGACTATTTTTTTTCCTCTTTGTACGAGGATCATTATATCTTCTGAATATATGTTTGTTGCCATTAATAAGGACTTCACCTATTACCTACTTTGTAATGTTTGAAGAGTCATATTTTTTAGCATGTCGGGGCTCTAACAGTGGTTGAGTGAACGCTATTTTTTTTAAGTGGTTCAAATAAGAGAACTTTATGAGCGACTCTGTAGTAAGAAACTTCCTGGATTTCATGCATAATTTCAACCATTAATTGCTAGTCCATTATTTAATTGTGCTTTTGAATCTCGGATTTGCTTCATATTTTTCCAGCTGATGTTCAATGGTACATTTGTAAGTCTCACTAATAAAGTTGTAATGAAGGACATTCGTTTTGGAAGTATTGATCAGTGGAGGTGGGTTTTTTACGAATCCGTGTGGATATGCATCAGATTAATATCCTAATGAACATATATGATGGATTTGAATTTATTTGGTTGTGAGAGTTACTTTGTTTATGTTCAATGCTAAATCTTCTTTATGACTTGATAGATTCCTACTCTACTCCAACTTGGAATATTTGTTTCATGATCATGCGATCTATAACTCCGAATTAGTCGTTGATCATGAGATGAGTCAAAATCATGTAATGTTCAACCACATAATATGGTTACAAAATGGCGGGCTTGTATGGTTATGTTTCCATGATCATTTTCCCGATTCCAGTGTTAGAAAATGAATCTTGAGAATTTATCTATCTTCATGTGAAAATAAGGATTATAATTGGATGAGTAGTTTTTTATGTATATAATTATTTGAAGGTTATAATATTAGTAAGATGGTCGGTGGTGGATCCCATTAGATCGATAAAATTGAAAAATAACATTTTTTTAAGAAGACAGTGGTGCTAGTGGTAGAATTCATACAAAAAGATGATGTGATTGATGAGTGACGTGTGGTAGTGTTGAAAAATCAAAATTAGAAATGTAATTTCGAATGGAAAAAGTTACAAACAGACAAGATTCGGTTTTGCTGAATAGTTGGAAAGTGGAAATGGGCCCTTGGAAATGAGAACCTACAAGACTGAGGATTTTGTGCTCACCGTTGAAGAATAATGGAACAGCTCTCACTTGGGAAGGTTCCGATTGTTAGACTTTGGACCAACAATGAAGATGAAATCCTTAGAATTTGGACCAACAATGAAGACGAAATCCTTAGGCATTAAATATCCCATTTCTCATTTTACACTGTTTCAAAAACTTGAATTATTTTTTTTTACCTTTTGTAACGGAATGGAAGTATCCATTTTGTGTTCTCATCTATAATATAAATGACAATGGTGTGTTTTTGGTCGCAGTATGAACTTGAAAAGACCACTTTAGCCCTCCCATCCGTGTTGAATTTAATAATATAAAAATTTGAAAATAATAAATTTTCAAAAGTACCCTTAGACTATCAAATTAAAAAGGACAATTATTTTTCTAACTTTTTTTGTTCCCGACAGTTGTCCGGTGGACCTCCGAAAATCAGCCACTTTTTTTTTTCATCGTCCGCTGGTCAGCCTGTTCTCCAACCCGCCATTTTTTTTTGGGCAGCCGGTCGGTTCTCTGGGCCGCCGGACCTCCAGCGACGGGCCATTTTTTTTTCCGGCGGCCTGCCAAATTCTTCTCCGGCTGACACCAACGGCTCTCTAGTGAAGGGCCTTTTTTTTCCCGGCCACCTGCGAACATGTTTTCCTGCGGCGGCCCACGTACCTCCGGTGACTGACCATTTTTTTTTAACCGCCGACAGGCCTCCGGCTACGGGACATTTTTTTTTTATTTTTTTTCCCGCCACCGGCGGCGTGACTTCGAGCGAGCGCATTTTTTTTCTTGGGGGCCGCTTGCCGGCCTATTCTTGGCGGACCTCCGGCAGCTGGGCAGTATTTTTCTTTTCCCTTCTAGTTGCCACCTGCCGACCGCGGGTCTATTCTCTAGCGGCTGCCGACTTACCTCTGGCGACCGAGCAATTTTTTTCTTTTTCTTTTTGTTTTTTCCGGCGACTAGGTACTTTTTTTGCGGCCGCCTTCCGGCCGTCGACGGACTTCCGGCAGCTGGTCATTTTTTTTCTTTTTTTTTGCTGCCGTTTGCTGACCTATTCTCTGACGGGCCACCTGTCGGCCATTAGCGGGCTTTCGGTGACATGTTTCTTCCTAGGAAGGTAATTTGGTAATTTGATAAGTTTAATCCAATTATGGCACCACCACCGATGGCACAGATTATCATTAGTTTTATATAAAAATAACATCTCAAACCTATAATTCCAGCTCCCAACCCCATATAGTATGCACAACCCTAAAATATTATATTGGCTCATTACTATCAACTATACATACTTTGTATATTACCATTTTCAAATTATATTATTCTGATGAGACCCACCACATTTTGAGCCATCCAAAAAGATAATTCAATTTGAAGTACAATTATTATCATAAATTATTACATTATATAAAACTTTGAAAATTGTATACCACCACATTTTTTTTTGAGGTGAATGGCATAACATATCTACTGGATGAGCAAAGTTTTGAGATGGAGGAAATCAATGATTGAATTGATGAAAGAAAATTGGAAAGCGGACAAGGTCTGAAGGGCTACGTAAGCGAGAAGTGAGGGGTATATTACATGAGGGAAATGGTGGCGAAAAAACTGATACTTTTGGGTGTTATTACTAGGAACATCCTAAAGACCTGGAAGTGCGAGGGCTCTACAAAAAAAGCTATGTAATGCTATCAAAATTTACTGGTTTGGAACCCAATTGGGAGAGCCATATCGGATTAACGCTGGGAAATGTATGAAACTGCGAGGCCTGGAAGTAATTTAGAATGTGAAACCTCTGTAGGGGATGTGTTGGAGGCTGATAAGTATTGGCATTGTGAAGAATAATCGTTGATGTTGATAATGTGCAGGAGCGATTTGGGCTCATCTATAGATGAAGGGAGAGGCATGAGGCCACGGTTGCGGATGTTGCAGGCTCAATCTAGCAGATCATCATCATTATTATTATTATTATTATTATTATTATTATTATTATTATTATTATTATTATTATTATTATTATTATTATCTGTTATTATTATGGGCCTGTAGTCTGTGTGGTTAATATATAAGTAGTATTATTAGTAGAAACAGTTATCTTTTTAAGTTTTCAGAATCTGTCTCGGCTTGGGCGGAAGATACTCCGTAAAAAGAATGATTGTTCTATTGATTATTAATTTCCATTTGAATGGGCTTATAAACCCTTGACTTTATCAATTTGCTCCGACGTGCCGCTATGAGGGACACGAGGATGGAAACTCACATGGAGACGGTAGAGAAGGGTTTGGAGATATCGGGCGAATTAACAAAACAAGGATCACAGGCCGGAGTTTATCGAGGCATGTTATAGGGTGGATATCACATTTGGTAGGATTAGACCGCATGTTGTTGCGGTGGATGCAATGGTTGCTTCACGGCCAACCGAGCATGACGTGGTCAGAATTCACGTGCGTGCTTCTCCAATGTTTTGGCGACCACCCAAACGCCAACCCGCTGGAACCCCTAGCAGCCACGGTACAAATAGGAACGGTAGATGTGTTCGTGGCGAAAGCCGCCAATGTGCATGGAATTTCAGATTCACACTTTCTGGGGCTATGTTTGAAAGGTCTCAGTACTGATATTCGGGTTCGCATTCGTTCCAAGACGTGGTTGATTTGTTTAAATGATACAACTTGCCCGTGAAATTAAATAGGGAAGACAGGTTCTACGAGGGCCGCATACGGGGTATGCTCCTCCTTGGTACTCATATTACGGGTTGGTCGGGTTGGGGAGATTCAAATTTACTCCCCCATCTCAGGGCTGAGCCCCCCTTTAAACAGGTTTAGTTATGTGGGATTTCCCCCGGGTCAAGGCGTGACCCGATCCAACGGATTAGTCGTGCCGTGTGGGTCGGTGGTAGCCTCTCCATCGGTATGGTCCGCCCATAGTTGTCAATAGCGGTGCCCTGAGCGCTACAGGCCGCTATTCGCCACTGAAAACTATGGTCCGCCCGAGCCAACACTCGAACACGGCAAATGTCTCATGATGAATATGAATCTGAAAGCAAAAGGATTGTGTTTTAATGGTGGGAACCGTACCATCCTTTAATCAACTGTGAGGGTAAATTGTTGTGTGTTTTAATTACAGTTGATTAAGAGGGTAATGGGGAGGCGGGGGTGGGAGTCATGCCTGAATATGTGGTGGTGGAGGTGGAGGAATTGGATGAATCCGAGTGCCTTAATATTGAGTTGTCCCCTCTGACCGTCGAGGGGTTCGATAAACCACGAAAATGAAGCTGATGGGCCGTAGCCAGTTTGGTGGTTCGAGTTATGATGGATAGTGGCGTGAGCCACTGTTTTACTGTCATTATGGCCTTTTAGCGGAATTTAGTGGTCAAATAGCGGAAAATAGCGACCCATGATCGTTAAGTGGGTTATATTGTCGTTATGGCCTTTTAGCTGAATTTAGTGGCCAAATAGCGGAAAATAGCGAATAGCGGTGCCCTGAGCGCTACAGGCCGCTATTCGCCACTGAAAACTATGGTCCGCCCGAGCCAACACTCGAACACGGCAAATGTCTCATGATGAATATGAATCTGAAAGCAAAAGGATTGTGTTTTAATGGTGGGAACCGTACCATCCTTTACTCAACTGTGAGGGTAAATTGTTGTATGTTAAATTACAGTTGATTAAGAGGGTAATGGGGAGGCGGGGGTGGGAGTCGTGCCTGAATATGTGGTGGTGGAGGGGGAGGAATTGGATGAACCCGAGTGCCTTAATATTGAGTTGTCCCCTCTGACCGTCGAGGGGTTTGATAAACCACGAAAAATGAAGCTGATGGGCCGTAGCCAGCTTGGTGGTTCGAGTTATGGTGGATAGTGGCATGAGCCACTGTTTTGTAAGTAGTGCGATGGCGAGGACCCTTGGGGTAGAGGTTGATGAATTCGTAAAGCCGATGGTTCGTTTGGGGGATGGCAGATGTGGGTGGATTTCGGGGCAATGTGGGTCTGTAACAATTACTTTGAGTGGTGCCCACTTTATTATTGATTGTTATGTGTTTCCATTTTGCGGGGTTGCTATGGTTTTGGAAGTGATACTGCTTGCTACATTGGGAAATGTGAAGACAATTTCTTCATGAGGGTAAAGCCGTATCACTATGGCGACCCCTCGTTGGCTCCTGTCGCGATCTCTGCAGCTACCTTGCAAAAACTCTGGACATTGAGGAGTGTTGGGTCTTGTGGAAAGTGCATATGGAGGTTGGCTGTCTGTGCGTCTGCAGGAGGTGCGGGCGGTCGAAATGGAGCCGGTATTGGAGGAGTTTTGGCACGTATTTAGGGAAACAATAGGATTGCCACCGAGTCGTACCACAGATCATTGGATTCTGCTACTACCCGGGGCGGCGCGAGTGTCTCTGTGGACACATCGATACGATCAGACACGAAAGGATGAGATGGAGCGTCTAGTGGTGGAGATGTTGGCGGTAGGAATTATACAGCGTAGTTGTGGGATGTACTCTAGCCCCATGTTATTGGTGAAAAAGAAGGATGGGAGTTGGCGGTTCTGTGTGGATTAATAGGAGTTGAATATGCGGACAGTGCCCAAAAAATACCCAATTCTGGTAATTCAAGAGATGTTGGATTAGTTACACGGTGCACATTGTTTCAGTAAGCTTGATCTGCGGGCCGGAGATCATCAGATCCGTATTGCGAGGAAGACGTTCCAATGTCGGCATTTCGAACACACTCGGGTCATCACAAGTTCCTTGTCATGCCATTTGGGCTCACAAAACGACATTCTATGCTATGTTGAACGAATTATTTCGACCACATCTTCGGAAGTTCTTTTGGTATTTTTGACAATATTCTCATTTATAGCTGGATGTGGGTAGAGCATTTGCAGCATGTAAGGGACCCGGGGTCCTGCAACTGTTGAGCACCAATTATTTTGTGGTGAATTGCAACAAGATTTAAGTACTTAGGGCATATCGTGGCGGTTGATGGGGTCCGCATGGATCCGGAGAAGGTCTCGGCAATCTTATAGTGGCAGCGGCCTATCACCTTGCGAGGGGTTCGAGTGTTTTTGGGCCTTACAAGATATTAGCGGTGGTTTGGGAATGATCGGCCAGCCATTGGCGGGATTGTTACAGAAAGAGATGCCCAAAACAGTGACATGGACTCCGGAGGCGCATAGTGCTTTTGCCACGCGGCAGAGGGCCGTGACCTCGGCTCCTGTGTGAGTCGCCCCGACTTTTGCTTTGCCTTTTGTGATTCAATGTGATGCTTTCGAAGAGGGTTAGGGGCGGTCTTAATGCAATTTGGATGACCGATTGCGTATTTTAGCAAGGCATTGACAAGAAGAAATCTAGCCAAGTCGGGCTATGAGATGGAGTTGATGGCGGTTAGTTCTAGCTGTTCAAAATTGGAGATCGTACTTGGTATGGCCAAAATTTGTGGTTCGAACCATAGATAGATAAATCCACAAACGAAATAATGGAATAAACGAAATAGATAGATACATCCACAGATGAGTCTCCTCAGAAGAGGGCAGAGAGATAAATCTCTGCCACAACTGTAGTTGCCGCAATATTATCTATCAAAGATGAATCTGACTTCTAGAGGAGTCTTATTTAAATAGTCTCCAACCCTAACCCTAACTAACAAAAGCCCGCGTGCTGTTTATTCTATACTCTAATTAAAAGAATCCAACTTACATTAAAGCCCATTACTAAAATAATAAAGGATAATTATAAGATGTCTATCAGATATCAGCATGGATTTTATTACGGGGTTACCGCGATCCTTCCGTACGGATTGCGTGCTTGTAGTTGTGGATCGGATGTCCAATTATGCTCATTTCATAGGATTGAACCATCCCTTTACGGCTCGGAAAGTAGCCGCAGTATTCGCACAGGAGATCGTGCCGCTTCATGGAGTGCTGCGATCGATCGTATCAGATTGGGACTCAATATTTGTAAGCTCGTCTGGGTTGGAGCTATTTAGGGCAGTTGGTACAAAACTGAGGATGAGTTCAGCCTATAATCCAGAAAAGTACGGCCAAACAGAGGTGATGAATGGATGTTTAGACATATTTGCATTGTTTCGCCTCCAAACAACCAAAGAAGTGTACTGTACGGTTATCTTGGGCCGAATATTGTCTTAGTACAGAGTATCATTCGGGTACCGGTCGTATGCCGTTCGAAGTTGTTACGGTAGCCCCCACACACACACACACACACACACACACATGATAACTCAATTCTTGCCGCGAGAGATCCGAGTGAAGGCGGTATCGGATGAGTTAGAGGACCGCCAACCAGATGTTGGTGCAGCTCCATTTTCACTTGGAGCGGGCGCAACGATCAGCAAATAAACACAGACGTGATGTCCACTATGAGTTGGGTGATATGGTGTTTTGGAGTTACATCCTCGACGACAGGCCACGATTTTTAAGCCTTCAAACACGAAATTGGCGACCTAATAGGGAAAGTGGGCAGCGCCGCGTAGGTTGAAATAATGGTCCGATTCTCGGGTACAACTGGTGTTCCATGTGTTCCATTTAAAACCGATGGCGGGGGAACACGGGGTGGTCGGAGCATTGCCACGGGAGATGTTCGCGGAGGAGCCGGAATTTGAGCCGGAGGCTGTGTTGGGAACCCGAAACAACCAAAGTGAGGGGGTCGAAGTGGCAAAAGTAGTGATCAAATGGCGCGGGAAGGCGGACGAGGAGGCCATGTGGTTGGATGTGGCTCATGTAAAGGGGCAATTCTCCGACTTTTGCCTTGAGGACAAGGTTGTTTTAATGGCGAGTGAGTTGATAAGGAGCGGGAGCGATTTGGGCTCGTCACGAAGGGAGAGGCCGCGGGTCGCGGATGATGCAGGCCCAATTGGGCAGATTATTATTTTTAGTTGCTATTATTATTGTTGTTATTATTATTATTATATTTATTATTATTATTATTATTATTATTATTATTATTATTACTACTACTATTATTATTAACGGGCCTGTAGCCCATAGGGTTAATATACAAGTAGTATTATTAGTAAAGTTAGTTATCTTCTTCAGTTTGGAGACTCTGCTTTGGCCTGGACGGAAGATATTCCGTAAAAAGAACGATAGTTCTTGTTGATTGATTATTAATTTCATATTTAATTTCTGTTTGATTGTGCTTATAAACCCTCCACACTCTCAGATGTATTTTTATGCTTAAAATATTTCCTTTCCTAAATTTTACCATATGCTCCAATTGAGTTTTGAGGACTCCTGAATAGTTCTGTATATTCGTTCACCTTTCTCTCTATATGATAACATGTGGAGGAAAAAAAAGTATATGAACGAGGTAGAACACTCGTTCGATCTGTATATCAATAAATACCGGTAGGATGCTTATTGATAAGTAGATTTATGCTATCTATCAATATTTCCTTTCTTGACTCTGATTAGTTTTTCTCGTGCAGGCAACAGGATGAAGAACTGGATGAACTCAGTGCCAGTGTACAAAGAATTGGAGGAGTTGGGCTTACAATACATGAGGAGCTCCTTGCTCAGGTAAATTTGTCCAAACCAAAATGATTAATTCATATGCAAAGGTCTGTTGCTTTAGTATGCTCAAGTCTTCTCAGGTCTTTCCAATTTCAGTAGATATGAGTACTTCATTAACTTTCTTCAATCATAAAAACAATCCATATATCAGGAGAAAATTATCGACGAATTGGGCATGGAGATGGACAGCACATCAAATCGTCTAGATTTTGTTCAGGTAATCTTTTTGTTCACTTTTATTCAAGTACTGGTTTCTGCTAATGCTTCATGAGTAATGTGATTTGTAACCCACGATTCAGAATTTGAGCTGCTTTTTATTCGATTGTGTAGCTTTCATTTACGCTTGTTGATCATCTCTTGTTTTTTTCTTTTTTTTTTTGTTTGTAGAAAAAGGTTGCTATGGTTATGAAGAAGGCTGGTGCCAAGGGTCAAATAATGATGATACTGTTCTTACTAGTTTTGTTTATTGTTCTGTTTGTTCTAGTCTTCCTCACATAAGATGAGAGAGTTGTAATAGCAGAATTGAGTTTTTGCATGAGGAGAGTTTTCATATGGGAACTAGAATAAACCTGTATTTTTTTTCTCTGTTTCTTTCCTGTAACTGTATTTCTTGTGGGAGGCAAGCAATGATTGGAGGTGACGCATGATCAGAACATGAATGGTATTTTATGGGATGTAATCCTATTTAAGTGAGCAATTTCTTATGGGCTGTTCAATTTAGGTTCTTGGTTTTACCATACTACGGGTTGCATGAAATTTTAATAGAGATAAATATATTTCTCGTTATGATGTTTCATTTGACAGTCCAAAAAGTGAGAGTTGAGTTCTAGTTTTTCGTTGATAAGTTCAATAGATACTTGTAACCACCTTACAGTTACCGGGCAAGATGGGCAAATCTTACTGTCGATAGGATGGATACAGTTGATCTGTCTTTTTCATCTTGAAAACGGGGGCGTTTTTTTTCCCTTTTCCTTTTTCCCCCATTCCTTTTTTGAACACTCCCTATATATATTTTGAAATATACCGACTTATATCTAAGAGCATTTTGGAAATCAGCTTCTGAAAGCCTGGAATATTTAGGCGTTTCCTTCTTACATAGTTGAGCAAAGACTCCTTATTCTTTGGTTCTGGATTATAATGGAATAAAACAAAATGACTCATTAAAGTGGCTGCACTTCTTTTTCTTATGAAGTACTAGTCATTCTATGCAATTCTCGATGTAATTTTTATTTTGGATCATTCGGAAATAGTCTCTCTGTGTTAAGACAGAGGTAAGGCTGCGTACATTCGATCCCCCCTTACCCCGCTTTTTGCGGGAGCCGTTGAGACATTGGGGTAATGTTTTTGTTGTTGTTGTGCTTCTTACATAGTTGATACTTCAATACACAGTTGATAAAAACCATAGCTAGTCACAAAGGTTTCAGATATGAAGTTCCCTAAATGACGTGTACTCGTACAAAAACTAAGAGGGTATATTTTTTAAAGTTAGTCGATGTAATGAATGATGATTTGGGAAGAATCAATTATAGTTGTCACGACACTCAATTTTGTCATGAGCATCCACAATAAAACATAGAACATGATTAGTCTTGTGTCCAAAGACAGAGAAAACTCCTCAACTTAGAGCTGTGTATATTTGATCAAGTTGGTTGGAACAAAAGTTAGTGCAATTATTGAAAATAATTTTTGTGGAGCTTGACATTTGTTCAGTAAAAGAGCGATACCTCCTTCATTAGGAAGGCTATGGATGAAGGATCAGATGGTCTGGAAACTAGACTTCCATGTATTTCTACTTGCACCTTTTAGATCATTGAAATCATATCCTAGTGCTCGTTTCAAGTTGTTGCTTTAACATTTCTTAGTTTGGGTGATAAAGCAAGGTTGAAGCCATCTTCAATGGCATAAATGTTGATCCAAAAACATGGCAATGACAGCCAGCCTTAGGCGCGTTTAAGCATGTGAAAATGCAGTAGGGTGTTCGACATTGATATCAGTCAATGATTCTTTTGATAACTCCAACTTGGTAATCTTGCAGTGAAAGTAGGAATGTAGGTACAACTAAGGCTATTCAAGAACCACTTAATCTATTTAGAACTTTCAAAGCAAAAACAAATACCAGGAAGGATGAGCCTAGACTTCATCAAAAGTTTAGACAAAATCCACCCAAGTGATTCATTATTGAGCAACGGTTTTGTAAGACCAAACCAAAAATGCTACCAAAGAGAAAAAATTCATTCACATTCTTGCACAATCACAATAAAGAAACTAAAAAGAATTTTATCCACCATGATCAACTTCATTATGTAATACCACCAGTATTACATGCTGTTTCACGTTGAGCTCGTTTCTTTTTCTACTATATAATTGAATAAATGTACTCCATTGTGATAAATGTGTTTTTATGTATGTTTGGACCGCATTATCACGAATAAAGTTGTTCGCATTATTTATTTTTTGTGATGATTGATGATTTGTCGGTGACATACCTTTGATATCGTTGGGCGATTATCGATGCGAATATGATGGTGGCCAACGTCTTGTTCCCCGAGAAATCGCTCGACGAGATTGAAGGGGAGTCGCGTTATAAAGAATTAATGTGATAATAACTTAGTGAACAACTGAACCTTACGTACGCTATCCGCTAAGTATTATGTACGCTAAGTGTGGTAACATTACGTACGCTAAAGATTATACCTTACGTACGTAACGCAGTCTTCGGTCTTTGGACGGGAATCTTCGTTGGATGTTCCGCATAGTCAGACCAGCTTTCGGCGCGACAGCTACAGGGAAAGTCAACAAGTGCTACGTACGTTAACCGATCCTCGTTACGTACGTAACGATATGTGTTATTTCAGTCACTGAGATCTGGGTTTTCCTTACGTATGTTAACCGTTCGAGATAACGTGCGTAACATGTCTTACGTACGTAAAGCTTTAGGCCTAACATACGTAAAGCCATTCTGAATTTATAAAAAGGACACCCTTCCCTTCATTTCTTCCGACCCAAAAATTGTCCCTTCCTCTTGTACACTGTCTTCCTCCACCCATAAATCGATTTTAACCTCCCTAATCAAGTGCTATCTTGTTAGAGCGTGTTGGATAAGCTCCGGGGAAGGTCTTGAAGGTGTTATCCTCCCGTTCTTCTTCATCCTTCGTCGTTCTTCTTCGTCTCTTGTCAATTAAGGTAAGTTTTTCGAATCTTAAATTCATTTCAGTGTTGTTATACGAGTCATACTAAATTTCGGATGCCTTGGGTAGTTTAAGAACTTTCGATGATGATCGGACCGGTGGAAATCTATCACAATTTTTAATCGTAACCTATCAAGCTAGTAATTTGAATGAATGACAGTAGTGCTCGTAGTTGGATTGTGAAACTCACAATCGAATTTGTAAATCACCAACACCTTAGGATCGCCTTGTTGAAGATTGAAATTATAATCCTACTTTCATGTTATAAATCCGTTGATAATTTCTTGATGAACTAATTAATGATTATCAAGTTGGATAGGTATTCGAACATGTTAGGATTCCGGGAGATTAGTGCTTAATTGTTATATTCTAGAAATTCGAATTACAGTAAGTGATGTAATTACGATGGCTATTAGTCATAATCACAATGTAGGAATGTTGTATTAGAACATTGTGGATCAACGAGATGATAAATTGTAATATGGCGGACCGGGGAAATCAGTATTGTGCATTGTGGTTAAAAACAGAAAATTTTTGGTCCCGGCGACATGAACAACCAGGTTTAGAATCCTAACGGGACGGGAGAAATTTTCGTTAATCATCATTATCACCATAAGGTATTAATCGACGAACATGTAATAGGTTGAGCTTCCGGGTGTGGTCGATCGAGCCGTTGTGTTATCAAGGGAGTAACTCTCGTCAGACTTGAGGCAAGTGAATCTTGCTCGGACTATATGTCTTAAAATTTCAGAATATTACATGTGTTACTATCTGTGGAGTGGTGCTCGTTTTATTTATCTTGTCCGGAGTATTCCTGTGTAGATGCTTCCGTGACCCTTGGCTGCGGCCTTGGGAGTTTATATGTTGATATATCTTGTGGAACTGTGTTGCGGGATAAAACCTGAATGGTACCCACGTCCGGAGTATTCCTGTGTAGATGCTTCCGTGACCTTGGTTGTGACCTTGGGAGTTTATGTGCTGATAAAAGAGATAACGTTGAATATTCGGTGATAACATTATTCTCTGGATTTATCTGATTCTAATTCTATCGATGAATTTGGTTCGTTTTGTCTGACCTAGGTTGACTGACACGATGCGTCGTTTCAGGCAAATTTGTTGAATATATGGAGGACATTCCCGAAGGTTCCGGTCAGGCTTGAGCAGTGTTGGGGAGAAGGCCCGTTATTTTCTTGAAATAAAGTTTGAACATTCCACGTTGTGTAATAACCGTATGTACGGACATTATTTTCCTTTGTATTTCAGTTCGTACGAATGCTTTCATAAGAATACTTTCACAAACTACTTGTTGAATAAATTGTTTTGAAACCCTTTTAAAACTTGCCTTGTGTGTCCCACTCGGGATTCACGGCACTGTGGCGTCCCAGTTAAACTTTGGGGGCATTACAGAAAATGGTATCGGAGCCGAACACTCACGTGGAAAATTATATCAAAATATTTTGAAAACGTTTTACCTTCAAAAGTCCAACACTCCTGACGACCGTAACTCCTCGAGGAATGTCGAGGTAAAATACACGTAAGCTCTTGAGAATCAGGTATAATGTTTGAATTTAGTAAGAACTCGGAGAATGTTTGTACTAAACTGACCTTCTAGATCGAACGATTATCACTAATGGCACGTCGTGGAGCTAGGAGGAACGTAAACGATGCACAGTGTTACGCTATGAATCAGTAGGAAGACAGGAACACTGGTGAAACTAATCCAGCCGGAAATCAGCCACCGCCCGTTAATCAAAATGAACAGGAGGCAGAAAACCAGAACAATAGGGGATTGGATCCAGCCTTCATTCCGACCCTCGCCCAGACCATTGCTATGGGGATCGCTCAGGTAAACCAGGCAGAACAGGTGCCGGTCATTAACATAAAATAGAACACTGGGAAGGACCGTTGGCTGGGAGAGATGCTGAAGGCCAGACCACTATTATTCGACGGATCAGGGGATAATCACGTAGACGATTAGATCTACAAGATGGAGACTACCTTCGAGCCTTCGAGGTGATCGGTTGCCCAGGGAACCGAAAAGTACCGCTTGGAATCAACCAGCTCCGCAACACCGCAGCCCGATGGTGGAGAACCTATAAGCCGGAGGACAGAGTCGTCGGGTGGACCGAGTTTTCCAAACTATTGAGAGACGAGTACTGCCCTCGGTCAGCTCAGACTGCTCGAGCGCAGAGATTCTTCAGTGTAGGACCTCAGAACTTGCCGGTACCAGAAATCATTCGAGCTTATAGGACCGAAATAAACTATGTCGCACAGATGGTTCCATCCGAAGATCAACGAATTTGCCACCTTGCTCAATGGCTGCAGGAAGATGTTCAACGTTACGCGGCTGGATTTCACTGCACCAATCTGAGGGCATATGAGGACATGGTCACAACATACGCCGGTACGGTTGTCAGTTCAGATACCGGGCATAACCAAAAGAAGTAGAAGACATCTAATCAGTCCGGGAGCACCAGTAGAATGAAATCAGGAATTAGGTTCTCCTCTAAGTCAGCAGTTTCGTTCCAACAGAAAGGGGCATCTGACGGGTCCCCTCGCCGGAACTGTTTCAATGGTGTCATAGCGGGGCACACCATGAGTCAGTGTCGTAAGGCGGCTACAAAATGTTTTTCATGCGGAAGGGGTGGGCACATGTCTCGCTACTGTTCACGGGTCAATCCTACACTAAATTTAGCTCCTCAGAGTCAGCAAGGTTCAGTACAGATGTACAGAGCATCCGCCGTGTCCGATCACCGATCTCTACCTTACTAAACTCCTCCATACAGTGCCGGAAGAGGACGTGGGCGCGAGAGAGGCACTGCACCCTCCTCGGAAACACTGCCATCCCGCGTTCGAACTGAGGGCTATTGATGACCGGACATCACTTGCTGTTTCAGGTACACTTCTTATTAATTCCCAGCCTGTTCATGTACTGTTTGATACTGGAGCGACGCACTCGTTTATATTCGTGGAACGTGTTAACCGTTTGAACCTTCCTTGTGTACCTTGTGAATCTTTTACTGTTAAGCTACCCTAGGGTAGTAGGGTGGGGGGTAATTTGGAAGTTCGAGACTGCCCGATCCGCATTAATGATCTGGGCTGGACAGCAAATCTCATGGTTTTACCACTCCAGAACGAAGATGTTATTTTGGGCATGGACTGGATGACAATGCACAGGACGATATTAGACACCTATCACCTGACCATTTCCATTACGACTCGTGACGGTGCCACTCACATAATCAGAGGCCGAGAACACTTTAGTACTAAGGGGTCCCTCAGTCTCCTTACATCGGGAGTATCTTGTGATGATCGAGGAACGTATTATTGGTGTTATATTCTTCAGGAGGATACATCACAGCTGTCGGTTGATAATATTCCCACGGTGAGCGAATTTCCGGACATTTTTCCCGATGAATTACTAGGGTTTCCACCACGACGAGAGGTCGATCTCTCGATTGAACTTGAGCCAGGAACGACGCCTATATCCAAGGCACCATACAGGATGGCACCAACCGAGATGAAGGAATTAAAGTTACAACTCAAAGAATTGCTAAGAAAGGGGCTCATTCGTCCGAGTACTTCGCCATGTGGTGCGCTGGTCCTTTTTGTGAAGAAAAAGGACAACTCCCTGCGCCTATGTATCGATTACAGAGAGCTAAATAAAGTCACTATTAAGAAATGTTACCCACTTCTGAGGATTGATGATTTACTGGATCAACTACAGGGAGCGACTATGTTTTCAAAGATCGATTTAAGTTCTGATATCACCAATTGAGAATTCTAGAGGAGGATATTCCCAAGACCGCATTTCGATCGAGATACGGACACTACGAGTACATGGTGGTGTTGTTTGACTTGACCAATGCCCCAGCCGTTTTACAGAGTTAATGAACAAGGTTCTGACAGAATTTCTCGATAAGTGTGTGGTGGTTTTTATTGACGAAATTTTAATCTATTCCTGGATCCGACAGGAGCATGAGAAACACTTGAGGCAGGTGTTGAGTGTTTTGAGGCAACACCAACTTTATGCTAAACTTTCTAAATGCGAGTTCTGGATGCCGAAGGTGACCTTTCTGGGACATGTAATTTCAGCAGAAGGCATTAAGGTAGACCCCCAGAAGATCGAGACAGTTATGAGTTGGGAACCACCAAGAAATGTCAAAGAAATGAGGAGTTTCCTGGGATTGGCAGGATATTATCGACGGTTCGTCGAGTATTTTTCTTTTATCGCTAGGCCGTTGACGAATCTACTAAGGAATAGTACCAAGTTTGTCTGGACAACAGATTGTCAGGAGAGCTTCGACGAGCTGAAGAGGAAACTGACTACCGCTCCAGTATTGGTACTACCACAGGGCACAGAGGGATTCGTAACATACACCGATGCGTCTAAGCATGGACTTGGATGTGTATTCATGCAAAATGACAGGGTTATTACATACGTCTATCGACTACTTAAACCATACGAGGTGAATTACCCGACACACAACTTGGAATTGGCTGCAGTGGTCTATGCTATTAAGATTTAGAGACACTACCTTTATGGGGTTACCTGTAATATTTTTACGGACCACAAGAGTTTACAATATATTTTTACACAGAGAGAGTTAAACATGAGGCAGAGGCATTGGCTGGAGCTAATCAAGGATTACGATGTAGAGAATTTATATCACCCTGGGAAGGCCAACGTCATAGCAGATGCACTGAGTCGGAAAACTGCACAGGAGATTACACTATCCGGTTTAACGGTACAGCCGGAATTGCAGCAAGATCTCAGAAGGAATGGCATTGAAGTATGGATACAACAACGCCAGGGACAGTTGTGCTCAATTAACATTCGTTCATCCTTGCTGGACGAGATACGCCTAACATAAATGAAGGACCCGGAACATCGTGCAATCGGCGCAAAGGCCGAAGGGGGAATTATTTCAGACTACAGGATCCAAGGGGACTTGGTGAGATTCAAGAACAGGATTTGTATTCCACCAAATGACGAGCTTGAGCAAACTATACTCAAGGAAGCTCATTCTACTCCCTATTCGGTACATCCCGGGGAGAGTAAAATGTATAAGGATCTGCGGAAGAGCTTCTGGTGGAAGAACATGAAATAGGAAGTAGCGAGATTCGTTGCTCGATGTATGACATGTCAACAAGTGAAAATTGAACACCGCAGATCGGCCGGAATCATGCAGCCCTTACCCATTTCGGAATGGAAGTGGGAGAGCATATCCATGGATTTTGTCACCAAGTTACCTGTAACGGCAGGAGAAAAAGACACGATATGGGTCATTGTAGACCGACTGACGAAGTCGGCACATTTCATCCCAATTCAGGAGACTACCGGAACAGAGCAGCTGGCTACCATCTTTATCCGGGAGATCATGAGACTACATGGCGTTCCCTCGGGAATCATATCAGATAGAGACACTAGATACGTGTCCCGCTTCTGGAAGGCTGTCCACAAGGCTATGGGTACCCAGCTACATTTCAGCACAACTTATCACCCTCAAACAGATGGACAGACAGAACGCACTATACAGACCCTGGAGGATATCTTGAGAGCATGTGTACTCGATTGGGGCAAGGATTGGGCTAAGCAGCTCTGCTTGGTGGAATTTTCATACAACAACAGCTGGCACGCAAGAATAGGCATGGCACCATTCGAGGCCTTGTACGGTAGGAGGTGCAAGTCTCTCCTATGTTGGGATGATGCGTCCGATGTCGTCGCTACCGAGTTAGATCTCATCCAGGAATCTATTAAGAAGATTTCCATTGTTCGAAAACACATGTTAGCAGCGCAGAGCCGCCAAAAGTCATATGCTACGGACCGCCAGCGACCCTTGGAATTTATAGTCGGGGACCATGTTTGGGTCAAAGTATCGCCGATGCGGGGTATTTGATGCTTCGGCCAGAAAGGAAAACTGAGCTCGAGATTTATTGGCCCACTCGAAATATTGGACCGAGTTAGTAAACTCGCTTATCGACTAGCGTTGCCACCATCGTTAAATGGAGTACATAATGTCTTCCACGTCTCCCAACTAAGAAAGTACGTGTACGACCCATGATACATGATTAGTTTCGAAGAGGTAGAGATTTCTAATGATGCTACCTTTAGAGAAGTCCCAACCGCGATTTTGTATCGACGCGTAAAGACACTAAGGAATAAGGCCATACCTCTCGTAAAAGTTCAATGGTCGCACCATGACATGGAAGAAGCGAATTGGGAAACCGAGACGAGCATGAAGGAGAATTATCCCGAGTTATTTTCTTAGTTTCGGGACGAAACTATTTTTAAGGAGGGTGGTATGTAATACCACCAGTATTACATGCTGTTTCACGTTGAGCACCTCGTTTCTTTTTCTACTATATAATTGAATAAATGTACTCCATTGCGATAAATATGTTTTAATGTATGTTTGGACCGCATTATCACGAATAAAGTTGTCTGCATTTGTTATTTTGTGTGATGATTTATGATTTGTCGGTGACATACCTTGATATCGTTGGGTGATTATCGGTGCGAATATGACGGTGGCCAACATCTTGTTCCTCGAGAAATCGCTCGACGAGATTGAAGGGGAGTCGCGTTATAAGGAATTAATGTGATAATAACTTGGTGAACAACTGAACCTTACGTACGCTATCCGCTAAGTATTACGTACGCGAAGTGTGGTAACATTACGTACGCTAAAGGTTATACCTTACATACGTAACACAGTCTTCGGTCTTCGGATGGGAATCTTCGTTGGATGTTCCGCATAGTCAGACCAGCTTTTGGCGCGATAGCGACATGCAAAGTCAATGGGTGCTACGTACGTTAACCGGTCCTCATTACGTACGTAACGATAGGTGTTATTTCAGTCAGTGAGATCTGGATTTTCCTTACGTACGTTAACCGTTCGAGATAACGTACGTAACATGTCTTACGTACGTAAAGCTTTAGGCCTAACGTACATAAATCCATTCTGAATTTATAAAAAGGACACCATTCCCTTCATTTCTTCCGACCCAAAAATTGCCCCTCCCTCTTGTACACTGTCTTTCTCCGCCCATAAACCGATTTTAACCTCCATAATCAAGTGCTATCTTGTTAGAGCGTGTTGGTCAAGATCCGGGGAAGGTCTTGAAGGTGTTATCCTCCCGTTCTTCTTCATCCTTCGTCGTTCTTCTTCGTCTCTTGTCAATTAAGGTAAGTTTTTCGAATCTTAAATTCATTTCAGTGTTGTTATACGAGTCATACTAAATTTCGGATGCCTTGTGTAGTTTAAGAACTTTCGATGATGATCCGACCGGTGTAAAACTATCACAATTTTTAATCGTAACCTATCAAGCTAGTAATTTGAATGAATGATAGTACTGCTCGTAGTTGGATTGTGAAACTCACAATCGAATTTGTAAATCACCAACACCTTAGGATCGCCTTGTTGAAGATTGCAATTATAATCCTACTATCATGTTATAAACCCGTTGATAATTTCTTGATGAACTAATTAATGATTATCAAGTCGGATAGGTATTCGAACATGTTAGGATTCCTGGAGATTAGTGCTTAATCGTTATATTCTAGAAATTCGAATTACAGTAAGTGATGTAATTACGGTGGCTATTAGTCATAATCACAATGTAGGAATGTTGTATTAGAACATTGTGGATCAACGAGATGATAAATTGTAATATGGCGGACCTGGGAATTCAGTAATGTGCATTGTGGTTAAAAACATAAATTTTTTGGTCCCGGCGACATGAACAACCAGGTTTAGAATCCTAATGGGACGGGGAAATTGTGATTAATCATCATTATCACCATAAGATATTAATCGACGAACATGTAATAGGTTGAGCTTCCGGGTGTGGTCGATCGATCCGTTGTGTTATCAAGAGAGTAACTCTCGTCGGACTTGAGACAAGTGAATCTTGCTCGGACTATATGTCTTAAAATTTCAGAATATTACATGGGTTAGTATCTGTGGAGCGGTGCTCGTTTTATTTATCTTGTCCGAAGTATTCCTGTGTAGATGCTTCCGTGACCCTTGGTTGCGGCCTTCGGAGTTTATATGTTGATATATCTTGTGGAACTGTGTTGCGGGATAAAACCTAAATGGTACCTACGTCCGGAGTATTCCTGTGTATATGCTTCTGTGACCCTTGGTTGCGACCTTGGGAGTTTATGTACTGATAAAAGAGATAACATTGAATATTCGGTGATAACATTATTCTATGGATTTATCTGATTTTATCGATGAATTTGGTTCGTTTTGTCTGACCTAGGTTGACTGACACGATGCGTCATGTCAGGAAAATTTGTTGAATATGTGCAGGACATTCCCGAAGGTCCGGTCAGGCTTGAGCAGTGTTGGGGAGAAGGCCTGTTATTTTCTTGAAATAAAGTTTGAACATTCCACGTTGTGTAATAACCGTATGTACGGACATTATTTTCCCTTGTATTTCAGTTCGTACGAATGCTTTCATAAGAATACTTTCACAAACTACTTGTTGAATAAATTGTTTTAAAACCCTTTTAAAACTTGCCTTGTGGGTCCCACTCAGGATTCACGGTACTGTGGCGTCCCGGTTAAATTTTGGGGGCATTACACATTACATTTATAGAAAATCACAAGATAATTCTCAAAACGAAACTAAAAAAAGACAAGATATAAACAAAGCATAAACCTGGTCAAACTATGATGATATAGTCAAAATCAACATCTAAATGCCGAGATCTATCTGCAAAGGTGAGAGGAGGGATCTCAACATGGTTCACTTATGTATTCTATTGTCTTCCTCCATAAAATTTGACACTTGAGCCAATTATTGTTTGTAGTCTTTGGATGTTTTTCGACGCTTTGCAATTGTGGTAAGTAAGTATGTTTTTTAGAACTGCATGAATAGCAATTTCGATCGTCCTTCAGAGTAGGTCCATTCCAGCAACAAGAGGTGGTCCATGTGGTTGGGCCCTATTGGGACCGTGGTCGAGCGACCTTGTCTCCTCCACATATTGGAGCGACGAACTCATCTTTTCCCTCTTGCTCATTTCTTGCAAATGTGGTGCTTGCAGATATTGACCATTGCCTTTTCTCCTTTTTCGTGGTGCTTTCTCATCGGTAGCCTGATTAACTTACAGAATCGGCTTCGTACCACCCGCGGTGGGAGATAAGGTTACAAAATTTTTTGGTTCTCGTTGAGAAAGATCCCGTGATGCCTTTATCTTTTTGAGAGGTGGGAGATAAGCTCACTAAAAGTTTCAATTACCCCTTCCTCATAGGCAACGCACAGCTAATGAGCAATTACACTTGCTCCACTGAAAAAGTGTTAAGAGTCTTTTCGATCGAATTCTGATCATAATTCTCAATATCACAGAAACCAAAATGATTGCAAAGATCGAGGACAACTTGATTATAAGTCTCCACATTCGCATAATCTAAGAACTGGATTTGCTCCCACTGTAATTTCAACTCGGAGAAGCGCTGATCACGCGCATTGTTAAAATGTTTAAGCGTATCCCATGGTTCCATGGGAATTTTTAAGTTCATATAACACTTTTTAAATGGAGGATATATATGAAGTCGCAAATACATCAATTCGTTAACTTGGGTTTCCTCGCACGATTCTTTAGCAGTAGACTCATTAGAGGTAAAGATAGTGGTAGTAAATCTCTTACCGATGAACGCTAAATGAATGTCTGAGACCCACTGATGATACTTTTTACTAGTGTGGTCAAGGATCTCAAAATTAAAATATAAACAAGAGGAACTCAATCTTGTTGGATTTTCAGTAACTACGTAAAAGGTCCTAATCCACGACAAATTAGCGTGGAATATATGGCATTAAAATTAAATAATCAATTAATGTATTAATCCAATCAATATGAAAATTAATCTATTCAATTTTAATGGTATTAATCCAATTAATACTAATAATCGTCATTTCAATTCGTTCGAAGTAATCCGGCTAAAAATTAGTATTTTCGTTTAATATCTTTCCCATTTAAAATAATATTCCAAATATTCATTTTTATCAAATTAAATCTAATTTAAAATGTGGGAAAATATTACAACGTAATACAGAGACTAAACGATGTCCCGGACAAGTCGGAATGGGCCCAGCCCGCAAACGGAGACCGAAAAGGGGGCTGGTCGAGGGTGACTCATTGAGCGAGTCACACTCTTCTTGTCACAGGCGTGACCTGTCCGCCACCTGCTAAACCACTGCACGGGTGACTTCGACCACACTTGGCCGCGAGTCCGATCTCATTTCGGCTCATTTTTTTCAGCTCATTTCCAAAACGTGATGTTACAATGAACAATTTAAAATCTACGATTATACCAATAATGATTCTAAATCATTAACATCAACCAATAGCATTCAAAATGCACAAAAATCGTATATACGATATCATTGGTCTCGCTCCAATACTACTGTTGGGATTCCGAAAACAAAAAAGGAATACGCAGCGGAATAATAATAAAGAATCCCAAACATGATCGATCAAGTAACATATATACGAAAATAAAATTACGAAGATAAAAGGATTAAGGTCTCATACCCTTGAAGCCTTTGAAAATATCTTCGTTAGTTGATGATGGACCCGGGCACAAGCACGAAATCCCTTCATTCCAAAACACCGAAAGCACGATGTCTCTACTTCACACACGTCGGAACTTGACCGGAAAAATCAACGAGGCTCTGTTCTCCAAGAACACGGCTAGGGAAAACTCGTAGGAATTTTTTGTCTATTTTTTCTTACTTGTTTTATACCTCTAAGATGAAGAACACAAAAGAAATAAAAAATCTCTCACCTCTCTTTTCTTCTCACGGCTGAATTGATGTTGTTGGTAGTGTGTAGGAGTTGAAATGTGAAGTTATATTAATAACACATCTCATAATTGAGATTATTAAAATATCAACACAAATCACAACTACTTGGCACCATGTGATAAAAAAAGTTATCACCACATGCATGACAAAAACATCCTGTGAGAGAGAGGAAGGTGGGGGGCTACTAGGAAATTTCCAAGAAACGGGCCGAATCACTCGGTTCGTGTAATGGACGTTCGTCAAACGACTCCGTTAAATACACTCCGTTTTATTTTCAATATATTTATAGTAATTAATTAATCCAATTAATTAATTATATCAAATACAAATATATTTCTCTAAGAAATATTATTTATGAATTAAATTAATTACGCGGTAACATTATTTCAATTCATAAGACCGCTATTTTGATTTATCCAATAAATCATATTTAGATATCCAATATCTAATATTAATAGAGAGATGATAATTCTCATTTATCTGTCAACGATCCTGATGCGCGACTCTGTAGGTCCGTCTCAGCCAGCATTGGGAGGAACCAATGAGTGCGGGCAGTACTTAGCCAGTCTAGCGGGCCGCACTGTAAAACCCGACTAAAAACGAATGAAAGGATCATTCCAGAACCATTATGTCGTGAATACCATATACATATAGACCCTTCATCATATGTCCCGGTCAAGTCTTCGGGTCACGATAAAGTCAAACACTACTGTTGACTAGACTCTATACATGTGTTAATATAAATCAAGACCGACTGATTACTAGTGTATCTAATACGACCAGATCAGAATGCTTTGGCCAAAGACTTATGCTCTTATTTGCCATTAACCTATAGGACATTCGCCTGCTCACTAACAGGAGATAGAATCCTATCTTGGCGTACAGTAAATACTACTACCTGCCCGTATAGTCCGCACTTCGAGGCCGACTCAGCAATTAAGCAATTGAGTCTAACTACTCTAATGACAAACTAAACCTCACAGGCACATCTTCTACTGAACCCTCAAGTCAAAGGTCCACGTATACTATCACAACCTTTCGATTCGTCATCTACTCTCCGAGAGTGAATACCGTGTGACTGAATCAAGTATGAGTCGTGTTCGAGTATACTGGTCCCACCAATATACTTATAACTATGTTATCAAGACATGCACACGTCCTAGCATCAGTTATACAAGTCTTACTTAAAACTTAATGCCCATTTAAGTTTATTGACTTGCGAACAATTTACGTAAATAAACTTTAAATACTTCCAGTGCATTTTCTCTTATCCGATAACGAGAATGGAATGTTTGATTTATTACATGGACTTCACTTCAATGTTTACCAAATCAAGAATGCATTTGAAATACAATAAACAGTGAATGAATCGTATTGCCTTTTTATTAATTATTCCATAATTACAAGTACAGTGCCCCTACTTTCTCATCCCCTGAGTGGCATTCGAGGGCATATTCCTAATATTAACAACACATGGACTTTGTTATCTCAAACACCATGATATTAATGATTTCAAAACTGCCGTTTCGTGCAATAAAGGACGACGAATTGTCAGAAGTGGGATCAGTTATCATTTTAAAAACAGATGGATAAGACGTACGAGTTACTCTAAGTTCATCCTGTTTGTTATTTTAAAAGACAGTTCCCATCCCTTAAATCTGACCGTTCAATGTATGTAACCCTAATCTTCCCTGCACCCTATAAAAGGACTGTATTTTGATTCCTTTGACTCTTTACGCTTTCTGCATATTAAACGAGTCTAGATCAAACAGCCTACAAACTTTATGAAAATTTAGTGCATTCTTTCTTTAACTCTTAAAACCTTTCTCTGCAAATAAAATGGCAACTTCACGGACTTCCTCTCTGTCCCTGAAGAAGAAGGAATCCATTATTGAAGGGCGAATCTACGCCAGATCTGTCGTCATGGAGAGAGTTAACCTTGAAATTGATGATGTTGATGGAATGGAACTAGTTGTATCCAGAATCAGGCAACAAGGCTTGTACCGCCTTGGAAGTAAGCACTCTAAGTTATACAATGAGCGTATTGTTGAAGAGTTTTATCTAGATGCCTCTATCAAGTTATTTTCTCTGAAAAGAGGAGGAGATATTTCTGACATCACTGCTACCGTTCGAGGAATTGAGATTTCTGTGAACCGGGAGCTACTGGAAAGCTTATTCAGGCCACCGTCCGATGGCCTAAAAATGGAGGAACTTGAGACCTTCGGGTCGGAAGAACTGTTGATGTCCAAGTGCGGGTTGTTCACAGGTGACGGTTCGGATAAGAATGTCCACCCGTCGTGCCACAGAAACACTTTTGCCTACTGTACATTTATCTCCACGATTTTTGCTGCCGGGTTGTTGAGATTTGGACTGGAGCATTCTAAATGGGCATGAATCTTCGCTTTCTGATGGTGGTAGCCATCATGTCTGGCGAAAGAGTGAATTGGTGCCAGATTCTGCTGAAGAGGATATAGGAAGAGGCTGCCAAGAAGATTGGCCCAGAAAAATTTATAGGTGGGAGCAAGCCCACTGTCTACAACAAGGCCGGACTGATTGCAACTAGACCTCATGCTAGGCGTATGCCCATTTCTGATGACCCCAGTGATGTTACTGTCAAGACTGTGAGTGAAGAGAAGAAGAAGAAGAGAAAGAGAAGTGTCTCTGACAGCAGGTCTCCACATGCTGTAAAGAAGGAGAACAAGAAGCTGAAGAAAGCTTCTACGTCAAAAGCTACAGTGACTACAACAGTCACTGTAGATGTTCCAACGGTTCAACCCGCTGTACCAATCCCAAAGGGCGCAACCCCTTCGGAAGAAATAGTTGCTACATAGACAGCATATCACGAGATAGTGGCGGCTATGACAGATGAACAACTATTTGCCAAACTAGAGGGCTCTGGCAAGTCGGCTGCCCCCATGGATCCAAAGACCACCTCTCTTGTAAGGGAACCCATACCCATACAGGATCTCTCTCCCATCAGGGTACCATCCCCTGTTAGGGATCCATCTCTAAAACAGGATCCCATACCTGTGGCGGATCCCATCCATACAGTAGATCCAAATATTGTAAAGAGTCCCTCCCCATTAGTTCTAATCAATGAAACTCTTCTCCAGGTGCAAATCGAACAAGCCTACGAGCGCTTTGCAACATGGAAATCATACAGGGTTTCCCCATACGATGACCTGTATAACTGGGAAGAGTGGAATGAGGAATAACTTTTTGTTCTGGAGGTCACGGACACCCAAAATATCGAAGTCTTGATTTAATAGGAAAATCAATTTTGCCGTGAGCTGATTTCTAATTACTACCTGGAAAAAGAGAAGGCTCGATTGAAAGGGAAGTCTCATTCCGATGACAAAGATCCTTATCATAGCCACAAGTCCGACCCCGACTCAGAAGCCGACGATGATGCTCTACAGGTCTGTCTGAGGATCAGCCGCGAAGATGCACGATAAGGAGAAATGGCTCGAATGCAAGACCAACAGGGTTAGGGGACCTCCGAAAGACATAAGTCCCCTACCCCTCAACAGGAAGCTGCTCAATACAGAATACAAGAGGATTCAGTCCATCCTGTACAGCCAACAGTTCCTGAACAGGCAGCCTAGCCTATCTCTGATCACGAAGAAGAAGCCCGCGCCATCCACCAAGAGGAATCAGTCCTCTTTCGAAGCAGGCGGAAGTTGAGAGTCAGGAGGAGGATTCAGTCCCTCCTGTACTTCCGACTACTGATGATCATTCCAAATAGGAGGAATCAGTCCCTCCTTTGACCGAGACGGAACCAACAGCACCCTATGCTGTTCCAACTCAAGATGCCCTGTATCTCCCATCTTTGTGAGCTACAAATCTGGTTCTGATAACAGTTTCTTTACAGATGACAGACCATGACGCCCTCGTCACAATGTGGTTCTTCGTAGACTCAATGAACCAGAGGATTCAAAAATCACGCACCCTGGATCCCCGCGCACCGAGGCCCGGATCGAGCAACTCCACACACTTGGATAACATACAGTATTCCTGCAGGACGAAGTGAAGGCACTGTATGACGTTGGTAAAGAACTTGACTGGATGCGAGAAACTACCCAGGATGAGCTCCCAAAATTGAAGTATGCTATTAATGATGTTGAGGACGCGTTCCGCATGATTCCTTCAGCATTATGGCAAGCGCTGAATCAACTGAAACAGCATCAAGAGAAAATCCTTCGACAGGAATAGGAGAAGCTCAGGATAGCAGAAGCCAAGATGATCACTGCCCTTAAAGAGACTGGTACCAGACTGACATACCATGATCAAAAGATACATAGTATGTCACTGGTGCTCGGAACTTTGGTAGACAAAATCAATTCTCTGCAGACCAAACAGGACACTGCAACGAAAATCCTAGAGGAGATTCCTTCTAAGGTGTCAGAGATTGATGATGCCAAAAAGGGGGAAGAAGCCAGAGAGGCTGGAAGGAGATGGAGGATGGAGAAGGAAAGAGAAATGGAAGCACCTCTAGAGGATAGTGTTGCTACTGCAATAGGCCATGTGGCCTCGCCTATAAGAGGTTACAGGGTATCTGGTTCTCATCCAGAGTTCCATGATCCCAACGTTCCTTGGAAGAACGACATGCATAAACCATCCAAGATTCTACTGCCTACCAACTGACAGCCTACAACTGATGAAGTAAAAGACTGGAGGAAAAACAATCTGATGAGATACTTTGTTAAGCTCATCAGGGAATCTCCCCTATTCAACAAATTCAAGATACTAGCGGATGTTGCAGAGGAATTCTCGAGGATGTTAGTAGAAGAAAAGCTTCCTATGCAACGGCATATGAAATCAAGGCACCAAAAATGTGATCGGCTCACCCACCCTAATGACTGGATACTTGCTTTCGATCAATCCGCTGAAGGAAGAGCTATCTACAGGGATTGAAGCAAGAATTCCCTAGTCAATTGGTGGAAAGGGACCGAGAATGATCCAGACAGGAGACCTTAGAGGCATTCTTAGTACATGAATTAACTTCTGACCCTTCTAACTGTATTTGTTCTTTAGGCTTATCATTGCAGTATGCACTTTTTGCTGTATCTTTTCTATTTCAATAAGTTGTAATTTTTCCTTGCTTATCAATAAAATTTGTTTTCTTGAAAGATTACAGGTCGTGATCTACGCTCACTATTTTACTATTTGATTACGAATTTATTTACTACAAACTAACAAGTATAAAACTTGTTAAGTCCGAAAGCTGTAAGAACTTGTCTGTGAATAGTTCATAGATTAAGTTGTATTCAAACTAGATAAACACTGTAAGATTGTGCCCGCACGCCAATCATAAGTTTAAGTTGTAATACACAACCCTGTAGATGTTTTACTTAGAACTTGCCTGCGAGCAGTTCACATTTTTAGACTAAGTACTGAAGATCAGATCATTCGACAGAAGACCTAGAGACAGCCTCTCTGAATCAAGAAGTTATCTTGAAGAAGTTTTGGAATTATCACAAAGGGGGAAATTATTGGGATAAACAATCCTGTTTTGATAATTGCATACAGCAAAGAAGTCGAAAGAGTTAAAATATCACCAAGTATGGAAGCTGTCTGGAATCTCCATACATCCCTTCCATACATCATTGAAGATCTTATACAGTCTATCATATAGATCCTATAGCTACAGCAAAGGACTTAATGCGTCGGGTATAGCAGTCACGCTGTAATATGTTTTACTTAGGAAAAGTAAAACACATCCGACAGGTCTGATTAAAGAAATGCTTTAAACTGTTGTGAAATACACTTTGTTTATTCATAAAGTATTCAGGGATAAAGTAGAATTTATTGCTGATAGGACAACATTTAATGCAGCTGGAGTGAGACATGTCTGCACGCGCTGAAGAGCATTAAATGCGAAGTCAAAGAGAATGTCTGAAGTATTAAATGCGATCTGCTTTAATTTAAATATTCAGCAAACCGCCAATTAGAGACGTCAACATCTCCCCAACCTGCAATGGCTACATTTATAACGGATGTATTTTCCAAATGTTATAAATAGCCCCATGCAAGAGGACTCCAGACACTTGATACATTCATACTCGCGTAATCTCTGACAAAGATTCTGACAATCTAAGCTATATCAAGAGCAAGTATATTTTGCAAGCATACAGCGTATCTACAACGAAGAAATATACTAAGTCGTCAATGAGAGTAGCACAACATACAACAAACATGTATCAAAGACCAAGCTGATGTTCAGAAGTGTACTACCCTTTACCGTTGAGATAACCATCAACCCTGTGTGGACTGAAGATCCTTGCGTATTCCAACCTGTGTGGGAAGAATAGCATTATAGACGAAGCTTCAAACCTTGTGTGAAGAAGCGAGTCAAGAAAGAGCTCAAGCCAATCTGTGTGAACGGAAAAAAGCTCCAGTCCCTGTTTCAATCTGTGTGAACGATATAGAGACAAGTTTAGTTATAGTCACGTAGTTGTGTATGTAGTGATTATAATAAACTATTTACTCCTATGTGGAGGATCAGTGGACGTAGAGGGATTTACCTCGAACCACTTTAAATTGCGTGTTATTTACCTTCTACCTTTATTGTTTTCATAATTGTGATTTATACAAGTATACACCCTAAAACCCTGTACGCACCAAGCCAACAGGAGAACACCTAGTTGCTGTATTTACAACAACCCAATTAACTTCCGCTACGCAACTCACTTTCGAAAATCATACAGCTTGTAGTACTATCTCTTTCCAAGCTGTTTATTGTATACTTAGTGGCTAACAAATAGGGACAAGTTGTAGAGAATTACATTGATAATAAAATTGGGCGCATGATATAAAGCTATTAATAATGTGCTATGATCGACAGGTTGTTCTTCGGTGCAATGGTATGAAATCGGGGGCACAATTATGTCGGCTTTGGGGAGTCGGGACTGCCAGGCCGAGATACCGGTCCAATTGGATAGTTTTTTGTCCGGGCCGAGTTAGGACATGAAACTAGTCGAACAAGGGCAGTCAGGTTGTCTGGCAGAGCAGGCGGCTCGGTCCAGGTGGCTGGACACGGGTTTGGGCTATCGGGCCACAGTGGTCGGGCATAGGTGGAATGACGGATGGATTGACATCAGTAGAAGCAGACGTGCGGCTCGGTCGAGATGATTGTACGTGGCGAAAGGCCTTGGTCGGAGCGACTGGATGTGGCAGAAGGGATCGGTCGGAGCGACTGGACGCGGTGGAAGGGCTTGGTCATGTTGGTCGGTAGGTACGCGTCATTGTGCTAGACTGGATAAGATTTGGTGCAGGGCGTGGACACATGTCCAGTGCAGTATTGTGACGGGTGTGGTCCCGCAGAGGTGGGTGATTCAGACTTTAGTCGAGACAATTGACGCTGGTCGGTGGCTATTGAAGGCGATAGGTCGATGGTCCGGCATGATATGCCATATGTTGGATAAGCAATAGGTGCGGGTCTGAGTAGGTAGGTCGGGTCGTGGTGCGGCTATGGACACATGTCCTGGCCGATGATGGCGCGTAGTGGCTAGCAGCAATGGATGGTGATCCTTTGTTGAATTTTTTTCTCTTTTTCTCGGAATTGCAAAAGTTTTTTTGGAGAGTTACGTGTTGATACATGTTTGTGGAAGTTGTAAATAATGCAACAGAATATGAACAATGAATAGAATAATTATATTGATATCCTGATAGAGAGACCTTTAATAAGCTTTATAATGTGTCCTTCTAACATATGATTCCTTACAAGGAAAGAAATTAGGGCAATCTTACTACCTTTAGAAGGTTGTATAATCCCTACTATCTGGCTAACCTAATCTAATCAGTATTAAGAAAGTCATACCATGGAAGTATATAATATTAATACCGAAAGAAATATATATACACAGACACACATCGTCAGTTTTACATTTACACCAATATCACCTTTTGAGTAAAGCAACTGGAAAGATTGAAAAAATCAAGTCTTCAAGTTAACAGAGATTAAAATATGGTAAAATATTATTCCTTCTACCTAAAATGATTGGTATATGTACCTTTTTTGTAAATTTTCAAAGTTTAATCTATGATTCAAGTTACTAATATTATACCCAAACTATCCTTGTTCTAACAGTAAATCATGAACCATTCTTGGCAGGCGGATCAAGCATGTTCTCCAATTGTCAAGTTAAACATGGTAATATTCTTAAATAATAAAATAAGTTAGATCTTATTAAATTTGAAATAAATCCAATTGTGTCCACCATTTTGATGAGGGGGTAATGCTAATACTCATTAAGTCTCACTCGAAGAGAATACTTTCAAAACATAATCTCCTAACCAATAAAAGAGTAAAACATTCAATATAACATACTAACATCTAATCAAAATTATATTCTCTTGTTTTATAAATTGCTATATTCGTTGATTGATTAAATAAATAAATGATAACAGGTGATAAAAAACGAATTGTAGCCTCAGGGAGGGGATCTGACCAGGGGATCTGATCATTTTTTGCTAACTATTGGTATTAACATGAGAAATGCTCTTTATGCCCCAAGAACGAACTGAATCTTGCTAGTTATAGGGACATCCGTATCAACGATTATCACCTTGATTTACATTGTGAGAATAAATGTAATACCCGGTTGTAATTCATTCATTTTCATTCAGTAATTATCAGTCTGTAATTGTCACTCAGTTTATTTTCACTCAATTATAATCATTCATCAAGCATGTTCATTCACCGTGTTCACCGTTCGGAAAAACTTCGAGTTGTGTATCATTATTGTTCATTGTTTCAACTTTCCTCTTATGAGTTCGACTTTGTTAGATCACCATTAATTTTTGGTAACTCCAAAAAATTCTAAATCTTTGCAATATTATAGAGCATCGAATTAGCTTTCCAATGGTTCAAACGGTGAGTCAATCGGAGTCCGGACGAGAGAGTTATGGTCGTTTTAGCTCACTCGCTCATTTTTTTCAGTTATTGGCCGATCACTGCCAACCGAACTCGGCCGTGTCGTCCGACACGGCCCGTGCATCGTGCCCTGAAATGCCGAAGTCTCGCCTCGAGACCCGACTGTCGTCAGCACGGCCGAGTCGAACTCTTCCGGATAAGCCAGAACCGACTGCCCAGACGCCCGACCGTGTTCCAGGACACGGTCAAGTCATGCCGAGTCGCTGTCGGACGGGTCACTATCGGAAGGCCCCTCCACGCCGCGACCGTGTCTAGCAGGACACGATCGAGTCCCTGCCGGCCAGATGCGCGCCGCGACCGTGTCAGGCGGACACGGTCGAGTCTGTCAGGCGAGTCAACCCCTATAAATTCGTTTTTTGAGCATTTCAGCTCATTTCTTCCCTTTTCTTCACCTACAACCGAGAGAGAGAGAGCTTGAGGGAGGGTTTTTCCTTCACAAATCATTTGAGTGTTCTATTTTCTTCATCCTCCTTCGATCGTGTAGCTCGGATTGTGGATCTAGCACGTGTTCTTCGGATTATAGGGCTTGAATCTTCAAGAGGTAAGAACTCCTTCAACCCTAGTATGATTTTGGGGAGGGTTTGGTGGTGATCTTGTGTTTTAATTCGAATTAACCGATGTTGTTATTAGATTTTGATAGTATTCACGCGACCCATGGTTTTCTTGTTTTTGATTGGGATGAAATCCTGTTGTTATACCATTGACCGATTTCATTTCCTTATGCACTCTTGGTGTCCGATGAATTGTCCCAACGGGTAGAATTAGGATTAATTCTTACCTTTCCGCATTATTGAGACTTGTTGTATACCGTTGTTGTGTTAGGAGCGGATTGGGAGGATTGTTCGGACCAAAACCTATTCCTTCGTTGTTTCCCTTGTTTCATCGTGTTCAAGGCAAGTACATGTATTACATTTCGTTATGTATATTGTGATTCTCGAAATTAATGATGAATGGTGATTTTTGGGTGCGTGAGTTGTGTTCCTTCCACCCGGAGTGTCCGACGGGATGTCTGGGGGTCGATACTAAGGGGTACGGCCGTGGAAGTGGACTTGGGTGCGTGCGTGATTGAACTTCCACCCGGAGTGTCCGACGGGATGTCTGGGGGTCGATACTAAGGGGTACGGCCGCGGAAGTGGTATCCCACCCGGAGCGTTCGACGGGATGTCTGGGGGTCGATACTAAGGGGTACGGCCGCGGGATACGAGTTGTGATTTTGTGATATCGTGATGATTGAAAATCGATGTGATTGCCAATGTAGTATTCCGGAATATATATGTGGCAAACGACTTATGTTTGAGATGATTGTGTAAAACCGTTTTTGTATATAATGTTGTGTAATTGTGTACTTGCACTAGCCATTCGAATGCTAACCCCTTAAATGGGGAAAATGCGTCTTATGCATTTCAGGTACCGGGAGGGCTGAGGAGCAGGCACGGGACACGCACGCAAAGAATGGGCTGGCTTGATGATGTGGCTCGAGTCTGCATTTTTATGTTTTGTCATTGCATTGTCGAGTATTGAAGTTAGACTGTCTGTTTTGAAACTTAGTTTAAGTCCCCTGCGTGGGCAAAGAATCGGTATTTAACCTATGTTCGTGTATTACGTTATAAATGTTTTGGCCGAGGCCATGGCCTTATTTATTTTTGAGTGCATCATTCGGGATTACATTGTGGTTTTTATGTCATGTGTTAGCCTGGTAGACCTCACGAGGGTTCTACGGCGTGTAATGTCCCAGTTGTGAATTGGGGTGTTACATTTATGGTATCAGAGCTTAGGTTTTGAATACCTAGGCTGTCGGTGAATTTTGGGTCTGTCAGTTGCGTCATTAGAGTCAGTCGTTGAGCCTAATATCATCATGCTACCGTCTTTTCGTGCGACCCGTGGCTGTAAGTCTCCTCGAACTCTTATATCTCTGTAATTCGTTTTCTTGCGCTGTTCGGAATAGTGACTTGTGTTACCAACTTTGTGAATTGTGAATCTTTCTGACCTTGTCCTTTTCTTATTTTCCTTCAGTATGTTGAGAGGTCGTGGTAGACCGGCTAGGGGACGCGACCGAGGCCGTGGTCGGGGTGCTGATAATGAGGAGGGCTCACTTTCTCAGTCCTCTGCGGACTCAGCCTCTCACTCAGTGCCGTCGGGTAATAATGCCGACGCCGGGGCTACTGCCGTACTTCAGCAGTTGGTAGCCCAACTTACTCGAATAGCTCGAGTGGACGCGAGAATCCGCCCCGACACCGGAAGAAGAGGCTAGTAAGTGGCTTCAAAGCGGTGACTAAGATGCACCCTCCTCGTTTCTCGGATCCTCGACTCCCTCGGTTGGGAGAATTGGCTCTTTCGGTTGTCCAGACCTTCGATGCCGTAGCTTGTCCCGAAGACAGGAGGGTACATATTGCCCAGCACCTCCTGGATAAGGAAGCTGCGGAATGGTGGGAGGCCGTTGTGCCCAGAGACCGTCGAGATACTTGGGAGGAATTCAAGGATGCTATGGAAGCAGTATTGTCCGCCGCTTGATCAAGGAGCGCAGAATTATGGAATTCTTCACCGCTACACCTCGGGATGTGCCTATTTCTCGTGCCATCATTTCTTACAATCAGCAGTTGGGGTTCGTAAGAGATCAAGTGAGATCGGAGGTCGATAAAATCCGTTACTTCAATATGCGCATGAAGCCGCATATTAGGCAGTATGGCACCGCTCATGTGTGCCACTTTGAAGGAATACCAGATCGCGCCCTAGCGATCGAGATGGCGGTTCCGGAATCGAGTCGGTTTCGGAAGTTAAGAAGCGTAAGACTACCGGTGGATTCTCGACCGGGAAGGGTGGTCGATTTTCGAGGTCTCGTTCGCTCCCATACCGGAAGAGGCCGTTCCATCAGCCGGTGGATCTCGGTGGTAACCGTTCGATTCGAGCCGTTATACGGTGGCGGTTTGTTTTAATCGCACCAATATGAGCATTTGAGGAAGGATTGTCCTTTTCCTCCGATTACTTGCTACACTTGCAGTGCGAGGACATCGGGCGACTCATTGTGAGAGAGCCACCGGGGCCGCTATAGTTCCGACTACGACCGATCCGAGGGATCATAACACTCCGGCTATTCGAGTTCCGCAGGTTCGGGTCGCGGTAGAGGTCGGGGGACGGCCGGATCGCCGCAGCCTCGAGCTCGGGTTGATCCACCCCGATTGTACCAGATGAGGCGCACAGAGGAGGCGGACATTCCGGTGGCGTCAGGTACCACTCAGATCCTTACTCATCCAGTTTCCGTGCTTTTTGATTCGGGTGCTACCCACTCCTTTATTGCTTCAGATTGTGTGAATCGTATTGGTTTTAACTGCTTGTTTGAGTGTGAACCGTTTGTGGTGGGTACGCCTAGCGGGGATCGTATGGTTGGGGACCGGGAAGTTAGGGATTGCCCAGTGAGGATCGGGAGTCGAGATTGGCCCTCGAACCTCATTGTTATCGACCTCAAGGGTGAGGATTTAATCCTCGGGGACGATTGGTTAGAGCGTCACGGTGCTATCATGAACTATCGGACTCGTACTATCTCGATCGTGGATGAGGATGGCACCGAGCATACTCTCGTCGCCTGTAAGCCGGGTAGATCGGGGAGCGTGATTAACGCCTCGAAGGCGATGAAACTTCTAAACCAGGGTTGTGTCGGCTACTGGTGTTACGCTCTGAAGGCGGAAGATGGTGGAGTTGGCATGTCGTCAATTCCAGTTGTTGGTGAGTATCCCGATGTTTTCCCAGACGACTTGTCGGGGTTACCACCGCAGCGAGAGGTGGAGTTTCCTATCGATCTTGAGCCGAATGCAGCCCCTATTTCTCGAGCACCGTACCGTATGGCACCGTCGGAGATGTTAGAGTTGAAGAATCAGTTGGGAGAATTGTTAGATAAAGGGTATATTCGACCGAGCGCATCGCCTTGGGGTGCGCTGTACTTTGTTAAGAAGAAGGATGGGTCCGTTTATGCATCGATTTTCGAGAATTAAACAAGTTGACCATCAAAAATAAATACCCTTTGCCCGGGATTGACGATTTGTTTGATCGGCTTCAAGGGGAGACAGTCTTTTCAAGATTGATTTGCGATCGGGCTACTACCGATTGAGGATTCGGACGTCGATATTCCGAAAAGCGCCTTTCGGACGAGATATGGCCATTACGAGTTTGTGGTTATGCCTTTCGGGCTAACTAATGCCCAGCCGATGTTCATGCGGTTGATGAACAAAGTTTTCATTGAGTATCTAGACAAATTCGTAGTCGTTTTATCGACGATATTCTTATCTATTCACGGAATCGGGAGGAGCACGCCTTACATCTCCGGATTGTATTAGACACTTTGAGGACCGAGCGGTGTACGCGAAATTCTCTAAGTGTGAGTTTTGGCTCGAGGAAGTGACGTTCCTCGGGCATGTGATTTCAGCAGAGGGAGTTCGGGTAGATCCGCAGAAGATAGAGGCAGTGATGGCTTGGGAGCCGCCTAAGAATGTGAAGGAGGTGAGGAGTTTTCTGGGTCTTGCCGGCTATTACCGCAGATTCGTTGAGGGATTTTATAAGATCGCTAGACCACTCACTCAGTTGCTCCAGAAAACTCAGAAGTTCGAGTGGACTGCAGACAGGCAGGACAGCTTTGACGAGTTAAAAAGACGTCTGACTACCGCACCCGTTTTAACATTGCCTCAGGGGAACAAGGATTTCGTAGTGTATAGTGATGCTTCGGGCCTTGGTCTAGGATGTGTTTTGATGCAGAGAGATAGAGTGATTGCTTATGCGTCCCGCCAATTGAAACCTTATGAAGTAAATTATCCCACGCACGATTTGGAGTTAGCTGCGGTCGTTTTCGCCTTAAAGATCTGGAGGCATTACCTCTATGGGTCATCGTGTAAGATTTTTACGGATCACAAGAGTCTGAAGTACATCTTCAGCCAGAAAGAGTTGAATATGAGGCAGCGTAGGTGGTTAGAGCTAATTAAAGATTACGACCTCGAGATACTTTACCATCCGGGTAAGGCCAACGTAGTGGCTGATGCGTTGAGCCGAAAACCGATGGCTTTGCAGATGTTAGAAGTACTTACACCGCAGAGTAGGATCCAGCGAGATTTCATCTGTCAGAATATTGAGGTTTGGGTTCAGAGAGTTCAGGCCGATTATGTGCGTTAGAGGTCACTTCGTCCTTGGATCGATGATATCGGGCGGCGAGATGACGATCCGTTTTTGGTCGATTGAGGGAAGATGTGAGGAAAGGGAAAGCCCACTGGATTTGTGGTTCACGATGATGGAGTTTTGAGGTTTCGCGCGGACTTTGTGTACCGAGTGATATTGGTGAGACGAGAAAATCTTGAGTGAAGCTCATGCTACACCTTACTCCATACATCCTGCAGTAAAATGTACAAGGATGTGAGGAGCAACTACTGGTGGAGTAATTTGAAGACAGACGTTAGTGAGTTTGTGTCGAGGTGTCTGACCTGTCAGCAGGTTAAGATCGAGCATCAGCGACCCGCGGGGCTGTTACGACCACTTCCTATCCCGGAGTGGAAATGGGAGGATATCTCTATGGATTTCATTACCGGTATGCCTAAGACTCGGACGGGAATGAACATGATTTGGGTCGTTGTTGATCGACTAACCAAATCAGCTCATTTTCTAAGTATTAAGGACACTTGGGGGCCGGAGAGGCTTGCACGAGTGTTTGTTGCGGAAATAGTGAGATTGCATGGGACCCTAAGAGTATTGTTTCGGATCGTGATGGCCGGTTCATATCACATTTTTGGCAGGCCGTTCATAGAGCTTTGGGAACCGAGTTGAGACTTAGTACATCCTACCACCCTCAGACAGACGGACAATGCGGCGGACGATACAGACGCTAGAGGATATGTTACGAGCCTGTGCTTTAGATTGGAAGGATGATTGGGAGACACACTTGCCGTTGATCGAGTTCACGTACAACAATAGTTGGCATGCCTCGATCAAAATGGCACCATTTGAGGCATTATATGGGAGAAGGTGTAGATCGCCGTTGTGTTGGAACGATGCGTCCGAGCTGATTGGTACCGAGCCCGACATGATAGTTGAGACGAGAGAGAAGGTTGCCCTGATTCGTGGTAGATTGCTGACGGCCCAGAGTCGGCAGAAGTCTTATGCCGATACACATCGCCGACCGTTGGAGTTTGAGGTGGGAGATCACGTCTTGCTTAAGGTGTCGCCGACACGGGGAGTTTACCGCTTCGGTCGGAAGGGTAAACTTAGTCTGAGATATATCGGGCCGTTTGAGATTTTAGATAGAGTTGGAGAGCTTGCGTATCGGTTAGGCTTGCCGCCGTCCCTGAGCCACGTGCATAACGTATTTCATGTTTCCCAGCTTAGGAAGTACGTATCGGACCCTAGCCATATTATTGATTTTGGAGAGATCGAGTTGGGGCCCGACATTACCTTCAAGGAGAGGCCGATTCAGATCTTAGAGCGTCGAGTGAAGCAACTCAGGCACAAAACCATTCCTTTGGTCAAAGTGCAGTGGTCGAGGCATGGATCCGAGGAAGCCACGTGGGAAACGGAGGAGAGTATGAGGTCGAGATACCCCGAGTTATTCGTGTTGTAAGTTTCGGGACGAAACTTATTTTTAGGGGGAGATAATGTAATACCGGTTGTAATTCATTCATTTTCATTCAAGAATTATCGATCTGTAATTGTCACTCAGTGTATTTTCACTCAATTATAATCATTCATCAATCATGTTCATTCACCGTGTTCACCGTTCGGAAAAACTTCGAGTTGTGTATCATTATTGTTCATTGTTTCAACTTTCCTCTTATGAGTTCGAATTTGTTAGATCACCATTAATTTTTGGTAACTCCAAAAATTCTAAATCTTTGCAATATTATAGAGCATCGAATTAGCTTTCCAATGGTTCAAACGGTGAGTCAATCGAGTCCGGACGAGAGAGTTATGGTCGTTTTAGCTCACCCGCTCATTTTTTCGATTATTGGCGATCACGCCGGCCGAACTTCGGCCGTGTCGTCCGACACGGCCCGTGCCGTACTCGTCCGGAAATGCCGAAGTCTCGCCTCGGGACCCGGCCGTGTCGTCAGCACGGCAGTCGAACTCTTCCGGATAAGCGAACCGATCGCCCAGACGCCCGACCGTGTTCGGGACACGGTCGAGTCATCTTGAGTCATTGTCGAGACGGGTCACTATCGGAAGGCCCCTCCGCGCCGCGACCGTGTCTAGCAGGACACGGTCGAGTCCCTGCTGGCCAGCTGCGCGCCGCGACCGTGTCAGGCGGACACGGTCGAGTCTGTCAGGCGAGTCAACCCCTATAAATTCGTTTTTTGAGCATTTCAGCTCATTTCTTCCCTTTTCTTCACCTACAACCGAGAGAGAGAGCTTGAGGGAGGGTTTTTCCTTCACAAATCATTTGAGTGTTTTATTTTCTTCATCCTCCTTCGATCGTGTAGCTTGGATTGTGGATCTAGCACGTGTTCTTCGGATTATAGGGCTTGAATCTTCAAGAGGTAAGAACTCCTTCAACCCTAGTATGATTTTGGGGAGGGTTTGGTGGTGATCTTGTGTTTTAATTCGAATTAACCGATGTTGTTATTAGATTTTGATAGTATTCACGCGACCCATGGTTTTCTTGTTTTTGATTGGGATGAAATCCCGTTGTTATACCATTGACCGATTTCATTTCCTTATGCACTCTTGGTGTCCGATGAATTGTCCCAACGGGTAGAATTAGGATTAATTCTTACCTTTCCGCATTATTGAGACTTGTTGTATACCGTTGTTGTGTTAGGAGCGGATTGGGAGGATTGTTCGGACCAAAACCTATTCCTTCGTTGTTTCCCTTGTTTCATCGTGTTCAAGGCAAGTACATGTATTACATTTCGTTATGTATATTGTGATTCTCGAAATGAATGATGAATGGTGATTTTTGTGTGCGTGAGTTGTGTTCCTTGCACCCGGAGTGTCCGACGGGATGTATGGGGGTCGATACTAAGGGGTATGGCCGCGGAAGTGGACTTGGGTGCGTGCGTGATTGAACTTCCACCCGGAGTGTCCGACGGGATGTCTGGGGGTCGATACTAAGGGGTACGGCCGCGGAAGTGGTATCCCACCCGGAGCGTTCGACGGGATGTCTGGGGGTCGATACTAAGGGGTACGGCCACGGGATACCAGTTGTGATTTTGTGATATCGTGATGACTGAAAATCGATGTGATTGCCAATGTAGTATTCCGGAATATATATGTGGCAAACGACTTATGTTTGAGATGATTGTGTAAAACCGTTTTTGTATATAATGTTGTGTAATTGTGTACTTGCACTAGCCACTCGAATGCTAACCCCTTAAATGGGGGAAATGCGTCTTATGCATTTCAGGTACCGGGAGGGCTGAGGAGCAGGCACGGGACACGCACGCAAAGAATGGGCTGGCTTGATGATGTGGCTCGAGTCTGCATTTTTATGTTTTGTCATTGCATTGTCGAGTATTGAAGTTAGACTGTCTGTTTTGAAACTTAGTTTAAGTCCCCTGCGTGGGCAAAGAAGCGGTATTTAACCTCTGTTCGTGTATTACGTTCTAAATGTTTTGGCCGAGGCCACGGCCTTATTTATTTTTGAGTGCATCATTCGGGATTACATTGTGGTTTTTATGTCATGTGTTAGCCTGGTAGACCTCACGAGGGTTCTACGGCGTGTAATGTCCCAGTTGTGAATTGGGGTGTTACAATAAACATAAACTTTTGTGTGCTACTATAGCAGAATGTGGAAGACGTCGTGCTCTCGAGAAACTGATGAGTCTAAGTACTGGTTTATACCAAACTTCAATAAGGATTATTGAATCTTATGTTGTGAGTCAAGTGTTTTTTGATTCTGAAGAAAATAAACTATGGCATGACCGCATTGGCACCCTGGACGCGATTTGAGGATTCACATTTTGAAACTTACATGGTCATTCGTTTGTCAAGTCTAGAAAATGATTGGAATAACCACTTGACATCAACACTTATATGAGTGATTTCGATACAACATTTTTTGGATTGGAGATCCTGCCCCTGATGAGGTTGCCGGTGAATTTTCTGAAAATATCGAAGCTTCCATGGCAATCTCAAATGCCCATATCTTGCATATCATTTTCACTAGCAAAGTTGATAGCTTCTCCTTCATTTGCTAATGACTCAACACAAAATATTTGCTTCTTACAAATAATTCAAGAGGACATTCATGGACCTATTCAACCATAGGACCATTAAGATATTTTATGATTCTGATTGATGCATCAACGCGATGGTCACAAGTCACTTTGCTATCCACGAGAAATGCTATATTGCTAATATACTAGCACAAATCATCAAGTTACGGGCTAACCACTATGACTTTCTGATCTTCTCATTAAGATTGGACGATGTGGTGAGTTTATCTCAAAATCCTTTGATTATTGCATGTCGATCTGGATTTAAGTTGAACGTCCCACCCACCACGTTCATTAGCAGAATGGACTTGATGAGGCAAGCAGTTAGACTCATTGCCTGGGCATTGGTATTGCTCACCAATTAGCCAATTTCTGCTTGGGGTTTAACCAATTTTGCAAGCAAGTATACTTATTCTCTTTCAACCCACTACCGATCAACCGCTTAGTACGTACGAGTTGGTAACTGGATATGAGCTTGATATTTCACACCTACACATACTTGGTTCCTTTGTGTGCTAATTACACCTACACATCGTACTAAAATGGATCTACAAAGATAATTTTGCATATATGTAGGCTATGAGTCGGCTAAAATTATCCGCTATTTGGAACCTTTGACAGGAGATGTATTTATTGCAAATTTTTTATATTGTCTCTTTGATGAGACAAACTTCTCGTCGTTAGGGGAGAGATGAATTGAACGATTCTGCTTGAACACCAGGAAATTATCTGGTGCTCACTCTTTGCCTCATCAAGATCCTCACACTAGTTAATCCAAGCTAGAAATGCAACACTTTTTTAGTCTTTAGAAAGTTGCAGATTTGATGCCCAACAGCTCTACCGATACTACGAAAGTGAGAATATATACCATTCGAGCTTCTAATGTTCCTACAAGGTTAGAAGTCCCAGTAATAGGGCGAAGATCGGCCTGAAAAAGGATTGATTATGTAATATAAACAATTTTCACGTTTCTTATTTTTCCATTTTCAACGACTCATTTTTACTCGTTGTGACTTTCACGAGATGATTTCTTCTTCACTTTTTCCATTCGAATGATTTTTGCGATTGTTTTATCAAAATCCGTGTATCATTGCGATATTTCTACATTTGGGTTCGATTCATGTAAATCTTGCTCGAAACTGTTGTTTTGTTGTGTCTACAAGTTTATATAAAATAATGAGTCGTGTGGTGAGATTGAGCTTTGTTCGATCTCAAATCGTGATTTTCAAACATTTGGGCCGTTTTGTACTTTCCCAAATTTTTGGGGCGTGTGATTTCGTATTCGTTTTTTCGTACCTTCAGGTGTTCGAATAACTTGTTTGATTAATGTTTGAGTTCGTGTTTGGAGTCTCTACGTAATGTCTCCATTGTATGTTAGCTTTGGTGCGAGTGCAGACAATTGAGGCGGCGAGACACGACATAGATTAGCAGCTAACTGCTGCATCTGGCAGATATATACGAGCTGACATATAAGCTGGTGCTCGTGCACCACAACAGGAGCTGTACAATAGATTTCGCACGACCTGATGCATGGACAGTCGCACGAGCACATTGGCCGTGCGTCCCTGAGTCGTGGTCATACTAAACTTATGCACGAGTCATGCACTAGCAATTGGTCATGCGTGTCTGGTCGTGTGTTTCTGCGTGTATAAAATGTGACAATCGGGTTTTTACCTTTTTTCTTCATCTCATTTCTTCCTCTTTGGCGATTTGGGTGATTCTAAAGCGAAATATTGTCAAGAGTTCATCAACCATCAACATTCTTGGATTTCTAACGTGATTTAATCATCACCCTATCCAGTTTTCGTCCTTCAAATCGAGGTGAATTCCCTAGAATCATAGTTTGGGTATTTTTGGGGGTTTAGTTAGATTCGTCCATTTAATTTGTTGTTGACTTTGGAAACCCTGAGATTTGATTAATTTTACTTGTATATGCGTCATCCTTATGATTTCATGTCCTATTTTCGTGCATGTTGCAGATTCAAGGGAATTTGGGTGGTTCCCAACCCATATGTATATGAAGTTGTACTCGAGTGACTCTTAGGTGGGATTTCGGGTGTGTTTCCATTTTGAAACCGTTCCTATCTGTTGGTCACAGTATACAGTATAAACAGCTTAGAAGGTGGGGGGAGGAGTTGAATAAGCTTTATCTTTTTTCGAAGTTTGTCTGTATAGCGGAAGTCTAAGGTTAAGTTGTTGTACATGCAGCAACTGAATGGTCTCCGATTAGCTTGATGCGTACAGGATTTTTATGATATGTGTACTCAAAATCACACAGACAAATAGAAAACAGTAAAGACAGTAAACACTACAAAAAAATAGTTTTTACCGACGCCATTTTCCGACGCCCATACCCGCCGTTGTTAAACTTATAATTGACCGACGCCATTACTGACGCCCATTATTTAATTAATTTCCCGACACCATTGCCGACGACCGGTTCGCAAACTTAATTTTTTTCTTTTTTTCACAATTAACGACGTCGTTTACCGATGCCATTTACCGATGCCCTTACCGACGCCATTTCGGCGTTGGTAAATTTTTATTATTATATTTTTTTCTTTTTCACAATCAACGATGCCGATTACCGACGCCATTTTGGCGTTGGTAATTTTTTTTATTTTTTTTTTAAAACTAACGATGCCGTTTACCGACGTTGGTATCTACCGACGCCATTACCGATACCGAAATGGCGTCGGAAATTTTTTTACACTATCCCACATTGAAAAAACAGTAGTGTTTTCTGTGGTTTATATACCAAAATCTTTCTCAACCATTTGAAATTGAATGGAGCCCAAACCTGACCCGTCCGAACCCGGACCTGACCCGCCCGAACCTGGACCTAACCGAACCTGACCCGTCTGAGCCCGAACCTAACCTGTCTGAGCCCTGCCTGAGCCCGGACGAGACCCGCCTGAGTCCTGACCTGACTTTTTTAGATTTTTTTTATTTTTAATTTAACAACGCCAAAAATGGCGTCGGAAAACAGCGGCGTCGGAAAAAAATTACCATCGAGCATTTTTCCAACGGCGGATTGCCGTCGGTAAATTTTTTACCGACGCCATTTTCTGTTTTACCAACGGCGTTTGGCGTCAGTAAAAACTGTTTTTTTTTTGTAGTGAAAGACATGATGATTAAAGTGGTTCGAGGTAAACCCCTCTACGTCCACTGGTCCTCCACACAAAGAGTAGAAAGTTTATTAAAATCACGGCATACACAACTGTATGATTTTAACTAAACACATCGCTATATCATTCACACAGATCGATACAGCCGACAATAGTTTGGCCGTTCACACAGATTAGCTTTGACTTATTCGACTCTCTTCTTTTCACACGGATTGAAGCTTTGTCCTCAATGCTATTGGTCCCGCACAGGTCAGAGATAGCTAATCTTAGTCCAACAGGACTAAATAACTCAACAGTAAGATTAGTATGACAAGATCGAACAACAGTTGTATGCTTGACGATCTTTTACTGTAAGTGTGCTGTTCGCGATGAGGACTTGTATATTTGTTCTTTTAAGATGATGCTGTAACCAGCATCTTGTCTTGCTGTAACTTGGACCTAAGATGTAGGGGCTCGTTGTAAGATCTTGCGACTGTATGGACAGGTGTTGGGAAAAATCCTCCATGTATTTTGATAATTGCCTCATACAGCAAGATCTTCCAAGTCAGAAGATCTATCTAAGTATGGAATCTGTTAGGAGAACATCATACAACCTATTCATGCAGCTTAAGATCTTCCAGCAAAGTCAAGAGTCCTTTCCTACATCGTAGTCTTCAACATACAGTTAAAGATGAAGATGTTGGATACAGCAAACATGTTGTAAGTGTTTTACTTGGGAAAAGTAGAACAAAAATACAGTAGGACGTAAAAACTTTAAATCGTTGAGAAAAAAAACATTGTTTATTCACAAAGTACTCAAGGTTAAAGTAGCATTTAATGCTGATAGGACAACATTTAATGCGGCCGAAGAGACTACAGTCTGAAGAGCATTTAATGCTAGTAAAAAAAGATTGTCTGATTAAATACAAATCGCCTTTAATACGAGACATTCTGAAGCCGCCTATCAGAGTAGTCTCAATCTCACAAACCGGCCAACGACTACATTTATAACGGATCTATTTCCAAGGTTATAAATATCCCAAAGAAAGAGAACATTGCTCACGATATAAACCTGAAACATTAACACTTTGACAACCTGAATATCAAGCTTACAAGAGTAATATATTTCTTCGAGCATACAACTTCGTAAAAAATGTCCTCAAAGCGAACAACACACTTACAGCAAATGCTCATCAAGCATATAGTTGATGTTTGATCTTTTCATACCATTATTACCATTGAGTTTACTTAGCCCTTTGTGGACTAAGCCTTGCTATCTATGACCTGTATGGGACGAATAACATCAAGGATGAATCTTCAATATATGTGAGAAGAAGCGAGTTGAAGAAGCCAAGCCAATCTGTGTGAACGGACCAAGCTATTGTCGGTTGTATCAATCTGTGTGAATGATACATCGAATCTTTTAGTTAAAGTCACATAGTTGTGTATGCCGTGATTTTAGTAAACATTTTACTCCTGTCTGGACGTAAAGGGATTTACCTCAAACCACTTTAAATCAGTGTGTCTTAGATTCTGCCATTTATTGTTTTCTACCTGCCTGTGTGATTTATGTATACATATCGTAAGAACCATGTACGTACCAAGATAACATGAGATTATTCAGTTGATGTATTTACAACAACTTACCATTAGACTTCCAGTACGCAAATAAACTTCGAAAAAGATACAGCTTATTCAGCCCCCTTTCCTAAGCTATTTTTATTGTATATTGTGGCCTACAATAGGCTGTTCGGATAAGGCTATATGAGATTTCCTAACAACGTCCATACTTAGCTGATATTTCTACTTTGAAGATTCTAGCTGTATGAGGCATTTATCAAAACATCAGGAGGATTTATCAATCCTTTTTTCTGTCGTTAAGGTGGATATCTGAACCAATAATTCTCCTTCTGTCTTATCAATCCACTTACCTTGCACGGCCCAAGATTCTACTTTATCATCAATCCAATACTCAGTCATGTTTTTTTTCTTATCAATGAATAGATCTCTTTACTTTTATGACTTAGATGTCTCGTATTTCTCGAAAAAGTGATTCGATTGACGGGATTTGATATGAGATTGATGATAGCGATGAAATTGATATTAATATATTTCTTCTTATAACATATTGATTTGACCCCATAAGCGGGACCAAGCATCCATATTGCTTTTAGAGAATTTACTAATTGTTCCAGAGCAACTAGAAAGATATTCTTTAACCAGAAAGAATTCGGTGCAGATATAGGATACATATCCAGAAGTTTTTGCAACTCAATCATAGATGATTCCATCATCGAAGATTTGACCCTTTCGAACTCTGTCTGTAACTCACTAGAGGCTTGGGAAACAAAGATAAGATGTGTACTAACGAGATATCCAACAACAAGAAGAAGGAAAAAGATTGAGCAGAAGAACTCCTGAACATTTGGCGATCTTAGATGTGTCAATATCAATGGTGACTCATTATTTCGATGAATAATTGCTTGGGACCGAAGAAAATTATGTAAATACTTACTCGAAATCTCACTTATCAGATTCAATTGTGGAAGACACCATTTTCTCTGAAGAATTCGCCATGCCATCCATTTTCAAGCATAACATCATGAAAAATGGATACAAAATTTTGACTACTACTTATTAGTATCGACAATAGTTCTGCAAAAGTATCTAAAATATCAAATTTAGATATTTGTACCCTGTCGAAGTAAGGAACCATGGCATATATTTTTTGAATAGATTCCATTTTGAGAGAATTGAAAAAGCACTATCTCGTTGAAAGGTTCTATACATCTGCCCTTTCTCAATCCATTTATTTAGACTCCGTTTTTTCCTCTTTTTGGAGGGTAAATATTTCTCAAAACATGGAGTGTGAATCAAACCCATGTTTAAATTGAGATACTTATGCAAGTTCTTCCCTTCTGAATCAGATAGATTCATATGTGAAAGAGGTTGACAATAAGTTCTTTCAAAATTGACTATTTCTTCATCTGTTAGAGGTGTTCCAAAAATTCATGTGATCGAGTAAATAGTTTTACGAACAAATGGCTAGTATCGACTTGGAAAATGGAAAGATTTGGACAAGTTTTACATTTCGTCACCACTTTATGGAAAATCGTTAGGTATGAATATGTTAGATACCTGCGATTCGATTGGTGAAATAGTATATTTCCCCCAAAAAGCATGTTTTTTTTACCGACGCACAAAGAAAATATTTTGTTGCGAATGAACAAGATTTTGAGGAATTGTCCATACATAAAATTATTGATATAGACCTTTTCCATAGAAAAGGAGAATATTGTGTTACGATAGAAGCAGAAGTGATATGGATTACTCAAGAATAGAAGTCGATTTGCTTTATAAAAAGCAGATATCAATGAACTTCTATGAAATGGTTTCACGGGATTCAGCCAATTGTCTTGATTGTGGAATATCATTGAGAAACAGGAATCTATGTTATTAAAGGATTTCCTGCGATTATTTCTAATATAGAATGAATCAAGCATCCACTTTGGTATCTTATTGAACAAAAAGGGTCTTCCTCCAATAATCAAGAATTTCTTTCGGGAAGTATCATGATCATCTGATTTCCATTTTTTAAAATTAACAATTTGAAGACCTATTGATAACATCTGATTGCAGAGTTGATCATTCGAACCTATCAATTCATAGATGTAGATCGTGGACCTATGAATGGGAATATTCCCCAACAGATAAAAAAGGAAGTGAGTTAGACAAAAGGAAAAAACACTTGGACAAAAAGAAAGGAAGTGACTTGGACAACTCTTTTGTAACCTCATACCAATAAATCGAATCTTGATATTGTAATTGATCGAACACTATTTGAAAATGGCTCTTCTGCTCATAAACAAATTGATCAAGCAATTGATCGAACACTATTTAGAAACGGCTCTTCTGCTCATAAACGAAATATTCCAAATCTTCCTGAAAATTCTTTATCCCATGCATCAGGATACCGACTCATGGACCTCTCAGTTTGAGAAATCAAGATAAGAGGATCGAACTATTTCTTCTGACTCTTTTTCAATTTCGATAAATGTTGGTTGGTCGTACATTTAGTTGTGGGGATAGTTATATGATTCATAATATCCATTACTATTTGATTCATTTGAATTCCATATTCGTTGTACAAGGTTAAATCGTATCTATTCATTAAAACGAATAGATTTAAATCCAATATATTACCCGTGATGAATAGATCAGAAATGTCTTGAATTATATCATAAAAAATAGGAGCTAGAACCAATACAGATTTCTTTTTCACTTCATCCCTGGCCTCATTCAAGAATTGATTTTAATCCAATCCATAGGAATCAATAGAAAAGGCAAATCCCTTATGATACACCAGATCCGGCTCGGTTATTGATAGAGTGGAAAAATCTGCCATTTCTTGTTGAAATCTCCCTTTGGAACTGTCTATATCCGGTTCATCCTTCAGAACCCTATCACACACCGGATCTGATGAAATAGGATAAATTGAGATAGTATTTTGTAAATACGTAATTATCTTGAATATATTAACTAGTTCTTTATTTTCTAATCGCCTGGAAGGGACAAAAGAAAGATATTGTTGTCTCTTCAACAATTTCGGATCTCTAATGGACCTCTTAGTGGGATTCAAACCCAGATGATCTGACCATCTATCAGAGAAAAAAAGAATGAACCGATCTTGTAGAATTCCCAATAAATTCTTCGATTTCTTCCAGAAGCCGATGATTAATCATCCACTTCTCACGTTCCGTGAATAGCCGGGACATTGAGGAATATCCAGAAAGGCATTTCGGGAATCGTTCTGATTCTATCTCTGTTCCTTTTGGAATATAGAGGAGCGAAACAATCAACCTATTGATATTGGAAGACCTAGCCGATTCTTCCAATCTATCATTTCTGGGTCCATTGGAATTCAGAGGTATAGGAAGAAGCCCACTCCAATAGAAATTTTCTCTTTCGACCATATTTAGATTGTTAATACGATATATAAGTAGGACCGCTACTACAAAGAGTATTACACCCTAGATCGTGAAATATCGATTGCTTGTTGACCTCTGTGAATTGCGTTAAGAAAGTGTGATACTAAAAATTCGAGGGTTAAATAGTTTTAGAAAACGTTCTTGGTGGAAAAAAATGTGAATGGAAGACCCTACTAAATTGAATTGAGGCCATGAATCTGAGAAATAGTGAGAATTATTGATCTCTCTCGATATCTCTCTCAATTCGAAAATCCAGAATTTGAATGCATGTTATGTTCCTCCTCCATAAAATGGATTTATCATAAAGATTAAATTAAAATTGAAATTTGGTTATTCACCATGTACGAGGATCCTGTTAAGCATCCATGGCTGAGTGGTTAAAGCATGAACTCATAATTGGTGACTTCATAGGTTCAATTCCTACTGGATGCACGTCAACGGGACCCTCCAATAAATAAGTCTCTTAGAATCATCTCTGTATCATTTGGGATCTTATCATCCATACATAATGAATCAGTGTGATACATTCATATCATATACGTAATATCTGAACAATAAAGTAAAAAGTAAAAAGAAATGGGCGAATGACGGGAATTGAACCCGTGTAATTATGAATTCACAATCCAGTGCCTTAATCCACTTGGCTACATCCGCCCCTACTATTACTATTTTACTATTTAACACATTTAAAAATTTAATTACTTAAAAATAATATAAAAATATTTTTAAGAAAAATTATAAATAAAAGATTAAATTTCAATCATTTCGTTACGCCCTGTTATATCAATCCCCCATCTATTATATTTTCAAAACCTCCTATAAACTAAGACTAAGTCTTATTGTTGGGCTTCTCTCGAAGCTAGATCTAAAAGGAAGTTATGAGCATTATGTTCATGCATAACTTCCATACTATGGTTAGCACTAGTTGATGATATCAGCCCAAGTATTAATTACATGACCTTGACTATCAACTACGGATTGGTTGAAATGAAATTGAAACCATTGAAATTAAAAAAGCTACAGTGCTGATACCTAAAGCAGTATACCAGATACTCACTACAAGCCACGCGGCTAGGGAGAAGTGTAGTGACCGAGAGTTGTTGAAACTAGCATATTGGAAGATCAATCGGCCAAAATAACTATGAACGTCTACGCTATTTTAAGTTTCTTCCTCTTGACCAAACTTGTAACCTTCATTAGTAGATTCATTTATATGGAGCCATCGAATACACCAGTTACACCTAACAAATGTAAAAAAATTAGTTCATAAAAACCACATGCTTTAACAGCGTTATTCTATTCCACCTCTTAAAAATAAAAGAACTTTAATCAAAATACTTACTTGGCAATACATTTATACAAAACTTCTACTACGAGCACACGCATTTTCTATACTATAAATTAAAATTAAAATAGAAAATGGAAGACTTGTTATTCAACAGTAATGTATATTCGTGTCAACATATCTCAATAACTATATTAAATATATTCAAGCGGATTACAAAAAGAAAATATGGATCATAGAATATATAATTTCAATATGACGGCGGGTTGCCCGGGATTTGAACCCGAAACTAGTCGGATGGAGTAGATAATTTCTTTGTTATGTTAGTTAAATAAATAAAAATCCCTCCCCAAGTCGTGCTTGCAGTTTTCACTACTCAGAGCTTTCCCTATGTATACATCATTTTCCGTTCTTAGAAAGAGACTTTATTTAAAAAAATTGAATATTCAATTGATTTAACCCTTATTACATATTACATAATATATAAACATTTCATAATAGTATAAATCCATAAATAAATTTTATTTTCAAAATTTCATTATTTATAATCGGCCATATCATTAATAAAAACAATATCCAAATACCAAATTCGACTTCTATATACTTTCTGGAAACTCGAAGAAGCCTTTGGGAATGTCAAAAAAAAAACGAACGTTTTCTTTCGACATAAGAAATTCTTCTAATAATTTCGAGTCAAATCTTTTCAAAAAAGTACGTAGAGTACTTTTGTGTTTCCGAGCCAAAGTTTTAGCACAAGAAAGTTGAAGTATATACTTTATTCGATACAAACTTTTTTTTGGAAGATCCACTATGATAATGATAAAAGTTTCTGCATATAGACCCAAATCGGTGAATAATATTAGAATCTGATAAATCAGCCTAAACTTGTAATATCCGCAATTTCGATTTTTGCTATTTTTTTGGCGGAATTCCATCTTAGTGACTCTCTTGTGACCGTGTCATCATTCTGAGAATGATTAATTCTGCACTTTTTGTCATCCGAGTTTGTTTCGATGTTGTTTTGATGAGTTCCGTGTTTCTTAGCGGGTTTTCCGCACTTGATTTCAATTCTTGCGAATCTTGTTCGAAACTGTTGTTTCAAGTTTCTCATAAGTTCATTAACGTTGTTATACGTGTTGGGAGCTTCGATTTGATTATCCATTGTCGTATCGTGATATTCGCGGAGTTTGGGCCATTTCGTAATTTCCTAAAGTTTTAGGGCGTTTGCCTTCGCATCGTCCTTTCAACTTCCGGGTTGTCAGAACCATGGGTTTGTTTAGTGCTTAACTCGTGTTTTGAATGTTATACTATTCATCGTGTTCGTTCTGTATGTTTTCGGGAAATTTGAGTCGTCGAGTCATGGCGGCCGAGCACTGGCCGACCAGGTGCGGCAGGGACCAGCTAGGTGCGCATGAGCTGGGCGCACGATCCGGCGCTCGTGGGGCCCTGACTGCACGCGCACGAGTGAGTGCTCGTGCTCGATACTCGTGCGTCTCGGCAGACGCCTCGCAGTGGCGCGCACGACCCGGCGCCCGACCAGCCGCTCGTGCGTGTCTGCTCGTGCTTCGCTGGGCAGTATAAATATGGTCGGGCAGGTTACTTCTTCACTTGTTTTCTCACCCATTTCATCTCCTCCGTGGCCGAGACTTGGAGAACACGAAGACATGATGTTATTCTATCAATCCACGAAGTTCTTGAGTTTCTAACGTCGATTAATCATCCCATAACCTCCTCCGATCGACCGAATCAAGGTTAGATTTCCTACAAATCTAGTTTTGGGGAAATTGGGGATTTTATTTGTTTTCGTCCTTTTAATCCGATTTAACCTAGATTAGTGATGGATTATTGATTATTAAGTTGTATTCTACCAATTTCCTTGTTGTTCCATGATTTGATTGCCAAGGAATCCTTGTTTTGTTGAGTTCCTAATCGACTCCTTGAAGGTGTCCAATATAATGTCGTAGAGGGGATTTCGGGCGTTCTATGATTATTCTTCCTCGTACGACTGTTTATTTATTGATGATATGGGGTCGAGTTCCTTGCGAAGAACTCGTGTTGAATCCTTCCGTTCATCGTCGTCGTCATTTTCTATAACATCGAGGGTTTCGAAGTTCCCCGGTCGAGCCGTGTTCGACGGAGTACTTGCGTGCCGATTTCGAGGCAAGTACCTTGTTCATACATTTCTTGTTTTGTGGATATGATGATCGGTGATCGTCTCGGTGTGTTTGTTTGGTTCTTTGAAATGAACTTTCAAAAGATTCGGTTTAGCCTCGTTAAAGGCTCTCTTTCAAAACCCGTGTGTATTCTGTGATTGGTGTGTTTCGTAAATGATTATGTGAATCCCATTGATATGTATCGTGTTGATGTTGCGCTTGATAATGCATGTACATATATTACCTCATTTCGGTGCATTGTGGTTTGACATTTGCGTCGTGCTAAGTGTTTGTTGCCTCTGGGTGAATTGTTTGGATATCCTTGGTGTACTATGTTATGTATGTGAATGTGTGGACATAGGCGGGGTCTACGGTGACACATGGCATGCGATCATGTGGTCAGGATGCAACAAGCGATTGATCCAACCATGAGAGCCTAAGAAAAACTATGGTGACACATGGTTTGTGATCATGTGGTCAGAATGCCACAAGTGATTGATCCAACCGTGAGCGCCTAAGGAAACCTACGGTGACACATGGCATGCGATCATGTGGTCAGGAGACAACAAGTGATTGATCCAACCGTGAGATGATGTGGCATGTGTTCATGGTGTTATGTATATGATTTTGGATGTGTTTTGCCAGGTCGAGTACCTTGGATGTGTTACCGAGATTTCGTATCTTGGGTGGTTATGTTTTGTTGACTTTATGTCCGTCGAGGACACTTGACGTGGGCTTTGAACCCTGTGAACTGTTGTAGGTTTTTATTTGAGAAAGTAAGTCTTTGGGTTGTGACCCCTGTTGGTCTTGGAAAGAGAAGGATACGATAATCCTGAATGGTTTTTGTTAAAATTTCCGAGGGCATTTTAAACTATTTTATAAACTGTTCTCATGATTTGTGATCTTTCGAATTTGGAAAGTTTCACTCAAACTCTTGCCTCGGGAAGTATTTTTCATTATGTTTGAATCTTTGAGGATTCCTGATTATTATTATTCTTGGAATATGGTTTGTATGACTCGTATTTACACTTTGTACTTGCTATAGTAAAATAGTGGAATTTTGCTAACCCCCGAGTAATCGGGGGGTGGATGTTTGTATTGCGTTCAGGTTTTGGGTAGCATAACACATGGTTGGCATGAAGGATGATGAAAGATGATCGATACTAATCACATGAGGACCCATATGATGTCGTATTGGTTTGGTTGTACTTTATTTCTGCTACAATATTTTTTTCCCGTTGTACGGGAGTGTGTTGTATTTTGACCCCTGTGTGGGCATGTATTGAGATTGAGTTGTATGTATGAATTGAAAGACCAAATTGGTCTACTGAACCATTTTAGCCTTAAAGGAGATGTTGAGATGTTTGATTTTAGTTACCAGCCTGGTAGATCCTTGAGGAAAGGGTCTACGATGTGTAATATCCCTGAGTGGATTGGGGGTGTTACATAAATGGTATCAGAGCTTAGGTTATGGAAACCTAGGTTGTCGGTTCAAGTTGTGTCTGTTGAGTTTTGTCTCGTCAGATTTTATCTGACTGAGTCTTGTCGCGACGCGTCGTCTGAGTTTGTTGGTCGTAATTAGTATCCTGGGGCGATCATCATCCTCGTGCGACCTGTGGATGTAAGTCTCCCTTCTTTATGTTGTGCCTTTTGTGACACGAGCCACTTGTATGATTATTCGTTAAGTGATGGAATCTTCATGTAGATTTTTGGTTTCGTGATATATGTTTATTTGACTCTCATATTTTGTTTATATGAGGAGTGGTGTCGCTGCAAATGTTTTCTTTTTTTCGACAGTTGATTTTGTGTGCTGCTAATGATTTTCGAAATGATTTGCTCATTTTGCAAGTATCTTGTGACACCTTTGTGCTTAATATGGAATGAAAATCTATATGTATGTGATTTTCTCACTCCGGGAGGGTCCTACGAGGCCTCGGGGGAATCCGTGACTTCACTCCGGATTCACGAGCTTGTTCGCTAGCTAGTTCGGGAGGGTCCTTAGAGGCCTCGAATGGGACCAGTGGCTTCACCCCGATCCTAGGCGATGCCTGTGCGTGATTTGATTTATGATTATGGCTAGTTCGGGAGGGTCCTTAGAGGCCTCGAATGGGATCAGTGGTTTCGCCCCGATCCTAGGCGGTTTTCAACTGTGGTTATTTGACTGTTTATTTTCCAGAAAAGGCATGCCTTGTTTTGATTTCGAAATGATTTGATGCATATACTATGAAATGTGTAAGCAAATGTTGATACATGTGAGTTTTTGGGCATTCGGGCCTAATGGATTTTTTTAAACCTTGAGTATCTTATAGAATAAATTTCGAGACGTACTTTTAAAATGGATTATTTTCTCGCAGTATTTTCAAGGCGCCTACTAGCGCAACTATATGCTTCAAAATTCTTCTACTATGAGGACCAAAATATTTTGAGATATTCTCAATAATTTAGAAAACGCATTTGCTTAGACCCGAAGGTCGAATATTTATGAAAGTTTTTAACCAAAAGAAAGATGTCTTCATTTTTACCAAACGCAAAATTATTTCTCAAAGTCTCGATAACGGTGTTTGTATTACTTTTTCGAATATGATACTCAAGATCAACTGGTGTTCCCAAAATTGTTTTCAAAAAGGTGGTTTTCATTTTTAAAACCTATCATACCTGTTTGTGGTCCGGGAATGTATGTATGATGTTAGCATTGTCGTTAGGGTGTTAGCCCCCGAGTTGTGATTGAATTGGTGGTGTGCGCGTTGAGTCATTCGCCACATATTCGTTGTGTTAGCCCTCTGTGAGAGGTGTGATGCTGGTATTTAATGTTGTCGTTTCGTGGTGATTTGCCTGTTATCGCACATGTGCGAGCTGTTAGAGCTTGGGTTTGTATGATTGTGTACATTTGTGATTGTTTCATGATGTTTTGTAATTGTGTGCTGGTTATCATTCGGGCCGTTGAAATCGCCGAATGTATACCGTTATTGCTGTGATTTTATGTATGAGTGTTGCCTTACGTTGATATGTTGTGCTGAGTTGGCATCTCCGGTATGTTGTTTTGCGATGTTATGTTCCATTGTACCTAGCAGTTGTATATTCGGTATGCCGAGGTGCTTCAACTGTAATGTGTCGGGGCATGTACGTACAAATTATCCTTCTCACCAGTAACGTGTTACGAGTGTGGACTCGAGGGACCCAGAATCCAGTCTTGCGAGTTGGTTACCGAGTCTTCCGGGGCACGACTTCAGCACAGATATCAGGATCGACTGTGAGATGCCCATGAAATATGTTTCTATCGGTTGCTTGTTGTGTTGTTACCTTGCTTCCGTTGTTGTGAGTCTTGGACGACACTTCTTTTAAAAGAGGTTGAATGTAATATCCGTATTATTTTGACTTCTGCATTTTTTTTCTCTCTCAATTCTATCGACTCGCTCGTGTTCGTTGATACTTTCTGAACTTGTTCTGTATTTTGGTTTTTATCGTTCGAACGAGTCGTGATATTGTTTCGGATCGATCTGGTTATCGCTATGACTTTTCCGAGTTCAGTTCGATTCTTGTGAACATCTTTTAATGTCTTGAGTTGAAGTGTGAACTTCGTAGTCGTTGTTCGACCGTTGTTATTCGATCGTTGTTGTTCGATCATTGCTATTCGATCATTATTGTTCGAATGTTGTTGTTCGACCGTTGTTGTTCGATCATTGTTTTTTGATCTTTGTTGTTCAATCATTGTTGTTAAATCATGGTTGATCGATTGTTGTTGCCTGATCTCATACCACGAAGAGTTGTCGTTCACCGTTAGTCAGCTGTTTCGATTGCGGTCATTTGGGACACCGAGCCGAGCATTAGGAGACGGTGGCTGAGAGGTTTGGAGATCAAATTTGCGTCTCTGCTCCGAAAGTACATGGAGATGCCTAGTGTGGTTTTCGAGAATTTCGGCATGGTCAAAGTTCTTCATGGTTACCTTTGCGGATCGTTGTGCGTTTAATTCCTATTTTTCGACTGTGTGTGTCTTCTTGTAATAGGTACCTCCTGTGTTGGTGATTGTTCGGATAGTTGACTTGATTGTGTTATCTGTTTTGTGATACTTGACAGTTGTTGGCTTTATTATGTCTCTGCTTGTGACATTGTGATGTTTGTCGTTGAGCGTGATTTCACACCGTATGTTTCTTTGCGTTTCTTATAACGTTTCTCCGATGGGCGTAAGTTACGTGGTTCTTGTGTATCTCGTTGAGATGTTCCTGGTGGGATGTTGCTCCTCCCTACTTATTTTTAAGTTTCGAAACGAAACTTCTTTTAAGAAGGGTAGAATGTAATATCCGCAATTTCAATTTTCGGTAATTTTCTTTTTTTTTTTGGCGGAAGTCCATCTTATCGACTCACTTGTGACCGGGTCGTCATTCTTAGAATGATTAATTCTGCACTTTTTGTCATCCGAGTTCGTTTCAGTGTCGTTTTGATGAGTTCCGTGTTTCTTAGCGGCTTTTCCGCACTTGAGTTTGATTCTTGCGAATCTCATTCGAAACTGTTGTTTCGAGTTTCTCGTAAGTTCATTAACATTTTTATACGTGTTGGGAGCTTCAGTTTGATTATCCGTTGTCGTATCGTGATATTTTGGGAGTTTGGACCATTTCGTAATTTCCCAAAGTTTTGGGGCGTTTGCCTTCGCATCATCCTTTCAACCTTCGGGTTGTCAGAACCATGGGTTTGTTTATCGATTAACTCGTGTTTTGAATGTTATACTATTTGTCGTGTTCGTTCCGTACGTTTTCGAGAATTTGAGTCGTCGAGTCATGGCGGTCGGGCACTGGCCGGCCAGGTGCGGCAGGGACCGGCCAGGTGCGCACGAGCATGGCGCATGAGCTGGGCGCACGATCCGGCGCTCGTGCAGCCCTGACTGCACGCGCACGAGCGAGTGCTCATGCTCGGTGCTCGTGCGTCTCGGCAGACGCCTGGCAGTGGCACGCACGACCCGGCGCCCGACTGGCCGCTCGTGCGTATCTGCTCGTGCGTCGCTGGGCAGTATAAATATGGTCGGGCAGGTTACTTCTTCACTCGTTTTCTCACCCATTTCATCTCCTCCGTGGCTGAGACTTGGAGAACACGAAGACATGATATTCTATCAATCCACGAAGTTCTTGAGTTTCTAACATCGATTAATCATCCCATAACCTCCTCCGATCGACCGAATCAAGGTTAGATTTCCTACAAATCTAGTTTTGGGGAAATTGGGGATTTTGTTTGTTTTCGTCCATTTAATCCGAATTAACCTAGATTAGTGATGGATTATTAATTATTAAGTTGTATTCTACAAATTTCCTTGTTGTTCCATGGTTTGATTGCCAAGGAATCGTTGTTTTGTTGAGTTCCTAATCGATGCCTTGAAGGTGTACGGTAGAATGTTGTAGAGGGGTGTTGCGATATTTGTTGAACGCAAGTGTACGTTATCATATACAAGTAATAAAGTGATGAGTGAGTATCGTTCCCACGAGGACTGAATCACTAACTACCGATTTTTATGTATTCCAGTTTTATTCGAATAATCGAACTTTGGGTTTGCAACTAATTACTGAAAGAATTAATAAAAGACTAGACAGTAGAAAACGATAGCTTGAAGAAAGAGAATCAAATGATGAATAAGTCTAGGATTCTGAATACACCTCGGTTTATCCGAATTTACTCTCGATTATCTTGAAGTTAATGATTTTCCCAATTTATTGAAGGCGAAGATTGCTAATATATTCTACCGCCTCTCCCGAGGTCAATAGATTTTTCTAAAGGCGAATAACGCACTCTATCCCTAGGTGAATTAATTCGTCAATAGGCAAAAAGCATAAAATCTCCAAAATGCCACGTAGTTCCTATGAGTATATTCCTATCTCACAGAATAAAACGGTCCTCACCAATAGTTCCTCACCAATTCTCCTCTCCCGATTCGAATTGAATGATTAAAAACAATACAACTATTGGCCAGATAATTGAAAGCATTAAACACGATTGGGAAAACTCAACAAAAAGGTAATTAATTAGATAATCTCAAGCAAATCCGTCAAAACGTAGGTTTCATCAAAATCCTAGATTAGGGTTTTAGCCTGACATGCTAATAAATGAAAATACAGAATTAATGAATGAAAGCATTAAAATCAAACGCAGATGAAGAGCTCGGATTCCTCCTTTCTTCTGGCTTCCGCCCTCTGCTCTTGAAGTCTTCTGCTTATCTTCCTCTTCTGCCGTTTCCCCTCTGATTCCAAGATTTTCCAAGATCCAAAAGATGATTAATTAGGGTCTTAAACCCTTATTTATAGCTTTGCACAGTCTCTAAATCGCGTCCGTGTGAGTAGGTCGAGAACTGGCTTCAAAACGGCCCAAATATGCGCGGAGCACACAAAAACCGCCTAGTGTGCCGCGGCTCACTAAATCTGTGCCGCGGCACATGGTCTTCAGCTGGAAGCCTGGGCGCCATTTAATTCATCTGTGCCGCGGCTCACCTGGACTGTGCCGCGGCACAGAGTATAGTTTACTCTGTGCTTGCGGGTTGCCTTCCTGTGCCGCGGCCCACCTGCCTTGTGCCGCGGCTCACAGCCAAAATTTGCCGTTTTCGCCCGTTTCGCCTCGTTTTAGCTTCCGGACTCCAATCTCCTGACAATCATACAAAATTAAGGCATTAAAAGCTCATTTAAGAAAATTCTCTCTCCAAAAATAATACAAACTAATGATAAATAAGCGTATAAAAATACGCCTAACAAATACCCCCAAACTTAAGCCTTTGCTTGTCCTCAAGCAAAATAAATTAAATTCAATAAAAGAATGTCGTGAATAATCGTGCAACTCGTGGTGCTCAACCTAATCAATACTATCCTGAAATTCTCTCTGAAAAATACGAGTATCGTAATAGCGAGCTACACTCAGAACACTGATTCCACAAAGTAACCAAGTTCGGTCCTAATTACTCGTTCATGAAGAAAATCCAGCTCAAAGATTAACAAACATGAATCAAATTGACCGTCAATATAAAAGGTTAAGATAAACGAGCTAGTTCGTCCCGTTCCACAGTCTAATGGCAAAATTTTCACGAGTTTCATAAAAATAATCCTCGGACAGTATTCCCTTATATATATATGCTCAAGAAATTGATTCGAGCTGACCACTAGGTTCGGATCTCGGGATGTTTCATCGGGATAATCCTAGGGTGGAACTTCCATTCTCATATATTGGGAAACCATTTGACGTAAAAGACATTCATGGGGCACATGGATGCTTCTAGTTACTAAGTTCCCCTCTACAGCGGAGAAACAACTCGAATAGTTAATTCCCGCATGTCCGAATCAAGGTCGCTGTTTTACGTGAGAGTAAACAACGGGTCACGCGAGTACCCCCGGTTACTAGGCTCCCTATTATCGGCACATGTGAAATTTCTAAATCACTAGTCTAATCAGGGTCGTCGTTTTACGCGAGAGTAAACAACGGGTCACGTGAATACCCCCGGTTACTAGACTTCCCATCATAGAACAAATATTATCTCGACTATTGGGAAAAACTGACCGACTCTAAACTCAATCTAAGTGCCAATACGACTTATGTGACTGGACGAGTAGCTAACCGAAAAATGTAACCAAATGTATCGACGGTGATTTTAAAACACGTATGTATCCTCTCTTATCCGCCAAGACCTCTACAATCACGAGAAAAATTTCGGACCTAAATGAACACTAAGCAGAAACAGAAATCACTGACTACAACGCGACTAAAACTCGACCGTTTCTTCAGAGAGAAAAACAATGTCGTAACATCAGTATTAAACAAATAGAAGCACGAAAAATTCACGAATAGAGTAAAATCAAGACAAGCAAGGCTATCGAAAAAAAAAAAAAAATAACGCAAAGTCATGAAAAGTGCAACAAAATCAGTACAGCAATGAATGTAGCAACAGAAAGTAAACCCCCCCCAAACTTAGGACGTACATTGACCTCAATGGACAAAATATGATATGCAATAGAATAAGAAGGTCAAGTACTCCTCTACAAATAGCTCACGAACTGGTGCCGGCATCATTCGGCAAGCTTGCATGCTTCTCGACTTCATTATGCGGAGCGTGAATAATTGAGCTTGCATCATCAAAGAGGAAGTTAAATACGAGCTCTCAAGTTTAACATGATGTAAGGGTTGGGGACAATGTAACTCGATAAAATGATTCGTTGCATACAATTTGAAGATGCTTGGCTTACCAATTTTTCATTGTAGCAATTTATCAAACACTTGGTATGCACAAGTTAACATGAAGAACAAGAATTTTGATGGTTAATTCCAAATCCCAAAAATAATAACACAGATAATAGCCATGAATAACGACAACTATCACCACCAATTCGTTCATAATTACCAATTCCATCACAATTAAATACCAAATTCCCCATATTCCAACTCCATTTTAGAGAAAACATTGAAGAACAACTAGCAATATATAACTTCCATTCTTTTAAAATCAAGTATCACTTATGATTAAGAAATCAAGAATTACCTGAAGAATTTGAGAAGGAGACTAAGAGAATGGTATCTACTGACCTCATTGTGCGAAGGAAGGAAAGAAGGAAGGGACCTTGTGCAGGCCGATCGACTGTATGAGGCCTACCTGGGTGTTCTTATTTTGTGACGGGGGCCACGGCACAATATAAGTGAGCCGCGACCCAAGGTACAGTCGGCATGGGACTCTTTGCAATATCGCTGGGTGCCGCGGCTCAGTGAAGGCGTGCCGCGGCTCAACGTGTTAGTGTGCCGCGGCTCATTTGCCCCGTGTCGCGGCACAAAGTACAGTCTCCTGGGCGTTTCTTGAACATTTGGTGTGCCGCGGCTCAGGGTATGTGTGCCGCGGCTCAGTGACCTGGTGTGCCGCGGCTCAATAAGATCGTACCGCGGCACAGAGTACAATTTGTTTGGCCATGTTTCATCAACTGGTGCGTGCCGCGGCTCACTTTAATTGTGCCGCGGCCCATCATTGAATTCCTCCCCTTGGGTGATTCCTGCACAGAATTTTGAGAAGAACACGTCAAAAGCGAGAGGCAGAAGCAAATCAAAGCACAAAATGATGAAAAATAAAAATCAAGAATGCAAGAAAAATATAGAAACGCAAAAATATACAACTACGAACTCGGATTGCCTCCCGAGAAGCGCTAAGTTTATAGTCTTCAGCCGGACCTATTAAAAAAAATCAGTTCGCTTTTCGCAAACTCCATTTGGTTTCCGCCCCGTTCATCGAACCGTTGATATGATTTTTAAAATTTTGACCATTAGTCATTAACGATTCGATTTTCGGATCGGAGACCCAATGTTGGTTGCGGAAAGGTTTTGACGAGAACAACTTCCCGAAACACCCGTTTTTCTCATGACTAGATGTCCGTTTGATTTCCGGCTTATTTCGCTCTTTCAAAAATGACTTTATGACCGCAACAGACTTGTCCGCATTCTCGAGAAATGCTACTCGTTCTACATCTTTCTTAAAAATTGGACCATCTGACACAGAATCTGAATTTTTCGACCGACGATGTTTTCGGTGTTTTTCTTTTTCAACGGCATCTACACTTTCAATTTGTGAGCTTTTATCAACACCTCGCGGACATGGAAAAGATTTGAACACTTGGAACGTGACATGCTCCTCTTGAACCCGCAGAGTTAATTCTCCTTTCTCCACGTCAATAAGAGTTCTGTCGGTCGCCAAAAATGGTCATCCCAAGATAATCGGGATATCTTCATCTTCCTCCATGTCGAGAACAATAAAATCCGCTGGAAAGATAAATTTATCCACTTTTACTAGCACATCCTCAATCACTCCTCTCGGATACTTAATAGATCGATACGCTAATTGCAAGGAGACCGTCGTCGGCTTTGCTTCTCCAATTCCCAGCTTCTTAAAAATCGATAGAGGCATGAGGTTAATACTAGCACCGAGATCGCACAATGCCTTATTAAAAGAAAGATTCCCCATGGTGCACGGTATGTTGAAACTTCCCGGATCTTTCAATTTTGGTGGGAGCTTCTTTTGAAGAATCGCGCTGCATTCCTCCGTCAAGGTGACTGTTTCAAACTCCTCGAGTTTTCTTTTCTTCGACAATATCTCTTTCATGAATTTAACGTAGCTCGGCATTTTTTCCAACGCGTCGGCAAATGGAATGTTAATATGAAGCTTTTTGAACACGTCAAGGAACTTAGAGAATTGTTTGTCCGCCTTTTTCTGCTGTAATCTCTGCGGAAACGGGATGGGGGGCACATATGCCTTCTGGTTATCCGGAAACGTTATCGAAGGTCTCCAATCTTGAGATTCCTCCATCGCTAAATTATTCTTCTCCTCAACTTCACTCCTCTTTTCACACCTCTCGGGCTGGTTACATACCTCCTTCCCGCTTCTCAAACTGATTGCATTTAGACTCTCTCTAGGATTTGTCTCGGTTGTGCTTGGCAATGCTCCCTCCGGGTGGGCTGTCAACACATTAGCAATTTGGCCTAGCTGGACTTCCAAGTTGCGAATGGACGCGGAATGATTCTACAATGTCGCTTCAGTACGGGTCATGAATTGACTCGTATTCGCAGCCAATTTCGCAATTGCTTCCTCGAGAGAAACTTTTGGAGCGGGAGGGGGCTGCTGTTGGTTCTGAGCGAACGGAGGCTGGTTTGAGTTCTGTCCATTACTCCACGAAAAGTTGGGATGATTACGCCACCCCGGATTATACGTGTTGGAGTATGGATTATTTTGTCGATTTCCGTTTCCCATGAATTGAGCTTGCTCCATCGGATGTTGCTCGAACGGGTTCCCGACTTGACACTCTGCGCTAGGGTGAGATCCGTTACACCAATTGCAAGTCTCAATGGTAACGGGGGAAGGAGCATGCGAAAATTCTTGAAGCTGCTGCGTTAATGCTGCGACTTGGGCTGACAATGTGGATATCGGGTCATTACTCGAAATTTCCAAAACTCGCTTCGGCATTACTCTTTCAGATGGCCATTGATATGCATTTGCGGCCATAGCTTCCAACAACGAATGTGCCTCGGCCATAGTCTTTCCCATCAAAGCCCCACCGGCGGCTGCATCCACGAGAGTGCGTGTAGAAGCACTTAAACCATTGTAGAACGTCTGAATTTGAAGCTAGTCTGGAATGCCGTGATGTGGGCATCTCCGTAGCAAATCTTTGTATCGCTCCCACGCCTCATGGAGCGATTCCATATCATACTGACCAAAGGTGGTGATCTCGTTTCTCAATCTCGCCGTCTTAGAAGGTGGGAAGAATTTAGCAAGGAAGGCTTGCGCTAACTCTGCCCATGTTGTGATCGACCCCGGCGGTAAAGAATTCAGCCAAAATTTCGCTTTATCCCTCAAAGAGAAAGGGAAAAGCCGTAATCGGATAGCATCGTCAGTGACACCATTGTTCTTGAACGTGTCACAAATCTCAAGAAAAGAAGCAATATGAGCGTTTGGGTCGTCATTCGGCAATCCACAGAATTGGCTTGCCTGCACCATCTGAATGATCGCAGGCTTGATCTCGAAATTGTTCGCCTGGATAGTGGGACGCCGAATCCCCGAAAAATTAGCATTAATCTGCGGCATAGCATAATCTCGAAGAGCTAGTGCCGGTTGAACTTGGTGCACATGGTTATCTCCTCCTTGAATTTCAATATTTTCAGCCATGTTGACCGTTGTCGGTAGCTCTCGTTTCTCCTTCTTCTTTCTCCTAAGAGTGCACTCGATTTCGGTATCCAAAGGTAGTAGGCCTTCGTTACCGAGTTTTCTCATGCACTACGCGAAAGATCCTGAAAGGAAAAACAAATAAATAAAATTAAATACACAAAAATAAGTAAATAAAAACGTTCAAACTAAGACTAGAAATACTGAAATCGATATTAGCAAAATTTCAGTCCCCGGCAACGGCGCCAACAACTTGTTGCGATACTTGTTGAACGAAAGTGTACATTATCGTATACAAGTAATAAAGTGATGAGTGAGTATCGTTCCCACGAGGACTGAATCACTAACTACCGATTTTTATGTATTCCAGTTTTATTCGAACAATCGAACTTTGGGTTTGCAACTAATTACTAAAAGAATTAATAAAAGACTAGACAGTAGAAAACGATAGCTTGAAGAAAGAGAATCAAATGATGAATAAGTCTAGGATTCTGAATCCACCTCGGTTTATCCGAATTTACTCTCGATTATCTTGAAGTTAATGATTTTCCCAATTTATTGAAGGCGAAGATTGCTAATATATTCTACCGCCTCTCTCGAGGTCAATAAATTTTTCTAAAGGCAAATAACGCACTCTATCCCTAGGTGAATTAATTCGTCAATAGGCAAAAAGCATAAAATCTCCAAAATGCCACGTAGTTCCTATGAGTATATTCCTATCTCACAGAATAAAACGGTCCTCACCAATAGTTCCTCACCAATTCTTCTCTCCCGATTCGAATTGAATGATTAAAACAATACAACTATTGGCCAGATAATTGAAAGCATTAAACACGATTGGGAAAACTCAACAAAAAGGTAATTAATTAGATAATCTCAAGCAAATCCGTCAAAACGTAGGTTTCATCAAAATCCTAGATTAGGGTTTTAGCCTGACATGCTAATAAATGAAAATACAGAATTAATGAATGAAAGCATTAAAATCAAACGCAGATGAAGAGCTCGAATTCCTCCGTTCTTCTGGCTTCCGCCCTCTGCTCTTGAAGTCTTCTGCTTATCTTCCTCTTCTGCCGTATCCCCTCTGATTCCAAGATTTTCCAAGATCCAAAGATCCAAAGATTCAAGATGATTAATTAGGGTCTTAAACCCTTATTTATAGCTATGCACAGTCTCCAAATCGCGTCCGTGTGAGTAGGTCGAGAACTGGCTTCGAAACGGCCCAAATACGCGCGGAGCACACAAAAACCGCCTAGTGTGCCGCGGCTCACTAAATCTGTGCCGCGGCATATGGTCTTCATCTGGAAGCCTGGGCGCCATTTAATTCACCTGTGCCGCGGCTCACCTGGACTGTGCCGCGGCACAGAGTACAGTTTACTCTGTGCTTGCGGTTTTCGCCCGTTTCGCCTCGTTTTAGCTTCCGGACTCCAATCTCCTGACAATCATACAAAGTTAAGGCATTAAAAGCTCATTTAAGCAAATTCTCTCTCCAAAAATAATACAAACTAATGATAAATAAGCGTATAAAAATACGCCTAACAAGGGAATTTCAGGCGTTCTATGATTATTCTTCCTCGTATGATTGTTTATTTATTGATAATATGATGTTAGGGTCGAGTTCCTTGCAAAGAGCTCGTGTTAAAGCCTTCCATTCGTCGTCGTCGTGTTCATTTTCTATAACATCGAGGGTTTCGAAGTTTCCCAGTCGAGCCGTGTTTGACGGAGTACTTGTGTGCCGATTTCGAGGCAAGTACCTTGTTCTTACATTTCTTATTTTGTGGATATGATGATCGGTGATCGTCTTGGTGTGTTTGTTTGTTTGTTTGAAATGAACTTTCAAAAGATTCGGTTTAGCCTCGTTAAAGGCTCTCTTTCAAAACCCCTGTATATTCTGTGATTGGTGTGTTTCGTAAATGATTACGTGAATCCTATGGATATGGTTGGTGTTGATGTTGCACTTGATAATGCGTGTATATATATTACCTCATTTCGATGCGTTGTGGTTTGACGTTTGCATCGTGCTAAGTGTTTGTTGCCTCTAGGTGAATTGTTTGGATATCCTTGGTGTAATATGTTATGTGTGTGAATGTGTGGACATGGGCGGGGTCAACGGTGACACATGGCATGCGATCATGTGGTCAGGATGCAACAAGCGATTGATCCAGCCGTGATAGCCTAAGAAAAACTACGGTGACACATGGCTTGTGATCATGTGGTCAGGATGCAACAAGTGATTGATCCAACCGTGAGCGCCTAAGAAAACCTACGGTGACACATGGCATGCGATCATGTGGTCAGGAGACAACAAGTGATTGATCCAACCATGAGATGACATGGCATGTGTTCACGGTGTTATGTATATGAGTTCGGATGTGTTTTGCCAGGTCAAGTACCTTGGATGTGTTACCGAGATTTCGTATCTTGGGTGGTTATGTTTTGTTGACTTTATGTCCGTCGAGGACACGTGACGTGGGCTTTGAACCCTATGAACTGTTGTTAGTTTTTATTTTAGAAAGTAAGTCTTTGGGCTGTGACCCCTGTTGGTCTTGGAAAGAGAAGGATTCGATAATCCTGAATGGTTTTTGTTAAAACTCCTGAGGGCATTTTAAACCATTTTACAAACTGTTCTAGCGATTTATGATCTTTTGAATTTGGAAAGTTTTACTCAAACTCTTGCCTCGAGAAATATTTTTCGTTATGTTTGAATCGTTGAGGATTCCTGGTTATTATTATACTTGGAATATGGTTTGTTTGACTCGTATTTTCACTTCGTACTTGCAATAGCAAAATAGTGGAATTTTGCTAACCCCCAAGTAATCGGGGGGTGGATGTCTGTATTGCATTCAGGTTTTGGGGAGCATAACACATGGTTGGCATGAAGGATGATAAAAGATGATCGATACTAATCACACGAGGACCCGTACGATGTCGTATTGGTTTGGTTGGACTTTATTTCCGCTGCAGTATTTTTTCCCCGTTGTACGGGAGTGTGTTGTATTTTGACCCCTGCGTGGGTATGTATTGAGATTGAGTTGTATGTATGACTTGAAAGACCAAATCGGTACTGAGTCATTTTAGCCTTAAAGGCGATGTTGAGATGTTTGATTTTAGTTACCGGCCTGGTAGATCCTTGAGGAAATGGTCTACGGCATGTAATATCTCTGAGTGGATTGGGGGTGTTACAAAACTGGCTTACTAATAGGATGCCCTAATACGTTATAAAATTTCGCTTTAGCCAATGAAGCAATTAAAGGAATAATTGGTGTTGAGTTTCGGTGCCTAAAACGAAGGCGCAACGGAAGCAATATACGAATCTAATTCGATCTGAATCCCATAAGAGGATCAATCAAGCTACGTATATACGAATATAAAATGAAACAAAAGGAAGATTCGAAATCATACTCTTGAAGTCTGTTGATTAAATGGTGTGAAGATGATGTCCCTTACGAATGCAATCCGCAACAAGCTCTTGGATGATCCAACGCCGAAAACACCGCTTCTCTACTTGTTCTCTAAGAAACAATCGGAACGACTTCCACTTCATTGTCCTCTAAGAAAATTGTGAAAAAGAAGAAGAATTAAGAAGTACAATCTGAAATTTGAGAAAACTCTTCTCTCTCACTTCCTTGTACAGCCATGAGTGCTCCCTAAATTCAAGAGTAAGTCTTAGTCTTCTTATTCTTCTTCTTACCTTTTATTATTCTTTCAAAAAAAAAATTATCAAGCAACCCCACTTATCAAGTCTTGGTCCTCCACCAATTTAGGTGGAATAAAGACTAATGTGAGACCAAAAAGGGGTAGGTTCGGCCATCTAGAAGGACCGGAGGAATCCGGTCCGTCTCGGACTCTCTCGAGTCCAAACAGATAAATTCCATTCCGTTCCGATGTATTATATCAATTAATTAATCCAATTAATTAATTATATCAAATACAAAATCATATAATTAATTTCTCCAAGAAATAATTATATTCATGAATTAAATTGATCACCTAGAAATTTATTTAATTCATTAGGCAGAAATTAATTTATCCAATAAATTAATTTAGACATACAATGTCCCAAAATTAATTAGACATCCAATGTCCTATAAATTAGATATCCAATATCTAATATTATTAAAGAGAGAATAAGCTCAATTCATTCTGTCGTCAATCCTATTGCGCGACTCGGTAGGTCCGTCTCAATTAGCAATGGGAGGAACCAAAGAGTAGTAGCACCACCTAACCAGTTTGGCGGCCTACACTGAACCTAACTGAGAACGAATGATTGCGATCATTCAAAAAACTTTCTATCGTGAATATCGGTATACGTATAAACCCTTATTTCAAACGTCCCGATCAAGTTATAGGGTCACGGTCAGTCAAACCCTATTTGTACTTGACGCTACGCATGAGTTAATACAAATCAATATCATTGAGCTCTCGTGTATCCAATACAACTAGCTCCAATGATTTGGCCAAAGACTTATTATCTCATTTGCCAATAACCGCATAAGACATATGCTTGTTCACTAACTGGAGAAAGAATCCTATCTTGGTATTCAGTAGGACCTGCTACTTGCCCGTCAAGACCCATGTCGAGGTTGACCCCCACCTTCTGGTTTTCTGGGTCGAACTACTCTAATGAAAATATTAACGTCACAAATCCTCAAGTCGAAGGTTCACGAATACCTATCACAACATTTCGATTTCATCATTGACTGTGCCGGAGTGAATTCGTGTGACGAATTGAGGGTGAGTCAGTTCGAGTATACTAATCTCATTAGCATACCTATAACGTGTGCTCCCACTAACCATTAGTGTTCGACAAGCACTCTTCAAGTCTTAAATAAACTTAACGCCCAGTCAAGTTTCATCGACTTGTGAACGATTAAGTATTTGAGCCATAAACCCTTCAAGTGCCGGTCCCCTTATCCAATAAGGAGTGGAATGTTTTGCTCTTAAATACACGGACTAGTTTATATATATATATATATATATATATATATATATATATGAGTCAGGAATTCCAGTGACTACCAGTAAATAAAGAAACACACATTTGCCTTCTGATAATGATTTTACATAATAACAAGTACAATGCCTTCAACTTCCAAGAACCTCGTTCAAAGAAGTACCCCGTACTCAAACTTTAAGACAAGATCTTCTCAGTGTTAGACTTTAGAAACTAGCTCTTCACGATGCTACAGATTGCTTTGATAGCATTGTTTGCTTTGATCACTTGTAAGTATTGTTCGCATCGTACTTTGCTAAAATCTGTCTTCAGATATATATAGTACGATCTTTAAGCTTCTTCATATCTGTTGCATCTTGTAATAATTATGTCCATTGGAGAGTGGACTTTTTTGTTTATATGTTCATCTCTTTTTGCACGGCTTGTCTCTTTCTTCAAATCTGACCGTTTGAATATGTACTTCCCATTGCGCTGCTTTTCTTGATTACTATATTAGGAAAATATTTCGGATGCGAATCTCTAGGAATAAACTATTCCTTAACTTCCGGGAATCATTCACTTTGTCCCTTGTTTTTATGTACGCATGTGTCTTGCCGTTATTGTTGACTTTTGAATGTTTGCTGATGTGGACTGAGCTTCTATATATATGGTTGCAGTAATGGTTTGGTCAACATCCTCTGATATTTGGTTTGACTGAAATCCTTGGCTGATAAATAACTCGTCTGTGGTCAACTCTCATCTAATATATTTGTTTGACCGAAACTTGTCTGCTTTCAGCTGGAGTGATGCTCTCCTGATATTTTCGTTATCTGAAAGCACTGCTGATAACTCGCCTTTGGTCAAACTTCTCTGGTATATTGTGTTAACCAGAACTCGACTCATATAATGCCTTCTTCAAAACTTGGTTGAAGCTGTGTTTTGGTCAAACCTCGTCTGATATTTTTCTTGACCAAAACTCGCCTGATAATGAACTCGTCTGAAATCTCATCTGATATATTGACAGTTCTATACTTAGCCGATTTTCTAACTAATCAATACTTAGCCTAACTTTTAAGGCTTATAGAAGATACTCATTTGGTTCTTCTTTACAATGCCAAGTACTTTGTGCATACATTTGAATTAATCATGAATATAGGGATGACATTATCAAATTCTAAAATAATATTCCTAACAAATTCCCCGTTTTGATGATGGCAAAACTTAATGTTCAAATGTAAACAATTCTGCACATAGTAAATTTAAAGTGCAAAACACAATCAAACTCAGTCTTTTTGAGACAACTAGTGGTTGTCATTCAAGTTGACTATTATAAACTTTTATTTATTACAGATTACAGTACAGTCTTGAATGAGATTTACAAGTAAAATGAAAATTACAAGTAAAATGAAAATTACAGGTAAACAGAAAATTACAAGTAAATTTACAAAATTCTATCTCCCTCTTCCTCTTGCTCTTCCTCTTCCTATGGTTGGAGGGAGTGACTTCAATGGCTTTGCTCCAATGGGTTTCTTTGTAACTGGGTAAGCCCATATTTCTTTTTAACTATTAGAGAAGCAAACTCTTGTTCTTTAGGAGAGGTATACTTGTTTTCTATGCATACTTCCTTGATTTCTTACTGAAGAGCAATCTCATCTAGTTCTCCATTCATGAGAGTAGGTGCCTCGTCTCTAAAAATTGGAATCATAGGATATGCATTAAATTCTCTCTCAGCATGCTTCTTTAATATCTCCCATAAGTTTGGCCAATTAATGTCCGTGCAGTCAATAAAGGTCTGCTGTGGAGAACAATCAGGGTCTTGAATTATCTCCCATAGATAGTATTTCTCTATGAACCGTTTCCTTATTGTGCCCCACATCGGTTCAGCTTCAACAGGCAATAATTACTCCACAAAATACAATTCCTTTGCTTCCCACTGAAGTGGTTGGGGAAGTTCATGCCTAGTTCTTCTTCTTTTGGCTGCAAGTTCTTCCTGAGATGCAACTGGCTTTCTCTTATGGGAACCTGAAGTTCCTGCTACAGGTAAGAAAATAGTTTGAGGTGTACTTCTGGGGACTAAGGTAAGTGCCTCATGTTTCTTCTTTGATTCCATTTCCTCTCCTATTCTCATCTATTCCCCCCGGGGCTTCTCTTCCCCCTGAGTATTCTCTTCCCCCTTTTTGCCAGCATCAAGAATTTTTGCTAGTTGTTCCTCCACCCTGAGCATGAAGTCTGTTATGCCAAGAGGCATTCTTGAAGAAGAAGAAAGTGGTGAAGAGGGTTCCTTCCTGTTGAGAAAAGAGTCCATTTTGGCATTTAGGGACACCAGGTCAGGTTTAACTTCAATTGCTAGGAGCTTTGCAACCGTTTCCTCAACCATTGTTCTGACCATCGCAGTAAAGTTTGGTGGTAGCTGGACAGCAGGTGCTTCTGCATGAACATTGTTGTCTGCACTGCCCTCCTCTGCAGCTGACTTTCTAGTAGTGGATATCTTAGGTGATATTTTTCTGTCAGTTGCTGGTTGATCACAGGGGGTTTTATCAGGTGTTCTTGATTCATCATCTTTTGAGGGCTGGTGTGAACTGGATTCCTGATCAGGTGCATTGCGGTCTTGGTCCTCATCATCCCTTTTTTCTTCCTCTTCAGTCCTTTCTTCTTTCTCTTCCTCCTTTTATTCCTCATCTTTTTCTTGTTTATTTCTTATTCTTCTTTTTCTTCTAATACTCTTTCTTCCTTATTTTCCTCATTTTCTTTCTTTTCAACTTCCTTTTCTTCTCTTTTCTCTTATTCTTTTTCTGTTTCCTTTTCAACTCCTACCTCTCTGTCTTCCTTTTCAACTTTTTCTTTATTTTCTTCTTTCTCTTCTTCGTAATCCTACTTCTCTTCCTCTTTTCTATTTTCAACTTCTTCTCTTTCTCTTCCTTCAGCACATTTCTTCTCTTCACCCAAGGTTTGTCCTTGAGCTACTCCTTCCATAACATGAAAAATGAACTGGTCCATATTTTGCTTAAAGTTTGAGTAGAACCAGTTCTCATTTAGTAATAACTTCACATTTGTCTGATGATAGAAAAACATGATGAGTTGTTCTGTGGCAGTGGGGTGATCCCAGTTACGTCTCTCAACAAATTCTTTTAGATGAGGGAAGCTAAAAGTTTTCAACTCCTTCCACTCCTCATAAATGTTTACAAAAGAGTATTTGAGGGACTATTGTCTTACCAATTTCAGCTGGGTCTTGGTAAGATTCAAGGGATTGTTCTCCCTGAGGTTGAAAAAGTATCCAGCATTTTCCACTTCAACAATTTCTTTTGTCTACTCTTCTTCAGTGATACATGGAAGAGTTAAGAGTGGGATCACCTCAGGTGACAGTTCAGTGAATTGAGTTGGTTGGTATTTAGATGATGCAGGTGCAGGTGAAATGACTATCTGCATCTCTTCTAAGGGATGATACACCAGTCCTTTCTGTCTCTTTGGGGACTGATCGGGTGAGGATACAATGTAGACAGCTGCTTCAGGTGATTTCCTCTTTTTGAAGAACTTGGAAAGGCTGTCTGAATCTTCTACAGATGTGATCACAGGTGCAAGTAAGGTTTCAGGTGTAGATGGAATGACGTCATCTGCAGGTGCGATTTTTGTCAGAGCAGGTGGGATGACTTCGTCTGGATGTCATCTTTACATGATGATTGGTCAAAGATGCCTGCCATCCCCAACACAATCTTATTGGTAATGTTCAGAATGTATTTGTGCTCTCTATTGAGATCTCCTTTCTTGGTAGTGAACTTGATTTTTATCGCTGCTCATGTAATTTGATTTTGTACCAAATGTCGATTGGACTTTGTTTTAGGGCTTCGACAGTAATGCCCCTATTCTCCATTTTAAATGCGTCTGCAACTGTCTTTTTGGTAATGGTGATTGGTTCGCCAAAGATCAAACTCTCAATTCCATACTGCGTGACAAAGGCCTCCTTGTAAAAAAGATAATGGCTTCCTTGAATAGCTGTGATGGGTTGATGTCCAGAACATGATATATGTCGTTCTCATCATGTTTCCTATCAAATGTGCCATCTCCACCGTGTTGTTCGACTCCACTAGACCTTCAAAGTCTACGACGATGCTGAAAATGATCGGTTCTTTGACCATTTTGTTGTTGACGCTTTCAAAGTAGGTGTTAGCATCCATTTCTGCAAGAAGATTTTTCGGATTTTAGTGTATTAAATATTCTAGGGTTTTTCTGCTTCGAAAATTAGGGTTTCTAGAGCTTGAAGATGATAAGGTTTTTCTGAAATGATGTTGACCGTCTTAAATAGCCATTCAAAGAGACGTTTTTGAATTTAATAATTAAATAAAGATGGCGGTTTGAGTGATTGATTGGACATCATGGAGGTAGACATGGAGATAGTGTGGTCGTGTGTTTTTAGCCACGTGAAATAAACATAAGTATTAAAAAATATAAAACTTAGCTGGTTGACTTTTTGATTTCTGATCAGCTAGCTTTTCTTCTTCTGTCCTTTTTGTCAGATGACTTTTCTTCGTCTGGTTTGATCAGATGGTTTTTCGTCATTCTGGTCTGGTCAGATGGATTTTCCTCGTCTGCTCTCCAGATCAGGTGATGTTTCTTCCCTGCTTCAGGTCAGATGACCTTTCTCATCTAGTTTTCAGCTATGCACTAGATTCCCAGTCTAGTAGTCTAAGATCCCTGCTTAGTTCCAGAAACCTTTCTTCTGGTAAAGGCATTGTGAATATATCAGCAATTTGGTTCTCTTCGCTGACTCTTTCCACTCTTACTCTTTTGTTTAGCACGTGGTCTCTGATGAAGTGATGTTTGACATCTATGTGCTTTGTTCTTGAGTGTAGGACTGGATTGTTTGTTATAGCAATTGTGTTATTATTGTCACAACAGATAGGAACTTCATTTGCTATGATGTTGTAGTCCCTTAGCTGTTGTCTGATCTATAGAATTTGCGCACAACAACTACTTGCATCTAGGTATACTGACTCAGTTTTGGATGTTGAGTTGGACACTTGCTTTTTACTGAACCAAGATATTAGTTGTAATACCCGCGATTTTCGTTCTGATTATTTTGCATTTTTTCTTCGGATATTTCCCGATTGCCGAGCGCTGACATTATTTTCTCGACGACTAATTTTGTGTTTATGGCTGTATGTGGTGATTTGTTATCCGTTGTTTTCATTTCGGATCGATGATGTTATCCACGAGCATTTTGCCGTGTTTGTTCCGTGCGTTTTCAGATAATCCAGTCGTCGGGTCACTGTGGCCGGGCACTGGCCGGACAATTTCGGTAGGAAACGGCATGGTGGCTGAGCACTGGCTAGGCAGGTGCGGCTGGAACGAACATAGTGTTGTGTCAAGAATTAACACCTTCCGACCGGCGATCGCCTAGGAGGTCGGGCGACCGAGTCACTGCCGAGCGACCAGGCGACCTAGCCTTAGCCCGGCAGACAAGCATGAGTCGCCCAGACGAAGGTCCCAGGACAAGTCCCGGTGCCGAGCGATCGACATCCAATACGATCATTTCTCGGCGCCTGGCGACCGACTTCTGGCGACCGACTTATGGACGATCATCTCTCAGCGCTTCGCCGACCGACCCTTGGTGACCGACCAGTGCCGACCCTTAGTGACTGGCCGAGGGCGATCCTCGTTGTCCAGCTAGAGACGACCGCCTCATGACGATCTGGGCCGATGGCCATCCAGTCGGCCAAGGCCGAGCCACAGGACAGCACCCACGTGCAGATCCACAAAAGGCGCTGACAAACCTGTCACCTACCTCACCTACCAACAGGCCGCAGACTGCAAAGGAGCCGACGGACAAGGCGGTGACCACACTGTCACCTACCTTGCCTCTTGACAAAGTCCGCCGAAAGTAACAAAGTGGGGCCTCTGTGACAGTACTTAGGACGCGTCTTGGCTCCTCATTGGGCGCCGCAGTGGCTACCAGTGTAGCCTCGGACTTTTGTGAGCGGCCCATGTGACCTTTAGGACGATCGCCCCATTACATTAATGGCCGAAGGCGATCGCCCACTAGGGAACAAGGCACCTCAACCCCTATATAAAGAAGGCAGCCTGCACTTGGATTCTCTCTCTGCATTCTCGCAATTTCACACCATACAGAAGCAAAATACATAACACCTGGCTAACATCCAACTCTTGGCAACAGCTATCTTTCGGCCTTACTTCTCCCGGCCTATCTCATCCAGCAGATTATCGGCGGGGACGAAGAACACCGAGCTTCGCTCAAGAGCCGGATTAACAGAGTCTTTTTACACTCATTGTATTTAGATTTCTCTCATTAATACTTGTATCCACGAATATTCGTATTAATAACATCTCGCGAGAGCATTCAAGCCCGGGCCTAACAAACCCGGCAAATCTTGTATTATTTATCTTCTCTCGGAAGTGCTCCCGCAATTGTTGTTTGTTGTCCGTCTTCCAGCAGTATTAATCTTCGGATAAATATTTTGGGCAACAACAATTGGCGCTAGAAGAAGGGGGAATCCAACCCTCGAATTTTTACACCTACCGTCCCGAAGAACACTCACTGTTCTCGGGGCAGATACTTGAAGTGACACTTACTGCACTTCAAAGAAATCTTCCAGAAATCATGTCTTCCGCCTCCGCGTCGAAAAAAGCCGCCGGCCAGCCGGCCGGAAGCCGCGTTCCGTCCCAGTCCGAGCCACAGCCGATGGTGGAAGGTAGCCGCCGCGGTCAGAGACGCTCGATCCCGCCCCTGGACGGCGGCCCAAGACTCTCGCTCGATCGGTTCCGAACCAAGGAACAGATCGAAGGGGCCCTGGCCGTCCTACAGGAGCGACGGAGTGCTCTCGACGCGTCTCCCGCTATCGCCCCCTCGGTCGTCCGCCGGAAGTCCAAGTGGAAGCTCAAGGCGTCACTGGCCGAGCGATCGCCAGGAAGCTCCCGTCCGCAGGAAGAGGCGCTCGCCAGCCGGGGCACCTCTGTCTTCGATCGCCTGGGCAGTGACCCGACCTGGCGACTGGGGCAGTCCGGCCCCATCTACGAGTCGATAGAGTTTGAGTCCGTCACTAGGAGCTCGGCCTATCCGACTCCCAGAAGGCAGCCCAGCCGTCTGGCTCCCCCTCGCCAAATTGCCAAGGCCGGCAGCAGCGGAGCCCGGAGATCGGTACACGATCGCCTCGGCTCCTGCTCCCAAAGCCGATCTGCAAGCGACCAAGCCACGACAATGGCTGCGATGCAACGTCAACTCGACGACATGAAGGCGCTCCTGGAATCCAGGGCAGGCGCTAAGAAGACGATCGCCGGGCCAAGCGAGCCGCTCACGATCGACATCGAGCTCGCCCCCGTGCAGCACAAGATCGCTCCCCCGCAAACACCCGTGTACGAGGGGCGATCGGACCCCCAGGTGCACCTGAGGAAGTTCAACATCTACATGACCGGGTGTGGGGCATCTGACGCGACCAGGTGCCGAATGTTCCCTCTGACGCTGGACGACCTCGCCCACCGGTGGTACACTTCATTGCCACCTCGGTCCGTTGGCTCCTTTAACGAGCTGGCGCACGTCTTCACGGAGTACTTCGCCACCAGGGTCGTCCAGCCCGAAGGTCCCCTCCGCATGATGCAAATCAAGCAGGGAGAAGAAGAGTCCGAATCGGACTACATCGACCGGGTAGACGTAATCATCCTCAATGGCGAGCCCATAAGCGATGAGACCGCCCTCTACGCGGTCCTATGAGGATTTCAAGGTTTTTCGCCTATGTTCAGGCATCTCACGAAGACCCAACCTACAACCTACGCAGCCTTCCGGGCTAGAGCCGCAGATTTTCTGGCGAGGCAAAGGTTCCTTCTTAGCCTGTGAGCAGCGCGATCGGCGCCCGGACGACGATCTACCGCCCGATCGCCGACATCGACCTACGAATAAAGCGATCGGCAGCCGAGCGACGATCGCCAGTCTTCCAGCCCGATCGTCGATCATCACGCTACATCAACAGCAACCTGGTGGACATGATCGCCATCTATAGTCCAGCATATAACATGACGGACTAAGGCATAAGATCGCCTCCACCGCACATCATAAAGCCATGGTCCTGGCAGTCGATGGAACCGGCTGCTTCGGCCATGCAAGGTCCCTTTCGGCCGAGATCGCCCACCCTTCGTTTAAATACGAGGCCGGCGTAGTCTGAGGGCTCTCCAACATTAATCAGTGGACACATGCCACAACCCCGTCTCAACGTACACCGTCGAGGTCGGCCATCTCCATGGCTGGCCGAGGTGGAAGCAGAGCTAACAAGCCGCGGGCGTGGAGTTGATTCATCCGACGCTGCCCCGCGCAAGGACTCCTCTAGACCGAGACCGCACGCCCTTCGTTTAAATACGAGGCGGCGCGGCTAACAGAGGACCCTCATAATAAAGTGAGTCACGGGACACTCAATGTCTTCGCGCACCAAGACACGGTCATGGAGTCGGTCCATCGATCTCCGCGACTGTGCACGATTCCTCAAACAAAGCGAAACCACCAAGTTTCCATGGGGGATCGGCCAATGTTGTTTTTGCAGGTACAGGACCGAAAGATAGCTAAGCCAATCGACCATGATAGCCCAAGTCCGAAATCATAAGTCAGCTCAGCAAGATCGCCCATCCTCATCCTTACACGATCGCCAGCAAGAACCACCTCGCCCCATGTCTTCAACACAGGAGCAAGCTGGGGGACAATTGTTGTGTCAAGAATTAACACCTTCCGACCGGCGATCGCCTAGGAGGTCGGGCGACCGAGTCACTGCCGAGCGACCAGACGACCTAGCCTTAGCCCGGCAGACAAGCATGAGTCGCCCAGCCGAAGGTCCCAGGACAAGTCCTGGTGCCGAGCGATCGACATCCAATACGATCATTTCTCGGCGCCTGGCGACCGACTTCTGGCGACCGACTTATGGACGATCATCTCTCAGCGCTTCGCCGACCGACCCTTGGTGACCGACCAGTGCCGACCCTTAGTGACTGGCCGAGGGCGATCCTCGTTGTCCAGCTAGAGACGACCGCCTCATGACGATCTGGGCCGATGGCCATCCAGTCGGCCAAGGCCGAGCCACAGGACAGCACCCACGTGCAGATCCACAAAAGGCGCTGACAAACCTGTCACCTACCTCACCTACCAACAGGGCCGCAGACCTGCAAAAGGAGCTGACGGACAAGACTGGTGACCACAGCCTGTCACCTACCTTGCCTACTGACAAAGTCCGCCGAAAGTAACAAAGTGGGGCCTCCTGTGACAGTACTTACGGACGCGTCTTTGGCTCCTCATTGGGCCGCACAGCTGGCTACCAGCTGTAGCCTCAGACTTTTGGCAGACAGCCCATGTGACCTTTAGGACGATCGCCCCATTACATTAATGGCCGAAAGGCAATCGCCCACTAGGGGACAAGGCACCTCAACCCCTATATAAAGAAGGCAGCCTGCACTTGGATTCTCTCTCTGCATTCTCGCAATTTCACACCATACAGAAGCAAAATACATAACACCTGGCTAACATCCAACTCTTGGCAATAGCTATCTTTCGGCCTTACTTCTCCCGGCCTATCTCATCCAGCAGATTATCGGCGGGGATGAAGAACACCGAGCTTCGCTCAAGAGCCGGATTAACAGAGTCTTTTTACACTCATTGTATTTAGATTTCTCTCATTAATAATTGTATCCACGAATATTCGTATTAATAACATCTCGCGAGAGCATTCAAGCCCGGGCCTAACAAACCCGGCAAATCTTGTATTATTTATCTTCTCTCGGAAGTGCTCCCGCTGTTTGTTGTCCGTCTTCCAGCAGTATTAATCTTCGGATAAATATTTTGGGCAACAACACATAGCGCACACAATTGTCGGAAGGCTGCGCGCGCAAACTCGATAGGAATAGCGCACGCTATTCAGCCGACCAGCGCACGCTATCGGGCTGGGCAGAGAGGTTTCTGAGGTTCTGGAATCGGGAAGGATCGGAAGGTAACGCACGCTACTGATGGTCGTTGCGCTCGATAATCGACAGGAGTAGCGCACGTTATCGGCCACCCAGCGCACGCTACCTGGCCAAGCAGTTTAGTCTAGGAGGTTCTAGACAGGTCGACTAGCGCACGCAAGCACCCGCGCAGCGCGCGCTACCGCGGTCGGACAAAAAGGTTTTGGACAGCAGGATAGGTCGTCAAGATTAGGACAACAGCCCCAGCCGAAGGTTCTAGGCCGAGAATGTCCGTTAGCGCATGCTACTCGGAAGCCCTACCGTGCGCTAAATGCGCATGTCTATAAATAGGACCGAGCAGTCATATTCGCACTCAGTTTTCATTTCCCCTCTTTCCTGTTCGTGGCTGGAGACTTGGAGAGCATGGAGACATGTTGTTATAGGATAAATCCATGAAGTTCTGTAGTTCATATCATTTATTAATCATTTCACAACATTCTCTGATCAAGCGAATCAGGGTAAGTTTTCCAAAAATCTTAGTTTTGGAAAAATTGGGGATTTTGCTTGATTTCGTCCGTTTGATCCGTATTAACCTAGATTAGTGATGGATTGTTGATTGTTAAGTTGTATTCTACCCATTTCCTTGTTGTTCCATAGTTCGATTGCTAGAGATTCGTCGTTTTGTTGAGTTCCTAATCAACGCCTTGAAGGTGTCCGGTGAAAGTTCTTAGAGGGGGGTTTCGGGCGTTCTACGATTATTTTTTCTCCTACGATCATTGATTATTGAGGACCTGATGTTAGGGTCAGGTTCCTTGCTAATAATCCAAGTCGGAACTCTTTCGTTCGTCGTTTCCCAATCGATCGTGTTATCATTGTTTCTGCCTAAAGAATTGTGGGTGTTCGAGGATTCCCGGTTGAGCCGTGTTCGTCGGAGTGTCCGGTATCAATTATCGAGGCAAGTATCTTGCCCATACATTACATGGTTCGTAGACGTAAAGGTTGGTAAATGATTATATGTGTGATCCGAATGTTTTTAATGAACGTTTTAAAGGATCGATATATTCTCGATAAATATTGTCTTTCAAAGGATAACTCATATGTTTTGAGAGTAAGTGGGCTTTTATGTATATATGCATTAGTTGTTACTCCTTTGTAAGGAGTTTTTGATGCTCAGTGTTGCTTGGTATTGGTATTTACTTGTGTTGTGTGATTGTGGTAAGTGATGTGCCGCCGGGTAATATTTGTGAATCTCCGGGATCCGTCCTTGCTAGTACGGATCGGGTGTGACCATAAAGTTATCCAATCAGGTATGTCTTGTGGGGACTCTGAGGTTTGTGGATTGCTAGACCGATGCTGAGATAACTTGTGGGGTTATCCAATCTGGGTATGTCTTGCGGGGACTCCGAGGTTCGTAGCTTGTTAGTGCAATGCCGGGATAACTTATGGTTGTAGTTTGGTTGTGTGATGTACGTGTCATGGGTTGTCCAATCGGGTATATCTCGTGCAAGCTCTGAGCTTCGTGGCTTGCTAGTCCGATGCCGGGATAACTATGAACGTATGTATGATTGTGGTTATGTGACTGTTGTCACGGTGACATGTGATTTGGTATGGTTTCCCATTGGGTTATTCACTCGGGTATGTTTTGCGGGAGCATCTGAGGTTCGTGGCTTGTTAGCATGAGATGCGAATAATCCTTGGGAATATGTTGTTATGGATATTGGCTCGTGGACCCTGTGGTTTTGTGATTGGAATGGTACGATTGGGTCGTGGACCCCGTGTTTTGTTATCGGAATTGTATTTTGGAAAAATGATCTTTGGGTTCTGTTCCCAAGGGGTTTCGAAAGGCTTGAGAAATCTTAAGTTCCAAATATTTTCAAAGCTCCTGAGATCGTAAAACGTTTTGTAAAATGTATATTGGGTCTATTCCTACATTTCATAACTCGAATGGATTTATTCAAGTGAATTATCTCGGGAAGCATGTTCACGATTATTATGTTCCTGAAGTATGTTGTGTATGGCTTGTATTTATATTTTATACTTGCACTAGCAAAACAGTAGATTTTTGCTAACCCCCGAGTGTTCGGGGGGTGTATGTCTGTATTGCGTCCAGGTACTTGCAGGTTGCTGGGGAGCAACTCACTGGATCGTTACGAAGGATGATGGAAGATGACGATACTAATCACATTAAGACCAGTCGTTGAGTATTGTGGTAGAGTCTCATTGTTTGTCTCTCTGTTGTGTAGTTTTCCCGTTTTATTGGTATGTTGAGGTATTCCAACCCCTGCGTGGGTATGAGTTGTGAGGAAGAGTGTTGCGATATTTCCTACACGCAAGTGCACGTCATCGTTTACAAGTAATAAAGTGATAAGTAGAGTATCGTTCCCACGAGGATTGAATCTCTAACTACCGATATTTTCGTATTCCAATTTTATTTGAACAATCGAAGTTGGTTTTTGTGATTAATAACTAAAAGAATTAATAAAAGACTAAGCAGTAGAAAACAATATCTTGGATTAAAGGAAATCAAATGGTGAATAAGTCTAGGGTTCTGAATCCACCTTAGTTTATCCGAATTTACTCTCGATTATCCGTAATAAATGATTTTCCCAATTTATTGAAGGCGGAGATTGCTAATATATTCTACCGCCTCTCCCGAGGTCAATAGATTTATCTAACGGCGACTAACGCACTCTATCCCTAGGTGAATTATCTCGTCGATAGGCAAAAAGCATGAAATCTCCTAAAGGCCACGTAGTTCCTATGAGTATATTCCTATCTCACAGAATAAAACGGTCCTCACCAATAGTTCCTCACCAAATCTCCTCTCCCGATTCGAAGTGAATGATTAAATCAATACAACTATTGGCCAGATAATTGCAAGCATTAAACATAATTGGGAAAACTCAATAAAAAGGTAATAAATTGGATAATCTCAATCAATTCGTCAAAACAAAGGTTTCATCAAAACCCTAGATTAGGGCTTTAGCGACATACTAAAAGCGAAAATACAGAATAAATAAACGAAAGCATAAAATTCAAACGCAGATGAAGTTCGGATTCCTCCGTTCTTCGACTCCATATACCGCCCTTGAATTCTTACGCTTTCCTCCTCTTCTGCCGTCTCAAGCTTAAGCTCTCCTGTATTAGATTCAATGATTCCCAGATAATTAAATTAGGGTCTTAAACCCTATTTATAGCTCAAGACATCGGTAAAACGCGTCCGTCTCAATCGGTCGAATCGGCTTTGAAACGGCCCAAAATCATGAGACCTATAAAACCCGCTAAGTGTGCCGCGGCTCATCAACTGTGCCGCGGCACATCGCCAAAAGCCGAATGCACAGGCGTTAATTTATTCTTCGTGCCGCGGCTCACTGGGTGTGCCGCGGCACAGTACACTTACTCTCGCCCTTGGTGGTGTCTTCTGTGCGCGGCTCAGATTCCTTGTCCGCGGCTCATAGTCCGATTTTGCTTTTCGCCGTTTTGCCTCGTTTTAGCTCCCGGACTTCAATTTCCTGTCAATCATACAAAATTAAAGCATTAAAAGCTCATTTAGATGATTTCACTCACCAAAACACTACAAAATAAAGATAAATAAGCGTATAAAAATACGCCTAACAAATACCCCCAAACTTAAGCCTTTGCTTGTCCTCAAGCAAAAAGAATTAAAGTCAATAAAAGAATGTCGTGAATCATCGTGCAACTCATAGTGTTCAACGTAATCAATACTATCCTGTAATTCTCTCTAAATAACACGAGTGTCATAAAAGCGAGCTGCACTCAGAATAATGATTCCGCAAAGTAATCAAGTTCAGTCCTAATCGCTCGTTCATGAAGAAAATCCAGCTCAAAGATCAACAAAACGTGAGTCAAATCGACCGTCAATATGAAAGGCTAACATAAACAAGCTAGTTCGTCGCGTTCCACAGTCTAAAGGCACAATTTTCACGAGTCTCATAACAAATAAACCTCGGACAGTATCCCCTTATATAAATATGCTCAAGAATTTGATTCGAGTCGACCACTAGGTTAGGATCTCGGGATGTTTCATCGGGATAATCCTAGGGTGGAACTTCCATTCTCATGTATTAGGAAACCGTTTGACGTAAAAGACACTCATGGGGCACATGGATGCTTCTAGTTACTAAGTTCCCGTCTACAGCGGAGAAACAACTCGAATACATAATATCCGCATGTCCGAATCAAGGTTGCCGTTTTACGCGAGAGTAAACAGCGGGTCATGCGAATACCCCCGGTTACTAGGCTCCCTATCATTGGCACATGTGAAATAACTAAATTACTAGTCTAATCGGGGTCGTCGTTTTACGCGAGAGTAAACAACGGGTCACGCGAATACCCCCGGTTACTAGACTTCCCTTCATAGAACACTTATCTCGACTTTTGGGAAAAACTGACCGACTCTAAACTCAATCTAAGTGCCAACACGACTAAAGAAACAGTAAGACTCACTATCCGGAAAATGTAGCCAACGTATTGATGGGGATTTAAAAACAAGTATGTATCGTCTCTTATCTGCCAAGACCTCTACAATCACGAACAATTTCGGACCTAATTGAATACTAAGCAGAACAGAAATAACTGACTACAACTCGGCTAAAACTCGACCGTTTCTTCAAAGAGAAAAACAGTGTCGTAACATCAGTATCACACAAATAGAAGCACGAAAATTCACGAATAAGGAAAAACTACGACAGGCAAGGCTATCTAAAAAATTTTATGCAAAGAAATGAAAAGTGCAACGAAATAATGTACAGCAATAAAATAGAGTACAGCAATGAATGTAGACTGAATGTAAATCCCCCCCCCCAAACTTAGGACGTACATTGACCTCAATGGACAAAAATGATATGCAAGAAAAGTAAAAAGGTCAAGTACTCCCCTCCAGTCTGCTCAGGAGCTGGTGCCGGCATCGTCCGGTGAGGAGGGTGGTGTGGCTGACCGGGCGGGCGCAGTAAATGGCCCGTCGGGATGCATGATGTGGGCCGTCCATGCGGCGAGGTGCTCCTGATGATAAGCATTCCTCGCAGCAAGACGCCTCGCCGCTCGTCGGCTGGCCCGGCGGGCCTGCTCTCTCATCTCGGCTCTGGCGGCAGCAACAACACTCTCCCGCGCCGCCCGCTGCTCCTCCCGCATGGCAGCCATCCAGCTCTCTCTCTCTCTCTCCTCATCTCATCTCGCTCTCTCCTCAAAACCTCCCTCAGCTCCTCTCTCTCTCTCCTCAGCTCCTCCCGCAGCCCATCAAACAGCTCCTCCAACCTCGCTCTGTCGGGCTGCGGGCCGGCCTCTCCGTGCGTCAACAAAAGCGGCTCGGGGGATCCCTCGTGAGCCTCCTCTAGCAAAAATCCTCTCCCCCGAGCGTGTGCCGGCGCTCCGCCCCACTGGTCAAAGTGCGATATGATGCGGTGGGGCAAGCATCGGCTCGTCGACTGACCACGTCAGCCCCGACTGCCGGCATAAAGCGCAGATGAGGGAGGGGTGCTTCAACCCCGTCTTGGCCCCCCCTGGATACTCTGGAAGATAGATCGGACCAGAATGGGGGCCACATCGAACCGCAGCCCGTAGGTGATAGCAAAAAGTATCCGGGCGCGGGAGAGAAAAACTGTACGGATCTGGGAGGTGGGGTCAATGCGTGCGCAAATAAAGTAAAGCCAGGCTCGCCCGAGCCGGCTGAGGCGCGAGCTCCTGAAGTAAAAAGTGGATGAGCTCGTGCTCATTGCTCCCGGTCGGTACGGGCCGTGATCGTCTCAAGCGGGGCCTCCTTAGTGAGGCCGGTCATCACGCGGTCATATCTTTGTCTCGTCAACCGCCGGAACCAAAAGCCTCGAATAGCGATCGGGAGAAATCAGCGTGACCCCTCGGACGTCAACCCGAGTCCGAGACTCTAAAACGGCAACGTATGCCTGCCGGATATGCTTGACAGAGCGGCGTAAAACTCCTGGACGATCGAGATGACCGCTGGCTCGGGAGGTGCGGTAAATCTGGCCCATCCCATCTCGTCAATCATCGTGAGCAACTCCCCGTCCTGAGGAGCTGGAGTAAAACCCCTCTCGGGAATAAGTGGTCGTGGACGGATCTTTTCGTTGAATATTTTGTGAATTTCGGGATGCGAAAATTGGTGCCCCTCCGCCTCGGCCCGACCCCGAGAGGTCTCCCCTCGCGTAGGGGATGACTCGGTCCTAGCACGCTTGGTCAGCTTCTTCGTGCGCGCCATAATCAGTCCTGATAGTGTCGGCCGAATGCTTGTTATATGCTACCTGGCCTTTCGGATTCCGCATAGTGTGCCGCGGCACAGATAAAGCGAGCCGCGGCACAAGGTACAGTCCCTTTTACCTGTGTCTCGTTTTGTCGTGTGCCGCGGCTCAAATTCCGTGTGCCGCGGCTCGTTGCTCAAGTGTGCCGCGGTACAAAGTACAGTTGGTTTTGCCTCCCCTTGCGATCGATGTGTGCCGCGGCTCACAATAACTGTGCCGCGGCTCATACTTCAGGTTGTTCCCTGGGACTTTCCTGCACAGAATTTTGAAAAGAAGACGTTAAAAACGAGAGGCAGAAGCACATAGAAGCACAAAAGGATGAAAAATAAGAATCACGAATACAAGAAAAATAAAGAAATGCAAAAATCTATAACTACGAACTCGGGTTGCCTCCCGAGAAGCGCTAAGTTTATAGTCTTCAGCCGGACCTATTGGACAACATTAGTTCGCTTTTCGCAAACTCCATTTGGCTTCGGCCCCGTTCATCGAACCGTTTATATTTTGGTTAAAATTATGACCATTGGCAATCAGTGGTTCGAGTTTCGGTTCGGTCATCAAATGTTGTTTTTGAAAAGGTTTCGACTTGAATAACTTTCCGAAACACCCGGTTTCTCCATGACTAATTTTCCGCTTGGCTTTCGGCTCACTCTCCTCCTTCACAAACGAACTCACAATTGCAGCAGATTTTTCCTCATGCTCGAGGAACGCCACTCGTTCCACATCCTTCTTAAAACTCGGGTCATTTAACACAAAATCTGCATTTTCCCACCGACGATGTTTTCGGTGCTTTCCTCTTTCAACAATATCCACACCTTCAATTTGTGATCCTTTATCAGCACTTCCTGGACATGGGAACGATTTGAATACTCGAAAAGTAACTTGCTCGTCTTGGACCCTCAGAGTTAACTCTCCCTTTTCCACGTCTATAAGGGTTCGGCCCGTGGCTAGAAATGGTCGTCCCAAGATGATCGGAATATTTTCATCTTCCTCTATGTCTAGTACGATGAAATCGGCCGGAAAGATGAACTTATCAACTTTAACTAAAACATCCTCGATCACTCCCCTCGGATATTTTATCGATCGATCCGCCAATTGTAATGAGACTGTGGTTGGCTTAGCTTCCCCAATATTCAGCTTTTTGAAAATTGACAGAGGCATGAGGTTGATACTCGCACCAAGATCGCATAGTGCCTTATTAAATGAAAGATTCCCCATGGTGCACGGTATGTTGAAGCTTCCCGGATCTTTCAATTTAGGTGGGAGCTTCTTTTGAAGAATAGCACTGCACTCCTCTGTCAAGCTGACCGTTTCGAACTCCTCAAGCTTTCTCTTCTTCAATAATATCTCTTTCATGAACTTGACATAACTCGGCATCTGCTCCAATGCGTCGGCGAACGGAATATTGATGTGAAGCTTTTTGAACACATCGAGGAACTTGGAAAATTGTTTGTCCGCCCTTCTTTCTTTGTAGTCTGCGGAAGCGGAACAGGGGACACATGTCTTCGAGTTATCCGGCTTCAATTCCTTCGACTCCTCTAGCTTTAAATCCTTCTCTTCTTCAATCTCCTTCTTCTCTTTACCCCGCTCGGGCTGATTCAGTACCTCTCTCCCGCTTCTCAAGCTAATTGCATTTAGACTCTCTCTAGGATTAGTCTCTGTTGTACTCGGCAATGCTCCCTCCGGACGAGCTATCAACACATTAGCGATTTGGCCCAGCTGGACCTCCAAATTCCGAATGGAAGCAGAATGATTTTGTAGTGTAGCTTCCGTCCGAGTCATAAATTGACTCGTATTTGCCGCCAATTTTGCAAGCGCTTCCTCGAGAGACACTTTGGGAGCGGAAGGGGGCCGCTTTGATTCCAGGCGAAAGGGGGTGGTGTGCGTTATCCGTTTCTCCATGAAAAGTTGGGATGATTGCGCCACCCCGGATTATAAGTATTGGAGTACGGGTTATTCGGTCGATTCCCACTTCCCACAAATTGAGCCTGCTCCATCTGATTTTGCTCGAACGGATTTCCAAATTGACATTCCGCACTCGGGTGTGATCCGTTACACCAATTGCATGTCTCTATGGTAACGGGGGCTGGTGCGTGCGAAAATGTCTGGAGCTGTTGTGTCAAAGCGGCGACTTGAGCTGACAAGGTGGAAATCGGATCATTGCTCGAAACTTCCATGACTCTCTTCGGTGTCGATCTTTCTGCTGGCCATTGGTATGCGTTTTCGGCCATATCTTCCAAAAGCACGTGAGCCTCGGCCATAGATTTTCCCATGAATGTCCCACCAGAGGCCGCATCCACTAAGGTGCGTGTAGAAGCACTCAAACCACCATAAAACGTATGAAGCTGAAGCCAATCAGGAATGCCGTGATGAGGGCATCTTCGTAGCAATTCTTTATATCGCTCCCACGCCTCGTGGAGCGATTCCATATCGTACTGGGCAAAAGTAGTTATCTCGTTTCTCAACCTCGCCGTTTTTGCTGGTGGGAAAAATTTTGCAAGGAAGGCTTGCGCTAACCTCTCCCATGTTGTAATCGACCCCGGCGGTAGGGAATTTAACCAAAACTTTGCTTTATCCCTCAAAGAGAAAGGGAAAAGCCTCAATCGGATGGCATCGTCGGTGACACCATAGTTTTGAAAGTGTCGCATATCTCAAGGAACGAAGCAATATGGGCATTCGGGTCGTCCTTCGGCAGTCCACAGAATGGGCTCGCCTGCACCATCTGAATAATGGCGGGCTTGATCTCAAAGTTATTAGCTTGGATAGTGGGACGCCGAATTCCCGAAAAATTAGCGTTGACCTGCGGCATGGCATAATCTCTAAGAGCTAGTTCCGGTTGAACTTGCCGCACTTGGTTGTCTCCTCCCTGGATTTCAATATTCTCGGCCATGTTGACCGTAAATGCAACTCTCTTTTCTCCTTTTTGTTCCTTCTTAGAGTGCGCTCGAGCTCGGTGTCCAAAGGTAGTAGGCCTTCGCACGAGTCTTCTCATGCACTAACGAAAGGTCCTGAAAGGAAAAACGAATAAACAAAATTAAATACACAAAAATAAAAATAAAACGTTCAAATTAAGACTGGAAATACTTAAATCGATATTAGAAAAATTTCAATCCCCGGCAACGGCGCCAAAAACTTGTTGTGATATTTCCTACACGCAAGTGCACGTCATCGTTTACAAGTAATAAAGTGATAAGTAGAGTATCGTTCCCACGAGGATTGAATCTCTAACTACCGATATTTTCGTATTCCAATTTTATTTGAACAATCGAAGTTGGTTTTTGTGATTAATAACTAAAAGAATTAATAAAAGACTAAGCAGTAGAAAACAATATCTTGGATTAAAGGAAATCAAATGGTGAATAAGTCTAGGGTTCTGAATCCACCTTAGTTTATCCGAATTTACTCTCGATTATCCGTAATAAATGATTTTCCCAATTTATTGAAGGCGGAGATTGCTAATATATTCTACCGCCTCCCGAGGTCAATAGATTTATCTAACGGCGACTAACGCACTCTATCCCTAGGTGAATTATCTCGTCGATAGGCAAAAGCATGAAATCTCCTAAAGGCCACGTAGTTCCTATGAGTATATTCCTATCTCACGAATAAAACGGTCCTCACCAATAGTTCCTCACCAAATCTCCTCTCCCGATTCAAGTGAATGATTAAATCAATACAACTATTGGCCGATAATTGCAAGCATTAAACATAATTGGGAAAACTCAATAAAAAGGTAATAAATTGGATAATCTCAATCAATTCGTCAAAAAAAGGTTTCATCAAAACCCTAGATTAGGGCTTTAGCGACATACTAAAAACCGAAAATACAGACAATAAACGAAAGCATAAAATTCAAACGCAGATGAAGTTCGGATTCCTCCGTTCTTCGCCTCCCGCCGCCCTTGAATTCTTCTCGCTTTCCTCCTCTTCCGTCTCCAAGCTTAAGCTCTCCTGTATTATATTCAATGATTCCCAGATAATTAAATTAGGGTCTTAAACCCTATTTATAGCTCAGCACATCAAGAAACGCGTCCGTCTCAATCGGTCGAAAATCGGCTTTGAAACGCCCAAAATCCGCAGACCTATAAAACCCGCTAAGTGTGCCGCGGCTCATCAACTGTGCCGCGGCACATCACCAAAAGCCAATGCACAGGCGTTAATTTATTCTTACGTGCCGCGGCTCACTGGGCGTGCCGCACGCAGTACGCCTTACTCGCCCTTGGCCGGTGTCTTCCTGTGCCGCGGCTCAGATTCCTTGTGCCGCGGCTCATAGTCCAGTTTTGCCGTTTTCGCCCGTTTTGCCTCGTTTTAGCTCCCGGACTTCAATTTCCTGTCAATCATACAAAATTAAAGCATTAAAAGCTCATTTAGATGATTTCACTCACCAAAACACTACAAAATAAAGATAAATAAGCGTATAAAAATACGCCTAACAAAGAGTTATGTATGTTTGATGTGTGTGTTGTGGCCCAAGACCAAATCGGTCTATTGGTTCGTTATTAGCCATGTTGGTGCGTGTTGTGTTATTGTGTTTTCTGTATTTAGCCTGGTAGATCTTTACGGAGAGGGTCTGCGGCGCTGTAATATTTCCAATTGGTTTGGGGGTGTTACATTAGTCTGGTTCCAAGGAATTGGCATGTTCCACTGGTGCTTTTCCTGTTGATCTTGCATCCTGAAAAGTCTGCATCTGAATATTCTGATATCTCAAAGTTATCATCCTTGGGACACCATAGTCCAACATTGATTGTAGACTTGAGGTATCTGATTATCCTTTTTGTTGTTTCCTGGTGAGACTGCTTTGGATTTGACTGGAATCTTGCACACACTCCTATTGCATATGAAATGTCAGGTCTGCTTGCAGTGAGGTATAGTAGTGATCCAATTAGTCCTCTATAGGGTTGGATCCATTGATATGCCTCCTTCATCTGCATCAACATGTAGGGATGTGCTCATTGGTACTCTTAGGGGTTTAGCTGTATCCATGCCAAATCTTTTGATTAGCTCTATTGTATACTTTGCTTGGTTGATGAATATTCCAGTGTCAATTTGTTTGACTTGCAAACGAAGAAAGAAATTTAGTTTGCCCATCATGCTCATCTCAAATTTTCCTTGCATGAGATTTGATAACTTTTCACATAGCTCAACGTTGGTTGAGCCAAATATAATGTCATCCACATATATTTGAAATAGTAATATGTGATCTTCATGTTCAATTCTGAAGAGAGTTTTGTCCACCTTTCCTTTGCAAAAACCATTGTCTCCAGAAATACGGATAGAGTTTCATACCAGGCTCTTGGTGCCTGCTTGAGTCCATATAGAGCTTTCAGAAGCTTGTATACTTTATCTCCTTTGACAAATCTAGGGGGTTGCTCAACATAGACTTCTTCTTCTAGTACTCCATTGAAACAATGCGCCTTTTATATCCATTTGGCAGACTTCAAAATCTTTGAATGCTGCATATACAAGGAATAGTCTGATTTCTTCTAGCCTTGATACTGGTGCATGTGTTTCATCAAAATCTATTCCTGCACATTGAGGATATCCTTTTGCAACTAATCTGGCTTTATTCCTAACAACAGCTCCATCTTCATCACATTTGTTTTTGCACACCCATTTGGTGCCTATGACTTTCTTGTGATCTGGTCTGTATGTTAGTTACCAGATATTGTTTCTCTTCATATGGTTTAGTTCTTTTTGCATTGCAATCACCCATATGTAGTCATCCAGGGCTTGATATGTTGTCCTGGGCTCCATTTGAGACATGAAGCAAGAAAACATAAACATTCCTGCTGGTTCTATGGATTTCCTAGTTTTGACTCCATCAGTTAGGTTTCCAATAATCTGTTGAATGGGGTGATCTTTTAGCCATTTTGGAATTTCATCTTCATCTTCAGCCTTTGGAGGTTGATCTTCAAGGTTTGTTCCCCCTGTTGAGTTGCTTGGAGGAATTGTGTCTGACTCTGCATCAGCTTGGATTTGGTGGTCTGCAGCTGCATTAGGTTCAGCTATGGTTTTGTCAGTTGCAGTTGAGTCTTGAGGATCTTCATCAGCTGTGGTTGGTTCAGCTATGATTTTATCAACTGCAGGTGGATCAGCTACGGTTGGAGTTCCTGTGTGATCTGCAACTGGGTTTTTATCATCTGTATCCATCATTCATGTGTCATTGATGATGACTTCTTCCAGGGAGGTGTTATTGAGCTTTTTCTCAATTAATTCCACCTATTTTCTGTACGCAACAGTAGATTCATCAAAAACAACATGAGGTGTTTCTTCCACAACTAATGTTCTTTTGTTAAATACTCTGTTTGACTTACTTATTTGTGAGTATCCCATAAATAGACCATCATCAGTTTTAACATCAAAGGCATTCAGTTGAGTTTTACCTTTGTTGTGGATGAAACACTTACAACCAAATACATGAAAATATACAACAGTTGGTGTTTTGCCGTTCCAAACCTCATAGGGAGTTTTGTTGGGTATCCCTACTATCATACTTTCCTATTTTGAGTATGGCATGCTGTGTTGACAGCTTCAGCCCAGAACCTCTTTGGCAGGTCAGTTTCAGCAATCATTGACCTGGCTGCTTCCTTCATGGTTCTGTTCCTTCTTTCAGCTACACCATTTTGTTGTGTGTTCTTGCACCAGATACTTCATGTTGAATTCCATTCTGATCACTATATTCAGTGATTGCCTTGTTGAGAAATTCTCCTCCTCTGTCTGGTCTGATCTTTATGATGGAGAGGGATTTCTCATTTTGAATTATTCTCATCAACTCAGGGAGCTTGGTTAAGGTTTCACCCTTCTTGTAGAGAAACACTATCCAAGTGTATCTTGAATAGTCATCCACAACGACTAAGGCATGCTTCCTTACACTTAGAGTTCTTGGCTTGATAGGAGCAAATAAATCCATGTGGAGTAGGTCCAAAATCCTGGTGGTGAGAGTGGTAGGCTGAAGTGATTTGAAAGATGCTTTGGTTTGCTTTCCCTTCTGACATACATCACAAAGAGTCTCTTTCCTGAATACTTCTGCTGGAAGTCCTCTGACCAAATTTTGAGAACTTATGTTGTTGATGGCTTTGAAGTTCTGGTGACAGAGTCTCTTGTGACAGAGCAATCCATTCTCAGCAATTATCTTTGATAAGAAACAAGTGTTTGGTGATCCTGATTTCCAATCTATCAGGTAGACATTGCTTCTTCTGAATCCGTGTAGCTTTACTTCTCCAGAGAGGAAATTAATCACCATGCATTTCCATCTTGTGAAGATTACCAGGTTATTCTCATCACAGAATTGGCTTATACTTGGGAGATTGTATTTGAGCCCTTTGACATACTGCACTTTTGTAATGATTATGTTCCCTCTGTGCATCTTCCCATGGACTTTTGTTTGTCCACTTGAACTATCTCCAAATTTTAGATCTGGACCTCTTTCTTTAACATATTCTGACAGAATCTTCTTGTTCCCTGCCATGTGCCTTGAGCATCCAGAGTCTACAAACCATTCTTCACCTCCTACTATTGAACTTGAGGAGATGTGGTAGTAGTCCTTCCATATTTTCTGCAATCAGTAAAAAAGAGATTTAGGTACCCAAATATGAGTGGGTCCTTTGGGGTTAGTGGACTTCCTAGAGAATTGATTTCTCCTGGTGTTTTGAAAGTGATGTTGGCTATTCCTGTTGGGTGCATGCTGTCTAGGTCTATATCCCTGGTTAGGATTGTGTATAGGATATGACTTATAATGGTTTTGGTGTGGGCCATTTCTAAATCTTGTCTGAGACCAGTTATTAAAATTTTGGGCTCTCCACACCTGGTAATTTTGAAAGCTTGGATTACCTTGTGGTTTCCATTTACCTCTCCCGTTGTGAAATCTATTTTGTGGGAGTCTTTTGTAATAAGCAGAGTAATGTTTTGACTGCTGATGCTGTTTTGGCCATTGCCTAGTCATTTGTCCAGGTGGCTGCCTTGTGAACTTTGGTTGCTGCCTATACTGTTAACTGGGTTGCTACCTCTTTTTAAATACAGGTTTATTTATGGGCTCAGCAGTCTGGACATATGTTTCTCCCTTGGTGAAAGTGGTTTTTGAGATAGATGGAGTGTTTGGGTAATATCCAAGGCCTTCTTTTAAATAAAGTGGCCTCTGGTTTATAAGCAATCCATCTAAGGTTATAGATTCTTTTAAGGATGTTATTTCTTTAGCCTATGTATTACTCAGCTGTGTCAGTTTAGAAAACTCAGATTTGATATGAGCAAGTGCAGCTGACTTTTCACTGTTTAAAGCAGTCAGCCTTTTGATCTCAGCTGTGGTAATCTCAGCTGAGTTTTTCAAATTTTTATCAGTATGTTTTTCAAATTCAGATATGATGCTTGTTCTGAGTTTGTCAAAATCATTTTCCATCTGCCTATTCTCATCCTTCAGCTGTGTGTTCTATCCTGTCACAGTCAATTGTGCAGTTTTTAATGTTTCAAAGTCTTTAAGGAACTGATTTACAGATTCATGCAGATCAATATCTTGAGACATGTCTGAGCTGACATTATCTCAAATTGGAGGTTTAGATGTTACCTCTTCATCATCTAGGTTAGCTATCAAGCAGTTTTAATCATAGAAGAATCCACCGCTTGATTCTACTCTTTCTTGAATTTGGTCTTCACCAATGAGGGCTTTTCTTTTGTCATACCTCTTGCCTGCTTCCTTCTTGTCATCATCTTTCTCAAGATCAGGACAGTCAAATTGGATGTGCCCTGTTTTGTGGCAGTTATAATATTTAATTTTCCAATTTCCATATTTTTTTGTTCCTCCTTGGATTGTCTTTGTTATTTTTCTTGTACTTGGAGTAGTTTTTCCTGAAGTTGCTGAACCTCTGCATAATGAATGTCAGTTCTTCCTCAAAGTCTATAGGGTTTGGATGATTTACTTCAGCATTGCTTTTTGCAAGTGATTCTGCTGCAAAAGCCATTCCTTTTTCGGCTGGCTCAGTAGATGATGAGCAGGGTAGCTCGAACTCAAATGCCTTGAGGTCTTATAATATTTCTTGGATCCTTATATTGTTAAGATCCTTGGATTCCATCATGGCAACAACCTTCATGCTCCATTCTGGTATAAGAGACCTTAGAACTTTCAGGGCCATCTCCTTGTTGCCATATGTCTTTCCCAGGGAGTTTATCCCATTTATGATTTCTATGAATCTTGTATCCATATAATCAATAATCTCGTAACCAATAAAAGAGTAAAACATTCAAAATAACATATTAATATCTAATAAAAATTATATTCTCTTGTTTTATAAATTGCCATATTAGTTGATTGAAAAAATAAAAAAATAAATGAGAACAGATGATCAAAAATGAATTGTACCCTCAGGGAGGGGATTTGACCATTTATTGCTAACTATTGGTACATATATTAACATGAGAAATGCTCTTTATGCCCCAAGAACAAACTGAACCTTGCTCAGTTTTAGGGACATCCCTGTCGACGATTATCACCTTGATATACATTGTAAGAATAAGCATGAACTTTTGTGTGTTACTATAGCAGAATGCGGAAGACGTCGTGTTCTCGAGAAACTGATGAGTCTAAATAGTGGTTTATACCAAACTCAATAAGGATTATTGAATCTTATGTTATGAGTCAAGTGTTTTTTTTTTTATTCTGAAGCAACTCAACTATGACATGACCGCATTGGCCACCCTAGACGCGATATGAGGATTCACATTTTGAAAAACTCACATGGTCATTCGTGTGTCAAGTCTAGAAAATGATTGGAATAACCACTTGACATAAACATTGATGTGAGTGAATTCGATGCAATATTGTTGGGATTGGAGATCCCGCGCCCTGATGAGGTTTTCGGTAAATTTTCTGAAAATCTCGAAGCTTCCATGCAATCTCAAATGCCCATATCTTGCATCATTTTCACTAGCAAAGTTGATAGCTTCTCCTTCATTTGATAATGACTGAACACAAAATATTTGCTTCTCAGAAATAATTCAAGAGGACATTCATGGACCTATGCAGCCAGAATATGGACAATTCAGATATTCTTTGATTCTGATTGATGCATCAACGTGAGGGTCATAGGTCATTTTGCTATCTACAAGAAATGCTGTATTTGCTAAGATACTAGCACAAATCATCAAGTTGCGGGCTAACCACTCAAGCTTTCTAATCTTCTCATTAAGATTAGACGATGTGGTGAGTTTACCTCAAAATCCTTCAATGATTATTTCATGTCGATCTGGATTTTAGTTGAACGTCCCATCCGCCATGTTCAGTAGTAGAACGGACTTGCTGAGACACTTACACATATTGCTCGAGCATTGGTATTGCTCACCAATTAGCAATTTGTGCCTGGGATTTAACCAATTTTGCACGCAACTACGCTTATTCTCTTTCAACCTACTCTAAATCAATAGCTAAGTACTTACTAATTGATAACTGGATATGATCTTGATATTTAACACTTACACATACTTGGTTCTGTTGTGTGCCAATTACACCAACACATCGTACTACAATAGATCCACAAATATAATCTTGTATATATGTTAGCTATGAGTCGGCTAAAATTATCCGCTATTTGGAACCTTTGACAGGAGATATATTTATTGCAAATTTTTTAGATTGTCACTTTGATGAGATAAACTTCTCGTCGTTAGGGTAGAGAAGAATCGAATGATTCTGTTGGAACACCAGGATATTGTTGGATGTTCACTCTTTGCCTCATCAAGATCCCCGCACTGGTCAATCCAAGCTAGAAGTGCAACATTTTCTCAATCTTTAGAAAGTGGCTGATCTGATTCCCAACAGCTCTACTGATACTACGAAAGTGAGAATATATACCATTCCAGCTGCAAATGTTCCTACAAGGTTAGAAGTCCCAGTAATAGGGCAACGATCAGCCTAAAAGGGATTGATTATGTAATATCCACAATTTTCACTGTTCTTATTTTTCCATTTTCAACGACTCATTTGTACTTGTTATGACTTTTACGAGATGTTTTCTTCTTCACTTTTTCCATTTGATTTTCGCGGTTGTTTTGTCAAAATCCGTGTATCATTGCGACTTTTCTGCATTTGGGTTCGATTCATGTAAATCTTGCTCGAAACTATTGTTTTGTTGTGTCTACAAGTTTATATAACATAATGAGTCGCGTGGTGAGATTGAGCATTGTTCGATATAAAGTCGTGATTTTTAAATATTTGGGCCATATTGTACTTTCTAAAAGTTTTGGGGCGTGAGTTTTGTTGGTCACTTAAGTATACTGGATACAGTTTGGAAAATAGTTTAAACAACAAACTGTATGGATTCTAAATCTGAGTACGTAGCGGAAGTCTTGGATACAGTAAGTTGCCGTGGATACAGCAACGAAGTGTATAGTGTATACTTAATATATCACAGTAATTTAAAACAGTAAAAGCTGAAGGTAAATAACACAGTAATTAAAGTGGTTCGAGGTAAACCCCTCTACGTCCACTGGTCCTCCACACAGGAGTAAAAAGTTTATTATAATTACTGCGTACACAACTACATAATTATAAACAAACCTATCCTTGTATCGTTCACACAGATTGATACAAAGAATGTCACTTTCAACCGTTCACACAGATTGGTTAAAGCTTCCTTCTTGACTAACTTCTTCACACACAGTTCCAAAGCTTCGTCCTTATTCGTCCCACACAGGTCAGAATAGTTTGTTGAGTTCACAGAGCTCGGTTTTTACACAGAGGTAAAAGGTAGGTAACCAGGTAAGAACAGCAGCTTTGAATATGAAGTTCTTGAGCTGATGATGGCTGTTCTTGATTTTGAGCACTGTATATCTCTTTCGTTCTTAGTTGCAGTAAGCTTTGGAGATATGTTTGCTGTGATGATAACTATTGATAGCTTGAGTGTTAGGTTACTTGGGTAACTGATCTTCAATGTCTTCATAAGATATATATAGTCTCTGAAGAATGTATCCGTTGAGATGTATCCGTTTGAATGAGATTCCGTTCCAACGGGATTATGACACGATCCGGATTTCGCGGGATTCTGAAGATCTGAAGACTGGCAGTATTTAAATACTTTATCCTTGAGTATTTAAATACTTCTTTGTTCAACGGGACTTGACTTCTGTTCTTTCTTGTCCTGTTGTGAGCTGTATGGAAGATAACTGTATTTTGAGTTTCGCGACAGTTTCCATACTTGGTCTTTTTACAAGTCTTCTTGCTGTACTTAGGAATTTCGCTTAAATGCTGATTCGAGGCAGGTCTTCGATACAGGATAAAGCCTTAAAGCTTCGATACAGTTTCCTTACTATATTCGGATTGGCATATATGTCAAAACCTTTTTATCAAATATCATTCGATACAGGGATCGGGTATCCCGGCTGTTTCGATGCAGGGTCTTTGTTTTCCCAATAATTTCCCCCTTTTTGACAATTTGCCAAGACTAACTTCTTTAACTTTTCAAGTCTTCTTGATGATGCCAAAACCTTCTTCATGAGGCGATCTCCTTTGATGACTTCTGGCAGATTTCTTGGTCTTTCGTCAAAAGGTCTGACTTAGTGACTTAGTCTACAATAATGAAATGCTCGCAGGCAAGTTCGATACAGTTTAAGATTATTACAACTTAAGCCTATGACTGGCGCGTAGGCACAATCTTACAATGTATTCTAAGTTTACAACTGAAACTATGAACTGTTCGTAGACTAGTTCGTACAGCTTATTTTTCAATCAAGTTTATCTAACTTGAGATTCCTATTAAACAATTTAAGTAATCATACATCAACATAGTAGATTACGAGTTGTAATCTTTCAAGACAAACAAACGATTTATTGATATTCAAAATGAATTGAGTACAGAGTTCGCTGTTTCGAATAGAAATTACAAAACAAAAAAAATATACATAAATTTCATCTCCTTATCTATAATCCGCATGCCTCCATGGTCTTTTTCCGGGTTCATTCTCGGTACCACGCCACCAGTTTTGAAGAGAATCATTGCCTCGATCCTGGTATATCGCTCTTCCTTCATAAGATCGATCAAAGGCAAGTATCCAATCTTCTGGATGGGTGACCCGATCTCCTCTTCTATGTTTGGATTTCATTTCGACTTGGAGAGGGAGTTTACCTTCTTCTAGCATCTTCGTAAATTTATCTGCGGCCTCCGCTAATGTTTTATAATTTTTGAAGATGGCGGATTCCCTGATGAGTCTGACAAAATATCTCATCAGTTCGTTCTTCCTCCAGTGCTTCACTTCGTCGGCAGTTGGGTTGTGGTTGGTCGGCAGACGAATTTTCGAAGGTCTTTGAATAAGAGTTTGCCAAGAGACATTGGGATCATGAAATTCCGGTCTGGAGCCTGAAATTTTAAAACTTTGGGATGGAGGTGCTAGCTTGTTCAATTCGGCAGTGATACCGTTCTGAGCAGCCTCAAATTCCCTTTCTTGTTGCAGCCTTATTCTCCTAGCAGCTTCCCGTGCCTCTACCCCCTTTTTGGCTTCATCAAGACTTTGCAGGATTTCAAGAGCAGCGTCCTGTTTGGTCTCGATGCTGGTCATTCTTTCAACAAGGGAGGAAAGAGTCTGCGACATTTCCTGAATGCATTTGTCGTGAGCACGCAGTTGAGAGCTGTTCTCAATCATAGCACAAGCGGTCTTGGCTTCAGCTATCCTCGTCTTTGTAGCTTCCTCCTTCGAGCTTGCTCACCTTTTCTTCCATGATCTTCAAGGATTGCTTGAAAACTTCTGGTAAAAGAATGAATGCGTCGACAACACGAGATACTTCATGTTGAAGAGTGGTCATTTCTTCGACGGCAGAAGTGTGCATCCAATTCAGTGCTTTTTCAACGGAAGATAGAGCATTTACTGCATCTTGGATAAACACAGTCTGAAGGCCAAGAGCACGCAGGCGCTCTTTTCGTGCGGCAGAGATCGGAGAATCTGGTTGGGCAAGGTCTGCAGCGCTGTTCAACCTTCTTACATTCACAGATGGGCGTGAAGTAAGTTGGACATCCTCAGGTTCGGTACCGTCCTCGGATTCCACGGTTGAAGGGGCGGGAGCAGCTTCCTGTGGTTCGGCGACAGTGGGTTGATAAGCGTCCTGTGGCGAAGGTTCTTCAGCACTCATGGATGCAGGAGGGACTGAATCCTCCTGTTGGCTTTCAGGAACGGCTTCTTCGGTCGCAGCAGGCTCAGGTGCCTGTTCAAAAATTTCTTGTACTTCCTCGACTGGAGGGACTGATTCCTCTTCGTCGGGAATGTTCTCAGGCTGTGGTGAAGGGGGATTGGCTTGGGTAGCAGGCCCTTCGTCATCTCTGGGTGGAGAGGCGTCTCGAGCTTCAGCCTCTTCACGACTCATTCTCAGACCTGCTTGTAGAGCATCATCGTCGTCGTCTGAGTCATGATCTTCGTCATCTTTTGGATTGGTGGGAGAGTCTTCTGACTTATTCTTTCCTTTCCTCCTGGCGTCAGATTTGTGCAGAAGGTGGCTTTCAATTAGATCCTTGCACGAGGCATTGTCCCATCGAAGCAGGGCCTCAATTTCAGTTGAGTCTGTTACTTCGGAGACGAATCTCTCTTCGTGGCTCCAATCGCTCCAATTGTACAGTATATCGTACGGAGCTAGCCTGTAGCCTTTCCATTGCAGAAATCTTTCGTACGCATGTTCAATTTGAACCGAAAGAAGGGTCTGATTAATGATCGAGTCAGGGGAGGGACTTCGAATAACGTTTGGAGACGCTGTTTCGAGGTATTCCTGTACAGGTATGGGATCCTGTACAGAAGATGGACTCCTTACAGGGGATGGTGCCCTGAAGGATGATGGATCCTGCACGGGTGTGGGATCCCGCAGAGGAGAAGTAGCTTTTGGCTCCGAATGGGCAGCCGACTCGCTAAAGTCTTGAATGTTGGCAGATGTCTCTATATCCGTCCTAGCCGCCAAAGGCTCGGGATCTACTGTCGATACAGTAGGAGATACCTCTTCCACAGGGGTTGGGCCCTGGGGTTCTGCATCAGTGGGTTGCGCCACGGGGGAGACGTTCTTGGAGTGCTTGGCAGATTTGATTTTTGAAAGCCTCCTGAGTCTCTTCTTGGGCTTCTCACCAGCAGAGTGTTTCTTGCTGTGAGATCGCTTTCGCTTCTTTGAAGATTCCATTTCTGGGACCATCACGGTTTCATCTCTTGGGTTGTCAGAAATAGGCATGTGCCTGGTTCTCGGGTGGTTGCAATGCATGGTGCTCTGGTTATACGCAGTGGTCTTGACGCCTCCTAAGTATATCCTCGAGCTATTCTTCTTTGCGTCGGCGGATTGCGTCAGTCCGCACTTCGCCAGGATGTAGTTCAGCATTAAACCAAAGGATTTCTTTTGGGTGGCAGGTTTGCACATCTCTTCTTGAAGACGTTTCAGAATTATTTGGCACCAATTGACCTTTTCACAGGTCAAAATAGCTACCATCATCCTAAACCTTAAGTTTGTGCACATCTCGAACGCACCGGTTCGGTTTTCAATAATCCTGGAGCAAAAGTCATGAAGATACACAAAATGAAGAAGAAAATTTTTCTTGTGACAAGTAGTTGTCACCATATCAACCACTTTGGACCCTGTAAATAGTACATAAAACTTTGTAATGAGCTCTTGAGACCCGAACGTCTCAAGTTGGTCCATGGTCAGGCCGTCAGCAGGTAGCCTGTAGATTCGCTGGAGCAGATCGCGATCGATACGGATCTCCACTCCCTGGACTGTTGTAGTGATGTCAGCAACATGACCTCCCTGGGCCAGTGACAGAAAACGAACGGCGGCGTTGAGGTAGAATTCCTCAACCAGATGGGGGTCATATTTGTCGGCGGTCTTGCTCCCAAAGCGATAGAGGCCTTGTTGTTGAAGACGAGTAATGATATATTCCATAGGTTCTGTGTCGTTGGTTTCCGAGAGAATACGCTCCATGATGACAGGTTTGGAGAAGATCCGGCCATCAATTATGTTGGAGGATTTCTTCAGAACAGGGGAAGAAGATTGACCAGCCATTGATGTTTTCTTAAGAAGAAAGGTGCGAGAAAACAATCGAAATATGCAGTGAAATACAGAAAAATATGTAGGCTGTTTGCTTGAGAACTCTTGTAATTGCAGAAAGCGTAAAGAGTCTCTAATGGCAGATTCAGTCCTTTTATAGCTGGACGGCGAAATAGGGTTTTGCAGAGTACGAATGGTCAGATTTTAAGGGATGGGAACCGGTTTTGAAATCAACGGTTAAGATGGATTGAGTGTAACTGGTACGCTAATCCATTAAAAGGTTTAAAAATAGAGCGGGTCCCACTTCTGACATAGGTTGATACCCTAAATGCCTAAAACGGCGGTTTAAAAATAATAAACAATTTAAAAACATCGCGGCTTTTGAGATTGATTGTCCAGATGTCGTGTAAGGCATTTAATGAACATGACGTTTGACATAAAAACAGGGCACGTGGACAAAAATTATTTTAAAAGGAAATAATATTATATTATATCTTGAATCGAAATCCTATAGCATGTCTTTGTTCTCCGCGTCGATACAGTTCCCCTCAAAAAGGTACTAATAGGTTTTGAATTCCATACGAATATTTGGATTAATCTTTGTATTCATGGGTCCTACAAGATTCCCCCTTAATTATTGCACACACCACTGTAGGATTCATATGCGTTCGCTCGCTACTGATCTTGTATTGATGATTCTGAGTGTACAGATAATTAATGTTGGATACTGTATTCACGGGTCTTACAGCATTCCCCCTCAATTGTTGAGTAAAAACAGTAAATGACTTACAGGGAGTCCGGCTGTAGCATTCCCAATTCTTGTCTGAGCATGTTGAATCTTGCTGTGTCGAGAGGCTTGGTGAAAATGTCGGCCAGCTGAACGTCTGTATGAACTTTTTCCAGGCGAACATCCTTGTTCTCGACATGATTCCTGATAAAATGATGCTTCATGTTGATATGTTTAGTGCGCGAGTGCAGAACAGGATTGTGCGTGATTGCAATTGCACTCGTGCTATCACACATGATTGGAGTCTCTCTAGCATCGATTCCATAGTCTGACAGTTGTTGCTGCATCCAAAGGATCTGCATACAGCAGCTACCGACAAAGATAGTACTGATTCACCGTGGAAAAGAGTTAGCCAATCGCTTCTTCTTGAACCAAGAGACGAGTCTAGGTCCGAGAAAGTGACAAGTTCCACTTGTACTCTTCTATCTAGCTTGCGACCTCCGAGATCCGAGTCAGATCCAACTAAATCGAATCCGCCTTCCTTAGGATACCACAATCCTGCATCGACTGTTCCTTTAATGTACTTCAGGATTCGTTTAGCTGTATTGAAGTGTGATTCCTTAGGTGCAACTTGGTATCTCGCACACACTCCAACAGCAAACTGGATATCGGGCCTGCTAGCCGTTAGGTACAGGAGCGAACCAATGAGCTTCCTGTAGAGTTATTGGTCAAACGGCTTTCCGGCTTCATCAGCACTAATTTGCACGGAAGTGCTCATAGGGGTTGGCGAGGATTTGGAATTGTTCATTCCAAATTTGTTGAGAAGCTCCTTGCTGTATTTCTCCTGGTTGATGAATATACCTGTAGGCAACTGCTTTACCTGCAAACCTAGGAAATAACTAAGTTCCCCCATCATACTCATTTCAAATTTGCTTTGCATGAGATGTGAGAACCTTTGACATAGAGCAAGGTTAGTTGAACCAAAAATAATATCATCGACATAGATTTGTACCATTAGAAGGTCATCACCTTCCTGTATCTTGAACAAGGTTTTGTCTACAGCACCTTTCTCAAATCCGTTGTTGGTTAGATACTGGGACAGGGTTTCGTACCAGGCTCTAGGGGCTTGTTTAAGTCCGTACAGGGCTTTCCTTAGCCTGTAAACTAGATCGATACCGTCTGTGTTGGCAAACCCTGGTGGTTGTTCAACATAAACTTCTTCTGCAAGATCTCCATTCAGGAAAGCACTCTTGACGTCCATTTGGTATACGATAAAGCTCTTATGGGTGGCAAAGGCTAAAAATATCCTAATGGCTTCTAGTCTCGATACAGGTGCGAAGGTTTCATCATAGTCGATTCCTTCTTCCTGACAATAGCCTTGTGCTACTAGTCTGGATTTGTTCCTTATGATGAGTCCATTTCGATCCTTTTTGTTTCGAAATACCCATTTGGTTCCTATGACCGATTGGTGTGTCGGTCTGGGTACAAGATACCATACATTGTTTCTTTCGAAACCGTTAAGCTCTTCTTCCATAGATGTTATCCAATGAGAATTGTTAAGAGCGTCTATGGTTGAAACAGGTTCGGACTGGGCTAAGAATACAGCGATAGTGCACATATTCAGTCTCCTAAGTTCGGATTGAGATTTCCATTCAGGAAACTGTGAAACTTCAGCATTAGATTCTTCTTGTGCACAAAGTACATTTCCTTGTGTACTCTGTATTTTCCTACGAGTAGAAACACCGGCATTAATGTTTCTAATGATCAGCTCTTGCGGGTGATCTCTCAACCATCTTCGGTCGGGTTCTAGTTCAGGATCCCGTACTGTATCGAAAGTTTCTGTGGATACGACTTGACTTATGTACAGCGTCGGATTCATCCACATCGATTCTTACAGCTGCGGGGTTGATTTCTAAATCAACGACAGGTTCTATGGGTGTAGGTGGATCTAAGATAGATAGATGGTGAATGTCCTGAGTGATATCATCTACTCCTGTAGGGTCATGGTGTGGTTCGTCGAACACTACATGAACTGATTCCTCGATCGTCAGCTTCCTTTTATTAAAGATTCTGAAAGCCTTGCTGACGGAGGAGTATCCTACGAATATTCCTTCATCTGATTTTTCATCAAAGGTTCTAAGTAGGTCCTTCCCATTGTTCAATACATAACACCTGCATCCAAAAATGTGAAAATACGAAACTAATGGAGTTTTGTTATTCCATACCTCGTATGCTGTTTTGTTGTGGTGCTTGTTGACGATACAACGGTTTTGAGTGTAGCACGCTGTATTGGTTGCTTCACCCCAGAAACGCTGTGGCAATTTGCTTGCGGCAATCATTGTCCTTGTTGCTTCTTTCAACGTCCTATTCTTTCGCTCGGCAACACCATTTTGTTGAGGTGTACGGGCGGTGAGTATTCGTCTTTGTATTCCATTCTCCGAACAGTATTGCTCTATAAAGCGGTTAGTAAATTCAGTACCTCTGTCGGAACGAATGCACACGATACTCGATGCTTTTTCATTTTGCAACTTTCTCGGGAGCTCTGGCCCTTGATGTTGTTTCCTTCTTCTTGCTAAGAAAGATCGTCCAAGCATACGGAATAATCATCAACAACAACCATGCAATATTTCTTACCTCCCAAACTTACTGGGTCTACAGACCGTAGAGATCCATGTGTAGCATTTCCAACACTCTTTGGGTTGAAAGGTAGGATTTGCTTTTCGTGGTTGACTTGATTTGCTTCCTTTCTGCATGGTCCGCAGACGCTGTCCTTCTTGAATGACACATCTGGCAAACCTCTAACCATACCCTGTCTTGAAAGCTTGTTGATCGTCTTGAAGTTGACGTGAGACATCCTCTTGTGCCATAGCCAGCTAAGATCTGCAGTGCCTTTGGCAACAAAACATGGAATTGAGGAGCTCATAGGCTTCCGATCGAATGTACATATTACGATCTCGCTTCCTGTAAGCACAACTTCCTTGGATTGGGTGTTCTTGACTCTGCCGATCTATATAGAACTTCACCGAGAAGCTGTTTATCACGCGTAATCGCTAATACTAAGTAGATTATACTGTAAGCCTTCAACATATGCAACATCGGTGACCTTGAATTTCCCGACAAGTAGGTTTCCTTTCCCTCTTGTTCTTCCTTTAGACTTATCACCGAAGCGAACTTTTGGACCGCGACCTTCTACAAAATCAGATAGCTTGCTCCTATCTCCGGTCATGTGACGAGCATCCACTATCAAAGTACTGTATCCTCCTCTAGAATGTCCTGTAACAAAGAAATTAGGTAGATTTAGGTCCCCTTTGATTTTTGGGTCCATATATGTTAGTTCCTTTAGGTACCCAAACTTTCCTGACAACAATTGGTTTACTGTAGGATGTACTCGGTACAGTGTTGCGATATCTACGGGGGGCATATCCGTAGTTGTTATAATCATGATAATTACTATGCATGTAAAATTCAGGGTTATTATTATTATTCCAGTACGAGTGCCGTCTAGGAGGTGGAGCCATTTTCTTAGGCCTAACAGCTTGTCTTCTGGGTCTCCAGTTGGATTCCCAATGCTGTTGTTGATACTGAACTGGCATCTGCTGTCTTGAGGGATAACGGGGCTCCTGTATCCAATACCTAGGCGCGCTGTACTGAGAGTACTGCCGTGCGGGCCTTTGGTGGTTGGATACCGCCTTCTTTCTGAATGACTGCCGGCGTTTATGATATGCTTGTGGAGCATGCTGTTGAGTACGCATTCTGAGTGGCTGTTGGTTCCACTGTCTCGAATAGTAGAGTTGCGGGGGCGGAATTGCAGCCTTTGGTTTTCTCGGTACAGCAGGTTCCTTTATGGGACTAGGAGTATCTTCCAATTCTGGAATGTGTTCCACACTCTTGACAAACACTGTACTAGATTTCCCTTTGTTCGAACATGAGTTGTATCCTAAGCCACTTTTATCATGAGCATGTTGCCCAGTGCTCAGGATTTCTTCCATTCTTTTGGACGATTTTTCAAAAGACTTCAGAATGGTCTCAAGTTCAGTTTCTCGCTTTTCGAGAGTTGTGATTTTGGTTTGTAGTAGAACCAAATCATTTGTCTTGCTCTCATTGTGGGTTTTCACCTCATTTAGTTCATGAGCAAGTTGATGATTGCTCTCCATGAGTTTTTCAAACTCGACCTTGCTGGTTTCACAATCAAGAGACATATTTTCATAATTTATTTTCAGCAAGTCATTTTCATCTTTCAGCTCTAGATTTGTTAATTGAAGCTGTATATTCTCAGTTTTTAGAGTCTCATGGGCTTTTTGAATGTTTTTAAATTCATTCATCATATTTTCGAAAGTATGAGATGCATTAGGTGGAATAACTGAGGTTGAACTTACCTCATCGTCGCTGTCTTCACCTTCTGGAATATCTTTGGCCATAAAGCACATGTATGCTTTATCATCGAACTCATCGTCAGATGAATCACTTTCAGTGACCACCTGAAGACATTCTGCTGATTTGGATGGTGTGGGGGAGGCTTCTGATTCTCCAATCAGGGCCTTAAGCTTGTCTTTCCAAGCACGTCTTCTTTCATCTCTCTCTTGTTGCTCGGCCTCAGGCAATCTTTGGACTTTGGGATGAGGACATTTGTTTGCATAATGGCACGGTTTCTATGATTATAGCACGAGTTAGCATCACCGGATGATGTTTCGGTACTTACCTTGTTGACGAGTTTGGGCTGTAGGAGTCTTTCCAGATGTTTGATGAACTTTTGAATTTATTCATTAGAAGCGCCATTTCATCTTGGGACGGGATGTCGTGCCACTGTCGGCATTCTTGTGACCGGGCTTGACGAGCTAGGCATCTTTGTGTCGACGGTTCGATAAAGACGAGAGCTGTGACCTTTGAAGGAGATTCTTGACTTTCTCTCTTCACAATGTCATACTCAAAAGCTTTAAGGTCGGAGAAGAGATCAAAAGTGGATATTTCATTAAGATTACGGGATACACGCATAGTGTGGTCTTAATGTCCCATCGGGCCGAGAGATCTGAAAATTTTTAAGTTTTTCTCCTTTTGGGTGTAAATTTTGCCCAACGCTTCAAGTTCACCAACAATACCAGTAAATCTGAGGTCAAGTTCCTCAAGTGTTTCCGTTGGTTTCATTTCAAAAGATTCAAATTGCTGAGTAAGTTTTGAAATCTTGTTTTCTTTTGAGAGCTCAGTTCCCTCACAAATTAACTTGAGTTTATCCCAGATTTCTTTGGCTGTTTTGCAGCTCTTTACCTTTGAGAACGTGCCTTTGTCAAGAGTGACAAATAATGCGTTCTTAGCCACGTTGTCAAGATTGGCTCGCTTCCTTTCATCTGTTGTCCATTGCTCGCGTTCTTTCTCGAGCATTTCAGCATGGGCTTGGCCCTCAATCCTTGCGGCCGGATTGACCTTCATGATCTTGATAGGACCATCCTGTATAACAAAAATCATCTCTTCGTGCATTGCTGCAAGATGAGCTTCCATTCTAATTCTCCAGTCGTCAAATTCGTTAATAGAGAACATATGGACTTTGTTAATCATAGAAGTATCCATACTGATAATATAGGAATGAAAGAGACTGTTTTGAAAATAAGTGATTTGAATCTGATTCGGTTAAAAAGAAATACGACTGATTCTTTTTAGAATCAACCTCTCCGATACCACTTGTTGGTCACTTAAGTATACTGGATACAGTTTGGAAAATAGTTTAAACAACAAACTGTACGGATTCTAAATCTGAGTACGTAGCGGAAGTCTTGGATACAGTAAGTTGCCGTGGATACAGCAACGAAGTGTATAGTGTATACTTAATATATCACAGTAATTTAAAACAGTAAAAGCTGAAGGTAAATAACACAGTAATTAAAGTGGTTCGAGGTAAACCCCTCTACGTCCACTGGTCCTCCACACAGGACTAAAAAGTTTATTATAATTACTGCGTACACAACTACGTAATTATAAACAAACCTATCCTTGTATCGTTCACACAGATTGATACAAAGAATGTCACTTTCAACCGTTCACACAGATTGGTTAAAGCTTCCTTCTTGACTAACTTCTTCACACACAGTTCCAAAGCTTCGTCCTTATTCGTCCCACACAGGTCAGAATAGTTTGTTGAGTTCACACAGAGCTCGGTTTTTACACAGAGGTAAAAGGTAGGTAACCAGGTAAGAACAACAGCTTTGAATATGAAGTTCTTGAGCTGATGATGGCTGTTCTTGATTTTGAGCACTGTATATCTCTTTCGTTCTTAGTTGCAGTAAGCTTTGGAGATATGTTTGCTCTGATGATAACTATTGATAGCTTGAGTGTTAGGTTACTTGGGTAACTGATCTTCAATGTCTTCATAAGATATATATAGTCTCTGAAGAATGTATCCGTTGAGATGTATCCGTTTGAATGAGATTCCGTTCCAACGGGATTATGACACGATCCGGATTTCGCGGGATTCTGAAGATCTGAAGACTGGCAGTATTTAAATACTTTATCCTTGAGTATTTAAATACTTCTTTGTTCAACGGGACTTGACTTCTGTTCTTTCTTGTCCTGTTGTGAGCTGTATGGAAGATAACTGTATTTTGAGTTTCGCGACAGTTTCCATACTTGGTCTTTTTACAAGTCTTCTTGCCGTACTTAGGAATTTCGCTTAAATGCTGATTCGAGGCAGGTCTTCGATACAGGATAAAGCCTTAAAGCTTCGATACAGTTTCCTTACTGTATTCGGATTGGCATATATGTCAAAACCTTTTTATCAAATATCATTCGATACAGGGATCGGGTATCCCGGCTGTTTCGATGCAGGGTCTTTGTTTTCCCAACAAGTTTTCGTATTCATTTTTTCATACCTTCGGGTTTTCGAATCGCTTTTTTGTATAATGTTTGAGTTAATGGTTGGAGGGTCTACGTAAACTCTCCATTACATGTTAGCTTTGGTGCGAGTGCAGAAAATTGAGGCGGCGAGACACGACATAGATTAGCAACTAACTGCTGCATCTGGCAGACATGTACGAGCTGACACACAAGCTGGTGCTCGTGCGCTACAATAGGAGCTGGACAGTGGGTTTTGCATGACCCGATGCATGGAAAGACGCACAAGCACATTGGCCGTGCGTCCCTGATTCATGGTCATACTAAACCTATGCACAAGTCACGCACGAGCAATTGGTCGTGTGTGTCTGGTCGTGTGTTTCTGCATGTATAAAACATGACAATCAGATTTTTACCTTATTTCTTCATCTCCTCTCTTCCTCTCTGGCGATTTAGGCGATTCTAAGGCGAAATATTGTCAAGAGTTCATCAACCATCAACATTCTTGAATTTATAACGTGATTTAATCATCACCTATCCAGTTTTTCTCCTTCAAATTGAGGTGAATTCAATAGAATCCTAGTTTGGGTATTTTTGGGGGTTTCATTAGATTCGTCCGTTTAATTCGCTGTTGATCCTGGAAACCCTGAGATTATGATTAATCTTACTTGTATATGTGTTACCCTTATGATTTCATGTAATATTTTCGTGCGTGTTGCAGATTCGAGGGGATTTGGGTGGTTCCCAACCCCTATGTGTATGAATTGTACTCGAGTGACTCGTAGGTGGTATGTGGGCGCCTTTCCATTTTGAACCCGGTCGTATCTGTTGGTCATAGTATATAGTATAAACAACTTATAAGGGAAGATTGAATAAGTTATATCCTTTTTCGAAGTTTGTTTGCATAGCGGAAGTCTAAGGTTAAGTTGTTGTACATACAACAACTGAATGTCTCCTGTTAGCTTGGTGCGTACATGGTTTTTATGATATGTATACTCAAAATCACACAGGCAAATAGAAAACAGTAAAGACAGTAAAGACACACTGATTAAAGTGGTTCGAGGTAAATCCCTCTACGTCCACTAGTCCTCCACGCAAGAGTAAAAAGTTTATTAAAATCACGACGTACACAACTGTATGATTTGAACTAAACACGTTGCTATATTGTTCACACAGATCGATACATCCGACAATAGCATTGGCCATTCACACATATTAGCTTTAGCTTCTTTGACTCACTTCTTCTCACATATATTGAAGCTTTGTCCTTAACGCTATTCATCCCACATAGGTCAGAGATAACTACTCTTAGTCCAACAGGGCTAAGTAACTCAACAGTAAGATTAGTATGACAAGATCTGATAGCAGTTGTATGCTTGATGAGATTTCACTGTAAGTGTGCTGTTCGCATAGAGGACTTGTATATTTGTTCTTTTCATATGACGTTGTATGCTTAAAGAAATATAATGCTCTTCTAAGCTTGATATCAGATATTGTTAAAGTTCTTCAATGTCCTCTTGCTTGGGGATATTTATAATATTGGAAATAGATGGTTTATAAATGTAGTTGTTGGATGGTTGGTGAGATTGAGATAGCTATGATTGGGGGCTTTAAAATGTTTTGAACTAAATGCAATTCACGTTTAATGATTCAGACATTCTCTTTGACCCACATTAAATGCTCTTCAATCTCTAGTCTCTTCGGTCGCATTAAATGCTGTCCTATCAGCATTAAATGCTATTTTAACTGTGAATACTTTATGAACAAAGAATGTTTCACAACGGTTCAAAGTTTCTTTAGTCTTGTTTGATTTGTGTTTTACTTTTCCCAAGTAAAACAACTACAATATGGTTTGTTATAACCAACGTCTTGTCTTTCTGTAACTTGGAGCTAAGTTGTAGGGTTTGACTCTTGGCTGGCAGTAAGATCTTGTGATGTATGGGCAGGTGTCGGAAATATCCTCCATGTATTTTGATAATTGCCTCATACATCAAGATCTTCCAAGTTAGAATATCGATCTAAGTATGGAAGTTGTTAGGAGAACATCATACAGCCTATTCATACAACGTAAGATCTTCCAGCAAATTCAAGAGTCCTTTCCTACACGGTAGTCTTCAACATACAACAAAAGGCAAGATGTTGGATACAGCAAACATGCTGTAAGTGTTTTACTTAGGAAAAGTAAAACACAAATCCAACCGGACTGAACAAACTTTAAATCGTTGAGAAAGCAAACATTGTTTATTCACAAAGTACTCAAGGTTAAAGTAACATTTAATATTGAGATAACATTTAATGCGGCCGAAGAGACTACAGTCTGAAGAGCATTTAATGCTTGTGAAAAAAAATGTATGAAGCATTAAATGCGAATCGCCTTTAATTCAAAATATTTTGAAGCTGCCAATTAGAGCAATCTCAATCTCACCAACTGGCCAAAGGCTACATTTATAACGGATCTATTTCCAAGGTTATAAATAGCCCCAAGCAAGAGAACATTCTCACGATATAAACCTAACACATCAACACTTTGACAATCTGAATATCAAGCTTACAAGAGTAATATATTTATTCAAGAATACAACTTCATCAATAGAAGAAATATACAAAGTCCTCAACGCGAACAACGCACTTATAGCGAACACTCATGAAGTATACAGCTGCATACTATTGAGTTTACTTAGCCCTATGTGGACTAACCCTTGTTATCTCTGACCTGTGTGGGATGAATATCATCAAGGACGAAGCTTCAATCTATGTGAGAAGAAGCAAGTCGAAGAAGCCAAGCTAATATGTGTGAACGGCCCAAGCTACTGTCGGTTGTATCAATCTGTGTGAATGATACATCGACGCATTTAATTAAAGTCACATAGTTGTGTACGCCGTGATTTTAATAAACAATATACTCTTGTGTGGATGTAGAGGGGTTACCTTGAACCATTTTAAATCATTGTGTCTTTACATTATGCCATTTACTATTTTCTATATGCTTGTGTGCTTTAAGTATACATATCGTAAAAACCCTGTATGCACCAAGCTAACAGGAGATTATTCACTTGCTGTATTTACAACAACTTACCATTAGACTTTCACTATAAAAATAAACTTCGAAAAAGATAAAGCTTATTCAACCCCCCTTCTAAGCTATTTTTATTGTATACTGTTGTTAGGAATATTATTTTAGATTTTGATGATGCCATCCCTGTATTCATGATTAATTCAAATGTATGCACAAAGTACTTGGCATTGTAAAGAAGAACCAAATGAGTATCTTCTATAAGCCTTAAAAGTTAGGCTAAGTATTTATCAGTTAGAAAATCAGCCAAGTATTGAACTGTCAATATATCAGATGAGCTTTCAGACGAGTTCATTATCAGGCGGGTTTTGGTAAACAGAAATATCAGACGAGGTTTGACCAAAACACAGATGCAGCCGTGTTCCGAAGAAGGCAGTATATCAGGCGAGTTCTGGTCAACACAATATATTCGAGAAGTTTGACCACAAGCGAGTTATCAGCCGTGCTTTCAGACAACGAAAATATCAGGCGAGTATTACTCCATCTGAAAGTAGACAAGTTTCGGTCAAACAAATATATCAGATGAGAGTTGACCACAAAAGAGTTATTTATCAGCCGAGGATTTCGATCAAACCAAACATCAGAGGAGGTTGACCAAACCATTACTGCAGCCAAGTATATAGAAGCTCAGTCCACGCCAGCAAACGTTGAAAAGTCAACAATAATAGCAAGACACATGCAGATGTAAAAACAAGAGACAAAATGATTCCCAGAAGTTAAGTAATAGTTTATTCCTAGAGATTCACGCCCGAAAGACTTTCCAAATATAGTAATCAAGAAAAGCGGCGCAACAAGAAGTACATCTTTAAACAGTCAGATTTGAAGAAAGAGACAGGTCGTGCAAAGAGATGAACAGATAAACAAAGAAGTCCACTCTCCAACGGACATAATTGTTACAAGATGCAACAGCTATGAATAAGCTTAAGGATCGTACTGTATATATCAGAAGATAGATTTTAGCAAAGTACGATGCGAACAATAATCAAGCGATCAAAGCAATCAAAGCAATCTATAGCATCGTGAAGAGCTAGTTTCTAAAGTCTAACACTGAGAAGCTCTTAAGTTGGAGAATACAACACTCTTGTCTTAAAGTTTGAGTACGGGGTACTTCTATGAACGAGGTTCTTAGAAGTTGAAGGTTGTAAACGCATCCACGGGTTCTTGATTTGAAGGTGATATATAGATTGTGAGTTGTTGAGGCATCCACGGGTTTTCGATCAAGAGGTGATAGGCAGCCAAATGGAGTTGCAACAGCCACAAATTTCTATTGGTTGGAAGATGTTGTAACTGAGTATTCATTGTAACAATCACTGGTTGAACGTTATAGTGAATTTATCTCCAACTAGTTTGGAGAGAAGTGGACTAGTAGAGGATCACCCCACCTCTGAAACCACTATAAGTGCTTGTGTGATTTACTACTTTATCATCATACTTAACTGATGCATATATATTTACTGTTCCATTTATAGTCAGTTGTTCTTCCGCATAATATTTCATAGCCGACAAAAGGTTACTTGATCAGCCGAGTAACCTTATCTGATCTGACTACAGCTGTGTTTTACAAACAGTTGATTTCAATAAAAGTTTTAATAAGTCTATTCAGCCCCCCTCTAGACTTATTCATGAGGACTTGTGACCTACAAGTGGTATTAGAGCGGTTGGTTCAGGTTTACCGAACTCGATCCATATACTTGAGTATATACAATTAAATCTCTCATTATAATGGAACACATCCAACACATGCACTCTAGACTACCTGTCTATTCCGTTGATGAATATGACCTTTGGAAAATAAGAATGTAGGCTCATCTGTCATCCATTCATGATGACAAGTGGTGTATAATCAAAGATGGACCATTCATACTCCTGAAGGACAATACAACTGAGGAGATTGCAGCCGGGAAACCAGTTACGGTTCCCAAGAAGAGAACAGAGATGTCCACTGAAGAAAGGAAGCTGGAAAACCTTGACAACCGATCCAGAGACACCTTGTATCAGACTCTTTACAAAGCCACCATGGTTAAGATCTTGCGAAAATGCTAAAGAAATTTGGGACACATTAGCTGTAATGTGTTAGGGAACCGAGCTGATCATGGAAAATAAGTTGTCAATAGCCACCCAGAAGTTTGACAACTTCAAGATGAAAATGGCACCTTTTGAGGCACTTTATGGTAGGTAGTGTAGATCGCCATTATGTTGGGATGAGGCGTCGGAGTTAGTTGGGGTGGATCCTTATATATTGATGGAAACGAAGGAGAAGACTTTTATCATTCAAGACAGATTGTTGCCTGCCCAAAGTCAACAAAAATCATATGCTGATATTCGTCGCTGACCCTTGGAGTTCGATGTGGGAGACCATGTTGTGCTCTAGGTATCGCCGATGAAGGGAGTCTTCTGCTTTAGGAGGAAAAGAAAGCTCAGTTCGAAGTATATCAAATCATTTGAGATTTTGGACAAAGTCGATGAGTTAGCTTATCGTTTAGTGTTGCCTCCAGCTTTGAGCCATGTCTATAGTGTTTTTCACGTTTCTCAACTGAGAAAGTATGATGTGGATCCTGTTGTGAGGCAATTTATATGCCTCGACGGCGATCGGCATAAGGGCCGAGAGACCAAGCCAGCGTCAGATGAACCAAGGCAGACTTGTCAAACGAGGGTTCCAGATCAAGGTCAAGTACTGAGCGATCGACGTCCAGGGCAATTGTCTCTTGGTACCTAGCGATCGACTCTAGTGCTTGGCCAAGGACGACCATCTTATGCCACGTGTAAAGCCAAACATCCATCAAAGTCTACAAAGACCGAATCTCGGGATAAAGACACACGTGCAGATCCGCAAATGGTGCTGCAGGAAAAAGGCTTTTTGACTCCAGCCCATCACCAGCTGTAGGTGAAAAGTACATCCCCTCACCTACCGACAGACCCGCAAAAAGGTCCAAAGGTGGGACCTCCCAAGACTGCAACGTCAGGCACGGGGTGTCTTCTCATTGTTTCACACAGCTGGTTGCCAGTAGCAGCCGCAGACTTTAAGGAAACCGACCCATGTGCTGAGACGATCGCCCACTTAATTTAATCAAGAAAGGCGATCGCCCGGTTGGGGTTAAGATGCCCCAACATCCTCCTCTTCTATAAGTAGGAGCCTTCCAGCATTTGGAAGGGAGCTTCTCTCTGGGATCTCTCTCTCACTCTTGGAACCTCTTAACCGAAAAACGGTCAACAGAAACGAGAACTCCCTACATTTAAAGAACTCACAGAGCATCAACTCTGGTTCTTCCGGCAATCATCAGCACTCAAGAGCAAGATAGCTAGGGTTATTACACTCATTGTAATTGTACTCTTACATTAATATCTGTACTCCCAAGCGGAATTATTAATAATAGTATCTCGCGAGAGCATTCAAGCCCGGGACTAACAACCCTAGCAAATCTTGTGTTATTTACACTCTTTGTACGTGCTCTCGCATTTTGTTTGTTACTCACCCGTAGCCATATCCAGCAAATCATTCTGAGCAATATTTTGGGTAACAACAATTGGCGCTAGAGGAAGGGCACCTTTAACCCTTATTTTCTCTCCGACCATTTCGAAGAACACTCACTGTTCTCTGGAACATATACTTGAAGAAACACTCACTGTTCTTCAAAGAAAATCCTCGAAATAATGACGTCTTCCACCACCTCGAAGAGAGCTACTTTATGATCCGCCGGACATCTTATTCCGGCCAAACCGAATCCTAACCTACGGCAGAGGGCAGTCGTGGCAATGCGAGACTCTCACTCCCGCCCACGAGGGATGGTTCCAGCCTCTCACTCGATCAATTCCAAACCGCGGAACGGATCGAGCTGGCCATGGCCATCCTAAGGGAGCAACGGAGAGCATGCGACACACCCACTATTACCCTATCAGCCATCCGCTGCGCGGGCAAATGAAAGCTCAAGGGGTTAATTATCGAGCAATCGTCAAAAAGCCCCGATTCACAAGAAAAGGCACTCGCGAGACAGGAAATTTCCGTCTTCAGCTGGGTTGGAAGTGACCAGTCATGGAGACCGGGGCATTCTGGCCCCAGCCATGAGACGTCGGAGCCCGAATCCGTCACTAGGAGTTCGGCATACCCAACTCCCAGAAGGCAGGTCGGCCATTTGGCTTCCCATCACCGAAAAACCAAGCTCGGCGGCGAAGACCTCGCCTACCGCGGAGCCAGGAGATCAGTACACAATTGCCTCGGCTCCCGCTCCGAGAGCCAAATCACGAACAGCCAGGCTACGGCGATGGCCGTAATGCAATGCCAGCTCGACGATATGAAGGCACTCCTAGAAACTGGGGCAGGCGCCAAGAGAAAGGTCGCCGGACCAAATGAGCCGCTCACGGTCCAGATCGAGCATGCCCCCGTGCAACCAAAGATCGCTCCTCCTCAAACACCTTTGTATGAGGGGAGATCGGACCCCGAGACTCACTTAAGCAAGTTCCCGATCTACATGACCGGATGCGGGGTCTCAGACTCGACGAGATGCCGAATGTTCCCATTAACATTAGGCAATCTTGCCCATAGATGGTACATCTCATTGTCACCGCGCTCCATCAATTCCTTTGAAAAGCTGGCGAGCGGCTTCACGTCGTACTTTGCCGCCATGGTCGCTCGACTAGAAGGTCCCCACCGCATGATGAAGATCAAGCAGGGGAAAGACGAGTCCGATGCCGATTACATCGACCGGGTGGATGAAGTAGTCCTCACCGGCAAGCCCATAAGCGACGAGCTCGCCCTCTACTCAGCCCTAGGGGGATTCGATGGTCTTTCACCCATGTTCAGGCACCTCACGAAGGACATCCCCCAACCTACGCGATCTTCCGCACCAAGGCTCCCAATTTTCTAGCCAGGTAGAGGCTGCTCACCCTTCGCCTAGGCGAGGGGACGCCGTCTCCCATCCAAAAGACGGCGATCGACAAGTCCAAAAAGGCGGTCTCCAAGCCACCCGGTGATTTCAAGGCCTTCGAGGACGTGGAAGACCTTCTCCTCCACAACCTCAATTTATCTCCGGCCCATATTTTCAACACCATCAAGGGGCGTGAATGGCTAAGCAAGCCAAGAGCGATAAGGGACAACGGTCATCTGGCCCGCAATAAATTTTGTGCTTACCACAAGAGTCCCAGGCACAACACCAATCAATGCCGCGACCTCCCCAGACAACTCTGGATATTGTTCGAGGAGGGCAAGCTGGACAGTTTAATGACTTAGACGGAGCCCCGGGCAGAAAGGACCAAGGGCCGCTATCGGCCAGAGTCGTATGCGACAAGTCGGAGGACTCATACGAGTCGACCCCCCTGATCAACCTCGGCGGCCGGATCTATATGCTTTAATCAAGAGGTGGGAACTTCGGAGGTCTTTCCCCGATTCCCACCATGTCAAATGAAAGGATACTGCCCAAGCAATGTCTCCAAAAAGAGGATGACTCGCTCGCCCTCTAATGTTCGTCATCTAACATGATGGGCCTAGGCAAGCGATCGCCTCCCACAGCACAACGTATACCATCGAGGATCGCCAACTAACATGACGGTCCGAGGTAAAAAAGTGCAGCCGTGGTTCTGGAGGTCGATGGAACCGACAGCCCGTCCATGCAAGGTTCCTTCGGGCAGAGATCGCTCGCCCTTTCGTTTAAATATGAGGTAGGCGTATCCGAAGGACCCTCCAAAATAGATCTGTGGACACGCTCGCTCGCCCTCAAAGGTCCATCATCTAACATGGTGGATCCGGACAATGCGACCCGTCCCTCCCCCCGTCACAACGTATGCCCTCGAAGGTCCGTCATCTAACATGTCGGTCCCAGGCAGAAAAGTGCTTACAAGGACTCCTCCAGGCAGAGATCGTCCGCCCCATCGCTACATTACGAGGCAAAACATAGCCTACGGAGGACCCTCACAATTAAGTGAGTCGCGAGAAGTAGACCATCAGATGGAATGTCGCTCAAGCATAAGACATGGTCGCAGAGGTCGGTTCCGTCGAACTCCGCGACCGTGCACGGTTCCTCTAGGCCGAGATGGTCGGCCTTCCTCGAGGAATATTCAAAATTGAAGATCACAAGAACTAAACGAGACCAAAGATCGCTGAAACGATTTATTTTCGTTCCCTTTCACTAAATAGTCTCAAGGGCCGCTCCTTTCAGCAACCGAGTAGGTCGTCCAAATTCAAAATCAGTCCTCTCGATGAGGCGTTCGTCATTATTTTAAACAATCGCCAGTGGAACCACCTCACCCCACATCTCTGACGTCGGAGCGAGCTGGGGGGCAATTGTTGTGCGGAGATTTATACGCCTCGACGGCGATTGGCATAAGGGCCGAGCGACCAAGACAGCATCAGATGAACCAAGGCATACTTGTCAAACGAGGGTTCCAGATCAAGGTCAAGTACCAAGTGATCGACATCCAGGGCGATCGTCTCTTGGCACATAGCGATCGACTCTAGTGCTTGGCCAAGGACAACCATCTTATGCCATGTGTAAAGCCAAACATCCGTCAATGTCCATGAAGACCGAATCTCGGGATGAAGACACACGTGCAGATCTGCAAATGGTGCCGCAGGAAAAAGGCTTTTTGACTCTAGCCCATCACTAGTTGTAGGTGACAAGGACATCCCCTCACCTACCGACAGACCCGCAAAAAGGTCTAAAGGTGGGACCTCCCAAGACTGCGACGTGAGGCACGGGGTGTCTTCTCATTGGTTCGCACAGCTGGCTGCCAGTAGCATCCGCGGACTTTAAGGAGACCGACCCACCTGCTGAGACGATCGCCCACTTAATTTAATGCAAGAAAGATAATCTCCCGGTTGGGGTTAAGATGCCCCAACATCCTCCTCTTCTATAAGTAGGAGACTTCCAGCATTTGGAATGGGGCTTCTCTCTGGGATCTCTCTCTTACTCTAGGAACCTTTTAACCGAAAGACGTGTTGGAATATTTATTCCACATATTAATAAATAGTGTTTTGATGATTAAGGTTCTAAACAAAACAAAACAACAAAGAGGCTAAGAAAACGACGAAGGAATCGAAGACGCAAAAAGCTGGACAAAATACAAAGCTAGTGCACGCTAGATATTCAGGTTAGCGCACGCTAACGAGTCCCGGTTGCAGATCAGACGAGTTTGAAGTAACCTGTAGTGAAGTCACCGGATGAGGATAGCACATGCTATATATTCAGGTTAGCGCACACTAACGAGTCCCGGCTGCAGATCAGACGAGTTCGAAGTAACCTATAGTGAAGTCACCTGATGAGGATAGCGTATGGTACACTATGTTTATTAACGCACGCTATCGAGTCCATATTATCGTTGTGAAGAGATTCAAACACAGAATGACGTATGCACTGAAATAAGCTAAGCGCAAGAGATGATATTTAGCGCACGCTAAATATCAGTTTGAATCAAGTCAATCAATCCGTTGGGGAGAATCTGCTACAACTCAAAAAGTATTAACGGATATATAATGCATGCAATGATGCATGATTAGCGCATGCTACAAAGGAAGTGTTAGCGCACGCTAACAGCCAGAGACAGTAGCCACTGGACTGAAACTGGAAAGACGCTAACATGCGTAACAGTACATAACGTACGCTAAGGGCTAAATACGCGCGATAACACACGCTAAGGAAGTCAGCCTAGCGCACGCTAATAATAACTGGCAGTAACGACTAGTTTGTGGAAGAAGGCTATAAATACCAAATGAGTTGGTATCATTCAAAACAACAACATTAAGCAATTCATATACACTTGAGATATCATTGTAAACATTATAGTTGTTGTTCTTGAGCTTAAATTAGAGTGATTGAGTGTTATACACAAAATCCTACACGAGTGAGAAAAAGAAAAGATACGATTGGATTCGGTGTTATTAGGATCAAGGATCCGGCATTGTTAGAATCACAATCGCTATCTTAGTGAGGTTTATCTAGTACCAATAGAAAGCTAGAGTGGTTGATTCCTTATCCAATAGAAAAGGAAAAACGGTTTTACTCGGACCGATAGAAGACGAGCTTGTAACGATAGTTCCTCGACCGATAGAACAGAGGTGCAGAGGTTTTGATCTTCATCCTATTAAAAAAGATACATCGAGAGAGGATGTAGGCACGTTTGGCCAAACCTCTGTAAATCCGCATGTCATTTAATTTCTGCATTTAATTTACGATTCCACACAACAACAATTGGTATCGGAGCGGTACTCCTATAAGTGGCTTTACATCCGAGGAGAAAAGATCCAATGGCGTTTCAACTTGCTCCCGTCGAAGGCCTTGCTCTCAACCGACCACCATTTTTTGATGGCTCAAACTTCATGACGTGGAAGAAGAAGATGTCTATATTCATCCGAGCATATGACAACGAGCTTTGGAAGGTGATTTGTCTTGGTCCGAAAATTCCGACGAATTCCAACTGTACGCTTAAAACTTTCGAAGAATATGATGATTCCGATTGGAAAAATGATCACTACAATTGTAAGAAAACCAAACTCCTATATTGTCTTAAATCCGGAAGAATACAACCGGATATCATCGTGTGATAGTGCCAAATAAATTTGGAAAATGCTTGAGGTAACACACGAAGGTACATCTCAAGTCAAGGAGACGAAAATTAACATGCTCCTTCACGAGTACGAATAATTCCAAATGAAGGACGATGAATCCATCACGATAATGCTTGACCGTTTTTCGGTCATCACTAATGGATTAGCATGTTTTGGAAAACCACTTTCGAGTAGTGAGAAAGTAAAGAAAATTCTCCGATCACTACCTCGAGAATGGGACGGTATGGTAACGGCAATAATGGAATCTAAGGATTTAAATAATCTTGATTTTAGTGCTCTCGTTGGTTCTCTTATCAACTGCGAGATTGTTCTAAAAATCTCGGAATGCCAAACTGAAACCGAAGGAGAGGTCGATAGCCATGAAGGCTAAAATATCGAGAAAGAAAGAAGAAATCCCGGTGGATGAAAGCAACGATGAATCGGCATATTATGCCAAAAATATTAATAAGTTCCAATACTTATTAAACCGGAGAAAGAAGGACATCCAAGCGGGCGAATCTAATAAATTCGACAACACTTGTCGATTGTGTGGTAAACCAGGCCACTTTGCTAAGAATTGTCGGGTAAAACAAAAAGAGGTCTTAATTACAACATGGAGCGACGAAGATCCTGATGATGATTTCATCGATCAAAATAACCTAGCGCTCATGGCCCGGAGTTCATTCGACGATTGCGACGTGGAAAGTCAAGTAAGTAATTCTTACGATGAACTTTTTGAAGCGTTCGAGTTATTACATACCGATTATCAAAATGCTTTAAAAGAAATTAAATCCCTTCAATTTAAAAATAAATCATTGGAAAATGAGATTTCCAAAATTCTTGAAAAGGGAAAATCTGTTGAGATCGATCATTCAAAATGCATTGAAAACGAGAATACTTTAAAGAATGATCTTTTTAAAATTCGAACCGAGCTCAAAAATTTAACGAAGAAATTTTCTCTCGGAAACGAGAAATTTGAAAACATGCTCTCGGTTCAAAAATATACATTAAATAAAGAGGGGTTAGGATTCAAACCACGTTTTAAAAATGAATTTGTAAATTTCAAAATACCCCGGTGTGAAAAATGTTTGAAAATTAGGCACCATATTTCAAATTGTAAGAGCCCAAGACGGACGATTAAAGTTAAGAAAATTTGGGTTCCTAAAGGAACAATTGTTTCAAACATCGTCTACATCTCGAAAGAAAAACCGACTTTCAGTTGGATCCCCAAAAATTAATTTTTGATATTTTCAGGGGGAGATATTCCTTACTATTGCATATTTTTTATACTCATGCATATTTCTTTTGGTATCCTCTATATTTTTTTTTGCACTTTTTGCTGAATACAAAATGGAGAGAAGAAGTTGAATCGGATAAAGCGTCATGAAAGATATGACGAGAAAAATAAAAAGTAAAAAGGAGGACAAATAATAAAAACCGAAGAAGTCGAAAAGAAGAAGAAAGCATACAAAAAGGGGGAGAAACAAAGGAGTTGAAAATTAAGAAAAATGAAGAAGTCGAAAATGGGTGAAACTAACGAAACGATCGAAGTCGAAAACTTTGAAACGTACACACACACACACATATATATATATATATATAATTTTATTTTGCAGGTTTTATCCAATTCAAGAGTTGTTTTGTAATCATCAAAAAGGGGGAGATTGTTGGAATATTTATTCCACATATTAATAAATAGTGTTTTGATGATTAAGTTGCTAAACAAAACAAAACAACAAAGAGGCGAAGCAAAACGACGAAGGAATCAAAGACGCAAAAAGCTGGACAAAATACAAAGCTAGCGCATGCTAGATATTCAGGTTTGCGCACGCTAACGAGTCCCGGCTGCAGATCAGACGAGTTCAAAGTAACTCGTAGTGAAGTCACCTGATGAGGATAGCGCACGCTAGATATTCAGTTTAGCGCACGCTAACGAGTCCCGGTTGCAGATCAGACGAGTTCGAAGTAACCTGTAGTGAAGTCACCTGATGAGGATAGCGTACGCTACACCATGTTTATTAACGCACGCTATCGAGTCCATATTACCGTTGTGAAGAGATTCAAACACAGAATGACGTATGCACTGAAGTAAGCTTAGCGCACGCAAGAGATGATATTTAGCGCACGATAAATATCAGTTTGAATCAAGTCAATCAATCCATTGGGGAGAATATACTACAAGTAAAAAAGTATTAACGAATATATGATGCATGCAATGATGCATGATTAGCGCACGCTACAAAGGAAGTGTTAGCGCACGCTAATAGCCAGAGACAGTTGCTACTAGACTGAAACTGGAAAGATGCTAACGTATGTAACAGTACATAACATACGCTAAAGGCTAAATACACGCTATAGCGCACGCTAAGGAAGTCACTAGCGCACGCTAATAATAACTGGCAGTAATGGCTAGTTTGTGGAAGAAGGCTATAAATACCAAATGAGTTGGTATCATTTAAAACAACAACATTGAGCAATTCATATACACTTGAGATATCATTGTAAACATTAGAGTTGTTGTTCTTGAGCTTAAATTAGAGTGATCGAGTGTTATACACAAAATCATACACGAGTGAGAAAAAGAAAAGATACAATTGGATTCGGTGTTATTAGGATCAAGGATCCGACATTATTAGAATCACAATCGCTATCTTAGTGAGGTTTATGTTGTACCAATAGAAAGCTAGAGTGGTTGATTCCTTATCCAATAAAAAAGGAAAAATGGTTTTACTCGGACTGATAGAAGACGAGCTTGTAACGATAATCCCTCGACCGATAGAAGATAGGTGCAGAGGTTTTGATCTTCAGCGTATTGAAAAAGATACATTGAGAGAGAGGACGTAGGCACGTTTGGCCGAACCTCTATAAATCCGCGTGTCATTTAATTTCCGCATTTAATTTATGCTTCCACACAAACGACACAAATATCGATTTTACTCTAACAAGACGGTCGGCAGAAACGAGAACTCTCTACATTTAAAGAACTCACAGAGCATCAACTCTGGTTCTTCCGGAAATCATCAGCACTCAAGAGCAAGATAGCTAGGGTTATTACACTCATTATAATTGTACTCTTACATTGATATCTGTACTCCCAAGCGGAATTCTTATTAATAAAATCTTGCGAGAGCATTCAAGTCCGGACTAACAACCCCGGAAAATCTTGTGTTATTTACACTCCTCGTACATGCTCTCGCATTTTGTTTGTTACTCACCCGTATCCATATCCAGCAAATCATTCCGAACAATATTTTGGGTAACAACAAATCCGAGTCATATTATCAACTACGGTGAGATCGATGTACCCAAGGATATTACATTTTAAGAGAGACCGATGAAGATCCTCGAACATTGGGAGAAACAACTTTGGAACAAAACCATCACTTTGGTTAAGGTGCAATGGTCGGGGCATGGAGTCGAAGAGGAAACTTGGAAGAAAGAAGAGAACATGCACTCGAGCCATCCTGAGCTTTTTATTCCTTAAGTTTCGGGACAAAACTTCTTTTTTGAGTGGAATGTAATATCCATAAATGTTACTGTTCTTTTTTGTTTCATTTTCAATGACCCATTTGTGATCGTTATGACTTTTATGAGATATTCTCTTCTTCAATAGATAATAGTGTGGTTTTTAACTAACCCCTGAGCTTTGCCATAACTTACGCTTGCGCCGCCCCGGGCTGCTGGTCATCTCTGGCCGGCGTATCGCCGGAAGAATAACTTTACACCGTGGCATTCATCCCTCCCCGTCAATCTAATAGTAGTATTGCATTTTTAGCTGTCTGTTTTGCAGGTTTCCCGTGCTGCTACTAGGTGTCGTCGGCCTATCGATCGCCTTTTCCCTGTTCAGGAGTCGATCAGTTTCCAGCTTCCGCGGCTTCTCCTCCATCGTCTCCAAGGCATGTCGAAGTCTGGTATCATTGTATTAAATTTCATTTTTGTCTGGCATATATCTACCATTTACTGCGATTTTTATGCGGTTTGCTTGCTTTTAGATTGTCTTTGTCATTCTCATCTTAATTTCATTTTTGTCTTCACTACCCCTTTTTATTTCTCGTAGTGCGTTTGGGTTTTGTTTTGGTCGATGTCGCACTGTTTGCGGGTTGGTTGTTGGAATTTGGGTACCTTGTCGGGTAAGCTTTTGGAGCTTGTGGATGTTTTGGGTAAGAGAAGGGTTGATGTGGCTTGTATTCAGGAGACTAGGTGGAAGGGGGCGCAGTCCAGGGAGGTGAACGGTTATAAATTGTGGTATTCAGGCCTTGCTAACTCGAGCAATGGTGTGGGCATTCTTTTGTCTAAGGAGCTTAAGGACAACGTCGTGGAAGTGAAGAGGTGCAATGATAGGATTATGTCCGTTAGAGTGGTGGTTGGGGAGAAGGTGGTTAATGTGGTTTGTGCGTATGCCCCACATGTTGGTTTGGGTGTGCTTGATAAGGAAGCCTTTTGGGTTTGTTTAGATGAGTTGGTCGGGTGTATTCCGGACGATCAATTTATTATTTGGGGGGTGATTTCAATGGCCACATTGGTGAGGGGGTGGATGGTTATCATAGTGCGCATGGGGGTTTCGGCTTCGGAGTTAGGAATGCAGGAGGTTCCGCACTGTTGGAGTTTGCCACTGCGCATGAGTTGGTAATTGCTAACTCTGTTTTTCAGAAGAGAGATGAGCACCTCATCACCTTCAGTAGTGGGGGGCACAACACGCAAATTGACTACCTTCTTTTGCGCAGTCGGGATGCTAGGGCGTGCGTGGATTGCAAGGTGTTCCGGAGGGAGGCATGTGCTTCTCATCACCAGCTGCTGGCTATGGATTTATCCATGAGAGGTCGTGTTGTTAGCAGGGTTAGAGAAACTAGACCTAGGATTCTCTGGAAGGATCTGAAGGGCGAGAAGGCGACAGTATTCAAGGAGTCTCTGACCCGCGAAGGAGGTTTTTTGCGTGTGGGCGATGCTAACCATATGTGGACCAGCATGGCCAATGCTATTAGGAGAGTGGGCGATAAGGTGGTAGGGGTTTCTTCGGGCAGGTCTAGTGGACCTATGTAATACCCGGTTGTAATTCATTCATTTTCATTCAGTAATTATCAGTCTGTAATTGTCACTCAGTGTATTTTCACTCAATTATAATCATTCATCAATCATGTTCATTCACCGTGTTCACCGTTCGTATAAACTTCGAGTTGAGTATCGTTATTGTTCATCGTTTCAACTTTCCTCATATGAGTTCGACTTTGTTAGATCACCATTAATTTTTGGTAACTCCAAAAATTCTAAATCTTTGCAATATTATAGAGCATCGAGTTAGCTTTCCAATGGTTCAAACGGTGAGTCAATCGGAGTCCGGACGAGAGAGTTATGGTCGTTTTAGCTCAACCGCTCATTGGCCGATCACTGCCGAACGCACTCGGCCGTGTCGTCCGACACGGCCCGTGCCGTACTCGTCCGGAAAGTGCCGAAGTGTACGCCTCGAGACCCGACCGTGTCGTGCAGCACGGCCGAGTCGAACCCTTCCGGATAAGCGGAATCGTGCCGAGCACGCCCGACCGTGTCGCTCGCACGGCCGAGTCATGCCGAGTCGCCGTCGGACGGGTCATCGTCGGGAGGCCCTCCGCGCCGCGACCGTGTCAAGCGAGACACGGTCGAGTCATCGCCGGCGGTTGCCACCGGTGCGACACGACCGTGCCGATCGGCACGGGCCGTGTCCGGCAGCGATCAACCCCCTATAAATTCATTTTTTCATCATTTCAGCCCATTTTCTGCATTTTCTTCACCTTCAACCGAGAGATAAGGCTTGAGGGAGGGTTTTTCCTTCACAAATCATTTGGGTGTTTGATTTTCTTCATCTCCTTTCGATCGTGAAGCCCGGATAATCAATCTAACGCATATTCTTCGGATTGAAGCACTTGGATCATCAAGAGGTAATTCCTTCAACACTTTGGACTTCGATTTTTGTGTTGAAATAGAATGTTTTGGACGTTATAATCATGATATATGAAGGGATATGTATATGATTATGAGTTTGTATAAGGATTCATTGGATTATTGAGGGATTATTCAAGAACACTTTGGAAATCGAATTGGAATTGGGGATTTTCGACTAATTGTTGTTATGATCACGTTTTCGGATAATCATAACGGATTATTGATCGTATTGGAGATGTTTTGTTGATTTGAAACACTTCTTGGGGATTTGAAGTTGATATTATTGAGGTTTAGTTGTATACAATCAAAGTTGGCCTCAAAGTGTTCGATATAATGCCCCGATGAACTTGGTTTAATCGTATCGACGTCTTGAGTTCGTTTTATTCGTGTTTAATTCGTTATTAATCGGATTGTTGGTAATTGTAATGAATTAAGGTTGTTCGGCGACCGGTATCTTGGTTAGGGCGTTGTTCGTGGACGGACATTCTTCATTGTTGTTGTGTAAGTTAAATCTTACTCGGTTAAAAGGATACTCATTCCTTTCGTTGTTGATTGTTCATAATCATAATTCATTCATCATAATTATAATCATTTTGAGATTTGTAATTGTCGAATAATAATTTCATTCACGAGGAGCAGCGGTTCCAAATCATTTCATTGGATTATCAATCACGTCACTATTACTTTCATAACGGTGAGTCATTTTATCCTTGTCTAATTAATCATTCATTGGCGTTCATTATGGTCATTCTCGTTCATGTGACCTTACAGGTTCATATTGCGTGGCCGGGTGTGGCTGTGTGGAATTTTTAGTCGGGCACATGATGGTCATGTATTGGGTTCACCGATACATCGGACCGCGCACACGGTAACGCTTACCTCCGTGAGACTAATTAGGTACAAGGACGGGTGTGTCCGGTCATTCGTCTTGTACACTTGCACAGAACATTACGGGCGTACTATGGTACTCCTCTTCAGCGTAATTCATAATTAAGAATGTTTCATAACTTCAGTTAATTCATGATTGTGTAATTTCAACCCTTGAGGATTGTTGTTCTTTGTAACTGACCCCGTTTGGGGATTTTGTTTTTCAGGTCATGGCAAGGCAAACGCACGGGAATAGCATGTTGATGTCGAGGAGTCCTAGTGATACTAGTAGGGGGCCCCGATCTTTCAGCTATTCATGTTATTGTCCTTTATTTTCCGCTGCAAACTTTCATTTGAATACTCCGTTTCATTCAGTGTTGTGTATTTTATCTTCATATAAAATACACTAGTATTCGGTATTATCCTGGTGTGTTGTAACTAAACTCCTCATCGGAGTAATTATTGTTGTAATGTAGTTCGGTACTACATTTATCTTGTGTAATTCATTCATTTTCATTTGCACAGTGGGTCCCAGTTGGGGATCTACGGCACTGTAATATCCGCCTAGTTTGGGGTGTTACAGAGTTGGTATCGGAGCGTGGTTTTGAATACTACCCTCCAAGTCATGTCTCATTTGAAATCATTGTCATCGGACTAGTATCATTGGACTTTCGCGTCACGTGTGACCTGTGCAGATGCCGAGCCAATCAGACCGAAAGAACTGTAAGACTTCTAACGCCATGGTATAATTTCTGGCAATAGTCATTCACTCATCATTCATCATTTAACAATCCTCAAACATCATCATTCATTATGATCGGGACGATCATATTAACTCATCAATCACTTAATTCATTTCATTACTCAGTTAATAATCAGGACGATCATGTTAACTCATTAATTACTCAATTCATTTCATTACTCAGTTGTCAATCTGAATAATCATATTATCAATCTTGTTAAGTTATTCAAGATAATCATTTCAAGAATTTCATCAGATAATCATGTAACTTCAGTAAATCATTCATATAATCACTAAGTTAGAGCATGTATACTCATTTTCATCATCTCATGACATAATCATAACGTGCTAATCATGCGGGAAATATAATCATTATGCGACCTTCCTACTTCAGTATGGAGAGAGTCTGTCGAGATGCACGGGGAGAGGCGGTGCGGACCAAACCCGAGAAATAATCACTGCCGCCGAAATCGTGCCGGGACTCGGCTCGATCGAGAAGATGTTCGGGTTGATCCACTCACTTTTATGCAGGCCATGATGACCCATGTGCGGTTGCTCAATCATCATTGCGCCACTCGACCGGTTTAATCGAGAGAACTCTCACGTATGAGCATTTGCTAAGGAAAGTCTTGAACAACAACTTTCATTTGTCGCAAGAAATCAACGGCGTAATCAATCCGAAGGCGGTCACCAACCTTCAAGAAGCCTCGTGTAGGTCCTATCGTTTCGGCGACCTCTACGGCGCATAATCGTGCGGGATCTCATTCCCGAGCGCCGCCTGCCATCACCTGTTTCAATTGTGGAACGCCGGGTCATTACAACACTAAGTGTCTCAAACCGTCTATCACGTGCTATAATTGTGGGAATTTTGGGCATAAGGCCCGTTTTTGCCGAAAGGACTCCAAGTCGGCTCCGGCGGCATCTCAGGCCCCGAAGCAACCAGCGTTTCAGAATCAGACTGCTATGTCATCGTCGTTTAAGACACTGGAAGCAAATAGAGTTGGAACTCGTATTTATCAGACGGGAGCGTCCGGTTCGGGGACCAGCAAGTCCCAGATTCATATGATGAGGAGGATCGACGATCCGGTGATCCGAACGATTTCAGGTATACTCGTAATTTTATTTCAACTTGTGTGTACCTTTTGATGCTGGTACACCACATTCATTCATTTTCGAATCATGCTTGAATAGACTTATTTCGGTATAGTCCTACTTAATGACCGCGATTGGTTGATGGATCTAATCGTGGTGAATTTATCTTAGGACGATATAATTTTCGGTATTAGTTGGTTTGACCGTCTCGATACTATCCTCAGTGTTTGATAGCGTTTGGTCGCTATCTTTCCGTCGTTAGTTGTCGAATGTGTGCCTCAGGGAAGTAATCCCCGTTGTTCCAGTAGAATTTTTATTATGGCAGAAGCAGAGAAATTCCACAATCGAACTATTCAATCATTCTTTGTATCATTTTCATCGATTGGCCTTTATAGGGCCATCGAGTTATTCAATCATTCATTGCATCATTTTCATCGATTGGCCTTTCTAAGGCAATCGAGTTATTCAATCATTCCTTGTATCATTTTCATCGATTGTCCTTTCTAAGACAATCGAGTTATTCAATCATTCATTGCGTCATTTTCATCGATTGGCCTTTCTAAGGCAATCGAGTTATTCAATCATTCTTTGTATCATTCTCATCGATTGGCCTTTCTAGGACAATCGAGTTATTCAAACATTCATTGTATCATCTTCATCGATTGACCTTTCTAAGGCAATCGAGTTGTTCAATCATTATTGGTATCTCTTTTTATCGATTGACCATTCTAGGGCAATCGAAATGTTCAATCATTCGTGGTATCATTGTCATCGATTGACGATGTATTTCCAGATGAGTTATCTGGTTGCCTTCACATAGAGTAAGGGAATTCAGGAGTGAGTTGGAGCCAGTCGTCCCCTTTATCGAAGGCACCGTATCGGATGGCCCCGACTAGAATGCATGAGTTGTAGATTCAACTTGAGGAGTAGTTCGAGAAAGGTCATCTCCGACCTATTGCGCCCCGTGAGGAGCACCAGTGTGATCTGTCAAGGAGAAGGATGGCTCGTCTCGTGTGTGTATTAATTACCAAGAGTTGAACAGGCGATGAGCAAGAGTAGTACCCTTTACCTCGTATTGATGATCTTTTAGATCAACTTCCGAGCCTCGTATTTTCCGGGATCGACTTAAGATCTGGATATCACCAATTGCGGATTCGAGAGTCGGATATCGCGAGGACAGCGTTTTGTACACGCTATGGTCATTATGAGTTCGTAGTTATGCCGTTCGGGCTAACTATTGCACCTGCGGTATTCAAAAAGTTAATGAATCGGGTTTTCATCGACTTTTTGGATCAGTTTGTTGTTGTCTTCATCGACGACATTTTGATTTATTCTCGTAGCCAGGAGGAACACGAGTTTCACCTTCATCAAGTGCTCGACGTGTTGAGACGAGAACAACTTTATGGGAAGTTTTCCAAATGTGAGTTCTGGATGTCCGGAGTGACGATTCTCGGACATGTAATTTCATCGGATGGAGTACGTGTTGATCCTCGAAGACGGAGGCTATCCAGAATTGGTTACCTCCGAAGAATGTTAAGGAAATCCGAAGTTTTCTCGGATTAGCCGGTTATTATCGGAGGTTTGTGGAAGGATTTTCCAAAATTGCTCAACCATTGACGAACCTTTTGCGGAAGGATAAGAAATACACGTGGTCCGACGCGTGTCGTGAGTTTTGAAGAACTCAAGAGTCGGTTAATGTCAGCTCCTGTTCTTTCCTTGCCGCAGGGGATGGAGGGATTTGTGGTTTATAGTGATGCGTCCGGACAGGGTCTCGGATGTGTACTCATGCAGAACGGGAAGGTTATTGCCTATGCTTCACGGAAGTTGAGACCTTACGAGGTTAATTATCCGACACACGACCTTGAGCTAGCAGCCGTGGTGTTCGCTTTGAAGATTTGGCGTCATTACCTTTATGGCGTCACTTGTCAGATATTCACCGATCATAAAAGTTTAAAGTATATATTTACTCGGAAGGAATTAAATATGCGACGAGGCGGTGGTTAGAACTAATCAAGGATTATGATATTGAGATCCTTTACCACCCGGGCAAGGCGAACGTTGTCGCCGACGCCTTGAGTCGTAAGTCCATTCGGGAGCAGATGCTTGCTCGTTTAACAATTCGAAGGAGCTCCAACAGAATTCCTTAGACCCGAGATCGAGGTCCGGCGAGTTCGGGGACGACTTTGTATGTTAGAGATTTCATCATCTCTGAGGATGCAATCGGGGAGAATCGGGGTTCGGACCCGGCATTGTTGCGCATTCGTGAAGATGTGGCTCGGGGAAAGCCCCTGGATTCGTGGTCCACGAGGATGGACTTTTGAGGTTTAAGAACCGGTTGTGCGTGCCGTGAATGACGAGTTGAAAAATTCTATTTTGAGAGAAGCTCATGCTACCCCTTGTTCTGTTCATCCGGGGTCCAGCAAGAATTACAAGGACTAGAAACAAAATTACTTGGTGGAGTAATATGAAGCGAGAAGTCGCAGAATTTGTTTCGAGATGCTTAACTCTGTCAACAAGACAAGATGGAACCTCAGCGACCGGCGAGTATGCTGATACCGCTCCCTATTCCAGAATGGAAGTGGGAAGACATTTCTATGGAATTCATCACAAATTGCCGACGAGTCATCGTGGCATAAATACGATCTGAGTGATCGCGGACCGCTTAACTAAATCAACTCATTTCCTTGAGATCAAGGATTTGTGGAGTCCCGAGAGACTGGCGCAGTTATTCATCAAGGAGATAGTAAGACTGCACGGTACTCCTAAGAGTATCGTTTCCGATCGTGACGGACGATTTGTATCTCATTTTTGGAAATCAGTTCACCGTGCTATGGGAACTCAGCTCAATCTCGCACCGCCTTTCATCCTCGGTCAGACGGACAATCAGAGAGGACTATACAGACATTAGAGGACATGTTGAGGGCATGCGTCCTCGATTGGAAGGACGATTGGGAAGCCCAACTACCATTGATCGAGTTCACGTATAATAATAGTTGGCATGCTTCCATTAAGATGGCACCTTACGAGGCCTTGTACGGTCGTCGTTGTCGATCTCCCTTGTGTTGGGATGACTTGTCAGAATCAATCGGCACCGAACCCGATATGCTTATAGCCGCCCGGTAGAAGGTAGCTTTGATCAAGAGTCGTATGTTGACATTTCAGTCGGCGAAATCATATGCGGATAATCGTCGTCGACCACTAGAGTTCGAGACGGTGACCACGTCTTGGTCAAGGTATCCCCAGTCGAGGTATTTTCCGTTTCGGAAAACGGGGAAGTTGAGTCCGAGATTCATTGGACCGTTTGAAATTTTGGATCGAGTAGGCGAGTTAGCTTACCGATTGGCTTTACCTCCGCCCTGAGCCGAATTCATAATGTGTTTCATGTCTCTCGGTTGCGAAAGTATGTTGCCGACCGAGTCACATCTGCGGTTCGACGAATCGAGATCGCCGACGATCAATCATATGAGGAGCGTCCTATACGAGTTTTAGAGCGGCGAATCAAACAGTTGAGAAATAATTCGATTCCTTTGGTCAAGATTCAGTGGTCCAGACATGGAGTCGAAGAGGCCACTTGGGAAACCGAGGAGATTATGCGGGAGAGTTATCCCGAGTTGTTTGACCCTTAGTTTCGAGGACGAAACTCTTTTTAAGGGGGGGAGTATGTAATACCCGGTTGTAATTCATTCATTTTCATTCAGTAATTATCAGTCTGTAATTGTCACTCAGTGTATTTTCACTCAATTATAATCATTCATCAATCATGTTCATTCACCGTGTTCACCGTTCGTATAAACTTCGAGTTGAGTATCGTTATTGTTCATCGTTTCAACTTTCCTCATATGAGTTCGACTTTGTTAGATCACCATTAATTTTTGGTAACTCCAAAAATTCTAAATCTTTGCAATATTATAGAGCATCGAGTTAGCTTTCCAATGGTTCAAACGGTGAGTCAATCGGAGTCCGGACGAGAGAGTTATGGTCGTTTTAGCTCAACCGCTCATTGGCCGATCACTGCCGAACGCACTCGGCCGTGTCGTCCGACACGGCCCGTGCCGTACTCGTCCGGAAAGTGCCGAAGTGTCTGCCTCAGGACCCGACCGTGTCGTCTGGCACGGCCGAGTCGAACCCTTCCGGATAAGCCAGAATCGACTGCCGAGCACGCCCGACCGTGTCGCCAGCACGGCCGAGTCATGCCGAAGTCATTTGTCGGACGGGTCATCGTCGGGAGGCCCTCCGCGCCGCGACCGTGTCAAGCGGGACACGGTCGAGTCATCGCTGCCACGGCCGGCCGCTGCGACACGACCGTGCCGATCGGCACGGCCGTGTCCTACAGCATCAACCCCTATAAATTCATTTTTTCATCATTTCAGCCCATTTTCTCGCATTTTCTTCACCTTCAACCGAGAGATAAGGCTTGAGGGAGGGTTTTTCCTTCACAAATCATTTGGGTGTTTGATTTTCTTCATCTCCTTTCGATCGTGAAGCCGGATAATCAATCTAACGCATATTCTTGGATTGAAGCACTTGGATCATCAAGAGGTAATTCCTTCAACACTTTGGACTTGATTTTGTGTTGAAATAGAATGTTTTAGACGTTATAATCATGATATATGAAGGGATATGTATATGATTATGAGTTTGTATAAGGATTCATTGGATTATTGAGGATTATTCAAGAACACTTTGGAAATCGAATTGGAATTGGGGATTTTCGACTAATTGTTGTTATGATCACGTTTTCGGATAATCATAACGGATTATTGATCGTATTGGAGATGTTTTGTTGATTTGAAACACTTCTTGGGGATTTGAAGTTGATATTATTGAGGTTTAGTTGTATGATCAAAGTTGGCCTCAAAGTGTTCGATATAATGCCCGATGAACTTGGTTTAATCGTATCGGCGTCTTGAGTTCGTTTTATTCGTGTTTAATTCGTTATTAATCGGATTGTTGGTAATTGTAATGAATTAAGGTTGTTCGGCGACCGGTATCTTGGTTAGGGCGTTGTTCGTGGGCGGACATTCTTCATTGTTGTTGTGTAAGTTAAATCTTACTCGGTTAAAGGATACTCATTCCTTTCGTTGTTGATTGTTCATAATCATAATTCATTCATCATAATTATAATCATTTTGAGATTTGTAATTGTCGAATAATAATTTCATTCACGAGGAGCGGTTCCAAATCATTTCATTGGATTATCAATCACGTCACTATTACTTTCATAACGGTGAGTCATTTTATCCTTGTCTAATTAATCATTCATTGGCGTTCATTATGGTCATTCGTTCATGTGACCTTCGGGTTCATATTGCGTGGCGGGTGTGGTTGTGTGGAATTTTTAGTCGGGCACATGATGGTCATGTATTGGGTTCACCGATACATCGGACCGCGCACTGCAGTAACGCTTACCTCCGTGAGACTAATTAGGTACAAGGACGGGTGTGTCCGGTCATTCGTCTTGTACACTTGCACGAGAACATTACGGGCGTACTATGGTACTCCTCTTCAGTAATTCATAATTAAGAATGTTTCATAACTTGATTAATTCATGATTGTGTAATTTCAACCCTTGAGGATTGTTGTTCTTGTATGGCCCGTTTGGGGATTTTGTTTTCGAGGTCATGGCAAGGCAAACGCACGGGAATAGCATGTTGATGTCGAGGAGTCCTAGTGATACTAGTAGGGGGCCCCGATCTTTCAGCTATTCATGTTATTGTCCTTTATTTTCCGCTGCAAACTTTCATTTGAATACTCCGTTTCATTCAGTGTTGTGTATTTTATCTTCATATAAAATACACTAGTATTCGGTATTATCCTGGTGTGTTGTAACTAAACTCCTCATCGGAGTAATTATTGTTGTAATGTAGTTCGGTACTACATTTATCTTGTGTAATTCATTCATTTTCATTTGCCTGGTGGGTCCCAGTTGGGGATCTACGGCACTGTAATATCCGCCTAGTTTGGGGTGTTACAACCTAGGGAGGCTTGGTGGTGGAATAAGGAGGTCCAAAACAAGGTTAAGGCAAAACAAGCGCTATTTAAGGAGCTTTTGTCGGTTAGTGATGGGGAGGAGAGAATCTTGAAGATTGTAGCGTACAAGGTGGCGAAAAGAGAGACTAAGAAGGCAGTGGCTAATGCTAAATGTGAGGCTTACGAGGAGATGTACAAGCACCTAGACACCAAAGAAGGAGCGAATGCTATTTTTAAACTAGCAAAAGCTAGGGAAAGAGGGCGGCGCAACCTGGGTCCCGTTAAGTTTATTAAGGATGATTTGGGTCAAGTGTTAGTGAACGATGTGGCTATTAATGAGTGGTGGAATAGGTATTTTTTCGAACTTTTCAATGAGGCTAGAGGTAGTGACTCGGTGGTGCAAGGAGTTAGTCTATCTTTTGCTTGTTCGTTTAGTTCCTGTGAGAGCATCAGCAAGGAGGAAGTAAAGGGTGCCCTAATGAAAATGGGTAGAGCTAAGGCTGTAGGCCCGGATCAGATCCCTATTGAGGTGTGGATTTGTCTGGGGGAAGTCGGACTTCAGTGGCTAGCAGAGCTGTTCATCATCCTCCTCAAAGGCTCTAAGATGCCGACAGAGTGGAGGCATAGTATTGTCGTGCCTTTTTTCAAGAACAAAGGCGATGCTCAGAGTTGTAGTAACTATAGGGGTATTAAATTCCCCAGTCATACTATGAAACTTTGGGAAAGAGTGGTGGAATGAAGGGTTAGAAGAGAAGTGGAGATCTCAGGGAACCAATTTGGCTTCATGCTAGGGAGGTCCACGACTGAGGCCATTCATCTCGTCAGACGCCTTATGGAGAAGTTTAGAGAGCGGCGTAAGGACCTCCATATGGTGTTCATAGATCTAGAGAAGGCTTATGATAGCATCCCGCACGATGTTATTTGGAGGAGCCTAGTAGAGAGGAGGGTGTCATTGCCGTTTGTAAGGGCGATCTAAGACATGTACTCCCAAGCTAGGACATGCGTTAGGACCCCAGTTGGTGACACCTAGTATTTTTCGGTTGAGATAGGGCTACACCAGGGGTCGGCGCTAAGTCCTCTTCTCTTCACTCTAATCCTTGACGTCATTTCGCGAGGGATTCAAGATGGCATCCCGTGGTGCATGCTTTTTGCTGACGACATTGTGTTAGTGGCGGAGTCGAGGAGGGAGGTGAACTCGAAGTTGGAGCTTTGGAGGGCTAAGTTAGAATCCCAGGGCTTGCATGTGAGCCGGTCTAAGACTGAGTATCTCTGGTGTAACTTTAGTGGTGAGGCCAACGAGGAAGATGTTGAGGTTATGATTGCGGATCAGATCATACCGCGTACGGATAAGTTCAAGTATTTGGGTTCGATCATTCAGAAGGAAGGTGAGTGTGAAGATGATGTCACACATCGCATCAAGGCGGGGTGGCTAAGGTGGAGAGCAGCGACAGGGGTCCTGTGCGACAAGAAAGTCCCTCTAAAGTTGAAGGGTAAATTCTATAGAGCGGTAATCCGACCTGCAATGTTGTATGGCTCCGAATGTTGGGCGATGAAGAAGTCGCTTGAGAGCAAGTTGGAAGTGGCCGAAATGAGAATGTTACGTTGGTCGTGTTGTCGCACAATGTTAGATAGAATTACGAACGGGGTTTTCAGGAACGCGCTGGAAGTGGCGCCCATTTCAGCGAAAGTTAGGGAAGGGAGATTGAGATGGTTTGGCCACGTCCGCAGGAGGCAGGCATCTGCTCCGGTAAGGAGGGTCGGGAGTTTAATAGTTGTCGGGGAGAGGAGGAGAGGCAGACCGAGGAGGATGTGGGAGGAGCAACTGAGATTAGATTTGAAGACCTTAAACCTTTCCGAGATCATGACTGTTGATAGGTGCGCTTGGAGGCGCCAGATCAGAGTTGTGGATTCTTTTGTAGGGAGCGGTGCTGTAGTTGAGAGCCTCAGGGTTGGGTTGTCTCGGTTAGCTTTGACCTAGAGCATTGCATTTTTACTTTTATTGTATATTTTATCCTATTGTCTTTGCGTGGTGTATTTTTGACAGGGAGCTGGGCGCAGAGCCAACCTCTCTTTTGTTAGAGCGGCGTTCATCGGGAGTGAAGTAGCCAAATTCTGCTTAGGTAAGTCCCATGTGGATCAAGCCATGGGCTCAGGTATGGTCTCGAGCTTTTTCGAATCTTATGTTTTCCTTTGTATTTATCACACAAGATTCTGCTGTGCACTAGGCTAGGGGTCTTCACGGAAACAGCCTCCCTACCGTAATAAGTAGGGGCATGGTCTGCGTACATCTTACCCTTCCCAGACCCTACTCTGAGCGGGATATACTGGGTATGTTTGGTTTGGTTTGGTTTTTGGTTTTTTCACTTCTTCAATTTTTGCCATTCCAACGAGTTTTGAGATTGTTTTTATCAAAATCCGTGTATCATTGTGATTTTTACGCATTTGGGTTTATTCTTGTAAATCTTGCTTGAAACTGTTGTTTTGTTTTTTCTATAAGTTTATATAAAATAATGAGTCGTGTGGTGAATTTGAGCATTGTTCGATCTCGAATCATGATTTCCGAACGTTTGGGCTGTTTCGTACTTTCCCAAAGTTTTGGGGCGTCTGATTTTGTATTTGTTTTCCCGCACCTTCGGGTGGTCGGAAGTGCATGTTTGTTTAGTGTTTGAGTTCATGTTTGGAGACTCTACGTGAGTATTCCATTGCATGTTAGCTTCAGTGTGAGTGCATACAATCGAGGCGGCGAGACACGACGTATATTAGTAGCTAACTGCTGCATCCAGAAGATACACACGAGTTGACACACGAGCTGGTGCTCGTGCACCAATCGTGTGCCATAATAGGAGCTGGACAATAGGTTTCACACGACCAGATGCACGAACAAATGCACGAGCACATTTGTCGTGCGTCCCTGAGTCGTGGTCATACTAAACCTATCCAGGAGCCATGTACGAGCAACTGGTCGTGCGTGTCTGGTCGTGCATTTCTGCGAGTATATACAGTCGGATTTTCACCTTATTTCCTCATCGCCTTTCTTCCTGTCCAACAATTTGGGCGATTCTAAGGCGATATCTTTTCAAGAGTTCATCAACCATCAACATTATTGGGTTTCTAACATTATTTAATCACCACCTATCCACTTTTCCTCCGTAAAAATCGAGGTAATTCCCTAGAACCCCAGTTTAGGTATTTTTGGGAGTTTTGTTAGATTCGTCCGTTTAATTCATTGTTGATCATGGAAACACTGTGATTATGATTAATTTGACTTGTATATGTGTTACCCTTATGATTTCATGTTCTATTTTCATGCGTGTTGTGGGTTCGAGGTGATTTTGGTGGTTCCCGACCCCTATGTGTATTAAATTATACTCGAGCAATTCGTGGGTGGGGTTTCATATGTCTTTCCATTTTGAGCTCATTCTTATCATTGTTAACCATATTACGTTCTTATCATTTAGGGTCTGAAATACGTTCTAAGGCCTATTATCCTTGATTATCCAATAGTCATCCCTACCGACGATGTCTCAAAGACAAGTATATGTTTATGGTTATATGTTCTTAACTTTGAAAGTAAAGTATATGTGTTCTGCGTGAGTATATGTTCACTCTGGGACGGGATAATGGGTCCTCTAAGGGTTCCGTTTCCTTTGGTGCAGACAACGAACATCTTTTTGGTTAACCACTATGAGACGGTCCGACATGGCCTCTGAGGGGTCATTGCTTCTGGTGTGATCAATGGTTAATCCCACATATATTTGAAATGTGACGTATTATGAGATTTGGTTATTTAGGATAATAGTCTTGAGCTTTATAAAATGATGTTATGGTTACTTTACTGTTCTAGAAATACTGTTCACATAATCTATATACAAAAATTGATCGCTGAAATTCGCGTAGTATGGTTTTGAAATCCGATCAATTTTAAAATTTGTAAAACCTCGAAGTATTTCCAAGGTGTCGAACCCAAGGGAATTGATATGTCGAAAATAAAGGAAGTAACTCTACTCAAAATTTGACTGCTATTTAGGAATCCGAAAATTTGGTTTGTTTCTATTATCTAACTTCAAAAAATCGAAAAATAAAAATTAAATAACAATTAATCCTAAAAATAAAAAAAATCTAGAACAATAAGATAAGAATTCCAAGTATTATGCAAAGAGAGCAAAATAAAGTGAATTATCTAAATCAAGCAAATAAAGCAAATTAGCAAGATAAAATCACAAGTTGAAAGCTAATTGATCCTAGGGTTGTATCGTCTAATTGAGTTCACATAATCCATTCACTTGATTCCTTTTCCCCAAATTTTAATTCAATCCTAGAAATAATCACTCAGCCGATCTAGAATTCCGATCAAGGCAACCTAGAAAGATAGTTAATTTAAACCCTTTTCCTGCAAGGCTCAAAGAATTTAAATCACTTAAAAAGCGTCAACTTATTTATCTATGATTTATCTTACTCCACTCAAGTCTTAAGATCAAATCATATTGTGCATCAAGTATTTCCACTAATTAATTAATCCTTCCGGGCAAAATTAATTAGCTAACATGCATCGATTAAGGGCCCTTTAATCTAGCATGAGATTTAACACATCTTGATCACAAGCCTAGGATGAAAGGTAAAAAGGTAATCAAAGGGACATCATGTGAACATCAATTAAAATTACTAACCCTAGAATCAATCAATGGATTTAGCTAGACATAATTGAAATTAAACAAGAAATAGATGGAGAATACATATTATTAATATGAAAAGAGAGATTACAACCCTTCCGGATGAACTCTGAGTCTTCAATCTCCGAAAAAGTAGAAAAACAATAATAATCGCTGCTTTTCCAAAAGTTCTAGTATCAAAGGAATTAAAATTGCAAAAAAAAAAACGTAAAAGTGTGCTAAAGTTGATAAAAGATCCTCAACTAGGTCTAGAAGGAGGTGTATATAGCCTATGGGAGTTAAACTCCCGATTAGAACTAATCTAGGAAACAAAATCTATCCAAAAGAGTCACAATCTGTCAAAACTCGAGAACCCGCGGAGCAGCCTATCGGACGCACCTATCGGCCGATAGGCTGTCCCGATAAGTGGTCTGACTTTTGCAAAAATCCGTTTCTTCCGTCCGTTTGACTCGACTCTTGGTCCTTTGTCTCGTTTTGGGTCCTTTTGGCTCTAAAAACCTGCAAACACACTAAAACCAACCCAAACGCGTAATACGGCTCGACTAATCATAAATAAGCCAAATACGAGCACATTAATCACGAAACGAGATAAAAACCTAGTATAAAATCCTAGAAAAATGTGGTAAAATTACCACCTATCAAACCCCCCCAAACTTGAGCATTGTTCGTCCCGAACAAGAAAACGAAAAGAAAAAGAAAGAAAGAAAGAAAAGAACCAATAAAAAGAAAACAAGGACACGACACATAGACACAAACGAGATCACGTCAAATTATTCGGCCTCAAAGTTTTTCGCAATCACAATGAACAATATTATACAAACGACTCTTAGTACAAATCAGACAAAGATAAATAAAATCAAGCAAGCTCTAGCAAACCGGGAAACCCTCACAAAACCTAAGGTAAGAAGATTTTTAAGTGATCGCTCATTCTCTCCAAAGAAATAGACAAGTATGTCTAGGCAAATTATGCCAAGGGGTCACTCAAATCCAATGCAAATGCAATGTCTTACCATAGGCTTGCCTCTTATCTATCGTCTCCACCACTAATTTGTATGCATAGACTAAAATCAAATAGGACTTTCAAAGGTTGTAACGTAGGCTTTTGGTTAAGGTAGGAAAATTTGGCTAAGTGACTCAAACGTGTATTCAAACCACCCAACTCTTTGCAATCATACACGGCTACCTAACTCAATTACCAATCCATCATGCAATCAAATCCCAACCTTTTTATTTTTCTCGACCCCAAGTACTTTTTAATGTATGCCCGAGCGATCCCCTTATACTCTATTAGGCCAAGTGACTCACTTTGCCATTTTATCATTTTCTTCTTCATATTATTATTTTTTTTGATCGACAACGAGATTTGATAATGTTTCGCTTTTTCTACTATCGACTTCTCACACATCATAGAGTCTATAGGGATACTCGGTTCATAAAATGGGGTCTAAAACATCTCTATAAATATCAAGCGACAAACCACCAATTTCACCTACACCAACTTCAACTAAGGATTCCCATAAATACCCTCCATTTCCCCTATCACCGGCTATGAATAAAAGGCTAATAAAAGCTCAAATGGGGTAGCAAAGGATAAATATGTAAAGGTTAGTGTTTGGGAAAATCGGCTAAAACAAGAGACGGCCTAAGATCATCTCTAATCTACGCATACATGTGTGGCCTCAACTAAGAACCAAGGCAAGTTCTAGAAGTACAATGCACTACATGATCTCTCAACAATAAATAGGCATTAGCATGCACCAAAGGCTCAAAGATCCTCACGGCTAAACAAAAGCGATTTCCCGAATTACTAAAACTAGACTTAGAATTACCCACAATGCAAGACTCGGCCAAACTCCCAAGCATAATACCGAAAAAGTTTTCACGAAAAACAAGTTTTAATATCATCGGCCAATTTTTCACGAACAAATTTATGTCTATGGCCTAGGGACATGCTCAGTCTAGACCAAAATCTAAAAAAACTATTTACCCAAGCAAGGCATCAAAGCAAACAACGAAAAGCAAATAAAAGCACACACGAAAGCAAAAAACTCCTATGACCAGAAAACATAGAAACGAGCAAACACACCCAACGAAAATGAACATAAAAATCTAAAAACTAAGCAACAAAAGCCAAATCCACGCAACACCAATATGAGAAGCACAAATAAAAACCACGGGCACCAACACAAGCAAATAGTGATACAAGGCATACAAGGTACTCACACGTGCGAAATTAACAAAGCCGCACTCCCCCAAACTTATTTCGCATCCCAAAGGAGGAATAAGTTTGAAAAGAGAAAGGAGTGGCTTTTAGCAGTACACGATCACCGTGGCGGAAATGGCGGGTTTGTCGGCGAGCTCGGATCATAGCGGGCATGTGAATCGGGAAAGGAGCAAAGTGGTACATCTCGTGTACCATTCGGTTGTAGTGGTCCTCCAGGCCCACCTATCTTCCTGCCTCTTCCTCTCTTGCTCCCTCCAAGCAATCTCCTCTTGTCGCCACACTCTGTCCTCTTCGGCTCGTTTCTCCACGAGCTCGTACAACTGATTGACCCAAGTGGCAACAACACCCACCCGAGTCTCAACCTCGCCCAGCCGAGTTCCCAAAGAACCAAACTCGGTTGTCAAAGAACGCATACTCGCCAAATGATAATTGTCTTGCGCCTGCATACTCTCTTCGTGCATCTCTCTCTCTCTCTCAAAAATCTCGACTCAAAAGCCTCAAAATCCGGAGCTCTCATCTGAAAACTACTACCTCCACCGGTGGGAATCTCGTCACGGCTACCCCCCTCGGGTATATCATCCAGCTCCTCCTCGGCTCCCTCCAAGAACGGCTCATCAATGGTCACCTCCCGGCGTTGCCTTAGACTTTCCGGCCTTACACGGCTTCGACTTCTTGCTTTGATTTCCAGCCATTTCAAAGTTCCTACAAAACAACCATCCAATCAATATCCAATAAGCAACTCATAATGCAAACATTCAACGAGTGTCGACATAATCCAATAATCCCACAATATCAACTAAGAGCCCTATAATGTCCAATAAACATAAAAATCATAGACCCGACAGCCATATACTACGATCAACAAATCACACAACCTCCCCCAAACTTCGACTCCCCCATTTCATATTCAAAGGATCAAAATCACAACCCACAATAACAAAACTACACACTACGATCATATTAGGACAAATTCTCTCCAATCCAATCTAATTCATTCAAAATTCGAATCATCATCAACAATTCAACTCATATCAATCCCAATTAACAATTGATTCAACAAATTTACCCAATTTCAACAAATTGAAATTAGGGTTCTTCCAATTGGGGTTTTTTCAAAATTCGTTCAATTTCATCAATTAATCCCCCAATTGAAGTACCCATGAACAATCAATCATAGATAACATGTTTCCATCAAGATTCTATCAACAATCGGGCATAAAATTCACGAACATCAAAGTCTAACAAAAGCCCCAAAAGTGGATCCCCAATTCGAATTTCATCAAAACTCCAAAAAGAATCCGTCAAAGTGCTTCAAAACATGTATAGAATTGAAAAACAAGAGGATTAAGTGTCGAAATTAAGTACCTTGATCGAATTTTGAAGGAAGAGCAGAGAGAAAATCGCCCCTTGTGTTCTTATCGGCGATAGGTGTGTGTGTGTGAGAAAAAGCGGGTGGTTAAGGTGTTTAAAAGGGTTATTAATCAACCGGTCAAGCGGATCTTGGGCCGGGTATGTCCTATCGGCTGGCCTATCGGCCGATAAGTGGGCGATAGGCACTCGAAAATTACGTGCGACTATCGGGCGGGACTGTCGGTCGATAAGTGCACTATCGACCACCGCTTGTAACATTTAATTTTTCAATTTTCCTCGGCTATCGGCCGGGCCTATCGGCCGATAGGCTCGATAGGCACCGGAAAAATGTTTTTTCAACTTTTTCTATTTCGCATACTTGGTCCGTTTTCGCTTGGATATGGCGATTAAAGACCTGCAAGTATCCAAAACTCGGCGTGCATGGATTAGAACTTAACAAAACTAACAAAGCTACTACGAAACTAGAAACTACAAAAATCACGCAAGCGAACAATCGAAAACAAGCGAATAAAACGAACTAATATACATACGTTGGGTTACCTCCCAACAAGTGCTACGTTTAACATCTTTAGCTAGACGATACCTCATTCATTAGGGTCTTCGAGGTAAGTAACATACTTCTCTTCGTGGTGCAACGGCTTGAAATAGTGCTTCATCCGATGTCCGTTCACAATAAACTTGTTCCCATCTTCTTTCATCACGACACATGATCCGTTTTGATTTACTTGAAAGGCGGTGTATGGACGATCCACTTCGACATCAACTTCCCGGAAATAGGCGAAGCCGATTGAAAACGAGCACTTCGTCTCCGGGACGAAGTCCTTCTTCCGAATGCGATCATCGTGAAACTTTTCGCTCTTTCCTTGTAAATCCTCGCATTTTGAAAGCCTCGTTTCTCCACTCGTCGATTTCAGTGACTTCTCTCTTCTCGATCCACTAGCCTCAAGAAATTGAAATTAATCCATCTAGTGGCCCAATACGCTTTAATTTCCAGCTCCATTAAATGACAGGATTTCCCAAAGGCGAGTGGTATGGAGACATTCAATTGGAGTCTTATACGCGGTCCGATAAGCCCAAAGTGCATCATCTAGATATTTTGCCCAGTCCTTCTTGTTCGTGACCGTCTTCTCTAAAATTTGTTTGATCTCCCGATTGGCGAGCTCGGCTTGTCCATTAGCTTGCGGATGATAGGCGGACGTAATCTTATGTTTAACTCCATATTTTGCAAGAAGGGTTCCTAACCACCTATTATTAAAGTGGCTCCCCCCGTCACTCAACAAAGCTCGTGGAGTCCCGAAACGAGTCAAAATGTTCTTATTAAGAAATTTAATCACCACTTTTGAATCGTTCGTAATCGTCGGCATCGCCTCAACCCATATCGACACGTAGTCGACCGCAAGTAAAATATACGAATAGCCTCGTGATTTTGCAAACGGACCCATAAAATCGATACCCCATACGTCAAACAACTCTACTTCCATAATAGCGTGCTGCGGCATCTCGTCTCTTTTTGCTATGTTCCCGAATCGTTGGCATCTATCGCAATGTTTCACAAAAGCTTGGCAATCTTTATGAATAGAAGGCCAATAGAAGCCACATTGGTACACCTTCATGGCCGTTCGATTCGCTGCAAAATGACCCCCACTCGGTGCACTATGGCATTCTTCAATTATCCTTTGCCATTCGCCTTGTCGAACACACATGCGAATAATCCCGTCCGCGCACCTCCGATAAAGAATAGGGTCTTCCCAATAGTAGAATTTAACGTCATGGAAGAATTTCTTTCTTTGATGAGAAGAAAGACCCGTTGGAACATGCTTGATAGCAAGGAAATTAACATAGTCCGCGTACCATGGTGTATCGTTGGCCAAGGCTAGGATATGCTCGTCCAGAAAGTTCTCCTTTATTTCGACCCTCGAATCTTCTCCCTCAACCGGCTTCTCGAGACGGGAAAGGTGATCGGCAACAACATTCTCGCACCCCTTCCTATCCCGGATCTCCATGTCGAACTCTTGTAGAAGGAGTATCCATCTCACTAATCTCGGCTTCGAATCCTTCTTGGCAAATAGATAGCGAATCGCTGCGTGATCGGTATGAACAATAGTGTGAGTGCCCACTAGGTAAGGTCGGAATTTGTCGAATGCATAGACCACAGCGAGCAACTCTTTTTCCGTCGTGGTGTAGTTCCTTTGGGCCGAATCCATCATCTTACTCGCATAATAAATTACCCGGAAAATAGGGGTGGCAAATCGTGCGGGATGGGTCGTTATCGGGTTGACCTGATAACAATCCAACCTGTTAAGGTCAAACTCGAACACGACCTGATAAGGATTCCTTAAATCCGAACACGAACCCGACCTGATAAGGTCAAACCCGAACACGACTTGGACACGACACGAACACGATAAAAACACGATTGGATTCGTGTTGACCCAACACGATAGCAACACGATAACGACACGACACGTTAAAAACCCGTTTCAACACGATAACAACCTGATAACCTGTAAATACTAACAAAAAAATGATAAAAAACAATAAGAATTATAAACCTGCTAAAAGTCTAAAAGAAATAAATTATTAAAAAATTATTTATTAAATATTTATTTTTTTAATAAATATTTATTAAAAAATAACGGGTTACCTGAACCCGACCCGAACCCAACCCGAACCCGACCCGAAATTATCGTGTCCTTATTGGGTCAACCTGATAAGAACCCGAACCCAATAAGGCTTGACACTAACCCATTAATTTCGTGTCGGTCCGTGTCGTGTTTTCGTGTCGTGCCGAAAATTGCCAGCCCTACCGGAAAAGCTTATCCCGTTTTTGACCCAAAACGGCCCCAACGGCCCAATCGCTCGCGTCGCACATCAACTCGAATGGTGCACCCCAATCCGGAGTGATCAAGACCGGCGTCGAAATTAAGGCTCGTTTCAATGTCTCAAACGCCCTCAAGCAATCATCATCAAACTCAAATTTCACGTCTTTCTCGAGCAAGGAACATAACGGCTTCGTGATTTTTGAGAAATCCCTAATGAACCGTCTATAGAACCCCGCATGGCCTAGGAAGCTTCGTACTGATTTAACATTGGTTGGAGGCGGTAATTTCTCGATAGCAACCACCTTCGCTCGATCAACCTCCAATCCTTCCGAAGATACTTTATGCCCCAGCACTACTCCCTCTTGCACCATGAAGTGACATTTCTCCCAATTTAGAACAAGGTTCGTCTCCTCACACCGGGCAAGTACCAAAGATAAATTTTTCATGCAATGGTCGAAAGATGAACCAAAAACTGAAAAATCATCCACAAATACCTCCATTATGTTCTCGACTAATCCGTGAAAGATGGCCATCATGCACCTTTGAAAAGTTGCGGGTGCGTTGTACAAGCCAAACGGCATCCTCCGGTAAGCGAATACCCCATAAGGGCACGTGAAAGCGGTCTTGTGTTGGTCTTCCGGAGCGATAGCAATTTGATTGTACCCCGAATACCCGTCCAAAAAGCAATAATACTCGTGTCCGGCCAAACGATCTAGCATTTGATCAATAAATGGAAGTGGAAAATGATCCTTCCTCGTCGCCGCATTAAGTAGCCGGTAGTCGATACAAACTCTCCATCCCGTGACTAGCCTTGTCGCGATTAATTCATCTTTCTCGTCCTTGATCACGGTCATACCCCCTTTCTTAGAGACGACTTGAGTAGGACTCACCCACTCACTATCAGAAATCGCATATATCATCCCGGCATCTAACAATTTGAGCACCTCTTTTCTCACAACCTCTTGCATTGCCGGATTTAATCTTCGTTGCGGTTGCACCCTCGGCTTATGATCGTCTTCTAGCAAAATCCGGTGCATACAAATAGAAGGGCTTATTCCCTTAATGTCCGAAATCGTCCATCCAATCGCCCCTTTGTGTTTTCGCAGCACCCGTAATAGCTTCTCCAAGTTAGTAGGTCCGAGAGAAGAAGAAACTATCACGGGATAGGACTCGTTCTCGCCCAAGAAGCAATATTGTAAGTGATCCGCAGCGGCTTAAGTTCTAACCCGGCACCTCGATCGATCGGTCCTCGGCGACAACTCCCCTTGAGCGGGTTTGTTGACATCAAGATAGCATACGTCCCTCTCATTAGATCGAAACTCGTTCGCCTCCAACATTCGAACATACTTTGGCAAATCCTCGGAAATTTCTTCAACATCGGAATGTGAGTAAATGGATTGTGAAATGCAATGCTCCAACAAGTCGGTCGGGGGCGGCATAATAGACTCAATTGCATAACATTCCTCGGGCGCATCCTCGGGCTTCTTCATCGCGTCATAGATGGAAATTTTCAGATTTTGATCATTAACCCGGAAGGTAAGATCACCCTCTTGGACGTCGATAAGTGCTCTCCCCGTCGCTAGAAACGGTCTCCCAAAGATCAATGGTTGATTCTCGTCCTCGGGCATATCAAGAACTATGAAATCGGCCGGGAAGACTAAGTGTTGGACTCTAACGAACACATCCTCCACAACTCCCCTCGGATAAGAGATCGACCGGTCCGCCATGAGTAGAGAAATGGTAGTCGGCTTCATCTCCCCAATCTTCAACCTCTTAAAGATGGATAGAGGCATAAGATTGATGCTTGCCCCGAGATCACACAACACATTACGGAACGTTTGGTCGCCAATCATGCATGTCAAAGTAAAACGTCCCGGATCCTTCTGCTTGAGCGGGAGCTTGTTTTGAATGATAGCGCTACACTCCTCTGTCAAATTTATTGTTTCAAACTTCGCCAACTTCCTCTTGCTTGCCACAGCGTCTTTCAAGAATTTAACGTACCCGGCATGTCTCTCAAAGCGTCTAGAAGTGGAATGTTGATATTCACCTTTTGAAACATGTCGATAAACCGTTGAAGCTTTTCATCATATCTCGACTTGGCCAATCGCTGTGGAAATGGAGCTTTTACCTCAAAATCCTTCACATTCGAACCTAAAGGAGCCTTTCGACCGATAGGGGGGTCGATCGGCTCAATTTCTGGAATTCATGCGGGTATCGGGTGGGCTGTCGGCCGATGATGCAGGCGCTGCGTTTATCTTCCTTCTCGTTCTCGGCTCCGTTTCTAGTACATCCTCGTTTCCAGATTCCTCAACTTCAGCCCCATGATTCTTGTACCTTGTCCCACTCAAGCTCGATTGCGTTGCATTGTTGCGTCTTCGGTTTGGTCTCGTCTTGCTCGGAAAATGGCGGCTTATGAATTCCGGCAGGCGTTCGCCATTTAACCCATTTGGGTCTCCACCATCGACATCTGCTTTGTCAAGGCTATCTTGAGTTTCCAATAGATGTCACACTATGCTCGAGAGCCCCGAACCTCTTATCTCGCTTTATAAATAAAATCTTTTTGACTCGCCTCTAACGTTCCAACATCTCTTCCATCGGTGTCTTAGCAATCGGCTCTTGAATAACCCGTTTTCACGTTAAATCCGGTGGTGGTTGAAGAGCATTGTTCGGGTTGGCATAGGAGAAATTAGGGTGGTTTCGATTGTTCGGATAATAGTTCCCCTATTTCCCCCTTGCGGAAGTTTCCTCCTTGCACGTAATTTACATCCTCCTCAATTGCAATAGGCTCGTTTAGCTCTTCAAAACCGCATTTCCAAAGTCTTCTTTCTTAGCATCTCAAGCTCTTTTTGTTGTCTTTCAAATTTCGCCTTCAAATCACCGTAGGCGTCCTCGTCACCGGATGGGACCTTTCTTCTCGTCATCTTCCTATCGGTCACCTCCTCGTAATCATTGTTGACCGCTAGCTCGATGAGATTCTTGGCCTCTTCATAATCGTTAGCAAGAAATCCCCTTTCGAGGAATAGTCCAACTCTCTTCTAGCCTTCCTCGTCAAACCCCGATAAAACCGAATGTAGATTTCCTCCTTGTCAATTCCATGCTGTGGGCATTTGCGAAGTAGCTTCTTAAATCGGATCCATGCCTCGTATAAGTGTTCATCCTCATATTGCTCGAATTGCAAGATATCGTTGATTTGTTTTTGCACCTTCGAGGGAGGATAGAACTGTGCTAAGAACAACCGAGTCATCTCTCTCCAAGTACCAATTTCCTTCCGATCTAGGCTCTTGTACCAATCTAGCGCATCGTCTTCTAAGGAGAACCGGAATAGGCGGAGCTTAATGACATCCGAGGCACTCCGTTTTGCTTGATGGTGGCACATATGTCCAAAAACGACTCAAGATGAGCGTTTGGATCTTCATTAACTCCTCCTCCGTATGTTTGAGACTTCACCGTAGCGATGAGGGACGGCTTAAGCTCGAAGTTGTTGGCATCAATCGTCCCCCAACCTCCTTCTTGATAATCGTCCAGCTTCGGTCGAAAGCGGGCAATCAAAGGGATCTTCTCGGGACGAGCGAGTTCTAGTGGTGGGGCAACAATGCCGGCCATGGTATCAACGATAGGTATAGAAATAGTCTCGGTTCTCGCTTCTTGCTTCTTCCTCCTCAAAGACTTCTCGATTTCCGGATCCAAAGGAAATAAGTCCTTTCCTTGGGATCTTGTGATCATGCACCGTCTACAAGGAAGAGAAAACAAGATGTGAGGAAACGAGATTGAATATTAATAATAATAGTATACAACCTAAAGTAACAATCTCTTCTTTTTCGAATTATCCCTTTAAGTTTTCTATCAATTCCCCGGCAACGGCGCCAAAAATTGATCGCTGAAATTCGCGTAGTATGGTTTTCAAATCCGATCAATTTTAAAATTTGTAAAACCTTGAAGTATTTCCAAGGTGTCGAACCCAAGAGAATTGATATGTCGAAAATAAAGGAAGTAACTCTACTCAAAATTTGACTGCTATTTAGGAATCCAAAAATTTGGTTTGTTTCTAATTATCTAACTTCAAAAAATCGAAAAATAAAAATTAAATAACAATTAATCCTAAAAATAAAAAAATCTAGAACAATAAGATAAGAATTCCAAGTATTATGCAAAGAGAGCAAAATAAAGTGAATTATCTAAATCAAGCAAATAAAGCAAATTAGCAAGATAAAATCACAAGTTGAAAGCTAATTGATCCTAGGGTTGTATCGTCTAATTGAGTTCACACAATCCATTCACTTGATTCCTTTTCCCCAAATTTTAATTCAATCCTAGAAATAATCACTCAGCCGATCTAGAATTCCGATCAAGGCAACCTAGAAAGATAGTTAATTTAAACCCTTTTCCCGCAAGGCTCAAAGAATTTAAATCACTTAAAAAGCGTCAACTTATTTATCTATGATTTATCTTACTCCACTCAAGTCTTAAGATCAAATCATATTGTGCATCAAGTATTTCCACTAATTAATTAATCCTTCCGGGCAAAATTAATTAGCTAACATGCATCGATTAAGGGCCCTTTAATCTAGCATGAGATTTAACATATCTTGATCACAAGCCTAGGATGAAAGGTAAAAAGGTAATCAAAGGGACATCATGTGAACATCAATTAAAATTACTAACCCTAGAATCAATCAATGGATTTAGCTAGACATAATTGAAATTAAACAAGAAATAGATGGAGAATACATATTATTAATATGAAAAGAGAGATTACAACCCTTCCGGATGAACTCTGAGTCTTCAATCTCCGAAAAAGTAGAAAAACAATAATAATCGCTGCTTTTCCAAAAGTTCTAGTATCAAAGGAATTAAAATTGCAAAAAAAAACGTAAAAGTGTGCTAAAGTTGATAAAAGATCCTCAACTAGGTCTAGAAGGAGGTGAATATAGCCTATGGGAGTTAAACTCCCGATTAGAACTAATCTAGGAAACAAAATCTATCCAAAAGAATCACAATCTGTCAAAACTCGAGAACCCGCGGAGCAGCCTATCGGACGCACCTATCGGCCGATAGGCTGGCCCGATAGGTGGTCTGACTTTTGCAAAAATCCGTTTCTTCCGTCCGTTTGACTCGACTCTTGGTCCTTTGTCTCGTTTTGGGTCCTTTTGGCTCTAAAAACCTGCAAACACACTAAAACCAACCCAAACGCGTAATACGGCTCGACTAATCATAAATAAGCCAAATACGAGCACATTAATCACGAAACGAGATAAAAACCTAGTATAAAATCCTAGAAAAATGTGGTAAAATTACCACCTATCAGTTGCATTAGCTATTCCATGGCTAATCCCCTTTGGGAGAAATATTTTTCATATATTTTGGGTTCCAAGTGAGCAGACGAGCATGATATCGGCACAAAGATGATGGGCACCAGTGATATTGTGTCATTTCTTTTGTCTCTGTTGTCTGTCTTTTATCCGTGATGTCGTACTTTGGGTAATTTTGGTACTCAAATACTACCTAATGTTTTGTTGATGTCTGGTATTTCCTTCTGTGGGTTAAATCCTCGTTGGATCTAGTTCGTTGATCTTGAATATTGTCATGAATGTTACTTTCTATTGTCTTTATCATTGGTTATGTTTAACCTTGTCGGTTGAATGTTATGGATATGTATGCATATAGCCTTATGGGTTTCACGGTAGGGGCTCACGGTGTTGTAATATACTTTGAATATCTTGGGTGTGTTACATATTCTCCCGGCATCATCCTTAGCATTGGGATGGATGCTTCGGCTGTTCTTGTCCTTGCTCGAAAGAGTGGAAGACCAGTGGGTGGAAAGGTCTCTGAATCCTGGAAAAAAAGCAAAACAGAGGCAGATGATCCTCTCATTATCGAACAGTGACTCCATCACACGAGATTCTATCTAACTACAGATATATCCTCAAATAAATAATGGAATGATCGATGGATGCATCGGCAACTTCATTGGTGTCAGATAATAAAGAAATTTCTACTTAATATACGGGTGAATACGTATTATTAGATCGTTCGTCCATGCTAGTTAGTGAAGCTTTTGCCTACTCCGTCACTCAAGAAATTATTAATTGTAACACCCCCAAAACCTTAAGGGAATGTCATACACCGCAGACCCTTCTCACGAGGATCTACCAGGCTAGATACTACAGTAGGCATCATAATGTTTGACCGACCAAGATCAAACTGCATAACAATATAGACCGATAAATCGAAAATTCAGAATATACGGACTGATGAGGTCACACCCAAGACATAAGTAACATAACTTGAACAAATTATATCATTTACCCACACAGGGGACAGTATACAGTAGTGGAAACAGGATACAACTCAACAATATAAAGAACTTTGACTCCCGATTGATTAGTATCGTAGCTTATCATCTTCCATGCCAACCCTGTGACTGCTCCCTTGAACTACATATACCTGAAATGCATGACACGAATTTCCCCCATTTAAGGGGTTAAAAATTCAGATTTCCAGTACAAGCATTCTATTCATACAAAATATACCATGTAAATATTAATCATAGTAGAACAACAACAAACATGAAGAAAAATTCTCGAGAGGTTTAAATGTTTAGGAAACAAAGTCAATTCTTTAAAAACGAATCTTCATCTCGGGCATTTTAGAAAACAGAAAAGCCTTCAGGACCTCAAGCCCGAAGTTATAAAACCTTTTCGAATACACTAGGGGCCCAAATGTCGTTTCACATCATAATAGTCTTATAAGATAAAAAACCTTTATGGACCTCAAGTCCTTAGTTATAAACCATCTCAAATCAATTGTGTCTCGGCCCAAAGTCATTTTCCATAACATCCTTTCGAAATACTTAACTTCCAAAATGATTTACTATTCAAGAATATCTTTCATTTCATCACATAAATCATTGGGGTTCATCAACCCAAAACCATTTCATGTCGCTCCGGTGAATATCGTCGGACATCCCTAGGTGGATAATCTCAGTTTAGCAATCGTTTCTACAACACTTAATGGTTATCCGTGTTCCACCGCTCAAGGTATGAAACCCTATACGCCTCGTCGGACATCCCTAGGTGGATAACCTCATATTCTCGATCCGCCCCTCAAGGTATGAATGCCCACACGCCCCACCGGACATCCTTGGGTGAACAATACAACCTTTCTCACTCATATGTATGCTACGATGGTTATCCGTGTTCCGCCCCTCAAGGTATGAAACCCTATATGCCCCGTCGGACATCCCTAGGTGGATAATCTCGGCTCAACATGCATTTACACTTATACACACAATAAATATCACAACAGCCATCACGAATAGTACACGTTCAGTCCCTCCACAAATACACAACCAACATCACGAAAATCATTACACCAACACACCATTAATACAACACGTCCACCAATCAACCCACAGTTAAAATACACATCCAAGTATCCAACTCAACAAATATCTGTCAATCCTAACTCGGCACAATACACATCAAAAGTATAATAAACCAACTAAATCATCACAATTGACATAATACCACAACAAGGGATGATCATACACATCTGTACATAAATAGACACCAACAACGACAATTTACATAATGCACAATCAACGAGAACGAGCAACTATCATAAATTTATTAATCAATCTCAATCGCAAGATATAAATCGGGTAGATTTTCTCGGAATCACCACGCGAATATTCTCACGAACATGGCTCGACCGGAAAACCCCAAATCTACAACCTCCACGAGGGAACACCAATGATATGATCACTATAAGAATGATAACCAATAACGACAGAAAACACACCCACCTGTTGAATAAAACAATTTTGATGATGTATTTTCTCAAAAAAGTTTAGAGTAAAACAATAAAGACTCGTTCAGACAAAAATGATGCGTATTACATCAAAGATAAAATCTTAAGAACAACATGTCCTATACAATAGCGCACGCTATCGAGCTCACAGTGGCTAGTACTTTGAAGACAGTAACGCACGCAATCTGCTAATCCGATGTCTCAATGAAATCACTAGCGCACGCTACATACATACAATAGTGCACGCTACCTTGTACTTTAATATAACAAGTCAGTAAGGGCAGTAAGGCCGGTCAGACACAATTGCGCACGCTACATTATCATGCAATGTACGCTAACGGTCCAAGACAGTAAGCTTTGCAAAATTAATGGAAATCCATAATGCACGCTAACGTTTTATATTACGTATGCTAAAGCCTCAAGATAGTGAGACCTGGGATTCTTACATGGAAGCAGATAGCGCAAGCTACGGATTGACTAATGCACGCTACAGAAGCAAGACAGTAAGGTTTGATATTCCTATACAACAAGCAGCTAATGCAATCTAAAGGATGAAGCAGCACTCGCTAAATGAAGAATATGACAGTTGCATAAGATACAGATAATGCACGCTAATGGCTAATATTAGTGCACATTATGTTTGAAATTCTACTATTGGACATACAACCGTTGGACAACCTTTTCAACACAGAAATCATGCGATATCTAAAAAGCAAAGATTGACAACTAACGCATGCTATGAAGGATTACTAACACACGCTAAGTTCGAATTATATCCGTTGGACAAAGACGTTAAACAACATGATCATTCCTTTTTTCAAACTAAAAAGTAAAGATGCTTGACTACTCCGATAATGCACGCTAAGTCGTTCATTAGTGCACGCTTATGAAGTAAGATGACAAGGGTTCAAGTCTTGGAATACCCACACCTTTGGGTACTTCAAGACACACAACTACAAGACAATTGATATACATTATGATCTTTTAATTATCAATATAAGCTATCTTTACATCGTTTAGTTATGACAAGAAATATAAGAGTGTTGTACTTACTTTGTATTAATCACTTATACTTCATGTCTTCTTTGATTGGTGTGTTCGATTGTTGTAACACTCATACACGAGCTTGAGAAAAACGAATCTAGAACTTCAATCCGGTGTTATTAGGATCATTGTTCTGGTATTGTTAGGATTGAATTCTAAAGTTCGCAAGTAAGGTTTATTTAGTTCCGGTAGAATATTAGAGAGAAAATATCTATTGTTCGTTATGGTTGTACTTGGACCAATCTAAGACAAGTTGTGTAATGGTTGAGCCTGGACCTATAGAAGACAAGGCAAAGTTGAGTTTGGTTCTTCTTGATCCAATAGAAAAAAGAACGAAGAGAGGACGTAAGCAAATTGCCGAACCTCTACTTTAGGTACTTTCGTTTGAAATTATCAATGAAAAATCAGATTTTATTATCTCCACTATTGAACCCCCCTTCTAGTAGAATTATTCACTCTTTAGTTGGTATCGGATCGGGTCTATTTTAAAACTCGTTTAACCTTCAAAGGGGAAACGATCCACAAATAGCTCTTATGGCGAAGGCAATGCTCTCAACCGTGCACCATTCCTTGACGGTTTCACCTTCATAACTTGGAAGAAGATGGCTATATTTGTCCAAGCTTATGAAATCGATATTTAGAAAGTCATTTCTCTTGGTCTAAAAACTTGGTCTAAAAACTTCTAAGAAATAAGATGGGTCATTAAAAAAATCCGATGAGTATAACACTGAAGATTTGAAAAACATGCACATCAACTCCCGTTCTACTCGACTATTATATTGTGCTATCAATCTCGAAGAACTTAATTGCATCTCTGCATACAAAAGTGCTAAAGAAATATGAAATATTCTTGAACTAGCTCACGAAGAAACAACTCAGGTCAAAAAGACCAAAATCAACATGCTCCTTCATGACTATGAATTATCCCCTATGAAATATGATGAAACAATCACAAATATGTTGGATCATTTCTCGACTATAATAAATGGTATTGATTCATTTGGGAAACCTTTACCAAGCAGTGATAAGGCCAAGAAAATTCTTCGCTCTTTACCTCGAGAATGGGATGCCACAGTCACGGCAATTATGGAGTCCAAAGATCTCAATAAACTTGAATTTATTTCTCTTATCGGATCACTTGTTAACTACAAGATCATGCTCAAATCTAGAGGATCCAAACCTAAGCCTCGTGAAAAAGTGGTCTCGATAGCGAAATTGAGGAAGAAGTGTCGAAAGATGAAGGCGACAAGGAACTTGCCTTATATGCTCCGACTTTCAAAAGATATAAAAATTTAATCCAGAAAAGACGAAACTTCCTTGGTCAGATTCTAGAATAGAACAAAATAAAAATGCGTATGTTACTACCAAGAAATTCGACAACTGTCGAAAGTGCGACCAACCCGGACATTATGCTAAAGAATGTCGAGTGTCTACTTCCAATCCTCAAGTAGAAAATATATAAAGAAATAAGTATTAATCGCTTCTTGGAGTGATGGTGATGAGGAAATTGAAGGATCCGCAGACGCAAATCTAGCACTAATGGCCCTTAAAACACTATTGAGGTAAGTTCTATTATCGACGATGATCTTTTAGATAGTTTCGACTCACAAGAGTCAAATCATGACGATGAAATTTTAGGTGCGTTTGAATCTTTAAACATCAAATATGACGAGATGTTAAAATTTAATATGAAGTTGAAAAGAAAAATTAAAAACTTAGAACTTGAAAATTCTAAACTTCAAAACAACAGCAAAAAAAGTGAAAAAGAACACACTTCTTGCCTTAATGAGGAAAATTAATTTGATGATTGAATTGTCTAAAACTCAAAAGGAATTAAAATATATAATGAATAAATTTACACTTGAAAACGAGACATTTGAAAAACTATTATCTATCCAAAATTCTCCTTTGTTAAAACATGGTATTGGTTTTGATCCGTTTAATAGAGGACAATCTCTTATAAATCTTAACAAATTTAAAGAAACCAAGAATTCAAATATTCCACCTCAACTCTTGGGAAAAATCCTCCTGATGTTTTGATAATTGCCTCATACGTCAAGAATATTCAAAGTCAGAATATCAGCCAAGTATGGATGCTGATTAGGAAAATTTCATACAGCCTGTCCATACAGCGCAAGATCCTTCAGCAAGCTAAGAGTCATTTCCTACAGCTTAGTCTTCAATTTACAGCAAGACGAAGATGTTGGATACAACAAATAATGTTGTAGGTGTTTTACTTGGTAAAAGTAAAACACAAATTCAACAGGACTGAAGAAACTTTAAACCGTTGAGAAAGCAAATATTCTTTATTCATAAAGTATTCACGGTTAAAGTAGCATTTAATGCTGATATGACAATATTTAATGAGGTTGAAGAGACTACAGACTGAAGAGCAGTTAATGCTAGTAAAAAAGAATGTCTGAAGCATTAAATGCAAATCGCCTTAAATTCGAAATATTCTGACGCCAATCAGAGCAGTCTCAATCTCAGCAACCGGCCAACGACTACATTTATAGCAGATCTATTTTTAAGATTATATATAGCCCAAAGCAAGAGGACATTGAACAACTTTGACATTCTGAATATCAAGCTTACAAGAGCACTATATTTCCTCAAGGATACAACTTCATCAATAGAGAAGATATATACAAGTCCTTAGCACGAATAGCACACTTACAGTGAAAGCACATCAAGCATACAACTGTTGTTTGATCTTGCCATATCAATCTTACTATTGAGTTACTTAGTCCTGTGTGAACTAAGCTTAGCTATCTCGGACCTGTGTGGGACGAATAGCGCTAAGGATGAAGCTCCAATCTGTGTGAGAAGAAGCGAGTTGAGGAAGTCAAAGCGAGTCTGTGTGAAAGCCCAAAGCTACTGTCAGCTGTATCAATCTGTATGAACGATAGAGCGATATGTTTAGTTAAAATCATATAGTTGTGTACACCGTGATTTTAATAAACAATTTACTCTTGTGTGTAGGACCAGTGGACGTAGAGGGGTTTATCTCGAACCACTTTAATCAATGTGTATTCAATTTCTGCCTTTATTGTTTTCTATCTGCTTGTGTGACTTTAGTATATATATCGTAAAAACCCTATACGCGTCAAGCTAGTAAGAGACCATTCAGTTGCTATATTTACAGCAACTTAATCTTAGACTTACACTACGCAAACTAACTTCGAAAATGATATAGCTTATTCAACCCCCAACCCTCTAAGTTGTTTATACTATATACTTTAGCTAACAAGTGACACCCGAGCAGTTGATTCTATAAAGAATTAGTCGATTTTTAACCTGAATCAGATCCACAAAATCACTAGCTTTTGAAAACTTAGTTTTTGTATCTTTATCTCATCTTACTTCTATAATGGATACATCTATGATCAATATAGTCCCTATGTTTTCCATTAATGAATTCAGTGATTGGAGAATCAGGATGGAAGCGCATCTTGCTGCGATGCACAAAGAGATGATCTTTGTCATCCAAGTATGACCCATTAAGATAATGAAGGTCAACACAGCTGCAAGAATAGAGGGACAACCTTGTGTAGAAATGCTTGAAAAGGAACGCGATCAATGGACAATTGATGATCGCAAGCATGCGAATCTCGTCAACGTAGCCAATAATACGCTATTTGTCACTCTGGACAAATACACATTCTCCAAGGTAAAGAGTTGTAAGATAGCCAAAGAAATCTGGGAGAAACTCAAGTTAATTTACAAGGGAACCGAGCTCTCTAAAGAAAACAAAATTTCAAAACTAACTCACTAATATGAATCATTTGAAATGAAATCTTCCAAAATGCTTGAGGAACTTGACCTCAGATTTGGCGGCATTCTCGGTGAACTTGAAGCATAGGGTAAAGTGTATATTTAAAAAGAGAAAAATATGAAAATCTTTAGATCACTTCCTGCCCGATGGGACATTAAGAGCACACCTATGCATTTGTCTTATAATTTAAATGACATATCCATTTTTGATCTCTTCTTTAACTTCAATACCTTTGAGTATGACATTGATAGGAGAGAGAAGGCCAAAGAGTCACATGCCAAGACTACAAGATCGATCTTCGTATCTCGATGATCTCGCCCTCAAAGACATCCAAAGCCGCATGCAAGGTAGTTGACAGCACTGATGACATCTTGTCACAAGATGAGATGGCCCTGCTCATGCATAAATTTCGTAAGTTCATCAAGAAATCTGGAAAGGCCCTATACAGGCCTAAACCATTTGACTTATGAATCACCTTATTTTGTAAATTGTAACTTGTGCTACAACTGCAGGAAATGGGGAAACTAAGCCGAGCGACAAGAAAAGGATGAGAAAAGGCACATCTGGCGAAACATGATCAAGGCCCTAATTGAAGAATCAGAAGCCTCGCCCGCACCAACCATAATAGAGGAGTGCCTATAGACAATCACTGATAGTGATTCCTCCGATGATGAAATAGAAGATAAAGCATATATGTGCTCTATGGACAAGGAAGAAGATGATGAAGACATGAGGATGAGGTAAGCTCAACCCCAACTACTCCTATTAATGCATCACATATTTTTGAAAATATGATGAATGAGTTTAGAACCATTCAGAAAGCCCATGAGATGCTTAAACAAGAAAACCTACAACTCTCTTTCAAACTTAGAGCTGAAGGACGAAAACGATCTACTCAAAAATTACTATGAAAACATGTCTTTGGATTATGAAAACAAAGATCATTTATGAAAAACTCATGAAAAGCAATCATCAACTTGCAACCGAACTAAGATACAGCTTCTCGAGAAAAGAAGGAGAACTTGAGACCATACTTAAATCCTTTAAGAAATCATCGAGGAGGATGGAAGACATTCTAAGCACTGGGCAGCACGCCCACGACAAATGTGGCTTAGGATATGACTCGTTCTCCCACAAAGTTAAAACTAGTACGGTGTTTGTCAAGAGAGTGGAACCCATTCCTGAACCCGAAGAAGCCCTAAGTCCTGTAAAGGTTACAGCTGCCCCTTCTCGGACAGCAAAGGTTGCCATTCTGCCCCCCAGCTCATATCATAAGCAACGTAAAACCCACCCTCATTGACCTATAAGACGCAATGCCAGTCATCAATAGTATGCTCCTCGAGCATACTAATAACGTTAGCATCTGGCCAGAAGGAAGGATATACCTAATTATCAAAGGTATGCACCTCAGTACTATCAACAGTACAATGCCCCTAGATACTAGGTAAAGGAAGCAAAGTATCACTCCCATAAGGAAGCTGCCCCGCAGTTCTATCAACAACAAATCTAGGAATCCAATTGGAAACCCAGAAGGCAAGCAACGAGGCCGAAGAAAATGGTTCCTCCTCCAAGACGATAACCTTACTGGAACCAGAACACCAGTTTTTACATGCATAATGATCATGCTTACAGTGATTACATGCCTTCCCCATGTAAATCTTGCAAAACAGGACCAAACGCAACCTACATCAAACCCATTAGTGTCAGGCAAATATGGGTACCTAAAGGCACTACTAACCATGGATTCAAAAATCAAATGGGACCTAAATCTACTTAATCTTTTTGATTACTTGATATTAAAGAGAAAGACATCTGGTATTTCAATAGCAGATGTTCTCGCCACATGACAAGAGATATCAGCACGCTGTCAGATTATGTAGAAGGTCGCAGTCCAAAGGTATGATTCAGTGACAAATCCAAAGGAAGAACAAGAAAAAGACATCTGGTATTTCGATAGCAGATGTTCTCACCACATGGCAAGAGATATCAGCAAGCTGTCAGATTATGTAGAAGTCGCAGTCCAAAGGTGTGATTATGTGACAATCCAAAAAAAGAACAAGAGGGAAAGGAACCCTGCTTGTAGGAAAATTCAAAGTCACCGACGTAACCTATGTTGAAAGACTATAGTACAATTTACTTAGAATTAACCAGTTCTGTGACAAACAGTTCTCGACCAAATTCTATGTATATCACTGTAGAGTGAAGGACACCAAGACCAAGCAAATCGTCCTTACAGGGAGCCAGTCAAGTAGCATATATACTGCTGACTGGAAACCCATTAGTTCCGTAATCCCTTGTTTTATTGACAAAGGCACTGCAGATCAAAGCCAACTATGGCACAAGAGGATGTCGCATATCAATTTCAAGACTATCAATAAGATAGCTCGATAGGGAATGGTCAGAGGCTTGCCCGATGGCTCAGTTCATAAAAATAGTGTCTGGACTTTGCCAGAAAGACAAGCAGGTCAAGACCTCCTTGAAGAGCAAGTCATACCTTTCCACCCATAGATCCTGGATTTGCTACATATGGATCTCTATGGTCCTGTAGACCCTGTTAGAGGTAAGAAATATTGTCCTGTTATTATAGATGATTTTCCCAGGTATACTTAGACTATCTTCCTGAATAAGAAGAAATAAACTACAACGAAGTTGTCGGAACACCTGAAGAAGTTGCAAAATGACAAAGGGTTGAACATTGTATTCATTCTTTCCGACAAAGGCACAAAATTCACAAATCGCTTTATAGAGCAATACAGTGCGGACAATGGAATACATCACGAATACTCAGCAGCCCAAACTCGTCAACAAAATGGTGTTGCCGAGGATAAGAATATGATGCTGAAACAAGCAACAAGAACCATGTTAGCCGCAAGCAAGTTTCCGCATCGTTTCTGAGGAGAATCAACAAATATAACATGCTATACACAAAACTGCTGTATCATCAATAAGCATCACAAGAAAACAGCATACGAGGTATGGAACAACAAAACTTCAATGGTCGCGTACTTTTATATATTTGGATGCATGTGTTACTTGCTCAACAATGGGAAGGATCAACTGAAGACCTTCGATGAAAATTCAGATGAGGGTATTTTTGTTGGATACTCCTCTGTCAACAAGACATTCGGGATAATTAACAAATGGAAGCTCATAATAAGGAATCCATATATGTAGTCTTTGATGAACCCCATTGTGAACCTACAGGAATAGAAGACCTAACCCAGAGTATCCAAACTCTATCCATTTAGGAAATCCCCTAGACTCTAATTGAACCTGTTATGAACCTAGAAATTAATATCACCGTTGTAAGGATAGAAGCAGTTGAAGTCGATGTTGTAGAAGCTGGAGCTGAGGCTACAGTTCATCAGGATACAACATGGGATGCCGAACTAGAATCAGACAAGAGGTGGTTAATAGATCACCCCTAAGAGATAATAAATGGAGATATCGATTCTGGTGTGTCCACCCGTAGAAATATAGAGTACACAAGGCAATTTACTCTGTGCACAGGAAAGAGAGATGAAAAATCTCAATTTCCTGTATGGAAATCCCAAGCTGAACTTAAAAGACTTTTCATATGCATTCTAGTTGTATTCCTAGCCCAGTCTAAACTTGTTTCGATAAATGAGGCTCTCAACAATTCTCACTGGATAACTTTTATGGAAGAACAGATCAACATTTCGAAAGAAGTAATATTTGGTACCTAGTTCCTAGACCAACCCATCAAGCAGTCATAGGAACCAAATGGGTATCCTAAAACAAAAAGGACAAAAATGGACTTGTTATCAGAAACAAATTTAGATTAGTCGCCCAAGGGTACAGACAAGAAAAGGGAATAGATTATGATGAAACTTTCACCCCTGTAGCACGACTAGAATCCATTAGCATATTCTTAGCATTTGGCACTCACAAGAACTTTATTGTATACCAAATGGAAGTTAAGAGTGCATTCCTGAATCACTATGCCATATGTGCTCATATGCAATGCTTCGTGATGTTGCATTATACACCAAATTATGTTGCATTTCGCCAGAAATTGAAATATGCAACACTTTGGGGGGGTTGCATCCGCGGCCATTGCATTTGACCTCTAATGCAACGCTTTTTTGGTATAATGCAACAGAGAGAAAACAATTGCATTATAGAGATAATGCAACACCAATACAAGATAAATGCAACAACAGATAGTATTACATTAGATGGAGAGCTACATGCAATGTAAATGGTGGGTCCCACTTTGCAACGTCAGCGGGGGCCCATTACCACATTAGTAGAGGCCCACAACGACATCAGCAGTGAGGCCCACAGTCACGTCAGTAGTGGGGCCCACAGTCACGTCAGCAGTGGGGCCCACTGTCACGCCAGCAGTGGGGCCCACATGATATAATGCAACACCATTCCTGATCATAATGCAACACTAGATTGCATACTTCAATACTAGGTTATATAATGCAACACCAGGAAATGATAGATGCAACACTAATAAATGATAAATGCAATACTAATAATATAAATTTTGAAATATGCGTTTCGTACATACATCCATCCATTAACAAACCAAGGCAGAAAAGAAATTACAAAATACCAACTTTCACCCAACAAGTCTACACCAACAAGAAATAAGAAATCAATCTACACCAACAAAGTCATGCTCGTCTGCACTTTCTGTTAACCTTTGCTTCCAATTCACTTTCTAAATCAAGCTTTATCTTTGCTGTCAACTCTTCTACATTGTCATCCGTAGGAGCACGAGCTGGACCTGATGTCGAAGCAGTGCCCTTATGTAATACCCGGTTGTAATTCAGTCATTATCATTCAGTAATTTCATTCGGTAATTGTCACTATGTAATTTTTCACTTGTTAATAATCGTTCATCATCCACATTCATTCATCCGTGTTCACCGTTCGGTATAACATCGAGTTGTGTATCGATATTGTTCATTGTTTCAACCTTACTTGGGAATTGAGACAAGAGTATTATCTTGATTATTGTAATTCTTTCATTATACGATGTTGACGTTGGAGTTCATGTCATTTCAAATCTCCTCATTGTTCAAATTGTGTTTTGTTGGGCCAACCCTTGTAATCATTGCTTAGAACCACCGTTTTGGGGTTTCCGCACTTCCATTTTGGGTTATTGTTTCCCAAATATTGATTCCTATTGCTTTTATTCTCTTCCAGGGTCATTTTTCATCATTTTAGGACCCAAGGGGGTGTGCGCCATGGCACAAGGGAGTGTGCGCTGCGGCACACACATATTGCAGTTTTGGCCGACCAGCCTGTACTGGGGGCCGCGGCTCCTGCCGGAAGGGCTGCAGCACACTTCCGAGTCACTACCGCGGCACACTCGGCCGGGCCGAGGCACACTGCCGAGCACTGGGGGCAGATTTTGGCCCTGTGCCGCGGCACACTCGGCCGGGCCGCGGCACACAGTGCATGCTGCACTATAATTTCGTTTTTTGAGAAGAAAAACTCATTTCTTCATCCTACTTCCAAGAGAGAGGGTTTGTGGGAGAAATTTTCATCATTAATCACTTGAATACTCGATTTTTCATCATTTTCATTCGGTTGTGAAGCTCGGATCATCGATCTAATGCGTGTTCATCGAATCAAAGTGTTTGGATCTTCAAAGGTAATATTCTCAAACCTCTTGGATTTCGATTTGTGTTGAGATATGATGTTTTGGACGTTATAATCATGTTGTATGAAGAGATATACGTATGATTATGAGTATGTATGAATATTCATCGGATTATTGAAAGGTTATTCAAGAACACTTTGAATATTGAGTTGGATTTGGGGGTTTTCGATTAATTGTTGTTGAAATCGCGAATTTGGATATTCATATTGGATTATTGATCGTATTGAAGATGTTTTGTTGGTTTGAAACACTTCTTGGGGATTTGATATTGGTATTATTGAGGTTTGGTTGTAGACAATTGAAGTTTGGCCTCAACGTGTTCGATATAATGCCCCAATGAACTTGGTTTACTCGTATCGACGTTTTGAGTTAGTTATATTCGTGTTTGATTCGTATGTTGAATAGATTGTTGGTATTGTGTTATTCAAGGTTGTTCGAGCGACCGGTAGTTTCCTTAGGACGATGTTCGAGAGAGATCGTATCATCACCGGTGTTAAGGTAAGTTAATTCTTACTCGGTTAAAAGGATATTCATTCCTTTTGTTGTTGTCCATTCATAATCATAACTCATTCATCATTGTATTAACCGTATTGAGACTTGTAATTGTCGAATAATCACTTCATTCACGAGGAACGATGGTTCCAATCATTTCATTGAGCTATCAATCACTTCACTATTATTTTCATCTCGGTGAGTCATTTTTGACTTTGTCGGATTATTATTCATTCATATTCATTATGGTCATTCTCGTTCATATGACCTTCTGGGTTCATATTGTGTGGCCGGGTGCGGATATGTGGAATTTTTAGTCGGGCACGCGATGGTCAAGTATTGGGTCACCGATACATTGGACTGTGCACACGGTAACGATTACCTCCGTGAGACTAATTAGGTACAAGGATGGGTGTGTCCGGTCATCCGTCTTGTACACTTGCATAGAACATTATGGGCGTACTATGATGCTCCTCTTCAGCTTAAATTCATAACTAAGGATAATTCATAATTGAGATATATCATGATTGTGTATATTCAACCCTTGAGGATTGTTGTTCTGTGTAACTGACCCCGTTGGGGTATATTGTTTTCAGGTCACGGCAAGGCAAAGGCACGGGAAGGGCATGTTGACGGAGAGGAGTCCCAGTGATACTAGTAGGGGGCCCCAGTCTGTTTCAGTTATTCATGACTTTTCATCTTTATTTCCGCTACAGATTTCCGTTTGGATATTCACTTTTATTTAATGTTGTATATTTTATCTTCACATAAAATATACATGTATTCAGTATTATTCCTGGGTGTATTATACTTGGACTCCTCATCGGAGTACTTGGTAATATGATGTGGTTCAGTACTACATTTACGTTGTATTTCATTCATTTTCACTCGCCTGGTGGGTCCCAGTCGGGGGTCCACGACACTGTAATATCCGCCTAGTTTGGGGTGTTACAGAGTTGGTATCGGAGCTTGGTTTTGAATACTACCTTCCGAGTCATGTTTTATTTGAAATCATCGTTCATCAGACTAGTATCATTGGACTTTCGCGTCACGTGTGACCTGTGCAAGAGCCGAGCCCCTCAGACCAAAGAACAGTAAGATTTATGACGCCATGATATAATTTCTGGCAATAGAATCACTCATTTATCATTCAACAGTCAACAATCCACATTCATCATTTTCATTTTTGATCAAGTCGATCATGTTAATTCATTAATCACTCAGTTCATTTCATTGTTCAGTTGTTGATCTTGAGGATCATATCATCAATCTTGTTAACTTGTTCAAGATAATCATTTCAAAAATTTCATCAGATAATCACATCACTTCAGTTGATCATTCATGTAATTATTGTGTTTGAGCACGTATGCTCATTTTCATCATTTCATAACGTAATCATAATGTGATATTCATGCGATATATATAATTATCATATGACTTTCCACTTCAGTATGGAAAGAGCTGGCAGAGGACGCGGGGGAAGAGGCCGTGGTGCAGGCCGAAACCCGAGAGCTCGTGTGAATACACGCGCTAATGCTAGGAATAATGCTAACTCATCGAGCAGTGATGCTGCCACTCATTCACCTAGACATAATCATTCACTATCAGGGAGTCGTACCCGGGACACAGCTCAGTCAGAAGGTGTTCGGGTTGACCCACTCGCTTTTATGCAGGGCATGATGGCCCAAATGACTCAGATGGCACAACTGATGGAGACGATGCATAACTTGACTACTCAAAATCAACAGGCTCCTCCGCCGCCACCTCAGAGGCAAGAGAGGGGTGTGAGCAGTATCATTGGCGACATCTCCGCCAGAGACCACCTACCTTCGAGGGCTCATCTGAGCTGGCAGATATCATTCACTGGCTTGAACATTTCAAGAAACTGTTTGCTATGGTGGACTGTCCTGAGTGACACAAAGTTTCAGTTGCAGCTTACTATCTTGGTAAGGGCGCACATTCATGGTGGTTATCGCTGAAGCCCACCGATGGAGCTTGTACATGGGATCAATTCAGGACTCTCATGATGGAGAGGTATTATCCGGCCCCACTCAGGGAGGCCAAGTTGTCAGAATTACTCACTCCCGACCCCTCAGCAGACGATGATGTTCTCGCCATCGCCGAGAAATTTCAGGAACTACTTCCGTTCGCCTCGTCCGTTATTCACTCTGAGGCGGACAAGATCAAGTATTTCAGCAAGAGGTTGAAACCTCGTACGAGACTACAGTTGCTTAATCATCACTGCACCACTCTGGCCGAATTCATCGAGGAAGCTCTTACGTATGAGCTTACCGCTAAGGAAATTGCTAAGAATCAAACTTCATCGACTGGCAAGAAGTCTAAAAATCGTAATCAGTCTGACGGCAATCAGGCCACTTTCAAGAAACCTCGTGTGGGCTCTACTTTTTCTGAGCGACCTTCTATGGCACCGAAACCCGCGGAGTCTCAGTCCGGAGCGGCCAGCTCAACCATCACCTGTTTCAATTGTGGAGAACCGGGTCATGTCAGCACCAAGTGCCCGAGGCAGACTATCACGTGCCATAACTACGGAATTGCTGGGCATAAGGCCCATTTTTGCCGAAGAGATTCCAAAAATACTCCGGCGGCATTTCAGGCCCCGAAGCAGTCAGCCGTTCAGAATCAAGCTACTCAGTCAGTGTCGTTTAAAACGACAGGAGCGAATAAAGGTGGAGCCTATAGTCATCAGACGGGAGCATCCGGTGCTGGGACTAGCAAGCCCCGAATTTACGAGATGAAGAAAACCGACGATCTAGAGGCCCGGATGATCTCAGGTACACTCGATATTCTATCTCAACCTGTGTGTACCCTTTTTGATATTGGTGCATCACATTCTTTTATTTCCGAATCATGTTTGAGTAGACTACGTCTGGGTAGTTCTACTAGTTGTGAGCCTTATCTCATCGGTCTACCTGATGGTAGAAGAATTATCGGGAATCGTGAGATTAAGGATTGTCCGATTCAGCTTCATGGCCGTGATTGGTTAGCAGACCTAATCGTGGTATATTTGCCGAGAGACGATGTCATTCTGGGTATTGATTGGATGGATCGTCACGATGCCGTCATCAGCGTCCGTAAGCGTTTGGTCACTATCATTTCAAACGATGGGGTCGAATGTGTTTTTCAGGGAGGTAATCCCAACTGTTCCGGGAGAGTCATCAACTTGATGAAAGTAGTGAAATTACTCAATCAGGGGTGTGTCGGTTATTGGTGCTATATGACTAAGACCGAGAAATCATCAATAATGTTGACGGATATTCCGGTAGTGAGAGAATATGCCGACATATTTCCAGACTAGTTACCTGGTTTGGCTCCACAGAGAGATGTGGAATTCACGATTGAGTTGGAGCCTGGTACATCTCCAATATCGAAGGCACCGTATCGGATGGCCCCGATCGAAATGCTGGAACTAAAGAATCAATTGGAGGATTTGACCGAGAAGGGTTATATCCGGCCGAATGCGTCTCCGTGGGGAGCACCGGTATTATTTGTCAAGAAAAAAGACGGTTCTTTCCGTTTGTGTATTGATTACCGAGAGCTGAATAGGGTGACGATCAAGAATAAATATCCCCTACCCCGTATTGATGATCTTTTGGATCAACTTCACGGAGCTTCAGTATTTTCCAAGATCGATTTAAGATCTGGGTATCATCATTTGCGAATCCGAGAGTCGGATATTGCTAGGACGGTGTTCCGAACACGCTATGGTCATTATGAGTTTGTGGTAATGCCGTTTGGGTTAACTAATGCACCTGCAGTATTCATGGAGTTAATGAATCGGGTTTTCATCGACTATTTAGATCGGTTCGTGGTTGTCTTCATTAATGACATTTTAATTTACTCTCATAACCGGGAGGAGCATGAGTTTCACCTTCATCAAGTGCTCGACTTGTTGAGACGAGAGCAACTTTATGGAAAGTTTTCCAAATGTGAATTCTGGATGTCCGAAGTGACGTTTCTCGGACATGTAATTTCATCAGATGGAGTTCGTGTTGACCCTCAGAAGACGGAGGCTATTCGAGATTGGCAACCTCCAAAGAATGTTAAGGAAATCCGAAGTTTCCTCGGATTAGCTGGTTATTATCGGCGATTTGTGGAAGGATTTTCTAAAATCGCTCAACCCATGACGAACCTTTTAAGGAAAGATAAGAAATACACGTGGTCCGACGCGTGTCAATAGACTTTTGAGGAAGTCAAGAGCCGGTTAATTTCAGCACTTGTCCTTTTTTTACCGCAAGGGACGAAAGGATTTGTGGTCTATAGTGATGTGTCCGGACAGGGTCTCGGATGTGTACTAATGCAGAACGGGAAAGTTATTGCTTATGCTTCACAGCAATTGAGACCTTACGAGGTTAATTATCCGACCCACGACCTGGAGCTAGCAGCCATGGTATTTGCATTGAAGATTTGGCGTCATTATCTTTATGGCGTTACCTGTCAGATATTCACCAATCATAAGAGTTTAAAATATATATATTTACTCAGAAGGAGTTAAATATGCGACAGAGACAGTGGTTGGAACTAATCAAAGATTATGATATTGATATATTTTACCACCCGGGAAAGGCGAACGTTGTCGCCGACGCCTTGAGTCGTAAGTCCGTCCAGGAGCAGATGTTTGCTCGATTATCAGTTCAGAAGGAACTTCAGCAAGAATTACTTAGGCATAAGATCGAGGTTTGGTTACAGCGTGTTCAGGGACAGCTTTGTATGCTAGATATTTCATCGCCACTTGAAGAAGCGATCAGAGTGAATCAGGGTTCGGACCCGTTTTTGTTGCGCATCTGCGAGGATGTGGCACAGGGGAAAGCCCCTGGATTTGTGGTCCACGAGAATGGACTCTTGAGATTTAAGAATCGGATATGTGTACCGGCGAATGACGAGTTGAAAAACTCGATTTTGAGAGAAGCCCATGCTACCCCTTATTCTATTCATCTGGGGTCCAGCAAGATGTACAAAGACTTGAAACAAAATTACTGGTGGAGTAATATGAAGCGTGAAGTCGCCAAGTTTGTTTTGAGATGTCTCACCTGTCAACAAGTCAAGATAGAACATCAGCGACCGGCGGGTATGTTGAAACCGCTCCCTATTCCGGAGTGGAAATGGGAGGATATTTCAATGGACTTCATCACGAGTTTACCGACGAGTCGGCGTGGCATGAATACAATCTGGGTAATTGTGGATCGTCTAACTAAGTCAGCTCATTTTCTCGAGATTAAGGATACTTGGGGTCCCGAGAGACTTGCCCAGTTGTTCATCAAAGAAATAGTGAGATTGCACGGTACTCCTAAGAGTATGGCTTCTGATCATGATGGGCGATTCGTGTTTCATTTTTGGAAATCAGTTCATTGTGCCATGGGAACTCAGTTTAATTTCAGCACATCTTTTCATCCTCAGTCCGACGGACAATCAGAGAGGACTATTCAGACATTGGAGGACATGTTGAGGGCATGCGTCCTCGATTGGAAAGATGATTGGGAAGCCCAACTACCATTGATCGAGTTCATGTATAATAATAGTTGGCATGCTTCGATTAAGATGGAACCTTACGAGGCCTTGTACGGTCGTCGTTGTCGATCTCCTTTGTGTTGGTACGACTTATCAGAATCAATCGGCATCGAGCCCGATATGCTTATAGCCGCCCGTGAGAAGGTAGCTTTGATCAGGAGTCGTTTGTTGACCGCTCAGATTCGACAGAACTCTTATGCAGACAATCGTCCCCGACCATTAGAGTTCAATACAGGTGACCACGTATTGGTCAAGGTATCCCCGAGTCGAGGTATCTTCCATTTCGGGAAGCAGGGAAAGTTGAGTCCAAGATTTATTGGACCGTTTGAGATTTTGGAATGAGTAGGCGAGCTAGCTTATCGATTGGCCTTACCTCCGGCGTTGAGCCGAATTCATAATGTGTTTCACGTATCTCAGTTACGGAAGTATGTTGCCGACCCGAGTCACATACTTCAGTTCGATGAAATCGAGATCGCAGATGATCATTCGTATGAGGAGCATCCCATACGAGTCTTAGAGCAGCGAATCAAACAGTTGAGGAATAAGGCGATTCCTTTGGTTAAAATTCAGTGGTCTAGACTCGGAGTCGAAGAGACTACTTGGGAAACCGAGGATAGTATGCGGGAGAGTTATCCCGAGTTGTTTGACCCTTAGTTTCAGGGACGAAACTCTTTTAAGGGGGGTGTATGTAATACCCGGTTGTAATTCAGTCATTATCATTCAGTAATTTCATTCGGTAATTGTCACTATGTAATTTTTCACTTGTTAATAATCGTTCATCATCCACATTCATTCATCCGTGTTCACCGTTCGGTATAACTTCGAGTTGTGTATCGATATTGTTCATTGTTTCAACCTTACTTGGCAATCGAGACAAGAGTATTATATTGATTATTGTAATTGATTCATTAGTCGATGTTGACGTTGGAGTTCATGTCATTTCAAATCTCCTCATTGTTCAAATTGTATTTTGTTGGGCGAACCCTTGTAATCATTGCTTGGAACCACCGTTTTGGGGTTTCCGCACTTCCATTTCGTGTTATTATTTCCCAAATATTGATTCCTATTGCTTTTATTCTCTTCCCGGGTCATTTTTCATCATTTTAGGACCCAAGGGGGTGTGGGCCGCGGCACAAGGGAGTGTGGGCCGCGGCACACACATATTGCAGTTTTGGCCGACCACGGCTGCACGGGGCCGCGGCTCTGCCAGGGCCGCGGCAGACATGCTGAAGTCACGCGCAAAGACACTCGGCCGGCCGCGCAGACACCGCGAGCACCGGGGCGATTTTGGCCCTGTATCGCGGCACACTCGTCCGGCCGCGGCATACAGTGCAGGCGGCACTATAATTACATTTTTTGAGAAGAAAAACTAATTTCTTCATCCTACTTCCGAGAGAGAGGGTTTGTGGGAGAAATTTTCATCATCAATCACTTGAATACTCGATTTTTCATCATTTTAATTCGGTTGTGAAGCTCGGATCATCGATCTAACGCGTGTTCATCGAATCAAAGTGTTTTGATCTTCAAAGGTAATATTCTCAAACCTCTTGGATTTCGATTTGTGTTGAGATATGATGTTTTGGACGTTATAATCATGTTGTATGAAGAGATATACGTATGATTATGAGTATGTATGAATATTCATCGGATTATTGAAAGGTTATTCAAGAACACTTTGACTATTGAGTTGGATTTGGGGGTTTTCGATTAATTGTTGTTGAAGTCGCGAATTTGGATATTCATATTGGATTACTGATCGTATTGAAGATGTTTGGTTTGTTTGCAACACTTCTTGGGGATTTGATATTGGTATTATTGAGGTTTGGTTGTAGACAATCGAAGTTTGGCCTCAACGTGTTCGATATAATGCCCCAATGAACTTGGTTTAGTCGTATCGACATTTTGAGTTAGTTATATTCGTGTTTGATTCGTATGTTGAACGGATTGTTGGTATTGTGTTATTCAAGGTTGTTCGAACGACCGGTTGTTTTCTTAGGACGTTGTTCGAGAGATATCGTATCATCACCGGTGTTAAGGTAAGTTAATTCTTACTCGGTTAAAAGGATATTCATTCCTTTTGTTGTTGTCCATTCATAATCATAACTCATTCATCATTGTATTAACCGTATTGAGACTTGTAATTGTCGAATAATCACTTCATTCACGAGGAACGATGGTTCCAATCATTTCATTGAGCTATCAATCACTTCACTATTATTTTCATCTCGGTGAGTCATTTTTCACTTTGTCGGATTATTATTCATTGATATTCATTATGGTCATTCTCATTCATATGACCTTCTGGGTTCGTATTGCGTGACAGGGTGCAGATGTGTGGAATTTTTAGTCGGGCACGCGATGGTCATGTATTGGGTCACCGATACATTGGACTGTGCACACGGTAACGATTACCTCCGTGAGACTAATTAGGTACAAGGATGGGTGTGTCCGATCATCCATCTTGTACACTTGCACAGAACATTACAGGCGTACTATGATGCTCCTCTTCAGCTTAAATTCATAACTAAGGATAATTCATAATTGAGATATATCATAATTGTGTATATTCAACCTCGGCGATTGTTGTTACAGAATCGACTCGTTGGGGGATATTGTTTTCAGGTCACGGCAAGGCAAAGGCACGGGAAGGGCACGTTGACGGCGAGGAGTCCCAGTGATACTAGTAGGAGGGCCCAGTCCGTTTTAGTTATTCATGTCTTTTCATCTTTATTTCTGCTGCAGATTTCCGTTTGGATATTCATTTTTATTTAATGTTGTATATTTTATCTTCACATAAAATATATATGTATTCAGTATTCTTCCTGGGTGTATTATACTTAGACTCCTCATCGGAGTACTTGGTAATATGATGTGGTTCGGTACTACATTTACGTTGTATTTCATTCATTTTCACTCGCCTGGTGGGTCCCAGTCGGGGGTCCACGGCACTGTAATATCCGCCTAGTTTGGGGTGTTACACCTTACCTCTCCTTTCCACAAGAAAGTTTTTTCCAAGATCCGTATCTTAAGTGAGCACAATAGGAACTTCCGCATCTTGTCCAGAACCAAGCATCTTCTTAATTTTGGTCTACAAGAAATAGCTACATCAGTATTTGAAATAAATCATGAAGTTTATTTAATATGAAATAATACTTACAATTTTTTTTCTAGTGAATCAGTATTTGTCTTGTATTTCAGCCCTAGTTCTCGCTTACGCGTTTCTAGATAGACTTTAGCATTTGATGGCGAGTCATGTTTTGGATCACTCTTTTTCTGTCATGTATAGATAACACATACCAATATTAGCACAACGGTTTGTTTGTGCCACATACTTAAACGCAAGCACAATCTCAAATTACTAATATAAAATTAGCAATTAAAATTGTAGAAATTTTATTGAGCAAAAATCTCATAAGAACCATAACAACAGTTAAATGACTGTTAGATATTTTTTAAATGTACATCTATATTAAATTCCCAAAATTTTCAAGAATTAAATGTATATATATTCAGGTATTTATAGAATCAGAGCATTCCAGGAATTTAGAGTTCAATACAGTCAAGTTAATTAAATTTTAGAGTTCAAGAAAGTTAATTTATTTAAAATTTCTAATCTAACATACCACAACAGTTTAATCTTAAATGTACATTTAGATTAAATTTCTTACTTCTACAAGTACGAAATATATAAGTATTGGGAATCATGCGAAGAGCAGGAAAAGATAAGAACAATAACTAATGTGTGTAATACTAAGGAATCACATACATACCATCTTGTACCGAACTTGGGCTAGAGTTTTCGGGCCCATGGTGTGTATCAGTGAATGAATTACGACGATCAGAATTATCCTTTGCCAATTTCTGTGAAAAAAAACATACTTGAAATATAAAATATGTCGCATTGTTTCCGGAGAGTGGTTGGGTTAAGTTGAACTTAGATGGATCTAGTAAAGGGAACTCAGGTCAGGCTGGGGCGGGTTTTTTAGTTCGGGATCATGAGGGCACGATGTTGGTGGCAGGGACTTGCTTTATTGGGGAGGCGTCGAATGTTAAGGCGGAGCTGATTGGGCTTCTTCGTGGCCTTGAAGCATGTGTGTAATTGGGGGTTCCGCGGGTTTGGGTGGAGGTTGATGCTAAGGTGTTGATTGCGCTGCTTAAATCTTTTAGGGGTCATTGGTAGATTCAGGGTCTTTTACAAGCGGTGAAACGGGTGTTAGGGGTGTTCGAGGTGAGGATTTCTCATATCTTTCGTGAAGGGAACCAAGCGGCGGATATTTTGGCGAACTGGGCGGTGGAGCAACAACAATCAGGGACTATGGAGGTCGTCGATTTTCCGAGTAAGCTTCGTGGAATTCTTCGGCTCGAGCAATAAGGATGGCCGAATTTCAGAGTTAGATAATTAGAGGTCTGGCAAAGCTATATATTTATTGGAGGGCCAGACCGGGTTGAAAAATACCAAAATCATGACCTGCACAACCCATATGACAGCGATCAAACACCATACCATAAACACACTATGTCCATCAGATATCAACAACAATTTTTATGTGGGCAGCAACTAAATATAACAGAGCAGCAGCACAATACGACAATGACAGTGGTCAGGTCAAATGGACACTCATATCAGCAGCAGCAACAGCAAAACAAGACTTACCAAGAGTGTTGCTGCAATGCTGGACCTTTGTGGAATGTTGTCCATCAATTGCTACTAGACTGAAGTTGAAAGCAAAGTTGTTAAAAAAAAATAGATTTGAGGTTAACAAACTAGCTCATTTGACGTCCAAGAATCATTTGGTCTTTTTTTAAAAAAAAATATACATCTTAGAAGTGATGGAATACCACCACGGAGAGCTATTGTTGCTGCCTACGATCTATGGTGGATTGCAAAAAAAAAAAAAAACTATGGACAATTTCTGCTGTTAGCATGGGAAAAAAATGTAATTGACATTGTTTAATGAATGTATTTTTTCGTCTAAAAAAAAAAAGAAAAAAAAAAGATATGTCGCATTGATATCTCAAATTGTACTCAGAGTTGCAGCTCCAATTTAATATCTAACAATCCTACTTATATTGTAAATAAAAGCTAAAAACTTTCCCACACAACTTTCACCATTCTGTAATGGATTTGCCATTGCTAGCCACTTCAGCTAGCAAGATATTATGTGAGAGACTAATTATGATTCACCAAAAAAATGTGCCATATATCAATTCAGTAACTGTACTTGCAAAAAGAATGATATCATCATATCTATCAGCTTAAGCTTTCTCAAGATGCAGTATTCACATCAAACTCCATGCTAATCCTCGAGACGTTTTCCCGATGCCTCACCTCGAGACGGCGCCTCAAGGCGCGCCTCTTTCCGCCTTTTAAAACATTGACCACTTGTACCATATATGTACTACATTTGTACTAACATGTTATTATGATGAAACAAAGAAGGCAACTGCCACTCTGCAGTCTACCATAATGAAACAAAGAAGGCAATTGCCACTCTGCAGTCTACCATAATGATTTTTTCATTAAAAACCAGCCAGGGAAATGGAATCTTAGAGGCCCGGGCATTTACAGAGTTCTGGTAAATAATAAGATGGAAATAAAAATCTGGTTTAGAATAAAGTCATAATTTGATGCTAAAATCTTTAAATGCTTGCTTTGTTTAATGAAGAAACACACTTTAGCAACGCTAGAAATGAATTGGAATACTTACAGAATACAAATTAACTTGACCGTCCTCCATAGATTTCAATGAAAATGATTTCTCATTGTGCTGCAAAAACGATTTATATTCAATCATAAAATATATATAGCAAACATAACTAAAATATGGCCACATGGAAATATATATAGCAAACTGAACTAAAATATGGCCACATGGATGAAACAAACTACCCATCTTAAGACAAAACTACAGAGGGACAAATGTTAAACTCAATATACAAGTAACTGTGAGCAAACAATCATCTAGCCATTCACCCCAGAAAGTGTTTTGTTTGGGTATTGAACCAACCTAGCCAAAATTGAACAATGAGCAAGGTTAACCATTTGTTAAAGTCAACCCAATCACACATACAACATGTATTCCTGATTGTATTCATAGGTTTAGCAGGGGACAATGAATATTCCCATAAATTTCAAGCCTCTGAAAGTATTGGCTTACAAAAAAACTAACCCTCCATATAATTATGTTAATTTCATTGCTTTCTCTCAGTTAGAGCTCTGTTTCATATATTCTACATGGGTTTGAACTTATAACTAAAGTAACATGTTTGAAAATTATAACCAAGAGGTAACTGTACATCTGAGAGCTTAAACAATCAACCATCAGTCCTGAACACTGAACATGGACCTTGATATTGGAATATGATGACAAGGAAACACAAACATTAGGACAATATTTTTCCTAAAGTTGCAAGAAAGCACATTTTAAATATTTAGAGTCAAAGAGATACTGTAAGATGGAAATCTTGTAACGTAATTATATTCACTACTTAACATGGGATTTTTACACCATGCTGTGCAGCTTAGAATCATTGATTTCCACCAGTATTAAATGAAAAAGGCATGGTGGTCTCAAGTATCAAGATGCTAATCGTAAATGCAATGTAAAAAATCAAGACCTTATAGGACTATAAAGCCCTACCTATATACCTGAAAATGCAAGAACTTCACCAACATCTGCAAATGTATAGCTTAATCCTCCATTCGCCCTCGGGCTATTAGCCCACAATGGGAACATCTGAAATAACATGGCATAGCTTTAGCACAAATATATTAGTATTGCATAATAGAATTGTTACAACTATATACAACATATAATATAAAACATAATGTAAACAAGAAATAACAGAAAGATCATATCAATTCAAACGTTGGCCTATGTCCAAAAATTAGGCCATTTAAACTATCAACACTATCTTGAAGCAGTAAACCATAGACGTCCCAAAGCAGTAAAAAAACAAGTGCGCACGTGTGGGGTCTGGTGTTGAAGGGTTCGCTGAACTCAAAAATAGTTGAGTTAATGTAATTCTCGCCTTTTACTTCCACCTCAGATTGTTAGCATCAGGATTTTCGAGATAACGGCACTGTCAACTCAGTTTGGACCAGCAATCAAATCAGACCAGAGTTTCAAGTCAATTACGACAAATATATTTATCTACATATCATAATGTGGACTTCAATAAATAGGCAAAATGCAAATTTGTCCATATAACTGAAGAATATTGGTTGACTTAACGTCCCGGTGGATAATTTTCTTCTCTGTTGCAAGAAACAGAAGAAAAGCTTGGAATGGCCCCGTAAATAGAAACAATCAATACTTTATATCTAGAGATTCTTATAAACCTGCGTATTGATGGAGATAAGTCAAGCCATGAGCAACATCAATGGAGATCTCAAGTCGCTGATTAAAATCAAGGGGATTTCTCGCAAACCTGCAACAAGCAGCAAAATCAAGAGCGAGGAAGAACATGAGAAGAATATGTAGTTTAATTACCTAAAATAAAACCCCAAATCGAAAGCTACCTGCCAAATCAAGTCCAAAATCAATGAAAGATATTTTAGAAGGTGAGAAAAAGAAAGTGTATTCAATTACCAATTGAAACTACGAAGATGTTAATCGATTAATTGATTAACAATGAATCGAAGTGGTATAGCGGGGTAGAGAGTAGAGAGTAGAGGGTGTTTGGGGAAATTATGTCAATGGGGGAAGTGTCGTGGACCGTGCAACCACACACTCCTTTAATTTATTTATTTATTTTAATTATTTATGCATCTTAATTTATTTTTTCAATTTAGATTTTTAAATTTTAAAAATACAAAAAAAATGTACTTGGTGAAATTTATAATACAAGTTAAAATTAAATTAATATATCTATTATATTATGAAGGTACTAATTTATATAATTTTAATATCTTTAAATTCTTATTTTAATTCTTATATATAATTTTGAAAGAAAAAATACATGCATGTGTACTTGAATGAAAACTTGTATTTGTTACTAAAAAGTTTAAATTTATTATAAAAAGAAACAGATAAAAATTTAAATTTATATTATATAAAAAAACAGATAAAAACTTATTATATATAGAAACAGATAAAAATTTAAATGTCATTAATCAAATTTAATGCAACACTTTATCTATAGTGTTGCATGTCGCAACACTATAACTCCCTCGCAACACGACAATAATATCTAATGCAATACTTTTGAGCTGTGTTGCAGAAGATCGATCTAATGAAACACTACGATAGCAACACTTTACTAACAGTGTTGCATATGAGCACTTATGGCGTAGTAAATGGAGACCTAGCCGAATAAGTGTATGTTGAACAACCTACAGGGTTTGCTAACACGGAAGGTGGAGACCTTGTGTACAGGCTAAGGAGAGCGATGTACGAACTTAAGCAAGCACCTAGGGCCTGGTACGAAACCCTGTCACTATATCTCATCAATAATGGATTTGAGAAAGGTGCAGTTGACAAAACCTCTTTAAAATCCAGGAATGTGACGATCTCCTCATGGTCCAAATATACGTAGATGATATTATTTTTGGTTCAAATAACCTTGATTTAGGTCAAAACTCTCATCTCATGTAAAGCAAATTTAAAATGAGTATGATTGGAGAAACTAGCTATTTCTTAGGATTTCATGTGAAACAACTTCCTACAGGTATATTTATTAACCAGAAGAAATACAGCAAGGAGGTGCTCAACAAGTTTGGAATGAACACTTCCAAATCATAGTACACCCCCATGAGCACTTCCACACAAATAAGTGCTGATGAAGCTGGAAAAATGGTTGATCAATCACTCTACATGATGCTTATAGGCTCACTTCTGTACCTAACATTCAATAGGCCCGATATCCAATTTACCGTAGGAGTGTGTGCTCGGTATCAGGTAGCACGTAAAGAGTCACACTTGTTCATAGCCAAATGAATTCCTAAGTACGTAAACGGAACAATCAATGTAGGATTGTGGTATCTTAAGGAAGGAGGATTCAGTTTGGTAGGCTACAGCGACTCGGATCTCAGAGGCTATAAGTTGGATAGGAAAAGTACGAGTGGGACTTTTCACTTCCTTGGACCAAGACTTGTGTCATGGTTCAGTAAGAAACAATTAGCCAACTCGCTTTCTACAGCAGAATCAAAATACTATGCTGCTGGAAGTTGTTGTATGCAGATTCTCTGGATGCAACAATAGTTGCACTCCAGGACTAAGCACATTGACATGAAGAATCGTTTCACACAGATTGGCTTGAGCTCTTTTTCGACTCGGTTCTGCTCACACAGATCGAAGCTTCATATTTAATGCTATTCTTCCCACACAGGTCGGAATACGCAAGGATCTTTAGTCCACACAGGGCTAATCATAATCTCAACGGTAAGGGTAGAACAATTCTCAAACACCAGCTTTATCTCGGATGAACAATCATTGTATGCTATGCTATTTGCATTGAGGATTTGTATATTTCTTTGCTTGGATACTGCTGTATGCTCACGAAACATACTTTTTTGTAATCACTAGACTGTCAGAGTGGTCTATCGGAGTTTTCGCGATAACAATAACTTTGTATGTTTAAGTCCTCTGGCTTGGGAGTATTTATAACCTTGGATATGTATCCATTATAAATGAAGCTGTTGTTGGTTGGTGAGATGTTTATGTTTGTCTTCTTTGATTGGCGGCTGCTGAATGTTTGAATCAAAGCATATTGCATTTAATGCTTCAGACATCCTTTCTATCTTTACATTAAATGCTCTTCAGAGCGTTCAGATTTGTCTCTCTCCGGCTGCATTAAATGTTGTCCCATCAGCAATAAATGCTGCTTTAACTATGAATACTCTATGAATAAATAGTGTTTATCTCACAACGGTTTAAAGCTTCTTATGTTCAGCCTGTTGGGTGTGTTTTATTTTTTCCAAGTAAAGCATCTTCAGCCTGTATGTTGTATCTAACGTATTAAGTCTTCTTTGCTGTATGAAATGGGCTCTATAAGATAGAATGTAGAAGATCTATTTGCTGTATGGACGGGCTGTATGAAGAGTTCTAATAGCTTCCATACTTGATAGTATACTGACTTATTTTAGACTACTTTGCTGTATGTTGGCAATTATCAAAACAGGAATGTTTATCCCAACAATTTCCCCCTTTCTAATAATGCCAAAACTCTCTCTAGATGTCTTCATCTAGATACAGAGAGGCTGTCTTCGAGTCTTCTATCGATTGATCTGATCTTCAATACTTAGTCTAGAAATATGAACTACTTGCAGGCAAATTAAAGGAATGAAAAATCCTAAATGACTGTGTATTACAACTGAACTTATGATTGACGCGTAGGCTCAATCTTACAGTGTGGTCTAGGTTGAATACAACTTAGTCTATGAACTGTTCGCAGATCATTTCTTACAGCTTTAAGACATAACAAGTTTAGACTTGTTCAAATATAGCAAAAGCTTCGTAAACAAATAGTAAAATAATAAGCATAGATTACGAGCTGTAATCTTTCAAGAAAACAAATTTTAATGATAATCAGGGAAAAATTACAAGTTCTTGAAAGAAAAAATGCAAAGCATATACTACATACTGTATTGGTAAGCTGACAGAAGAGACAAGTACAGCAAAAAGGGCAGACAGGCTAACTCCTGTACTAAGAATGTCTCCAAGGCCTTCTGTCAGGATCATTTGGGGTCCCTTTCCACCACTTGACTAAGGAGTCATTGCCTCAATCCCAATAAATGCTTCTTACTTCTGGGGATTGATTAAAGACAAGTATCCAATCTTCAGGGTGGATGATTGGTTCACCTTTTTGATACCTGGACTTCATCATCATTTGCAGAGGGAGCCTTCCTTCCGCTAACAGCCTCGAGAATTCATTTGCGGAATCCTGCAATGTCTTGAATTTGTTGAACAGTGAAAACCCCCTGATGAGCATACAAAAGTATCTCATCAGTTCATTTTTCTTTGAGTTATTCAGATCATCGAAGGCTGTCGGTTAGTGGGTAACATGATCTCGGATGGCTTTCACACATTGTTCTTCCAAGGAAATTTGGAATCCTGGAACTCAGGTCGAAAGCCAGATACCCTATATCCTCTTGAATCTTGACTAGACCCGGGTGAGGCCAGTCTACCAATAGCAGCAGCAACACTATCTTCCAGTGCTGCTCCATCTCTATCTCTCTCTCTTTCTACTCTCCATATCTGGCTTGCCTCTCTGGCTTCTTCCCCCTTTTTGGCATCATCAATTTCTGATACCTTGGTATGAATCTCCTGTAAGAGATTCATAGTTTCATCTTGTTTGGTCATCAGATTATTGATTTTCTCAACCAGAGTACGGAGCACCAGATACATATAGTCTATCTTGCTATCATGATCAGTTAGTCTGGTTCAGGTCACTTTAAGGGCAACAATAGTTTTGGCCTCAGCAATCCTGAGCTTTTCTTGTTCTTGCCTTAGGATTTTCTCCTGATGCTGCTTGAGTTGATTGAGCGCTTGCCACAATGTATTAGGCATTAGGCGAAATGCGTCCTCAACATTGTTGATTGCAGATTTCAGTTTAGGGAGCACATCCTGGGTAGTCTCTCTCATCCAATCGAGTTCTTTCCCAACGTCATATAGTGCCTTCACAACATCTTGAAAGAACACTATCTGTCGGCTGATGGCATGAAGTTGCTCGATATGGGCTTTGGTGCGTGGGGAGCCAGGGTGCACGATCTTGTAATCCTATGGTTCTCCAAGTTGGCGAAGAACCACATTATGATGGGGTTATCGTGGTCTATCATTCGATAAGAAACCATCATCGGAATCTGATTTGGAGTTTTCGGAGGTGGGAGATGCAGGAGCATCTGGAGCGGGCTCTTCGGAAGTAGGAGCTTCATAAGCGGGATCTTTGAAAGAAGGTGCATCAAATTTAGTTCCAGGGACAGGAGGGACTGATTCCTCCTGTTTAGTTTGTTCGTTAGTAGTCGGAACTACAGGAGGGACTGAATCCTCCTGCCGACTTTCAGCTTCTGCCTGATCTGGAAGAGGGACTAAATCCTCTTTGGGATGATGCAGGCGGTATATTCGTGTAGCGATAGGCTGGGCAACCTGTGGGGGAGCAACTTGCTCTTGAGTGGTGACAGGAGGGACTGATTCCTCCTGTTGTTAGTCGCGAGCAGCTTCCTATTGCAGGAGAGGGGACTATTGTATGTCAGATGTCCCCTGACCCTATTGGTTATGAAGTTTGGCCATCTCACCTCCCCTGGCCTCTTCACGGATGATCCACATACCGGCCTGTAGGGCATCATCATCATCGTCCGAGTCAGGGTCGGAGTGGTGGCTGTTCGATGGAGCTTTATCATCGCACTGTGACTTCCCTTTCAGTCTAGCCTTTCCTTTTGCCTTGAAATAGTCAGAGATTATCTCATGTCAAAAGTGATCCTCCCAACGGATCAAGACCTCGACGCTCTGGGTGTCCGTGACCTCCAGAGCAAATAATTCCTCGTCCTTCCAGTCGGCCCAGTTGTATGGGGTGTCATATGGGGTGACCCTATAGTACTTCCATATTTTGAAGCATTCGTACGCTTGCTCGATTTGTACCTGAAGGAGAATATTATTTATTATTTCGGATGGGTAGGGACTTCGTACAGTAGTTGGCTCTACCGTCCGGATGAGATCCTCAACAGGTATGGGAGCCTATTTTGGAGAGGGATCCCGAACAGGGGATGGCACCCAGTGGAGAGAGGGATCCTGTACAAGGGTGGGCACCCTGTCAGGAGTTGCGGCTTTTGGCTTCGAGGGGATAGCCGACTCACCAGAACCCTCCATCTTGGCAAGCAGTTGATCATCCGTAATCGCCGCCACAGGCTCGGGATCTACTGTTTTTGCAGCAACTGTTTCTTCCATAGGGGTTGCGCCCTGTGAGATAGATTCAGTGATAGGAGTAGAGGTGGCCTCTACAGTAACCGCTGGAGGTACTGTTGGCTCATATTTGGAAGACTTCTTGGCCATCTTCTTCTTCTTCTCGACATCATGAGGTGATCGGCGGTCAGAGACACTTGGTTTCCTCATTATCTCCTCGCTCGAGATCCACACAGTGACGTCCCTTGGGTCACTCGAGATAGGCATGCTTTGAGGGTGCGGCCTCTTAGCAATCAGGGGTGACTTGATGAACATTGTGGAATTCATCCCACCAATGAACTTTCTGGGGCCAATCTTCTTAGAATTCTCAGATTATTTAACTCCATAGTTAGTGAGGATGTAGTTGAGAATGAGGCTGAATGATTTCTTTGCAGTCTCAGGTTTGGCAGCCTCCTCCCGAATCCTCTTCAACAAAATTTGGCACAAGTTAACCTTTTCTCCGGACATGTTGGATATCATCATCCTGAATTTATGGTTAGTGCACATCTCGAAAGCTCCTGTCCGGTTCTCAACAACCCGACAACTGAAGTCATGAAGGTTGACATAGGGCAGGCAAAAAATCTTCTTATGGCATGAGGGGTGAACGTGTTGTGCATTCTCATCACCGGTGAACAACCTCCAGTAGGCTGCCAACAACTTCTCCAACCCGAAGGTCTCTAATTATTCCATTTTAGGCCACCAGACGGCAGCATGCAAAGTTTTCCAACAAATCTCTGTTCAGAGAAACCTCAATCCATTACAGTTGCAGAGATCTCAGAAATTTCTCCTTTTTTTCTCTTAGACAAGTATTTGAACGAGATGTCAAAATAGAATTCTTCCACTATATGTGTTGGGATTCAGAGGCCTGGCGGAAGTGGTAAAACAAAAATTAATTCGATCCGAATCCCTACGAGGATCGATCGAGCTACGTATATACGAATATATAAACGAAAAGCAGGAGTTGTAAGAAACTAACCCTCGAAGTCCGTTGATTAAATGGTAACCTTCTCTTGAGCTATTCCCCAAGCTTTGCTTGATCTCTATGAATCCAATACGCTCCAATCCCTTGAATGATCCAACGCCGAAAGCACCGCGTCTCTACTTGCCACGCGCTGGAAAAACAACCTGAATGACAACACCCAATTAACCTCTAAGGTTACGGCTGGAATCAAGTGATGAAGCTTTTGATTGTAACACTCAAGTGTTTTAATGTTTGATCTCTCAATATTTTTTGATGTTTCTCTAAGAACAATCAAGAGTTATTGAAGAAGAAGAAGATGACTTAGAGAAAAATGGTCTCTCTCTCTCTCTCTCTCTCTCTCTCTCTCTCTCTATATATATATATATATATATATATATATATATATATATATCTTACGGCTCATTATATGAAAGGAGAAGTGAGGAATAGTCTTATAATGAGATTGTCTTCTCCTTCATTCTTTATTCACCTCCAACCAACCTACAACTCATCCACATGAGAAGTCAACCCACAAGTCCTTGTCTATCATTTAAAAATGAAAACAAAAGACAAGATGAAGTTAGGTAGAAGGGGGAGGACGGCCAAGATGAAAAGTCGGACGAGTTCGATTCGTTTCGGACTCCTGTGAGTTCAAATAGATAAACTCTGATTTCGTTCTGATGTATTTATATCGATTAATTAATCCAATTAATTAATCATATCAAATACTTACTGACATAATTAATTTCTCCAAGAAATAATTATATTCATGAATTAAATTAATCACCCGGTAATTTATTTAATTAATTTGTCCGTAAATTAATTTATCCAATAAATCAATTTAGACATCCAATGTCCCAAATTAGATATCCAATATCTAATATTCATAATGAGAGAATTAGCTTGGTTCATTCCGTCATCAATCCTATTGCACGACTCGATAGGTCCGTCTCAGTCAGCAATGGGAGGAACCAAAGAGTAGTAGCACCACCTAGCCAGCCTGGTGGCCTACACTGTACCCCAACTGAGAACGAATGATTGGGATCATTCAAGAACCATTCTGTCGTGAATACCAGTATACGTATAAACCCTTCTTTCAAAAGTCCCGATCAAGGTATAGGGTCATGGTCAGTCAAACCCTATATGTACTTGATGCTATGCATGCGTTAATGCAAAATAAGATCATTGAGCTCTCGTGTATCCAATACAACTAGCTCCAATTCTTTGGCCAAAGACTTATGATCTCATCTGCCAATAACCGCATAGGACATATAACCCGTTCACTAATGGGAGAAAGAATTCTATCTTGGTATTCAGTAGGACCTGCTACTTGCCCGTTAAGATGCACGTCGAGGTTGACCCCCACCTCCCGGTTTATAGGGTCGAACTACTCTAATGAAAATCTTAATGTCACAAGCACATCCCTACTAAATCCTCAAGTCAAAGGTTCACGAATACCTATCACAACCTTTCGATTCCGTCATTGAATGTCCCGGAGTGAAATCCGTGTGACGAATCGAGGGTGAGTCGGTTCGAGTATACTAATCCAATTAGCATACCTATAACGTTTGCTCCCACTAACCATTAGTGTTCGACAGGCACTCCCCATGTCAAAAAACATGTCATACGAGTCTTCACATAAACTTAACGGCCAGTCAAGTTTCATCAACTTGCGAACGATTAAGTATTTGAGCTATAAACCTTTCCAGTGCCGACCCCCTTATCAAATAAGGAGTGGGACGTTTTGCTCTCAAATACATGGACTAGTTTCTATATGTATATTTACGAGTTAGGAATGCCAGTAACTGCCAGTAAATAAAGAAACATCCATTGCCTTATATTAATGATTTACATAATTACAAGTACAATGCCCTCACTCAACATCCTCTGAGTGGAATTCGAGGTCATAATCCTAATGATCTCCCACTTGCACTCAATGCCACACACTATGGTATCTAATAGCCATGTTCTCCAGATGAAGCTCTAAGCTAATCTGAGAAAGTGGCTTGGTCAGTGGATCAGCGACGTAGTCGGCTGACTCAACTCTATGCAGCACAATGTATCTCTTTGCGAACGAATTCTCTTACAAGATGATACTCTCTCTCAATATGTTTTGTACTATTATGAAACCTCGGCTCCTAGGCCTGTGCTACCGCTCTGGCAGCGCACCACAAGGTGTCATGTGAAGTTTACCCAGTAACTTCTTAATTCTTCCTTTGGAGGCCTCCGAGGCCGCTTTATACTCAGCCTAATAGGTGGACCCAGCCGTCGCACTATACTTGGCACTATGCCAAGATACTGCTCCTACATTAATAGTAAATGTAGACAGAAGTAGACATAGAATCGTCTTTCTGTCCTTGGAAGTCCAATACAGTGAATCCCATCACATTCAGTTCTCCACCGCTATATATAAGTGTTGACGCAAAAAGTATTTTGATGATAATTTCATTCAACACATTTAAATAGATCTCAGCACGAATGGACTTAGCGCACGCTACCTCTACCAGAGTAGCGCACGCTATCGAGGATTATATACAGCCAAGTCAAAATCAGCTGCAGTCGAGTGAAGTTACCTGATGGCACGCAAAGGTCATAATATCAGCGCACGCTAAACTGTTAGTTTTAGTGCACGCTATCCTATCAATGTAATGCATGCTATCGCATATTAGTCAGAGGATAGTAAGGTCTGGAAAGAAAAAGGAAAAAGGACTTGCGCATGCTACGGACGCTCATCTACGTACGCTATCATGAGGACTTAGCGCACGTTACTCTTCATGTCTTGTGCACGCTACCGGATAACATGGTTAGTAGTCCAGTAGCCACTGGACTCAAAATGAAAAGGCATTTACGTACGCTACACAGGGTAACGTACGTTACTGAGGAAAGCATATAGCGCACGCTACAATATATACATTAGCGCACGCTAAATCAGTCAACAATTTACCGTTGGATTTTCTAACATTGAAAAGGCAGGAGTCAAAGAAGATCCGTGAAATCTGGAAAAGCTGGAATTAAATATTACTAGCGTACGCTATGCATAATTGCTAGCGCACTGTCACGGCCGACAGTCGACGACGAGACATGTGTGCACAGACGGTCGCACAGGGTGCCGAGGGACCGGCACGAGCAGGACGCCAAGGATGGCATCGGGCTGCATGTGGATATTTAGCCTTCCGGACGGCGTGATCGGACGGAGAATCACGCAAGGAAATTATGGGAGGAGCACGGACGCCGCTGTGGGAAGCGGATTGCCCAAGGGGCATTACGGACGGGACATGTCCGGCAGCGCAGGGGACGCGTGCAAGGCCGGACGAGCAGCAGTCATGTGGGACAAGGCATGACGGGACAAGGATGAGTCGGGGAACAAGACTCGAGCTGGGCGGCCGGACGCGGGCGTGGGATGCCGGGCGCAGCCGACGTGCGCGGGCGCGCGCGCGCGAGGTGCGAGAGAGACCCTCTCCCCTATAATAGGCTTAGACGGAAAAAGCCTTGTGGGGACAGTGGACATTGAAAAGCTGAGGAGTCACTCAGCAGGGAAGACTCGACCAGAAGCAGCTAGAAGCGGACCGACATGGTCCAGGAGGTTTGGGAAGAGTCTAGAACATTGCAGAGACGGACCGAGATGGTCAGGACGGTGCGGGCCGGGAATGGCCGATGCGGGCCAGGACGGACAGAGACGGGCCAGGTGCGCCCGGAATAGAAGAGAAGCCTCTAGGAAACTCCTATAAGGATGTAGTGCTGGAATGATATAGAGTATTCTAGATGATTGTATGTCTTGTACTTGTAGAATACTCTAGACTTGTATTTGTAAGCCTTGTATGTAGACTTGTGTGGATGATTCTAGAGATAAGTTCTAGAATAGTGTTGTTGCCCAAAATATTTATCCAAAGATTAAATACTGATGGAATGAACGGATAACAAACAACAATTTGCGGGAGCAGTTCCGAGAGAATATGAATTACACAAGATTTGTCGGGTTTGTTAGGCCCAGGCTTGAATGCTCTCGCGAGATGTTATTAATACAAATATTCGTGGATACAAGTATTAATGTGAGAATCTAAGTACAATGAGTGTAAAAAGACTCTGTTAATCCGGCTCTTGAGCGAAGCTCGGTGTTCTTCGTCCCTGCCGATCGTCTTCTTGATGAGAGAGGCCGAGAGAAGAAAGTACCGAAAGATAGCTACTGCCAAGAGTTGGAGATAGCCAAGTGCTGTGTGAAATCTCGTGGGAAATGAAGTTCTGAAGCCTTTTGGTGTTATGTGCTGAAATCGCGATAATGCCAGGAGGTTGGCCGAGTGCAGGGAGCCTGCTATATATAGGGGCTGAGGCGCCTTGTCTTCTGGCGGGCGATCGTCTTCCGGCCATTATAATAATGGGGCGATCGTCTGCCGGCCAATATTATAATGGGGCGATCACACGGGCTGTCGGCCTAAAGTCCAAGGTAGATCTTTGGCGGCCAGTATGCGGTCAATGAGGAGCCACGCGTCAGATCAACTGTCACATGCGGTCCTACTGACAACTTTCGGCGGGCTTGTCGGCTGGTGGACGGATGCTGACAGGCTGTGGTCAACGATCTGTGATATGCAGATCTTGTCTTGGCTCTGCACGTGGGCTCAGTCCTGAGGCTCGGCCTTTGCCGACTGGATGACTATCGGCATGAGGCGGTCGTCTCTAACTGGTCACTGAGGGTCGGCATCGGCCAGTTGCTAAGGGTCGGCATCGGTCGGTCACCAAGGGTCGGTCGGCAAGTGCCGAGAGATGATCGTCTGGTCATCGGCCACCAGGAGTCGGTCGCCAAGTACCGAGAGATGATCGTATTAGATGTCGATCGCTCGGCACCGGGACTTGTCCTGGGACCTTCGGTTGGCTGATTTATCTTATTTTAGGGCTAAGGCTAAGCGCTTTGGTTCTTTGGTCGGCGATTACGCCTCATTTGCTCGGCAATGGCTAGGTCGCCCGATCTCCGAGGCGATCACCGGTCGGAGAGTATAATTCTCGACACAACAATTGCCCCCCAGATTGCTCCGATGTTGAAGACATGGGGCGAGGTGGTTCTTGCTGGCGATCGTGGAAGATGAGGACGGGCGATCTTTTTGAGCTGACTTAGGATTCGGACTTGGGCTATCATGTCGATTGGCTAGCTATCTATCGGTTCTTGTACCTGCAAAAAACAACATTGGCCGATCCCTCGTAGAAACTTGATTGTTTCGTCGCTGAGGAACCGTGCACAGTCTCGAAGTTCGATGGATCGACTCCATGACCGTGTCTTGGTGCGCGAAGACATTGAGTGTCTCGTGACTCATTTTATTGTGAGGGTCCTCTGTTAGGCTGCGCCACGCCTCGTATTTAAACGAAGGGCGTGCGGTCTCGGTCTAGAGGAGTCCTTGCGCGGGGGAGAATCGGATGATTCAACTCCACGCCCGCGGCTTGTTTAGCTCTGCTTCCACCTCGGCCTGCCATGGAGATGGCGAACCTCGACGGTTTACGTTGAGACGGGGGTAGTGGCACGTCGCATTATCCGGGTTCACCATGTTAGATGATGATCCTTTGAGGGCAGGCGATCATGTCCACTGATTAATTTTGGAGGGCCCTCAGACTACGCCGGCCTCGTATTTAAACGAAGGGCGGGCGATCTTGGCCCGAAGGGACCTTGCATGGCCGAAGCAGCCGGTTCCATCGACTACCAGGACCATGGCTTTATGATGTGTGGTGGAGGCTGTTGGTTACCAAATCGGATATTGCGCCGTTTGTGCAGACGCGTAAATAAATTGCGGAATATAAATCACACAAGGATTTATAGAGGTTCGGCTATTAACGAAGCCTACGTCCTCTCTCGATGTATCTTTTTCTTAGGCTTAAGATCAAAACCTCTACGCCTCTCTTCTATCGGTCGAGGGATTACCGTTACAAGCTCGTCTTCTATCGGTCCGAGTAAAACCGTTTTTCCTTTTCTATTGGATAAGGAATCAACCACTCTAGCTTTCTATGGGTACTAGATAAACCTCACTTAGATATCGATTGCGATTCTAACAATGCCGGATACTTGATCCTAATAGCACTGAATCCAATCGTATCTTTTCTTTTACCTCTCGTCTATAATGTTGAATGTATAAACACTCAAACTAACAATATAAGCTCAATATTACAACAACAATGTAAGTATATGATTCTCAGATGTATATCTCGTTTGCTTGAAGTTGTTGTTCTCAAACAATACCATAGGGATGGTATTTATAGGCATTTCCCATAAACTAGTCGTTGCTGGCTGTTTTGACTTGCTAGCGTGCGCTAGCCTTACTCTGGTAGCGTGCGCTAATATCTTAGCGTGCCTGTAGCGTGCGCTAGACTATTCCCAGTTTCAGTCCAGTAGCTTAATTTCTTCTTTAGCGTACGTTATGCCTTCTGCCTTACGTACGTAACCTTCTTGTATTAGCATGCGTTAATAACACATTGTAGCGTGCGCTAATCCAATATATCCATTGCATGGATTGTCAAAGTATCCGTTTGATATGCTGAATTTGACCTGCTTTTCCCAACGTTCTGATTGACTTGATTCAAACTTCTTAGCGTGCGCTATTCATACTTTGTAGCGTGCGCTAATGCTGACTTCATTGCATACGTTATTCTGTGTTTGAATTCCTTCACAACGGTAACAAGGCTCGATAGCGTGCGTTAATGATACCATGTAGCGTGCGCTATCCCATCAGCTGACTTCACTTCAGCTTACTTCGAAACTTGGCTGATATGCAGTTGACTCCTCCTTAGCGTGCGCTAACATGTATGCTTTAGCGTGCGCTAATTAAGTCCAGATTGCAACTTTTTGCGTCTTCGTCTGCTTCGTCGTTTTGCTTCACCTCGATGTTGTTTTGTTGTTTAGCAACTTTAATCATCAAAACATAAATTAAATAATGTGTGGAATAAATATTCCAACAATCTCCCCCTTTTTGATGATTACAAAACAACTCTTGAATTGGATAACCTGTAAAAATAATATATGTATATTTCTACGAATCAAAGTTTTCGGCTTTGATCGTTTCGTTAGTTTCTCCAATCCTCTTTTCTTTTCGACATCTCCTTTATTTTTCAACTACGTCGTTTTTCATTTTTCAACTCCCCCTATTTGTATGCTTTATTTTTCTTTTCGACTTCTTCGATTTTTCTCATTTTTATCTCAATTCATCTCCTTCTCCTTTTTATCTCAATTCATGTTTTTCTCCCCCTTTTTGTCTTCATCAAAAAGTAAAAAATATAGAGTATATCGAAATATAAATATGCATGATACAAACGAATATGCATTAATAAGCAAAAATACTCCCCCTGAAAAAAGATACTCCTTCTCCCCCTTTGTAAAATATCACAATTTAATTTTTGGGGATCCAACCAATAGTTGGTTTTTCTTTTGAAACATAGACGATGTTTGAAACGTTTGTTCCTTTAGGAACCCAAATCTTTTTAATTTTTATCGTCCGGCGTTGGCTTTTACAGTTAGAAATATGATGCCCAATTTTCAAACATTTTTCACATCGGGGTATTTTGAAATTGCCGGATTCGTTTTTCGAATGTGGTTTGAATCCCAACCCCTCTTTATTTAAAGTATATTTTTGAACACATAATATTTGTTCAAATTTATCGTTGCCGTACGAGAATTTCTTTGTCAAAATTTTTAGTTCATCTTGAACTTTTAAAAGATCATTTTTCAAAATATTTTCATTTTCAAGGCATTTCGAATGATCAATTTCGACAAATTTCCCTTTTTCAAGTATTTTGGAATTTTCAATTTCCAAAGTTTTAAATTTAGACTTGAGGGATTTAATTTCATTTAAAGAATTTTGATAGTCCGTATGTAATAACTCGAATGCTTCAAAGAGTTCGTCGTAGGAGTTACTTACTTGGCTTTCGACGTCGCTATCGTCGAATGAACTCCGGGCCATGAGAGCGAGATTATTTTGTTCAAGAAAATTTTCATCGGGATCTTCGTCGCTCCATGTTGCGATTAGAACCTCCTTTTGCTTTACACGACAGTTTTTAGCAAAGTGGCCTGGTTTGCCACATAATCGACAAGTGTTGTCTGGTTTCTTCGATTCCCCCGCTTGAATATCCTTCTTTCTCCGGTTTAATAAGTGTTGGAACTTATTAATATTTTTGGCATAATATGCCATTTCTTCATCACTTTCGTCCACCGGGATTTCTTCTTTCTTTTTCGACATTTTAGCCTTGAAGGCTATCGACCTCTCCTTCGGTTTCGGTTTGGCATTCCGAGATTTTAGGACAATCTCGTAGTTGATAAGAGAACCAACGAGAGCACTAAAATCGAGAGTATTTAAATCTTTTGATTCCATTATTGCCGTAACCATACCGTCCCATTCTCGAGGTAGTGATCGGAGAATTTTCTTTACTTTCCCACTACTCGAAAGTGGTTTTCCAAAACATGCTAATCCATTAGTGATGACCGAGAATCGGTCGAGCATAATCGAGATAGATTCGTCGTCCTTCATTTGGAATAATTCATAATCGTGAAGGAGCATGTTTATCTTCGTCTCTTTGACTTGAGACGTACCTTCGTGTGTTACCTCAAGCATTTTCCAGATTTCTTTGGCACTATCACACATTGATATCCGGTTGTGTTCTTCCGAATTTAAGGCACAATAAAGAAGTTGAGTTGCCTTACAATTGAAATGGTCGTTTTTCCAATCGGAGTCGTCATATTCTTCAAAATTTTTAAGCGTACCGTTGGAATTCATTGGAATTTTTGGACCAAGACAAATCACCTTCCAAAGTTCGATGTCGTAAGCTCGAATGAATATCGACATCTTCTTCTTCCAAGTCGTGAAGTTCACGCCATCAAAAAATGGTGGTCGGTTGAGAGCAAGACCTTCGACTGGAGCTATTTGAAATGCCATTTTTGATCTTTTTCTCCTCGGATGTTAAGCCGCGTAAAGGAGTACCTCTCCGATACCAATTGTTGGTTACCAAATCGGATATTGCGCCGTTTGTGCAGAAGCGTAAATAAATTGCGGAATATAAATCACACAAGGATTTATAGAGGTTCGGCTATTAACAAAGCCTACGTCCTCTCTCGATGTATCTTTTTCTTAGGCTTAAGATCAAAACCTCTACGCCCCTCTTCTATCGGTCGAGGGATTACCGTTACAAGCTCGTCTTCTATCGGTCCGAGTAAAACCGTTTTTCCTTTTCTATTAGATAAGGAATCAACCACTCTAGCTTTCTATGGGTACTAGATAAACCTCACTTAGATATCGATTGCGATTCTAACAATGCCGGATACTTGATCCTAATAGCACCGAATCCAATCGTACCTTTTCTTTTACCTCTCGTGTATAATGTTGAATGTATAAACACTCAAACTAACAATATAAGCTCAATATTACAACAACAATGTAAGTATATGATTCTCAGATGTATATCTCGTTTGCTTGAAGTTGTTGTTCTCAAACAATACCATAGGGATGGTATTTATAGGCATTTCCCATAAACTAGCCGTTGCTGGCTGTTTTGACTTGCTAGCGTGCGCTAGCCTTACTCTGGTAGCGTGCGCTAATATCTTAGCGTGCCTGTAGCGTGCGCTAGAATGTTCCCAGTGTCAGTCCAGTAGCTTCGTTTCTTCTTTAGCGTACGATATGCCTTCTTCCTTACGTACGTAACCTTCTTGTATTAGCGTGCATTAATAACACATTGTAGCGTGCGCTAATCCAATATATCCGTTGCATGGATTGTCAAAGTATCCGTTTGATATGCTGACTTTGACACCTTTTCCCAAGCGTTGATTGACTTGATTCAAACTTCTTAGCGTGCGCTATTCATACTTTGTAGCGTGCGCTAATGCTGACTTCATTGCATACGTTATTCTGTGTTTGAATTCCTTCACAACGGTAACAAGGCTCGATAGCGTGCGTTAATGATACCATGTAGCGTGCGCTATCCCATCAGCTGACTTCACTTCAGCTTACTTCGAAACTTGGCTGATATGCAGTTGACTCCTCGTTAGCATGCGCTAACATGTATGCTTTAGCATGCGCTAATTCAATCCAGATTGCAACTTTTTGCGTCTTCGTCTTCTTCGTCGTTTTGCTTCGCCTCGATGTTGTTTTGTTGTTTAGCAACTTTAATCATCAAAACACAAATTAAATAATGAGTGGAATAAATATTCCAACAGAGGCGATCGCGAGCCTTAGTCCGTCATGTTAAATGGTGGACTGTAGATGGCGAGCGAGTCCTCCGGGTTCGGTGATGTAGCTTGATAATGGCGATCGGGCTGGAAGACTGGAGATCATCGCTCGGGTGCCGATCACTTTATTCGTAGGTCGATATCGGCGATCGGGCGGGAGATCGTCGTTCGGGCGCCGATCGCGCTGCTCACAGGCTAAGAAGAAACCTTTGCCTGGCCAGAAAATCTGCGGATCTAGCGCGGAAGGTCTCATAGGTCGTGGGTTGGCTCTTCGTAAGATGCCTGAACATAGGCGAAAAGCCATTGAATCCTGCTAGGACCGAGTGGAGGGCGATCTCATCGCTTACGGGCTCCCCGTTGAGGATGACCTCGTCCACTCGATCGATGTAGTCCGAGTCGGACTCTTCTTCTCCCTGCTTGATTTGCATCATGCGAAGGGGACCTTCCGGCCGAGCGACCCTGGTGGCAAAGTACGCTGTGAAGATGTTCGCCAGCTCGTTAAAGGAGCCAATGGACCGAGGTGGCAATGAGGTGTACCACCGGTAGGCGAGGTCGTCCAACGTCATAGGGAACATTCGGCACCTGGTCGCGTCTGATGCCCCACACTCGGTCATGTAGATGTTGAACTTGCTCAGATGCATTTCGGGGTCTGATCTCCCCTCGTACAAAGGTGTTTGCGGAGGAGCGATCTTGTGCTGCACGGGGGCGAGCTCGATGTCGATCGCGAGGGGCTCGCTCAGCTCGGCGATCGTCTTCTTGGCGCCTGCCCCGGATTCCAGGAGCGCCTTCATGTCATCGAGCTGACGTTGCATTGCGGCCATCACCGTGGATCGGTCGCTTGCGGATCGGCTTTGGGAGCGGGAGCCGAGGCGATCGTGTACCGATCTCCGGACTCCGCTGCTGCCGACCTCGGCTATTTGGCGAGGGGGAGCCAGACGGCTGAGCTGCCTTCTGGGAATCGGGTAGGCCGAGCTCCTGGTGACGGACTCAAACTCCGTTTTCTCATAGCTGGGGCCGGACTGCCCCGGTCGCCAAGACGGGTCACTGCCCAGGCGATCGAAGACAGAGGTGCCCCGGCTGGCGAGCGCCTCTCCTTGCAGATGAGAGCCTCCTGGTGATCGCTCGGCCAGTAACGCCTTGAGCTTCCATTTGGACTTCCGGCGGACGGCCGAGGGGGTGATAGCAGGAGGCGCGTCGAGAGCACTCCGTCGCTCCTGTAGGACGGCCATGGCCTCATCGATCTGTTCCTTGGTTCGGAGCTGATCGAGCGAGAGGCTTGGGTCAGACCTCAGGGGCGGGATCGAGCGTCTCTGACCGCGGCGGCTACCTTCCGCCATCGGCTGTGGCTCGGACTGTGAAGGGACGAGGCATCTGGCGGGTTGGCCGGCGGCTTTCTTCGATGCGGAGGCGGAATACATGATTTCTGAAAGATTTCTTTGAAGCGCAGTGAGTGTCACTTCAAGTATATGCCCCGAGAACAGTGAGTGTTCTTCGGGACGGTAGGAATAAAAATTTGAGGGTTAGATGTCCCTTCCTCTAGCGCCAATTGTTGTTGCCCAAAATATTTATCCGAAGATTAAATACTGCTGGAATAAACGGACAACAAACAACAATTTGCGGGAGCACTTCCGAGAGAATATGAATTACACAAGATTTGCCGGGTTTGTTAGGCCCGGGCTTGAATGCTCTCGCGAGATGTTATTAATACAAATATTCGTGGATACAAGTATTAATGTGAGAATCTAAGTACAATGAGTGTAAAAAGACTCTGTTAATCCGGCTCTTGAGCGAAGCTCGGTGTTCTTCGTCCCTGCCGATCGTCTTCTTGATGAGAGAGGCCGAGAGAAGAAAGTACCGAAAGATAGCTACTGCCAAGAGTTGGAGATAGCCAAGTGCTGTGTGAAATCTCGTGGGAAATGAAGTTCTGAAGCCTTTTGGTGTTATGTGCTGAAATCGCGATAATGCCAGGAGGTTGGCCAAGTGCAGGGAGCCTGCTATATATAGGGGCTGAGGCGCCTTGTCTTCTGGCGGGCGATCGTCTTCCGGCCATTATAATAATGGGGCGATTGTCTGCCGGCCAATATTATAATGGGGCGATCACACGGGATGTCAGCCTAAAGTCCAAGGTAGATCTTTGGCGGCCGGTATGCGGTCCAATGAGGAGCCAAAGACGCGTCCGAGTCAACTGTCACATGCGGTCCCTGACAACTTTCAGCGGGCTTGTCGGGTGGTGGGACGGATCTTGTCAACGATCCGTGATATGCGGATCTTGTCTTGGCTCTGCACGTGGGCTCAGTCCTGAGGCTCGGCCTTTGCCGACTGGATGACTATCGGCATGAGGCGGTCGTCTCTAACTGGTCACTGAGGGTCGGCATCGGCCAGTTGCTGAGGGTCGGCATCGGTCGGTCACCAAGGGTCGGTCGGCAAGTGCCGAGAGATGATCGTCTGGTCGTCGGCCACCAGGAGTCGGTTGCCAAGTACCGAGAGACGATCGTATTAGATGTCGATCGCTCGGCACCGGGACTTATCCTGGGACCTTCGGTTGGCCGATTTATCTTGACTGCCGGGCTAAGGCTAGGCCGCCTGGTCGGCAGTTCTGTCTCGGCTGCTCGGCAATGGCTAGGTCGCCCGATCTCCGAGGCGATCGCCGGTCGGAGAGTATAATTCTCGACACAACAAATAGGATAGAAGTATGTGGATTGTATAGTATGTTCTAGAGTCCTCCAAATGAGGAGGTGGAGTAGAAGGTTCTAGGTTCTTAGGAGTAGTATAAATAGGTGAGGACTGGCTCATTTGCAACCAACCCTCAAAGACTCAACATTCTTGTACTTGTAAAGTGTTTGTGAAATAGTGAAGTGTTTTACTCTCAACTCCCAAGTGTTTAAACCCCTTCTTACACACTTAGAAACCGAGTGAGTTAGGCTTACTAGCTAGATCGAGGCAATTCTAGTTTAGTGCCGCACGGGTCCGAGGAGCTTTCGAGTGCTCAAACCCAACCCCGTGACAAGTGGTATCGGAACCACGCTAGTGGTTCAAGGAACTTCCGCAGTGAGACGTTGCTGAGAGGTATTGTGCAAGGAGGACCGATGGAGACTACGTCCAGCGTCACCAAAGTTCAACCCGGCTAGGAGAAGGACAAGTCCAGGAAAGGGTCTAGGGACAAGTCCGTGGAAAGAGGTGTTGCCATGGAAGCACGAGTGGCTGGGCTGGAGGAAACCATGGGCAAGCACGAGGATGATCTTGAGGCGTGGAGCAACGTGGCCGATCAGGTGACGGAGATGAGCGAGTCGTTGGAGGAGCTTGAGAATCGGGTGACGGGCACCCTTAATGCGTTGCGACGCGAGTTGTGTGAAGAGATCCTTGAGGCTGTCAGGAAGGAGGTTCGGTCGATGATCGCAGCCTTTCGAGAGGAGATCATAGGGAGGATCGAGACCATCGAAGGAAGGACATCACTGTACGAGTGGGCGATGGCCCACGGCAGGGACCAGCGGGGTGCGGCACCCCATCAAATCAACATTCCCCGGCCGTGTTCGTTCCAAGGATCGCAGAATGGTAGGGAAGTGGACGAATTCATGTGGAACATGGAGCGTTACTTTGGTGCATCGGGGATAGTAGATGATGCGACCAAGTTGCAGACGGCTCCATTCTTCTTAGCAGATGTGGCGCTGCTATGGTGGAGAAGGCGCGAAACAGAGATCGCGTGTGGAACATGTCGGATGGAGACATGGGAGGATTTTAAGGCCGAGTTCAAACCGAAGTTTTACCCAGAGAATGTTGAGTTTGAGGTCCAGGCTAGGTTGAAGGAGTTGACACACAACAAGGCGATCAAGGACTATGTGAAGGAGTTCCAGGAGATCGTGCTGGAGTTGCCTAGCCTTAATGAGCAGGAAGCTTTGTTCGCGTTCGTGGATGGACTAAAACTGTGGGAAAAGTTGGAGGTGCAGAGGGCCAAGGCACAGAACATGTCCGAGGTGATTCCGATAGCGGAGCGGCTAATCGAGTTGAAACCAGTCGGGGAGAGCCGGAAGTCCAGGAGGGACGAGGACGGCATGGGTACGCAGGACAAGTCGTACCAGAATGCGGATAGGGGCGCGAGGATGGCCAGGCCCAAGGACGGCAAGCAGTCAGGGTGGACTCGGACTTGCCATGGGTGCGGGAGTGCAGACCATCTCGTAGCAGTGTGTCCGAAGAAAAAGAAATGCGAGATTTGCTGGAGCACGGAGCATTCGACGAGGCAATGCTCGAAGTTTCCAAGGGTAGCCGCCATGGAGTACACCAAGGCACGGGACAATGCCGAGGGTGATGGGACATCGATGGCGCTTCAGGAGTTGAACTCAGCCATAGAGATGGCATCGCAGGACGGAGCACCGCTTGAGGGAAATCTGTTGTATGCGACGGGCTGATCAATGGGAAACCTGTCAAGGCGTTGGTCGACACAGGGGCTGATTACAACTACATTGACGAGGCTGAAGCACAGAGGTTGGGGCTTCAGGTCATCGAGGGACGGGGCTGGATGAAGTCGAATAATGCACCACCCGTTCGGGTTACAGGAGTCGCCAATGGGGTGCGACTAAAGATTGGCACGTGGGAACCGCGCGTGCACTTCAAGGTGACGAGCATGGATGATCGGGACATCATACTGGACATGGACTTCCTGAAGAAGAACAATGTTGTACGTGTGTGATCAAGCCAAGCTGCAGGAAATACACTTGACCACAGAGCCTTCGAGACAAGCTATGTCGGCACTCAAGTACGTGAGGAAGCTTGAGGAGGAGCCGAGTTACCACCTTGGAGCAGTTCGGTTCATCGAGGGGCTGCAATGTCGACGAGGACGTCGACGAAATGGGTGGGGGAGAATGTCACGGCCGACAGTTGATGACGAGACATGTGTGCGCAGACGGTCGCACAGGGTGCCGAGGGACCGGCACGAGCAGGACGCCAAGGATGGCATCGGGCTGCATGTGGATATTGAGCCTTCAGGACGGCGTGATCGGACGGAGAATCACGCAAGGAAACCGTGGGAGGATCACGGACGCCGTTGTGGGAAGTGGATTGCCCAAGGGGCATTGCAGACGGAACATGTCCGGCAGCGCAGGGGACGCGGGCAAGGCTGGACGAGCAGCAGTCGTGTGGGACAAGGCACGATGGGACAAGGACGAGTCGGGGAACAAGACTCGAGCTGGGCGGCTGGACGCGGGCGTGGGATGCCGGGCGCGGGCGCGCGCGCGCGAGGTGCGAGAGAGACCCTCCCCCCTATAATAGGCTTAGACGGAAAAAGCCTCGTGGGGATAGTGGACATTGAAAAGCTGAGGAGTCACTCAGCAGGGAAGACTCGACCGGAAGCAGCTAGAAGCGGACCGACATGGTCCAGGAGGTTTGGTAAGAGTCTAGAACATTGCAGAGACGGACCGAGATGGTCGGGCCAGTGCAGGCCGGGATGGGCCGATGCGGGCCGGGACGGACAGAGACGGGCCAGGCACCCGAAATGGAAGAGAAGCCTCTAGGAAACTCCTAGAAGGATGTAGTGCTGGAATGATATAGAGTATTCTAGATGATTGTATGTCTTGTACTTGTAGAATACTCTAGACTTGTGTTTGTAAGGCTTGTATGTAGACTTGTGTGGATGATTCTAGAGATAATGTCTAGAATAGGATAGAAGTATGTGGATTGTATAGGATGTTCTAGAATCCTCCAAATGAGGAGGTGGAGTAGAAGGTTCTAGGTTCTTAGGAGTAGTATAAATAGGTGAGGACTGGCTCATTTGCAACCAACCCTCAAAGACTCAACATTCTTGTACTTGTAAAGTGTTTGTGAAATAGTGAAGTATTTTACTCTCAACTCCCAAGTGTTTAAACCCCTTCTTACACACTTAGCAACCGAGTGAGTTAGGCTTACTAGCTAGATCGAGGCAATTCTAGTCTAGTGCCGCACGGGTCCGAGGAGCTTTCGAGTGCTCAAACCCAACCCTGTGACAGCACGCTAAGCTCAAATTTAGCCGTTGGAGAAAGAGATGTTGGGAAGACAAATCAACACTTTCAAAGTCAAGATTGAAGACCTGTTGACCAACCGATAGCGCACGCTAAGAAGGTGTGACTAGCGCACGCTAGCCATACTATTTTACCGTTGGAACAGTTTTGTGACCTTTCAGAAAAGTCAAGTCAGAGATGATTGCGCACTCTAGAAGGTATTATTAGCGCACGCTAATAATACAAATTTCAGTGTTTGAAGAATGGCTGACACCTATAAATACCCATAGGACTTGGGTATCACATACACAACTTCAAGCATTCAAGCATACAAGCATACAAGCAATCAAAGCATACTTGAGCTCAGTTTTATATCTTTTATTGCATTCTAAGTTGTGAGAAGAAAGATACAAAGAGTGAAACACCTTGTAATATTTATGATACTTTGTATTCTTTCATTTGGTTGTAAGTGTTGCATCACTTACACTTGAGCTTTAGAGAAACGAATCAAGAGTCACTAATCCGGTGTTATTAGGATCTTTGGTCCGGCATTGTTAGGATTATACTCCTATATTCATAAGTGAGGATTATCTAGTTCCTATAGAACACTAGATAAACAAAATTTATTTTGAGAGTGGTTGAGCTTGGACCAATAGAAGACAAGCGGTTGTAACGGTTGTGAACTCGGACCGATCAAAGACGAGTCAAGTTTGTGGTTGCTCTTGAGCCAATAGAAAAAGAAGTCGGGGAGAGGACATAGGCAAGTTGCCGAACCTCTATAAATCTTTGAGTCTTTTATTTTCCGCACTATTTTCATTTATTCGCAAGAAAGTTAGTTATTCCGCATTACCACTATTCAACCCCCCTTCTAGTGGTAAATTTATCTCTTCAGTTGGTATCGGAGAGGGTCTCTTTTTAAAGGTTTAACCACCTAAGGGAAAAAGATCTACAAATGGCACTTCTTAGCCAAATCGAAGGAAATGCTCTCAACCGTCCTCCCTTCTTCGACGGTTCCAATTTCATGACATGGAAAAAGAAAATGGCTATCTTCGTTCAAGCCTACGATATTGAAATTTGGAAAGTTATTGCTCTTGGTCCAAATCTTGCAAAGAAAGAGGATGGATCGTTGAAAAAGTTCGACGAATTCAATGACGAGGATTGGAGGAACACTCACATCAACTCCCATGCTACTCAACTTCTCTATTGCGCTCTTAATCCCGAAGAACTCAATAGGATATTGTCCTACGAAAGCGCAAAGGAAATTTGGGAAATTCTCGAAGTCACTCATGAGGGAACCACCCAAGACAAGGAGACCAAAATCAACATGCTACTTCATGACTACGAACTCTTCTCCATGAAAGATGAGGAAACGATCACAAATATGTTGGATCGATTTTCGGCTATAACCAATGGCCTTGCAGCATTTGGAAAGCCTATATCGAGCGGAACAAAGCAAAGAAAATTCTTCGCTCATTGCCATGAGAATGGGATGCCACGGTCACCGCAATCATGGAGTCCAAAGATCTCAACAAACTCAAGTTTAGTGCCCTCATCGGGTCACTCATCAATTATGAGATCATTCTCAAGTCTAGAGGCACCAAACCAAAGCCTTGTGAAAGAGTAGTCGCATTCAATGTTGATAGCGATGTTGAGGAAGATGTTCCCGAAGATGAAGACGACGAGGAACTTGCTCTCTACGCCAAGAACTTTAGAAGGTATAAAAGCCTAATTCAAAAGAGGCGAAGCTTTCTTGGTCGGGATGGCAAGCCGGAGCAAAAGAAGAGTGGCTATGCTCCTATAAAGAAGTTCGACAATAATTGTCGGAAATGTGGTCAAGCCGGTCACTATGCCAAAGAATGCTGAGGATCCTCTTCAAAGCCTCAAATGGAAAGATTCAAAAAGAAGGAGGTCCTAATCGCTTCTTGGAGTGATGACGAGGAGGAGATTTAAAGATCTCTAGACGCGAATCTCGCATTCATGGCACTCGACTCCGAAAGCAATATCGAGGTAAGTTCTAAACTCAATGATGACGAATATGATTCTTTTGATTTTTGTGATTCACAAGAAGTTCATCATGACGATGAGTTGTTAAGTGCGTTTGAATCCTTGAACACGGAGTATGACGAGATGGTTAAATTAAATATATCTTTAAAGAGAAAAATAAAATCTCTAGAACTCAAAAATTCCTCTTTTCAAAACAAAGGCAAAACTATTGAGCTCGACCATACCTTATGCCTTGAAAAGCAAAATGTTTTGAAAATTGAGTTGACGAAAACTCAAAAGTAGCTAAAATATATTTTGAACAAATTTACTCTCGGAAACGAGAAATTCTAAAAGCTTCTATCTATTCAAAAATCCCCTTTGCTAAAACACGGTCTTGGTTTCGATCCATTTAAACGGGAACAATCTCTTATCAACCTTGACAAAATAAAGAAAACCGAAACCGAGAACTCAAAAGATCCTTTCAAACAACGAGTTCATGATGTTAATGTTCGTTCAAAGTTGAGAACCATCAAGGTTAAACAAATATGGGTTCCTAAAGGGACAATTGTTCCAAATGCTATAAGCATAGTTAACTTTGGAGGACCCAAATGGGCTTGGGTACCGAAACAACCGAGAAATTATATTTTTGTAGGTACCGGCACCAAGGAAAAGCAAGTGGTACATTGATAGCAGATGATCAAGGCACATGTGCGGCTCCGAGGACTTATTTGAAGACCTCGAATATCAAGAACAAGGACATGTGACCTTTGGGGATAATCAAAAGGGAAAAATCAAAGGCATCCGTAAAGTCGGTAAGGAACCTTCTCCCTCTATCAACAAAGTATTGTTTGTTGAAGGTTTGCATCATAATCTACTTAACGTTTCACAACTTTGCGATGAAGGTTTTAAAATTATCTTTGAGCAAATCCATTGCACGGCATTTAGAAATAATAAAATTGCATTAATCGGTTTGAGATGTGGAAACATCTATATTGTTGATCTTAATGATAAAAGTTCATTCAATGAAAAATGTCTTATTACTTTGGATGATAATGCATATTTATGGCATCGAAAATTGGGGCATATATCTTTACCTATCATTTCTATTTTATCTAGACACGACCTTGTTCGTGGATTGCCCAAACTCAAGTTTGATAGAAAGCATTTGTGTGAATCATGCATAAAAGGGAAACACACTCGAGAATCTTTTAAACCAAAATTCGTGGTTTCCACTAGTCACGTTCTTGAACTTGTGCACATGGATTTGATTGGACCATCTAGACATGTTAGTTTAAATGGCAAGCTTTACACTTTGGTTATTGTTGATGATTTCTCTCGATTTACTTGAGTTAGATTTTTAGCGCATAAGGATGATGCATTTTCCGAGTTTTCTAAATGGTGTCATTTGGTATCAAATGAGAAAAATCTCTCCATAATCTCTATCCGCACCCATCACGGAGGTGAATTTGATTGCACTCCGTTTGAACTCTTATGTGACAAATACGAGATTAACCATAATTTTTCGGCTCCTAGAACGCCTCAACAAAATGGGGTTGTTGAAAGGAAAAACTGATCTTTGGAAGAAATGTCGAGGACTATGCTTAATGAATACTCTCTTCCACGATACTTTTGGGCCGAAGCAATATTTACGGCATGCTATGTGATTAACCGGGTTCATGTTCGTAGAACTCATCTCAAAACCCCGTATGAATTGTGGAAAGGTAAAACGCAAAATATAGCTTATTTTCATCCTTTTGGTTGCAATGTATTTATCTTAAACAATGGTAAGGATAAGTTGGGCAAGTTTGATGCTAAATCCGACTCCGGAATATTTCTTAGTTATTGTACAAATAGCAAAGCATACCACATTTATAACATTAAAACGAATAAAGTTGAAGAATCCATTCATGTTAAATTCAATGATATGATCTCACCCCCGAGAAAGGTAGAATATTTTGATGATGCAGGTACTTTTCCGGATCCCTCAACCGAAGTGAAGAAAATTCCGAAAATCGAAATGAACACAATTGTTGATTTACCGAAAGATTGGAGGCACATCAAAGACCATCCAAAGGATCTCGTGATTGGAAATATTGAAGACGGTGTTCAAACCCGAAGGATAACTACCGAATTTATGGCTCATTGTGCTTTCGTATCTGAAATAGTTCCCAAGAATATATCCGAGGCTCTTGATGATGAAAGTTGGGTGATGGCAATGCAAGAGGAACTTGTGCAATTCATGCACAATAATGTATGGAATTTAGTTCCCGCTTCTAAAGATAAAAGAATTATCGGAACTAAATGGGTGCACAAAATTAAGAGTGACGAAGACGGTTATCCAATTCGAAATAAATCTCGTTTGGTCGCTCAAGGGTATAATCAAGAGAAAGGTCTTGATTATGATGAAAGTTTTACTCCTTTGGCTCGACTCGAAGCCATCCGTTTGTTATGTGCATTTTCCGCCCACAAAAAGATCAAACTATTTCAAATGGATGTGAAAAGTGCATTCTTGAATGGCTATATTCAAGAAGAAGTCTACGTCAAGCAACCTCCCGGTTTTGAAGATCATCAATTTCCGGATCAAGAAGAAGTATACTCGTTTGCCAAATCTACGTTTGATGACATTGTATTTGGAGCTACTAATGAATCTCTGTGCCAAGATTTCTCTAATCTTATGAAAGGAGAGTTCGAGATGAGTATGATGGGAGAATTAATGTTCTTCCTCGGGCTTCAAATCAAGCAATGTGAAGATGGAATCTTTATCCATCAAATGAAGTACTCAAACGATCTCCTAAAGAAATTCAAAATGGAAAGTAGCAAGGTGATTTCTACGCCAATGTCTTCATCATTAAAGCTTGAAAAAGATGAAAATGGCAAATCCGTAGATCAAAAATTATATCGAGGTATGATCGGATCTTTGCTATATTTGACTGCATCTAGGCCAGACATAATATTTGCTACATGTTTATGTGCTCGATTCCAAGCTAATCCCAAGGAATCACATTTAATTGCTTGTAAATGCATTTTTCGTTACTTAAAAGGGACTATCGGACTAGGTCTATGGTATCCTTCTTGCTTGGATTTTCTCTTGATTGCATATAGTGACGCCGATTTCGGCGGATGTAAAATTGATAAAAAGAGTACTAGTGGTACATGTCATTTTATTAGATCATGTTTAATATCTTGGGGAAGTAAAAAGCAAACCAGTGTAGCATTGGCTACAGCTGACGCCGAATACGTTGCTGCAGGGAGCGCCTGTGCTCAAGTGTTATGGATTAAAAATCAACTCCGCGACTACGACATATATTTTGAAAATACCCCTATTCTATGTGATAATACTAGTGCGATTAATCTGAGTAAAAATCCTGTATTTCATAGTAGAACTAGGTATATAGACATTAGACATCACTTTCTTCGCGATCATGTTCAGAAGAAAGATATCTGTTTAATTTTTGTCGGGACGAAGGACCAACTTGCTGATATTTTTACAAAACCTCTTCCCGAAGAATCATTTAATTCTATTCGTTTACAACTTGGTATGGGACATCTAGACAATTTTTGAAATAAGTTTTCTACTCGAGAAATCAATATCCTTGAATCGTTCCATTCGCTAGCGCGCGCTAGCTTCATTTTTCTTAATGCGCGCTAATTATCGTTTTCGATAGCGTACGCTAATTGTCTATGCCTTGCGTGCGCTAATTAAAACCCTTCATATTCCACATCAGCTACTGGATAGTCAAGTGAGCTTCCTATTTTCACCTAACATATGCTAACCTTTCCTTCCTAGCGTACGCTAATTAAAACAACTCAATCCGCTATATAAACTCCGTACGGCCCAGAAACACTTTCACTCTATCTTAACGTACGCAATCGCAGAAAACCCTTTTCAGCAAAAACCCTAGCCGCAAAATCAACCATCAACTTCTGATTTCTTCCTCAAATCTTCAATTTCTCCCAGATTCATGTCAAGCAAGGGACGCAAAGCCATGAAAAATCCTACAAAAACCTAAAATGCCCTCGCAACGCCGAATACGATGCGACCCGATTTGTCTCATACATCGCATCGAAGGTGTTCTCCGATATTCTTCCTCAGGAACATCTTACCGGTTGTTACTTCTTTAACTTCAGTAGTCTCGAACGAGCAAAGGTCAGTATCCGTGATTTTTTTGAAGCTCTAGGGATAGCGCGGTTTGTTGAGTGCAAGGAAATCGTTTACCCTTCTTGTGTCCGCGAATTTTATGCCAATTTTCATTTGGGAGACTGTTGTGTCGAGAATTATACTCTCCGACCGGCGATCGCCTCAGAGATCGGGCGACCTAGCCATTGCCGAGCAGCCAAGGCAGAACTGCCGACTAGCGACCAGGCGACCTAGCCATAGCCGAGCAGCCCAGATAGATCGGTCGACCGAAGGTCCCAGTGTAATACCCGGCTGTAATTCAGTCATTATCATTCAGTAATTTCATTCGGTGATTGTCACCCAGTGTATATTCACTCGATTATAATCATTCACCAATCATATTCATTCACCGTGTTCACCGTTCGAAAAAACTTCGAGTGGTGTATCGTTATTGTTCATTGTTTCAACTTTCCTCATATGAGTTCGACTTTGTTAGATCACCATTAATTTTTGGTAACTTCAAAAATTCTATATCTTTGCAATATTATAGAGCATCGAGTTAGCTTTCCAATGGTTCAAACGGTGAGTCAATCGGAGTCCGGACGAGAGAGTTATGGTCGTTTTAGCTCAACCGCTCATTGGCCGATCACTGCCGAACGAACTCGCCGTGTCGTCCGACACGGCCCGTGCCGTACTCGTCCGAAAGTGCCGGAAGTTCGCCTCAGACCCGACCGTGTCGCTCGCACGGCCGAAGTCGCACCTTCCGGATAAGCGTAACCGATCGCCAAAGACGCTTCGACCGTGTCGCCCGGCACGGCCGAAGTCATGCCGAAGTCGCCGCTTGACGGGTCATCGTCGGGAGGCCCTCAGCGCCGCGACCGTGTCGGCGAGACACGGTCGAGTCATCGCTGCCAACCGTCGGCCAGGTATGCGACACGTGCCGATCGGCACGGGCCGTGTCCGGCAGCACCAACTCCCTATAAATTCATTTTTTCAAGATTTCAGCCCATTTTTCTTCCTTTTCTTCACCTTCAACCGAGAGATAAGGCTTGAGGGAGGGTTTTTCCTTCACAAATCATTTGGGTGTTTGATTTTTTCATCTCCTTTTGATCGTGAAGCTTGATAATCAATCTAACGCGTGTTCTTCTGATTAAAGCACTTGGATCATCAAGAGGTAATTCCTTCAACACTTTGGACTTCGATTTTGTGTTGAAATAGGATGTTTTGGACGTTATAATCATGATATATGAAGGGATATGTATATGATTATGAGATTGTATAAGGATTCATTGGATTATTGAGGGTTTATTCAAGAACACTTTGAATATCGAGTTGGAATTGGGGATTTTCGACTAATTGTTGTTATAATCACATTTTGGATATTCATAACGGATTATTGATCGTATTGGAGATGTTTTGTTGGTTTGAAACACTTCTTGGGGATTTTGATATTGGGATATCGAGGTTTGATTGTAAACAATCGGAGTTGGATACAACGTATTCGATATAATGCCCCAATGAACTTAGTTTAATCGTATCGACGTTTTGAGTTCGTTATATTCGTGTTTAATTCGTATATTGATCGGATTGTCGGTAATTGTATTGAATTAAGGTTGTTCGTATGCGACCGACACTTCATTTAGGGCGTTGTTCGTGGACGGACATTCTTCATCGGTGTTGTGTAAGTTAATTCTTACTCGGTTAAAAGGATATTCATCCCTCTTGTTGTTGTTCATTCATAATCATAACTCATTCATAATTATATTAAACGTATCAAAACTTGTTGTTATCAATTAATCAATTCATATAAGGAACGACGGTTCCAACCTTTTCATTGAGTTGTCATTTATTTCATTACCATTCCACCTCGGTGAGTCATTATTCATTTTCGATGTCACTTTTGTTATCGTGGCATTCCGGTCATCTTGGCGTGCTTGGTATGTGTAGGGTTTTCATGTCGGGCACATTATAGTCGTGTGTTGGTTGATGGCCTCACATTGACTGTGCACACGAGATTGATTGTTTCGTGAGATCGATTAGGTACAAGACCACACGTGTATTCGATCGATACTCGTTGGTGGCTTGTGCACGGACACATTTCCATCCCGGGCGTAGTGTGGCGCCACCCTTTGAGCCGCATCAGTTAGTTGATTCATATAGCATGTTTGATTGCGTATGTTTCGGCTGTGATATTTCATAATTTCGGATATAATCATGATTGTGTATTTTCAACTCTTGAGGATTGTTGTTCTCAGTATAACCGACCCCGTTTGGGGATTTTGTTTTTCGTGTCTTGGCAAGGCAAAGGCACGGGGAGAACATGCCGACGTCGAGGAGTCCCAGTGATACTAGAAAGGGGCCCCATGCTCATCACTTATTCATCATTTATGTTTCCTTTATTTATTCCGCTGCAGACATTCCGTTTGAATACTCGTTTCATTCGGTGTTGTGTATTTTATCGTCACATAAGATACACATGTATTCTATTTTATCCTGGGTGTGTTGTATGAAACTCCTAATCGGAGTAATTGATGTTGTAATGTGGTTCGGTACTACATTTACCCTGTGTAAATCATCCTTTTCATTCGCCCGGTGGGTCCTGGGGTCCACAGACCGTAATATCCGCCTAGTTTGGGGTGTTACGAGTTGGTATCGAGCGTGGTTTTGAATACTACCTTCCGAGTCATGTCTCATTTGAAATCATCGTCATCGAGACTAGTATCATTGGACTTTCGCGTCACGTGTGACTGTGCAAATGCCGAGCCAATCGACCTAAGAACTGTAAGATTTCTAACGCCATGGTATAATTTCGCAATAGTCATTCATTCATCATTCATCAATTAACAATCCTCAAACATCATCATTCATTGTGATTAGAACGATCATGTTAACTCATTAATCACTTAATTCATTTCATTACTCGATTAATAATCGGACGATCATGTTAACTCATTAATTACTCAATTCATTTCATTATCCATTGTCAACTGGATGATCATATTATCAATCTTGTTAAGTTATTCAAGATAATCATTTCAAGAATTTCATCGATAATCATGTAACTTCAGAAATCATTCATATAATCACTAAGTTAGAGCATGTATACTCATTTTCATCATCTCATGACATAATCATAACGTGCTAATCATGCGGGAAATATAATCATTATGCGACCTTCCTACTCCAGTATGGAGAGAACTGTCAAGGGATGCATGGGGAGAGGCCGCGGTGCGAACCGAAACCCGAGAAATAATCACTCCGCCGGAAATCGTGCCCAGACTCGGCTCGCTCAGAAGATGTTCGGGTTGATCCACTCACTTTTATGCAGGCCATGATGACCCATGTGCAGTTGCTCAATCATCAGTGCGCCACTCTGGCCGGATTAATCGAGCGAACTCTCCCGTCCGAGCCAGTTGCTAAGGAAATTGCCGAGCGGAACTCCGCATATGTCAACAGGAAATCAACGAAGCGTAATCTATCCGAAGGCGGTCGATCAACCTTCAAGAAGCCTCGTGTGAGTCTTATCGTTTCGAGCGATCTCCTACGGCGCCTAATCCTACGGATCTCGGTCCCGAGCAATTCGGCCTGCCATCATCTGCTTCAACTGGGGGCGCCGGCCATTTCGATACTAGGTGTACGACGCCGTCTATCACATGTCATAATTGTGGGAATTCTCGGGCATAAGGCCCGTTTTGCCGAAAGGACTCTAAGTCGGCTCGCGGCATCTCGTGCCCCAAGCAACCAGCGTTTAATCGGGATCGCCTTGTCATCGCTGTTTAAGACAATGGAAGCAAATAGAGTTGGAGCTCGTATTTATCGACGGGAGCGTACGGTTCGGGACCAGCAAGTCCTGCATTCATATGATGAGGAGGATCGACGATCCGGTGGTCCGAACGATTTCGTATACTCGTAATTTTATTTCAACTTGTGTGTACCTTTTGATCTTTGGTACACCGCATTCATTCATTTTCGAATCATGCTTGAATAGACTTATTTCGGTATAGTCCTACTTAATGACCGCGATTGGTTGATAGATCTAATCGTGGTGAATTTATCTTAGGACGATGTAATTTTCGGTATTAGTTGGTTTGATCGTCTCGATACTATCCTCAGTGTTTGTTAGCATTTAGTCGCTATCTTTCCGTCGTTGGTTGTCGAATGTGTGCTTCAGGGAAGTAATCCCCGTTGTTCCAAAGAGAATTTTTATTATGGCGGAAGCAGAGAAATTCCGCAATCGAACTATTCAATCATTCATTATATCATTTTCATCGATTGGCCTTTCTAAGGCAATCGAGTTATTCAGTCATTCCTTATATCATTTCCATCGATTGGCTTTTCTAAGACAATCGAGTCATTCAATCATTCATTGTATCATTTTCATTGATTGGCCTTTCTAAGGCAATCGAGTTATTCAATCATTCATTGTATTATTTTCGTCGATTATCCTTTCAAAGGCAATCGAGTTATTCAAACATTCATTGTATCATCTTCATCGATTGGCCTTTCTAAGGCAATCGAGTTGTTCAATCATTATTGGTATCTCTTTTTATCAATTGACCATTCTAGGGCAATCGAAATGTTCAATCATTCGTGGTATCATTGTCATCGATTGACGATGTATTTCGAGCGAGTTATCTAGTTGCCTTCACATAGAGTAAGGGAATTCGGGAGTGAGTTGAGCCGGCACGTCCCCTTTATCGAAGGCACCGTATCGGATGGCCCCGACTGCAATGCAGGAGTTGAAGATTCAACTTGAGGAGTAGTTCGAGAAAGGTCATCTCCGACCGATTGCGTCCCCGTGAGGAGCACCAGTGTGATCTGTCAAGGAGAAGGATGGCTCGTCTCGTGTGTGTATTAATTACCAAGAGTTGAACAGGCGATGATCAAGAGTAGTACCCTTTACCTCGTATTGATGATCTTTTAGATCAACTTCGTGGAGCTTCAGATTTTCCAAGATCGACTTAAGATCTGGATATCACAAGTTGCGGATTCGAGAGTCGGATATCGCGAGGACGGCGTTTCATACACGCTATGGTCATTGTGAGCTCATAGTTATGCCGTTCGGGCTAACTATTGCACTGTGGTATTCATGGAGTTAATGAATCGGGTTTTCATCGACTTTTTAGATCGCTTGTTGTTGTCTTCATCGACGACATTTTGATTTATTCTCTTAGCCGAGAGGAACACGAGGTTCATTTTCTTCAAGTTCTCGACGTGTTGAGACGAGAGCAACTTTATGGAAAGTTTTCCAAATGTGAGTTACGGAGGTCCGAAATGACTTTCTCGGGCATGTAATTTCATCTGCGAGTTCTTGTCGACCCTCGAAGACGGAGGCTATCCGAGATTTGCAACCTCCGTAAGATATTAAGTAAATCCGATGTTTCTCGGATTAGGGGTTAATTATCCAACCCACGGCCGGAGCTAGTAACCGTGGTTTTCGCTGGAATTTTGGCGTCGTTACCTTTATGGAATCACTTGTCGATCTTCACCAATCACAAGAGTTGAACTATATATTTACTCACAAGGAATTAAATATGCGGCAGGACGGTGGTTGGAACTAATCCAAGATTCTGATATCGAGATCCTTAAACACCCTGTCAAGGCGAACTATGTCGCCGACGCCATGAGTCGTAAGTCCGTTCAGAGCAGATGCATGCTCGTTTAACAGATTCGAAGGAGCTTCAACAGAATTCCTTAGACCCGAGATCAAGGTCCGGCTTCAGCGAGTTCGGGACGACTTTGTATGTTAGAGATTTCATCATCTCGAGGATGCAATCGGGGAGAATCGGGTTCGACCCGGATTGTTGCGCATTCGTGAAGATGTGGCTCAGGGAAAGCCCTCGGATTCGTGGTCCACGAGGATGGACTTTTGAGGTTTAAGAACCGGTTGTGCGTCACTGAATGACGAGTTGAAAAATTCTATTTTGAGAGAAGCTCATGCTACCCCTTATTCTGTTCATCCGGTCCAAAGAAGATTTACAAAGACTTGAAACAAAATTACCGGTGGAGTAATATGAAGCGAGAAGTCGCAGAATTTGTTTCGAGATGCTTAACTGTCAACAAGTCAAGATGGAACCTCGGCGACCGCGAGTATCGATACCGCTCCCTATTCCGAATGGAAGTGGGAAGACATTTCTATGGATTTCATCACGAGTTTGCCGACGAGTCGTCGTGGCATGAATGCGATCCGGTGATTGTGGACCGCTCAACTAAATCAGCTCATTTCCTTGAGATCAAGGATACGTGGGGTCCCGAGAGACTGGATCGATTGTTCATCAAGGAGATAGTGAGACCGCACGGTACTCCTAAGAGTATCGTTTCCGATCGTGACGGACGAATTGTTTCCCATTTTGGAAATCGATTCATCGTGCTATGGGAACTCGGCTTAATCTCAAGATCGCCTTTCATCCTCGGTCAGACGGACAATCGAGAGGACTATTCGACATTAGAGGACATGTTGAGGGCATGCGTCCTCGATTAGTAGACGATGGGGAAGCCCAATTACCGTTGTTTAAGTCCACGTACGGATAGTTGGCATGCCTCCATTAAGATGGCACCTTACGAGGCCTTGTGCGGTCGTCTTTGTCGATCTCCTTTGTGTTAGGATGACTTGTTAGAATCAATCGGCACCGAGCCCGATATGCTTATAGCCGTCCAGGAGAAGGTAGATTTGATCAAGAGTCGTATGTTGACATTTCGAGTCGACGAAATCGTATGCGGATAATCGTCGTCGACCACTAGAGTTCGAGACGGGTGACCATGTTTTGGTCAAGATATCCCAGTCGAGGTATTTTTCCGTTTCGGAAAAACGGGGAAGTTGAGCCCAAGATTCATTGGACCGTTTGAAATTTTGGATCGAGTAGGCGAGTTAGCTTATCGATTGGCGTTACCTCCGCTTTGAGCAGATTCATAATGTGTTTCACGTCTCTCGATTGCGGAAGTATGTTGCCGACCCGAGTCACATACTTCGCCGACGAAATCGAGATCGCGGATGATCATTCGTACGAGGAGCGTCCCGTGCGAGTGTTAGAGCGGCGAATCAAACAGCTTGAGGAACAAGACGATCCCTTTGGTCAAGATTCGGTGGTCTAGACACGGAGTCGAAGAGGCCACTTGGGAAACCGAGGAGAATATGCGGGAGTGTTATCCCGAGTTGTTTGACCCTTAGTTTCGGGGACGAAACTCTTTTAAGGGGTGTATGTAATACCCTACTGTAATTCATCATCATCATTCATAATTTCATTCGGTGATTGTCACCCGGTGTATATTCACTCGATTATAATCATTCACCAATCATATTCATTCACCGTGTTCACCGTTCAAAAACTTGAGTGGTGTATCGTTATTGTTCATTGTTTCAACTTTCCTCATATGAGTTCGACTTTGTTAGATCACCATTAATTTTTGGTAACTCCAAAAATTCTAAATCTTTGCAATATTATAGAGCATCGAGTTAGCTTTCCAATGGTTCAAACGGTGAGTCAATCGGAGTCCGGACGAGAGAGTTATGGTCGTTTTAGCTCAACCGCTTATTGGCCGATCACTGCCGAACGAAATAGGCCGTGTAGTCCGACACGGCCCGTGCCGTACGCGTCCGGAAAGTGCCGAAGTGTTCGCCTCAGACCCGGCCGTGTCGCTCAGCACGGCCGAGTCGCACCTTCCGGATAAGCCGTAACCGATCGCCAGACGCCCGACCGTGTCGCCTCGCACGGCCGAGTCATTCCGAAGTCAGCCGGACGGGTCATCACGGGAGGCCCTCGCGCCGCGACCGTGTCGGCGAGGACACGGTCGAAGTCACCGTCGGCCAACATGCGACATGACCGTGCCGATCGGGCACGGCCGTGTCCGGCAGCATCAACTCCTATAAATTCATTTTTTCAAAGATTTCACCATTTTTCTTCCTTTTCTTCACCTTCAACCGAGAGATATGGCTTGAGGGAGGGTTTTTCCTTCACAAATCATTTGGGTGTTTGATTTTTTCATCTCCTTTCGATCGTGAAGCCCGGATAATCAATCTAACGCGTGTTCTTCTGATTAAAGCACTTGGATCATCAAGAGGTAATTCCTTCAACACTTGGACTTCGATTTTGTGTTGAAATAGGATGTTTTGACGTTATAATCATGATATATGAAGGGATATGTATATGATTATGAGTTTGTATAAGGATTCATTGGATTATTGAGGGTTTATTCAAGAACACTTTGAATATCGAGTTGTAATTGGGGAATTTCGCATAATTTTAGATAAAATCAAAAAAAAGGATATTCATAACGGATTATTGATCGTATTGGAGATGTTTTGTTGGTTTGAAACACTTCTTGGGGATTTTGATATTGGGATATCGAGGTTTGATTGTAAACAATCGGAGTTTGGATACAACGTATTCGATATAATGCCCCAATGAACTTAGTTTAATCGTATCGACGTTTTGAGTTCGTTATATTCGTGTTTAATTCGTATATTGATCGGATTGTCGGTAATTGTATTGAATTAAGGTTGTTCGTGCGACCGACACTTCATTTAGGACGTTGTTCGTGGACGGACATTCTTCATCGGTGTTGTGTAAGTTAATTCTTACTCGGTTAAAAGGATATTCATCCCTCTTGTTGTTGTTCATTCATAATCATAACTCATTCATAATTATATTAACCGTATCAAAACTTGTTGTTATCAATTAATCATTTCATTCATAAGGAACGACGGTTCCAACCTTTTCATTGAGCTGTCATTTATTTCATTACCATTCCACCTCGGTGAGTCATTATTCATTTTCGATGTCACTTTTGTTATCGTGGCATTCCGGTCATACTTGGCGTGCGTTGGTATGTGTAGGGTTTTCATGTCGGGCACATTATAGTCGTGTGTTGGTTGATGGCCTCACATTGATCGTGCACACGAGATTGATTGTTTCGTGAGATCGATTAGGTACTAGACCACACGTGTATTCGATCGATACTCGTTGGTGGCTTGTGCACTGACACATTTACATCCCGGGCGTAGTGTGGCGACACACTTTGATCCGTAATTTTAGTTGATTCATATAGCATGTTTGATTGCGTATGTTTCGGCAGGATATTTCATAATTTCGGATATAATCATGATTGTGTATTTTCAACTCTTGAGGATTGTTGTTACAGTATAATCGACCCCGTTTGGGGATTTTGTTTTTCTTGTCTTGGCAAGGCAAAGGCACGGAGAACATGCTGACGTCGAGGAGTCCCAGTGATACTAGAAAGGGGCCCCAGTCTGTTCAGTCACTTATTCAGTCATTTATGTTTCCTTTATTTATTCCGCTGCAGACATTCCGTTTGAATACTCGTTTCATTCAGTGTTGTGTATTTTATCGTCACATAAGATACACATGTATTCTATTTTATCCTGGGTGTGTTGTATGAAACTCCTAATCGGAGTAATTGATGTTGTAATGTGGTTCGGTACTACATTTACCCTGTGTAAATCATCCTTTTTCATTCGCCTGGTGGGTCCCAGTCGGGGGTCCACGACACTGTAATATCCGCCTAGTTTGGGGTGTTACACCCAGGACAAGTCCCGGTGCCGAGCGATCGACATCTAAGACAATCGCCTCTCGGTACTTGGCGATCGACTCCTGGTGGCCGACTAGCAGACGATCATCTCTCGGCACTTGCCGATCGACCCTTGGTGACCGACCGATGCCAACTCCTGGTGACCGACCAATGGCGACCGCCTCATGCCGCTCGAAGCCGATGGTCATCCAGTCGGCAAAGGCCGAAGCCCAGGGCAGGCCCCACGTGCAGTGCCGAGATAAGATCCGCATTTCACGGATCGTTGACCACAGCCTGTCAGCATCTTTCCACCAGCCGACAGGCCCGCCGAAAGGTGTCAGTAGGACCGCCCGTGACAGTGACTCCGGACGCGTGGTGGCTCCTCATTGGACCGCACAGCTGGCTGCCAGCAGCTGCCTTGGACTTTAGGCAGATAGCCCATGTGACTTAAAGACGATCGCCCTATTATTATATTGGCCGAAAGGCGATCGCCCGCCAGGAAACAAGGCTCCTCAGCCCCTATAAATAGAAGGCAGCCTGCACTTGTCTAAGGACCGAAATTTTGCTCTCTCAAGTCCAAATTCTCTGACATTCTCGCTATTCACGCATAACACATAAGCAATACTCACAACTTGGCTTTCTCCTACTCTTGGCAACAGCTATCTCTCGGTTCCTTCTTCTCTCTCAGCCTCTCTCACACAGAAGATGATCGGCCGAGAGCAAGAACACCAAAGCTTCGCTCAAGAGCTGGATTAACAGGATCTGTTTACACTCATTGTACTTAGATTCTCACATTAATACTTGTATCCACGAATATTTATATTAATAACATCTCACGAGAGCATTCAAGCCCGGGCCTAACAAACCCGGCAAATCTAGTGTTATTTACACCCTCTCGGAAGTGCTCCCGCAACATTGTTTGTTGTCCGTCCATTCCAGAAGTATTTCATCTTTGGATAAATATTTCGGGCAACAACAATTGGCGCTAGAGGAAGGGGATCTAACCCTCAATTTTATTCCTACCGTCTCGAAGAACACTCACTGTTCTCTGGGACATATACCTGAAGAAACACTCACTGTTCTTCAGAGAAAGCTTTCAGAATCATGTCTTCCGCCTCCGCGTCGAAGAAAGCCGCCGCCCCGCGACGCCTGCGTCCGTCTCGGGCCCGAGCCACACCGATGGCAGAGGGTAGCCGCCGCGTCCGAGACGCTCGATCCCGCCTCGGGTCGGCCCAAGTCTCGCTCGACGGTTCCAACCGCGAATGATCGCGGAGACCATGGCCGTCCTACAGGAGCGACGGAGTGCTCTCGACGCGTCTCCCGCTATCACCCCCTCGGCCATCCGTCGGAGGACCAAACGAAAGTTCAAGGCGTTGCTGACTGAGCGATCGCCAGGAGGCTACCGTTTGCAGGGAGAGGCGCTCGCCAGCTGGGGCACCTCGGTTTTCGATCGCCTCGGCAGCGACCCATCTTGGCGATCGGGGCAGTCTGGCCCCAGCCACGAGACGACGGAGCTCGAGTCCGTCACCAGGAGCTCGGCCTATCCGACTCACAGAAGGCAGCCCAGCCGTCTGGCTCCCCCTTGCCAAATATCCGAGATCGGCAGCAGCGGAGTCAGGAGATCGATACACGATCGCCTCGGCTCCCGCTCCAAAAGACGATCCACGAGCGACCATGCAACAGCGATGGCCGCAATGCAGCGCCAGCTCGACGACATAAAGGCGCTCATGGAATCCGGGGCAGGCGCCAAGAACAAGATCGTCGGGCCGAGCGAGCCGCTCGCGGTCCACATCGAGCTTGCCCCCGTGCAGCACAAGATCGCTCCTCCTCAAACACCTCTGTACGAGGGGAGGTCGGACCCCGAAACACACCTGAACAAGTTCAACATCTACATGACCGGGTGTGGGGCATGTGACGCGACCAGGTGCCGAATGTTCCCTCTGATGCTGGACGACCTCTCCCACAGGTGGTACACCTCATTGCCGCCTCGGTCCATCGGCTCCTTTAACCAACTGGAGACCGACTTCATAGCGTACTTTTCCACCAGGGTCGATCGGCCAGAAGGTCCCCATCGCATGATGTGGATCAAGCAAGGCGAAGAAGAGTCCGACTCGGACTACATCGACCGGGTAGACGAGATCATCCTCAACGGCGAGCCCGTAAGCGATGAGATCGCCCTCTACGCGGTCCTAGGAGGATTTCATGGTCTTTCGCCTATGTTCAGGCATCTTACGAAGGACCAACCCTCAACCTACGCGATCTTCCGAGCTAAGGCCGCAGACTTTCTGGCCAGGTAAAGGTTTCTTCTTAGCCTATGAGCAGCGCGATCGGCGCCCGAACGACGATCTCCAGCCCGATCGCCGGTATCAACCTATGAATAACGCGATCGGCAGCCGAATGACGATCACCAATCTTCCAGCCTGATCGCCATTATCAATCAACATCACAAAAACCGGAGGACTCGTTCGCCATCTACAGTTCATCATCTAACATGGTGGACTACGGCACGAGATCGCCTCCACCGCACAACGTACAGCCATGATCCTGGTAGTCGATGGAACCGGCTGCTTCGGCCATGCAAGGTCCCTTTGGGCCAAGATCGCCCGCCCTTCGTCTAAATACGAGGCCGGCATAGTCTGAGGGCCCTCCAAAACTAATCAGTGGACACGATCGCCCGCCCTCAAGGTTCATCATTTAACATGGTGAACCCGGACAATGCGACGCGTCACTACCCCCGTGTCAACGTACACCGTCGAGGTTCGACATCCTCATGGCTGGCCGAGGTGGAAGCATAGCTAACAAGCTGCGGACGTGGAGTTGAATCATCCGACGCTGCCCCGCGCAAGGACTCCTCTAGACCAAGACCGCACGCCCTTCGTTTAAATACGAGGCGGCGCGGCTAACAGAGGACCCTCACAATAAAATGAGTCACGAGACAGTCAATGTCGTTCGCGCACAAGACACGGTCATGGAGTCGGTCCATCGAACTCCGCGACTGTGCACGATTTCTCAGCGACGAAACAATCAAGTTTCTACGAAGGATCGGCCAATGTTGTTTTTTGCAGGTACAAGACCGAAAGATAGCTAGCCAATCGACCGGATCGCCCGTCCTCATCCTACACGATCGCCAGCAAGAACCACCTCGCCCCATGTCTTCAAACATCGGAGCAAGCTGGGGGGCAATTGTTGTGTCTAAAATTATACTCTCCGACCGGCGATCACCTCAGAGATCGGGCGACCTAGCCATTGCCGAGCAGCCAAGGCAGAACTGCCAACCAACGACCAGGCGACCTAGCCATACCGAGCAGCCGAGATAGATCGATCGACCGAAGGTCCCAGGACAAGTCCCGGTGCCGAGCGATCGACATCTAAGACGATCGCCTCTCGGTACTTGGCGATCGACTCCTGGTGGCCGACTAGCAGACGATCATCTCTCGGCACTTGCCGATCGACCCTTGGTGACCGACCGATGCCAACTCCTGGTGACGGACCAATGGCGACCGCCTCATGCCGCTCGAAGCCGATGGTCATTCAGTCGGCAAAGGCCGAAGCCCAGGGCAGACCCCACGTGTAGTGCCGAGACAAGATCCGCATTTCACGGATCGTTGACCATAGCCTGTCAGCATCTTTCCACCAGCCGACAGGCCCGCCGAAAGGTGTCAGTAGGACCGCCCGTGACAGTGACTCCGGACGCATGCTGGCTCCTCATTGGACCGCACAGCTGGCTGCCAGCAGCTGCCTTGGACTTTAGGCAGACAGCCCATGTGACTTAAAGACGATCGCCCCATTATTATATTGGCCGAAAGGCGATCGCCCGCTAGGAAACAAGGCTCCTCAGCCCCTATAAATAGAAGGCAGCCTGCACTTGTCCAAGGATCGAACTTTTTCTCTCTGAAGTCCAAACTCTCTAACATTCTCGCTATTCACGCATAACACAGAAGCAATACTCACAACTTGGCTTTCTCCTACTCTTGGCAACAGCAATCTCTTGGTTCCTTCTTCTCTCTCAGCCTCTCTCACACAGAAGACGATCGGCCGAGAGCAAGAACACCAAATCTTCACTCAAGAGCTGGATTAACAGGATCTTTTTACACTCATTGTACTTAGATTCTCACATTAATACTTGTATCCACGAATATTTGTATTAATAACATCTCGCGAGAGCATTCAAGCCCGGGCCTAACAAATCCGGCAAATCTAGTGTTATTTACACCCTCTCGGAAGTGCTCCCGCAACCATGTTTGTTGTCCGTCCATTCCAGCAGTATTTCATCTTCGGATAAATATTTCGGGCAACAACAGAGACAGTGATAATCTTATGGTGGTTTTGTTCTTGGTAGTTTGGTGAAAGGAACAGTGGTGAAGATTTCGTCGGAAATCCTTCATGAATTATTTGGATTGACGAAGGATGGTTTTGATTGTTGTGGGAAGTTAATTGATGAAAAATCACTTGTGTCTGAGAAAGATGTCGCCGATTTTCTGTGCTCGAAAACCGTCATCGAGGTTACAGATGACGTTTTCAAAAATAATTATTTTGGACTTCATATTCGCTTGTTGTTGGTTGCAGTAACTAAGTGCTTGATGCCGAAGGTGAACACCCAACACAAGTTAGTGGGAGTGGACAAAAATGTGGTGTACCGAGTGTTGAAGGACGACAAGGTGGATTTTATCGGAATCGTGTTGAATTGGATGAAGGCTAAAGGAGACTCATTTCAATCAAAACACTACATGTCGAGGACGCGGAAGTCAGGACTGCCTTTTGGTTCTATACTCACTGTCATCTTCCGTCACTTCCATGTTGACTTGTCTAGTGAGGCATCCGTTCCGGTGTCTCGAGGACATGAGATTAGCGATCTCACCCTCAAAAGCAATGCACTACGTTGAAACATTCAATAGAGGTTGGGTGCTATTTCCGTATCTTCGAGAAGATGATCAAGTGCTGAAAGGAACACGAACACTAACTCCGGCCGAACGTGTGACACATCAAGGACCTCATACACTTCGGGAGTTGCAAACCGGAAAGTTTGTCCATCACCCGAAGACAAAAGGCAAGCGACCGATGAGAGACTTCATCACGGAAGAAGAAGAGAGTGATCTTATTGCTCGGATGTGGAGCATCGAGACCTCTCAAATGGAAATACGAGAGGATGTTAGGTCTCTTTGCTCGGAAGTCCGGGAAGTTCGCTCGGAAGTCCGGGAAGTTCGCGGGCTAATTTCTGATTTCATCCGATACACTCACCCGTCATTCCCATTCCCATCATCCTCTTCCTATCAAGCCCCTTAGAGTCTAGGTGTTTGATACTTGATGTAGAAACTTATCTTTCGAATTACTTTTATGTCTCATGCCTTGAATATTTGTAATGCTTGAACCATTTTCTTTAATGAAATTTGCATTTTATCTTCATTTGGTTTCATGACGTATGGCATTTGTTGATTATGTGATTTAATTATGGTTCATAGTATTTGTTTGTATTACTTGTTAAAAATGCAACGATTCAGGGGGAGTTCCTTTTTGTTTATGTCAAAAAGGGGGAGAATACTCCAAAAACCAACATGAACTAATATATCGAACAAGTTACCTTGATTCGAATCTTCTAAAAACATTTTTGCAGGTATAAATTAAATGTTTTGACATCATCAAAAAGGGGGAGATTGTTGACTCAAAAAGTATTTTGATGATAATTGCATTCAAAACATTTAAATAGATCTCAGCACGTTGTTATATAGAAGAAGCAAAATGGACTTAGCGCACGCTACCTCTACCAAAGTAGCGCACACTATCGAGGATTATATACAGCCAAGTCAAAATCAGCTGCAGTCCAGTGAAGTTACCTGATGGATAGCGCACGCAAAAGTCATAATATCAGTGCACGCTAAACTGTTAGTTTTAGCGCACGCTATCCTATCAATGTAACGCACACTATCGCATATCAGTCAGAGGACAGTAAGGTCTGGAAAGAAAAAGGAAAAAGGACTTGCGCACACTATGGACGCTCATCTACGTACGCTATCATGAGGACTTAGCGCACGTTACTCTTCATGTCTTGCGCACGCTACCGGATAACATCATTAGTAGTCCAGTAGCCACTGGACTCAAAATGAAAAGGCATTTACGTATGCTACACAGGGTAATGTACGTTATTGAGGAAAGCATATAGCGCACGCTACGATATATATATTAGCGCACGCTAAATCATTCAACAGTTTACCGTTGGATTTTCTACCGTTGGAAAAGTAGGAGTTAAAAAAGATCCGTGAAATCTGGAAAAGCTGGAATTAAATATTACTAGCGCAAGCTATGCATAATTGCTAGCGCACACTAAGGTCAAATTTAGCCATTAGAGAAAGAGACATTGGGGAGACAAACCAACACTTTCAAAGTCAAGATTGAAGACCTGTTGACCAACCGATAGCGCATGCTAAGAAGGTGTGACTAGCGCACGCTAGCCATACTATTTTACCGTTGGAATAGTTTTGTGACCGTTCAGAAAAGTCAAGTCAGAGACGATTGCGCACGCTAGAAGGTATTATTAGCGCACGCTAATAATACAAATTTCAGTATTTGAAGAATGGCTGACACCTATAAATACCCATAGGACTTGGGTATCACATACACAACTTCAAGCATTCAAGCATATAAGCAATCAAAGCATACTTGAGCTCAGTTTTATATCTTTTATTGCATTCTAAGTAGTGAGAAGAAAGATACAAAGAGTGAAACACCTTGTAATATTTATTATACTTTGTATTCTTTCATTTGGTTGTAAGTGTTGCATCACTTACACTTGAGCTTTAGAGAAACGAATCAAGAGTCACTAATCCGGTGTTATTAGGATCTTTGATCCGGCATTGTTAGGATTATACTCCTATATTCGTAAGTGAGGATTATCTAGTTCCTATAGAACACTAGATAAACAAAGTTTATTTTGAGAGTGGTTGAGCTTAGACCAATAGAAGACAAGTGGTTGTAACGGTTGTGAACTCGGACCGATCGAAGACGAGTCAAGTTTGTGGTTGCTCTTGAGCCAATAGAAAAAGAAGTCGGAGAGAGGACGTATGCAAGTTGCCGAATCTCTATAAATCTTTGAGTCTTTTATTTTCCGCACTATTTTCATTTATTTGCAAGAAAGTTAGTTATTCCGCATTACCACTATTCAACCCCCCTTCTAGTGGTAAATTTATCTCTTCAATAAGAACCAGATCTCTAGTCCTTCTAAAGTACTTGAGAATGTTCTTTGTGGCGGTCTAATGTTCCCGAACTGGGTTAGCCCGAAACCTACTTACCACACTCCCAGCATGCGCAAAGTCAGGTCTCGTACACAATAAAGTATATATAAGGCTACCCAAATTTCGAAGCATATGGTATATTACTCATTTCCTTTCGTTGTTCCTCACCCAGAGGACACATCTTCGAGGAGAGTTTTATTCCATGTCGCATCGATAGGAACCCTCTTTTAGAGTAATTCATCTTAAATCACTTTATGATTTTATCTATATAGAGGGCTTGGAAATAACTTATCATTCTCTTCGATCTATCCCAGTAGAGTCGAATCCCAAGAATATAGGTTTCTTCTCCCAAGTCTTTCATGGAGAAATTACTCGAAAGCCAAGCTTTCACAGAACTGAGCATTCCAACATCATTTCCTATCAGTAGAATGTCATCTACATATAGTACTTTAGAATGTGATCTTGCTCCCACTAACCCTCTTGTATACACAAGGTTTCTCTTTATTTTGCAGGAAGTCAAACCCTTTGACTGTCTTGTCAAAATGAAGGTCCCAACTACATGAAGACTGCTACAGTCCATTTCATGGAGTCTACATCCACCATTGCTAAGTCTTGGTCGTGGGTCGGTCTCTTGTTTATCACCTGGAACCTCGTGGAAAACCAGTTCCTCCAAGTGCATAAACCTATACCTCTTAGGTAAATGAGACACCCTACTTGACCTACGAGGTGGTTGTACTTGTGTTATATAAGGTTCGGTTCCATTTTCTTGCACAGGTATCTCCTGAGGAGTTTCATTGTATTCTTCTAAAGAAATATTTCTACCTGCTCCGGCATCCTGAATGAACTCTTCTTCCAGAAAGTGTACATGCAAAGAAATAACGATCTTTCGATCTTTGGGCATGTAGAATACCTAACCCATCGTCTCAGATGGGAATCCAATGAAAACGTCTCCTCACGGACCTCGCTTCCATTTTGTCCACCTTAGTCTTCTTGACATAGGCGGAACATCCCCAAATCCTAATGTGATTAAGACTTGGTTTCCTGCCCTCCCACATCTCATGTGGAGTTTTAAGAACGGATTTGGAAGGACATCTGTTCAAGATGTAAGCGGCAGTCAGGAGTGCATACCCCCACAGGTAAATCGGTAAGTCAGTATAGCCCAGCATGGAACGGACCATGTTCAACAAGGTCCAGTTCCTTCTTTCTGACACACCATTTAACTGAGGAGTACCTGGAGGTGTTAGTTGTGAAACTATTCCATGTTCCTTAATGAACTCGTCAAACTCCGTACTCATATACTCGCCACCTCCGTCCGACCGATGTGCTTTGATATGATTACCAGTTTGTTTCTCGACTAGGTCCTTGAATTCCTGTAATTTCTCAAATGCCTCGGATTTATGTTTCATTAAGTATACATAACCATACCTAGTATGATCATCCATAAACGTAATGAAATATTGATATCCATCACGTGCTGATTCCAAAGCACCACATACGTCGGTATGGATTAATCCCAGTTTATCAGCGGCTCTTTCAAAAGTCCCTGAGAAGGGGGACTTAGTCATTTTACCTTTAAGGCAAGATTCACAAGTAGGAAAGGGATCTGATCCCAATGGACCCATAAGTCCATCCTTTTCCATCTTGTAAACCTTGGTCTGACCAACATGACCAAGTTTAAGATGCCATTTCAAAACTTGATTGGTTTCATCCCTACCACATTTTCTAGTCATAGTATTCACAACTACTTTGTTGTTGAGATTTAGATGATACAATCCATTTAACAATGTAGCATTACCCACTAGTTTATTTCTGAAATAAATTTTGCAGGAACCATCACCAATGAAAAATGAAAAGCCTTTTCGGTCAATGACCGGAATGGATACAATGTTTTTGTGCCCCTTGGGCAAAACAAGTACATCTTCTAAAGTAAAGACTCCGGATTCTAAACCCAAAAGAAGTGATCCTATGTCGGTCGCCTCGACACTATGCCCGCTTCCGACTGTGATCATAACTTCTCCAGCTCCAAACTTCCTACTTTGGTCCAGATCTTGATTTACGGTACAAATATGAGAACTAGTACCAGAATCCAGTATCCAGGAAGTAGAAAATACAGTAGCAGAACAATTTATTTCGAAAACTAAAAGTTCTGTACCTGAAGTGCCATGAAGAATCGGACAGTCTCTAGCCCAGTGGCCCAGCTCACTGCACTTGAGACAAGTATCTTTCTTCTTCTTGCCTTTTGGAACCATCAGGGCCTTGCCCTTTCCTTTAAGTTCCTTAACTTGTGGTCCAGTCTGCTTCTTGGTCTTTTTCTTCTTATTCTTAGACTTCCGAAGTCCAGAAGAAATAACAAGGGCAGACTCCTTCATCCACGGAGTCTTCAACTGAGATTGAGTGGTCACCAGTTTGTTCATTAGCCCAGCTAAGTTACATGCAATCTCATTGCAATTGAAGTTCATAACAAACTGTGAGAAGGAATCAGGGAGAGACTGAGGGATAAGGCCGGTTTGGAGAGAAGTATCCATTTTAAAATTAAGAGCCTCCAATCTCTCAATCATGGATATCATTTTGAGGCCGTGTTCCCCAACCTTCTCACCTTCCTTCATCCTTGCACCGAACAGTTGCTTAGATATCTCATATCTAGCAGTTTTGCTGTGCTCACCATAAAGCTTGGTTAAGTGAGATAGAATCTACCTAGTAGAAGTCATTTTCTCATGAGCTCTCTGAAGCTCATTAGACATGGAAGCCATCATATAAGCACGGACTTTCACGTCATCCTTAACCCACTTTTCGTGGTTTTCAATCTCTTCCTGATTGGCTCGGGTCCGCACAGGAGGCACCGGAATGTCCGTCTCCAAGACGTATCCCAGTGCCTCTATACTGAGGACAATCATCAGATTTTGGAGCCAATCCACAAAGTTAGGTCCCATTAAGGTGTTCTTTTCGAGTAGAATTGCGAGTGGATTCATTGTCATATTGAGAGTTATGTCTGCATTATGTATAACAGATTAATTAGTGACTTGTTATATTATGTTTTGAGTATAGAATTAAGGTTTTTTCTATTCTTGTTACCCAGCTCCCACTATTTTTATCGGAATAACACAGTCCCATGTGAAATCCAGAAGTATCATCGCTCTACTTCATAGTGATGATCGAGTTCTTTATAAATCTTAATAGAGGGCAACCGAACAGGTTTCTAGTCTATTAATTTTCATAAAGTGGGGTCCAACACCAACCCATCTAATGGATGATCCGATCTTCTTTTTCCCCTTGTTCACTCCCCTCAACCTATACGGTGTCTATGGTTCGTGAACAAGTTAAGTTTATACCATCGACGCAAATCAGTTTCACAATTGAATCTTATCCGCCAACCTATCAGGTTTCTAGGGATAAAATTTGCTCCAACCGAAGGCATCCAATGCGCTCCCGGTAATTTATCCATCCTCCCCGAACGACTACCCCGATAACTCGGAAGCATAGCATATCCGGTTTGGATTTCAATTTCCCGAAAGCTCGATGGAGGGAAGGAAAACCTTGAAACCTTATGTTGTTACCCAAAATATTATCCGGAGATAGTATTGCTGGAATGATCGAGTAACAAACAAATGCGAGAACACTTCCATGAGAAAATAAATAACACAAGATTTGCCGGGGTTGTTAATCCCGGGCTTGAATGCTCTCACGAGATGTTATTAATAAGTATACTGTTGAGTACAAATATTAATGTTAGAATCTATTACAATGAGTGTAAAGACTTCTAGTTATCTAAGGTGTAGAGCGTGTAGATTGCCGGAAGAACCAGATATGAAGATCTGTGAATTCTTGCTTGGGATGCATTATATGTATGAGGATATGTATTTCTCTTTGTATTAACGTTGATGATTGCCTGATTTTATGAAGATAATTGCATGATCCTTGGACACTGTTGTGAGCCTCCTATTTATAGGAGACAAGGCTGCTGGGGCCTCTCCGGCGATCGCGGGCGACCGCCGTTTTCTATATTATAATAGGATGACCGATCGTCCCGTCACGTGGGGCTGTTCCCTTAAAGTCTGGGGCTGCTGATGGTGGCCAGCTGTGCGAGCCAATGGGAAGCCCGCACGCATCCCGAAGTCATTGTCCTGGGACCCGCCAGATTTTCGGCGGCCCTATCGGTAGGTGAGGTAGGTGACAGGCTGGGGTCAAAGGTCTTATCTGTCGGCGCCTTTTGCGGATCTGCATGTGAGTCATCGTCCAAGATTCAGTCTTCGACGACTTTGACGGATGTTGGATTTATACGTGGCACGAGACGACCGCCTCTGGTTGGACATCAAAGACGATTGCCAGGTACCAAAAGACGATCGCCGTGGGTGCCGACCTCTGGGTGTTTGCCCAGAGTATGTATTCTATGGTTGGCTCTCAGATCATAATACCGATCGCCACCGAGGTGTATTAATCGCCACACAACAATTGCCCCCCAGCTCGGCTCGATGTTGAAAACACGGGGTGAGGTGGCACTGTTGGTGATCGCCATTGCTTAGACGATCAGACGATCTAATTTCAAATTTGGACGATCTCCTTTAGCGCTGGGAGCAGCGGGAAATGAAGGCGGGCTCGCGAAACGTTGCAAGGACACGTGTCGCGTTTCTATTGAGGGAGTCCGACGATTTTTCAGACTTTGTCATCTGGCATGCCCTCAAAAAGACGTGTATGCGGGATTTGAGGGCTGTATTTAATGTGTCCCCCCGACGGTTGCACTCCAACCCTCGGGATTTCGCCTATTTGCAAAGACACCCCTGCTCCTGTCTATATTCGTAAGTGAGGATTATCTAGTTCCTATAGAACACTAGATAAACAAAATTTATTTTGAGAGTGGTTGAGCTTGGACCAATAGAAGACAAGCGGTTGTAACGGTTGTGAACTCGGACCGATCAAAGACGAGTCAAGTTTGTGGTTGCTCTTGAGCCAATAGAAAAAGAAGTCGGGGAGAGGACATAGGCAAGTTGCCGAACCTCTATAAATCTTTGAGTCTTTTATTTTCCGCACTATTTTCGTTTATTCGCAAGAAAGTTAGTTATTCCGCATTACCACTATTCAACCCCTCTTCTAGTGGTAAATTTATCTCTTCAGTTGGTATCGGAGAGGGTCTCTTTTTAAAGGTTTAACCACCTAAGGGAAAAAGATCTACAAATGGCACTTCTTAGCCAAATCGAAGGAAATGCTCTCAACCGTCCTCCCTTCTTCGACGGTTCCAATTTCATGACATGGAAAAAGAAAATGGCTATCTTCGTTCAAGCCTACGATATTGAAATTTGGAAAGTTATTGCTCTTGGTCCAAATCTTGCAAAGAAAGAGGATGGATCGTTGAAAAAGTTCGACGAATTCAATGACGAGGATTGGAGGAACACTCACATCAACTCCCATGCTACTCAACTTCTCTATTGCGCTCTTAATCCCGAAGAACTCAATAGGATATTGTCCTACGAAAGCGCAAAGGAAATTTGGGAAATTCTCGAAGTCACTCATGAGGGAACCACCCAAGACAAGGAGACCAAAATCAACATGCTACTTCATGACTACGAACTCTTCTCCATGAAAGATGAGGAAACGATCACAAATATGTTGGATCGATTTTCGGCTATAACCAATGGCCTTGTAGCATTTGGAAAGCCTATATCGAGCAGCAACAAAGCAAAGAAAATTCTTCGCTCATTGCCATGAGAATGGGATGCCACGGTCACCGCAATCATGGAGTCCAAAGATCTCAACAAACTCAAGTTTAGTGCCCTCATCGGGTCACTCATCAATTATGAGATCATTCTCAAGTCTAGAGGCACCAAACCAAAGCCTTGTGAAAGAGTAGTCGCATTCAATGTTGATAGCGATGTTGAGGAAGATGTTCCCGAAGATGAAGACGACGAGGAACTTGCTCTCTACGCCAAGAACTTTAGAAGGTATAAAAGCCTAATTCAAAAGAGGCGAAGCTTTCTTGGTCGGGATGGCAAGCCGGAGCAAAAGAAGAGTGGCTATGCTCCTATAAAGAAGTTCGACAATAATTGTCGGAAATGTGGTCAAGCCGGTCACTATGCCAAAGAATGCTGAGGATCCTCTTCAAAGCCTCAAATGGAAAGATTCAAAAAGAAGGAGGTCCTAATCGCTTCTTGGAGTGATGACGAGGAGGATATTTAAAGATCTCTAGACGCGAATCTCGCATTCATGGCACTCGACTCCGAAAGCAATATCGAGGTAAGTTCTAAACTCAATGATGACGAATATGATTCTTTTGATTTTTGTGATTCACAAGAAGTTCATCATGACGATGAGTTGTTAAGTGCGTTTGAATCCTTGAACACGGAGTATGACGAGATGGTTAAATTAAATATATCTTTAAAGAGAAAAATAAAATCTCTAGAACTCAAAAATTCCTCTTTTCAAAACAAAGGCAAAACTATTGAGCTCGACCATACCTTATGCCTTGAAAAGCAAAATGTTTTGAAAATTGAGTTGACGAAAACTCAAAAGTAGCTAAAATATATTTTGAACAAATTTACTCTCGGAAACGAGAAATTCGAAAAGCTTCTATCTATTCAAAAATCCCCTTTGCTAAAACACGGTCTTGGTTTCGATCCATTTAAACGGGAACAATCTCTTATCAACCTTGACAAAATAAAGAAAACCGAAACCGAGAACTCAAAAGATCCTTTCAAACAACGAGTTCATGATGTTAATGTTCGTTCAAAGTTGAGAACCATCAAGGTTAAACAAATATGGGTTCCTAAAGGGACAATTGTTCCAAATGCTATAAGCATAGTTAACTTTGGAGGACCCAAATGGGCTTGGGTACCGAAACAACCGAGAAATTATATTTTTGTAGGTACCGGCACCAAGGAAAAGCAAGTGGTACATTGATAGCGGATGATCAAGGCACATGTGCAGCTCCGAGGACTTATTTGAAGACCTCGAATATCAAGAACAAGGACATGTGACCTTTGGGGATAATCAAAAGGGAAAAATCAAAGGCATCGGTAAAGTCGGTAAGGAACCTTCTCCCTCTATCAACAAAGTATTGTTTGTTGAAGGTTTGCATCATAATCTACTTAACGTTTCACAACTTTGCGATGAAGGTTTTAAAATTCTCTTTGAGCAAATCCATTGCACGGCATTTAGAAATAATAAAATTGCATTCATCGGTTTGAGATGTGGAAACATCTATATTGTTGATCTTAATGATAAAAGTTCATTCAATGAAAAATGTCTTATTACTTTGGATGATAATGCATATTTATGGCATCGAAAATTGGGGCATATATCTTTACCTATCATTTCTATTTTATCTAGACACGACCTTGTTCGTGGATTGCCCAAACTCAAGTTTGATAGAAAGCATTTGTGTGAATCATGCATAAAAGGGAAACACACTCGAGAATCTTTTAAACCAAAATTCGTGGTTTCCACTAGTCACGTTCTTGAACTTGTGCATATGGATTTGATTGGACCATCTAGACATGTTAGTTTAAATGGCAAGCTTTACACTTTGGTTATTGTTGATGATTTCTCTCGATTTACTTGAGTTAGATTTTTAGCGCATAAGGATGATGCATTTTCCGAGTTTTCTAAATGGTGTCATTTGGTATCAAATGAGAAAAATCTCTCCATAATCTCTATCCGCACCGATCACGGAGGTGAATTTGATTGCACTCCGTTTGAACTCTTATGTGACAAATACGAGATTAACCATAATTTTTCGGCTCCTAGAACGCCTCAACAAAATGGGGTTGTTGAAAGGAAAAACTGATCTTTGTAAGAAATGTCGAGGACTATGCTTAATGAATACTCTCTTCCACGATACTTTTGGGCCGAAGCAATATTTACGGCATGCTATGTGATTAACCGGGTTCATGTTCGTAGAACTCATCTCAAAACCCCGTATGAATTGTGGAAAGGTAAAACGCAAAATATAGCTTATTTTCATCCTTTTGGTTGCAATGTATTTATCTTAAACAATGGTAAGGATAACTTGGGCAAGTTTGATGCTAAATCCGACTCCGGAATATTTCTTAGTTATTGTACAAATAGCAAAGCATACCGCATTTATAACATTAAAACGAATAAAGTTGAAGAATCCATTCATGTTAAATTCAATGATATGATCTCACCCCCGAGAAAGGTAGAATATTTTGATGATGCAGGTACTTTTCCGGATCCCTCAACCGAAGTGAAGAAAATTCCGAAAATCGAAATGAACACAATTGTTGATTTACCGAAAGATTGGAGGCACATCAAAGACCATCCAAAGGATCTCGTGATTGGAAATATTGAAGACGGTGTTCAAACCCGAAGGATAACTACCGAATTTATGGCTCATTGTGCTTTCGTATCTGAAATAGTTCCCAAGAATATATCCGAGGCTCTTGATGATGTAAGTTGGGTGATGGCAATGCAAGAGGAACTTGTGCAATTCATGCACAATAATGTATGGAATTTAGTTCCCGCTTCTAAAGATAAAACAATTATCGGAACTAAATGGGTGCACAAAATTAAGAGTGACGAAGACGGTTATCCAATTCGAAATAAATCTCGTTTGGTCGCTCAAGGGTATAATCAAGAGAAAGGTCTTGATTATGATGAAAGTTTTACTCCTTTGGCTCGACTCGAAGCCATCCGTTTGTTATGTGCATTTACCGCCCACAAAAAGATCAAACTATTTCAAATGGATGTGAAAATTGCATTCTTGAATGGCTATATTCAAGAAGAAGTCTACGTCAAGCAACCTCCCGGTTTTGAAGATCATCAATTTCCGGATCAAGAAGAAGTATACTCGTTTGCCAAATCTACGTTTGATGACATTGTATTTGGAGCTACTAATGAATCTCTGTGCCAAGATTTCTCTAATCTTATGAAAGGAGAGTTCGAGATGAGTATGATGGGAGAATTAATGTTCTTCCTCGGGCTTCAAATCAAGCAATGTGAAGATGGAATCTTTATCCATCAAACGAAGTACTCAAACGATCTCCTAAAGAAATTCAAAATGGAAAGTAGCAAGGTGATTTCTACGCCAATGTCTTCATCATTAAAGCTTGAAAAAGATGAAAATGGCAAATCCGTAGATCAAAAATTATATCGAGGTATGATCGGATCTTTGCTATATTTGACTGCATCTAGGCAAGACATAATATTTGCTACATGTTTATGTGCTCGATTCCAAGCTAATCCCAAGGAATCACATTTAATTGCTTGTAAATGCATTTTTCGTTACTTAAAAGGGACTATCGGACTAGGTCTATGGTATCCTTCTTGCTTGGATTTTCTCTTGATTGCAAATAGTGACGCCGATTTCGGCGGATGTAAAATTGATAAAAAGAGTACTAGTGGTACATGTCATTTTATTGGATCATGTTTAATATCTTGGGGAAGTAAAAAGCAAACCAGTGTAGCATTGGCTACAGCTGACGCCGAATACGTTGCTGCAGGGAGCGCCTGTGCTCAAGTGTTATGGATTAAAAATCAACTCCGCGACTACGACATATATTTTGAAAATACCCCTATTCTATGTGATAATACTAGTGCGATTAATCTGAGTAAAAATCCTGTATTTCATAGTAGAACTAGGTATATAGACATTAGACATCACTTTCTTCGCGATCATGTTCAGAAGAAAGATATCTGTTTAATTTTTGTCGGGACGAAGGACCAACTTGCTGATATTTTTACAAAACCTCTTCCCGAAGAATCATTTAATTCTATTCGTTTACAACTTGGTATGGGACATCTAGACAATTTTTGAAATAAGTTTTCTACTCGAGAAATCAATATCCTTGAATCGTTCCATTCGCTAGCGCGCGCTAGCTTCATTTTTCTTAATGCGCGCTAATTATCGTTTTCGATAGCGTACGCTAATTGTCTATGCCTTGCGTGCGCTAATTAAAACCCTTCATATTCCACATCAGCTACTGGATAGTCAAGTGAGCTTCCTATTTTCACCTAACATATGCTAACCTTTCCTTCCTAGCGTACGCTAATTAAAACAACTCAATCCGCTATATAAACTCCGTACGGCCCAGAAACACTTTCACTCTATCTTAACGTACGCAATCGCAGAAAACCCTTTTCAGCAAAAACCCTAGCCGCAAAATCAACCATCAACTTCCGATTTCTTCCTCAAATCTTCAATTTCTCCCAGATTCATGTCAAGCAAGGGACGCAAAGCCATGAAAAATCCTACGAAAACCTAAAATGCCCTCGCAACGCCGAATATGATGCGACCCGATTTGTCTCATACATCGCATCGAAGGTGTTCTCCGATATTCTTCCTCAGGAACATCTTACCGGTTGTTACTTCTTTAACTTCAGTAGTCTCGAACGAGCAAAGGTCAGTATCCGTGATTTTTTTGAAGCTCTAGGGATAGCGCGGTTTGTTGAGTGCAAGGAAATCGTTTACCCTTCTTGTGTCCGCGAATTTTATGCCAATTTTCATTTGGGAGACTGTTGTGTCGAGAATTATACTCTCCGACCGGCAGTCGCCTCAGAGATCGGGCGACCTAGCCATTGCCGAGCAGCCGAGGCAGAACTGCCGACTAGCGACCAGGCGACCTAGCCATAGCCGAGCAGCCCAGATAGATCGGTCGACCGAAGGTCCCAGGACAAGTCCCGGTGCCGAGCGATCGACATCTAAGACAATCGCCTCTCGGTACTTGGCGATCGACTCCTGGTGGCCGACTAGCAGACGATCATCTCTCGGCACTTGCCGATCGACCCTTGGTGACCGACCGATGCCAACTCCTGGTGACCGACCAATGGCGACCGCCTCATGCCGCTCGAAGCCGATGGTCATCCAGTCGGCAAAGGCCGAAGCCCAGGGCAGGCCCCACGTGCAGTGCCGAGATAAGATCCGCATTTCACGGATCGTTGACCACACCACAAGATCTTTCCACCAAAGCAGGCCCGCCGAAAGGTGTCAGTAGGACCGCCCGTGACAGTGACTCCGGACGCGTGGTGGCTCCTCATTGGACCGCACAGCTGGCTGCCAGCAGCTGCCTTGGACTTTAGGCAGATAGCCCATGTGACTTAAAGACGATCGCCCTATTATTATATTGGCCGAAAGGCGATCGCCCGCCAGGAAACAAGGCTCCTCAGCCCCTATAAATAGAAGGCAGCCTGCACTTGTCTAAGGACCGAAATTTTGCTCTCTCAAGTCCAAATTCTCTGACATTCTCGCTATTCACGCATAACACATAAGCAATACTCACAACTTGGCTTTCTCCTACTCTTGGCAACAGCTATCTCTCGGTTCCTTCTTCTCTCTCAGCCTCTCTCACACAGAAGATGATCGGCCGAGAGCAAGAACACCAAAGCTTCGCTCAAGAGCTGGATTAACAGGATCTGTTTACACTCATTGTACTTAGATTCTCACATTAATACTTGTATCCACGAATATTTATATTAATAACATCTCACGAGAGCATTCAAGCCCGGGCCTAACAAACCCGGCAAATCTAGTGTTATTTACACCCTCTCGGAAGTGCTCCCGCAACATTGTTTGTTGTCCGTCCATTCCAGAAGTATTTCATCTTTGGATAAATATTTCGGGCAACAACAATTGGCGCTAGAGGAAGGGGATCTAACCCTCAATTTTATTCCTACCGTCTCGAAGAACACTCACTGTTCTCTGGGACATATACCTGAAGAAACACTCACTGTTCTTCAGAGAAAGCTTTCAGAATCATGTCTTCCGCCTCCGCGTCGAAGAAAGCCGCTGGCCAGCCCGCCAGACGCCTCGTTCCGTCTCAGTCCGAGCCACAGCCGATGGCAGAGGGTAGCCGCCGCGGTCCGAGACGCTCGATCCCGCCCCTGGGGGTCGGCCCAAGTCTCTCGCTCGATCGGTTCCGAACCGCGGAACAGATCGCGGAGACCATGGCCGTCCTACAGGAGCGACGGAGTGCTCTCGACGCGTCTCCCGCTATCACCCCCTCGGCCATCCGTCGGAGGACCAAACGAAAGTTTAAGGCGTTGCTGACTGAGCGATCGCCAGGAGGCTACCGTTTGCAGGGAGAGGCGCTCGCCAGCTGGGGCACCTCGGTTTTCGATCGCCTCGGCAGCGACCCATCTTGGCGATCGGGGCAGTCTGGCCCCAGCCACGAGACGACAGAGCTCGAGTCCGTCACCAGGAGCTCGGCCTATCCGACTCACAGAAGGCAGCCCAGCCGTCTGGCTCCCCCTTGCCAAATATCCGAGATCGGCAGCAGCGGAGTCAGGAGATCGGTACACGATCGCCTCGGCTCCCGCTCCAAAAGCCGATCCACGAGCGACCATGCAACAGCGATGGCCGCAATGCAGCGCCAGCTCGACGACATAAAGGCGCTCATGGAATCCGGGGCAGGCGCCAAGAACAAGATCGTCGGGCCGAGCGAGCCGCTCGCGGTCCACATCGAGCTTGCCCCCGTGCAGCACAAGATCGCTCCTCCTCAAACACCTCTGTACGAGGGGAGGTCGGACCCCGAAACACACCTGAACAAGTTCAACATCTACATGACCGGGTGTGGGGCATGTGACGCGACCAGGTGCCGAATGTTCCCTCTGATGCTGGACGACCTCTCCCACAGGTGGTACACCTCATTGCCGCCTCGGTCCATCGGCTCCTTTAACCAACTGGCGACCGACTTCATAGCGTACTTTTCCACCAGGGTCGATCGGCCAGAAGGTCCCCATCGCATGATGTGGATCAAGCAAGGCGAAGAAGAGTCCGACTCGGACTACATCGACTGGGTAGACGAGATCATCCTCAACGGCGAGCCCGTAAGCGATGAGATCGCCCTCTACGCGGTCCTAGGAGGATTTCATGGTCTTTCGCCTATGTTCAGGCATCTTACGAAGGACCAACCCTCAACCTACGCGATCTTCCGAGCTAAGGCCGCAGACTTTCTGGCCAGGTAAAGGTTTCTTCTTAGCCTATGAGCAGCGCGATCGGCGCCCGAACGACGATCTCCAGCCCGATCGCCGGTATCAACCTATGAATAAAGCGATCGGCAGCCGAATGACGATCACCAATCTTCCAGCCTGATCGCCATTATCAATCAACATCACAAAAACCGGAGGACTCGTTCGCCATCTACAGTTCATCATCTAACATGGTGGACTACGGCACGAGATCGCCTCCACCGCACAACGTACAGCCATGATCCTGGTAGTCGATGGAACTGGCTGCTTCGGCCATGCAAGGTCCCTTTGGGCCAAGATCGCCCGCCCTTCGTCTAAATACGAGGCCGGCGTAGTCTGAGGGCCCTCCAAAACTAATCAGTGGACACGATCGCCCGCCCTCAAGGTTCATCATTTAACATGGTGAACCCGGACAATGCGACGCGTCACTACCCCCGTGTCAACGTACACCGTCGAGGTTCGACATCCTCATGGCTGGCCAAGGTGGAAGCAGAGCTAACAAGCTGCGGACGTGGAGTTGAATCATCCGACGCTGCCCCGCGCAAGGACACCTCTAGACCAAGACCGCACGCCCTTCGTTTAAATACGAGGCGAGGCGCAGCCTAACAGAGGACCCTCACAATAAAATGAGTCACGAGACAGTCAATGTCGTTCGCGCACAAGACACGGTCATGGAGTCGGTCCATCGAACTCCGCGACTGTGCACGATTTCTCAGCGATGAAACAATCAAGTTTCTACGAAGGATCGGCCAATGTTGTTTTTTGCAGGTACAAGACCGAAAGATAGCTAGCCAATCGACCGGATCGCCCGTCCTCATCCTACACGATCGCCAGCAAGAACCACCTCGCCCCATGTCTTCAAACATCGGAGCAAGCTGGGGGGCAATTGTTGTGTCTAAAATTATACTCTCCGACCGGCGATCGCCTCAGAGATCGGGCGACCTAGCCATTGCCGAGCAAATAAGGCGTAATCGCAACCAACGACCAGGCGACCTAGCCATAGCCGAGCAGCCGAGATAGATCGATCGACCGAAGGTCCCAGGACAAGTCCCGGTGCCGAGCGATCGACATCTAAGACGATCGCCTCTCGGTACTTGGCGATCGACTCCTGGTGGCCGACTAGCAGATGATCATCTCTCGGCACTTGCCGATCGACCCTTGGTGACCGACCGATGCCAACTCCTGGTGACGGACCAATGGCGACCGCCTCATGCCGCTCGAAGCCGATGGTCATCCAGTCGGCAAAGGCCGAAGCCCAGGGCAGACCCCACGTGCAGTGCCGAGACAAGATCCGCATTTCACGGATCGTTGACCACAGCCTGTCAGCATCTTTCCACCAGCCGACAGGCCCGCCGAAAGGTGTCAGTAGGACCGCCCGTGACAGTGACTCCGGACGCGTGGTGGCTCCTCATTGGACCGCACAGCTGGCTGCCAGCAGCTGCCTTGGACTTTAGGCAGACAGCCCATGTGACTTAAAGACGATCGCCCCATTATTATATTGGCCGAAAGGCGATCGCCCGCTAGGAAACAAGGCTCCTCAGCCCCTATAAATAGAAGGCAGCCTGCACTTGTCCAAGGATCGAACTTTTTCTCTCTGAAGTCCAAACTCTCTAACATTCTCGCTATTCACGCATAACACAGAAGCAATACTCACAACTTGGCTTTCTCCTACTCTTGGCAACAGCAATCTCTTGGTTCCTTCTTCTCTCTCAGCCTCTCTCACACAGAAGACGATCGGCCGAGAGCAAGAACACCAAATCTTCACTCAAGAGCTGGATTAACAGGATCTTTTTACACTCATTGTACTTAGATTCTCACATTAATACTTGTATCCACGAATATTTGTATTAATAACATCTCGCGAGAGCATTCAAGCCCGGGCCTAACAAATCCGGCAAATCTAGTGTTATTTACACCCTCTCGGAAGTGCTCCCGCAACCATGTTTGTTGTCCGTCCATTCCAGCAGTATTTCATCTTCGGATAAATATTTCGGGCAACAACAGAGACAGTGATAATCTTCTGGTGGTTTTGTTCTTGGTAGTTTGGTGAAAGGAACAGTGGTGAAGATTTCGTCGGAAATCCTTCATGAATTATTTGGATTGACGAAGGATGGTTTTGATTGTTGTGGGAAGTTAATTGATGAAAAATCACTTGTGTCTGAGAAAGATGTCGCCAATTTTCTGTGCTCGAAAACCGTCATCGAGGTTACAGATGACGTTTTCAAAAATAATTATTTTGGACTTCATATTCGCTTGTTGTTGGTTGCACTAACTAAGTGCTTGATGCCGAAGGTGAACACCCAACACAAGTTAGTGGGAGTGGACAAAAATGTGGTGTACCGAGTGTTGAAGGACGACAAGGTGGATTTTATCGGAATCGTGTTGAATTGGATGAAGGCTAAAGGAGACTCATTTCACTCAAAACACTACATGTCGAGGACGCGGAAGTCAGGACTGCCTTTTGGTTCTATACTCACTGTCATCTTCCGTCACTTCCATGTCGACTTGTCTAGTGAGGCATCCGTTCCGGTGTCTCGAGGACATGAGATTAGCGATCTCACCCTCAAAGCAATGCACTACGTTGAAACATTCAATAGAGGTTGGGTGCTATTTCCGTATCTTCGAGAAGATGATCAAGTGCTGAAAGGAACACGAACACTAACTCCGGCCGAACGTGTGACACATCAAGGACCTCATACACTTCGGGAGTTGCAAACCGGAAAGTTTGTCCATCACCCGAAGACAAAAGGCAAGCGACCGATGAGAGACTCCATCACGGAAGAAGAAGAGAGTGATCTTATTGCTCGGATGTGGAGCATCGAGACCTCTCAAATGGAAATACGAGAGGATGTTAGGTCTCTTTGCTCGGAAGTCCGGGAAGTTCGCTCGGAAGTCCGGGAAGTTCGCGGGCTAATTTCTGATTTCATCCGATACACTCACCCGTCATTCCCATTCCCATCATCCTCTTCCTATCAAGCCCCTTAGAGTCTAGGTGTTTGATACTTGATGTAGAAACTTATCTTTCGAATTACTTTTATGTCTCATGCCTTGAATATTTGTAATGCTTGAACCATTTTCTTTAATGAAATTTGCATTTTATCTTCATTTGGTTTCATGACGTATGGCATTTGTTGATTATGTGATTTAATTATGGTTCATAGTATTTGTTTGTATTACTTGTTAAAAATGCAACGATTCAAGGGGAGTTCCTTTTTGTTTATGTCAAAAAGGGGGAGAATACTCCAGAAACCAACATGAACTAATATATCGAACAAGTTACCTTGATTCGAATCTTCTAAAAACATTTTTGCAGGTATAAATTAAATGTTTTGACATCATCAAAAAGGGGGAGATTGTTGACTCAAAAAGTATTTTGATGATAATTGCATTCAAAACATTTAAATAGATCTCAGCACGTCGTTATATAGAAGAACCAAAATGGACTTAGCGCACGCTACCTCTACCAAAGTAGCGCACACTATCGAGGATTATATACAGCCAAGTCAAAATCAGCTGCAGTCCAGTGAAGTTACCTGATGGATAGCGCACGCAAAAGTCATAATATCAGTGCACGCTAAACTGTTAGTTTTAGCGCACGCTATCCTATCAATGTAACGCACACTATCGCATATCAGTCAGAGGACAGTAAGGTCTGGAAAGAAAAAGGAAAAAGGACTTGCACACACTATGGACGCTCATCTACGTACGCTATCATGAGGACTTAGCGCACGTTACTCTTCATGTCTTGCGCACGCTACCGGATAACATCATTAGTAGTCCAGTACCCACTGGACTCAAAATGAAAAGGCATTTACGTATGCTACACAGGGTAATGTACGTTATTGAGGAAAGCATATAGCGCACGCTACGATATATATTAGCGCACGCTAAATCATTCAACAGTTTACCGTTGGATTTTCTACCGTTGGAAAAGTAGGAGTTAAAAAAGATCCGTGAAATCTGGAAAAGCTGGAATTAAATATTACTAGCGCAAGCTATGCATAATTGCTAGCGCACACTAAGGTCAAATTTAGCCATTGGAGAAAGAGACATTGGGGAGACAAACCAACACTTTCAAAGTCAAGATTGAAGACCTGTTGACCAACCGATAGCGCATGCTAAGAAGGTGTGACTAGCGCACGCTAGCCATACTATTTTACCGTTGGAATAGTTTTGTGACCGTTCAGAAAAGTCAAGTCAGAGACGATTGCGCACGCTAGAAGGTATTATTAGCGCACGCTAATAATACAAATTTCAGTATTTGAAGAATGGCTGACACCTATAAATACCCATAGGACTTGGGTATCACATACACAACTTCAAGCATTCAAGCATACAAGCATATAAGCAATCAAAGCATACTTGAGCTCAGTTTTATATCTTTTATTGCATTCTAAGTAGTGAGAAGAAAGATACAAAGAGTGAAACACCTTGTAATATTTATTATACTTTGTATTCTTTCATTTGGTTGTAAGTGTTGCATCACTTACACTTGAGCTTTAGAGAAACGAATCAAGAGTCACTAATCCGGTGTTATTAGGATCTTTGATCCGGCATTGTTAGGATTATACTCCTATATTCGTAAGTGAGGATTATCTAGTTCCTATAGAACACTAGATAAACAAAGTTTATTTTGAGAGTGGTTGAGCTTGGACCAATAGAAGACAAGTGGTTGTAACGGTTGTGAACTCGGACCGATCGAAGACGAGTCAAGTTTGTGGTTGCTCTTGAGCCAATAGAAAAAGAAGTCGGAGAGAGGACGTAGGCAAGTTGCCGAATCTCTATAAATCTTTGAGTCTTTTATTTTCCGCACTATTTTCATTTATTTGCAAGAAAGTTAGTTATTCCGCATTACCACTATTCAACCCCCCTTCTAGTGGTAAATTTATCTCTTCAATAAGAACCAGATCTCTAGTCCTTCTAAAGTACTTGAGAATGTTCTTTGTGGCGGTCTAATGTTCCCGAACTGGGTTAGCCCGAAACCTACTTACCACGCTCCCAGCATGCGCAAAGTCAGGTCTCGTACACAATAAAGTATATATAAGGCTACCCAAATTTCGAAGCATATGGTATATTACTCATTTCCTTTCGTTGTTCCTCACCCAGAGGACACATCTTCGAGGAGAGTTTTATTCCATGTCGCATCGATAGGAACCCTCTTTTAGAGTAATTCATCTTAAATCACTTTATGATTTTATCTATATAGAGGGCTTGGAAATAACTTATCATTCTCTTCGATCTATCCCAGTAGAGTCGAATCCCAAGAATATAGGTTTCTTCTCCCAAGTCTTTCATGGAGAAATTACTCGAAAGCCAAGCTTTCACAGAACTGAGCATTCCAACATCATTTCCTATCAGTAGAATGTCATCTACATATAGTACTTTAGAATGTGATCTTGCTCCCACTAACCCTCTTGTATACACAAGGTTTCTCTTTATTTTGCAGGAAGTCAAACCCTTTGACTGTCTTGTCAAAATGAAGGTCCCAACTAAATGAAGATCACAGTCCATTTCATGGAGTCTACATCCACCATTGCTAAGTCTTGGTCGTGGGTCGGTCTCTTGTTTATCACCTGGAACCTCGTGGAAAACCAGTTCCTCCAAGTGCATAAACCTATACCTCTTAGGTAAATGAGACACCCTACTTGACCTACGAGGTGGTTGTACTTGTGTTATATAAGGTTCGGTTCCATTTTCTTGCACAGGTATCTCCTGAGGAGTTTCATTGTATTCTTCTAAAGAAATATTACTACCTGCTCCGCCATCCTGAATGAACTCTTCTTCCAGAAAGTGTACATGCAAAGAAATAACGATCTTTCGATCTTTGGGCATGTAGAATACCTAACCCATCGTCTCAGATGGGAATCCAATGAAAACGTCTCCTCACGGACCTCGCTTCCATTTTGTCCACCTTAGTCTTCTTGACATAGGCGGGACATCCCCAAATCCTAATGTGATTAAGACTTGGTTTCCTGCCCTCCCACATCTCATGTGGAGTTTTAGGAACGGATTTGGAAGGACATCTGTTCAAGATGTAAGCGGCAGTCAGGAGTGCATACCCCCACAGGTAAATCGGTAAGTCAGTATAGCCCAGCATGGAACGGACCATGTTCAACAAGGTCGAGTTCCTTCTTTATGACACACCATTTAACTGAGGAGTACCTGGAGGTGTTAGTTGTGAAACTATTCCATGTTCCTTAATGAACTCGTCAAACTCCGTACTCATATACTCGCCACCTCCGTCCGACCGATGTGCTTTGATATGATTACCAGTTTGTTTCTCGACTAGGTCCTTGAATTCCTGTAATTTCTCAAATGCCTCGGATTTATGTTTCATTAAGTATACATAACCATACCTAGTATGATCATCCATAAACGTAATGAAATATTGATATCCATCACGTGCTGATTCCAAAGCACCACATACGTCGGTATGGATTAATCCCAGTTTATCAGCGGCTCTTTCAAAAGTCCCTGAGAAGGGGGACTTAGTCATTTTACCTTTAAGGCAAGATTCACAAGTAGGAAAGGGATCTGATCCCAATGGACCCATAAGTCCATCCTTTTCCATCTTGTAAACCTTGGTCTGACCAACATGACCAAGTTTAAGATGCCATTTCAAAACTTGATTGGTTTCATCCCTACCACGTTTTCTAGTCATAGTATTCACAACTACTTTGTTGTTGAGATTTAGATGATACAATCCATTTAACAATGTAGCATTACCCACTAGTTTATTTCTGAAATAAATTTTGCAGGAACCATCACCAATGAAAAATGAAAAGCCTTTTCGGTCAATGACCGGAATAGATACAATGTTTTTGTGCCCCTTGGGCAAAACAAGTACATCTTCTAAAGTAAAGACTCCGGATTCTAAACCCAAAAGAAGTGATCCTATGTCGGTCGCCTCGACACTATGCCCGCTTCCGACTGTGATCATAACTTCTCCAGCTCCAAACTTCCTACTTTGGTCCAGATCTTGATTTACGGTACAAATATGAGAACTAGTACCAGAATCCAGTATCCAGGAAGTAGAAAATACAGTAGCAGAACAATTTATTTCGAAAACTAAAAGTTCTGTACCTGAAGTGCCATGAAGAATCGGACAGTCTCTAGCCCAGTGGCCCAGCTCACTGCACTTGAGACAAGTATCTTTCTTCTTCTTGCCTTTTGGAACCATCAGGGCCTTGCCCTTTCCTTTAAGTTCCTTAACTTGTGGTCCAGTCTGCTTCTTGGTCTTTTTCTTCTTATTCTTAGACTTCCGAAGTCCAGAAGAAATAACAAGGGCAGACTCCTTCATCCACGGAGTCTTCATATGAGATTGAGTGGTCACCAGTTTGTTCATTAGCCCAGCTAAGTTACATGCAATCTCATTGCAATTGAAGTTCATAACAAACTGTGAGAAGGAATCAGGGAGAGACTGAGGGATAAGGCCGGTTTGGAGAGAAGTATCCATTTTAAAATTAAGAGCCTCCAATCTCTCGATCATGGATATCATTTTGAGGCCGTGTTCCCCAACCTTCTCACCTTCCTTCATCCTTGCACCGAACAGTTGCTTAGATATCTCATATCTAGCAGTTTTGCTATGATCACCATAAAGCTTGGTTAAGTGAGATAGAATCTACCTAGTAGAAGTCATTTTCTCATGAGCTCTCTGAAGCTCATTAGACATGGAAGCCATCATATAAGCACGGACTTTCACGTCATCCTTAACCCACTTTTCGTGGTTTTCAATCTCTTCCTGATTGGCTCGGGTCCGCACAGGAGGCGCCGGAATGTCCGTCTCCAAGACGTATCCCAGTGCCTCTATACTGACGACAATCATCAGATTTTGGAGCCAATCCACAAAGTTAGGTCCCATTAAGGTGTTCTTTTCGAGTAGAATTGCGAGTGGATTCATTGTCATATTGAGAGTTATGTCTGCATTATGTATAACAGATTAATTAGTGACTTGTTATATTATGTTTTGAGTATAGAATTAAGGTTTTTTCTATTCTTGTTACCCAGCTCCCACTATTTTTATCTAATAACACAGTCCATGTGAAATCCGTAGTATCATCGCTCTACTTCATAGTGATGATCGAGTTCTTTATAAATCTTAATAGAGGGCAACCGAACAGGTTTCTAGTCTATTAATTTTCATAAAGTGGGGTCCAACACCAACCCATCTAATGGATGATCCGATCTTCTTTTTCCCCTTGTTCACTCCCCTCAACCTATACGGTGTCTATGGTTCGTGAACAAGTTAAGTTTATACCATCGACGCAAATCAGTTTCACAATTGAATCTTATCCGCCAACCTATCAGGTTTCTAGGGATAAAATTTGCTCCAACCGAAGGCATCCAATGCGCTCCCGGTAATTTATCCATCCTCCCCGAACGACTACCCCGATAACTCGGAAGCATAGCACATCCGGTTTGGATTTCAATTTCCCGAAAGCTCGATGGAGGGAAGGAAAACCTTGAAACCTTATGTTGTTACCCAAAATATTATCCGGAGATAGTATTGCTGGAATGATCGAGTAACGAACAAATGCGAGAACACTTCCATGAGAAAATAAACAACACAAGATTTGCCGGGGTTGTTAATCCCGGGCTTGAATGCTCTCACGAGATGTTATTAATAAGTATACTGTTGAGTACAAATATTAATGTTAGAATCTATTACAATGAGTGTAAAGACTTCTAGTTATCTAAGGTGTAGAGCGTGTAGATTGCCGGAAGAACCAGATATGAAGATCTGTGAATTCTTGCTTGGGATGCATTATATGTATGAGGATATGTATTTCTCTTTGTATTAACGTTGATGATTGCCTGATTTTATGAAGATAATTGCATGATCCTTGGACACTGTTGTGAGCCTCCTATTTATAGGAGACAAGGCTGCTGGGGCCTCTCCGGCGATCGCGGGCGACCGCCGTTTTCTATATTATAATAGGATGACCGATCGTCCCGTCACGTGGGGCTGTTCCCTTATAGTCTGGGGCTGCTGATGGTGGCCAGCTGTGCGAGCCAATGGGAAGCCCGCACGCATCCTGAGTCGCTGTCCGGGGGGACCCGCTTCGTACCTTTCGGCGGCCCTATCGGTAGGTGAGGTAGGTGACAGGCTGGGGTCAAAGGTCTTATCTGTCGGCGCCATTTGCGGATCTGCATGTGAGTCATCGTCCAAGATTCAGTCTTCGACGACTTTGACGGATGTTGGATTTATACGTGGCACGAGACGACCGCCTCTGGTTGGACATCAAAGACGATTGCCAGGTACCAAAAGACGATCGCCGTGGGTGCCGACCTCTGGGTGTTTGCCCAGAGTATGTATTCTATGGTTGGCTCTCAGATCATAATACCGATCGCCACCGAGGTGTATTAATCGCCACACAACAATTGCCCCCCAGCTCGGCTCGATGTTGAAAACACGGGGTGAGGTGGCACTGTTGGTGATCGCCATTGCTTAGACGATCAGACGATCTAATTTCAAATTTGGACGATCTCCTTTAGTGCTGGGAGCAGCGGGAAATGAAGGCGGGCTCGCGAAACGTTGCAAGGACACGTGTCGCATTTCTATTGAGGGAGTCCGACGATTTTTCAGACTTTGTCATCTGGCATGCCCTCAAAAAACGTGTATGCGGGATTTGAGGGCTGTATTTAATGTGTCCCCCCGACGGTTGCACTCCAACCCTCGGGATTTCGCCTATTTGCAAAGACACCCCTGCTCCTGTCTATAAAAGGGGCTATTTCTTCTTCATTTCTACTCTTCACGCTTCGTCGTTTTCTAGCCGAGATTCTGCAAAATTTTTCCGACGACCCTTGAGCCGACCGTCCTTCCTTTTAGGTAAGAACATAAATCTTCTTTCTCCCCTTTATTATTTATAACATGTCTGGAGGATCTAAGAACTTTGAGACCGCCGCCGCCGCGGCTTCGCCGGACAGGGAGGAAATTCCCGTGGGACTCTATATGGAAACGGCCATTGAGGCTATTCGTGTGGGGATTGCACCCGCAGAACTTGAGGAGCTCTTCAACGAGGCCGAAGTGGCAAGATCTGCAGCGACGGCGGAGCAAGGGAGTTCGCCGGTTGATGAAGATGAATTGGTGCGGTTGTCTTGGGAAACGGATAGCGTGTTTGGCCCCGCCTCTATGGCTTTTGCTAAGCTTATGGAGGGGATTGCTAGGCCCGCTCCAGAATTTGATTTCATAGCTTACTCCGCCGCTCATCCCTACGAACACGTGAAGCGGACGGTGTTTCGGGCCGCCGACCCATCTCAGTGGACTCTCGGTAAGATTCGGAGTTCGGCGACCTAGAAAGACTTGAGCCGCTGGAGGGCCAAATATCATATTCCTTCTGACGTGTCACTGCACGTGCCCTCCGAGAATGAACGTGCTGACCAGCCTCCCGAGGGTATGGTCGCCATTAATGAAATGACCCTGGCGGCCGGACTATGGTTTCCCTTGCCGTTCGCCGTCTCATATCTGCTGGTCGCCTAGAATCTGGCGCCTCTCTAGTTGACGTCGAACGTCTGGCTGCAGATTATCAGTACATTGACGTTGTTCGGCGGTCACAGGCTATTTCGTTTGCCTTCTGCGCTGGAGATGAATTATCTTTTTAAGCTGACTATGCAGAAGGCATCGATCGGCAGCTACCATATCCAAGGTTGCCTGGGTAGGGTGGTCCTTGGAGTGCCGAACAAGGCTCGGGGCGACCTGGCAAAGTGGTGCTGGGTCGGCGGTGCATGGAGGTCGGCATTGGGTGATAATCCGGAGGAAGAATTGGCTATCCCCACCAATTTTCGAGAGAGGAATCCGAGTAAGGGTTTTAACTCTCCCTTTATTTGGATACTCCTTGAACTGATCTAATTTGTCTCTCTTTTTGCAGGATTCCCTATTCCAGCGATCGGCGATCTCCCCTTCGATTTCTTGATCGTCTGGGAGCGGATTCGCGCATTGCCGGATTCCTACATAGACGTTCACTCAGTCAGCCTCGAACTTCACCGGTTGGGAGCTCGACTGTTTCGTTACCCTCGCCACTTGAAGGTCCCTGGTACGACTTTTTATTCACTCTTTCCTGCGTGACGGTCGTCTCCAAGAGGTAGCAATGTCTAAGTAGGTGTCTAACTTGTCTGAATTTGTTCTTTTGGCAGAGATTCATTTTCCCCGCTTCGTCGAGCCACCACAAGAGATCGCCATGTCTATCCCTGGTCTCATTGGTCGTTTCCACCTAGGAAAGAAGATGGGTCGCATTGCTGCGACGTCGTCTCGCCCTGCCCCTGTGGTGAGGCCCGCTGTGGTGCCGGTCACCGAGCTGGAAATTCAAGAGGAGGAATAACTTCAGCGCAACCGCAAGAGGCGGAGGCCGGAGGGGTCCCTGCCGATAGCTGAGGCGGACTTAGCTATCTTGGAGCCGCCGATCGCCGCTCCCCCAGTTTCTTCCGTTCCAATGGCGGAGGGGTCTGGTCCTAGGCCCTCAGCATCCGGCTCCAGGTCATCGGCCGGTTTCTTGAAAAAGGTGGCGATCGCCGAAGCTGAAACTTCTCGGGGAAGCCCTATTTTGGCCACGACCCCGAATTGGTCAACAGGTAAGACCGGATTGATCTTTCCGAGTTGGAAAATTTAGTTAGGTATCTTCTAACTCCTTTGTCTCTTTTGTTTGTGCTGCAGGGTCCGTCTTGCTGATCCGGACGTCTCGCCGATGGTGCTAGATTTCCTGGCGAGCAAGTCTCCGCAGAAGTCCCTCGATGTCCCTACTTACGTCCAGAAGGCCATCACCTCTCTGCCCAAGGCTTGGACGACCGATCTCGATGCGATCGCTCGTCGCCGATCTGGAGATGCCATGCAGGCGACCCTTGCCTTGGCTCTCCAGACGACGACGATGGCTGTCCAAGCTGCAAGGGATTACGAGGGGCGACTCTTTAATGCTCGTCTCCATAGCGACCTCGAGGCCGCCCAGAACAAAAACGTTGAATTTGCTAACCGGATCCAGGCTATGGAGAAGGAGTACATAGAGACGGCCAAACGAGCTAAACAGGACAACGATCGGATGAAGCAGGAGCTGGGCTGCTCCAAGGAAGTGGCCGATCGGCTCCGCGACCAGGAGAAGGAGGCTCTCCGGATGCACATGGCCTCGTAGGAGGAGGCAGCCAGGCTGAAGGCGATGGTGGATCGGCTCAACCGCGAGCTAGAGGCGGCGAAGGGAGAGCTAGAGAAGGCTAAGGGGGAAACGGCCGCTAAGGTGGTCGAACTAGCAGAAGCTGAGAAGACGACCACTGAGCTAAGAGGTTAGCTGAAGGAGATCGAGATCGATCCCTACCTCAATGTGGCACTCGTCTGCGAGTTCGCCTATTATGTGGCCTATGCCGACGCTGCCCGAGCTGCCAAAAAGGTAGGGATTGAGATCGGTCCTTTGATGGAGAGCTTTAAGGGCTATGCACTCGAGCACCCTTTGCATCCGGAGTTTTCCGTGCCAATCCTTGACCTCGTCGACTTGGGGATCGACTTGAGTTGGTATCCTTTTCTGGATAAACTCATTCATCCTGAGGCCGAAGGGGGAGCGCATGCCGATCCGCCTCCTCGGGGCGAAGACCAGCCGGAGGGGCCCTGAGTGACTTCTTTGTTTTCTTTCACTTGTAATTTTTGCTTTCTCTTTGTATTGCCTTCGGGCTTTGTATTGTACGATCTCCTTGATAATGAATAAAATACTCCTTTTTGCATCTGTGTCTTTACACGTATGATCGCCTTTGAATGTTTTCATGCGAAATTTTTTCAAGTATGTGTATGATTGCTTCCGATGTCTTGTTCATCCGACCGATTGTTTGAATGTTTGAATGTATCGACATGTTTTGGAAATTCTTACTTGTAAATATTGTTGAACAATTCCGATCGTCCTGCGTGTGTTTGAACGAAGCCGATCGAGTACGGTTCCTTCTGTCTGATCGCATTTAGGATTAGCTCCCCTTCTCTGCCCCCTTGTTTTTGTTTACCTATTGTAAGTAAGGGAACAAAAATAGTATGTTTGGTGAGCTATTTTCATTTTTGCCGACACTGAGGAATCGTGCACGGTCGCGGAGTTCCATGGACCGATCTCCACAACTGTGTCTTTGTGTGCGAGGGATATTTCCGCGACTCACTTTATTGTGAGGGTCCTCCGTTAGGCTGCGCCCGCCTTGTATTTAAACGAAAGGTGGGCGGTCTTGGTCTGGAGGAGTCCTTGCACGGGGCGTCGTCGGTTTATTCGACTCCACGTCCGTGGCTTGTTAGCTCTGCTTCCACCTCGGCCCGCTATGAAGATGGCGAACCTCGATGGTGTACGTTGAGACGGGGGTAGTGGCACGTCGCATTGTCCGGGTTCACCACGTTAGATGATGAACCTTTTAGGGCGGGCGATCGTGTCCACTGATTAGTTTCGGAGGGCCCTCAGACTACGCCGACCTCGTATTTAAACGAAGGGCGGGCGATCTTGGCCCAAAGGGACCTTGCATGGCCGAAGCAGTCGGTTCCATTGACTACCAGGACCAGGGCTGCACTCTTCTACCTCGGATCGTCATGTTAGATGGTGACCCTCGACGGTATACGATATGCCTGGTGGGGCGATCATTAGAATAGATGGGATATGAAGAAATCTCATTATATTCCTTGTACATAGGGTAGTAGAAGCTGTATACAAAATTTTCACTGGTAGTACTTATTCAGATGTACGGCGTTCCAAGGATATTGGTCCGGAGTACCATCGGGGTGTTCAAGTTCGTTGGCTCCCTTAGTTAGCCATTTAGATATCCTGAAGGGGCCTTCCCAGTTCGGACCAAAGACACCTGTGTGGGTTTGGATCTTCTTGAGGACGAGATCGCCCACTTGAAAATGTCTTTCCTTGACCTTTGAATTGAAGAACTTCTCGGATCTCCTTTTGTGGATAGTGTTCTTCATTTCTGAGGTCATTCGTCGTTCTTCGAGCATGTCGAGGTCGATCCGTCGGGCCACATCATTATCGGTCGGCATCTGTTGTTCGGTTCGATGGCTGAGGATGGCGATCTCCGAGGGGATCACTGATTCTGTTCCAAAGGCGAGGGCGAATGGGGTTTCTCCGGTATTACGGGTCGTCGTTCGATAAGACCACAAAACGTCTGGGAGTTCGTTCGCCCATCATCCTTGCCTGGACTCTAGTCGCGCTTTAATCATGTGTTTGAGGATTTTGTTCACGGCTTCTACCTGCCCGTTCGTCTGAGGGTGGTAGGGGGCTGAGAACAATCTCTTGATTCCCCACTTCTCGCAGAATTACATGACTTCTAAGTTGTCGAACTGCTTTCCGTTGTCGGATATGATGGCCTGGGGTAGACCGAATCGGCATATGATGTTTTTCCAGATGAACTTGATTACTTGCTCTTGGCCGATCTTGTTTAGCGGTTCGGCCTCAGCCCATTTGGTGAAATAGTCGACCCCTACGATGGCAAACTTACAACCCCTGGCTCCGTCGGCAAGGGACCTATAAGGTCGATGCCCCATTGGGCGAAAGGCCAAGGGCTATACATTGAAGTGAGTTGCTCGGGGGAGAGTTTTATGTTTGGGCCCATTACTTGACACCTATGACACGATCTGGCATAGGCGATCGCATCCTTCTGAAGTGACGGCCAGAAAAAACCTTGCCTGGTTGTTTTATGGATGAGAGCTCGTCCGCCAGCATGGTTTCCACAGATCCCGTCATGGATTTCGGCTAAAACGAGCCGACCTTCCTCCGGTGTGATACACTTGAGGAGGGGAAGGCTGAAAGCTCTCTTGTAAAGCCGGTCGTCCAATAGGGTGTATCTAGTCGCACGAGGCTAGAGTTGGCGAGCTTTGATACGGTCGTCAGGGACCGTTCCATCTTTTAAGTATTTGATGAACGGAGTCATCCAGTTCTCCTCGGCAACGGCGTCTGTGGTAACCAGGTTTCTGTCGATCGCCGGCCTTACTGATTTTGTAATTTGGATATTAGAGAAGTCGACTGCCCCATTTGACGACGCTAGCTTGGATAGGGCATCAGCCTGGGAGTTGTGCTCTCTCGGGACTTGTTCGATTAGTACTTCCTCAAATTTTGTGCACATTTCGGCGACCAGCTCTTGGTATTTGACCATCTGTTCGCCGCGCGCCTCATATTCTCCCTTGACTTGGTTCACGACCAAGAGGGAGTCCATGAAGATATGGAGGCGACGAACATCCAGGGCGAGGGCTAGATCGAGCCCGCCTACCAGGTCTTCGTATTCGGCTTCATTGTTGGTCGCACGAAAACCGAAACGCACAGCATTTGTGAAACTTTGCCCATCGGGACTGATGAGGACAATCCCTGCCCCTGCTCGCAAGTTGGTTGCCGAGCCATCCACATATAGCTTCCAGGCAGGTCGGCCAATCTGGGTTGGACTGTGAGGGAATGTTAATTCCACCACAAAGTCTGAAAGAGCTTCGCCTTTGATCGCCGTGCGAGGAGCGTATGTGATACCATATTGGGCGATCTCCAGCGACCACTTGAGGAGTCGCCCGTTGGTGTCTGGCCGGTGTAGAACTTGCCTTATGTTAAGCGTATTTTTATACGCTTATTTATCATTTTTTGGTATCCTTTTTGTGAGTAAATCTGCATAAATGAGCCTTTAATGCCCTATTATTTTATATTTTGCAGGAAATTGGAGTCCGAAAGCCGAAACGATGAAAAACGGACGATAACGGCGAATTTTGTCCTGGGGCCGCGACACAAGGCAAGTGGGCCGCGGCACACGCAGAGGACCAGCAGGCACCAGAGTAAACTGTACTCTGAGCCGTGGCACAGTTATGGTGAGCCGCGGCCCAGAAGAAATAATCAGCACCCAGGTTTTAATCTGTGCCCCGTGAGCCGCAACACATATTAAGTGAGCTGCGGCACACAGGGCGGTTTTGATGTACTCCGCGCGGGTTTGGGCCGTTTTGAAGCCAGTTCTCGACCTAATCACACAGACGCGATTTGGAGGCTGCTGGGAGCTATAAATAAGGGTTTAAGGCCATAATTAATGATCGGGGAAGATCGATAAATCAGGGATCGTGGAAGACTATCGCGGAAGAGAGAAGCAGAAGACACCAAGAGCAGAGGGCGGAAGCCAGAAGAACGGAGGAATCCGAGCTCTTCATCTGCGTTTGATTTTCATGCTTTCATTCATTAATTCTGTATTTTTATCTTTTAGCATGTCAGGCTAAAACCCTGTTCTAGGATTTTGATGAAACCTAAGTTTTGACGGATTTGCTTTTGATTATCTATATAAATCCATTTTCTATTGAGTTTTCCCAATCAATTTTAATGCTTTCAATTGTCTGGCCAATAATTGGATTGTTTTAATTACGCAACTCGAATCGGGAGAGGAGAGTTGGTGAGGAACTATTGGTGAGAACCGTTTTATCTTGTGAGATATGAATATACTCATAGGAACTACGTGGCCTTTAGAGGATTTTGTGCTTTTTGCCTATTGTCGAATTAATTCACCTAGGGATAGAGTGCGTTATTCGCCTTTAGAAAAATCTATTGACCTCGGGATAGGCGGTAGACTATATTAGTAATCTTCGCCTTCAATATATTGGGGAAATCATTAATTTCAGATAATTGAGAGTAAACTCGGATAAACCAAGGTGGATTCAGCATCCTAGACATATTCATCATTTGATTTTCTTTCTTCAAGCGATCGTTTTTACTGTTAGTTCTTTTATTGGTTTTCTTTAGTTATTAATTGCAACCCAATTTTCGACTGTTCAAATAAAATTAGAGTACATAAAAATCGGTACTTAGTAATTCAGTCCTCGTGGGAACGATACTCACTCATCACTTTATTACTTGTCAACGATAACGTGCACTTGCGTTTAACGAAATATCGCAACACCTTAGAGGTAGACTTGTCAGAACATCCACTTGATGTTCGAAGAAGTAGGCCCTTAGCTTGCGAACACTCATGACAAGAGCGTATGCGATCCTCTCGAGGGGTGTATAATGTGTCTCTGCGTCGTGGAGCGCTTGACTAACGTAGTAGATCGGCAAGTGGACTTGTCCCTCCGCTCGCACCAGAATGGCACTCAGTGCGACCTCTGAGGCCGCTAGGTAATGGAATAATTTCTCACCAGGGATCGGCTTTGCCAGGATCCGGGGGTTAGATAGATATTCCTTGATTTTGGCGAACGCTACTTGACTCTCCTTCGTCCATGCGAACTTCTTGTTCTTTATGGTCGCGAAGAAAGATTTACTTTTATCGCCGAGCCGAGATATGAAACGGTTGAGGGCAGCCAAACAACCTGTGAGGCATTGCACTTGCGTGACATTCCGTGGCTCCTGCATGTCGAGGATCGCCTGAATCTTGGTGGGGTTCGCTTCGATCCCCCTTTGGCTCACGATATGCCCCAGGAATTTTCCGGAGCTCACCCCGAAGTTGCATTTCTTGGGGTTCAGTTTCATGTTGAACTTCTCGAGGATGGCGAACGTCTCAGCGAGGTCGTTGAGGTGGTCTTCCTTCTTGAGGCTTTTGACCACGATGTCGTCAATGTAGACCTCCATGGTCTTGCCGATCTGATTGGCGAACATCCCATTGACTAATCACTGGTAGGTTTCCCCTGTGTTCTTCAAGCCGAACGGCATTCAGACCCAAAAGTATATGTCTTTTTTCCGTGTGGAAGGATGTGTGTTTTATGTCTTTCTCCGCCATTGGGATTTGATGGTATCCGGCGAAGGCATCCATGAACGACATCATTTCGCAACCTGCTGTACTATCGACCAAGTGATCAATATGAGGCATCGGAAAGTGATCTTTTGGACATGCCGCATTGAGGTCGGTGAAGTCGATGCACAACCTCCAGGAGCCAGTTGGCTTTTTGACGAGCACCGCGTTGGCGACCCACTGTGGATCGTCTGTAGCTACTCCGATTAGTTTGTTGTTGAGTAGATTTTTGACCTCTATGTCGAGCGCCGCGTACTTCTCAGGACCGAATTTCCTACGTTTCTAGTGAATAGGCTTCCTTGCCGAGTCGATTTTTAGATAGTGGCAGGTGTGTTCAGGACCTATGCCAACCATATCTTGATGCGACCAGGCAAAGACTCCGATGTTCTTACATAGTAAATTGATCAGTCCCTCTTTTAATTCACAATCGATGCTTGCGCCGATCTGTACTTCTCGCTCCGGGCGAACTAGATATATCGTTACATTTTCCAACTCTTCAACGGGGACAGTCGCTTCTTGTTTGGAACGATTTCCGGACTCGATTCTTGGATCGATGTCGATACTTGGCTCGAAACCGATCCTTGGCTCGATGTCGTCCGTTAATCGATGTGATATGGCGTCCTATGAATCGAGTTGGTACGATGTTCTTGGCTCATTGATCTCTATGGGTTGATCGTCGATCATTTCAATGTTACACATATCATGGGAAGTATTGAAACAAGTTACGACATAGGAGTAGTTCAAACATTTCTTTGCCATTAGCTGATCTACTTTTACAGTACCGACCGTACCATCGGCTGTGGGGAATTTGATACAGTAAAAGAAAGACGAGGCGACCGCCTCAAAGGTTTCTAGAAACGAACGACCTAAGAACCCATTATAGATGCTGGGCCTATCTATGATTCCAAAATTTAGGTTCCTAGTAATCCTAACCTTGGGATCGTAAAAGCATATTAGCTCGACAGAGAGCTTGATCCTTCCGTAGGCTTGGACTGTGCTGTCGCCGAACCCTTGAAGCACGGTGTCGAACGGCTTGATGAACTTGGTTAGATTGCCGAGCTGGTCAAGAGCGGACTTGAATATGATGTTGCAGAAGCTCCCGTTGTCAACCAGCACGCGGTCGACCATCTTCCCAAGGATACAAGCAGAGATCACCAATGCATCCTCTTTGGGGCATTGTACTCCCTCCCTGTCCTTGTTGGAGAAGGTGATGAGCGCGTCTTTAGAGATGGTCGGCTCTGGAGGTACCACGACATGGACCCCGGCGAACGCCCTTAGTTCGGCCTTTCGCTTCCTGTTTGACATGGTGGATACCGGGGAAAGGCCCCCGAGGTTTCCACCTCCTAGTTGAAGCATATTAATCCGACCGCCAGGGTTGATCAGAGGGATCGATTCATCAGAATACTCTGGCTCATGCTCGATCCTGGCGACCGGATTGGGAGGGGTCCTTTCGTTTTGTCGGTTCTCGCGCCCTCCGGTCCTCTATGTCCTAGGTTCTGGCTTGGTGACCAAGTTGTCCAATTTGCCTTCCTCAAACAGTCGCCAGAGTTGTCTGAAGAGGTCGCGGCATTGGCTGGTGTTGTGGCCGGAACTCTTGTGCTAGGCACAGAATTTGCTGTGGTCTAGATGACCGTGGTCCCTTATCGGCTTTGGTTTGGAAAGCCATTCGCGCCCCTTGATCGCGTTGAGATGTGGGCCGGAGATAAATTGAGGTTGTGGAGAAGGTGGACCTCCACATCCTCGAAGGCTTTGAACTCACCAGGCGGCTTTGCGACCGCCTTTATGGGCTTGGCGACCGCCTTCTTCTGGACATGGGATGGCGTCTTCCCTTCTCCGGAGGGTCCCTTGCCTAAGCGGAGGGAGAGCATCCTCTGCCTGGCCAGAAAATCGGCGGCTCTGACGCGGAAGACCGAGTAGGTTGGGGGGATGTCCTTAGTGAGGTGCCTGAACATGGGTGAGTGGCCGTAGAATCCCCCCAGGACTGAGTAGAGGGCGAGCTCGTCGCTGATGGGCTCGCCGGTGAAGACTATCTCGTCTACCCGGTCGATGTAATTTTCATCGGATTCGTCCTTCCCCTGCCTGATTTTCATCATGCGGTGGGGGCCTTCTGGGCGAGCGACTTTGGCGGCGAAGTACGACGTGAAGTCATTCGCAAGCTTCTCAAAGCAGTTGATTGAGCGAGGTGGCAGTCAGATGTACCACCTGTGGGCGAGGTCACCCAGAGCTAATGGGAACATTCGACACTTCGTCGCATCTGATGTTCTGCATCCGGTCATGTAGATCTGGAATTTGCTCAAATGGGTCTCCGGATCTGATCTCCCCTCATACAGAGGTGTTTGTGGGGGAGCGATCTTCGGTTGTACTTGGGCGAGCTCGATATGGACCGCGAGTGGTTCACTTGGTCCAGCGATCGATCTCCTGGCGCTTGCCCCAGTTTCCAGGAGCGCCTTCATCTCGTCGAGCTGGCGCTGCATGGCGGCCATCGCCGTCGCCTGACTGCTCTCTGATTGGCTCTCGGAGCGCAAACCAAGGCGATCGTGCACAGATCCCTTGGCCCCATGGTGGACGATGAGTTCCTTGCCAGCGGGCTCATTTTTTGGGCGAGCGGGGGCTCGCTGACCGGCCTGTCTTTTGGGAGTCGGATATGCCGAGCTCCTGGTAAAGGATTCGGATACCGATGTCTCCCGGCTGGGGCCTGAGTGCCCGGGTCTCCATGAAGGATCGCTTCCCAGGCGGCTGAAGATGGAGTCATCCCGCCTGACGAGAGCCTTCTCCTGTGGCTCGGGGCTTTCTGTCGATTTCTCAACATAGATCCCCTTGAGTTTCCGCTTGCCTGCTCGGCGGATGGCTGACGGAGTGATGGTGGGCGAGTCGCATGCCCTCTGTCGCTCCCTGAGGATGGCTATAGCCTCCTCAATCATTCCATGATGCAGGCCCGATCGAGTGAGAGGCTAGGACCATCCCTCGGGGGCGGGAGTGAGAGCCTTGCGTCGCCATGGTCACCTTCCGCCGTGGGCTGGGATTCGGTCCGGGCCTGTAACGCCCCAATACTTATTTAAATGCTATTTATTTTGCTAACGATCATGGATTTTGATTTTTTAATATTTGCAGGTTGTCCGATACTTGGACCGATACGTTCCTAGCATAAAATGAAGGAAATGATTTCAAAATTAATTATAAGGATTATTTTAGAATTTATGAAAGTAATTTCGAAAATTTCCTACGAATTGATACGATAAAATTTTCATTACAGAACACTTATACTGCAAAAATAATATTAAATTATTGTTTTAATATTATCGAAAATCCGTTCCGAGCATATCGAAGATTTAACTCCGACGAGTCCGGAACAGGTCGGAAAATCGAATTTGGACATCGGGAAGGGGTCGAACCGGCTGAGCCAAGTTGACAGACATTTTTCGGTCACCGCCGGACACGCCAACTGACAACTGCCGGTCATGGCCGACAGAAGCTTCTAGGCCACTATCCGGATAAAGTGTCCATTGTCCGGATAATGTCGATCCACGACGGCCGAAGCTTCTAGGCCACTATCCGGATAAAGGCTGTCATTTGTCAGGATAAGGTCGGTCATGACCGACGAAGCTTCTCGGCATTTGTCCGGATAAGGCTTCACTGTCAAGGTAATGTTGATTTTCAACCGACTTTGAGATCTTATTTATACATGTTACCGGACGTTTTTTTGTACATATAATATATAATTTTGAAGCTATGAACCTCTACTCTAAAACGCCCGTAACATAGTTCTATTACAAAAATTAAAATGGCCTCAAAAATCCCGATCAAATAGATTACTCAAATCTGACAGTTTTTCAAAGGTGTTTGATAAAAGTCCTCAAAGAGATTTCAGATTTTACATCAAGAATTTATGACCGAAAATATGAAAAAGTATTTTTAAGTGCTAGGAGAAGCGTATCCGGGATCCAATAAGGACAACCGAGCCAAATTCAAAGGAAGATATTTCAAGATTTCAGCAAACGAGGTGAGGTTATACTGTCTTAATATGTTACGGTCATCGTTGTGTCGTGTAACATGACGACCCGCGAGGGGTCGATAGAATGAAAGAAATTCGAGACGAGTCTCACACAGATAAGAATGTTTTATGTTCATTACACAACATGATTTTGACGATTTATAAGGGTTTAATCTCACTGAGTATGCTTGCGTACTCACACCTCGTCATTTATGTTTTTCAGGCTAAGGAATCGACGAACGGGACAAGCAGAAGATGAATACATACTCCCAACACGATGAAGTTCTAAATAATAAAAGATGATGTCGCCGTAATTATTATTATTTTTACGAAACACTTGATGTTCTTCGACGAATATAAATTTCAACGGACTATGTCCGAATATTTGATTTCCCATGTTTTTGTAAAACTGTACTGATGGTTGAATTAAAGAGTTTTATTAAAGATTTACTGACTAAAATGCTTCCGCAAATACTCCGAATTTATATAAAAAATTTTTAAGGAAAAATGAGCCGTGTAACGTTATTTTTAATTAAGAAAGCCAGGGCGTTACGGAATGGTATCGGAGCAAGGCCTCTCTCAGTACGGTGAGATTTGGGGATGAACCAAGCGGAAGCTGGTGAAAATGTGACACCCGGGGCAGACGAGGGCGGGGAGTGATCGCCGGTGCAATAGAAAAGGGCACGGACAATGAGCGGCTCCGAGAAAGGGGAGTGATCGCCGGTGCAATATGAAAAAGGGCACGGACAATGAGCGGCTCCTGACAAGGCTTCTAGGCGGAGGGGGACATGACTGAACCGAATTCTTACCAGAACGAGAGGTATTCCAAGACTGTATAGGTATGGGACTATACAGTTAAGGAGGTTTAAAAAGGTTTACTTATACAAAACAAGATATTTCAAAACTTTCTCATTTTTAAAAGTATAACGAATAATTACGGCATGATTATATTTTCGGGAGAATATGTGGTTCATCGCTGCTGCCCAACGTCGACTCCGAGGTAATGTTTTCAAGTATTCACTCTTTTATGAGAACTTAAAAATTACGGTATGAGTATAGAATGATTGTGTCGGCAAAAGATTTGAAAGGATATGTGAAAGTTTAAATGTTGTCCGAAAGGGACAAAATATGATTTCAAAGAAAGGTTTCAAAGTGATTTTTGCTGACACAATATTTTTAAAGTTATTGATGAAAATACTCATACAAAGTTTGATACAGATTTTCAAAGTTCTTTACGAAGCTCAATTTCGAGGACGAAATTTTTTAAAGGGGGGAGGATTGTAACGCCCCAATACTTATTTAAATGCTATTTATTTTGCTAACGATCATGGATTTTGATTTTTTAATATTTGCAGGTTGTCGATACTTGGACGATCGTTCTAGCATAAAGTGAAGGAAATGATTTCAAAATTAATTATAAGGATTATTTTAGAATTTATGAAAGTAATTTCGAAAATTTCCTACGAATTGATACGATAAAATTTTCATTACAGAACACTTATACTGCAAAAATAATATTAAATTATTGTTTTAATATTATCGAAAATCCGTTAGAGCATATCGAAGATTTAACTCCGACGAGTCCTAACAGTCGGAAAATCGAATTTGGACATCGGGAAGGGGTCGAACCGCTGAACCAAGTTGACGGATATTTGCGGTCACCGCCGGACACGCCCGACAAGCTGCCGGTCATGGCCGGCGAAGCTTCTAGGCCACTATCCGGATAAAGGCATCCGGTGTCAGGATAATGTCGGATCACGACCGGCGAAGCTTCTAGGCCACTATCGGATAAAGTCATCCGGTGTCCGGATAAGGTCGGTCATGACCGACAGAAGCTTCTCGGCCAGCTGTCCGGATAAGGCTTCCAGCTGTCCGGGTAATGTTGATTTTCAACCGACTTTGAGATCTTATTTATACATGTTACCGGACGTTTTTTTGTACATATAATATATAATTTTGAAGCTATGAACCTCTACTCTAAAACGCCCGTAACATATTTCTATTACAAAAATTAAAATGGCCTCAAAAATCCCGATCAAATAGATTACTCAAATCTGACAGTTTTTCAAAGGTGTTTGATAAAAGTCCTCAAAGAGATTTCAGATTTTACATCAAGAATTTATGACCGAAAATATGAAAAAGTATTTTTAAGTGCTAGGAGAAGCGTATCCGGGATCCAATAAGGACAACCGAGCCAAATTCAAAGGAAGATATTTCAAGATTTCAGCAAACGAGGTGAGGTTATACTGTCTTAATATGTTACGGTCATCGTTGTGTCGTGTAACATGACGACCCGCGAGGGGTCGATAGAATGAAAGAAATTCGAGACGAGTCTCACACAGATAAGAATGTTTTATGTTCATTACACAACATGATTTTGACGATTTATAAGGGTTTAATCTCACTGAGTATGCTCGCGTACTCACACCTCGTCATTTATGTTTTTCAGGCTAAGGAATCGACGGACGGGACAAGCATAAGATGAATACATAGTCCCAACACGATGAAGTTCTAAATAATAAAAGATGTTGTCGCCGTAATTATTATTATTTTTACGAAACACTTGATGTTCTTCGACGAATATAAATTTCAACGGACTATGTCCGAATATTTGATTTCCCATGTTTTTGTAAAACTGTACTGATGGTTGAATAAAAGTGTTTTATTGAAGATTTACTGACTAAAATGCTTCCGCAAATACTCCGAATTTATATAAAAAAATTTTAAGGAAAAATGAGCCGTGTAACGTTATTTTTAATTAAGAAAGCCAGGGCGTTACAGGGCCAGAATGATGTTTCCGGCAGATCGCAGAGTGTCTCTCTTGGAGGTCATTGCAGATGTCATTCTTCTGAAGGCTTTTCTTTTGAAGAACAGTGAGTGTTTCTTCAAGTATATGTCCGGAGAACAGTGAGTGTTCTTCGAGACGGTAGGAATAAAAATGAAGGTTTATAGGTCCCCTCCTTCTAGCGCCAATTGTTGTTACCCAAAATATTATCCAGAGATAGTATTGCTGGAATGATCGAGTAACGAACAAATGTAAGAATACTTCTGTGAGAAAATAAAAAACACAAGATTTGCCGGGGTTGTTAATCTCGGGATTGAATGCTCTTGCGAGATGTTATTAATAAGTATACTGTTGAGTACAAATATTAATATTAGAATCTATTACAATGAGTGTAAAGACTTCTAGTTATCTAAGCTGTAGAGCTTGTAGATTGCCGGAAGAACCAGATATGAAGATATGTGAATTCTTGCTTGGGATGCATTATATGTATGAGAATATGTATTTCTCTCTGTATTCACGGTGATGATTGCCTGATTTTATGAAGATAATTGCATGATCCTTGGACACTGTTGTGATCCTCCTATTTACAGGAGACAGGGCTGCTGGGGCCTCTCCGGCGATCGCGGGCGACCGCCGTTTTCTATATTATAATAGGATGGCCGATCGTCCCGTCACGTGGGGCTGTTCCCTTAAAGTCTGGGGCTGCTGATGGTGGCCAGCTGTGCGAGCCAATGGGAAGCCCGCACGCGTCCTGAGTCGCTGTCCGGGGGGGACCCGCTTCGTACCCTTTGGCGGCCATGTCGGTAGGTGAGGTAGGTGACAGGATGGGGTCAAAGGTCTTATCTGTCGGCGCCTTTTGCGGATCTGCATGTGGGTCATCGTCCAGGATTCGGTCTTCGACGACTTTGACGGATGTTGGATTTATACGTGGCACGAGACGACCGCCTCTGGTTGGACATCAAAGACGATCGCCAGGTACCAAAAGACGATCGCCGTGGGTGCCGACCTCTGGGTGTTTTCTCAGAGTATGTCTTCTATGGTTGGCCCTCAGATCATAATGCCGATCGCCACCGAGGCGTATTAATCGACGCACAACACCTTATAAACTTAATAATTTCTTGTGGGAGAATTATCACGATTAATGTTACAATTTGCGCATTAATTCATTTAAGCGCGTTTGTAGCATTCATACAATATGAACAACCATTCACAACCTAGTTGCTACCAACATGTGGTTCATGGATCGTTCCTAGAAAACAAAAACTCCGTAATCTAATTACAAGTCTTCGTCTTGAATCTTCGTCTTCTCGAAACGGATCTTCCTCCGATCTTCATCATTACATATAAATTTTACATTGAAAATTGCATCCTAGATACTGTAACACCCCCAATCCACTCAGGGATATTACACGCCGTAGACCCCTTTCCACAAGGAGCTACCAGGCGGGAGACTACAAATCAAAACCCACATGCGGTCAACTTGACCAAAACATAATACCGTAGACCGATTAGGTCTCTCAAAACATAGCATAACCGTACATATGATGAAACTAAATTACAACTCGATCACATAGTACATAAAATGTCCATCCCCTCAAGGATGACAAGAACTCAAACTGACATATCACTGACAGACGACAGACTACAACTGTGACTAGTATCGCTGCATTGCATCATCCTCCGAGCCAATCCTGTGGTTGCTCACTCTCTAGTCAGAACACCTGGAATAAATAACAAAATATCCAACGAGGGGTTAGCGATGGAATCGCTAGCAAGTAACCAAGCTATACAATTATACATCACGAATACAACCGTTATGAAAATAACATTTCGACAAGGTAGTAACACGATCCCCGAGTCTAAAGTCTTTTGAAAATTTATTCCTTTAAAACAAACCATGGGGATTACTCCAGAAATCATTGTAAGAGATTATTTAGAGACTTCGGGGGTCTCAGTGTAAAATCCTGAAATATGAATGTTTTTCCTTTTCAAAAGGTTTTCTTTCAAAATCATACAAATGATTTTATTCTCAACTCAAACCTCAAGACCAAAACCATATTCACCAATATAATCGGGATTCAAGATTCAAAACATAAACAATTCAGAGATATCAAATCAACGATCAAACGTCTCGTGGCGCGAAGGGTCCCACCGGATTAGCCATCAAGAATAAACTCGAACACACCCATAAGTTATCTTGACATCGCACTCGCAAGTGACGATTCTCGGAGCCCTCTCCAGACCTACCCGATTAGATAACCTTATGGTCAAATCGTAACATCTGGCCGTACTCGCAAGCACGCGCCTCCGGAGGCCTCGACGGACCCTACCCGGATAACATCATTCAAATACGCCCATAAGTTATCATGACATCGCACTCGCAAGTGTCGATTCTCGGAGCCCTCCCCAGACCTACCCAAATCGATAACCTTATGGTCACAACGTACGTCTGGCCGTACTCGCAAGCACGCGCCTCCGGAGGCCTCGACGGGACCCCTACCCGGATAACATCTCAACTCTCTACTATACACAATAACAAAGGTATAATATTCACCACAACCGCAACCACGTAACACATAGGTTAACGCATCATAACTTCAACAAGGGCACAACATCCACAGCAAACCATCATTCAGGAAAAAGGCCAACGAGCAAATAATACAAGTATTACGCGATTCCACAATTCTTCAGTTAACTACTCATTTCTAGTATTTATTTTAATCACAAAACAACATGAAGAGGTAGTTATCATTATTCTTGAAACTAAAGTTTACGTTGGTAATTACCTTCATAAAATCACATCTTCATTTAAAGTAAGTTACGGTTAAATATACCGTCACTAACGAGTCCACGTTAAATTCACGACACATCACATTCTCAAAGTATAAAGAATATAGACGAGATACTCGCCTCAAGTCCAACGCACGCGAGCAACGGGAAAGCTCGACTTAATGACCGCTCACGAACACTCAGAAGAACACGATTCAACGGGAAGCTCGGACCCCGAAGAAGACAACGAGCGGGAGGGTTCCGACTCGAGTTCTTCACAAGAATTCGACCCTAACAATATATAATCCATAAATCAACAATCATACGAGGAAAGATATTCGTAGAACGCCCGAAAACCCCTCTATGACATACTAGGACACCTTCAAGGCGTCGACCAAGAACTCGACCAAAACAACGAATCGATACGATCCAACCATGGAATAATAAAGGAAATGATATAATACATCTAAATATTCATCAATCCATCATAATCCTAAGTTAAATCGGATTAATCGGACGAAAACAACCAAAATACCCAAATTCCCCAAAACTAGATTTCTAGGAAATCGGCACGGTCGGTAGATCGGAGGATGTTATAGGACGGATGATTGATGATATGAACCTTAACACTTCATGGATTCATTGCCCAACAACATCTCTAGATGATTCACGCACCTGACAGCGTACGGGAAGAAAAAGAATGAGAAATGGTCAAGAAAAGCATGCCGGGCCTTAAATAGGCCATTGCCGGCGGTTACGTCGTGAATCGGCCATGGCGTACATCGTAATCGGCCATGGCGACGCGCCCTGAAATGCGGAAGCATTACGTGCGTTACGGCGGGGCCTTACGTGCGTAACGGCCTTACGTGCGTAACTACCGATCACTACCGCGTTACTCGGCCGGTGGCGGCTGGCGAGCATGCCCGGCCATGACTCGGCCGGGACCAACTCCGATGGCCCGAACGACCACGAAACCCGAACCTGAGTACGAATCGAAGATACGGTTACGAAGTACTCCCAAAGACGAATCCGAGCACTAAGAGAACACACGATTCCGACCACCCGAAGGCTCGAAATTCGACAACGGAAAGTAATTACCCCAAACTTTGGGAAATTACGAAAATGGCCCAAAACGCCGAAAATCACGATACGTGATCGAAACACCAAGACAAAGCTCGCAACATGAATAATAACATTAAATGAACTTACGAGAAAGTCGAAACAACGATTTGGACGAGATTCGCAAGAATCGAACTCAAGTGCGGAAAAGTCGCCAAAAGCACGGAACTCGACAAAGCGATACCGAAACGAACTCGGATGACCAAACACGAAGAACAAAACATTGTCAAAATGTCAAAAGCGATTATGGCGAGTTCGGAAACTAGAAAAATGCCAAAACGAAAAATTACCGAAAAGAAAATCACGGGTATTACATTCTACCCTCTAAAAAAGTTTCGTCCGAAACTTAAACTAAAAAAGTGAAGTCACAAACAACAAAGCACGGCCGAAAAATCTCAACGGTCCAGTAATCGATCCGATACCGATGCCGAAACACGATTAGGAAACTTCATGGAATAATTCACAATATCAACTCTGTGGCCATCGAGTCCACAATTATAACAAGTAATCCGTTGCGAAGGACAATTAGCTTGCACATGACCGACAACATTGCGGTTAAAGCACCTCCCGGTCGACTAGGAGTCAAAGAAGACAACTTGGAACTCTTGGTTCCACCGAACGAAGAAATTGAAGGTTTCGCCGTGCGACTACGCGAAACTCGATGAGAAGAATTTCCGTCTCTTGCCGTCCGAAAAATCTCCGGACGTCCTCTGTCTCTTCGACTCATGCGAAGGCCCGGTAGATAACGATGCCATCTCGTACGCCATGGCTCGATTACGATACTCTCTCAAAGTAGCACAAGTGAAACCCGACATGTCTTGTCGAATCTCTGGTCTCATCCGCATATCAAAATGACGGATCTTGTCCTCCTCGGTCCTCACCTGATTCTTCACAAAGGCGAGCTGTCGACTATAATCGACAATAGCCGGTGACACGGGTACATCCTGTGGCTCGGCTAGGTAAAAATCTCGGATCCTCTGCTCTCGAATCGGCCTCGGGCAAAATTCCGCTTCCATCAACTTCTTGAACTCTTCCCAAGTAACAGCATGATCTTGAGGCTCAACGGCCTCCCACCGGATTAGCGGCGTCATCAACGAGAAGGAACGAGCGATAGGAATCCTCGCTCCTCGGGACAACCAATCGCCTTGAAAATCTTCTCCATTGGATAAGCCAACCGTCCCGGCCCAAAGTATCACCCGCTCCTGCAGCGAGGGACGCATCTGAACCACTTCTCTAAGCCACCGAGTCGATCCAACATCCTCATTCGCAGTATGGTTACACCGAACCACCGAGCTAAATGTGTCATCAGTGCCACTGTTGGAGCACGGTAGCAACACCGATACTAATTCCATTACGGTAGTACGATCCTGGTCGCGCGGAGGGTTACCACGACCTCGACCTCTCGGCATACTGAATGGGCAACCGATCAAAACAACCAAAACAACCACCACATAATCAATATAGAGCAACCAACAATAACACAATAAAATACTCATTCCAAGTTGTAACACGAATACATGAACCATCACTGCAACGACAGAATTCAAATTCATAAATCATTCACTTAGCCATGTTAACATAATGTACGACCTTTACCAAGTTTATCACGATCAAAACCACAAACATATCATCGTGAATTGAATATGGGTAATATTTTATAAACAAATTTTTTTTTTTCAAGGTGCTTGTCCAAATGATAGCATTTTAAAATTCTGAATTTGAAAAATTTCTTTGACGAATTTTAGAAAAGAAAAGTTTGATCAAAACTACGAATCTATTATCATCTCTGTATCGTTTTGAAAACCATGTACAAGACATTATGAATTACCACATCCGGATAACGTCAAAGAAACAACACAATTAAACCGAACTATGAAATCATCGTATCTGGCGTACACCCATAACTTGCTAACAAGAATTGTGACAATATATAATACGTCAATAATATCCACACAGTGAAGCAACTAAGTGCAATCGATATCGCAGATTAGGGTTCACGATCGTCCTGAGACGGACCATATGATTAGGTCGATAGAGATTGAGCAAATGAAAATGATCACCTATAGAATTGTAACAGAAAGGTACTGTAAAAATTTTCCGACGGCAAAACAACATAACAAACATATAACGAAATTTTTCAAAATTCTTTTGGTCTCAACCGAAGGTGACGGTAATATTTTGCGGTGCAGAAATACATTAAAATACATTTTTCCTCATACACTTTGATGGTGTCATTTGAAAATACAGGATTAACTCTGTCAAAACTCGACCGATTTCAAAATTCATACGGGCTGCTGGTTTAATCGAACCATAAAAATATTTTCAAAATCAACTTTCACAAAAATGTTCCGACCCTTATGGCCCCTCAAAAATATATTCTAAGATCTACCCGCAGCGGAATAATTACGATAGTCCAAACAAACTGATCGAACTAAAAACCACCTGCTCAAACGACAAACAAAATCACAAATTCAACCAAACACATTTCGGGCGCATCAAGTTAAAACATATATCAAGACTATCATTTGAGCTTTTCACCGAATCAACTGTTGGCACACTTTCGAAACCCATCAAGGTTCACAAATTTCACAACATACCACCCCACACGGCGGTTCAAAGTCAAAACATCAATACGTTCAGTCATATTCGTACACCGTGCGTCACAAGCATCGATTACAACTCCCTTACACAACACAGTGTAAATAAGGACACACATCACATTTAATTCGCACACGTAAAAACATGAAATACAGGTACCTCACATAAAGGAGGAGACTTATGTCCACAGGCCGCACGGAGATAATGGCTGCAACACGATACTAATCACAACGAACCACAATTGATCACAACGGATCGCAATGATCTCGCTTGTTCACAACTGCTCACCCGGGTGACACGACAAGACACGACTCCGACAAGACACGACTCGACAAGACCCAACTAGACCCAACTGCCTAGGTTTTCGCAAACCTAAGCTCTGATACCATTTATGTAACACCCCCAATCCACTCAGGAATATTACACGCCGTAGACCCCTTTCCACAAGGAGCTACCAGGCGGGAGACTACAAATCAAAACCCACATGCGGTCAACTTGACCAAAACATAATACCGTAGACCGATTAGGTCTCTCAAAACATAGCATTACCGTACATCTGATGAAACTAAATTACAACTCGATCACATAGTACATAAAATGTCCATCCCCTCAAGGATGACAAGAACTCAAACTGACATATCACTGACAGACTGACGGACTACAAGCGTGACTAGTATCAGCATTGCATCATCCTCCGAGCCAATCCGTGGTTGCTCACTCTCGATCGAGAACACGGAATAAATAACAAAATCCCCAACGAGGGGTTAGCGATGGAATCGCTAGCAAGTAACCAAGCTATACAATTATACATCAAGAATACAACCGTTATGAAAATAACATTTCGACAAGGTAGTAACACGATCCCGAGTCTAAAGTCTTTTGAAAATTTATTCCTTTAAAACAAACCATGGGGATTACTCCGAAATCATTGTAAGAGATTATTTAGAGACTTCGGGGTCTCGGTGTAAAATCTGAAATATGAATGTTTTCCTTTTCAAAAGGTTTTCTTTCAAAATCATACAAGTGATTTTAGTCGCAAGTCTAACCTCAAGACCAAATCCATATTCACCAATATAATCGGGATTCAAGATTCAAAACATAAACAATTCAGAGATATCAAATCAACAGTCAAAACGTCTCCGTGGCCGCGAAGGGTCCCACCCGGATTAGCCATCAAGAATAAACTCGAACACACCCATAAGTTATCTTGACATCGCACTCGCAAGTGACGATTCTCGGAGCCCTCTCCAGACCTACCCGATTAGATAACCTTATGGTCAAATCGTAACATCTGGCCGTACTCGCAAGCACGCGCCTCCGGAGGCCTCGACGGACCCTACCCGGATAACATCATTCAAATACGCCCATAAGTTATCATGACATCGCACTCGCAAGTGTCGATTCTCGGAGCCCTCCCCAGACCTACCTGAATCGATAACCTTATGGTCACAACGTACGTCTGGCCGTACTCGCAAGAACGCGCCTCCGGAGGCCTCGACGGGACCCCTACCCGGATAACATCTCAACTCTCTACTATACACAATAACAAAGGTATAATATTCACCACAACCGCAACCACGTAACACATAGGTTAACGCATCATAACTTCAACAAGGGCACAACATCCACAGCAAACCATCATTCAGGAAAAAGGCCAACGAGCAAATAATACAAGTATTACGCGATTCCACAATTCTTCAGTTAACTACTCATTTCTAGTATTTATTTTAATCACAAAACAACATGAAGAGGTAGTTATCATTATTCTTGAAACTAAAGTTTACGTTGGTAATTACCTTCATAAAATCACATCTTCATTTAAAGTAAGTTACGGTTAAATATACCGTCACTAACGAGTCCACGTTAAATTCACGACACATCACATTCTCAAAGTATAAAGAATATAGACGAGATACTCGCCTCAAGTCCAACGCACGCGGAGCAACGGGAAAGCTCGACTTAATGACCGCTACCGAACACTCCGAAGAACACGATTCAACCGGGAAGCTCGGACCCCGAAGAAGACAACGAACGGGAGGGTTTCGACTCGAGTTCTTCACAAGAATTCGACCCTAACAATATATAATCCATAAATCAACAATCATACGAGGAAGGATATTCGTAGAACGCCCGAAACCCCTCTATGACATACTACCGGACACCTTCAAGGCGTCGACCAAGAACTCGACCAAAACAACGAATCGATACGATCCAACCATGGAATAATAAAGGAAATGATATAATACATCTAAATATTCATCAATCCATCATAATCCTAAGTTAAATCGGATTAATCGGACGAAAACAACCAAAATACCCAAATTCCCCAAAACTAGATTTCTAGGAAATCGGCGGTCAGTAGATCGGAGGATGTTATAGGACGGATGATTGATGATATGAACCTCAACACTTCATGGATTCATTGCCCAACAACATCTCTAGATGGTTCACGCACCTGACCGCGTACGGGAAGAAAAAGAATGAGAAATGGTGAAGAAAACGCCGCCGTGCCTTAAATAGGCCATTGCCGTGGGTTACGTCGTAATCGGCCATGGCGTACGACGTAATCGCCATGGCCGAACGCCTTTACTGAAATGCGGAGCGTTACGTGCGTTACCGGCCGGGCCTTACGTAACGTGGGCCTTACGTGCATCGCCGATCACTACCGCACGTTACTCGGCCAGGGCTGGCCTGGCCCGAGCATGCCCGGCCATGACTCGGCCGGGACCAACTCCGACGGCCCGAACGACCACGAAACCCGAACCTGAGTACGAATCGAAGATACGGTTACGAAGTACTCCCAAAGACGAATCCGAGCACTAAGAGAACACACGATTCCGACCACCCGAAGGCTCGAAATTCGACAACGGAAAGTAATTACCCCAAACATTGGGAAATTACGAAAATGGCCCAAAATGCCCGAAAATCACGATACGTGATCGAAACACCAAGACAAAGCTCGCAACATGAATAATAACATTAAATGAACTTACGAGAAAGTCGAAACAACAGTTTCGGACGAGATTCGCAAGAATCGAACTCAAGTGCGGAAAAGTCGCCAAAAAGCAATGAACTCGACAAAACGATACCGAAACGAACTCGGATGACCAAACACGAAGAACAAAACATTGTCAAAATGTCAAAACGGTCGCAAGCGAGTTCTGGAAACTAGAAAAATGCCAAAAACGAAAAATTACCGAAAAAGAAAATCACGGGTATTACAGATACAAATATTTCTAATAAAATAAATAGGCTCAAAACGGCCTTTACAACCCAATCGAATAAAACGAACAATTCAAAAAACTAAGTCGACGAACCACATCCCCATTCAAAAGCATTCATCCAATAAATACTATATAAATGGAAAGCGTAGAGATACATTGATCCAATCAAAAATACGAACCGATCCAATCGATTCATTCAAAACGAATTAATCCAATTAATTCAAACAACCATCAATTTTAACTTGTTCCGGACGATAAAATATTTCATTAAATTAATTCCCCTAAGATTAAAATTACCATAATTAAATCTTAGTCAAATTAAATCCAATTTAATTTGTGGGAAATTAATTATCGAACGAAATATAAAAACAGAGTCGAAAAACACGGCCGGAGCACTGCCCGACAAAGCCGCCAATAGTGCCGAGCATGCCCAAGGCCGCAGTGCCGACCATGGCCGATCACGGGTCGGATCGCGTCTGCGCCTCGGACGCGGCGGCGCCGGACCAGGCTGCCGGGTCCGATTATGTTTTCGGATCGTTTTTCGCCCCGATTCCAAAAATTACATTTTTCTAATCTTTATATTACACTTTAAATCAGTTTTTCAAAAGAAAAATAGATTTACATTGTAACATAAAATCATGAAAAAATAATTTTTGGATGAACAATAGAAAATCAACGATTAATACGATTATGATTCCAAATCATACACCATCTAATCAAGCATTCCAAATGCCAATATCATATATACGATCGCAAGACCTACGCTCCGATACCACTGGTGGGATTCAGTGCCTAAAACAAAGGCCCAGCGGAAGCGGTAAAACGAAAATTAATTCGATCTGAATCCCTACGAGGATCGATCGAGCTACGTATATACGAATATATAAACGAAAAGCAAGAGTTGTAAGAAACTAACCCTCGAAGTCCGTTGATTAAATGGTAACCTTCTCTTGAGCTATTCCCCAAGCTTTGCTTGATCTCTATGAATCCAATCCGCTCCAAGCCCTAGAACGATCCAACGCTGAAAGCACTGCGTCTATACTTGCCACGCGCCGAAAAAACGACCAGAATGACAACACCCGATTAACCTCTAAGGTTATGGCTAGAATCAAGTGATGAAGCTTTTGATTGTAACACTCTAAGTGTTTTAATGTTTGATCTCTCAATATTTCTTGATGTCTCTCTAAGAACAATCAAGAGTTAATGAAGAATAAGAAGATGACTTAGAGAACAATGGTTTCTCTCTCTCTCTGTATCTCATGGCTCATTATATGAAAGGAGAAGTGAGAAATAGTCTTATAATGAGATTGTCTTCTCCTTCATTCTTTATTCACCTCCAACCAACCTACAACTCATCTACATGAGAAGTCACCCCGCAAGTCCTTGTCTATCATTTAAAAATGAAAACAAAAGAGACAAGATGAAGTTAGGTGGAAGGGGGAGGGCGGCCAAGATGAAAAATCGGACGAGTTCGATTCGTTTCGGACTCCCGTGAATTCAAACAGATAAACTCCGATTTCGTTCCGATGTACTTATATCGATTAATTAATCCAATTAATTAATCATATCAAATACTTACTGACATAATTAATTTCTCCAAAAAATAATTATATTCATGAATTAAATTAATCACCCGGTAATTTATTTAATTAAATAGGTCGTAAATTAATTTATCCAATAAATCAATTTAGACATCCGATGTCCCAAATTAGATATCCAATATCTAATATTCACAATGAGAGAATTAGCTTGATTCATTCCGTCGTCAATCCTATTGCGCGACTCGGTAGGTCCGTCTCAGTCAGCAATGGCAGGAACCAAAGAGTAGTTGCACCACCTAGTCAGCCTGGCGGCCTACACTGTACCCCAACTGAGAACGAATGATTAGGATCAGTCAAGAACCATTCTGTCGTGAATACCAGTATACATATAAACCCTTCTTTCAAATGTCCCGATCAAGGTATAGGGTCACGGTCAGTCAAACCCTATCTGTACTTGATGCAATACATGCGTAATGCAAATCGAGATCATTGAGCTCTCATGTATCCAATACAACTAGCTCCAATGCTTTGGCCTAAGACTTATGATCTCATCTGCCAATAACTGCATAGGACATATAACCCGTTCACTAATGGGAGAAAGTATTCTATCTTGGTATTCAGTAGGACCTGCTGTTGGAATATTTATTCCACACATTATTTAATTTGTGTTTTGATGATTAAAGTTGCTAAACAACAAAACAACATCGAGGCGAAGCAAAATGAAGACGCAAAAAGTTGCAATCTGGACTACATTAGCACACGCTAAGGCATATATGTTAGCGCACGCTAATGAGGAGTAATCTACACTCCAGCCAAGTTTCGAAGTAAGCTGCAGTGAAGTCATCTGATGGGATAGCGCACGCTACACGTTACCATTAACGCACGCTATCGAGCCTTGTTACCGTTGTGAAAGAATTCAAACACAGAATGATGTATGCAATGAAGTCAGCATTAGTGCACGCTACAAAGTATGAATAGCGCACGCTAAGAAGTTTGAATCAAGTTAATCAGAACGTTGGAAAGATTCGGCGGAAAGTCAAGCATCAAACGGATAGTTTGACAAGTAAAGCCAACGGATATATTACGTTAACGCACGCTACTCAATCATGGTTAACGTACGCTAAGTAAGTGAGATAACGTACGTAAGATAGACAGTATAACGTACGCTAAAGAAGAAACGAAGCTACTGGACTGAAACTGGAAAGATCTAGCGCACGCTACAAAAGAAGGCTAGCGCATGCTAGCAAGTCAAAACAGCCAGCAACGGCTAGTTTATGGGAAATGCCTATAAATACCATCCCTATGGTATTGTTTGAGTACAACAACTTCAAGCAAACACGATATTCATCTGAGAATCATATTCTTACATTGTTGTTGTAATATTGAGATTATATTGTTAGTTTGAGTGTTTATACATTCAACATTATACACGAGCGAGAAAAAGAAAAGATACGATTTGATTCGGTGTTATTAGGATCAAGGATCCGGCATTGTTAGAATCACAATCGCTATCTTAGTGAGGTTTATCTAGTACCGATAGAAAGCTAGATTGGTTGATTCCTTATCCAAGAGAAAAGGGAAAACGGTTTTACTCGGACCGATAGAAGACGAGCTTGTAACGGAAATCCCTCAACCGATAGAAGAGAGGCGTAGAGGTTTTGATCTTAATCCTAAGAAAAAAGATACATCGAGAGAGGACGTAGGCTTCGTTAATAGCCGAACCTCTATAAATCCTTGTGTGATTTATTTTCCGCAACTTATTTACGCTTCCGCACAAAACGGCGCAAATATCCGATTTGGTACCCAATAATTGGTATCGGAGCAGTACTCCAATATGCGGCTTAACATCCGAGGAGAAAAGATCCAATGGCGTTCCAAATGGCTCCAGTCGAAGGCCTTGCTCTCAATCGACCACCATTTTTTGATGGCTCAAACTTCATGACGTGGAAGAAGAAGATGTCTATATTCATCCGAGCATATGACATCGAGCTTTGGAAGGTGATTTGTCTTGGTCCAAAAATTCCGACAAATTCCAACGGTACGCTCAAAACCTTCGAAGAATATGACGATTCCGATTGGAAAAACGACCACTACAATTGTAAGGCAACTCAACTTCTCTATTGTGCCTTAAATCCGGAAGAACACAACCGGATATCATCGTGTGATAGTGCCAAAGAAATCTGGAAAATGCTTGAGGTAACACACGAAGGTACGTCTCAAGTCAAGGAGACGAAGATAAACATGCTCCTTCACGATTATGAATTATTCCAAATGAAGGATGACGAATCCATCTCGATTATGCTTGACCTATTTTCGGTTATCACTAATGGATTAGCATGCTACGGAAAACCACTATCGAGTAGTGAGAAAGTAAAGAAAATTCTCCAATCACTACCTCGAGAATGGGACGGTACGGTTACGGCAATAATGGAATCCAAAGATTTAAATACTCTTGATTTTAGTGCTCTTGTTTGTTCTCTTATCAACTATGAGATTGTTCTAAAATCTCGGAATGCCAAACCGAAACCGAAGGAGAGGTCGATAGCCTTCAAGGCTAAAATGTCGAAGAAGAAAGAAGAAATCCCGGTGGACGAAAGCGACGAAGAAATGGCATATTATGCCACAAATATTAATAAGTTCCAACACTTATTAAACCAGAGAAAGAAGGACATCCAAGCGGGCGAATCGAAGAAACCCGACAACACTTGTCGATTATGTGGTAAACCAGGCCACTTTGCTAAGAATTGTCGAGTAAAGCAAAAGGAGGTTCTAATCGCAACATGGAGCGACGAAGATCCCGATGAAGATTTTCTTGACCAAAATAATCTCGCGCTCATGGCCCGGAGTTCGTTCGACGATAGCGACGTCGAAAGCCAAGTAAGTAATTCTTACGACGAACTTTTTGAGGCATTCGAGTTATTACATACGGACTATCAAAATGCTTTAAATGAAATTAAATCCCTCAAGTCTAAATATAAAACTTTGGAAATTGAAAATTCCAAAATTATCGAGAAGGGAAAATTTGTCGAACTCGATCATTCGAAATGCATTGAAAATGAGAATATTTTGAAGAATGATCTTTTAAAAGTTCAAGATGAACTAAAAATTTTGACAAAGAAATTCTCGTGCGGCAACGATAAATTTGAACAAATATTATGTGTTCAAAAATATACTCTAAATAAAGAGGGGTTAGGATTCAAACCACATTCGAAAAACGAATCCGTTAATTTCAAAATACCCCGATGCGAGAAATGTTTGAAAATCGGGTATCACATTTCAAAATGCAAAAGCCCAAGACGGACGATAAAAATTAAAAAGATTTGGGTTCCTAAAGGAACAAACATTTCAAATGTCGTCTACGTTTCAAAAGAAAAATCAACTATAGGTTGGATCCCCAAAAATAAATTTTAAACAAGTGATATTTTACAAAGGGGGAGAAGGAATTTTCTTGAGGGAGAAATAATATTTTCAGGGGGAGCTTATACCCTTATTAATGCATAAATTGGTATCATGCATATTTATATTTCATTTGGTATCCTTTATATTTTTATACTTTTTGATGAAGACAAAAAGGGGGAGAAGTAGATGAATTGAGATAAAAACAAGAAAAATCGAAGAAGTCGAAAAGAAAAGAAAAGCATACAAATAAGGGAGATGTTGAAAAGAAAAGAGGATTGGAGAAACTAACGAAACGATCAAAGCCGAAAACTTTGATTCGTAGAAATATACATATATTATTTTTACAGATTATCCAATTCAAGAGTTGTTTTGTAATCATCAAAAAGGGGGAGATTGTTGGAATATTTATTCCACACATTATTTAATTTGTGTTTTGATAACTAAAGTTGCTAAACAACAAAACAACATCGAGGCGAAGCAAAACGAAGACGCAAAAAGTTGCAATCTGGACTGCATTAGCGCACGCTAAGGCATATATGTTAGCGCACGCTAACGAGGAGTAATCTGCACTCCAGCCAAGTTTCGAAGTAAGCTGCAGTGAAGTCAGCTGATGGGATAGCGCACGCTACACGTTACCATTAACGCACGCTATCGAGCCTTGTTACCGTTGTGAAAGAATTCAAACACAGAATGACGTATGCAATGAAGTCAGCATTAGCGCACGCTACAAAGTATGAATAGCGCACGCTAAGAAGTTTGAATCAAGTCAATCAGAACGTTGGAAAGATTCGGCGGAAAGTCAAGCATCAAACGGATAGTTTGACAAGTAAAGGCAACGGATATATTACGTTAACGCACGCTACTCAATCATGGTTAACGTACGCTAAGTAAGTGAGATAACGTACGTAAGATAGAAGGTATAACGTACGCTAAAGAAGAAACGAAGCTACTGGACTGAAACTGGAAAGATCTAGCGCACGCTACAAAAGAAGGCTAGCGCACGCTAGCAAGTCAAAACAGCTAGCAACGGCTAGTTTATGGGAAATGCCTATAAATACCATCCCTATGGTATTGTTTGAGTACAACAACTTCAAGCAAATAAGATATTCATCTGAGAATCATATTCTTACATTGTTGTTGTAATATTGAGATTATATTGTTAGTTTGAGTGTTTATACATTCAACATTATACACGAGCGAGAAAAAGAAAAGATACGATTTGATTCGGTGTTATTAGGATCAAGGATCCGGCATTGTTAGAATCACAATCGCTATCTTAGTGAGGTTTATCTAGTACCAATAGAAAGCTAGAGTGGTTGATTCCTTATCCAATAGAAAAGGAAAAACGGTTTTACTCGGACCGATAGAAGACGAGCTTGTAACGGTAATCCCTCGACCGATAGAAGAGAGGCGTAGAGGTTTTGATCTTAAGCCTAAGAAAAAAGATATATCGAGAGAGGACGTAGGCTTCGTTAATAGCCGAACCTCTATAAATCCTTGTGTGATTTATTTTCTGCAACTTATTTACGCTTCCGCACAAAACGGCGCAAATATCCGATTTGGTACCCAACACCTGCTACTTACCCGTGTTGTTGCCCGAAATATTTATCCGAAGATAAAATACTGCTGGAATGGACGAACAACAAACAAGGTTGCGGGAGCACTTCCGAGGGGGTGTAAATAACACTAGATTTGCCGGGCTTGTTAGGCCCGGGCTTGAATGCTCTCGCGAGATGTTATTAATACAAATATTCGTGGATACAAGTATTAATGTGAGAATCTAAGTACAATGAGTGTAAAAAGATCCTGTTAATCCAGCTCTTGAGCAAAGCTTTGGTGTTCTTGCTCTTGGCCGATCGTCTTCTGTGTGAGAGAGGCTGAGAGAGAAGAAGGTACCGATAGATAGCTGTTGCCAAGAGTAGGAGAAATCCAAGTTGTGAGTATTGCTTGGAGAGATGGACTTCAGAGAGTGAAAATCTCATGGGTGCTGAAGCAGAAGCCGAAGAAGTTTCCAAGTGCAGGGAGCCTTCTATTTATAGGGGCTGAGATGTTTTGTTTTCTGGCGGGCGATCGCCTTTCGTCCAATATAATAATGGGGCGATCGTCTTTAAGTCACATGGGCTGTCTGCCTAAAGTCCTAGGCAACTGCTGGCAACCAGCTGTGCGGTCCAATGGGGATCCAGCACGCGTCCGGAGTTGCTGTCACAGGCGGTCCTACTGACACCTTTCGGCGGGCCTGTCGGCTGGTGGAAGGATGCTGACAGGCTGTGGTCAATGATCCGTGAAATGCGGATATTGTCTCGGCACATCAAGTGGGGTTTGCCCTGGGCTTCGGCCTTTGCCGACTGGATGACCATCGGCTTCGAGCGGCATAAGGCGGTCGCCATTGGTCGGTCACCAGGAGTTGGCATCGGTCGGTCACCAAGGGTCGATCGGCAAGTGCCGAGAGATGATCGTCTGCTAGTCGGCTCCCAGGAGTCGATCGGAAAGTGCAGAGAGGTGATCGTCTGCTAGTCGGCCACCAGGAGTCGATCGCCAAGTACCGAGAGGCGATCGTCTTAGATGTCGATCGCTCGGCATCGGGACTTGTCCTGGGACCTTCGGTCGACCGATCTATCTCGGCTGCTCGGCTATGGCTAGGTCGCCTGATCGCTGGTCGGCAGTTCTGCCTCGGCTGCTCGGCAATGGCTAGGTCGCCCGATCTCTGAGGCGATCGCCGGTCGGAGAGTATAATTCTCGACACAACAATTGCCCCCCAGATTGCTCCAATGTTTGAAGACATGGGGCGAGGTGGTTCTTGCTGGCGATCGTGTAGGATGAGTACGGGCGATCCGGTGAGCTGACTTTGGATTCGGACTTGGGCGATCTGGTCGATTAGCTAGCTATCTTTCGGTCTTGTACCTGCAAAAAACAACATTGGCCGATCCCTCGTAGAAACTTGATTGCTTCGTCGCTGAGGAACCGTGCACAGTCGCGGAGTTCGATGGACTGACTCTATGACCGTGTCTTGTGCGCGAACGACATTGACTATCTCGTGACTCATTTTATTGTGAGGGTCCTCTGTTATGCTGCGCCTCGCCTCGTATTTAAACGAAAGGCGTGCGGTCTTGGTCTAGAGGAGTCCTTGCGCGGGGCATCATCGGATTAATCAACTCCACTTCTGCGGCTTGTTAGCTCTGCTTCTACCTCAGCCCGCCATGAAGATGGCGAACCTCGACGGTGTACGTTGAGATGGGGGTAGTGACGCGTCGCATTATCCGGGTTCACCATGTTAGATGATGAACCTTTGAGGGCGGGCAATCGTGTCCACTGATTAGTTTTGGTGGGCCCTCAGACTACGCCGGCCTCATATTTAAACGAAAGGCGGGCGATCTTGGCCCAAAGGGACCTTGCATGGCCGAAGTAGCCGGTTCCATCGACTACAAGGACCATGGTTGTATGTTGTGTGGTGGAGGCGATCCCGTGCCTTAGCCCATCATGTTAGATGATGAATTGTCGATGGCGAACGAGTCCTCCAGTTTTGATGATGTAGCTTGATAATGGCGATCGGGCTGGAAGACTGGTGATCGTCGCTCGGCTGCCGATCGCGTCATTCATAGGTTGATATCGGCGATCGGGCTGGAGATCGTCGTTCGGGCGCCGATCGCGCTGCTCATAGGCTAAGAAGAAACCTTTGCCTGGCCAGAAAGTCTGCGGCCTTAGCTCGGAAGATCGCATAGGTCGAGGGTTGGTTCTTCGTAAGATGCTTGAACATAGGTGAAAGACCATGGAATCCTCCTAGGACCGCGTAGAGGGCGATCTCATTGCTTATGGGCTCGCCGTTGAGGATGATCTCGTCTACTCGGTCGATGTAGTCCAAGTCAGATTCTTCTTCCCCTTGTTTGATTCGCATCATGCGATGGGGACCTTCTAGCCGAGCGACCCTGGTGGCAAAGTACGCTATGAAGTCGGTCGCCAGTTGGTTAAAGGAGCTGATGGACCGAGGCAGCAATGAGGTGTACCACCTGTAGGCGAGGTCGTCCAGCGTCATAGGGAACATTCGGCACCTGGTCGCGTCAGATGCCCCACACCCGGTCATGTAGATGTTGAACTTGTTCAGGTGTGTTCCGGGGTCCGACCTCCCCTCGTACAAAGGTGTTTGCGGGGGAGCGATCTTGTGCTGCACGGGGGCGAGCTCGATGTGGACCGCGAGGGGCTCGCTCGGCTCGGCGATCTTGCTCTTGGCGCTGGTCCCGGATTCCATGAGCGCCTTCATGTCGTCGAGCTGGCACTGCATCGCGGCCATCGCTGTGGCATGGTCGCTCATGGATCGGATTTTGGAGCGGGAGCCGAGGCGATCGTGTACCGATCTCCTGGCTCCGCTGCTGCCGACCTCGGCTATTTGGCGAGGGGGAGCCAGACGGCTGGGCTGCCTTCGGGGAGTCGGATAGGCCGAGCTCCTGGTGACGGACTCGATCTCCCTCATCTCGTGGCTGGGGCCGGACTACCCCGGTCGCCAAGATGGGTCGCTGCCGAGGCGATCGAAAACCGAGGTGCCCTGGCTGGCGAGCGCCTCTCCCTGCGAACGGGAGCCTCCTGGCGATTGCTCGGTCATCAATGCCTTGAACTTCCGTTTGGACCTCCGACGGATGGCCGAGGGGGTGATAGCGGGAGGCGCGACGAGAGCACTCCGTCGCTCCTGTAGGACGGCCATGGCCTCCTCGATCTGTTCCGCGGTTCGGAACTGATCGAGTGAGAGACTTGGTCCGTCCCCCAGGGGCGGGATCGAGCGTCTCGGACCACGGCAGCTACCCTCTGCCATCGGTTGTGGCTCGGACTGAGACGGAACGAGGCGTCTGGCGGGCTGGCCAGCGGCTTTCTTCGATGCGGAGCCGGAAGACATGATTCTGAAAGCTTTCTCTGAAGAACAATGAGTGTTTCTTCTAGTGGTGCCACCGGGCCGTGAACCGCCGGTTCCGGGCCCGAACTGGCGGTTCCGGTTCACCAGAAGAGGTGAACTGACCGGCCAGTGTAATAAAGGGCGGTTCGCGGGCGAACCGGTGGTTCGGTCAGGCCGAAGCTGGCGGTTCCCGGGTTGAACCGTCGGTTCCGTTTTTTTTTTTTTAATTTTTAATATATGTAATATTATTTATATCTTATTTTTTTCTAAATTAAATGATGAAATTTCTAAATTTTGTAATTTACAAGTGTTGACTCTTTGAAATTACTTAAGTTAATTTAATAAAAATATAATAAGTTATTAAATAATTTAGAAATTCTTTATGTTGTGTATTTTTTTATATAATTTATAGTAACTTGTAATATTTTTATGACTTTTTTTAAATTAAATTACTTGTATTGAAAATTTAAAATATTGAAAACTTGAAATGCAATAAAGTAAAAATATAGATAAAATTGGGGAGTTGGAAAAATTTGACTTTTGAAATTGAAAAAACATGAAATTTGAAAAGATGAATTTTGTTAATAGATAAAATTGGGGGGAGTTGGGAAAAATTTGAATTTTGAATTTGAAAAAATTTGAAATTTGAAAATTTGAATTTTTTTATAGATAAAATTGGGGGGAGTTGGGAAAAATTTAAAATTTGAATTTTGAATTTGGGCGAACCGTGATTCGGGCGAAAACCGGTTCGGCCGAACCGCCATTCGGCCCGCCGGTTCACGGCTCGAACCTTCGAACCGTAATCGCCCGTGCAACAGTTCAGTTCGGAACCGCCCGCGGTCCGGTTCAAAGCGGACCGTCAAAGCCAAGCCGGTTCGGCCGGAACCGCCGGTTCCGGTTAAAATGTGGCACCACTAGTTTCTTCAGGTATATGTCCCGGAGAACAGTGAGTGTTCTTCGAGACAGTAGGAATAAAATTGAGGGTTAGATGTCCTCCTTATAGCGCCAATTGTTGTTGCCCGAAATATTTATCCGAAGATGAAATACTGCTGGAATGGACGGACAACAAACAAGGTTGCGGGAGCACTTCCGAGAGGGTGTAAATAACACTAGATTTGCCGGGTTTGTTAGGCCCGGGCTTGAATGCTCTCGCGAGATGTTATTAATACAAATATTCATGGATATAAGTATTAATGTGAGAATCTAAGTACAATGAGTGTAAAAAGATCCTATAATCCAGCTCTTGAGCGAAGCTTTGGTGTTCTTGCTCTCGGCCGATCGTCTTCCGTGTGAGAGAGGCTGAGACAGAAGAATAAACCGAGAGATAGCTGTTGCCAAGAGTAGGAGAAAGCCAAGTTGTGTGTATTGCTTCTGTATTGTGCTTGAAATAGCGTGGATGCCAGAGAGTTTGGACTTCAGAGAGCAAAAATTCCGTCCTTGGACAAGTGCAGGCTGCCTTCTATTTATAGGGGCTGAGGAGCCTTGTTTCCTGGCGGGCGATCGCCTTTCGGCCAATATAATAATGGGGCGATCATCTTTAAGTCACATGGGCTGTCTGCCTAAAGTCCAAGGCTGCTGCTGGCAGCCATCTGTGCGGTCCAATGAGGAGCCAGCACGCGTCCGGGGTCACTGTCACGGGCGGTCCTACAGACACATTTCGGCGGGCCTGTCGGCTGGTGGAAAGACGCTGACAGGCTGTGGTCAACGATCCTTGAAATGCGGATCTTGTCTCGGCACAGCACGCGGGGTTTGCCTTGGGCTTCGGCCTTTGCCGACTGGATGACCATCGGCTTCGAGCGGCATGAGGCGGTCGTCATTGGTCGGTCACCAGGAGTTGGCATCGGTCGGTCACCAAGGGTCGATCGGAAAGTGCCGAGAGATGATCGTCTGCTAGTCAGCCACTAGGAGTTGATCGGCAAGTGCAGAGAGGTGATCGTATTCTAGTCGGCCACCAGGAGTCGATCGCCAAGTACCGAAAGGCGATCATCTTAGATGTCGATCGCTCAGCATCGGGACTTGTCTTGGGACCTTCGGTCGACCGATCTATCTCGGCTGCTCGGCTATGGCTAGGTCTCCTGGTCGCTGGTCGGCAGTTCTGCCTCGGCTGCTTGGTAATGGCTAGGTCGCCCGATCTCTGAGGCGATCGCCGGTCGGAGAGTATAATTCTCGACAGTACAGCGCGTTAAGATGCACGTCGAGGTTGACCCCAACCTCCCGGTTTATAGGGTCGAACTACTCTAATGAAAATATTAACGTCACAAGCATATCTCTACTAAATCCTCAAGTCGAAGGTTCACGAATACCTATCACAACCTTTCGATTCCATCATTGACTGTCCCGGAGTGAAATCCGTGTGACGAATCGAGGGTGAGTCGGTTCGAGTATAGTAATCCAATTAGCATACCTATAACGTGTGCTCCTACTAACCATTAGTATTCGACAAGCACTCTCCATGTCAAAGAACACGTCATACGAGTCTTTACATAAACTTAACGCCCAGTCAAGTTTCATCGACTTGCGAATGATTAAGTATTTAATCTATAAACCTTTCCAGTGTCGACCCTCTTATCAAATAAGGAGTGGAACGTTTTGCTCTCAAATACACGGACTAGTTTTTATATCTATATTTACGAATTAGGAATGTCAGTAACTTCCAGTAAATAAAGAAACATCCATTGCCTTATATTAATGATTTACATAATTACAAGTACAATGCCCTCACTCAACATCCTCTGAGTGGCATTCGAGGGCATACTCCTAACAATATGTTCATCGTATAAATCGGCGTGACGACTATCAAGGCGGTACAGCCCTTGTTGGTTCACCCTTGAAACAACCAACTCCATCCCCACGGAGTCTTCTCCTTTGAATTGATTCTCTCCATCACCACGGACCTGGCAAAGATGCATCCTTCAAAATATACGGTACATAGTGAAAACAGAGTCTCTCTCAATCTACTAGCGGCGAATCACACACACTAGTGGTGTAACTCGGTGATGCCTCGTAAGAAGGCTAGAGGATGCGGCGAACCGTTGCAGAAGGCCGCTGCTGCCACCCAAGTGGTGGAGGGAGGAGCTGTGGCTGTGACGAAGAATAAGAGTTCTGTTTCTGGCGATTTGAGTAAGGCGGATGTCGAGTTGGGGCAGAATGTTGTACGCCTTAGAAAGAGAATTGATTTTGTTACTCCGGACAAATCGCCAGTGGGAATGGTTACTGGGAGTGATGGAACTCCGTCCCCATTACTTGGTGGCATGGTAATGGTGGGGGAAGACCCTGCTCCTAAATTGGGGGTTCAGTTACACACTCCACCATTGTTACCCGTTTCTGATTCGACTAGCTTGCAGAAGGCAAAGGATCTACCTAGGGATGAAATCCCTGCTCCGATGATGGGAGTTCAATTACCCCCTCAGGGCAGTTCTGGGTGGGTATAGGCTGGGGTTGAAGTTCCTTCTCAAATAGAAGGAGAAGGCAATGGTTCACGGAAATCTGATCTGAAGCTGCCATGGGTCGATGTTATACGAAATAATCAGATTTCGGATAAGAATTTTGCTATTCCTTTTATCTCTCCTACTGTTATTGATGGTGAAATGGAAGTTGTTATTACTGAGGATGATGTGATTTCTGAAAAACTGTTTTGGGCCAATACGCTTGTTATGTATAATTTGGGTAAAGACCTGTCGATGAATGCGGTTAGGCAATTCATTGATAAGGTGTGGAAATTTGTGAGGATGCCGGGTATATTCTATAATGATGCGGGTTATTTCTTCTTGAAATTTGGTAGTAAAGAAGACATGGAGTTAGTGCTGAAAAATGGCCCGTACACCATTTATAATATGCCTATGGTTTTGATACCTTGGACAATGGACATTGTCTTTAGAAAGGAGATGCTAAGATTGGCTCACATTTGGATTCAATTACCATAATTGCCGTTGGGACTTTGGGGAAGTCAAAGTTTGGGAAAGATTATAAGTGTGGTTGGAAGGCCAATTTTCATGGATGAATGTACGGCTAAGAAGTTACGGGTTTCTTATGCTCGGATACTTGTTGAAGTTGATATTACACAGTCTTTAGTACGGGAGGTGAAAGTTAAGAATATTCAAGGGGGAGCATACATGCAAGAGATTGTATATGAATGGGAACCTCCTACACAAACTAATACTAAATTGGTGGGTAATATTCAAAGAACAAGGATCGTAAGAAAGCAGTGGAAACTGAGAAATGATGTACAAGGGCAACCAAAAGGAGGGAGAAAAGCTATTAATGGGGGATTGACTATTGGACAGGCCCGGAGACAGTCTGTAGGGATTGCAAACACTACACTTGAGGATATTACAAAGCGTCAAGCTGGAGCAACATCAGTTGAAGTGGCATCAGTGAGTGTGAATAAGGAGGCTGTTCAGAGGCTGGAAAAGACCAAAAAAGAGATGATGCAGAAAGTGGCTGCTGAAGAGGTCTGGACTGACATTAAATCAAAGAAAATGGGTGAGATTGGAAAACAGAAAATGGAAGCACATTTGCAGATCGGAAGATTGGGTAATGCTTTTCAATCCTTACAGGTTGGTGACTGCCTTGTAGGGGATGGGGAAGCAGTCCCATGATTATTGCCTGGAATGTGAGGGGCATTAATAAAGTGGCTAAACACGTTGAGGTCTGCTCCTACCTAAATAAAATTAATGTGTGTATAGCTGCACTGTTTGAGACTCGAGTTAAAGCAAGTAATGCAAACAGGATTAGAGGTAAATTTGGAAAGAAGTGGTCTTTCCATGATAATTATTTGCATCACAATAATGGACGTATTTGGTTACTTTGGGATATGAGTAGAATTAATGTGGTCTTGATCTCCTCTTCGGATCAGTTTTTGCATTGCCATGTGAAGAGTAGGGATAATTTGTTGACTTTCACCCTCACGGTTGTATATGCTCACAATCACTTGAATGAGCGGAAACAACTTTGGGCGGGTATAAAAAATCTTGCAAACGGACTTGTCGGTCCTTGGTTAATAGTGGGTGATTTCAACAATGTGCTACATGTTACGGACAGGATTGGTGGTAACCCATGTAATACCCGAGATTTTTATTCTGATTAATTTGAATTTTTTTTCTTTTTAGACCGGAAATTTCTCGGTTGTCGAGCGTTCATATTATTTTTCTCGACGATTGATTTTGTGTTTATGGCCATATGTGGTGATTTGTTGTATTGTTGTCTGCGAGCGTTTCTTCATGTTCGTTTTAAGCGATTTGAAAATCGGATCGTCGAGTCTTGGCGGTAGGCACCGGCCAGGCTAATGCAGCGATGGCCGGCAGTACACACAGCGGCCCACACGGACGGCGCTCGTGTGGCGCTCGTGCGGGACAGCGGTGACAGGCGATCCACAGAAGTGCGCCTGGCGAGCGCCTGAGCAAAGCGCACGGGCAGCGCTCGTGCGGCACCGGGCAAATGTGACGCGCACGAGTAGTGCTCGTGCGCGGTGAAGGCGAGCGATGCAGCGCATGAGCGAGCCACCACGGACCGGACGCCCGAGCATCATGCTCGTGCGTGTCCGGAAGACTCCCAGATGCGTTCCGGCAGGTTCTTGGCACGCACGGCCGGTGCTCGTGTATGTCTGCTCGTGCGTCGTGCGGGATCTATATAATGACCCGGCAGACATGTTCTTCACCCATTTTCTTCCCCCAACTAATATTCTCCACGGACAAGGATTGGAGAACACGAAGGCATGGTGTATAACTACCAATCCACGTCGTTTTTGAATTCATAGCATCGATTAATCAACCTATAACCTTCTTCGATCCATCGAATCAAGGTATGATTTCCAAAAATCTAGTTTTGGGGATTTTAGTCGACTTTGTCCGATTCGATCGTTTTAACTCATATTTCTGATGGGTAATCGAAGATTGAGTTGTCTTCTATCATTTTCATCATCTTTCCATGGTTTTATCATTTCCCATTCGTCGTTTATATGAACTTTCGTTTGACGCCTTCAAGGTGTCCGGGGAAATGCCGCAGAGAGAAATTTGGTCGTTTTGCGATATTTTTCCTCTTGTGATTTGTTGTTTATTTGATGATAGGATTTTAAGGATGAATTCCCTACGAAAATCTGGTGTTGAGCCTTTCTGATCGCCGTTTTCATTGGAGTTCCGGATTTCTCCAATCAACCGTATTTTCGGAAGTATTCGTGAGAGATTACCAAGGCAAGTACCTTGATATATGAATTATAACTACGTGAAATCATTGTTGCCGAAGTGTGTGAATTATTTTACTAATATACGTATACAGATATATTTATATGTTAAATATATGTATGTATATAGATATGCGTATATAGATATATATATATATGTATGTATACATGTGTTGTGTCGAGAATTATACACCTCAAACAGGCGATCGGCACTGACGACAGGCGACCGAGTTAGAGTCGAATAGACCGAGGCAGACTTGCCGATCGAAGATACCAGATCAAGCCCAAGTGCTGAGCGATCGACATCTAAGGCGATCGTCTCTTGGCACCTGGCGATCGACTATGGTGCCCGGTCAACGACGACCACCTCATGCCACGCGAGTCCTGCATCCATCTAGTCGGCAAAGGCCGAAGCTCAGGACAGAGACCCACGTGCAGATCTAGAAAAGGTGCCGCAGAACATGGATCGTTGACCACAGCCTGTCAGCATCTACTCACCTACCGACAGACCCACCGAAAGGTGCAAGGTGGGACCGCCCGGGACAGTGACTCAGGATGTGTGCAGACTTCTCATTGGCCCGCACAGCTGGCTGCCAGCAGCAGCCGCGGACTTTAAGGCAACCAACCCACATGCTGCAAGACGATCGCCCCCTTAATATAATATAGGAAAGGCGATCGCCCAGCTAAGGCTAGTCCTATAAATAGAAGGCCTCTTGCACTTCGAAAGGGGCTTGGCCTTTCTGACTACTTCACAGTCTGGCTTTTCTTACGACTTAGCTTTCTTTCTTAGCAAAGCTATACACTTCTGACATCTGTTCATCTTTCACTCTCGGAACCTCTTAATCCTAAGACGGTCGGCAAAAACGAGAACAGGAACACACAGAGCTTCGCTCAAGAGCTTGATAACTAGGATCTTTTACACTCATTGTAATCGCATTCTTACATTAATATTTGTACTCAAACGTATTCGTATTAATAACATCTCGCGAGAGCATTCAAGCACAGGCCTAACAAACCCAGCAAATCTTGTGTTATTCACACCCCCATGTACGTGCTCTCGCAATTTGCTGTTGGTCGACCGTTCCAGCAATATTCATCTCCGGATAATATTTCGGGCAACAACAATTGGCGCTAGAAGGAGGGGATCTAAACCTTCATTTTTATTCCGTCCGTCTCGAAGAACACTCACTGTTCTCCAGGACATATACCTGAAGAAACACTCACTGTTCTTCAGAGAAAATATTTCAGAATCATGACTTCCGCCTCCACATCGAAGAAAGCCGCTGGCCGGTCCGCCGAACGCCTCATTCCGTCTCAATCCGAGCCCCGACCTATGGCGGAGGGGAGCCGCGGTGACCCGACACTCTCGATCTCGCCCCTGAGGGACGGCCCAAGCCTCTCGCTCGATCAGTTCCAAACCACGAAACAGATCGAAGAGGCCATGGCCATCCTACGGGAGCGAGGGAGAGCATTCGACGCGCCCGCTATAACCCCCTCGGCCATCCGCCGCGTGAGCAAACGGAAGTTCAAGGGGTTACTGGCCGAGCGATCGCCAGGAGGTCCCGATCCGCAAGAAAAGGCGCCCGCAAGGCGGGACACCTCCGTTTTCAGCCGCCTAAGCAGCGACCCATCTTGGCGACCGAGGCAGTCTGGCCCCAGCCACAAGACGACGGAGCCCGAATCCGTCACCAGGAGTTCAGCTTATCCAACTCCCAGGAGGCTGACCAGCTATTTGGCTCCTCCTCGCCAAAGAACCCAGATCGGCAGCGACGACCTCATCACCTCCCGCGGAGCCAGGAGATCTGTTCAAGATCGCCTCGGCGCCCGCTCCAAAAGTCGAACCACGAGCGACCAAGCTACAGCGATGTCCACGATGCAACGCCATTTTGACGACATGAAGGCGCTCCTAGAAACTGGGGCAGGCGCCAATAGCAAGATCGCCAGGCCGAGCGAGCCACTCGCGGTCCACATCGAGCTCGCCCCCGTGCAGCATAGGATCGCTCCTCCCAAAACACCTCTGTACGAGGGGAGGTCGGATCCCAAGACTCACCTGAGGAAGTTCCGGATCTACATGGCTCGGTGCGGGGAATTAGACGCGACCAGATGCCGTATGTTCCCGCTAACATTGGGCGACCTGGCCCATAGGTGGTACATATCATTGCCACCGCGGTCCATCAGCTCCTTTGAACAACTGGCGAACAACTTCACAGCATACTTCGCCGCCAAGGTCGCTCGGCCGGAAGGTCCCCATCGCATGATGCAAATCAGGTATGGGGAAGAAGAGTCCGATGCAGAATACATCAACCGGGTGGATGAGATAATCCTTAACGCCCAACCCGTAAGCGATGAGATCGCCCTCTACTCGGTCCTAGGGGGATTCGATGGTCTTTCGCCTATGTTCAGGCATCTAACGAAGGACATCCCCCGACCTACGCGATCTTACGCGCCAAGGCCACATACTTTCTGGCCAGGCAAAGGTTACTTTTTCACCTATGAATAACGCGATCAGCGACCGAACGACGATCATTAGTTTTCCAACCCGATCGCTAGAATCAAGCAACATCTCCTAAAACGGAGGACTCGCTCGCCATCTACAGTTCATCATCTAACATGGTGGGCTAAGGCACGAGATCGCCTCCCCCGCACAACGTACACCATCAAGGGTCGGCATCTAACATGACGATCCGAGGTAGAAGAGTGCAGCCATGGTCCTGGTGGTCGATGGAACCGACTGCTTCAGCCATGCAAGGTTCCTTTGGGCTGGATCGCTCGCCCTTCATTTAAATACGAGGCGGGCGTAGCCGAAGGACTCTCCAATCAAATCAGTGGACACGCTCGCCCGCCCTCAAAGGTTCATCATCTAACTTGGTGGACCCGAACAATGCGACGCGTCCCTTCCCCCATCGCAACGTACACCGTCGAGGGTCGCTATCTTCATGGCGGGCCGAGGTGGAAGCAGAGCTAATAAGCCACGGAAGTGGAGTTGATCAATCCTACGACACCCCGCGCAAGGACTCCTCCAGACCGAGACCGCACGCCCTTCGTTTAAATACGAGGCGAGGCGCAGCCTAACTGAGGACCCTCACAATAAAATGAGTCATGAGACAAACCTACAGTTAGAATGTCACTCGCGCACAAGACACGGTCATGGAGGTCGGTCCATCGAACTTCGCGAATGTGCACGGTTCCTCAACGACGAAACAATCAGCTTTCTATGAGGGATCGGCCAAATTTGAAAATTGCAGGTACAAGACCGAAGATAGCCTGCCCGTCGATCAGATCGCCCAAGTCCGAAACTAAAGTCCGCACAACGGGTCACCCGTCTTTATCCTAAAACAATCGCCAGTAAGAACCACCTCACCCCATGTCTTCAACATCGGAGCAAGCTGGGGGGCAATTGTTGTGTCAAGAATTATACACCTCAACAGGCGATCGACACAGACGGCAGGCGACCGAGTTAGAGTCGAATAGACCAAGGCAGACTTGCCGATCGGAGATCCCAGATCAAGCCCAAGTGCCGAGCGATCGACATCTAAGGCGATCGTCTCTTGGCACCTGGCGATCGACTCTGGTGCCCGACCAATGACGACCGCCTCATGCTACGCGAGTCCAGCATCCGTCTAGTAGGTGAAGGTCGAAGCTCAGGACAGAGACCCACATGCAGATCCAGAAAAGGCGCCGCAGAACATGGATCGTTGACCACAGCCTGTTAGCATCTACTCACCTACCGACAGACCCGCCGAAAGGTGCATAGTGGGACCGCCCGGGATAGCGACTCAGGACGCGTGCAGACTTCTCATTGGTCCGCACAGCTGGCTGCCAGCCCATGTCGCAGACTTTAAGGCAACCAACCCACGTGCTGCAAGTCGATCACCCCCTTATTATAATACAAGAAAGGCGATCGTCCAGCTAAGGCCAGTCCTATAAATAGAAGGCCTCCTGCACTTGGAAAAGTGGCTGCTTTCTCGCTGCACTCCCAGGCTTTTGACTTGGCTTTCACTCTCTTGGCAACGCTATACACTTCGGGCATCTCTCTCTCTCTCACTCTCGAGACCTCTTAACCCATAAGACAGTCAGCAGAAACAAGAATAGGAACACCTAGAGCTTCGCTCAAGAGCTAGATAACTAGGATCTTTTACACTCATTGTAATTGCATTCTTACATTAATATTTGTACTCAAACGTATTCTTATTAATAACATCTCGCGAGAGCATTCAAGCCCGGTCCTAACAAACCCGGTAAATCTTGTGTTATTTCCATTCCCTCGGATGTGCTCTCGCAATTTGCTGTTGCTCGACCGTTCCAGCAATATCTATATCCGGATAATATTTCGGGCAACAACAACATGTATATAGATAAATACATACATATGTCGGTGAATGCCGAGTGATGAATGCTAACACTAGTTGACGTACTCAACTTGGGTCAATGGATGAACCATACTTATAGGCATAATGTGGTAAGGTTATATATATATATATATATTCGGTTGATTCGAAATATAGGTATATATGTGCGGCATTGGTTGGTTATGCCTGAAGGCTTATTGTGAATGAGTTTTGATTGATAACGTACGTGTTATTGTTTATTGTGTGATTTGGTGTACTGAGTTGATAATTGTTGTAACGTTTGTCTGTGTGCTTGATGTTTGGAACAATGTGGATACTTGTGAGAAACGTCATATCCGGGAACCTCTGAGGGCGGGGTGTGCACTCCGGCCTGGTGTACGCTGCAATGTGCGGCTCCATACGATTGGTGAACACCGGTGCTACCTAATGCGTGTGCAAGGGGTGGCTCTTACGGGAGTGATCGCCGGCGCGGTGACATGTTCAAGGGGCGGCCAACATAGTGGAGTGAACGCCGATGCACAGGTGTGCAAGGGAGCCACCTGGCATGCTTATTGGGAATGGATATTCGAGGGATAGCTAAGACCCCGTTACCGAACAATCCTCGTATTTCAAAGTTCTTTCAACTCTTTTCAAATACTGGTCTCGATATAGACTGTGATTCGCATTTCTGAAAGTTTGTTGAACTTGATTTTCAAATGTTGGTATCAGGGTTAATTAACCAAGGATGTTTGACGAAATCTCTGAGCGTTAATTAATCAGGGGTCTTGAGCAGGATTTGTCGACTCAGAGGTGGTGCCTTTGATCGTATTGTGGTGCTATTCTGTGTATTGGGTCGAGGACCCTGCGAAATGTTGAGATGATTGATCTCGGGATGATGTTATTTGGATTGGATTGAGAACCCTGTGAGATGTTGTAATGATTTCGTTTGTGACAGTGTTCTATAAATTGGGTTGAGGACCCCGAATAATGTTGACATGGTTTTCGTGTAATTGTTTTCCATATGTTGGGTCAAGGACCCGAGAGCTTTTGAAATTATTTTCTAAAAGTGTTCCCATTCGATTTTCAAAACCCCAAGACGGCCCGAGTCAATAATAACGTTTGCAAACTATCTTATCAAAATACTTTCGCTTTTATAAAAGGGGAATTTCAAAGATCTCTTGACTCCTTGGGCTCGTTTAATATTTCATTGGTGTTATGCTCCGTAAAGAGAATATAACTAAGTGATTATCTTTCACCTTGTGTATGTGAGTGCTATTCTGTGTTGACTATGGGAATGTGTGGTTTGTGTTAAGGCTTCACGACTGTTGAGTTTTGTGTTGTTATTGTTCGTATATCTTGTATATTATGTACTTGCACTAGCAAAATTTTAGTTTGCTAACCCCCGAGTTTTCGGGGGGTGGGTGCCTGTTATGCGGTCAGGTTTTGGCAGCTCGGGAGCAGTCACGGGATTGGCTTGGAAGGAGATGGAAGACGATGATGCTAATCACACAAGAGTCAGAGTCCTTTTTTTGTTTTATTCCATCTTGGTCGGTATTTTCCCATTTGGTTGAGTATTCACCCTTGCACGGGTGTAGTTTTCATTTATTGAATGGAGTTGTCATCCCTTTTTGTGTGAAAGTTTATTTTTGTCATTGAGATGTAAAAATTCATTAGTTTCTGAATTGTTTAATGACCTTGTCAGTCTGCGTTGTATTTAGATTGACCCCAGTCGGTCAATCATTGTGTAGTCTAGTGGAGTTTAGCCTGGTAGATCCTTGTGAGAAGGGCCTACGGCGTGTAACATTTCCGGACGTATTCTGGGGCTGTTACAATTATGGTATCGGAGCTTAGGTTTGCGAAAAACCTAGGCCGTTGGGTCAAGTCCATGTCCGGTGTAAGTCGCGCGCATCAGAGTTGTGATTAGTATCGTGGTTCCGACATCATCTTCAAGCAATCCGTGATGGTAAGTCTCCCGATCGTAAGTCCCTTTATATACGTATTTGATTATATTGTGCTAATGTGTTTAATGTGAACTAGGGATTGGAACTTGTTGGTGATATTATTGTTTTAGGATATAGCATGCGTATACGGTCCGAGTAAAAATGGTTATGTAGTATGCTTCGGAAGTCGAGCATATTTATCGGTTTCTACATTTCATTAGAGTAAATCTTTGAGTGTTAATTTTATCCGCTGCGTGAGTATTTTGAGATGGCTTTTGGTATCTTGCAAACTGAATTTTATTTCCAAAAACCGATTCCCCAAACCGAGTCTTAATATTTTGGTCTTGCACGTTTTGATGGTATTCTTATGACGGTATTTGATATTTTATAAATGACTTTTGTGATTATTTGATAATATTACCGACATCGGCCTTTTTGGCATTTTGAACATTTTTTAAAAAATAATTTTTAGCCTGGTGGGTTTCGGCACGGGGCCCACGGCGCTGTAATATGAAGAATATTTTAAAGTGGTGCTTTGAAATCTTCTAACATTTTAAAAATCTACGATTTAATGTCATCATGGAAAATGGTCAAGTATTTCGGTGAAAATTCTTTCGATTAAACACTTTGATAGAGGAGGAACGATTTTCAATTTGTGGTATTTGGAACTCAACACTTTTGAAATATTTCAAATTAGTTACGATTCAATTTTCAATTTTCTCGAAAATAATTTTTAAAGTCGTTGCATAAACTTCCTCTTCCAAAATAAAGGACAGCATTTACAAGTTTTGGGCATAACGTGACTCGTCCTCTTTTTCAAAAATTTGTTTTCATTAAGTGCATACAGATAATGATCGTCCTAGTCGGAGAACTGGAAATTGACTTCATAAAACTTTGTGCTTTACGATATTACCGTTATTCTTAGAATGCTACCCTATTGGAGAATAGAGCAAGTAACTGTAGAGTGTCCCGAATAACTATGTTTCCTTCCGAAGATTCTAGTACGGGAGAATGAGGATCTTGTACTGTGTCTTAATCGTTGCTAGTTCCAACAATCGTGACTTCGATCGTTTTTCGTTTCATTGCTTTACGTTTCCATCTCTTGTTGTTCTAAGTTTCGGGATCATAATGTCTTTTTAGTATGGGGGAGTGTATTACCCGTACTTTTCTTAGTATTTCGGGTATTGTGTGACCTTTCATTGTTGGTAATTCAATTGTGATCCTCTCGACGATTTTAAACTACCATGTTCTACCTAGCCTACCGTCCTCCGAATGAATTTCAGATTTGTTTTCTCAGACTCCATGGATTATTGTGGTCTTTCCACATCTGAACTTGATCCTTGCAAAATTTTGCCCGAAACTAATATTCCCACGTGTGAAATTAACATTTCCGAATGTGTTATGAGCTTGGACGCGGTTAGTCGAGCTCGAAACATGGTTTCAGGACGTCTGAGCCGTTTTGTGATTTTCTTAACTCTTGGAGCTTTTGTCTCCAAATTCATACTCCTCCACCTCGACTTATCGTGCTCACATACATTTTTATCGCCTCAACTCATGTACCAGATACTTGCTAGGTTCGTTCATTGTATTTCTAGAACCTCGCATTCGCGCATTGCTCGTGATGTTTTGGGACTGAGCAAGTGGTTATTTCCTTGATTTTTCCGCCGCTCTCTATTTTAAGTTTCGGGACGAAACTTATTTTAAGAGGGGTAGAATGTAATACCCGAGATTTTTATTCTGATTAATTTGAATTTTTTTCTTTTAGACCGGAAATTTCTCGGTTATCGAGCATTCATATTATTTTTCTCGACGATTGATTTTGTGTTTATGGCCATATGTGGTGATTTGTTGTATTGTTGTCCGCGAGCGTTTCTTCATGTTCGTTTCCGAGCGATTTCGGAAAATCGGATCGTCGAGTCCTGGCGGCCGGGCACCGGCCGGCGAGTCTTGCGGTAGTAATAGGCAGTACACACGGCGGCCCACAGACAGCGCTCGTGCGGGGCAGCGACTAGCTGGCGATCCACAGGGGCCGCGCCCGAGCAGCGCGCACGAGCAAGGCGCACGGGTCGGCGCTCGTGCGGCACTTGGCGAGAAGTGGCGCGCCTGGCGGTGCTCGTGCGGTGCAGCGAAGGCAGCGATGCAGCGCACTGGCGAGCCACACGACCGGATTCCCGAGCATCATGCTCGTGTGTGTCCGGAAGACTCCCAGATGTGTTCCGGTAGGTTCTTGGCGCACGAGTCACGCACGGCCGGTGCTCGTGCGTGTCTGCTCGTGCGTCGTGCGGGATCTATATAATTACCCGGCAGACATGTTCTTCACCTATTTTCTTCCCCCAACTCATATTCTCCGTGACCAAGGATTGGTGAACACGAAGGCATGGTGTATAACTACCAATCCACGTCGTTTTTGAGTTCATAGCATTGATTAATCAACCTATAACCTTCTTCGATCCATCGAATCAAGGTATGATTTCCAAAAATCTAGTTTTGGGGATTTTAGTTGACTTTGTCCGATTTGATCATTTTAATTCATATTTCTGATGGGTAATCGAAGATTGAGTTGTGTTCTATCATTTTCATCATCTTTACACGATTTTATCATTTCCGATTCGTCGTTTATATGAACTTTCTTTTGACGCCTTCAAGGTGTCCGGGGAAATGCCGCAGAGAGAAATTTGGTCGTTTTGCGATGTTTTTCCTCGTGTGATTTGTTGTTTATTTGATGATAGGATATTAGGGATGAATTCCCTACGAAAGTCTGGTGTTGAGCCTTTCCGATCGCCGTTTTCATTGGAGTTCCGGATTTCTCCAATCAACCGTATTTTCGGAAGTATTCGTGAGAGATTACCCAAGCAAGTACCTTGATATATGAATTATAACTACGTGAAATCATTTTTGCCGAAGTTTGTGAATTATTTTACTAATATACGTATACATATATATATATTTATATGTTAAATATATGTATGTATATAGATATGCGTGTATATATATATATATATATATATATATATATATATATATATGTATACATGTATATAAATAAATACATATATATGTCGGTGAATGCCGAGTGATGAATGTTAACACTAGTTGACGTACTCAACTTGGATCGATGGATGAACCATACTTATAGGCATAATGTGGTAAGGTTAGATATATATATATATATATATATTCGGTTGAGTCGCAATATAGGGATATATGTGCGGCGTTGGTTGGTTATGCCTGAAGGCTTATTGTGAATGAGTTTTGATTGATAACGTGCGTGTTATTGTTTATTGTGTGATTTGGTGTACTGAGTTGATAATTGTTGTAATGTTTGTCTGTGTGCTTGATGTTTGGAACAATGTGGATACTTGTTCCAAGAAACGTCGTATCCGGGAACCTCTGAGGGCGGGGCGTGCACTCCTGCCTGGTGTACGCTGCAATGTGCGGCTCCATATGATTGATGAACACCGGTGTTACCTAATGCGCGTGCAAGGGGCTTCTCTTACGGGAGTGATCGCCGGCGCGGTGACATGTTCAAGGGGCGGCCAACATAGTGGAGTGAACGCCGGCGCACAGGTGTGCAAGGGAGGCGCCTGACAGGCTTATTGGTAACAGATATTCGAGTGATAGCTAAGACCCCGTTATCGAACAATCCTCGTATTTCAAAGTTCTTTCAACTCTTTTCAAATACTGGTCTCGATATAGACTGTGATTCGCATTTCAGAAAGTTTGTTCAACTTGATTTTCAAACGTTGGTATCAGGGTTAATTAACCAAAGATGTTTGACGAAATCTCCGAGGGTTAATGAATCAGGGCTCTTGTGCAGGATTTGTCGACTGAGAGGCGGTGCCTTTGATTGTATTGTGGTGCTATTATGTGTATTGGGTCGAGGACCCTGCGAAATGTTGAGATGATTGATCTCGGGATGATGTTATTTGGATTGGATTTAGAACCCTGTGAGATGTTGTAATGATTTCGTTTGTGACAGTGTTCTATAAATTGGGTTGAGGACCCCGAATAATGTTGACATGGTTTTCGTGTAATTGTTTTCCATATGTTGGGTCAAGGACCCGAGAGCTTTTGAAATTATTTTCCAAAAGTGTTCCCATTCGATTTTCAAAACCCCAAGACGGCCCGAGTCAATAATAACGTTTGCAAACTATCTTATCAAAATACTTTCGCTTTTATAAAAGGGGAATTTCAAAGATCTCTTGACTCCTTGGGCTCGTTTAATATTTCATTGGTGTTATGCTCCGTAAAGAGAATATAACTAAGTGATTATCTTTCACCTTGTGTATGTGAGTGCTATTCTGTGTTGACTATGGGAATGTGTGGTTTGTGTTAAGGCTTCACGACTGTTGAGTTTTGTGTTGTTATTGTTCGTATATCTTGTATATTATGTACTTGCACTAGCAAAATTCCAATTTGCTAACCCCCGAGTTTTCGGGGGGTGGGTGCCTGTTATGCGCTCAGGTTTTGGCAGCTCGGGAGCAGTCACGGGATTGGCTTGGAAGGAGATGGAAGACGACGATGCTAATCACACAAGAGTCAGAGTCCTTTTTTTCTTTTATTCCATCTTGGTCGGTATTTTCCCATTTGGTTGAGTATTCACCCTTGCACGGGTGTAGTTTTCATTTATTGAATGGAGTTGTCATCCTTTTTTGTGTGAAAGTTTATTTTTGTTATTAAGATGTAAAAATTCATTAGTTTCTGAATTGTTTAATGACCTTGTCGGTCTGCGTTGTATTTAGATTGACCCCGGTCGCTCAATCATTGTGTAGTCTAGTGAAGTTTAGCCTGGTAGATCCTTGTGAGAAGGGCCTACAACATGTAACATTTCCGGATGTATTCTGGGGGTGTTACAATCCAGTTCAAGCGTGTGAATATGTGGACTTGGAAAACATGATAGATGAGGTTGGACTTGGAGAAATTAATATAGGTGGGAATGAGTTTACTTGGTCGAATAAACACTCTAATGGGATTATTTATTCGAAAATTGATAGAGCGCTGGGGAATGTTGATTGGTTTCATTCTTATCATTGGGTTAACGCGGAAGCTTTGGATCCACATATTTTGGATCATTATCCTCTACTCTTCAAGCTTGAACCAAGTCCGCAAGAACAAGAAGAAATTCTCAAGATAACGGGGTTTGTAAAAGGGGAGATGCCTTTTAAATATTTGGGGGTGCCTTTCACTACTAGGAAGCTTTCTATTCATGCTTGCAAGCCTCTTATTGATAGAATTGTTGGAACGGTGAAATCATGGGCGGCTAAACTTCTTAGTTATGCGGGGCGTGTACAACTTGTAAGGAGTGTGCTATTTGCCATTGCTAGTTATTGGATGCAAGTTTTCCCGATACCAAAGAAAGTTTTGAAGCATATTGAGTCTATTTGTCGATCTTTTCTATGGAGTGGAAAAGAAGAGACTACAAAGCGTGCTCCCATTGCTTGGGGTACGGTATGCGATCCAAAAAGTGCTGTGGGGCTGAATATTACTTCGCTTGTTAATTGGAATAAAGCTACTATGATGAACCTTTTGTGGAATTTATGTGAAAAAGCCGATAAGCTTTGGGTGCGATGGGTTCATGCCTATTACATTCGATCGACTGATGTGATGAGCTACCTTCCTAAAAGTAATTGCTCCTGGATTTTGAAAGGCATGATGAAACAAAGCGAGGCGCTGCTGAAAGGAGGGGGCTGGCCGAGTGGAGGTAAGTTCCCTACGATGAGGTTCTACAATGATCTTCGAGGTAATAAGGTAAAGATTGCTTGGAGAAAAATTCTTTATGGGAAAAAAGCAAGACCTAGGGCTTGTTTTATACTTTGGATGGCTTTGCATGATAGATTGATGACTAGATATAGAGCTATTAGATATGGTGTCGAAAGTGATGGTATGTGTAGTTTTTGCTTCCATGAAGAAACTCTTGACCATCTACTTTTTGATTGTCCATTCTCTTCTCGAGTTTGGCAAGAAGTGCTTGCGAAGATTGGGATTGTTAGGAATCCTAAAGGATCGGTTGAGGAAAAAGCTTGGCTTTGTGTGGCTACCAAGGGTAAAAGCAACAGGGCGTGCATGCTGAAAATGGTGGCAGCCGAAACAGTGTACTCCATTTGGTTTTTGAGAAACATGGTTCCGTTTCAATATGGACGCATTTCTTTGAGCACAGTGCAACAAATTATACATACTTGTGGGATACGAGCTAGATTGTATAGAAAGTTAGAGAGTTTTTGTGTATTTCTCGGTTTTTGAGAGATGGCATCTTTGGATGTTTTTTGTGATTTTTGATGTATACCTGGATCTTCGGATCAGTTTGTACGAACTTGTTTTTGGATAATAAGAAGTATACTTTGGTTCCAAAAAAAAAAGATGCATCCTTCAATGATTGATTCAATCTTCTTTATGGAAAGGGAGGAAGTCTGGGAAGTCAACATATTTGCAGAAAAAGAGTTTGAAGAATACTAGAAATATCTCAGAAAATTGCATAGAATACAGAGAATATGTAGACTATTTTGCTTCAGACTCCTTTAAAATTGCAGAAAGCGTAAAGAGTCTAAGGGAGCAAAATACAGTCCTTTTATAGGGTGCAGGGTAGATTAGGGTTTCATACAGTGAATGGTCAGATTTAAGGGGTGGGAATCGTTTTTTTAAACAAACGTATAGGATGGATCCAGAGTAACTTGTACGTCTTATCCATCTATTTTTGAAATGATAATCGGTCCCACTTCTGACAGTTCTTCTTCCCTTATTGCATGAAATGGCAGTTTTGAAATTATTTAAATCACGAAATTTGAGGCATTGAAGTCTAGGTGTCTTTAAGACATTAAAAGATAAAACATTTGAAATGTAAACAGGGCACGTGGACTTAAAACATTTTATGGATGAACTGAGTTCTAATATAATATTAATTGACATCCTACAGTGTATGTGCTGTATCCGCAATAATACAGCGTTCCCCGTTAAAAAGTACATACAGGATTCAATTCTTACACCAATATTTAGATTAATACTGTATTCATGGGTCGTACTGTATTCTCGAATGCCACTCAGGGGATGTTAGAGTGAGGGCATTGTACTTGTTATTATGTAGTATCATTATCAGAAGTCAATTGTATGTTTCTTTATTTACTGGCAGTCACTGGCATTCCTGACTCATATATATATATATATATAAAAACTATGTATATATATATATATATATATACATATAGAAACTAGTCCATATATTTGAGAGCAAAACGTTCCACTCCTTATTACATAAGGGGATCGGCACTGGAAAGGTTTATGACTCAAATACTTAATCGTTCGCAAGTCGATGAAACTTTACTGGGCGTTAATTTTATGTGAAGACTCGTATGACGTGTTCTTTGACTTGGAAAGTGCCTGTCGAACACTAATGGTTAGTGGGAGCACACGTTATAGGTATGCTAATTGGATTAGTATACTCGAACCGACTCACCCTCGATTCATCACACAGATTTCACTCCGGGACAGTCAATGATGGAATCGAAAGGTTGTGATAGGTATTCGTGAACCTTCAACTTGAGGATTTAGTAGGGATGTGCTTGTGATGTTAAAATTCTCATTAGAGTAGTTCGACCCAGAAAACTGAAAGGTGGGGGTCAACCTCGACGTGCGTCTTGACAGGCAAGTACCAGGTTCTACTAAATACCAAGATAGGATTTTTTCTCCTGTTAGTGAATGGGTTATATGTCCTATGCGGTTATTGGCAAATGAGATCATAAGCCTTTGGCCAAAGCATTGGAGCTAGTTGTATTGGATACACGAGAGCTCGATGATCTCGATTTGCATCACTCATGCATAGCATCAAGTACAGATAGGGTTTGACTGACCGTGACCCTATAACTTGATCGGGACATAAGAAAGAAGGGTTTACACGTATATTGGTATTCACGACAGAATGGTTTTTTGAAATGATCCCCATCATTCGTTCTGAGTTAGAACACAGTGTAAGCCGCCAGGCTAGCTAGGTGGTGCTACTACTCTTTGGTTCCTCCCATTGCTAACTGAGACGGACCTACCGAGTCATGCAATAGGATTGACGACGGAATGAATCGAACTCATTCTCTTTTTATAAATATTATATGTTGGACATCTAAATTTATTGGACATTGGTTGTATAATTAATTTTGGGATATTAGATGTCTAAATTAATTTATTGGATAAATTAATTTACGACCTAATGAATTAAATATAATACTGGGTGATTAATTTAATTCATGAATATAATTATTTCTTGGAGAAATTAATTATATTATTTTGTATTTAATTTGATTAATTAATTGGATTAATTAATTGATATAAATACATCGGAATGGAATGGAGTTTTATCTGTTTGGACTCACGGGAGTCCGAAATGAACCAAATCCATCCGGTTCTTCTAGATGCCCCCCCCCCACCAACTCACCTTCCTTGGTTTTTGTCTCCACTTTAATTGGTGGAAGACATAAGATATTTTGGGGACATATCTTATATTTTATTGAGGTAGGTGATTTTGTTCTTGAAAATGTATAATAAAGATGTGAAGACTTGTTTTTTCCTCACCCACACTTTGAACTCACGGTTCTTAGCAAACAAGAGAGAAAGAATAATTTTCTTAGTCTTCATGTTTATTTTTCATTGTTCTTAATATTTTCTTGGAGAAAAATTGAGATAAATTTAAGAGAGATATTTTGATAAATATACTTGGAGTGGGTTCATCAAATCATATATCTTCATCATCCTATTCTAGCCGTAACCTTGGAGGTTAATTAGGTGGTTGTCGTTCCGATCGTTTCTCCGGCGCGTGGCAAGTAGAGACGCGGTGTTTTCGGCGTAGGATCAACCTAAACCTTGTTGCTGATTGAATTCGCAAGGGATATCATATTTTTACCATTTAATCAACGGACTACAAGGGTATGATTTCGAATCCTACTCTTGTTTTCATTTATTTATTCGTATATACGTAGCTTGATCGATCCTCTTAAGGGATTATGATCGAATTAGATTCGTTTATTGCTTCCGCTACGCCTTCGATTTAGTCACCGAATCCCAACAGTGGTATCAGAGCGTAGGTCTTGCGATTGTATATATGATATTTAGCATTTGGAATGCTTGATTAAATGTTTAGTGATTTGGAATCACGACCGTTTAATTCGTTGTTTAATTGTTCGTCTAAAATTTATTTTTTTCATGTTTTATGTTACTATATATAAATTTGGTTTTATTTATTAAAACTGATTTATATGGGTAATATTAAAATTAGAAAATTATAATTAGAATTGGGACCAAAAACGGGTCAAAAAATCGTGGATCGTGGAGAAATGCCGGAAGGCTGTCAGGCGCTTGGCATGAGAATCTTTATCTTGCAAGGCGGCGGCCCGAGAAGGCTGCTCCTCTCGGCCATGGCCCGGCAGTGGCTGCCGGGCCACGGGATGGGCTTCAGGATTTTTTTTATTTCGACTCTATTTTATTTTATGTTTCGTTATAATAATTTCCGGCAATTTAAATTGGATTTAAATTTGACTAAATAAAAATACTTGGTGTTTTTATTTTGATGAAATTAATTATTGTGAAATATTTAAAATCGTCTGGATCATACGAACGAATTAGAATTACTATGCTCGTGATTGGATTAATTCTATTAGATGGTTATTTTGATATATTGGTTGGATGAATATATTATTGCATAAATCCGTTTATTTAGTATTTATTAGATGAATGCTTGTGAATGGTGATGTAGTTCATGGACCTAGTTTTGAATCGTTCGGTTTTATTCGATTGGGTTGTAAAGGCCGTTTTGAGCCTATTTATTTTACTAAAAAATTTGTATAGGATGCAATTTTTCAAATGTAAAATTTATATGTAATGACGAAGACCAGAGGAAGATCCATTCGAGAAGACGAAGATTCAAGACCGAAGACATGTAATTAGATTACGATGTTTTTGTTCTAGAAATGGTCCATGAACTACATGCTGGTAGCAACTAAGTTGTGAATGTTTATTCATATGGTATGAATGATACAAACGTGCTTAAATGACTTAATGTACAAAGTGTAACATTAATCGCGAAAATTTTCCCACGACAAATTATTAAGTTTAAAAGGTTTCAAGGTTTTCCTTCCCTCCATCGAGCTTTCGGAAAATGGAAATCCAAACCGGATGTGCTATGCTTCCGAGTTATCGGGGTAGTCGTTCGGGGAGGGTCGATAAATTACCGAGAGCGCATTGGGTGCCTTCGGTTGGAGCAAATTTTATCCCTAGAAACCTGTTCGATTGTCGGATAAGATTCAATTGTGAAACTGATTTACGTCGATGGTATAAACTTAACTTGTTCACGAACCATAGAAACCTTATAGGTTGAGGGGAGTAAACAAGGGGAAAATGAAGATCGAATCATTTATTATATGGGTTGGTGTTGGACACCACTTTAGAAAAATTAATAAACTAGAAACCTGTTCGGTTGCCCTCTATTAAAATTTATAAAGAACTCGATCATGACTATGAAGTAATGCGAACAATACTTTTGGATTTCACATGGGAGTGTGTTATTCCGATAAAAATAGTGGGAGCTGGGTTAAAAGAATAGAAAATACCTTAATTCTATACTCGGATCATTATTGAACGAGTCACTAATAAATCTATCTTACTTAATGCAGACAAACATCAACTCTCAATATGACAATGAACCCACTCGCTATATTACTCGAAAAGAAAATCTTAACCATCCCTAACTTTGTGGATTGGCTCTGCAACCTGATGATAGTCCTCAGTATAGAAGAACTAGGATACGTCTTGGAGACAGACATTCCGGCGCCTCCGGTGCGGACAAGAGACAATCAGGAAAAAAATGAAAACCATAAAAAGGGGTTAAGGATGACATAAAAGTCCATGCCTATATGATGGCTTTTATGTCTAATGAGCTTCAGAGAGCTCGTGAGAAAATGACTTTTGCTAGGCAGATTTTATCTCACTTAATCGAGCTTTATGGTGAGCACAGTCGAACTGCTAGATATGAGATATACAAGCAACTGTTCAGTGCTAGGATGAAGGAAGGTGAGAAGGTTGGAGACCACATCCTCAAAATGATATCTATGATCGAGAGATTGGAGGCTCTTGATTTTAAGTTGGATACTTCTCTTCAGACTGACCTTATCCTACAGTCTCTTCCTGATTCCTTCTCACAGTTTGTTGTGAATTTCAACTGCAATGAGATTGCTTGCAACTTAGCAGGGTTGACAAACAAACTGGTGACCGCTCAGTCCCAGATGAAGACTCCACGGATGAAGGAGTCTGTCTTTGTGATTTCTTCTGGACCTCAGAGGTCTAAGAATAAGAAGAAAAAGACCAAGAAGCAGACGGGACAACAAATCAGGGACCTTAAGGGTAAGGGCAAGGCCCCAATGGTTCCCAAGAGAAAGAAGAAAAAGGATGCATGTCTCAAATGCGATGAGATGGGCCATTGCGCTAGAGACTGTCCGATTCTTCATGGCACTTCACGTACAGAACTTTTAGTTTTGGAAACAAATTGTTCTGCTACTGTATTTTCTACTTCTTGGATACTGGATTCAGGTGCTAGTTCTCATATTTATACCGTGAATCAGGATCTGGAACAAGGTAGGAAGCTTGGAGCTGGAGAAGTGATGATTACTGTCGGAAGCAGGCATAGTTTCAAGGCAACTGACATAGGATCACTTCTTTTAGATTTAGAATCCGACTTTGTTTTGACATTAGATGATAAAAATATTGTATCCATTCCGGTCATGGATCGGATAGGCTTTTCATTTCTCATTGGTGATGGTTCCTGCAAAATTTATTTTAGAAATAAGCTAGTAGGCGCTGCTACATTGTTGAATGGACTGTGTCATCTAAACCTAAGTAACAAAGTCGTTGTGAATACTATGACTAGGAAGCGTGGTAGGGATGAAACTAATCAAGTTTTAAAATGGCATCTTAGACTTGGTCATGTTGGTCCGACCAAGGTTTACAAAATGGAAAAAGATGGACTTATGGGTACATTGGGATCAGATCCCTTTCCAACTTGTGAATCTTGCCTTAAAGGCAAAATGATAAAGTCCCCTTTCATTGAGACTTTTGAAAGAGCCGCTGATAAAATTGGATTAGTCCACACCGACGTATGTGGTGCTTTGGAAGCAGCACGTGAAGGATATCAGTATTTCATTACTTTTACAGATGATCATACTAGGTATGGTTATGTATACTTAATGAAACATAAATCCGAGGTCTTTGAGAAATTCCAGGAATTTAATGCCCTAGTCGAAAAACAAACTGGTAATCATATCAAAGTACTTCGGTCGGACCGAGGTGGCGAGTATATGAGTACAGAGTTTGATGAGTTCCTAAAGGAACATGGAATAGCATCACAACTTACACCTCCAGGAACTCCTCAGTTAAATGGTGTGTCAGAAATAAGGAACCGAACCTTGTTAAACATGGTCCGTTCTATGCTTGGCTATACTGACTTACCAATTTACCTGTGGGGGTATGCACTCCTGACTGCTGCTTATATCTTGAACAGATGTCCTTCTAAATCAAGTCCTAAAACTCCACATGAAATGTTGGAGGGAAGGAAACCAAGTCTTAATAACATTAGGATTTGGGGATGCCCCACCGATGTCAAAAAGACTAAAGTGGAGAAGTTGGAAGCTAGGTCCGTGAAGCGACGTATCATTGGATTCCCATCTGGGACGATGGGTTATCTATTCTACATGCCCGAAGATCAAAAGATCATTATTGCTTTACAAGCAAACTTCTTGGAAGATGAGTTCATTCAGGAAGGCAGGTAGAAGTATCTTTTTGGAAGAATACAATGAAACTCCTCAGGAGATACCTGTGCAAGAAATTGGAACCGAACCTTCTGAAACACAAGTACAACCACCTCATAGGTCTAGTAGGGTGTCTCATTTACCTGAGAGGTATGGCCTTGTGCACCTCGAGGAGCTGGGTCTTCATGAGGTTCCAGGTGATAGCCAAGAGACCGACCCAACAACCTATGACCAAGCGATGGTGGATGTAGACTCCATGAAATGGCATGAAGCTATGGAAGCTGAGATAGACTCGATGCATGTCAATCAGGTCAGGACTCTAGTAGACCGCCCCGAGGGCATAGGGCCTATTGGGAACAAGTGGATCTACAAGAGAAAGACTGATGGGGATGGCAAGGTTGACACCTATAAGGTCAGGCTTATGGCAAAGGGTTATACCCAGAAAGAAGGAATCGATTATCATGATACTTTCTCGCCCGTAGCTATGATCAAGTCTATTTGCATGATGCTTGCTAAAGCTGCCTACCCTGATTATGCGATATGGCAAATGGACATAAGGACGGCTTTCCTCAATGGATTCCTCGAGGAGGAAATCTATATGGAGCAGCCTAAAGGCTTTGTGTCCAAGGTCGATATTCAGAAAGTGTGCAAGCTTCAGCGTTCCATTTATGGACTGGAGCAAGCTTCGCGTAGTTGAAACCTTCATTTTGACGAGGCAGTCATAGAGTTTGATTTCGTGCAAAATTGAATAGGAACCTTGTGTATACCAGAGGGTTAGTGTGAGCAAGATCGCATTCTTATTACCATATGTAGATGACATTCTACTAATAGGAAATGATGCGCGAATTCTCACTTCTGTAAAAGCTTGGCTTTCAAGTAGGTTCTCCATGAAAGACTTGGGAGAAGCTACCTATATTCTTGGAATTCGGCTCTACCAGGATAGAGCAAAGAGAATGATAGGTCTTTCCCAAGCCCTATATATAGATAAGATCTTAAAGCGATTTAAGATGGATGATTTTAAAAGAGCGTTCCTACTGATGCGACATGGAATAAAACTCTCCTCGAAGATGTGTCCTCAAAGTGAGGAACAACAAAAGGAAATGAGTAATATACCATATGCTTTGTCCGTGGGTAGCCTTATGTATGTAATGTTCTGTACGAGACCTGACATTGCGCATGCTGTGAGTGTGGTAAGTAGGTTTCAGGAAAACCCAGGTAGGGAACATTGGACTTCCGTAAAGAACGTTCTCAAGTACTTAAGAAGGACTAGAGATCTGGTTCTCATGTATGGCGGTGGAGAACTGAATGTGATGGGCTTCACTGATTCAGACTTCCAAGGACAGAAGGATGATTCGATGTCTACTTCTGGCTACATATTTACTCTTAATGTAGGAGTAGTATCTTGGCGTAGCGCTAAGCAAAGCGCGACTGCTGATTCCACCAGGCAGGCTGAGTATCAAACAACCTCGGAGGCTTCTAAGGAAGGGTTTTGGATTAAGAAGTTTCTAGGAGAACTTCAAGTGATACCATGTGCAAAGCTGCCAGTTCCACTTTTCTATGACAACGACGGAGCTGTAGCACAGGCCAAGGAGCCAAGGTTTCACAACAGTACCAACACATTGAGAGGAAGTATCATCTTGTGAGAGAATTTGTTCGCAAGGGATACATTGTGCTGCATAGAGTAGACTCAGCCGACAACGTCGCTGATCCACTCACCAAGCCACTTTCTCAGATTAGCTTGGAGCTTCATCTGGATAACATGGGTATTAGATACCATAGTATGTGGCATTGAGTGAAAGTGGGATATTGTTAGAAGTATGCGCCCTCGAATGCTACTCAGGGGATGTTAGAGTGAGGGCATTGTACTTGTTATTATGTACTATCATTATCAGAAGGCAATTATATGTTTCTTTTCTTACTGGCAGTCACTGGCATTCCTGACTCGTAAATATATATATATAGAAACTAGTCTGTGTATTTGAGAGCGAAACATTCCACTCCTTATTAGATAAAGAGATTGGCACTGGAAAGGTTTATGGCTCAAATACTTAATCGTTCGCAAGTCGATGAAACTTGACTGGGCGTTAAGTTTATGTGATGACTTGTATGGCGTGTTCTTTGACTTGCAGAGTGCCTGTCGAACACTAATGGTTAGTGAGAGCACACGTTATAAGTATGCAAATGAGATTAGTATACTCGTATCGACTCACCCTCGATTCGTCACACGGATTTCACTCTGGGATAGTCAATGACGGAATCGAAAGGTTGTGATAGGTATTCGTGAACCTTCAACTCGAGGATTTAGTAGGGATGTGCTTGTGACGTTAAGATTTTCATTAGAGTAGTTCGACCCAAAAAACCGAAAGGTGGGGGTCAACCTCAATGTGCGTCTTGATGGGCAAGTAGCAGGTGTTGTGCGGCGATTAATACACCTCGAAGGCGATCGGCATAACAATCATAGAGTCTACCATAGAAGACATACTCTGGGCAAACACCCAGCAATCGGCACCCACGGCGACCGTCTTTCGGTATCCAACGATCGTCTTTTATTAATTGGCGATCGTCTTTTATTAATTGGCGATCGTCTCGTGCCACGTATGAATCCAACATCCGTCAAAGACGTCGAAGACCGAATCTTAGACGGTGGCCCACGTGCGTATCCACAAAGGGCGCCGACAGATAAGACATTTGACCCCAGCCTGTCACCTACCTCATCTACCGACAGGCCCGCCGAAAGGTGCAAAGTGGGACCTCTCTGACAGCGACTCAGGACGGGTGCAGGCTTCCCATTGGCTCGCACAACTGGCTGCCAGCAGCAGCCTCAGACCTTAAGGGAACAACCTCACGTGACGGGACGATCGGCCATCTTATTATAATATAGAAAACGGTGGTCGCCCGCGATCGCCGGAGAGGTCCCAACGGCTTTGTCTCCTATAAATAGGAGGCTCACAACAGTGTCCAGGGATCATGCGATTATCTTCATAAAATCAGGCAATCATCACCGTGAATACAGAGAGAAACACACATTCTCATACATTAACAGAACATCAAAGAACAAGAACTCACAGATTTTCACATCTGGTTCTTCCGGCAATCTATACGCTCTACAACTTAGATAACTAGAAGTCTTTACACTCATTGTAATAGATTCTAACATTAATATTTGTACTCAACAGTATACTTATTAATAACATCTCGCAAGAGCATTCAAGCCCGGGATTAACAACCCCGGCAAATCATGTGTTATTTATTTTCTCACGGAAGTGTTCTCGCATTTGTTTGTTACTCGATCATTCCAGCAATATTATCTCCGGATAATATTTTGGGTAACAACAATTGGCGCTAGAAGGAGGGCATCTAAACCTTCATTTTTATTCCTACCGTCTCTAAGAACACTCACTGTTCTCCGGACATATACTTGAAGAAACACTCACTGTTCTTCAAAAGAAAAACCTTCAGAAAAATGACATCTGCAACGACCTCCAAGAGAGCCACCCTGAGATCTGCTAGAAATCTCATTCCGGCCCAGACCGAGTCCCAGCCCACGGCGAAAGGCGACCGCGGTGACGCCAGGCTCTCACTCCCGCCCCCGAGGGACGATTCTAGCCTCTCACTCGATCAGTTCCAGACCGCGGAACAGATTGAGGAGGCTATAGCCATTCTCAGGGAGCGATGGAGGGCATGCGACTCGCCCACCATTACTCCATCGGGCATCCGCCGGGCACGCAAGCGGAAGCTTAAGGGAATCTATGTTGAGAAATCAACAGAAAGTCCCGAGCCGCAGGAGAAGGCTCTCGTGAGGCGGGACGATTCCGTCTTCATCCGCCTAGGGAGCGATCCCTCGTGGCGACCCGGGCACTCGGGCCCCAACCGGGAGACATAGGAGTCCGAATCCTTTACCAGGAGTTTGGCATATCCGACTCCCAGGAGACAAGCCGGTCAGTGAGCCCCCGCTCGCCTACGAACTGAACCCACTGGCAGGGAGCTCATCGTCCACCATGGAGCCAGGGGATCTGTGCACGATCGCCTCGGCTCGCACTTCGGGGGCCAATCAGCGAGCAGTCAGGCGACGACAATGGTCGCCATGCAGCTCCAGCTCGATGAGATGAAGGCGCTCCTGGAAACTGGGCTAGGCGCCAGGAGATCGATCGCTGGGCCAAGTGAACCACTCGCGGTTCAGATCGAGCTCGCCCCAGTTCAACCAACGATCGCTCCCCCACAAACACCTCTATATGGGGGAAGATCAGATCCGGAGACCCATTTGAGCAAATTCCAGATCTACATGACCGGATGCGGAGCATCAGATGCGACGAAGTGTCGAATGTTCCCATTAACTCTGGGCGACCTCGCCCACAGGTGGTACATCTCACTGCCACCTTGCTCAGTCAACTGCTTTGAGAAGCTGGCGAACGACTCCACGTCGTACTTCGCCGCCAAAGTCTCTCGCCCGGAAGGTCCCCACCGCATGATGAAAATCAGGCAGGGGAAGGACGAATTAGATGAGGATTACATCGACTGGGTAGATGAGATAGTCCTCACCGGCGAGCCCATCAGCGACGAGCTCGCCCTCTACTCAGTCCTGGGGGGATTCTGCGGCCACTCACCCATGTTTAGGCACCTCACAGAGGATATCCCTCCGACCTACACAGTCTTCCGCGTCAGAGCCGCCGATTTCCTGGCCAGGCAGAGGATGCTCTCCCTCCGCTTAGGCGAGGAACCCTCCGGAGAAGGGAAGACGCCTTCCCATGTCCAGAAGAAGGCGGTCGCCAAGCCCAGAAAGGCGGTCGCAAAGCCGCCTGGTGAGTTCAAAGCCTTCGAGGATGTGGAGGTCCACCTTCTCCACAACCTCAACTTATCTCCAGCGAACATCTTCAACGCAATTAAGGGGCGCGAATGGCTTTCCAAACCAAAGCCGATAAGGGACCACAGTCATCTAAACCGTAGCAAATTTTGTGCCTACCACAAGAGTCCCGGCCACAACACCAGCCAATGTCGCGACCTCCTCAGACAACTCTGGCGACTGTTTGAGGAAGGCAAATTGGACAACTTGGTCACCAAGCCAGAACCAAGGACAGAGAGGACCGGAGGGCGCGAGCGCCGACAAAACAAAAGGACCCCTCCCAATCCGGTCGCCAGGATCGATCATGAACTGGGAGTACTCTGATGAATCGATCCCTCCTATCAACCCTGGCAGTCGGATTACTATGCTTCAAGCAGGAGGTGGAAACCTCGGGGGCCTTTCCCCGGTTTCCACCATGTCAAACAGGAAACGAAAGGCCGAACTGAGGGCGTTCGCCGGGGTCCACGTCGTGGTACCTCCAGAGCTGACCATCTCTAAAGACGCGCTCATCACATTCTCCAACAAGGACAGGGATGGAGTACAATGCCCCAAAGAGGATGCATTGGTGATCTCTGCTTGTGTCCTTGGAAAGATGGTCGATCGCGTATTGGTCGACAATGGGAGCTTCTGCAATATAATATTCAAATACACCCTAGATCAGCTCGTCAACTTGACCAAGTTCATCAAGCCGTTCGGCACCGTGCTCCAAGGGTTTGGCGACAGCACAGTCCAAGCCTACGGAAGAATCAAGCTCTCTGTCGAGCTAATATGCTTTTACGATCCCAAGGTTAGGATTACTAGGAACCTAAATTTTGTAATCATAGATAGACCCAGCATCTATAATGGGTTCCTAGGTCGCCCCTTTCTAGAAAACTTTGAGGCGGTCGCCTCGTCTTTCTTTTACTGTATCAAATTCCCCACTACCGATGGGACGGTCGGTACTGTAAAAGGAGATCAGCTAATGGCAAAGAAATTTTTAAATTACTCCTATGTCGTTACTTCTTTCGATACTTCCCATGCTATGTGTAACATTGAGACGATCGACGATCAACCCATGAAGATCGACGAACCAAGCACATCGTATCAACCCGACTCAAGGGACGCCATCTCACATCGATTAATGGAGGACATCGAGCCAAGGATCGGTTTCGAGCCAAGTCTCGACATCGATCCTAGGACCGAGTCCGGAAATCATTCCAAACAAGAGGCGACCATCCCCGTCGAAGAGTTGGAAAGTATAACAATTGATCCGGCTCGCCAGGAGCGGGAAGTACAGATCGGCACAAGCATAGATCGCGAATTAAAGGAGGACCTGATCAATTTACTACGTAAGAACATCGGAGTCTTTGCCTGGTCGCATCAAGATATGGTCGGCATAAGTCCTGAACACGCTTGCCACTATCTAAAGATCGACCCGGCAAGGAAGCCTGTTCACCAGAAATGTAGGAAATTCGGTCCTGAGAAGTACGCAGCGCTCGACGTAGAAGTTAAAAAGCTACTCAACGACAAACTAATCGGAGTAGCTACAGACGATCCACAGTGGGTCGCCAATGCGGTGCTCGTCAAAAAGCCAACTGGTTCCTGGAGGTTGTTCATCGACTTCACCGACCTCAACGCGTCATGTCCAAAAGATCACTTTCCGATGCCTCATAATGATCACTTGGTCGATAGCACTGCAGGCTGCAAAATGATGTCGTTCATGGATGCCTTCGCCGGATACCATCAAATCCCAATGGCAGAGAAAGACATAAAGCACACATCTTTCCCCATGGAAAAAGACATATACTTTTGGGTTAGAATGCCGTTCGGCCTGAAAAATGCGGGGGCAACCTACCTGCGTCTAGTCAACGGAATGTTGGCCAATCAGATCGGAAAGACCATGGAGGTCTACATTGACGACATCGTGGTCAAAAGCCTCAAGAAGGAAGACCACCTCAATGACCTCGCCGAAACGTTCGCCATCCTCGAGAAGTTCAACATGAAACTGAACCCCAAGAAATGCAACTTCGGGGTGGGTTCTAGAAAATTCCTGGGGCACATCGTGAGCCGAAGGGGAATCGAGGCGAACCCCACCAAGATTCAGGCGATCCTCGACATGCAGGAACCACGGAATGTCAAGCAAGTGCAACGACTCACAGGTTGTTTAGCCGCCCTCAACCGCTTCATATCTCGGCTCGGCGATAAAAGTAAGCCTTTCTTCGCGACCATAAGGAACAAGAAGTTCGCATGGACGAAGGAGAGTCAAGTAGCGTTCGCCAAAATCAAGGAATATCTATCTAACCCTCAGATCCTGGCAAAGCCGATCCCCGGTGAGAAATTATTCCTTTACCTAGCGGCCTTAGAGGTCGCACTGAGTGCCGTTTTAGTGCGAGCGGAGGGACAAGTCCACTTGCCGATCTACTATGTTAGTCAAGCACTCCACGATGCCGAGACACGTTATACTCCATTGGAGAAGATTGCCTACGCTCAAGTCATGAGTGTTCGCAAGCTAAGGGCTTACTTCTTCGAGCATCAAGTGGAAGTTCTGACAACTCTACCTCTAAGGCAAGTTCTACACCGGCCAGACACCAACGGGCGACTCCTCAAGTGGTCGCTGGAAATCGCCCAATACGGTATCACATACGCTCCTCACATGGCGATCAAAGGCCAAGCTCTGGCAGACTTCGTGGTGGAATTAACATTCCCTCACAGTCCAACCCAGACCGGCCGACCTGCCTGGAAGCTATATGTGGATGGCTCGGCGACCAACTTGCGAGCAGGGGCAGGGATTGTCCTCATCAGTCCCGATGGGCAAAGTTTCACAAATGCCGTGCGTTTCGGGTTTCGTGCGACCAATAATGAAGCCGAATACGAAGACTTGGTAGGCGGGCTCGATCTAGCCCTCGCCCTAGATGTTCGTCGCCTCCATATCTTCATGGACTCCCTCTTGGTCGTGAACCAAGTCAAGGGAGAATATGAGGCGCGCGGCAAACAGATGGTCAAATACCAAGAGCTGGTCGCCGAAATGTGCACGAAATTTGAGGAAGTGCTAATCAAATAAGTCCCGAGAGAGCACAACTCCCAGGCCGATGCCCTATCCAAGCTAGCATCGTCAGATGGGGCAGCCGACTTCTCTAATATCCAAATTACAAAATCAGCAAGGCCGGCGATCGACAAAAACCTGGTTACCACAGTCGCCGTTGGCGAGGAAAACTGGATGACTCCATTCGTCAAATACTTAAAAGAAGGAACGGTCCCTAACGACCGTATCAAAGCTCGCCAACTCTAGCTCCATGCGACCAGATACACCCTATTGGACGACCGGCTTTACAAGCGAGCTTTCAGCCTTCCCCTCCTCAAGTGTATTACACCAGAGGAAGGTCGGCTCGTTTTAGCCGAAATCCATGACGGGATCTGTCGAAACCATGCTGGCGGACGAGCTCTCATCCATAAAACAACCAGGCAAGGTTTTTTCTGGCCGTCACTTCAGAAGGATGCGATCGCCTATGCCAGATCGTGTCATAGATGTCAAGTAATGGGACCAAACATCAAACTCTCCCCCGAGCAACTCACTTCAATGTATAGACCATGGCCTTTCGCCCAATGGGGCATCGACCTTATAGGTCCCTTGCCGACGGCGCCAGGGGAGTGTAAATTTTCCATCGTAGGGGTCGACTACTTCACCAAATGGGCTGAAGCCGGACCGCTTAACAAGATCGGCCAAGAGCAAGTAGTCAAGTTCATCTGGAAAAACATCATATGCCGGTTCGGTCTGCCCCAGGCCATCATCTCCGACAACGGAAAGCAGTTCGACGGTTTGGAAGTCATGCAAATCTATGAGAAGTGGGGAATCAAGAGATTGTTCTCGGCCCCCTACCACCCTCAGATGAACGGGCAGGTAGAAGCCGTAAAAAAAAATCCTCAAACACACGATTAAAGCACGGCTCGAATACAGGCTTGGACGGTGGGCGAGCGAACTCCCAGACGTTTTGTGGTCTTATCGAACGATGACCCGTAATTCAACCGGCGAAACCCCATTCGCCCTCGCGTTCGGAACAGAAGCGGTGATCCCCACGGAGATCTCCGTCCTCAGCCATCGAACCGAACAAGAGATGACGACCGACAATGATGTGGCCCGATGGATCGACCTCGACATGCTCGAAGAACGACGATTGACCTCAGAAATGAAGAACACAATCCACAAAAGGAGATCCGAGAAGTTCTTCAATTCGAAGGTCAAGGAAAGAAGGTTTCAAGTGGGCGATCTCGTCCTCAAAAAGATCCATACCCACACAGGTGTTTTTGGCTCGAACTGGGAAGTCCCCTTCAGGATATCTAAATGGCTAACCAAAGGAGCCTACGAACTTGAACACCCTGACGGTACTCCGGACCAATACCCCTGGAACGTCGTGCATCTGAAAAAATACTACAAGTGATAACATTGTATTCAGTTTCAACTGCCAAATGTACAAGGAATATAATGAAATTTTTTCCTATCCCATCTATTCTGGCAATCGCCCCACCAGGCATATTGCATACCGTCGAGGATCGTCGTTCAAACATGACGATCCGAGGTATAAACAATGCAGCCATGGTCCTGGAGGTCGATGGAACCGACAGCTTCGCCCATGCAAGGTTCCTTTGGGATGAGATCGCCCGCCCTTCGTTTAAATACGAGGTCGGCGTAGCCGAAGGACCCTCCAAAACTAATTAGTGGACACGATCGCCCGCCCTCAAAGGTTCATCATCTAACATGGTGAACCCGGACAATGCAACGTGCCACTACCCCCGTCTCAACGTACACCGTCGAGGGTCGCCATCTTCATGGCGGGCCGAGGTGGAAGCAGAGCTAACAAGCCACAGACGTGGAGTCGAATAAACCGACGACGCCCCGTGCAAGGACTCCTCCAGACCAAGGCCGCCAACCTTTCGTTCAAATACAAGGCGGGCGCAACCTAATGGAGGACCCTCACAATAAAGTGAGTCGCGGGATAGGCAATGTCCCTCGCACACAAAGACACGGTTGTGGAGGTCGGTCCATCGAACTCCGCGACCATGCACGGCTCCTCACAATCGGCAAAACTGAAGATAACTCACCAGACATACTATTTTTGTTCCCTTACTTACAATAAGTAAACAAAAACAAGAGTTCAAAGGAGGCGAGATAATCCTAAATGCGATCGGAAATAAGGAACCATACTCGATCGGCTTCGTTCAAACACACGCAGGACGATCGGAATTGTTCCACAATATTTACAAGTAAGAATTTCCAAAACATGTCGATACATTCAAACATTCAAACAATCGGTCGGATGAACAAGACATCGGAAGCAATCATACACATACTTGAAAAAATTCGCATGCAATCATTCAAAGGCGATCGTACATATAAAGACACAGATACAATAAGGGAGTATTTTATTCATGACAAGGAGTTCGTACAAAACGATGCTGGAAGGCAATACAAAGAAAGAGCTAAAAATTACAAGTGAAAGAAAATAAAGAAGTCACTCAGGGCCCCTCCGGCTGGTCTTCGCCCCCAGGAGGCGGATCGGAATGCGCTCCCCCTTCGGCCTCAGGATGAATGAGTTTATCCGGAAAAGGATACCAACTCAAGTCGATCCCCGAGTCGACGAGGTCAAGGATCGGCAGGGAAAACTCCGGATGCAAAGGGTGCTCGAGTGCATAAGCCTTAAAGCTCTCCATCAAAGGACCGATCTCGATCCCTACCTTTTTGGCGGCTCGGGCAGCGTCGGCATAGGCCACATAATAGGCGAACTCGCCGACAAGTGCCACATTGAGGTAGGGATCGGTCTCGATCGCCTTTAGCTGCCCTCTCAGCTCAGTGGTCGTCTTCTCAGCTTCTGCTAGTTTGACCACCTTAGCGGTCGTTTCCCCCTTAGCCTTTTCCAGCTCTCCCTTCGCCGCCTCCAGCTCGTGGTTGAGCCTATCCACCGTCGCCTTCAGCCTGGCCGTCTCCTCCTGCGAGGCCACGTGCTTCCGACGAGCCTCCTTCTCTTGGTCTCGGAGCCGATCGGCCACTTCTTAGAGCGGCTCAGCTCCTGCTTCATCCGATCGTTGTCCTGTTTAGCTCGTTTAGCCGTCTCTATGTACTCCTTCTCCATAGCCAGGATCCGGTTAGCAAATTCAATGTTTTGGTTCCGGGCGGCCTCGATGTCGCTATGGAGATGAGCATTAGAGGGTCGCCCCTCGTAATCCCATGCAGCTTGGACAGCCATCGTTGCCGTCTAGAGAGCCAGGGCAAGGGTCGCCTGCATGGAATCTCTAGATCGCCGACGAGCGATCGCATCAAGATCGGTCGTCTAAGCCTTGGGCAGAGAGGAGATGGCCTTCTGAACATAAGTAGGGACGTCGAGGGACTTCTGTGGATACTTGCTCGCAATGAAGTCCAGCGCCATCGGCGAGACGTCCGGATCAGCAAGACGAACCCTGCAACACAAACAAAAGAGACAAAGGAGTTAGAATATACCTAACTAAATTTTCCAACTCGGGAAGTCCAAGCCGATCTCACCTGTTGACCAGCTCAGGATCACGACCAAAATAGGGCTTTCCCCGAGAAGTCTCGGCTTCAGCGATCGCCGCTCTTTTCAAGAAGCCGGCCGGTGACCTGGAGCCGGACGCCGAGGGCCTGGGACTAGACCCCTCTGCCATCGGAACGGAAGAAACGGGGGGAGCAGCGATTGGAGGCTCCAAGATAGCTAAGTCCGCCTTAGCTGTCGGCAGGAACTCCTCCGGCCTCCGCCTCTTGCGGTTGCACTGAAGTTGTTCCTCCTCTTAAATTTCCGGCTCGACGACCGGCACCACAGTGGGCTTCACCATAGGGGCAGGGCGAGACAACGTCGCAGCAATGCGACCCGTATTCTTTCCCAGGTGAAGACGACCGATAAGACCAGGATTAGACATGGCGATCTCCTGCGGTGGCTCGACGAAGCGAGGAAAATGAATCTCTGCCAAAGAAGAAACTCAAACAAGTTAGACACCTACTTAGACATGGAGACCTCTTGGAGACGATCGTCACACAGGAAAGAGTAAATAAAAAGTCATACCAGGGGCCTTCAAGTGGCGAGGGTAGCGAAACAGTCGAGCTCCCAACCAGTGAAGTTCGTGGCTGACTGAGTGAACGTCTTTGTAGGAATCCGACAATGCGCGAACCCGCTCCCAGACGATCAATAAATCGAAAGGGAGATCGCCGATCACTGGAACGAGGAATCCTGTAAAAAGGGAAACAAATTAGATCAGTCCAAGGAGTATCCAAATAAAGGGAGAATTGAAACCCTTACTTGGATTCCTCTCCCGAAAATTGGTGGGGATATCCAACTCTTCCTCCGGTGAATCGCTCGATGCCGACCTCCATGCACCGCCGACCCAGCGCCAATTTGCCAGGTCGCCCCGAGCCTTGTTCGGCACCCCAAGGACCACCCTACCCAGGCAACCTTGGATATGGTAGCCGCCGACCGATCCCTTCTGCACAGTCAGCTTAAAAAGATAATTCATCTCCAGCACAGAAGGCAAGCGAAACAGCCTGTGACTGCCGAACAACGTCGATGTACTGATAATCTGCAGCCAGGCATTCGACGTCAACTGAAGAGGCGCCAAATTCCAGGCGACCAGCAGATACGAGACAGTGAACAGCAAGGGAAACCGCAGTCCGGCCGCTAGGGTCATTTCATTAATGGCGACCATACCCTCGGGAGGCTGGTCGGCACGTTCATTCTCAGAGGGCACGTGCAGTGACATATCAGAGGGAATATGATATTTGGCCCTCCAGCGGGTCAAGTCTTTCCGGGTCTCCGAAATCCGGATCTGACCAAGAGTCCATTGAGACGGGTCGGCGGCCCGAAACACCGTCCGCTTCACATGATCATAGGGATGAGCGGCGGAGTAAGCTTCGAAATCAAACTCTAGACAGGGCCCGGCAATCTCCTCCATAAGCTTAGCGAAAGCCATATAAGCGGGGCCGAAGACGCTATCCTTTTCTCAAGACAACCGCATCAGTTCGTCTTCTTCCACCGGCGATCCCCTTCACTCCACCGCCACCGCATATCTCGCCACTTCGGCCTCGTTGAAAAGCTCCTCAAGCTCTGCGGGTGCAATCCCCGCATGAATAGCCTCAACGGCCGTTTCCATAGGGATTCCCACGGGAATTTCCTCCCGGTTCGGCGAAGCCGCAGCGGCGGAGGTGCTTCCGGTCTCTAAGGTTTTGGATCCTCCAGACATGTTCGTAAAAATAGTAAAGAAAGAAAGAAGATTGGTTTTCTTACCTAAAAAGAAAAAGGAAGACGATCCGCACAAGAAGCTTTGGAAATTTCTGCAGAGTTTCAGCAATAAGGCAAGGACGCGTGAAGAGTAAAAATGGAGTAGCCCTAGCCCCTTTTATAGGCAGGAGCAGGGGTCTCCGTGCAAATAGGCGAAATTCCGAGGGCTGGAGTGCAACCGTCGAAGGGGGGACACATTAAATGCAGCCCTCGAATCCCGCGTACGCATCTTTTCGAGGGCACGCCAGGCGACAAGTCTGGCAAACCGTCGGACTCCCCCAATGGTGGCGCGATGCGTGTCCTTGTAACGTTTCGAGAGCCCGCCTTCCTTTCCCGCTGCTCCCAGCGCAAAGGAGATCGTCCAAATTTGAAATCAGATCGTATAATCGTCTAAACATTGGCGATCGCCAACAGTGCCACCTCACCCCGTGTTTTCAACATCGAAGCGAGCTGGGGGGCAATTGTTGTGCGGCGATTAATACGCCTCGAATGCGATCGGCATAAAGATCAGAGAGTCTACCATAGAAGACATACTTTGGGCAAACACCGAGCAGTCGGCACACACGGCGACCGTCTTTCGGTATCCGGCGATCGTCTTTTATTAATTGGCGATTGTCTTTTATTAATTGGCGATCGTCTCATGCCACGTATGAATCCAACATCCGTCAAAGTCGTCGAAGACCGAAGCTTAGACGGTGGCCCACGTGCGGATCCACAAAGGGCGCCGACAGATAAGACATTTGAGCCCAGCCTGTCACCTACCTCACCTACCGACAGGCCCGCCGAAAGGTGCAAAGTGGGACCTCCCAGACAGCGACTTAGGACGCGTGCAGGCTTCCCATTGGCTCGCACAACTGGCTTCCAGCAGCAGCCTCATGTAATATCCGCGATTTCGATTTCCAATAATCTTTTTTCTGGTGTAATTCCATCTTAGCAACTCTATTGTGACCGTTTCATCATTTCGAGAATGATTAATTCTACACTTTTTGTCATCCGAGTTCATCTCGGTGTCGTTCTGTTGAATTCCGTGTTCTTAAGCGACTATTCCACGTATGAGTTCGACTTTGTAAAATCACCATTAATTATTGGAAACTCCAAAAATTCTGAATCTTTTTAATATTATAGATAATCAAGTTAGATTTCCAATGGTTCAAACGGTGAGTCAATCGGATTCGGGACGAAGGAGTTATGGTCGAAATAGCTAAGGCTGCACCATGTGCCTTTTTGTCTTTGGAGCGGGTACATGCATGGCCGCGGCTATACAGCCGGGCCGTGGCACAAAAGAAGTGTACTGGGCAGTTTTTGGCCATGGGCCGCGGCACACTCATCCTGTGCTGCGGAACACAGTACATTTTTGCCTATATCAGCGTTTTCTTGTGGAATCATCCTCATTTCATCACTTTCCTTCTTCCTCTCCTCCTTGGGCGATTTGTGGATATTATTTTGGGCGATTTAGCATCATCAAACTCAAATAATTTCATCTTCTTCAAGTTTTGGTGTGGATTAACAACATGTTTGTGGATTCTTCATCCTAATCAAGGTAATTTCTTGAAATCTCCTAAAATTTGATTTTTGGGAGTTTTGGCTTTGATTTCATTTTCCATCTGAATTTGATGAATCGGTTGATGTTTGTAAACATTATTAATCATGTTCTATGGATTATATATCCATATCTTCGATTCGTTCAACCCGATTGATGATTCCTAGGTTCTTGAGGAACTTTGAACATTTAGTGTTCGATTAAATGTCTCAAAGAGTTTCCTTCGATCGTTGTGTTGTTTTCGTTCGATATTGTGTTATTGAATGAATTGTATTTCATTCAAGGTTGTTCGAGCGCTTATATTTATCGGAGGATGCCGTTCGTTGTTCGTGGAAGGATTTCATCGCCTTCGGTTGAGGCAAGTTTTATACTTGTACTAGTCAATGAGATTAATGTTATCATATATGTGTATGAATGTGTTGTATCATTCCGAGACTTGGTCTCTTCATGAATTCATTGATATTAAGAGATCGTTCGATACGATACCCTTTCGGCAATTATGCCAAATGTTTTTATTGTTCATTAATGGCCGGTTCAAGGCATTGTGATACTCGTTGTTAATGTTATTATCGATCACCGGTTCGCGGTATCGATGTATTCACTCATTCATCGTGTCATTGTTATCGATTGGCCATTCTCAGGCAAATCGAAATGTTCAATCATTCATTGTATCATTGTCATCGATTAGCCGTTCTAAGGCAATTCAGATATTGAATCATCCGCTGCATCATTGTTATCGATTGACTATTCTAAGGTAATCGAGGTATTGAATTGGGACTGTCGAGTACGATGCCCATCCGTGAGACATCATTATCGTGTTGGCCGACTCAAGGTAGCACACTAACATTCTTGTGAATTCGGTAATCTACGAATCGTTGTCATTTGTGATTAATTATATTTTGGAGGCTAGTCTCGGCTAGTGCTTATTATGGGTAAGTTTGGGGCCTGAACCTTCGCGGTTGGCTTCCCAACACCTACAACTCAGTAGGTCACGGTCATGTTTATGATCTTATGGGTAATTTTGGGGCTTGAACCTTCGCGGTTGGCTTTCCATCACCTACAACTCAGTAGGTCACGGTCGTGTTTATGATCTTATGGGTAAGTTTGGGGCTTGAACCTTCGTGGTTGGCTTCCCAACACCTACAATTCAGTAGGTCACGGTCGTGTTTATGATCTTATGGGTAAGCTTGGGGCTTGAACCTTCACGGTTGTCTTCCCAACACCTACAGCTCAGTAGGTCACGGTCGTGGTTATGACCTTATTAGCCCTCATTAACTATAGCTTCGGGCTATTCCGATTTCATGTGATTGTGATATTTGACAGCTTCGGCTGAGTGGCTTTGAAGCCTTTATTATTGTCCTGGTAATTTCATTGGAGCCTTCGGGCATTGTGATTCATAATTAATTCAGTTCTGGTTTGGTTCATGTCGTGTAATTCATTGTGGTACTCTATAATTATGATTCGCCGTTGGGCATTTACGTTCTAACCTGTCGAACAGGTATTAATAGTATGTCGTGGGCATAGTATTTCACGAATGCTCGGTTCTTACATTGGTTTGTGAGCATCTCGTATTATTATTATCATTGTACTGTTTCATTCTGCCTTTGGATGCATATCATGTTATATATGTATTTGATATTCATTATCTGGATGACTGACCCCGTGGAGGCGGAACATGTTTTCATGTTTTAGGTGCTTGCGATGAGAGAGTTGAGACACAGGGGCATGATGATGGCGACGAGGCATTCGAGCGATACTAGTCCGAGTTGTTCATGTTGGTCAGTCAGTTGGAGTGTTCTTCAGTCTGTCAGTCATTGTCATTATGTATTACCAGAGCAGATGCTCGTGGATGTTGTTGTATTTTATTTTTGGCCATGTAGGCCATTTGTTGTCGTTGAAATTCCTTATCGGAATATTGTGTCAGATATCATGGTAGGGACTATGATTTACCCTTGTTGTTTAATTTAATGTATTTTAGTCATGTTCGCCTGGTGGATCTCCTGGCGTGGGGTCCACGGCACTGTAATAACCTAATAGGATTTGGGGGTGTTACAGAAGATGGTATCAGAGATTTTGGGTTGTGAGATACCCTGATATGTGAGTTATGTGGCTTTACCGATGTGGTAGTAGTGGGACTGTCAGGTTATGACAATCTGGACAGTCGGGTTTTGTGAGTCGTAATATTAGTATGACTGCACGAGTCATTCATTCATCGAGTCGTCGTCAGTTGGGACTAGTATCGTGAGACCTCGAAGCTTCCTATGACCTGTGTAAGGACTCGATTCTCTTTATGTTCATACATTCATCATGTCATTAATTGTTCATGCTTTGTTGAAACCTATATGTGATATTAGTGTTATGATTGATTCATGACTAATTGTTTTGGAGTACGTGTGACTTGTGTAAGCATTAAGGATCAACTCATTCATCAGTTAATAATCCTCAATCATCATTTTGATCTCATCACTTAGTTAACTCATTCATTACTTAGTTAATTCATTCATCACTCAGTTAATTCATTCATCACTCAGTTAATTCATTCGTCAATTCATTCATCACTCAGTTAATTCATTCATCACTCAATCAATATCATTCATCACTCAGTTAATTCGTTCATCACTCAGTCAATATCATTACTCAGATAATTCATTCATCACTCGATTAATTCATTAATCACTCAGTCAATCTCATTGATCAGTCAATTCATTCATCACTTAGTCGATCTCATTGTTCAGATTAATTCATTAATCACTCAGTGAATCTCATTGTTCAGTCAATTCATTCATCACTCAGTCGATCTCATTGCTCAGTTAATTCATTCATCACTCCGTCAATCTCATTGTTCAGTTAATTCATTCATCACTCAGTCAATCTCATTGCTCAGTCAATTCATTCATCACTCAGTTAATCTCATTGTTCAGTCAATTCATTCATCACTCAGTCAATCTCATTGTTCAGTCAATTCATTCATCACTCAGTCAATCTCATTGCTCAGTCAATTCATTCATCACTCATTTAATCTCATCGCTCAGTTAATTCATTCATCACTCAGTCAATCTCATCGCTCAGTTAATTCATTCATCACTCAGTTAATCTCATTGTTCAATTAATTCATTAATCATCCAGTCCATCTCACGGTTCAGTTGTTGATCTTGTGAATCAAATTTTCAACCTTGTTAACTTGTTCAAGGTAATCATTTGAGGAATTTCATCAGATAGTCTTGTCACCTCACTTGATCTTTCATGCGATCTTATCATATTCTGGCGTCATGTAGACGATCGTTTTATTGCATTATTAATGCGTTCATTGTGTTAGAGCGTGTATGCTCATTGTTATCATTCCGTCTCGTAATCATAATGCAATCTTCTTACGAGATCTATAATTATCACGTGACTTTCCTGCCTCGGTATGGAAAGAGTTGTCAGAGGGACATCGGACTCCGACATCCAAGAGATCGTTTTCTAGTCGTCTTCGTGCTGGGAGAGCATCTTCATTTCAGACGACGAGTTCGACTATTGTTTGCTTTAACTGTGATACAATAGGACATTCATCACCGGTTTTGAGCAAGTTAATTCTTGCTCGGTAATAGGATAATCATTCATTTCATCATCGTTCAATCATTCGCATAAGTCATTCATCATATATCAATCACGTTGAGACTTATAATTATCAAACTAATCATTCACTTCACGGGGAACAATGGTTCCAATCATTTCATTTGAGTTATCACTCATTGCGTTATTAGTTCACCTCGGTGAGTCATTCTTGATCCTTGTCGGATTTCTAATCATTTATCATTCATCATAGTCACTCTCGTTTTTGGTAACCTTTCGGGGTCATATTTGTTGGGAGTATGCCCTCGAATGCCACTCAGAGGATATTGAGTGAGGGCATTGTACTTGTAATTATGTAAATCATTAATATAAGGCACTGAATGTTTCTTTATTTACTGGTAGTTACTGGCGTTCCTAACTCGTAAATATACATATAGAAACTAGTCCATGTATTTGAGAGCAAAACGTTCCACTCCTTATTGGATAAGGAGGTCGGCACTGGAAAGGTTTATAGCTCAAATACTTAATCGTTCGCAAGTCGATGAAACTTGACTGGGCATTAAGTTTATGTGAAGACTTGTATGACGTGTTCTTTGACATGGAGAGTGCCTGTCGAACGCTAATGTTTAGTGGGAGCACACGTTATAGGTATGCTAATTGGATTAGTATACTCGAACCGACTCACCCTCGATTCGTCACACGGATTTCACTCCGGGACAGTCAATGACGGAATCGAAAGGTTGTGATAGGTATTCGTGAACCTTCGACTTGAGGATTTAGTGGGGATGTGCTTGTGACGTCAAGATTTTCATAAGAGTAGTTCGACCCTGTAAACCGGAAGGCGGGGGTCAACCTCGACGTGCATCTTGATGGGCAAGTAGCAGGTCCTACTGAATACCAAGATAGAATTCTTTCTCCTGTTAGTGAACGGGTTAAATGTCCTATGCGGTTATTGGAAGATGAGATCATAAGTCTTTGGCCAAAGCATTGGAGCTAGTTGTATTGGATACATGAGAGCTCAATGATCTCGATTTGCATTAACGCATGCATAGCGTCAAGTAACAGATAGGGTTTGACTGACCGTGACCCTATAACTTGATCGGGACATTTGAAAGAAGGGTTTATACGTATACTGGTATTCACGACAGAATGGTTCTTGAATGATCCCAATCATTCGTTCTCAGTTGGGGTACAGTGTAGGCCGCCAGGCTGGCTAGGTGGTGCTACTACTCTTTGGTTCCTCCCATTGCTGACTGAGACGAACCTACCGAGTCGCGCAATAGGATTGACGACGGAATGAATCTAGCTTGTTCTCTCATTATTAATATTAGATATTGGATATCTAATTTATTGGACATTGGATGTCTAATTAAATTTGGGACATTGGATGTCTAAATTGATTTATTGGATAAATTAATTTACGGCCAAATGAATTAAATAAATTACTGGGTGATTAATTTAATTCATAAATATAATTATTTCTTGGAGAAATTAATTATGTTGTTATGTATTAGATATGATTAATTAATTGGATTAATTAATTAATATAAATACATCAGAACGAATTCGGAGTTTATCTGTTTGGACTCATGAGTCCGAAACGGACCGAACTCCACCTACCCTTCTAGATGGTCGCCCATTTCCACCACCTTTCATCTTGTCTTTTGTTTCCATTTTTAAATGGAAGACAATGACTTGAAAGGCATCTCTCATGTGAGATGAGATCTTTAGTGGGTTGTTGGTGAATAAAGAATGAATAAAGGGAGAAGACTTATGACTCTCTTACACACAATTGATTCCATACGTAAGAAGGAGAGAGAGAAACAGTGAAAAAGAACTTAGAGTTCATTCCAAAGTCTTCATCTCATTCTTCATCTTGTTCTTGTTGTTCTTGGAGAAAAATCAAGAAATTAATTGAGAGAAATAAATTATACACTTAGAGTGTTATAATCAAAGCTTCATCACTTGATTCTAGCCGTAACCTTAGAGGTTAATCGAGTGTTGTCATTTTGTTCATTTCTCCGGCGCGTGACAAGTAGAGACGCGGTTTTTCGGCGTTGGATCATCCAAGGGCTTGGAGCATTTTGGATCGTTTGGGGAATAGCTCAAGAGAAGGAAATCCATATAATCAACGGACGACAAGGGTATGATTTCGAATCTTCCTTTGTTTATTTTATATTCGTATATGCGAAGCTCGATCGATCCTCGTAGGGATTCGGATCGAATTAATTTTCGTTTTACCGTTTCCGTTGGGCCTTCGATTTAGGCACCGAATCCCAACAGTGGTATCGGAGAGAGGTCTTGCGATCGTATATACGATATTTAGCATTTGGAATGCTTATTTTGTGATTTAGAATCACTTTGATAATCGTAGATATTTTATTGTTCGTCGTAGTGTCGTTTTTTCCGTGATTTTATGTTATGGTATAAATCAGGTTTTTCTTGGAAATATGATTTATATTAATAATATTCAGATCAGGAATAACAGGATTTTAGAAATCTGCCCGAAAACGAGTTGTATCGAATCGTTGGATGTTTTTCCATACAGCTGCCGAGTATGGCCGAGCACGTCCGGCCCGTGGCCGGACGCTTGCTGTATTCTGCCGAGTCCGGCCGAGCGCCTTGCTGTATCGAGCCGAGTGCTCGCTGGATCCGGACGGACGCTTGCTGTATTCTGCCGAGTCCGGCCGAGCGCGTTGCTGTATCCAGCCTAGTGCTCGCTGGATCCAGCCGGACGCTTGCTGTATTCTGCCGAATCCTATCGGGCGTGTTGCTGTATCGAGCCGAGTGCTCGCTGGATCCGGCCGGACACTTGCTGTATCGAGTCGAGTCCTGCCGGGCGTGCTGCTGTATCGATCCGAGTGCTCGATGGATCCGGCCGGACACTTGCTATATCGAGCCGAGTCCTGCCGGGCGTGTTGCTGTATCGAGCCGAGTGCTCGCTGTATCCGGCCGGGTAGTGCTGTATCCTGCCGGTCGTGTCCGGGCATGGCCGGGGCCCCCTTTCCTGTCTGGAGCCGGGCGTGCTCAGACGCCGGCTGTGGTGCCAGTCTTCTGGGCGGTTTCAGTATCGGGCAGGTCTCGTTTTTCAGTATATTTTCGATTATTGAATTTTCCTGTATTAAAATCATTAATTTAGAATTTTTGATGAAGGAAAATTCAAAGAAAATATTTTAAGGGTACACTACGGACGAAAATTAAATTGTCGATTATTGTTGAATTGATTGGATCAATTCTATTTATTGTTGATTATTGATTGGATCATATGTAATCTTCTCGCTATCCATTTATTGAGTATTTATTGGATGAATGCTTTTTGAATGGGGATGTGGTTCGTGGACTTAGTTTGAATCGTTCGTTTTATTCGATTGGGTTGTAAAGGCCGTTTTGAGCCTATTTATTTTACTAGAAATATTTGTATCTAGGATGCAATTTTCAATGTAAAATTTATATGTAATGACGAAGACCGGAGGAAGATCCGTTTCGAGAAGACGAAGATTCAAGACGAAGACTTGTAATTAGATTACGGAGTTTTTGTTTTCTAGGAACGGTCCATGAACCACATGTTGGTAGCAACTAGGTTGTGAATGGTTGTTTCATATTGTATGAATGCAACAAATGCGCTAAAATGATTAATGTGCAAAGTGTAACGTTAATCGCGAAAATTCTCCCACAACAAATTATTAAGTTTATAAGGTTTCAAGGTTTTCCTTCCCTCCATCGAGTTTTCGGGAAATTGAAATCCAAACCGGATGTGCTATGCTTCCGAGTTATCGGGGTAGTCGTTCGGGGAGGATGGATAAATTACTGGGAGCGCATTGGGTGCCTTCGGTTGGAGCAAATTTTATCCCTAGAAACCTGATAGGTTGCCGGATAAGATTCAATTGTGAAACTGATTTGCGTCGATGGTATAAACTTAACTTGTTCACGAACCATAGAAACCGTATAGGTTGAGGGGAGTGAACAAGGGGAAAAATAAGATCGAATCATCCATTATATGGGTTGGTGTTGGACACCACTTTATGAAAATTAATAGACTAGAAACCTGTTCGGTTGCCCTCTATTAAGATTTATAAAGAACTCGATCACCACTATGAAGTAGAGCGATGATACTTCCGGATTTCACATGGGAGTGTGTTGTTCCGATAAAAATAGTGGGAGCTGGGTAACAAGAAAAGAAAAGACCTTAATTCTATACTTAGATCATAATATAACAAGTCACTAATTAATCTGTTATACTTAATGCAGACATAACTCTCAATATGACAATGAATCCACTCGCAATTCTACTCGAAAAGAACACCTTAATGGGACCTAACTTTGTGGATTGGCTCCGCAATCTGATGATTGTCCTCAGTATAGAGGCACTGGGATACGTCTTGGAGATGGACATTCCCGTGCCTCCTGTGCGGACCCAAGCCAATCAGGAAGAGATTGAAAACCACGAAAAGTGGGTTAAGGATGACGTGAAAGTCCGTGTTTATATGATGGCTTCCATGTCTAATGAGCTTCAGAGAGCTCATGAGAAAATGAGATCTGCTAGGCAGATTCTATCTCACTTAACCGAATTTTATGGTAAGCACAGCAGAACTGCTAGATATGAGATATCCAAGCAACTGTTCGGTGCAAGGATGAAGGAAGGTGAGAAGGTTGGGGAACACGTCCTCAAAATGATATCCATGATCGAGAGATTGGAGGCTCTTGATTTTAAAATGGATACTTCTCTCCAAACCGACCTTATCCTACAGTCTTTCCCTGATTCCTTCTCACAGTTTGTTATGAACTTTAACTGCAATGAGATTGCATGTAATTTAGCTGGGCTAATGAACAAACTTATGACCGCTCAGTCTCAGATGAAGACTCCGCGGATGAAGGAGTCGGCCCTTGTGATTTCTTCTGGACTTCGGAAGTCTAAGAATAAGAAGAAAAAGACCAAGAAGCGGACTAGACCACAAGCAAAGGACCTTAAGGGTAAGGGCAAGGCCCCGATGGTTCCGAAGAACAATAAGAAGAAGGATGCTTGTCTCAAGTGCGGTGAGCTGGGCCACTGGGCTAGAGACTGTCCGATTCTTCATGGCACTTGTGCATGTAACTTTTAGTTTTGGAAACAAATTGTTCTGCTACTGTATTTTCTACTTCCTGGATACTGGATTCTGGTGCTAGTTCTCATATTTGTACCATGAATCAGGATCTGGAACAAAGTAGGAAGCTTGGAGCTGGAGAAGTTATGATCACAGTCGGAAGCGGGCATAGTGTCGAGGCGACCGACATAGGATCACTTCTTTTGGGTTTAGAGTCCGGCTTTGTTTTGACTTTAGAAGATGTACTTGTTTTGCCCAAGGGGCACAAAACATTGTATCCATTCCGGTCATGGACCGAAAAGGTTTTTCATTTTTCATTGGTGATGGTTCCTGCAAAATTTATTTCAGAAATAAACTAGTGGGTACTGCTACATTGTTAAATGGATTGTATCATCTAAATCTCAGCAACAAAGTAGTTGTGAATACTATGACTATAAAACGTGGTAGGGATGAAACCAATCAAGTTTTGAAATGGCATCTTAGACTTGGTCATGTTGGTCAGACCAAGGTTTACAAGATGGAAAAGGATGGACTTATGGGTCCATTGGGATCGGATCCCTTTCCTACTTGTGAATCTTGCCTTAAAGGTAAAATGACTAAGTCACCCTACACAGAGACTATTTAAAGAGCCGCTGATAAACTGGGATTAATCCATACTGACGTTTGTGGTGCTTTGGAAGCAGCACGTGACGGATATCAATATTTCATTACGTTTACAGATGATCATACTAGGTATGGTTATGTATACTTAATGAAACATAAATCCGAGGTTTTTGAGAAATTCCAGGAATTCAAGGCCCTAGTCGAGAAACAAACTGGTAATCATATCAAAGCACTTCGGTCGGACCGAGGTGGCGAGTATATGAGTACGGAGTTTGACGAGTTCCTTAAGGAACATGGAATAGTTTCACAACTAACACCTCCAGGTACTCCTCAGTTAAATGGTGTGTCAGAAAGAAGGAACCAGACTTTGTTGAACATGGTCCATTCCATGCTGAGCTACACTGACTTACCAATTTACCTATGGGGGTATGCACTCGTGACTGCCGCGTATATCTTGAACATATGTCCTTCCAAATCCGTTCCTAAAACTCCACATGAGATGTGGGAGGACAGGAAACCAAGTTTTAATCACATTAGGATTTGGGGATGTCCCGCTTATGTCAAGAAGACTAAGGTGGAGAAGTTGGAAGTTAGGTCCGCAAAGGGATGTTTCATTGGATTCCCATCTGGGACGATGGGATATCTGTTCTACATGCCCGAAGATCGAAAGATCGTTGTTGCTTTACAAGCACACTTCCTGGAAGATGAGTTCATTCAGGAAGGCGGAGCAGGTAGAAGTATTTCTTTAGAAGATTACAATGAAACTCCTCGGGAGACACCTGTGCAAGAAAATGGAACCAAACCTTCTATAACACAAGTACAACCACCTCGTAGGTCAAGTAGGGTGTCTCAATTACCTGAGAGGTATAGTTTTATGCACTTGGAGGAACTGGGTTTCTACGAGGTTCCAGGTGATAAACAAGAGACCGACCCGCGACCAAATGACCTAGCAATGGTGGATGTAGACTCCATGAAATAGATCAGAGATCTTCATGTAGTTGGGACCTTTTTTCGTTTTGACGAGGCAGTCAAAGAGTTTGACTTCATGCAAAACGAAGAGGAACCTTGTGTATACAAGAGGGTTAGTGGGAGATAGATCATATTCTTAGTACTATGTGTAAATGACATTCTACTAATAGGAAATGATGTGGGAATGCTCGATTACGTGAAAGATTGGCTTTTGAGTAATTTCTCCATGAAAGACTTGGGAGAAGCTACCTATATTCTTGGTATTCGACTCTACCGGGATAGAGCGAAGAGAACAATAGGTCTTTCCCAAGCCCTCTATATAGATAAAATCTTAAAGCAATTTAAGATGGATGATTCTAAAAGAGGGTTCCTACCGATGCGACATGGAATAAAACTCTCCTTGAAGATGTGTCCTCAAAGTGAGGAACAACGGAAGGAAATGAGTAATATACCATATGCTTGACCATGGGTAGCCTTATGTATGCTATATTGTGTACGAGACCTGACATTGCGCATGCTGTAAGCGTGGTGAGTAGTTTTCTGGCAAACCTGTGCAGGAACATTAGATCATCAGAAAGAACATTCTCAAGTACTTTAGAAGGACTAGAGATATGGTTCTTATATATGGCGGTGGAGAACTGAATGTGATGGGATTCACTGTATTGAACTTCCAAGGACAGAAAGACGATTCTATCTCTACTTCTGGCTACATTTACTCTTAATGGAGGAGCAGTATCTTGGCATAGTGCCAAGTATAGCGCGACTGCTGATTCCACCAGTTAGGCTGAGTATAAAGCGGCCTCGGAGGCCTCCAAAGGAAGGGTTAAGAAGTTACTAGGTAAACTTCTCGTGAGACTGTGTGTTACGCTGCCAGAGCAGTAGCACAGGCCTAGGAGCCGAGGTTTCACAACAGCACCAAACATATTGAGAGGAAGTATCATCTCATAAGAGAATTTGTTCGCAAGAGATACATTGTGCTGCACATAGTAGACTCAGCCGACAACGTCGCTGATCCACTGACCAAGCCACTTTCTCAGACTAGCTTGGAGCGTCATCTGGAGAATATGGGTATTAGATACCATAGTGTGTGGCATTGAGTGCAAGTGGGAGATTTTTGGGAGTATGCCCTCGAATGCCACTCAGAGGATATTGAGTGAGGGCATTGTACTTGTAATTATGTAAATCATTAATATAAGGCAATGAATGTTTCTTTATTTACTGGTAGTTACTGGCGTTCCTAACTCGTAAATATACATATAGAAACTAGTCCATGTATTTGAGAGCAAAACGTTCCACTCCTTATTGGATAAGGAGGTCGGCACTGGAAAGGTTTATAGCTCAAATACTTAATCGTTCGCAAGTCGATGAAACTTGACTGGGCATTAAGTTTATGTGAAGACTGGTATGACGTGTTCTTTGACATGGAGAGTGCCTGTTGAATGCTAATGTTTAGTGGGAGCACACGTTATAGGTATGCTAATTGGATTAGTATACTCGAACCGACTCACCCTCGATTCGTCACACGGATTTCACTCCGGGACAGTCAATGACGGAATCGAAAGATTGTGATAGGTATTCGTGAACCTTCGACTTGAGGATTTAGTAGGGATGTGCTTGTGACGTCAAGATTTTCATTAGAGTAGTTCGACCCTGTAAACCGGAAGGCGGGGGTCAACCTCGACGTGCATCTTGATGGGCAAGTAGCAGGTCCTACTGAATACCAAGATCGAATTCTTTCTCCTGTTAGTGAACGGGTTAAATGTCCTATGCGGTTATTGGCAGATGAGATCATAAGTCTTTGGCCAAAGCATTGAAGCTAGTTGTATTGGATACATGAGAGCTCAATGATCTCGATTTGCATTAACGCATGCATAGCGTCAAGTAACAGATAGGGTTTGACTGACCGTGACCCTATAACTTGATCGGGACATTTGAAAGAAGGGTTTATACGTACCGGTATTCACGAGAATGGTTTTGAATGATCCCAATCATTCGTTCTCGATTAAGTGCGGTGTAGGCCGCCAGGCTGGCTAGGTGGTGCTACTACTCTTTGGTTCCTCCCATTGCTGACTGAGACGAACCTACCGAGTCGTGCAATAGGATTGACTACGGAATGAATCTAGCTTGCTCTCTCATTATTAATATTAGATATTGGAAATCTAATTTATTGGACATTGGATGTCTAATTAAATTTGGGACATTGGATGTCTAAATTGATTTATTGGATAAATTAATTTACGGCCGAATGAATTAAATAAATTACTGGGTGATTAATTTAATTCATAAATATAATTATTTCTTGGAGAAATTAATTATGTTGTTATGTATTAGATATGATTAATTAATTGGATTAATTAATTAATATAAATACATCAGAACGGATTCGGAGTTTATCTGTTTGGACTCGCGGGAGTCCGAAACGGACCGAACTCCACCTACCCTTCTAGATGGCTGCCCCCCCATTTCCACCACCTTTCATCTTGTCTTTTGTTTCCATTTTTAAATGGAAGACAATGACTTGAAAGGCATCTCTCATGTGAGATGAGATCTTAAGTGGGTTGTTGGTGAATAAAGAATGAATAAAGGGAGAAGACTTATGACTCTCTTACACACAATTGATTCCATACGTAAGAAGGAGAGAGAGAAACAGTGAAAAAGAACTTAGAGTTCATTCTAAAGTCTTCATCTCATTCTTCATCTTGTTCTTGTTGTTCTTGGAGAAAAATCAAGAAATTAATTGAGAGAAATAAATTATACACTTAGAGTGTTATAATCAAAGCTTCATCACTTGATTCTAGCCGTAACCTTAGAGGTTAATCGAGTGTTGTCATTTTGTTTGTTTCTTCGGCGCGTGACAAGTAGAGACGCGGTTTTTCGGCGTTGGATCATCCAAGGGCTTGGAGCATTTTGGATCGTTTGGGGAGTAGCTCAAGAGAAGGAAATCCATATAATCAACGGACGACAAGGGTATGATTTCGAATCTTCCTTTGTTTATTTTATATTCGTATATGCGAAGCTCGATCGATCCTCGTAGGGATTCGGATCGAATTAATTTTCGTTTTACCGTTTCCGATGGGCCTTCGATTTAGGCACCGAATCCCAACAATATTAAGTGGTGAGTTCAGATTTGAGTCTTCCTTGAATCGATGGGACCGAGGAGATCGATGATATGGAGGATATCGATGTTGGGTACATTTGAAATGTAGCCTTGTTTTTCGGATGACTGTATAACTCAATCCGTAATAATGTATCGTGGTTGTGGATCATTTATGGTTGGTCTATTTTATAATGATCGCATTTGAGAATCTTGAGATTTTGAGATCTTTTGATGCATTCCTTTTGGTGTTGTACCGAGATTTCATGATAATATGGGTGATTGTTCATTGTGATTCGAGATGTAAAGTCATGGGGACTTGGGCGTGCGATAGATATTGGTTCCGAGGACTATATGTGCATTGTTGTTCTTATTTGGAGGTGTGAATCAGTGTTTGTATGGGCATCCGATGCCGATGAGAAGCGAGCTCTCAGTTCTGGTGTATCTCATTGAGTTTTCCTAGCGGGATATTGCTTCTCCCAACTTGTTTTAAGTTTCGTTTTAAGGGGGGTAGTTTGTAATATCCGCGATTTCGATATCCAATAATTTTTTTCTGGTGTAATTCCATCTTAGCAACTCTATTTTAACCGTTTCCTCATTCGGAGAATGATTAATTCTACACTTTGTCATCCGAGTTCGTCTCGGTGTCGTTCTGTTGAATTCCGTGTTCTTAAGCGACTTTTCCACGTATGAGTTCGACTTTGTAAAATCACCATTAATTCTTGGAAACTCCAAAAATTCTGAATCTTTTCAATATTATAGAGAATCAAGTTAGATTTCCAATGGTTCAAACGGTGAGTCAATCAGAGTCCGGACGAAGGAGTTATGGTCGAAATAGCTAAGACTGCACCTTGTGCCTTTTTGTCTTTGGAGCGGGAGACTGCCGCCGCGCCCTTCTCGCCGGGCCGCGGCACAAAAGCGATGTCTTGGGTAGTTTTTGGCCGTGGGCCGCGGCACACTCATCTGTGCCGCGGCACAGTCTGATTTTGCCTATATCAGCGTTTTCTTGTGGAATCATCCTCATTTCATCACTTTCCTTCTTCCTCTCCTCCTTGGGCGATTTGTGGGCGATATTTTGGGCGATTTAGCATTATCAAACTCAAATAATTTCATCTTCTTCAAGTTGTGGTGTGGATTAACAACATGTTTGTGGATTCTTCATCCTAATCAAGGTAATTTCTTGAAATCTCCTAAAATTTGATTTTTGGGAGTTTTGGCTTTGATTTCATTTTCCGTCTGAATTTGATGAATCGGTTGATGTTTGTAAACATTATTAATCATGTTCTATGGATTATATATCCATATCTTCGATTCGTTCAACCCGATTGATGATTCTTAAGTTCTTGAGGAACTTTGAACATTTAGTGTTCGATTAAATGTCTCAAAGAGTTTCCTTCGATCGTTGTGTTGTTTTCATTAGATATTGTGTTATTGAATGAATTGTATTTCATTCAAGGTTGTTCGAGCACTTATATTTATTGGAGGACGCCGTTCGTTGTTCGTGGAAGGATTTCATCGCCTTCGGTTGAGGCAAGTTTTATACTTGTACTAGTCAATGAGATTAATGTTATCATATATGTGTATGAATGTGTTGTATCATTCCGAGACTTAGTCTCTTCATGAATTCATTGATATTAAGAGATCGTTCGATACGATACCCTTTCGGCAATTATGCCAAATGTTTTTATTGTTCGTTAATGGCCGGTTCAAGGCATTGTGATACTCGTTGTTAATGTTATTATCGATCACCGGTTCGCGGTATCGATGTATCGATCGTTGTTGTTGATATTAATGTTGATTTAAGACGTCGTTGTAATCATTGCTATTAATGTTGGAGTTTTGTCCTTGATGTTGTTTTGGCCGATTAAAGGCGTTGACCTATTCATTTCTCTTCTTCGTTGTCGGTAACCGATTAAAGGTGCGGAGACATCCTTCGTATCATTGTTATCGATTGGCCGTTCTAAGGCAATCGAGGTGTTCAATCATTCATCATATCATTGTTATCGATTGGCCGTTCTAAGGCAATTGAGGTGTTCAATCATTCATCATATCATTCTTATCGGTTGGCCGTTCTAAGCCAATTGAGGTATTCACTCATTCATAGTGTCATTGTTATCGATTGGCCGTTCTCAGGCAAATCGAAGTGTTCAATCATTCATTGTATCATTGTCATCGATTAGCCGTTCTAAGGCAATCGAGATATTGAATCATCTGCTGCATCATTGTTATCGATTGACTATTCTAAGGTAATCGAGGTATTGAATTGGGACTGTCGAGTACGATGCCCATCCGTGAGACATCATTATTGTGTTGGCCGACTCAAGGTAGCACACTAACATTCTTGTGAATTCGGTAATCTACGAATCGTTGTTATTTGTGATTAATTATATTTTGGAGGCTAGTCTCGGCTAGTGCTTCTTATGGGTAAGTTTGGGGCTTGAACCTTCGCGGTTGGCTTCCCAACACCTACAACTCAGTAGGTCACGGTCGTGTTTATGATCTTATGGGTAAGTTTGGGGCTTGAACCTTCGCGGTTGGCTTCCCAACACCTACAACTCAGTAGGTCACGGTCGTGTTTATGATCTAATGGGTAAGTTTGGGGCTTGAACCTTCGCGGTTGGCTTCCCAACACCTACAACTCAGTAGGTCACGGTCGTGTTTATGATCTTATGGGTAATCTTGGGGCTTGAACCTTCGCGGTTGGCTTCCCAACACCTACAGCTCAGTAGGTCACGGTCGTGGTTATGACCTTATTAGCCCTCATTAACTATAGCTTCGGGCTATTCCAATTTCATGTGATTGTGATATTTGACAGCTTCGGCTGAGTGGCTTTCAAGCCTTTATTATTGTCCTGGTAATTTCATTGGAGCCTTCGGGCATTGTGATTCATAATTAATTCAGTTCTGGTTTGGTTTATGTCGTGTAATTCATTGTGGTACTCTATAATTATGATTCGCCGTTGGGCATTTACGTTCTAACCTGTCGAACAGGTATTAATAGTATGTCGTGGGCATAGTATTTCACGAATGCTCGGTTCTTACATTGGTTTGTGAGCATCTCGTATTATTATTATCATTGTACTGTTTCATTTTGCCTTTGGATGCATATCATGTTATACATGTATTTGATATTCATTATCTGGATGACTGACCCCGTGGGGGCGGAACATGTTTTCATGTTTTAGGTGCTTGCGAGGAGAGAGTTGAGACACAGGGGCATGATGATGGCGACGAGGCATTCGAGCGATACTAGTCCGAGTTGTTCATGTTGGTCAGTCAGTTGGAGTGTTCTTCAGTCTGTCAGTCATTGTCATTATGTATTACCCGAGCAGATGCTCGTGGATATTGTTGTATTTTATTTTTAGCCATGTAGGCCATTTGTTGTCATTGAAATTCCTTATCGGAATATTGTGTCGGATATCATGATAGGGACTATGATTTCCCCTTGTTGTTTAATTTAATGTATTTTATTCATGTTCGCCTGGTGGATCTCCTGGCGTGTGGTCCACGGCATTGTAATAACCCAATAGGATTTGGGGGTGTTACACCTCAGACCCTAAGGGAACAGCCTCACGTGACGGGACGATCGGCCATCTTATTATAATATAGAAAATGGCGGTCGCCCGCGATCACCGGAGAGGTCCCAATGGCTTTGACTCCTATAAATAGGAGGGTCAAAACAGTGTCCAGGGATCATGCGATTATCTTCATAAAATCAGGCAATCATCACCGTGAATACAGAGAGAAACACACATTCTCATACATTAACAGAACATCAAATAACAAGAACTCACAGATCTTCACATCTTGTTCTTCCGGCAATCTATACGCTCTACAGCTTAGATAACTAGAAGTCTTTACACTCATTGTAATAGATTATAACATTAATATTTGTACTCAACAGTATACTTATCAATAACATCTCGCGAGAGCATTCAAGCCCGGGATTAACAACCCCGACAAATCTTGTGTTATTTATTTTCTCACGGAAGTGTTCTCGCATTTGTTTGTTACTGGATCATTCCAGCAATATTATCTCCGGATAATATTTTGGGTAAGAACAGTAGGTTCTACCAAATACCAAGATATGATTCTTTCTCCAGTTAGTGAACGGGTTATATGTCCTATGCGGTTATTGGCAAATGAGATCATAAGTCTTTGGCCAAAGCATTGAAGCTAGTTGTATTAGATACATGAGAGCTCGGTGATCTCGATTTGCATTAACTCATACATAGCGTCAAGTACAGATAGGGTTTGACTGACCGTGACCCTATAACTTGATCGGGACATAAGAAAGAAGGGTTTATATGTATACTGGTATTCACGACAGAAAGGTTTTTTGGGATGATCCTCCCATTGTTAACTGAGACGGACCTACCAAGTCGCGCAATAGGATTGACGACGGAATGAATCGAGCTTATTCGCTCTTTATAAATGTTAGATACTCGATATCTAAATTTATTGGACATTGGATGTCTAATTAATTTTGGGACATTGGATCTCTAAATTAATTTATTGGATAAATTAATTTACGGTCTAATGAATTAAATATAATACTGAGTGATTAATTTAATTCATGAATATAATTATTTCTTGGAGATATTAATTATATTATTTTGTATTTGATATGATTAATTAATTGGATTAATTAATTGATATAAATACATTGGAACGGAATGGAGTTTTATCTGTTTGGACTCATGGGAGTCCGAAATGAAGCAAACCCATCCGGTTCTTCTAGATGCCCCCCCCCCAACTCACCTTCCTTGGTCTTTGTCTCCACCTTAATTGGTGGAAGACATAAGATATTTTGGGGACATATCTTATATTTTATTGAGGTAGGTGATTTTGGTCTTGAAAATGTATAATAAAGATGTGAAGACTTGTTTTTTCCTCACCCACACTTTGAACCCACGGTTCTTAGCAAACAAGAAAGAGAGAATAATTTTCTTAGTCTTCATCTTTATTTTTCATTGTTCTTAATATTTTCTAGGAGAAAAATTGAGATAAGTTTAAGAGAGATACTTTGATAAACATACTTGGAGTGTATTCATCAAATCATATAGCTTCATCATCCTATTCTAGCCGTAACCTTGGAGGTTAATTGGGTGGTTGTCGTTCCGATCGTTTCTCCGGCACATGGCAAGTAGAGACGCGGTGTTTTCGGCGTAGGATCAACCTAAAGCTTGTTGCGGATAGGATTCGCAAGGGACATCAAATTTTCACCATTTAATCAAAGGACTATGAGGGTATAATTTCGAATCCTACTCTTGTTTTCATTTATTTATTAGTATATACGTAGCTTAATCGTACCTCTTAAGGGATTTGGATCGAATTAGATTCGTTTATTGCTTCCGCTGCGCCTTCGTTTTAGGCACCGAATCCCGACAAATGTAGGAAAGGGTCATGCCTTCCTTGTCCTACCATACTGTATGACCAGTTCTGAGTGTACAGTTAATTAGACTGGATACTGTATTCTTAGGTCTTACAGCATTCCCCCTCAATTGATGAGTAAAAGCGTAAAAACTTACAGGGAGTCAGGCTATAGCATTCCCAAATCTTGATGAAGAATACAAAATCTGGTAGTGCTGAGAGGTTTTGTGAAGATGTTGGCCAACTGAATGTCTGCATGAATCTTTTTTATCCAAAAATCCTTATTCTCAACATGATTCCTGATGAAGTGATGCTTCATATCAATATGCTTAGTTCGCGAGTGCAATACAGGGTTGTACGTTATTGCAATTGCACTCATGCTATCGCACATGATTGGCGTCTCCCCAGCACCGATTCCATAATCTGATAATTGCTGTTGCATCCAGAGAATCTGCATACAGCAACTTCCAGCGGCATAGTATTCCGACTCAGCTGTAGAAAGCGAGGTGGCCAATTGCTTCTTACTGAACCATGACACAAGTCTAGCTCCAAGAGAGGGACAAGTACCACTTGTATTCTTCCTATACAACTTACAGCCTCCGAGATCCGAGTCCCTATAGCCAACCAAATCGAATCCCCCTTCCTTAGGATACCATAATCCTACATCAACATTCTTTTCACGTACTTAAGGATTCGTTTGGCTATCGTGAAGTGTGACTCCTTAGGTGTTAATTGATAATGAGCACACACTTCAACAGTAAACTGGGTATCGGGCTTGCTAGCCGTTAGGAACAGGAGTTAGCCAATAAGCTTCCTGTATAGTGATTGATCAACTCGCTTTCCAGCTTTATCAGCACTAATTTGCACGGAAGTGCTCATAGGGTTTGACAAGAATTTAGAGTTATTCATCCCAAACTTGTTGAGTAGCTCCTTGTTGTACTTCTCCTGGTTGATGAAGATTCCTGTAGGCAATTGCTTCACCTGCAATCCTAGGAGATAACTAAGTTTCTCCATCATACTCATTTCAAACAGACTTTGCATAAGATGAGAGAACCTTTGACATAAAGCAAGGTTAGTAGAACCAAATATATTATCATCGACATATATTTATACCATTAATAGGTCATCACCTACCTGTATCTTAAACAGAGCTTTGTCCACATCACCTTTCTCAAATCCATTATTGGTGAGGTACAGGGACATGGTTTCTTACCATGCTCTAGGTGCTTGCTTAAGTCCATACAGAGCTTTCCGTAGTCTGTATACTAGGTCTCCGCCTTCAGTGTTGATAAACCCTGGTGGTTGTTCAACATAGACTTCTTCAGCGAGGTCTCCATTCAGGATTGTACTTTTAACGTCCATTTGATATACTACAAAGCTTTTATGGGCTGAAAACGCTAGGAATATCTTGATGGCTTCTAGTCTGGCCACAGGGGAAAAAGTCTTATCATAGTCTATGCCTTCTTCCTGTCTATAGCCTTATGCGACTAAACGGGATTTGTTCCTAATAACAGGTCCATTCTCATCCTTCTTGTTTCTAAATACCCATTTGGTTCCAATTGCAGTTTGATGTTCTGGCCTGGGTACTAGATATTGTGCATTGTTTCTTTCGAAACCATTTAGTTCTTCTTCCATAGAAGTGATCCAGTGAGAATTATTCATAGCTTCATTGTAGAAACAGGATCGGATTGAGCTAAGAATACAGCTAGGTTGCACATATCTATCCTTCTAAGTTCAGCTTGAGATTTACATACAGGAAAAGGCGATTTCTCAGAATCATTCTCTTCTTGCACACATAGTTGTGTACTCTGTATTATTCTTCAGGTAGATACATCAGCATCAATATCTCCTATGATTAACTCCTATGGGTGATCTCTCAACCATCACCTGTCAGGTTCTAGTTCGGCATCCCTTACTGTATCTTGTTGTGCTGTAGTTTCACCTTCAGCTTGTACAACATCGGCTTCGACTACTTCTTATCTTAGAGCTTCGGGATTAATCTCTAAGTCTATGATAGGCTCTATTGGAGTTTAAGGGTCATCAATGGAGAGTTTTCAGATATTCTGGGTTAAGTCTTCTACTCCTGTAGGATCAAAGTGAGGTTCATCAAATACTACATGTACAGATTCCTCTATTGTCAGCTTCCTTTTGTTAAAGATTCTGAAAGATTTACTGACAGAGGAGTATCCTACAAATATCACTTCATCTGACCTTTCGTCAAAAGTCTTGAGTTGATCTTTCCCATTATTCATAACATAACACCGACATCCAAAGATGTGAAAGTACGCAACTAATGGAGTTTTATTATTCCATACCTCATAGGCTGTTTTGTTGTGATGCTTGTTGATGATAAAGTGGTTTCGTGTATAGCACGTTATATTTGTTGCTTCGCCCCAGAACCGCTGTAGCAACTTGCTTGCTGCAATCATGGTTCTAGTAGCTTCCTTGAGCATCCTGTTCTTTCGCTCGGCAACACCATTTTGTTGAGGAGTCCGGGCTGCTGAGTATTCGTGTTGTATTCCATTGTCTGAACAGTATTTCTCTACAAAGCGATTTGTTAATTTAGTACCTCTATCAGAATAAATGGACACGATACTCAACCATTTCTCATTCTGAAGCTTTCTCAGGTGCTCTGGCAACTTCGTTGTTGTTTCTTTCTTCTTGCTTAGAAAGATTGTCCAAGCATACCTGGAATAATCATCAACAATAACAAGACAATATTTCTTATCCCCCAAAATTATAGGGTCTACAGGGCAGTAGAGGTTCATGTGTAGCATATCCAGAACCCTATATGTGGACAAGTATGATTTGCTTTTCATGGTGGTTTTGACTTGTTTGCCTTTCTGACATGGTCTGTAGACGCTGTCTTTATGGAATGACAAGTCGGGCAAGCCTCTAACCATTCCCTGTCTGGAGAGTTTATTGATCATCTTGAAGTTGATATGAGACATCCTCTGTTAGCCACTAAGTATACAAAATACAGCCTGGAACGGTATTAGTACAACAAGCTACACGTTTTTCAAATAAGAGTGTGTAGCGGAAGTCTGTTAAAGTAAGTTGCTATAAATACAGCAACTAGGCTTGTCTCCTGTTGGCTTGGTGCGTACAGGGTTTTTAGAGTATACTTAAACAAATCACAGTTATGAAAACAATAAATGCAGAAGGTAAATAATATGATATTTAAAGTGGTTCGAGGTAAACCCCTCTACGTCCACTGGTCCTCCACACATGAGTAAAAATGTTTATTATAAACACTACGTTCACAACCACGTGTCTATAATAAAAACTATCCATGTATCATTCACACAGATTGATACAAAGGCTGTCGCTTTCAACTGTTCACACAGATTGGTCAAAATAATCACTTGACTTGCTTCTTCACACACAGTTCTAAAGCTTCGTCTACAATGCAGATCAATCACACACAGTTCAGGAAAAGCAAGGCTATCTTCAGTCCACATAGGGCTGATGGTTTTCTTCAAATGTAAGAACATGGGTTTGAACAACAACTTGACTTCTTGAGCTTGAGATGATGATGTGTTGTTCAAGGTTGAGCACTTGTATATTTCTTCTCTCAAGAATGGCAGTATGCTCGAATAAATATGTTTTCTCTTGATATAATGTTCTTGTGAAGATCCCGTGTGAATCTCAGTATATCTAGTTTGCTCAGTTTTCAGTTGATATATCGTTCATCTGTATATGTGTGTCTGATCTTCAAACTTCGGGGTATATATAGCCTTTAGAATAGATCCATTAGGAATAGATCCGTTAAGCAAAGAGTCCGTTCCAACGTGTTGTTTGACTTGCAAAATACAAGATCCGGATTTTGCTCCTTGTCTGAAGATCTTTATCGGCTGGTATTTAAATACTTTATCCAGTAAGTATTTAAATACTTCTTTTCGAACGGTGGCTTGACTTTAGCGTATAAAGTAGATTCCATTCCAATGGTCTTCAGTCCTGTTGGATAAGTGTTGAAGATCCTTACCCTTTTCAGCTTGTTTGTTGTATCCAGCATGATGCATTTATAATGCTGTAGCTATAGGTTCCATGCCAACCCTGTGACTGCTCCCTTAAACTACACATACCTGAAATGCATGACACGCATTTCGCCCATTTAAGGGGTTAAAAATTCAGATTTCTAGTACAAGCATTCTATTCATACAAAATATACCATGCAAATATCAATCATAGTCGAACAACAACAAACATGAAAAAAAATTCTCGAGAGCTTTAAATGTTTAGGAAACAAAGTCAATTCTTTAAAAACGAATCTTCATCTCGGGCGTTTTAGAAAACAAAAAAGCCTTCAGGACCTCAAGCCCAAAATTATAAAACCTTTTCGAATAAACTAGGGGCCCAAATGTCGTTTCACATCACAATAGTCTTATAAGATAAATAACCTTTATGGACCTCAAGTCCTTAGTTATAAACCATATCCAATTAATTGTGTCTCGGCCCATAGTCATTTTCCATAACATCCTTTCGAAATACTTAACTTCCAAAATGATTTACTATTCTAGAATATCTTTCATTTCATCACATAAATCATTGGGGTTCATCAACCCAAAACTATTTCATGTCGCTCCGGTGAATATCTTCGGACATCCCTAGGTGGATAATCTCAGTTCAGCAATCGTACCTACAACACTTAATGGTTATCCGTGTTCCACTGCTCAAGGTATGAAACCCTATATGCCTCGTCGGACATCCCTAGGTGGATAACCTCATATTGGCGATCCGCCCCTCAAGGTGCGAATGCCCACATACAACCTTTCTCACTCATATGCATGCTACGAAGGTTATCTGTGTTCCGCCCCTCAAGGTGTGAAACCCTATATGCCCCGTCGGACATCCCTAGGTGGATAATCTCGGCTCAACATGCATTTCCACTTATACACACAATCAACATCACAACAGCCATCACGAATAGTACACGTTCAATCCCTCCACAAATACATAACCAACATCACGAAAATCATTACACCAACACACCATTACTACAACACGTCCACCAATCAACCCACAGTTAAAATACATATCCAAGTATATGAGCATACCAACTTAACAAATATCTGTCAATCCTAACTCGACACAATACACATCAAAAGTATAACAAACCAACTAAATCATCACAATTGACATAATACCACAACAAGAGATGATCACACACATCTGTACATAACTAGACACCAACAACGACAATTTAGATAATGCACAGTCAACGAGAACGAGCAACTATCATAAATTTATTAATCAATCTCAATCGCAAGATATAAATCGGGTAGATTGCCTCGGAATCACCACGCGAATATTCTCACGAACATGGCTCGACCGGAAAACCCTAAAACCTACAACCTCCACGAGGGAACACCAACGATATGATCACTATAAGAATGATAACCAATAACGACAGAAAACACACCCACCTGTTGAATAAATCAATTTTGATGATGTATTTTCTCAAAAAAGTTTAAAGTAAAACATTAAAGACCCGTTCAGACAAAAATGACGCGTATTGCATCAAAGATAAAATCTTAAGAACAACATATCCTATACAATAGCGCACGCTATCTAGCTCACAGTGGCTAGTACTTTGAAGACAGTGACACACGCAATCTGCTAATCCGATGTCTCAATGAAATCAGTAGCGCACGCTACATACATACAATAGTGCACGCTATCTTGTACTTTAATATAACAAGTCAGTAAGGGCAGTAAGGCCGGTCAGACACAATGGCGCACGCTACATTATCATGAAAAGTATGCTAACGGTCCAAGACAGTAAGCTTTGCAAAATTAATGGAAATCCATAACGCACGCTAACATTTTATATTACGTATGCTAGTGCCTCAAGATAGTAAGACCTGGGATTCTTACATGGAAGCAGATAGCGCACGCTATGGATTGACTAATGCACGCTACGGAAGCAAGACAGTAAGGTTTGATATTCCTATACAACAAGCAGCTAATGCAAGCTAAAGGATGAAGCAGCACTCCCTAAATGATAAATATGACCGTTGCATATATTAGTGCACATTATGATTGAAATTCTACTATTGGACATACAACCGTTGGACAACCTTTTCAACACGGAAATCACGCGATATCTGAAAAGCAAAGATTGACAACTAGCGCATGCTATGAAGGATTACTAACACACGCTAAGTTCGAATTATATCCGTTGGACAATGACGTTAAGCAACATGATCGTTCCTTTTTTCAAACACTACAAAAAAAACAGTTTTTACCGACGCCATTTACCGACGCCAGCACCGCCGTTGTTAAACTTACAATTTACCGACGCCATTTACCGACGCCCGTACCGCCGTTGTTAAATTTATAATTTACCGACGCCATTTACCGACGCCCGATTTACCGACGCCATTGCCGACGACCGGTTTGCAGACTTATTTTTTTTACAATTAACGACGCCGTTTACCGACGCCATTTACCGACGCCATTACCGACGCCATTTTGGCGTTGGTAATTTTTTAACACAATCCCACATCGAAAAAACATCAATGTTTTTGGTGGTTTATAAACCAAAATCCTTCTCAACCATTTGAAATTGAATGGAGCCCGAACCTGATCCGCCCGAACCCGCACCCGACCCGCCCGGACCCCGACCTGGACCTGACCGAACCCTCCCGCCTGAGCCCGGACCTAACCCACCTGAGCCCCGCCTGAGTCCTGACCTGACTTTTTTAATTTTTTTTTTTTAATTTAACGACGCCAAAAATGGCGGCGTCGGAAAATGGCGTCGGTAAAAAATTACCGTCGAGCGTTTTTCCAACGGCGGTTTGCCGTCGGTAATGGCGTCGGTAATTTTTTTACCAACGCCATTTTCTGTTTTACCAACGCCATTTTGGCGTCGGTAAAAACTGTTTTTTTTGTAGTGAAAGTCAAAAGTAAAGATGCTTGACTACTCCGATAATGCACGCTAATCCGTTCATTAGTGCACGCTAATGAAGTCAGATGACAAGGGTTCAAGTCTTGGTCAATGTTATAAATACTCACACCTTTGGGTACTTCAAGACACACAACTACAAGATGATTGATATACATTATGAGCTTTTAATTATCAATATAAGATATCTTTACATCGTTTAGTTATGACAAGAAATATAAGAGTGTTGTACTTACTTTGTATTAATCACTTATACTTCATGTCTTCTTTGATTGGTGTGTTCGATTGTTGCAACACTCATACACGAGCTTGAGAAAAATGAATCTAGAACTTCAATCTGGTGTTATTTGGATCATTGTTCCGGTATTGTTAGGATTGAATTCTAAAGTTCGCAAGTAAGGTTTATTTAGTTCCGGTAGAATATTAGAGAGAAAATATCTATTGTTTGTTATGGTTGTACTTGGACCAATCTAAGACAAGCTGTGTAATGGTTGAGCCTGGACCTATAAAAGATGAGGCAAAGTTGAGTTTGGTTCTTCTTGATCCAATAGAAAAAAGAACAAAGAGAGGACGTAAGCAAATTGTCGAACCTCTACTTTCGGTACTTTCGTTTAAAATCATCGATGGAAAATCAGATTTTATTATCTCCACTATTCAACCCCCCTTCTAGTAGAATTATTCACTCTTTAGTTGGTATCGGATCGGGTCTCTTTTAAAACTAGTTTAACCATCAAAGGGGAAACGATCCACAAATGGCTCTTATGGCGAAGGCAATGCTCTCAACCATGCACCATTCTTTGACAGTTCCACCTTCATGACTTGGAAGAAGATGGCTATCTTTGTCCAAACTTATGACATCGATATTTAGAAAGTCATTTTTCTTGGTCTAAAAACTTCTAAGAAAGAAGATGGGTCATTAAAAAAATCTGATGAATATAACACTGAAGATTTGAAAAACACGCACATCAACTCCCGTGCTACTCGACTATTATATTGTGCTATCAATCTCGAAGAACTTTATTGTATCTATGCATACGAAAGTGCTAAAGAAATATGAAATATTCTCAAACTAGCTCACGAAGAAATAACTCAGGTCAAAGAGACCAAAATCAACATGCTCCTTCATGACTATGAATTATTCCCTTTGAAAGATGATGAAACAATCACAAATATGTTGGATAGTTTCTCGACTTTAATAAATGGTATTGTTTCATTTAGGAAACCTATACCAAGCAGTGATAAGGCCAAAAAAATTCTTTGCTCTTTACCTCGAGAATCGAATGCCACAGTCACGGCAATTATGGAGTCCAAAGATCTCAATAAACTTGAATTTAGTGCTCTTATCGGATCACTTGTTAACTACGAGATCGTGCTCAAATATAGAGGATCCAAACCTAAGCCTCGTGAAATAGTGGTCTCGATAGCGACATTGAGGGAGAAGGGTCAGAAGATGAAGACGACAAGGAAGTTGCCTTATATGCTCCGAATTTCAAAAGATATAAAAATTTAATCCCGAAAAGACGAAACTTCCTTGGTCGGATTCTAGAATAGAACAAAATAAAATTACGTATGTTACTACCAAGAAATTCGGCAACTGTCGAAAGTGCGACCAACCCGGATATTATGCTAAAGAATGCTGAGGGTCTACTTCCAAACCTCAAGTAGAAAATACAGAAAGAAATAAGTATTAATCGCTTCATGGAGTGATGATGATGAGGAAATCAAAGGATCCGCAGATGCAAATCTAGCACTAATGGCCCTTGAATCAGAAAACACTATCGAGGTAAGTTCTAATTTCGACGATGATCTTTTAGATAGTTTCGACTCACAAGAGTCAAATCATGACGATGAAATTTTAGGTGTGTTTGAATCTTTAAACATCAAATATGACGAGATGTTAAAGCTTAATATGAAGTTGAAAGGAAAAATTAAAAACTTAGAACTTGAAAATTCTAAACTTCAAAACAACGGCGAAAAAAGTGAAATAGACCACACTTCTTGCCTTAATAAGGAAAATAATTTGAAGGTTGAATTATCTAAATCTCAAAAGGAATTAAAATATATAATGAATAAATTTACACTTGAAAAGGAGACATTTGAAAAACTATTATCTATCCAAAAATCTCCTTTGTTAAAACATGGTATTGGTTTTGATCCGTTTAATAGACGACAATATCTTATAAATCTTAACAAAGTTAAAGAAACCAATAATTCAAATATTCCACCTCAACTCTTGGGAAAAATCCTCCTGATGTTTTGATAATTGCCTCATACGTCAAGAATATTCAAAGTCAGAATATCAGCCAAGTATGGTTGCTAATTAGGAAAACTTCATACAGCCTGTCCATACAGCGCAAGATCCTTCAGCAAGCTAAGAGTCATTTCCTACAGCTTAGTCTTCAATTTACAGCAAGACGAAGATGTTGGATACAACAAATAATGTTGCAGGTGTTTTACTTAGTAAAAGTAAAACAAAAATTCAACAGGACTGGAGAAACTTTAAACCATTGAGAAAGCAAATATTCTTTATTCATAAAGTATTAACGGTTAAAGTAGCATTTAATGCTGATATGACAAACATTTAATGAGGCTGGAGAAACTACAGAATGAAGAGCAGTTAATGCCAATAAAAAAGAATATCTGAAGCATTAAATGCAAATCGCCTTAATTTCGAAATATTCTGAAGACGCCAATCAGAGCAGTCTCAATCTCACCAACCGGCCAACGACTACATTTATACCAGATCTATTTCTAAGGTTATATATAGCTCAAAGCAAGAGGACATTGAACAACTTTGACATTCTGAATATCAAGCTTACAAGAGCACTATATTTCCTCAAGGATACAACTTAATCAATAGAGAAGAAATATACAAGTCCTCAGCACGAACAGCACACTGACAGTGAGAGCACATCAAGCATACAACTGTTGTTCGATCTTGCCATATCAATCTTACTGTTGAGTTACTTAGTCCTGTGTGGACTAAGCTTAGCTATCTCGGACCTGTGTGGGACGAATAGCGCTAAGGATGAAGCTTCAATCTGTGTGAGAAGAAGCGAGTCGAGGAAGTCAAAGCGAGTTTGTGTGAATGGCCAAAGGTGCTATCAGCTGTATCAATCTGTATAAACGATAGAGCGACATGTTTTGTTAAAATCATATAATTGTGTACGTCGTGATTTTAATAAATAATTTACTCTTGTGTGGAGGACCAGTAGGCGTAGAAGGGTTTACCTTAAACAACTTTAATCAGTGTGTATTTACTTTCTGCCTTTATTGTTTTCTATCTGCTTGTGTGACTTTAGTATATATATCGTAAAAACCCTGTACGCATCAAGCTAATAAGAGACCATTCAGTTGCTATATTTACAGCGACTTAATCTTAGACTTCCACTAAACTAACTTCGAAAATGATATGGCTTATTCAACCCCCACCCCCCTCTAAGTTGTTTATACTATATACTTTGGCCAACAAGTGGCACCCGAGCAGTTGATTCTACAAAGAATCAGTCGATTTTTAACCTGAATCATATCCACAAAATCACTGGCTTTTGAAAACTTAGTTTTTGCATCTTTATCTCATCTTACTTCTACCATGGATACATCTATGATCAATAAAGTTCCTATATTTTCCATTAATTAATTCGGTGATTGGAGAATCAGGATGGAAGTGCATCTTGCTGCGATGCACAAAGAGATGATCTTTATCATCCAAGTAGGACCCATTAAGATAATGAAGGTCAACACAGCCGCAAGAATAGAGGGACAACCTCATGCAGAAATGCTTGAGAAAGAACGCGATCAGTAGACAATGGATGATCGCAAGCGTGCGAATCTCGTCAACGTAGCCAATAATTCACTATTTGTGACTCTGGACAAAGGCACATTCTCCAAGGTAAAGAGTTGTAAGACAGCCAAAGAAATTTAGGAGAAACTCAAGTTAATTTACAAGGGAACTGAGCTCTAGAAAGAAAACAAAATTTCAAAACTAACTCAGTAATATGAATCATTTGAAATGAAATCTTCCAAAATTCTTGAGGAACTTGACCTCAGATTTGCCGGCATTCTCGGTGAACTTGAAGTATAGGGTAAAGTGTATATTCAAAAAGAGAAAAATATGAAAATCTTTAGATCACTTCCTGCCCGATGGGACATTAAGAGCACACCTTTGCATTTGTCTTATAATTTAAATTACATATCTATTTTTGATCTCTTCTTTTACTTCAATACCATTGAGTATGACATTGATAGGAGAGAGAAGGCCAAAGAGTCACATGCCAAGACTACAACACTGGATGTTGTATCTGACAGAGCTCTGCCCCCAGCACATCCAAAGCCGCATGCAAGGTAGTTGATAGCGCTGATGACATCTTGTCACAAGACGAGATGGCACTGCTCATGCATAAATTTCGTAAGTTCATCAAGAAATATGGAAAAGCCCTATACAGGCTTAAACCATTTAACAAGGTGACTTCTGAATCACCTTCTTTTGTAAATTCTAACTTGTGCTACAACTGCAGGAAATGGGTACACTAAGCCGAGCGACAAGAAAAGGACGAGAAAAGGCGCATCTGGCGAAACATGCTCAAGGACCTAATCGGAGAATCAGAAGCCTCGCCCGCACCAACCATAACAGAGGCGTGCCTATAGACAATCATTGATAGTGACTCCTCCGATGATGAAATAGAAGATAAAGCATATATGTGCTCTATGGACAAGGAAAAAGATGATAAAGACAATGAGGATGAGGTAAGCTTAACCTCAGCTACTCCTATTAATGCATCACATACTTTTGAAAATATGATGAATGGGTTTAGAACCATTCAGAAAGCCCATGAGATGCTTAAACAAGAAAACCTACAGCTCTCTTTCAAACTTAGAGCTGAAGGACGAAAACGATCTACTGAAAAATTACTATGAAAACATGTCTCTGGATTGTAAAACAGCAAGATCATTTATGAAAAACTCATGAAAAGCAATCATCAACTTGCAACCGAACTAAGATACAACTTCTCGAGAAAAGAAGGAGAACTTGAGACCATACTTAAATCCTTTAAGAAATCATCGAGGAGGATGGAAGACATTCTAAGCACTGGGCAGCACGCCCACGACAAATGTGGCATAGGTATGACTCGTTCTCCCACAAAGGCAAAACTAGTACGGTGTTTGTCAAGAGAGTGGAACCCATTCCTGAACCCGAAGAAGCCCTAAGTCTTGTAAAGGTTACAGCTGCTCTTAAGGGATTATGATCGAATTAGATTCGTTTATTGCTTCCGCTACACCTTCGTTTTAGGCACCGAATCCCAACAGTGGTATCGAAGCGTAGGTCTTGCGATCGTATATACGATATTTAGCATTTGGAATGCTTGATTAAATGTTTAGTGATTTGGAATCACGACCGTTTAATTCACTGTTTTAATTGTTCGTCGAAATATTTTTTTTTCATGTTTTATGTTACAATATATAAATTTGGTTTTAGTTATTCAAACTGATTTATATGGGTAATATTAAAATTAGAAAAATATAATTTTTGAAATCGGGACGAAAAACGGGTCGGAAAATCGCCGGACCGGCAGCCGGAGAGCTGCCGGAAAGCTGTCGGGCAGCGCCCGGCAGAATGCTGCCTGCACTGGGCAGGCAGCGGCCGAGAGGGCTGCTCCTCTCGGCCATGGCCCGGCAGTGGCTGCCGGGCCGCGGGACGGGCTTCGGGATTTTGTTTCGACTCCGTTTTATTTTATGTTTCGTTATAATAATTTCTGGTAATTTAAATTGGATTTAAATTTGACTAAATAAAAATATTTGGTGTTTTTATTTTGAGGAAATTAATTATTGTGAAATATTTAAAATCGTCCGGATCATACGAACGAATTAAAATTACTATGCTCATGAATAAATTGTATTAATTCTATTAGATGGTTATTTTGATATATTGGTTGGATCAATATATTATTGCATAAATAAGTTTATTTAGTATTTATTGGATGAATGCTTGTGAATGTTGATATAGTTCATGGACCTAGTTTTGAATCGTTCGGTTTTATTCGATTGGGTTGTAAAGGCCATTTTGAACCTATTTATTTTACTAGAAAATTTGTATAGGATGCAATTTTTCAAATGTAAAATTTATATGTAATGACGAAGACCGGAGGAAGATCCGTTCGAGAAGACGAAGATTGATCAAGATCGAAGACTTGTAATTAGATTACGATGTTTTGTTCTAGGAATGGTCCATGAACTACATGTTGGTAGCAACTAAGTTGTGAATGTTTATTCATATGGTTTGAATGATACAAACGCACTTAAATGACTTAATGTGCAAAGTGTAATATTAATCGTGAAAATTCTCTTACGATAAATTATTAAGTTTAAAAGGTTTCAAGGTTTTTCTTCCCTCCATCGAGCTTTCGGAAAATTGAAATCCAAACCGAATGTGCTATGCTTCCGAGTTATCGGGGTATTCATTCGGGGAGGGTCGATAAATTACCGAGAGTGCATTGGATGCCTTCGGTTGGAGCAAATTTTATCTCTAGAAACCTGTTCGGTTGCCGGATAAGATTCAACTGTGAAACTGATTTGCGTCGATGGTATAAACTTAACTTGTTCACGAACCATAGAAACCTTATAGGTTGAGGGGAGTGAACAAGGGGAAAAAGAAGATCGAAACAACCATTAGATGGGTTGGTGTTGGACACCACTTTATGAAAATTAATAGACTAGAAACCTGTTCGGTTGCCCTCTATTAAAATTTATAAAGAACTCGATCACCACTATGAAGTAATGCGAACAATACTTTCAGATTTCACATGGGAGTGTGTTATTCTGATAAAAATAGTGGGAGCTGGGTTAGAAGAATAGAAAAGACCTTAATTCTATACTCAAATCATTATTGAACGAGTCACTAATAAATCTATCTTACTTAATGCAGATAAACATCATCTCTCAATATGACAATGAACCCACTCGCTATATTACTCGAAAAGAACACCTTAACCAGCCCTAACTTTGTGGATTAGCTCCGCAACCTGATGATAGTCCTCAGTATAGAAGCACTGGGATACGTCTTGGAGACGGACATTCCGACGCCGCCGGTGCGGACAAGAGCCAATCAAGAAGAAATTAAAAACCACAAAAAGTGGGTTAAGGATAACATAAATGTCCGTGCCTATATGATGGCTTGTAAATCCCCCTAAATTCGATGGCTTATCACATGTACAATATACTAAATCATGATGTAATTTGATAATATTTATTTTATGACATGATATAACCTACATCTATTTTATTTTATTTCAATCTTTAACTTTGTAATTTATTTGATAAACCAAATAATAAAATTTAAATAGTGTGTTGATTCACCTATTGGACTAATTGTCAACACCTAATTACATGTGGACTCTCTAATGGACTCATCCCAACTTAATAAAATTATAAGACTTGAAGTTACAATTCAAAGCCCAACCCAACTAATTAAATCATTTACCATTATAATTATACTCTTAAATTAACAAAAAAAATAATATATACACACACACATATTGGGGCGGCCAAATGGGGAGAAAAAGAGGGGGAATCAATATTTTTTTAAAGCCCCATGTCTCCCCATGCAAGAGACATAGTTACTACCCCATTTCCCATGCCTATACCATACTTAAAAATACACCATTTTAATACTTACACCCAACACACTTTCTCCCACACACACCAACACAAAATCTGCATTTGAGAGAGAGAGGGGAGGGCTGGACCAAGCAAAGAAATAGGTAACATCACGTTCTACTTCCATTTCCATAATTTTTAGTAATAATCCTTTTAATCTAACTTTAAACTTAAAACATGCAAACAAAATACTCACCTTGGAGTGAATGGTGATGGCCGAACCATATAGTGTGAGAAAGGAGGTCATTTTCCAACTTCCGAGACCTATAACCGACTAAATCCGGTAAGATTGAGGTGGGTGAAAACTCTTTCAAACCTTTAAAGTAGAATATCTTCTTTTACTTGTGATGCATATGTTAAATCTGAAGTATTTCGAGATTTTATTGATATGATCTATGTTAAAATCTTCATATCAAATTTACATATTATGATATTGCGTATAGCTATGTATAATTCGGTTTTCTTAAATTTAATTCTCTAATATTATGAAAAATGTGGAAGCATGTACTAATCTGAAATTCTTGTGTAAATGCATGTTTTTTTAAAGATGTATGTTATGGTTATAGCGACATGCAATACGATTTATTGAATTTAAACGACAACCGATTTGGTAGTCGGATGTCGATTTTGTGATAATTGAATGTTATATGTTTTCTTCTAAATGTTGTTGAAAACCCTACCAAAATCTGAAATCTTGTGTTATATGATTATGTTATGATATATGGATAATTTATTGCGGCCAAAACGGCACTTGAAATGAGTAAACGGAACTTTTGGGCATAAATTCTAATTTCTTAAAGTTTGGGGACTAAACTGAAATTTATGAAAATAAAACATTATGGACCTTGGAAAGTACATATTATACCATGTGTAGGCTGTCCATAAAGTTTCAAGTGATTCGGAGTTCGAAATCTAAAGTTAATAGTCCAAATCACAATTTTAAAATAATTTCGGGGTCAAAATGCAAGAATTCCAAACTTCTGGACCAAGTCCGAAATTTTCTGGAATTTTCAAAAATCTGGAATTCCAGGTACTTCACGAGTCATCTCGTAAAATTTCGTTAAATTCCGAGCTAAATTCATAGCTCTATAAGCCTCAGAACGATTTCCTTAAGTTTTGGGGCAATATCGGAAATTTCAGTCCCGAAACTGGAAATTTCCGAATTTTCCTTAAATATGGAGTTGAGGAAGTATTTTTGGCTTCCTCATAAAATTTCATAACCATCTGATTTCGTTTCATAGTCCAAACGCTTAGGTTTGAACCTAAGGGTAAAAATGTCCTTTCGAACTATTTCGGAAACTCTCGTTTCGTTTCGTCGAACCTACCCATTTAATATATCTGACCTGAACCCATCAGACCGTTAATAAATTATTGAGAATATTTTCGAATTTATATACAAGTCCTATTCCGTATTACCGTGCCACAAATATAATTAACCATATTCCATACTTACATCAAAAGACGTTATTAACCTCACTGACCGAACGTTTATGTGATACTTTCGAAATGCGTCAATTGATAACTGTGACTGTCCAGGAGCTAAGTTCTATACAAATAAAGTGCTACGGACAGGTCCGCCTCTAGCTCTATCGGGACAAAGTGCCACGTCGACGGACGGGGGCCACCTCTTGAGCCCATACGAAACAGAGAGCCGACCTACAATCCGAGGGTCACCTCTTGAGCTGCAGGAGCCACCTCTAGATCCCCAAATCGAGTTGGGATGGTTAGACCGAGTCTTAGATCAAGCAGCGCGGCTGTGGTTCATGAACGAGGCTACCGTTGTTTCCTATTCCCATAACTGAGGAACAGAGTGTTCCGAAGGACCTGGGTCGTACACTTGGGGTATAATCGCGATTATGGTGTGATCCAGGTATTAACCCACAGCTATAGACATACCGAGCCCAGATAAGAGATAAGGAAGTACACGCTAAGTGTGAGAGCGAAGGCTCAGCTATTGGGGCGACGGCCTATATTGCTAGGAGTAATAAGGAGAGTCTAGAATCCAAAGTCCACATCGGCAGGATTCGAAACCGGATTGATTGATCAACTGCTTGACTGACTGCTTGACTTGACATCCGTCCACGGGGACATGATTATAATATTACAACTACAAAATGATTATTATTTTATAAAATTCCGACGTAATTGTAATTGTTCCTACTTTTTCATAATTGATAAAATCATGCATCACTTAAAATATTTTCAAAGGAAAGAGCCACACTCGTACACGATCACCCACTCACTGAGACCATTTGTCTCACCCCACCGTTTTCCCTTTTAAACCAGAGAATGAGCAAACAGCAGAGGACGAAGAAGGCTTCATGGAAGAGGCCGAATAGAAGACTGCCGTCAAGATTTAAGACTCCTGTTCTTAGAATTTATGTTGTTATCCCAACTTGTAATAGTTAATTTTGTTTGGTACTTGGATCATTTAGTATTTGGAAAATTTCCGCTGCAAACTTATGAACAGTGTAATTTCGATTATCAGCTTTTGTAACAACGAATCTTAGTACATCGGGCTAAGATTGTTGTATTGAAATATTATCCAATTGTTATTTTGCTTCCGCTATTTATTGTCGCATTTGATTGAATGATCGACCGATGCATCGCGCCCTCGTCCTTCCCGATGTTGGGGGCGTGACAGAAGTGGTATCGGAGCCTGCTTTGTGAGAAGGACACTTACAACGGGCTAACTAGGATAAGATTCTTCGGACTTAGAAGGGAATTTCACCTAGGACGAAGTGAAGCATAAGATTGAGAGCTAATGTAGATTTCTCGAGTCAATTCTCATTAAAGATCTCTTTCGACTTGTTGCTATTCACTTGGAATATGCATAGTCAAATTCAAAATTCCTAAGTAATTGGCTAAGAGACTTGATTAAGTATCCACGGCATTTTCCCCGACTGAATCAATCCTTCTATTGAACTCTTGAAATGGATATAGTTTATTTCACTTATCCATTTTTCAAAATCATGTCACTATTCATTCAAAATTGATGAAGTTCCTTTAAACTCCACTAAACTTCATTGTCTTCTTAAAAATGGAGTATTATTGTTTCTTTGTCGTTAGTATCATATAAGAATATTTGTTGAATCATTAAGTTCACTGCCTTAATGATTATTCATGCTTAATAGAGTCTTGTGTTTATATTAGATCTTGCGAGATACTGACTTAGTTTTATAATTAGATGGACTCCGCAGATAACAAAGATTTGACCAAGGAAAATTAGAATACCCTTAACTCGATATGTATGCTCAGGCGGATAAGCGAAACTTAACGAGAATCAACTATAAGTGTTCAATCGTTCACTTAACTCTGCATAACAACATAAATCACTAATAATCCCACACAAGGCTGTTAATCCTCACACATTCCCTAACTTATAATAGATGGCTGACCGAAGACGTGGACGTGCTCGCATGAGTCGTGAAGAGCAGTATCAACGCGATGATCGCTCACGCTATCCTCTACGAGGAGGAATTGGGAACGATGCCATGGACCAAGCCCTCACTCAATTGACGAGCTTCCTACAACAGCAGACTGCTAACAACGGGAACAACAACGAAACTCATGATCGCAACTTGGAAAGATTCTTACGCTTCAACCCGCGTACCTTTGATGGGGAACTCGATGATATCAAAGCTGAACTCTGGCTGGAGCGAATTGAGGGAATTTTCAACGCCCTTCAGTATACTGATGAACAGCGGATATCACTGGCTTCATTCCGACTCGAGACCGCAGCTCATGACTGGTGGAAGAGTGTAAACGAGCAATCGACGAGAGAAAACCATGTCAGGACATGGGCTAACTTCCTGACCGACTTTATAACTCAATACGTGTCAGCAGCAGCCGAAGAGGCTAGACGAGACGAGTTCTACCGCCTGAAGCAATGAGCCATTACAGTCGCTCAATATGAAGCCCAGTTTAACAGGTTGTCTAAATACGCACCGGGATTGGTAACAACTGAGGAGTACAAGCTCTATAAATTCACTAGAGGACTGAGGCAGTCGCTTCAACAGGGTCTTCTAACTATCCAGTTGACGAAAGTTACCCAAGCAGTGGAAGCCGCCACCCGTATCGAGAGCGGAACTGCGAGGTTAGCTCAACAGCAAAGCTGTTTCGCCAACAACGCCAAGTGGCCTGCTACCCGACCAACATCAATGCCACCACAGAAGTTTAAGAGGTCGTGAGCTCAAGGAAGCTCGAGTGGAACAAAGGCACCAGTTCTCAACAAACCATCAGCGCCTTGCACCCACTGTGGCAGGAAAGGGCATAAGTCAGAGTTGTGTTGGAGGAAGCTCGGAAAGTGCCTACGTTGCGGTAGCCCAGATCATCAAATTCGAGAATCCCCAGATATGAACCCCCCGACGATCAAACGAGCTACTGCAGCCAAACCAGGAAACAACAAAGGGAAAGCTCCAGCTCGATTATTCACATTGACTTGTCAGGAGGCACCAGAGAACAACGATGTGGTGGAAGGTACACTTCTGATATCTAATCAACTTGCACGAACACTTATAGATCCAGGATCGTCCCATTCGTTTGTTGCACTGCATTTTTCTAAGAAACTTGACAGACCATTAGAATCCCTACCATTATGTCTAGAAGTATCTACCCCGATGGGAGTTAGTCAGCTAGCGGATAAAGTCCATTCTGCATGTGATGTGATAATCAGCGGTAATTGTTATTCTGCCGATTTAGTAGTGCTTCCAATACTGGAGTACGACGTCATCCTAGGAATGGATTGGCTGTCTAAGCACTACAAACAATTGGATTGTCATTCTAAGATAGTTAGGTTTTGCGAACATAACAAGCCAATTGTGGAATTAATTGGAGACGCTAGATTCAAACTAGCACCTATAATATCAGCTATCAAGGCTAGGAAGGCAGTTGCCAAAGGGACAACCGGATTTTTAGCCTTCATCATTAACAATCCCAAGAGTAAGTCGGGCATAGAAACCATACATGTACTGTCTGAATACCCTGACGTATTTCCCAAAGAATTAACCTCCCTACCACCTGAGAGAGAGGTTGAATTCAATATCGAAATCATGCCTGGGAAGGCACCCATTGCAAAGGCACCATATTGAATGGCACCACTGGATCTACAAGAGTTGAAGGTACAACTGCAGAAGTTACTCGACGTGGGTTTTGTACAACCCAGTGCATCACCATGGGGAGCTCCGATATTGTTTGTCAAAAAGAAGGACGAAATATTGAGACATTGCAGAGATTACCGTGAACTCAACAGCGTTACGATTAAGAACAAGTATCCTCTCTTGAGGATAGATGAGTTGTTTGAACAACTCTAAGGAGCTACGGTGTACTCCAAGTTCGATCTTCAACAAGGATACTACCAGTTAAAGATTAAGAATGAAGATGTTCCTAAAACTACATTCCAAACTAGATACGGCCACTACGAGTTTGTAGTGATGCCTTTTGGACTCACGAATGCTCCTGCGGCATTTATGGATTTAATGCACAGAGTATTTCAACCCTATCTCGACCAACTCGTAGTAATTTTCATAGATGACATACTCATGTACTCTAAGTTGGAAAAGGATCACGAGAGACATCTTAGACTAGTGTTGGATACACTAAGGCAGCACAAGTTGTACGCCAAGTACATTAAGTGTGAATTTTGGTTGAGGGAAGTGGCGTTTCTGGGCCACATTATTTCTGGAGAAGGGATTGCAGTAGATCCATCTAAAATAGAAACTATTATGGATTGGAAGAGGCCAGAAAATGTAACTGAGATCCGAAGCTTTCTTGGACTTGCGGGCTACTACCATAAATTCATCAAAGACTTCTCGAAGATAGCGGGACCCCTCACCCGGCTAACCCAGAAACAAGTAAAATTTGAATGGATGGATAAGTGCGAGTCGAGTTTCCAGGAACTCAAGAAGAGACTTACCACCGCACCGATACTGACACTTCCAGAAGGAACCCAAGGATTTGTCGTATATAGTGACGCCTCAAAGGATGGACTCGGTGCCGTACTAATGCAGAATGGTAAAGTTATCGCATATGCTTCCAGGCAACTCAAGATGCATGAGAAGAATTATCCAATGCACGACCTCGAACTTGCAATAGTATTCGCCTTAAAGAAATGGCGACATCATTTATACGGCATTGAATTCACCGTATTTATGGATCATAAAAGTCTCAAGTACCTATTTTCTCAGAAGGAAATTAATCTCCGACATAGAAGATAGGTAGAGCTTTTAGAAGGTTACCATTGTGAGATTCAACATCACCCGGGGAAAGCGAATGTCGTGGCTGATGCCTTAAGTAGAAAGGCTGGAGTGGCCCGACTCATGGTCCGAGAATGGCAAGCTCTCGAGAAACTGAGCTACCTGAAACCCAATCATGAAGGTACTCATTTAAAATGCGCCAACCTCACAATTAAATCGAATCTATTGGATGATATTCGATTAGCCCAAGAGAGAGATCCAAAACTTCAAGGGTTTAAGGATAAGATCGCTAAGGGCGAGAAACCCGAGTTTACAATTACCAAGGATGGAATTGTAAGGTTTAAGGGACGGTTATGCATACCACACGACGGGGAGCTCAAAAGATGAATTCTCGAGGAAGCTCATTGCTCGAGATATACGATACACCTAGGAGGTAACAAGATGTACCGAGACTTGAAGAAACACTTTTAGTGGGTGAACATGAAAAAACAAGTGGCAAAATTCGTGGCGCGATGCCTCACATGTCAGAGAGTCAAAGCTGAGCATCAGTGACCCCCATGACCACTACAGCCACTAGAAGTCCCTGAATGGAAATGGGAAATGGTAACCATGGATTTAATCACGGATTTACCAACCACAAGGGGAGGTTATAACACCATTTGGGTGATCGTCGACAGACTGACAAAATCATCACATTTCGTGCCGGTTAAAAAGGACGACAATTTGCAAAAGATGGCTCGGACTTATATTAGAGAAATCGTTCGACTTCATGGAGTGCCCGCGGACATAGTATCGGACAGAGATCCTAGATTCGTATCTTGTTTTTGGAAAGTCATTCATAAGGAATTAGGAACTTCCTTAAGCTACAGCACAATTGCGCATCCCCATACCGACGGGCAATCTGAGCGAACCATTCAGACCCTTGAAGACATGTTACGAGCTTGCGTACTGGACTTTCAAGGAAATTGGTATCACCACCTACCATTAGCCGAGTTTGCATATAACAATAGTTACCAAGCGACAATCGGAATGGCGACTTATGAAGCTCTATATGGGAGGAAGTGTCGATCCCCACTGACCATTGGACGCCGAAGACTCAATGAACAGAACCTTCAGCAATGAGTACAGATTTGGTGAAGGAAGCCGTAGATAAAGTACGACTAATCAAGGATAGGATCTGCACAGCGCAAAGCAGACAGAAGAGTTACGCCGATCAACATCAGAAGGATCTAGAATTTGAAGTAGGAGATCAAGTCTTCTTGAGGTTAACACCACGGAAAGGTTTGATAGTGTAAAGAAAAGGAGGAAAGTTGAGTCCCCGATATGTAGGACCATTCAAAATCACGCAAATAATTGGACGACTAGCATACCGGTTGGAATTACCACCAAATCTGTCTGGAATGCATGACGATTTCCATGTCTCGAGATTAAAGAAGTATCATCCAGACCCAACGCACATTCTTACTTCTGACATTCCGCCGATCAAGGATAACTCGTCTTATGAAGATAAGCCAATCAAGATCCTCGACCGGTAAGTATGCGAATTGAGGAAGAAGCGAATTTCTTTGGTTAAAGTCGTCTGGTCGAATCACAACAGAGAGGAAGATGCGACGTGGGAGGCTGAGGAAGAAATGAAGAAATCTTACCCCGAGTTGTTCAAGTAGGAATTTGGGGACCAAATTTTTCTAAGGAGAGGAGGATGTAAAACCCCATAAATTCGATGGCTTATCACATGTACAATGTACTTAATCATGATGTAATTTGATAATATTTATTTTATGACATAATATAACCTACATCTATTTTATTTTATTTCACTCTTTAACTTTGTAATTTATTTGATAAACCAAATAATAAAATTTAAATAGTGTGTTGATTCACCTATTGGACTAATTGTCAACACCTAATTATATGTGTACTCACTAATGGACTCAACCCAACTTAATAAAATCATAAGACTTGAAGTTACAATTCAAAGCCCAACCCAACTAATTAAATCATTTACCATTATAATTATACTCTTAAATTAATCAAAAAATATATATATATACACATACACATATTGGGGTGGCCAAATGGGGAGAAAAAGAGGGAGAATCAACATTTTTTTAAAGCCCCATGTCTCTCCATGCAAGAGACATAGTTACTACCCCATTTCCCATGCCTTGACCATACTTAAAAATACACCCTTTTAATACTTACACCCAAAACACTTTCTCCCACACACACCGACATAAAATCTGCATTTGAGAGTCAAGAGAGAGGGGAGGGCTGGACCAAAAAGGAAGAAAGAGGAAGAAGAAGATAATTCAAGCAAAGAAATAGGTAACCTCACTTTCTACTTCCATTTCCATAATTTCTAGTAATAATCCTTTTAATCTAACTTAAAACTTAAAACATGCAAATAAAATACTCACCTTGGGGTGAATGATGATGGCCGAACCATATAGTGTGAGAGGGGAGGTCATTTTCCAACTTCCGAGACCTATAACCGACTAAATCCGGCAAGATCGAGGTGGATGAAAACTCTTTCAAACCTTTAAAGTAGAATCTATTCTTTTACTTGTGATGCATGTATTAAATCTGAAGTATTTCGAGATTTTATTGATATGATCTATGTTAAAATCTTCATGTCAAAATTACATATTATGATATTGTGTATAGTTATGTATAATTCGTTTTTCTTAAATTTAATTCTCTAATATTATGAAAAATGTGGAAGCATGTACTAATCTGAAATTCTTGTGTAAATGCATGTTTTTTAAAATATGTATGTTATGGTTATAGCAACATGCAATACGATTTATTGAATTTAAACGACAACCGATTTGGTAGCCGGATGTCGATTTTGTGATAAATTGAATGTTATATGTTTTCTTCTAAATGTTGTTGAAAACCCTACCAAAATCTTAAATCTTGTGTTATATGATTATGTTATGATATATGGATAATTTATTGCGGCCAAAACGGGACTTGAAACGAGTAAATGGAACTTTTGGGCATAAATTCTAATTTCTTAAAGTTTGGGGACTAAACTGAAATTTACAAAAATAAAACATTCTGGACCTTGGACAGTACATATTATACCATGTATAGGCTATCCATAAAGTTTCAAGTGATTCGGAGTTCGATATCTAAACTTAATAGTCCAAATCACAATTTTAAAATAATTTCGGGGTCAAAATGCAAGAATTCCAAACTTCTGGACCAAGTCCGAAATTTTCTGAAATTTTCACAAATATGGAATTCCAGGTTCTTCACGAGTCATCCGGTAAAATTTCGTTAAATTCCGAGCGAAATTCATAGCTCTATAAGCCTCGGAACGATTTCCTTAAGTTTTGGGGCAATATCGGAAATTTCAGTCCCGAAACTGGAAATTTCCGAATTTTCCTTAAATCTGGAGTCGAGTAAGTATTTTTGGCTTCATAATAAAATTTCATAACCATCCGATTTCATTTCATACTCCAAACGCTTAGGTTTGAACCTAAGGGTAAAAATGTCCTTTCAAACTATTTCGTAAACTCTCGTTTCATTTCGTCGAACCTACCCATTTAATATATCTGACCTAAACCCATCAGACCGTTAATAAATTATTGAGAATATTTTCGAATTTATATACAAGTCCTATTCCGTATTACCGTGCCACAAATATAATTAACCATATTCCATACTTAATCAAAAGACGTTATTAACCTCACTGACCGAACGTTTACGTGATACTTGCGAAATGCGTCAATTGATAACTGTGACTGTCCGGGAGCTAAGTGCTATACAAACAATGTACAACGGACGGGTCCGCCTCTAACTCTATCGGGACAAAGTGCCACGTCGACGGACGGGGGCCACCTCTTGAGCCCATACGAAATAGAGAGTCGACCTACAATCCGGGGGCCACCTCTTGAGCTGTAGGAGCCACCTGTAGAGCCCCAAATTGAGTCGGTACGGTTAGACCGAGTCTTGGATCGAGCAGCGCGGCTGCGGTTCATGAACGAGGATACCGTTGTTTCATATTCCCATAACCGAGGAACGGAGTGTTCCGAGGGACCTGGGTCTTAGACTTAGGGTATAATCGCGATTATGGTGTGATCTGGGTATTGACACACAACTAAGGACATATCGAGCCCAGATAAGAGATAAGAAAGCACACGCTAAGTGTGAGAGCGAAGTCTCAGCTATTGGGGCGACGGTCCAAATCTCGGGGGACAGCCTATATTGCTAGGCGTAATAAGGAGAGTCTAGAATCCAAAGTCCACATCGGCAGGATTCGAAACTGGATTGACTGATCGTCTGATGGACTGGCTGCTTGACTTGACATCCGTCCACGGGGACAGGATTATAATATTACAACTACAAAATGATTATTGTTTTATAAAATTCCGACGTAATTGAAATTGTTCCTACTTTTTCATAATTGATAAAATCATGCATTACTTAAAAAATTTTCAAAGGAAAGATCCACACTCGCACACGATCACCCACTCACTGAGACCTTTTGTCTCACCCCACCATTTTCCCTTTTAAACCAGAGAATGAGCAAACAGCAGAGGACGAAGAAGGCTTCATGGAACAGGCCGAATAGAAGACTGCCGTCAAGATTTAAGACTCATGTTCTTAGAATTTCTGTTGTTATCCCAATTTGTAATAGTTAATTTTGTTTTGTACTTGGATCATTTAGTATTTGGAAAATTTCCACTGGAAACTTATGAATAGTGTAATTTCAATTATCAGCTTTTGTCACAACGAATCATAGTACATCGGGCTAAGATTGTTGTTTTGAAATATTATCCAATTGTTATTTTGCTTCCGCTATTTATTGTCGCATTTGATTGATTGATCAACTGATGCGTCGCGCCCTCGTCCTTCCCGATGTTGGGGGCGTGACATGGCTTCTATATCTAATGAACATCAGAGAGCTCATGAGAAAATGACATCTGCTAGGCAGATTTTATCTTACTTAACCGAGCTTTATGGTGAGCACAGTCGAACTGCTAGATATGAGACATACAAGCAACTGTTCGGTGCTAGGATGAAGGAAGGTGACAAGGTTGGAGACCACATCCTCAATGATATCTATGATCGAGAGATTGAAGGCTCTTGATTTTAAGATGGATACTTCTCTTCAGACCGACCTTATCCTACAGTCTCTTCCTGATTCCTTCTCACAGTTTGTTGTGCATTTCAACTGCAATGATATTGCTTGCAACTTAGCAGGGTTGACAAACAAACTGGTGACCGCTCAGTCTCAGATGAAGACTCCGCGGATGAAGGAGTCTGTCCTTGTGATTTCTTCTAGACCTCAGAGGTCTAAGAATAAGAAAAAAAAGACCAAGAAGTAGACGGGACAACAAATTAAGGATCTTAAGGGTAAGGGCAAGGCCCCAATGGTTCCCAAGAGCAAGAAGAAAAAGGACGCATGTCTTAAATGCGGTGAGCTGGTCCACTGGGCTAGAGACTGTTCGATTCTTCATGGCTCTTCACGTACAGAACTTTTAGTTTTGGAAACAAATTGTTCTGCTATTGTATTTTCTACTTCTTGGATACTGGATTCAGGTGCTAGTTCTCATATTTGTACCGTGAATCAGGATCTGGAACAAAGTAGGAATCTTGGAGCTGGAGAAGTGATGATTACTGTCGGAAGCGGGCATAGTGTCAAGGCAACTGACATAGGATCACTTCTTTTAGATTTAGAATCCGTCTTTGTTTTGACATTAGATGATAAAAATATTATATCCATTCCGGTCATGGATCGGATAGGCTTTTCATTTCTCATTGGTGATGGTTCCTGCAAAATTTATTTTAGAAATAAGCTAGTAGGCACTGCTACATTGTTGAATGGACTATGTCATCTAAACCTAAGTAACAAAGTCATTGTGAATACTATGACTAGAAAGCATGGCAGGGATGAAACTAATCAAGTTTTGAAATCGCATCTTAGACTTGGTCATGTTGGTCAGACCAAGGTTTACAAAATGGAAAAAGATGGACTTATGGGTCCATTGGGATCGGATCCCTTTCCAACTTGTGAATCTTGCCTTAAAGGCAAAATGACAAAGTCACCCTTCACAGGGACTTTTGAAAGAGCCGTTGATAAACTTGGATTAGTCCACACCGACGTATGTGGTGCTTTGGAAGCAGCACGTAAAGGATATCAGTATTTCATTACGTTTACAGATGATCATACTATGTATGGTTATGTATACATAATGAAACATAAATCCGAGGCCTTTGAGAAATTCCAGGAATTTATGTCCTAGTCGAAAAACAAATTGGTAATCATATCAAAGTACTTCGGTCGGACTGAGGTGGCGAGTATATGAGTACAGAGTTTGACGAGTTCCTAAAGGAACATGGAATAGCATCACAACTTACACCTCCATGAACTCCTCAGTTAAATGGTGTGTCAGAAAGAAGGAACCGAACCTTGTTGAACATGGTCCGTTCTATGCTTGGCTATACTGACTTACCAATTTACCTGTGGGGGTATGCACTCCTGACTGCTGCTTATATCTTGAATAGATGTCCTTCCAAATCTATTCCTAAAACTCCACATGAGATGTGGGAAGGAAGAAAACCAAGTCTTAATCACATTAGGATTTGGGGATGTCCCACCGATGTCAAAAAGACTAAGGTGGAGAAGTTGAAAGCTAGGTCCATGAACGGACGTTTCATTGGATTCCCATATGGGACGATGGGTTATCTATTCTACATGCCTGAAGATCAAAAGATCATTGTTGCTTTACAAGCAAACTTCATGGAAGATCAGTTCGTTCAGGAAGGCAGGTAGAAGTATCTCTTTGGAAGAATACAATGAAACTCCTCAGGAGACACCTGTGCAAGAAATTGGAACCGAACCTTCTGAAATACAAGTACAACCACCTCGTAGGTCTAGTAGGGTGTCTCATTTACCTCAGAGGTATGGCCTTGTGCACCTGGAGGAGCTGGGTCTTCATGAGGTTCCAGGTGATAGCCAAGAGACTGAACCAACAACCTATGACCAAGCGATGGTGGATGTAGACTCTGCGAAATGGCGTGAAGCTATGGAAGCTGAGATAGACTCGATGCATGTCAATTAGGTATGGACTCTAGTAGACCGCCCCAAGGGCATAATGCCTATTGGGAACAAATGGATCTACAAGAGAAAGACTGATGGGGATGACAAGGTTGACACCTATAAGGTCAGGCTTATGGAAAAGGGTTATACCCAGAAAGAAGGAATCGATTATCATGATACTTTCTCGCCCGTAGCTATGATCAAGTCTATTCGCACGATGCTTGCTATAGCTGCCTACCATGATTATGCGATATGGCAAATGGACGTAAAGATGGCTTTCCTTAATGGATTCCTCGAGGAGGAAATCTATATGGAGCAGCCTAAATGCTTTGTGTCCGAGGTCGATATTCAGAAAGTGTGCAAGCTTCAGCGTTCCATTTATGGAATGAAGCAAGCTTCGTGTAGTTGGAAACTTCGTTTTGACGAGGCAGTCAAAGAGTTCGACCTCATGCAAAATGAAGAGAAACCTTGTGTATACCAGAGGGTTAGTGTGAGCAATATCGCATTCTTAGTACTATATGTAGATGACATTCTACTAATAGAAAATGATGTGGGAATGCTCAGTTCTGTAAAAGCTTGGCTTTCAAGTAGGTTCTCCACAAAAGACTTGGGAGAAGCTACCTATATTCTTGGAATTCGGCTCTACCGGGATATAGCAAAGAGAATGATAGGTCTTTCCCATGCCCTCTATATAGATAAGATCTTAAAGCGATTTAAGATGGATGATTCTAAAAGAGGATTCCTACCCATGAGACATGGAATAAAACTCTCCTCGAAAATATGTCCTCAAAGTGAGGAACAAATAAAGGAAATGAGTAATATACCATATGCTTCGTCCGTGGGTAGCTTTATGTATGCAATGTTCTGTACGAGACCTGACATTGCGCATGCTGTGAGCATGATAAGTAGGTTTCAGGCAAACCCAGGTAGGGAACATTGGAATGCCGTAAAGAATGTTCTCAAGTACTTAAGAAGGACTAGAGATCTGGTTCTCATGTATGGCGGTGGAGAACTGAGTGTGATGGGCTTCACTGATTCAGACTTCCAAGGATAGAAGGACGATTCGATGTCTACTTTTGGCTACATATTTACTCTTAATGTAGGAGTAGTATCTTGGCACAGCAGCAAGCAAAGCGTGACTGCTGATTCCACCAGTCAAGCTGAGTATCAAGCAGCCTGGGAGGCTTCTAAGGAAGGGTTTTGGATTAAGAAGTTTCTGGGAGAACTTCAAGTGATACCATGTGCTAAGCTGCCAGTTCCGCTTTTCTGCGACAACAACGGAGCTATAGCGCAGGCTAAGGAGCGAAGGTTTCACAACAGTACCAACACATTGAGAGGAAGTATCATCTCGTGAGAGAATTTGTTCGCAAGGGATACATTGTGCTGCATAAAGTAGACTCAGCCGACAACGTCGTTGATCCACTGACCAAGCCACTTTCTCAGATTAGCTTGGAGCGTCATTAGGATAACATGGGTATTAGATACCATAATGTGTGGCATTGAGTGCAAGTGGGATATTGTTAGAAGTATGCCGTCGAATGCCACTCAGGGGATGTTAGAGTGAGGGCATTGTACTTGTTATTATGTACTATCATTATCAAAAGGCAATTGTATGTTTCTTTATTTACTGGCAGTCACTAGCATTCCTGACTCGTAAATATATATATAGAAACTAGTTCGTGTATTTAAGAGCGAAACATTCCACTCCTTATTAGATAAGGGGATCGGCACTGGAAAGGTTTATGGCTCAAATACTTAATCGTTCGCAAGTCGATGAAACTTCAATGGGCATTAAGTTTATGTGAAGACTTCTATGACATGTTCTTTGACTTGTAGAGTGCCTGTCGAATACTAATGGTTAGTGGGAGCACATGTTATAGGTATGCTAATGAGATTAGTATACTCGAACCGACTCACCCTCGATTCGTCACATGGATTTCACTCCAGGACAATCAATGACGAAATCGAAAGGTTGTGATAGGTATTCTTGAACCTTCAACTCGAGGATTTAGTAGGGATGTGCTTGTGACGTTAAGATTTTCATTAGAGTAGTTCAACCCTGAAAACCAAAAGGTGGGGGTCAACCCCGATGTGCGTCTTGACGGGCAAGTAACAGGTTCTAACAAATACTAAGATAGGATTCTTTCTCCTACTAGTGAACGGGTTATATGTCCTATGTGGTTATTGGCAAATGAGATCATAAGTCTTTGGCCAAAGCATTGGAGCTAGTTGTATTGGATACATGAGAGCTCGATGTTCTCGATTTGCATTAACTCATACATAGCGTCAAGTACAGATAGGGTTTAACTGACCGTGACCCTATAACTTGATCGGGACATAAGAAAGAAGGGTTTATACGTATACTGGTATTCACGACAGAAAGGTTTTTTTGGAATGATCCGCATCATTCGTTCTCAGTCAGGGTATAGTGTTGGCCGCCAGGCTGGCTAGGTGGTGCTACTACTCTTTGGTTCCTCCCAATGCTAACTGAGACGGACCTACCGAGTCGCGCAATAAGATTGACGACTGAATGAATCGAGCTTATTCTCTCTTTATAAATATTAGATATTCGATATATAAATTTATTGGGCATTGGATGTCTAATTAATTTTGCGACATTGGATATCTAAATTAAATTATTGGATAAACTAATTTACGGCCTAATGAATTAAATATAATATTGGGTGGTTAATTTAATTCATGAATATATTATTTCTTGGAGAAATTAATTATATTATTTTGTATTTGATATGATTAATTAATTGGATTAATTAATTGATATAAATACATCGGAACAGAATGGAGTTTTATCTGTTTGGACTCATAGGAGTCCGAAACGAACCAAACCCATCCGGTTATTCTAGATGCCCCACCCTCCAACTCACCTTCCTTGGTCTTTGTCTCCACCTTAATTGGTGGAAGACATAAGATATTTTGAGGACATATCTTATATTTTATTGAGGTAGGTAATCCTGGTCTTGAAAATGTATAATAATGATGTGAAGACTTATTTTTCCCTCACCCACACTTTGAACTCACGGTTCTTAGCAAGCAAGAAAGAGAGAATAATTTTCTTAGTCTTCATCTTTATTTTTCATTGTTCTTAATATTTTCGAGGAGAAAAATTGAGATAAGTTTAAGAGAGATACTTTGATAAATATACTTGGAGTGTATTCATCAAATCAAATAGCTTCATCATCCTGTTCTACCTGTAACCTTGGAGGTTAATTGGGTGGTTGTCATTCCGATCGTTTCTCTGGCGTGTGGCAAGTAGAGACGCGGTATTTTCGGCGTAGGATCAACCTAAAGCTTGTTGCGGATTGGATTCGCAACGGACATCATATTTTCACTATTTAATCAACGGACTACGAGGGTATGATTTCGAATCCTCATATTATTTTCATTTATTTAGTCGTATATACGTAGCTTGATCGATCCTCTTAAGGGATTTGGATCGAATTAGATTCGTTTATTGCTTCCGTTGTACCTTCGTTACAGGCACCGAATCCCAACATATTTCCCCCTTAATTAATGCACACCGCAAATGTAAGAAGGGTTCAAGCCTTCTTTGTCCTACCGTACTGTATGACCAGTTCTGAGTGTATAGTTAATTAGAGTGGATACTGTATTCTTAGGTCTTACAGCATTCCCCCTCAATTGATGAGTAAAAGCTTAAAAACTTACAAGGAGTCAGGCTGTAGCATTCCCAAGTCTTAATGAAGCATACAGAATCTGGTAGTGCGGAGAGGTTTTGTGAAGATGTCGGCCAACTGAATGTCTATATGAATCTTTTTTATTTGAAAATCCTTATTCTCAACATGACTCCTAATGAAGTGATGCTTCATATCAATATGCTTAGTTCGCGGGTGCAATATAGGATTGTGCATTATTGCAATTGTACTCGTGCTATCACACATGATTGGCGTCTCTCCGACACCGATTCCATAATCTGATAATTGTTGTTGCATCCAGAGAATCTGCATATAACTTCCAGCGGCATAGTATTCCGACTCAGCTGTAGAAAGCGAGTTGGGCAATTGCTTCTTATTGAACCATGACACAAGTCTAGCTCCAAGAGAAGGACAAGTACCGTTTGTACTCTTCCTATACAACTTACAGCCTCCGAGATCCGAGTACCTATAGCCAACCAAATTGAATCCCCCTTCCTTAGGATACCATAATCCTGCATCAACTTTCCTTTCACGTACTTAAGGATTCATTGGATATCGTGAAGTGTGACTCCTTAGGTGTTACATGACAATGAGCACACACTCAAACAGTAAATTGAGTATCGGGCCTGCTAGCCGTTAGGTATAGGAGTGAGCCAATAAGCGTCTTGTATAGTGATTGATCAACTGGCTTTCCAGCTTCATCAGCACTAATTTGCACGGAAGTGCTCATAGGGCTTGACAAGGATTTAGAGTTATTCATCCCAGACTTGTTGAGTAGCTCCTTGCTGTACTTCTACTGATTGATGAAGATTCCTGTAGGCAATTGCTTCACCTGCAATCCTAGGAAATAACTAAGTTTCTCCATCATACTCATTTCAAACAGACTTTGCATGAGATGAGAGAACCTTTGACATAAAGCAAGGTTAGTAGAACTAAATATAGTATCATCGACATATATTTATACCATTAATAGGTCATCACCTACCTGTATCTTAAACATAGCTTTGTCCACATCACCTTTCTCAAATCCATTATTGGTGAGGTATAGGGACAGGATTTCTTACCATGATCTAGGTGCTTGCTTAAGTCCATATAGAGCTTTCCGTAGTCTGTATACTAGGTCTCCGCCTTCAGTGTTGATTTACCCTGGTGGTTATTCAACATAGACTTCTTTAGCGAGGTCTCCATTCAGGAATGCACTTTTAACGTCCATTTGATATACTACAAAGCTTTTATGGGCTGAAAACACTAGGAATATCTTGATGGCTTCTAGTCTGGCCACAGGGGTAAAAGTCTCATCATAGTCTATGCCTTTTTCCTGTCTGTAGCCTTGTGCGACTAGACGGGATTTGTTCCTAATAACAGGTCCATTCTCATTTCTCTTGTTTCTAAATACTAATTTAGTTCCAATTGCAGCTTGATGTTCTAGCCTGGGTACTAGATACTGTGCATTGTTTCTTTCGAAACCATTTATTTCTTCTTCCATAGAAGTGATCCTGTGAGAATTATTCAAAGCTTCATTGTAGAAACATGTTCGGATTAAGCTAAGAATACAGCTAGGTTGCACAAATCTAGCCTCCTAAGTTCAGCTTGAGATTTACATACAGGAAAAGGCGATTTCTCAGAATCATTCTCTTCTTGCACACACAGTTATATACTCTGTATTCTTCTTCGGGTAGATACATCCGCATCAATATCTCCTATGATTAACTCCTGTGGGTGATCTCTCAACCATCTCCTGTCAGGTTCTAGTTCGGCATCCCTTACTGTATCTTGTGGTGCTGTAGTTTCAGCTTCAGCTTGTACAGCATCGGCTTCGACTACTTCTGATCTTACAGCTGTGGAATTAATCTCTAAGTCTACGACAGGCTCTATTGGAGTTAAGGGTCATCAATGGAGAGTTTTCAGATATTCCGGGTTAAGTCTTCTACTCCTGTAGGATCAAAGTGAGGTTCATCGAACACTACATGTACAGATTCCTCTATTGTGAGCTTCCTTTTGTTAAAGATTCTGAATGGTTTACTGACAGAGGAGTATCTTACAAATATCACTTGATCTGACTTTTCGTCAAAAGTCTTGAGTTGATCTTTCCCATTATTCATAACATAACACCGGCATCCAAAGATGTGCAAGTACGCAACTAATGGAGTTTTATTATTCCATACCTCATAGGCTGTTTTGTTGTGATGCTTGTTGATGATACAGTGGTTTTGTGTATAACACGTTATATTTGTTGCTTCGCCCCAGAACCGCTGTAGCAACTTGCTTGTGGCAATCATGGTTGTAGTAGCTTTCCTAACCGGCCTGTTCTTTCACTCGGCAACACCATTTTGTTGAGGATTCTGGGCTGCTGAGTATTCGTGTTCTATTCCATTGTCCGAACAGTATTGCTCTATAAAGCGATTTGTGTATTCAGTACCTCTGTCAGAATGAATGGACACGATACTCAACCATTTTTCATTCTGAAGCTTTCTCAGGTGCTCTGGAAACTTCGTTGTTGTTTCTTTCTTCTTGCTTAGAAAGATTGTCCAAGCATACCTGGAATAATCATCAACAATAATGAGACAATATTTCTTACCTCCCAAAATTACAGGGTCTACAGGGCCGTAGAGGTTCATATGTAGCATATCCAGAACCCTATATGTGGACAAGTATGATTTGCTTTTCATGGTGGTTTTAACTTATTTGCCTTTCTGACATGGTCTGCAGACGCTGTCTTTATGGAATGACATGTCGCGAAGCCTCTAGCCATTCCCTATCTGGCGAGTTTGTTCATCATCTTGAATTTCATATTAGACATCCTCTGTTGGCCACTAAGTATACAAAATACAGCTTGGAACGGTGTTAGTACAACAAGCTGCACATTTTTCAAATAAGAGTGCGTAGCGGAAGTCTGTTAAAGTAAGTTGCTGTAAATACAACAACTAGGCTTGTCTCCTGTTGGCTTGGTGCATACAGCGTTTTTAGAGTATACTTAAACAAATCACAGTTTATGAAAACAATAAATGCAGAAAGTAAATAATACGATATTTAAAGTGGTTCGAGGTAAACCCCTCTACGTCCACTGATCCTCCACACAGCAGTAAAGATGTTTATTATAAACACTACGTACACAACTACATGTCTATAATCAAAACTACATGTCTACACGGGTTTGAACAACAACTTGACTTCTTGATCTTGAGCTGATGATGTGTTGTTCAAGGTTGAGCACTTGTATATTTCTTCTCTCAAAAATGGCAGTATGCTCGAAGAAATATGTTTGCTCTTGATATACTGTTCTTGTGAAGATCTCGTGTGAATCTCTGTATATCTAGTTTGATCAGTTTTCAGTTGATATATTGTTCGTCTGTATATATGTGTCTGATCTTCAAACTTCGGGGTATATATAGCCTTTAGAATAGATCTATTGGGAATAGATCCGTTGAGCAAAGAGTCCGTTCCAATGTGTTGTTTGACTTGCAAAATACAAGATCCGGATTTTGCTCCTTGTCTGAAGATCTTTGTCGGCTGGTATTTAAATACTTTATCCAGTTAGTATTTAAATATTTCTTTTCAAACATTGGGTTGACTTTAGCGTATAAAGTAGATTCCGTTCCAACAGTCTTCAGTCCTGTTGGATAAGTGTTGAAGATCCTTACACTTTTCAGCTTGTTTGTTGTATCCAACATGTTGCATTTATGATGCTGTAGCTATAGGTTCCAATGCTGTAGGCTATCTCTTAGTGCTGCTGTATGGAAGGTGCTGTATGAATGTTTTCCGGATAGCTTCCATACTTGGTGACATCGATTGATGAGCTTCTTGCTGTATAATGGCACTTTATCCTTTTGGTGTATGTTGAGGCAACGTGAGATACAGGATACGTTGTCCAGCAGTATGATCATCTTCGGGACAGCTACTTGTTATATATGTTTGGCTTTTGACTATTTGATGTATGTTGGCATTTATCAAAACAAGGTACATGATTGTTTATCCCAACAATTTCCTCCTTTTTGATAATGCCAAAACCTCTTGATGATGCCAAAACCTTGATGCCAAAAACCTCTTAAGAATCTTTGATTAGAGAGGCTTTCTTCTTGGTCTTCTGTCGATTCTTTTGGTCTTCAGCAATTTAGAAAAATATGAACTGCTCGCATGCAAGTTCCAAAATGATAGCATCTAACAGGGAAGTGTATTACAACTTAAACTATTGATTGGCGCGCACAATCTTACAGTGTAGTCTAGTGTTAAATACAGCTTAACCTATGAACTGTTCGTAGACAAGTTCTTACATCTTTTATCTTTAACAAGTTTTTACTTGTTTGTTTGCAGCAAATAAAATTAATTTCGTAATCACGCAGTAACACGGTAGTAGATTACAAGTTGTAATCTTTCAAGACAAAATAGATTTTATTGATATTGGGCAGAGATTACAATGAAAGCAGAAATAAAGATACAGAATTTTATGCTGCTGAAATTATTGCTAAAAAGAATCCTCCATGCTAGCTCCTGTAGTGATCATATCTCCAAGGCCTCTTGTCAGGATCATTTTCAGTTCCTTTCCACCAGTGCTCTAATGAATCCTTGCCTCGATCTAGATAGATCGCTCTTCCTTCAGCTGATTGGTCGAAGGCAAGGATCCAGTCATCCAGATGAGTGATCCAATCTCCTTTTCGATGCCTTGATTTCATTGAAATTTGCAATGTGAGCTTTCCTTTTTCAAGCATCTTAGCAAATTCCTCCGCAGCCTCCGCCAATGTCCGGCATTTATTGAATATGGCGGAATCCCTGATGAGCTTGAAAAAGTACCTCATCAGTTCATTCTTCCTCTATTGCTTCACTTCATCAGTTGTAGGCTGATGGTTGGTGGGCAGACGAATTTTCGATGGCTTTTGTACATTATTTTTCCATGGAAAGTTGGGGTCGTGGAACTCTGGGCGAGAACCAGATACCCTGTAACTTTGTGCAGGTGCGGCCAGTCGGCTGATTGCAGCACTGATGATGTCTTCAAGTACAGCATCAAATTCTCCCTCTCTTTCTATCCTCCATTGCCTAGCAGCTTCCCTGGACTCTTCCCCCTTTTTGGCCTCATCAAGATAAGAGACCTTCTCATCAAGGCATTCCAGGATTTTCATCGCATTGTCCTATTTGGTCTCCATGCTTGATAATTTATTCATCAGGGAACTGAGCATCACAGACATGTCATTGATCTTGCGGTCATGTCCTGTGAGTTTGGAACCAGTATCCTGAAGGGCGGCGACAGTCCTAGCTTCGTATATTCTGAGCTTTCCTTGCTCCTCTTTGAGAATCTCTTCCTGGCGTTTCTGAAGTTGGGCAAGAGCTTGCTTTAATTCACTTGGCAAAATGACAAAAGCATCTTCAATCTTCGTGATTTATCTCTTCACACCGGTCATCTCATCGATGCAAGTAGCATGCAGCCAATCGAGCTGTTTGCCGATGTTGTACAGGGCATCTACAACATCCTGTAGAAACACTGTTTGCGCCCGATTGCATGCAGTTGCTCAAGTTTGGCTTCAGTTCTGGGAGAGTTGGGGCTCGCTAGATTGTCTTCAGCTCCGTTTAGCTATCGCAGAGCCACATTGGTGCGCGGCTGGTGTGGTCTATCCTCAGGTAGAAAACCGTCATCAGATTCCACTATTGGAGATCTAGAGGCATCAGTTGTGGGCACGACTGAGGGTTGGTCAGCCTGTTCGGACTTGGCAACAGGGGGAATAATTCCTCCTGTTCTGGATGGGCTTCTGTAGACAAAGGTACAGGAGGAACTGAATCCTCCTGCTGTCTCTCAGCATCCGCCTGCTCCGGAAGAGGGACTGATTCCTCGTGCGGGATGGCGCGGGCTTGATCTTCTTGTTGTGCGGCAAGAGGCTCGATTTCCTGTGGAGAAATTGTCGGGGCTTTATCGATAGGAGGAACTGATTCCTACGTGTCTTGGGCAGTTTCTTGCTATCTGGGAGGGGACTGTTGTTGGCTCGAGGTCCCTTATCCCTGTTGTTGTTGCATCCTTGAGAACTCCTGTTCTCTAGTTTCCTCACGGCTCATTCTCAGATCGGCTTGAAGCGTCGTCGTCATCCGAGTCGTGGTCCGTTTTGGGACTGACAGGAACAGTGTCTTCGGATATAGATTTCCCTTTCAATCGAGCGTCATCTTTCTCCATAAAATAGCTCGATATCAGCTCCTTGCAAGATAGATTGTCCCATTGAATTAGGACTTCGATGTTCTGGGAATCTGTTACCTCCAGAACAAATAATTCTTCCTCTCTCCACTCGCTCCAGTTGTACAGAGTTTCGTACGGAGCGACCCTGTAGGATTTCCACTGAACAAAGTGTTCATTAGCCTATTCAATTTGAACTGATAGCAAAGTGTGTTTGATTATAGTGTCGGGGGAGGGGTTGCGTACAGTATGTGGGTCTACTGTAGGCATGGGTTCTTATACAGGTGTGGGAGCCTATTTCGGAGAGGAATCCCGTAGAAGGGTTGGTACCCTGATAGGAGATGTATCCATTACGGGTGTGGTTCCCATGCAGGAGATGCAGCTTTTGGCTCCGAAGGGGCAGCCGACTCGCCAGAGCCTTTCAACTTGGCAAGTAATTGATCATCCGTCATAGCCGCCAAAGGCTTGGGATCGGAAACATGTGCAGCAATTACCTCTTCCACATGGGTTGCGCCCTGGGGGTTTGATACAGTGGGTTGCGCCGATGAAGGTGCATCCACAGAGATCGCTGTAATCTCTGTAGCCTTAGCTTTGGAAAGCTTCTTTAGCTTCATTTTCGGCTTCTCAACAGCAAGGGTAGTTTTGCTGTGAGATCTTTTCCTCTTCCTGGATGTCTCCTTGCTTCCGAACTTCAAAGTGGTGTCCCTGAGATCATCAGAAAGGGGCAGATTCCGGACATAGGGTCTCGACCCAATGAGTCCGTCTTTATTGAATAAGGAGGGTTGCCTCCTCCAATGTATTTGCGCTGGCGAATCTTCTTGGCTTCTTTTGATTGCGGCATACTGCATTTGGTCAAGATATTGTTGAGAATGACCAAAAGACTTCTTCTGGGTAGCAGTGCCTTTTCCTGCAGCCTCTTTAGGACAATTTGACACTAATTGACCTTTTCTCCAGACATGATGGCGACCATCATTCTGAATTGAAGGTTGGTGCACATTTCAAATGCGATAGTCCTTTTTTCAACAATACGGCAACAAAAATCATGTAAGTATACGAAGGGTAAACAAAAACTCTTCTTGTGGAAGGATACATGAACGTTCATGTTCGATGCAGCTCCAGTAAATAGTCCCCAATATGCGGTGAGGATCTCTTGGGACCCAAAAGTCTCAAGCTCCTCCATAGTCAGGCCATCAGAAGGCAGCCTGTACAGATTCTGCAATAAATCCTGGTCAATTCGGATCTCAACTCCGCGGACGGTGTCATTAATGTTGGAAACGTTTCCTCCTTTTTCCAGAGAGAAGAAAGGAACAGAGGCATTGAGATAGAATTCCTCGACCATTTGCTCATCATATATCTCAGCAGTATGGCTACCAAGGCGATAGAGGCCTTGTTGACGTATGCTAGAAACAATAATCTCCATGGAATCAACGTCCTCGTTTTCAGTACGAACACGCTCTACCCTAACAGATCTGGCGAAGATTCGCCCGTCGATGATGGTGGTGCTTTTCTTAAGAGATGGAGACGATGTCTGAGAAGATGCCATAGTGATTTCTGAAGAGAAAGTGAGTGAAATGCAAAAAAAATGCAGTAAAATGCAGTAAACATTATAGGTTGCTTGCTCAGAGAACTCATTTAATTTTGCAGAAAGCGTAAAGAGTTGAAGAGAGCAATTAATAGTCCTTTTATAGTGGGTGTGGAAGATTAGGGTTTTCAGACAGTGAACGGTCAGATTTAAGGGATGGGAACCGTCTTTTTAAATGAACGAACAGGATGAATCAAGCGTAATCTTATCCATCCGATTTTTAAATGATAATCGGTCCTACATATGACATATCGACTTCCCTTATTGCCCGAAATGGTAGTTTGAATTTATTAATTAATTGAAAAATCATGGCATTTGAGATAAAATAGTCCAGATGTCATGTAAAGCATTACATGCAAAGATGTTTGATTTTAAAACAAGGCACGTGGACTAAAAATGATTTTAGAATGAATAAAACATTAAAATAATATTAATACACTATTAATTGATGTCCTATAATATGTACTGTATCCGCAAAAATACAGTGTTCTCCCTTAAAAGGTACATACGGGATTCAATTCTTACAGCAAAATTTGGATTAATACTGTATTCGTGGGTCATACTGTATTCCCCCTTAATTAATGCACACGTCATCTGTAGAAAGATGTCATCTTCTTAGTCCTACAGTGCTGTCGGATTATCTGAGTGTACAGTTAATTAACGATGGATACTGTATTCTTGGGTCTTACAGCATTCCCCCTCAGTTGTTGAGTAAAAGCATTAAAACTTACAGGGAGTCGGTGTTGGGATTCGGTGCCTAAAACGAAGGCCCAGCGGAAGTGGTAAAACGAAAATTAATTTGATCCGAATCTCAATGATGATCAATCGAGCTACGTATATACGAATATACAAACGAAAACACAAGAGATATATAAACTCACCCTCGTAGTCCGTTGATTAAATGGATTACTTCTCTAGAGCTATTCCCCAAGCTTTAGATGTATATCCCTACGAACAAAGCACTCCAAGCACTTGAAAGATCCAACGTCGAAATACAACGCCTTTACTTGCCACGCGCTGGAGAAACGAACGGGATGACAATCACCTTGCTATCCTCCAAGGATACGGCTAGAGCTAAGTGACGAAGCTATTGAATTTGATGAATATACTCCAAGTATGTTTATCAAAATTTCTCTCAATATTTCTTGATGTTCCAAGAACAACCATGAACCAAAAATGAAGAAAAGGAAGAGGAAGACTTAGAGAAAACTATTTTCTCTCTCTTGAAACCTCTAAACTCTCGCGTATGGAATCTCTCCAAGGAGCAAAAGGTGAGTTGTAATGAGAAGTCTTCCATCCTTTATTCAACTCCCACCCACATGATACAAATCATGCCACATGATGTCTAACCCCATAATGATCATGCATTAATAAATGGAAGAAAAGACAATGGGAAGGTGGGTGGAAGCAAAGGGGGTGGCTATCATGAAAAACGGACGAGTTCAGTTCGTTTCGGACTTCCGTGAGTCCAAACAGATAAACTCCGATTCCGTTCCGATGTATTTGTGTCAATTAATTAATCCAATAAATTAATCACATTAAATACATAATAACATAATTAATTTCTCCAAGAAATAATTATATTTATGAATTAAATAAATCACCCAGTAATTTATTTAATTCATTAGGCCGTAAATCAATTTATCCAATAAATCGATTTAGACATCTAATATCCCAAATTAGATATGCAATATCTAATATTCATAAAGAGAGAACAAGCTTGATTCATTCCGTCATCAATCCTATTGTGCGACTTGGTAGGTCCATCTCAGTCAGCAATGGGAGGAACCAAAGAGTAGTAGCACCACCTAGCCAGCCTGGCGGCCTACACTATATCCCAACTGAGAACGAATGATTGGGATCATTCAAGAACCATTCTATCGTGAATACCAGTATACGTATAAACCCTTCTTTCAAATGTCCCGATCAAGTTATAGGGTCACGGTCAGTCAAACCCTATCTGTACTTGACGCTATGCATGCGTTAATGTAAATCGAGATCATTGAGCTCTCGCCTATCTAATACAACTAGATCCAATGCTTTGGCCAACGACTTATGATCTCATCTGCCAATAACCGCATAGGACATATAACCCGCTCACTAACAGGAGAAAGAATTCTATCTTGGTATTTAGTAGGACCTGCTGCTTGCCCATCAAGATGCACATCGAGGTTGACCCCCACCTCCCAGTTTATAGGTTCGAACTACTCTAATGAAAATCTTAACGTCACAAGCACATCCCTACTAAATCCTCAAGTCGAAGGTTCACGAATACCTATCACAACCTTTCGATTCCATCATTGACTGTCCCGTAGTGAAATCCGTGTGACGAATCGAGGGTGAGTCTATTCGAGTATACTAATCCAATTTGCATACCTATAACGTGTGCTCCCACTAACCATTAGTGTTCGACAGGCACTCTCCATGTCAAAGAACATGTCATACAAGTCTTCACATAAACTTAATGCCCAGTCAAGTTTCATTGACTTGCGAACGATTAAGTATTTCAGCTATAAACCTTTCCAGTGCCGACCCCCTTATCCAATAAGGAGTGGATCGTTTTGCTCTCAAATACACGGACTAGTTTCTATATGTATATTTACGAGTTAGGAATCTCAGTAACTACCAGTAAATAAAGAAACCCTCTATTGCCTTATATTAATGATTTACATAATTACAAGTACAATGCCCTCACTCAACATCTTCTGAGTGGCATTCGAGGGCATACTCCTAACAATCTCCCACTTGCACTCAATGCCACACACTATGGTATCTAATACCCATGTTCTCCAGATGACGCTCCAAGCTAGTCTGAGAAAGTGGCTTGGTCAGTGGATCAGCGACGTTGTCGTCCGAGTCTACTCTGTGCAGCACAATGTATCCCTTGCGAACAAATTCTCTTACGAGATGATACTTTCTCTCAATATGTTTGGTGCTGTTGTGAAACCTCGGCTCCTTGGCACCGCACTCTGACTCTGTCGTTGTCGCATGATGCTGAACAGCACTCAAAGACATGGTATCACTTGAAGTTCTCCCAGAAACTTCTTAATCCGGAACCGTTCCTTGGAAGCCTCCGAGGCTGCTTGATACTCTGCCTCACGTGTGGAATCAGCAGTCGCGCTTTGTTTGGCACTACGCAAAGATACTGCTCCTCCATTAAGAGTAAATATGTATCCAGAAGTAGACATCGAGTCGTCCTTCTGTCCCTGGAAGTCCGAATCAGTGAATCCCACCACATCCAATTCTCCACCGCCATACATAAGAACCATGTCTCTAGTCCTTCTTAAGTACTTGAGAACGTTCTTTACGTCTATCCAATATTCCTTACCTGGGTTTGCCTGAAACCTACTCACCACGCTTACGGCATGCGCAATGTCAGGTCTCGTACACAATATAGCATACATAAGGCTACCCACGGCCGAGGCATATGGTATATTACTCATTTCCCTTCGTTGTTCCTCACTTTGAGGACACATCTTCGAGGAGACTTTTATTCCATGTTGCATCGGAAGGAACCCTCTTTTAGAATCATCCATCTTAAATCGCTTTAAGATTTTATCTATGTAGGGGCTTGGGAAAGACCTATTGTTCTCTTCGCTCTATCCCGGTAGAGCCAAATACCAAGAATAGAGGTTGCTTCTCCCAAGTCTTTCATGGAGAAATTACTCGAAAGCCAAGCTTTCACAGAACTGAGCATTCCCACATCATTTCCTATTAGTAGAATGTCATCCACATATAGTAATAAGAATGCGATCTCGCTCCCACTAACCCTTTTGTATACACAAGGTTCAACTTCATTTTGCATGAAGTTAAACTCTTTGACCGCCTCGTCAAAATGAAGGTTCCAACTATGCGATGCTTGCTTCAGTCCATAAATGAAATGCTGAAGCTTGCACACTTTCTGAATATCGACTTCGGACACAAAGCCTTTAGGCTACTCCATATAGATTTCCACCTCGAGGAATACATTAAGGAATGCCGTCTTTACGTCCATTTGCCATATCTCATAATCGTGGTAGGCAACTATGGCAAGCATCATGCGAATAGAGTTGATCATAGTTATGGGTGAGAAGGTATTGTGGTAGTCGATCCCTTCTTTCTGGGTATAACCCTTTGCCACAAGCCTGGCCTTATAGGCGTCAACCTTGCCATATCCATCAGTCTTTCTCTTGTATGAGCTTCACGCCATTTCGCGGAGTCTACATCCACCATCGCTTGGTCATAGGTCGTTGGGTCGGTCTCTTGGATATCACTTGGAATCTCATGGAGACCCAGCTCCTCCAAGTGGACAAGCCCATACCTCTCAGGTAAATGATATACCCTACTAGACCTACAAGGTGGTTGTACTTGTGTTTCAGAAGGTTCGGTTCCAGTTTCTTGCACAGGTGTCTCCCGAGGAGTTTCATTGTATTCTTCTAAAGATATACTTCTACCTGCTCCGCCTTCCTGAATGAACTCATCTTCCAGGAAGTGTGCTTGTAAAGCAACAATGATCTTTCGATCTTCGGGCATGTAGAATAGATACCCCATCATCCTAGACGGGAATCCAATGAAACGTCCCTTCATGGACCTATAGTCTTCTTGACATAGGCGGGACATCCCCAAATCCTGATATGATTAAAACTTGGTTTCCTGCCCTCCCACATCTCATGTGGAGTTTTAGGAACGGATTTGGAAGGACATCTATTCAAGATGTAAGTGGCAGTCAGGAGTGCATACCCCCACAGGTAGATCGTTAAGTCAGTATAGCCTAGCATGGAACGGACCTTGGTCCGGTTCCTTCTTTCTGACACACCATTTAACTGAGGAGTACTTGGAGGTGTTAGTTGTGAAACTATTCTATGTTCCTTCAGGAACTCATCAAACTCCGTACTCATATACTCGCCACCTCGGTCCGACCGAAGTGCTTTGATATGATTACCAGTTTGTTTTTCGACTAGGGCCTTGAATTCCTGAAATTTTTCAAAGGCCTCGGATTTATGTTTCATTAAGTGTACATAACCATACCTAGTATGATCGTCTGTAAACGTAATGAAATATTGATATCTGTCACGTGCTACTTCCAAAGCACCACATACGTCGGTATGGATTAATCCCAATTTATCAGTGGCTCTTTCAAAAGTCCCTGTGAAGGGGGACTTAGTCATTTTGCCTTTAAGGCAAGATTCACAAGTAGAAAAGGGATCCGATCCCAATGGACCCATAAGTCCATCTTTTTCCATCTTTTAAACCTTGGTCTGACCAACTTCACCAAGTCTAAGATGCCATTTCAAAACTTGATTGGTTTCATCCCTACCACCTTTTCTAGTCATAGTATTCACAACTACTTTGTTTCTGAATTTAGATGATACAATCCATTTAACAATGTAGCAGTACCCACTAGTTTATTTCTGAAATAAATTTTGCAGGAACCATCACCAATGAAAAATGAAAAGTCTTTTCAGTCCATGGTCAGAATGGATACAATGTTTTTGTACCCCTTGGGCAAAACAAGTACATCTTCTAAAGTCAAAACAAAGCCGGATTCTAAACCCAAAAGATGTGATCCTATGTCGGTCACCTCGACACTATGCCCGCTTCCGACTGTGATCATAACTTCTCCAGCTCAAAGCTTCCAACTTTGTTCTAGATCCTGATTCACGGTACAAATATGAGAACTAGCACCATAATCCAGTATCCAGGAAGTAGAAAATACAGTAGCAGAACAATTTGTTTCCAAAACTAAAAGTTCTATACCTGAAGTGCCATGAAGAATCCGACAGTCTCTAGCCCAGTGGCCCAATTCACCGCACCTGAGACAAGCATCCTTCTTATTCTTGTTCTTCGGAACCGTTGGGGCCTTGCCCTTGCCCTTGAAGTCCTTGACATGTGGTCCAGTCTACTTCTTGGTCTTTTTCTTTTTGTTCGTAGACCTCCATGGTCCAGAAGAAATCACAAGAGCAGACTCCTTCATCCGTGGAGTCTTCATCTGAGACTGAGCGGTCACAAGTTTGTTCATTAGCCCAGCTAAATTACATGCAATCTCATTGCAGTTGAAGTTCATAACAAACTATGAGAAGGAATCAGGGAGAGACTGTAGGATAAGGTCGGTTTGGAGAGAAGTATCCATTTTAAAATCAAGAGCCTCCAATCTCTCGATCATGGATATTATTTTGAGGACGTGTTCCCCAATCTTCTCACCTTCCTTCATCCTTGCACCGAACAGTTGCTTGGATATCTCATATCTAGCAGTTCTGCTGTGCTCACCATAAAGTTCAGTTAAGTGAGATAGAATCTGCCTAGCAAAAGTCATTTTCTCATGAGCTCTCTGAAGCACATTAGACATAGAAGCCATCATGTATGCATGGACTTTTATGTCATCCTTAACCCACTTTTCGTGGTTTTCAATCTCTTCCTGATTGGCTTTGGTTCGCACAGGAAGCGCCGGAATGTCCATCTCCAAGACGTATCCCAGTGCCTCTATACTGAGGACAATCATCAGATTGCGGAGCCATTCCACAAAGTTAGGTCCAATCAGGGTGTTCTTTTCGAGTAGAATTGTGAGTGGATTCATTGGTTCACCACAATATGAACAACCATTCACAACCTAGTTACTACCAACATGTGGTTCATGGACCGTTCCTAGAAAACAAAAACTCCGTAATCTAATTACAAATCTTCGTCTTGAATCTTCGTCTTCTCGAAACGGATCTTCCTCCGGTCTTCATCATTACATATAAATTTTACATTGAAAATTGCATCCTAGATACAAATATTTCTAGTAAAATAAATAGACTCAAAACGGCCTTTACAACCCAATCGAATAAAACGAACGATTCAAAACTAAGTCCACGAACCACATCCCCATTCAAAAGCATTCATCCAATAAATACTATATAAACGGAAAGCGTAGAGATACATTGATCCAATCAACAATACGAACCGATCCAATTGATTCACACAATCGGTAATATGAAAACGTTCAAAATAATTTGGTCGATCACAAGTATTCCAATAAATAAATTTTCCCTTATAAAATGAAATACCATAAATCATTTTAATCATATTAAATCCAATTTAAAATGTGGAAAATCATTTTTAGGAATACACGAAGAAAACAAACCCGAAACGGGTCCGAAAAGGGCTGGACCGCGCCCGAAACGTCACCAGGCAGCAGGTAGGGCTGCCCAACAGCCCTGGGCCGCGGCCCCCTGACCTCTGGGCCGCGGACCCTAGTCCATAACCCTTACCAGCGGGCTGCAACAGCCCTGGGCCACGGCCCCCGAGCCTTGGGCCGCGGCCCCATCCTTCCGGTCCACTCCCGAACCGTCCAACAGCAATTCGGGGCTAGTTTTTCAACCGGATATCCAATATCTATATTTTCCAACATTCATATCTTCAATATAAATCATATTTCCAACATTCATATCTCCAACATTCACCATCTAATCGACCATTCCAAATGCTAATATCGTATATACGATCGCAAGACCTACGCTCCGATACCACTGTTGGGATTCGGTGCCTAAAATGAAGGCCCAACGGAAGCGGTAAAATGAAAATTAATTCGATCTGAATCCCTACGAGGATCGATCGAGCTACATATATACGAATATACAAACGAAAATATAAGAGATATAGAAACTCACCCTTGTAGTCCGTTGATTAAATGGATTCCTTCTCTTGAGCTATTCCCCAAGCTTTCGATGTATATCCCTACGAACAAATCACTCCAAGCACTTGAAAGATCCAATGTCTAAATATAATGCCTCTACTTGCCACGTGCCGGAGAAATGAATGGGATGACAATCACCTTGCTATCCTCTAAGGATACGGCTAGAGCTAAGTGATGAAGTTATTGAATTTGATAAATATACTCCAAGTATGTTTATCAAAATTTCTCTCAATATTTCTTGATGTTCCAAGAACAACCAAGAACCAAAAATGAAGAAAAAGAAGAAGAAGACTTGAAAAAACTATTTTCTCTCTCTTGAAACCTCTAAACTCTGAAGTATGGAATCTCTCCAAGGATCAAAAGGTGAGTTGTAATGAGAAGTCTTCTATCCTTTATTCAACTCCCACCCACATGATATAAATCATGCCACATGATGTCTAACCCCACAAAGTCAAGATCATGCATTAATAAATGGAAGAAAAGACAATGGGAAGGTGGGTGGAAGCAAAGCGGGCGGCTATCATGAAAAACGGACGAGTTCGGTTCGTTTCAGACTCACGTGAGTCCAAACAGATAAACTCCAATTTCGTTCCGAAGTATTTGTGTCGATTAATTAATCCAATAAATTAATCACATTAAATACATAATAACATAATTAATTTCTCCAAGAAATAATTATATTTATGAATTAAATTAATCACCAAGTAATTTATTTAATTCATTAGGCCGTAAATCAATTTATCCAATAAACCGATTTAGACATCTAATGTCCCAAATTAGATATCCAATATCTAATATTCATAAAGAGAGAACAAGCTTGATTCATTCCATCGTCAATCTTATTGCGCGACTCGGTAGGTCCGTCTCAGTCAGCAATGGGAGGAACCAAAAAGTAGTAGCACCACCTAGCCAGTCTGGCGGCCTACATTGTACCCCAACTGAGAATGAATGATTGGGGATCATTCAAGAACCATTCTGTCATGAATACCAGTATACGTATAAACCCTTCTTTCAAATGTCCCGATCAAGTTATAGGGTCACGGTCAGTCAAACCCTATCTGTACTTGACGCTATGCATGCGTTAATGCAAATCTAGATCATTGAGCTCTCGCGTATCCAATACAACTAGCTCCAATGCTTTAGCCAAAGACTTATGATCTCATCTGCCAATAACTGCATAGGACATATAACCCACTCACTAACGGGAGAAAGAATTCTATCTTGGTATTCAGTAGGACTTGCTACTTGCCCGTGAAGATGCACGTCGAGGTTAACCCCCACCTCTCGGTTTATAGGGTCGAACTACTCTAATGAAAATATTGACGTCACAAGCAAATCCCTACTAAATCCTCAAGTCGGAGGTTCACGAATACCTATCACAACCTTTCAATTCCGTCATTGACTGTCCCGGAGTGAAATCCGTGTGACGAATCGAGGGTGAGTCTGTTCGAGTATACTAATCCAATTAGCATACCTATAATGTGTGCTCGCACTAACCATTAGTGTTCGACAGGCACTCTCCATGTCAAAGAACACGTCATACAAGTCTTCACATAAACTTAACGCCCAGTCAAGTTTCATCGACTTGCGAACGATTAAGTATTTGAGCTATAAACCTTTCTAGTGCCAACTCCCTTATCCAATAAGGAGTGGAATGTTTTGCTCTCAAATACACGGACTAGTTTCTATATGTATATTTACGAGTTATGAATGTCAGTAACTAACAGTAAATAAAGAAACATACATTACCTTATATTAATGATTTACATAATTACAAGTACAATGCCCTCACTCAACATCCTCTGAGTGGCATTCGAGGGCATACTCCTAACAGTCGGGCTGTAGCATTCCCAATTCTTGTCGAAGCATACAGAATCTGGCTGTGCTGAGAGGTTCGGTAAAGATATCGGCTAACTGAATATCTGTATGAACTTTCTCGAGCTGAACATCCTTGTACTCAACATGATTCCGAATGAAGTGATGCTTAATATGAATATGCTTAGTATGCGAGTGCAATACAGGATTATGCGTTATTGCAATTGCACTCGTGCTATCGCACATAATTGGTGTTTCCTTGGCAATGATTCCATAGTCTGATAATTATTGTTCCATCCACAGGATCTGCATACAGCAACTACAGGCAGCATAGTATTCTGATTTATCTGTGTAAAGCGAGTTTGCTAATTGCTTCTTACTGAACCAAGATACAATTCAAGGTCCAAGAAAGTGATAAGTAGCACTTGTACTCTTCCTATCTAGCTTACAACCTCCGAGATCCGAGTCACTTTAGCCAACCAAATCGAATCCGCCTTCGTTAGGATACCATAGTCCTACATCGACTATTCATTTGACGTACTTCACGATTCGTTTGGCTGTTTAGAAGTTTGATTCTTTAGGTGCTACTTGATACCGAGCACACACTCCTACAGCAAACTGGATATCGGGCCTGCTAGTTGTTAGGTACAGGAGTGAGCCTATTAGCTTCTTATAGAGTGATTGATCAACCGGCTTTCCATCTTCATCAGCCCTAATTTGCACAGAAGTGCTCATGAGGGTTGATGATGATTTGGAATTATTCATTCCAAACTTGTTGAGAAGCTCCTTGTTGTACTTTTCCTAGTTGATGAAGATTCCTGTAGGCAACTGCTTTACCTGCAATCCTAGGAAATAACTAAGTTCTCCCATCATACTCATTTCAAATTTACTTTGCATGAGATGAGAGAACCTGACACAAAGCAAGGTTAGTTGAACCAAATATAATATCATCTACGTATATTTGAACCATCAGGAGGTCATCACCTTCCTGTATCTTAAATAAGGTCTTGTCCACAGCATCTTTCTCGAATTCATTATTGGTAAGGTACCGGGACAAAGTCTCATACCACACTATGGGTGCTTGCTTAAGTCCATACAGTGCTTTCCGTAGCCTGTATACAAGGTCTACGCCTTCTGTGTTGACAAACCCTGGTGGTTGTTCAACATAGACTTTTTCGGCGAGGTCTCCATTCAGGAATGCGCTCTTAACGTCCATTTGATATACAATAAAGCTCTTATGGTCGACAAAGGCAAAAAATATCCTAATGGCTTCTAGTCTGGCGACAGGGGCAAATATTTCATCGTAGTCTATGCCTTCTTCCTGTCTGTAGCCTTGTGCGACTAGACGGGATTTGTTTCTGATAACAAGTCCGTTCTCATCCTTCTTGTTTCTAAATACCCATTTAGTTCCAATTACGGCTTGATGCTTAGGTCTGGGTACTAGATACCATACATTGCTTCTTTTGAAACCATTAAGCTCTTCTTCTATAGATGTAATCCAGTGAAAATTGTCTAGAGCTTCTTTGGTAGAAACAGGTCCGGATTGAGCTAAGAATATAGCGATAGTGCATATGTTAAGTCTTCTAAGTTCAGCTTGAGACTTCCATACAGGAAATGGAGATTGCTCAGATTCGGGTTTTTCTTGCGCACACAGTACATTTCCTTGTGTACTCTGTATTCTCCTACGGGTAGATACACCAGCATCAATGTTTCATATAATCAACTCATGTGGGTGATCTCTCAACCATCATCTTTCGGGTTCTAGTTCGGCATCCCGTACTGTATCTTGAGTTGTTGTAGTTTTAGCTTCAGCTTTTACAGCATCAGCTTCATCTACTTCTATTCTTACAGCTGCGGGGTTAATTTCTAAGTCAACGACAGGCTCTATAGTAGTTGGAGGGTTATTAATGGAGAGTTATTGGATATTTTGAGTAAAATCATCTACTCATGTAGGATCATGGTGAGGTTCGTCGAACACTGCATGTACTTATTCCTCAAATGTCAGCTTCCGTTTATTAAATATCCTAAAAGCTTTGCTGACAGAGGAATACAAATATCCCTTCATCTGACTTCTCATCTAAGGTTCTAAGTTGATCTTTCCCATTTTTCAAAACATAACACCTGCAACCAATTATGTGAAAATATGAAATTAATGGAGTTCTGTTGTTCCATACCTCGTATGCTATTTTGTTGTGATGTTTGTTGATGATACAGTGGTTTTGTGTATAGCATGCTGTATTGGTGGCTTCACCCCAGAAACGCTGTGGCAACTTGCTTGCGGCAATCATGGTCCTTGTTTCTTCTTTGAGCGTCCTGTTCTTTCGCTCGGCAACACCGTTTTGTTGAGGTGTTCGGGCATCTGAGTATTCTTGTTGTATCCCATTTTCCGAACAGTATTGCTCTATAAAGCGGTTAGTAAATTCAGTACCTCTGTTGGAATGAATGGACACGATACTCAACCCTTTCTCATTTTGAAGCTTTCTCAGGTGCTAGGGGAGCTTTGATGTTGGATTCCCAAAGCTGTTGTTGATACTATGTGGCGACCTGCTTTCGCAATGGATAATGAGGCTCTTGTATCCATTGTCTAGGCGCGCTGTACTATTGAAAGTACTGCTGTGTGGGCATTTGATATTTGGGTATAGCCTTCTTTCTGAACGGCTGTTGGTTACGCCTTACAGGTCTGGATGGCTGAGGATTCTGCTGTCTGTGATATGACTGTGGTGGCGGAATGGCAGCCTTTGCTGTTCGCGGTGCAAAAGATAACTTGACAGGACTTGGGGTCTCCTCAGGTACAGGAATGGGTTCCATACCACTGACGAACACGGTACTAGTTTTCCCTTTATTGGAGTATGAGTTGTATCCTAAGCCACTTTTATTATGAGCATGTTGCCCGATGCTTAGATTTCTTCCATCCTTTTAGATGATTTCTCGAAAGATTTCAAGATGGTCTCAAGTTCCCCTTCTCGTTTTTCGAGAGTTTTTAATTTGGCTTCGAGTAGAACGAAATCATTTGTCTTCCTTTCACTATGAGACTTAGCCTCATTTAATTCGTGAGCAAGTTGATAATTGCTCTCCATGAGTTTTTAAACTGTGATCTTGCTGTTTTCGTAATCGATAGACATATTTTCGTAATTATTTCTCAGCAAGTCATTTTCATCTTTCAGCTCTAAGTTAGAAATTTCGAGCTGTATGTTTTCTCGTTTTAATGTCTTATGGGCCTTTTTTTAATTCATTCATCATATTTTCGAAAGTATGAGATGCATTAATGGGAATATTGGATGTTTAGCTTACCTCATCATCGCTATCTTCATCATCATCAATATCTTTAGCCATAAATCACATGTATGCTTTATCTTGGAGTTCATCATCAGACGAGTCACTGTCAGTAACCGTCTGAAGATATTCCTCGGTCTTGGTTTGAGCGGACGAGGCTTCTGATTCGCCGATCAGGGCCTTGAGCTTGTTCTTCCAAGCACGCCTTCTTTCGTCCTTTTCTTGTTGCTCGGCTTCCAACAACTTTTGGACTTTGGGATGCGGATATTTATTCGCATAATGTCCCGATTTCCTGCAATTATAACGTAAGTTAGAATCACCAGATGGGGAAGATTCTGAATTTACCTTGTTAAAAGGCTTGGGCCTGTATGCAGTCTTTCCAGTCTGTTTGATGAATTTCTTGAATTTGTGCATGAGCGGGCCATTTCATCTTGTGACAGATATCACTGTCACTGTCAGCATTCTTGTAGGCAGATTTTGATGTGCTTGTTACATGTATTTTTGTGCGCTTAATTATCATTATTTTATCTCCATTTTGTGTTTAAATCAGCATAAATGAGCTTTTAATGCATTATGTTTATGTGTTTTGAAGGAAATTAGAGTCTGGGAGCTTAAACGAAGAAAAATGGGCCAAAACGACATTTTTTGGTCAAGGGCCGCGTCGCATCGAGCCATAGCCGCGGCACAGACACAGCTCCAAGCTAACCGGTACAAACTATACCGGGGGCCGCGACACGCTCATCCTAAGTCTCGGCCCGTAAGGAAAATGGCGCCCAAGCCTGGCAGCACAAGGGCAAGGGCCGCGAGACACTTAAGCCAGGCCGCGGCCCGCGACGCGGGTTCCTTGAATTCAGCCCGCGGTTTTGGCAGTTCTGAAGGCCGTATTCAACCTAATTCTCGGACGCGTTTTGGAGGCAGAAGGAAGGTTATAAAAGAGCATTGAAGGTCAGAAAAATAATCATCGAAGAGAAGGAGAAAATACCTAGCAGCAGAAAGCAAGGCCAGAGAACGGAAGAAGCCAGTCTTCAATTGTGTTTGATTTTTCTTCCTTATGTTTAATTTGAATATTTGTATATTGTTTTCTAGCTTGTCAGGCTAGACCCCTTTTTCTAGGATTATGTGGAAACCGAGATTTTGACGGATTAACACTTGATTTTACATTATTTATATATTTCCCTTTTCTATTGAGTTTTCCCAGTTGTTCTTAATGCGTTCAATTATGTGGCCTATGATTGAATTGTTTTAATTACGCAACTCGAATCGGGAGAGGAGAGTTAGTAGGAAAAATTGGTGAGAACCGTTTGTTTTGTGGGATAGGAATATACTCACAAGAATTGCGTAGCTCGTTTGAAGATTTTAGACTTTTTGGCTATTGTTGAATTAACTCACCAAGGAATAGAGTGATTTATTCACCTTAGAAAATTCTATTGTCCTCGAGAGAGGCATTAGATTATCTTAGAAATCTTCGCTATCAATAAATTGGGAAATTACATAAATTATAGTAATCAAGATTAATTCGGATTAATCGAGGCGGATTCTCAATCCTAGATTCTTCTCTTATTTGATCTCCTTTCTTCGAACTATTGATTTTTATTAGTTGTTTTAGTTTATCGCATTATTTGGTTTTTAATAACTATTCCACCACAATATTCGATCGTTCAAATAAAACTAGAATACAAATAAATTGGTAATTAGTACGTCAGTCCTCGAGGAAATGATATCTTTCTCATCACTTTATTACTTGATTAAGACAATGTGCACTTGCGTTCACTAAAATACGTAACAAGTTTTTGGCGCCGTTGTCGTGGACTGATTGTTTTTACTAATATCAATTTCAGTATTTTTAGTCTTAATTTGAACATTATTTTATTTTTGTGTGAATTTGTTTTTATTTTTCCTTTCAGGAGTTTCGTTTAGTGCATGAGAAAATTTGGTGACGAAGGTCTACTCCCTTTGGATACCGAACTCGAGCGCACCTTGCGGAAAAACAGGAAGGAAAGGCGTGAGTTGACAACTACGATTACCATGGCTGACAACACCAGAAACCAAGGGATCGACAATCCCATTCAGCAAGCTCAACCGGCATTGGCACTCCGTGATTATGCACTGCCAGAAATCAACGCAAATTTTTTGGGGATTCGGCGTCCAACCATTCAAGCGAACAATTTCGAGATTAAGCCGGCGATCATCCAAATGGTGCAAATGAGCCAATTTTGTGGACTGGCGAATGATGATCCTAATGCTCATATTGCATCCTTTCTCGAAATATGCGATACATTAAAAAATAATGGAGTTTCTAATGACGCCATTCGTCTATGGCTTTTCCCATTCTCTCTAAGGGACAAAGCCAAGTTTTGGTTGAATTCACTCCCGCTGGGCTCTATCACAACGTGGGCAGAATTAGCACAAGCTTTTTTGGCGAAGTTCTTCCCACCAGCGAAAACAACGAGACTTCGGATTGAAATAACTACCTTCGGGCAATTTGAAATGGAATCGCTTCATGAAGCTTGGGAGCGATACAAGGATTTGCTAAGGAGATGCCCACATCATGGTCTACCTGATTGGCTGCAGATTCAGACTTTCTATAACGGACTGAGTGATTCTACACGCACTCTTGTTGATGCAGCCGTTGGAGGTGCTTTAATGGGCAAGATGATGGCTGGAGCCCATTCTTTACTGGAAGATATGGCGGCAAATGCGTATCAGTGGCCTTCTGAGTGTCTGAATCCGAAACGAGTTATGGGAGTTTCCGACAATGATCCAATATCTACGCTATCGGACCAAGTTGCGGCCTTGACTCAACAACTTCAAGTTTTATCGCATGCTCCTTCTACCGTTACCACGAAAACATGTAATTGGTGCAACGGGTCTCATCCAAGTGTTGAATGCCAAGTCGGGAATCCTTTTGAGCAATGTCAGATGAAACAAGCTAAATTTGTGGGGAATGGAAATCGACAGAATAATCTATATTCTAACACTTACAACCAAGGATGGCGAAATCATCCAAATTTTTCATGGAGGAACGGGCAAGCATTGAACAATCCTCCACAAGCTCAAGTCACTCAACCCCCATAGCAGCCCCCTCAACCACCGAAAGTCTCTTTGGAAGATGCTCTTGCTCAATTGGTGGCTAACACGAGTCAATTCATGACCCACACGGAAACTACTCTACAGAATCATTCCGCTTCTATTCACAATTTGAAAGTCCAAATGGGTCAAATAACAAATTTGTTAACAGCCCGACCTCAGGGCACTTTGCCAAGTACAACTGAGACGAACCCCAGAGAGAGTATTAATGCCATTGGCTTGAGAAGTGGGACGTAAGTGTGTGAGCAATCCGGGAAAAACAAAGTGAGAGGTGAAGATGAGGAGAAGAAAAATTCAGCATTAGGAGAATCACAAATTTCTCAAAACTTGAAATTGTTTCCAGACAATCCGATAGCCTATGTGCCACCAATCCCATTCCCACAATGCCTGCAAAAGCAAAAATTGGATAAGAAATTCTCCAAGTTTCTTGACGTCTTCAAGAAATTACATATCAATATCCCATTTGCCGACGCTCTGGAACAAATGCCGAGTTATGTGAAGTTTATGAAGGAGATATTATCGAATAAAAGGAAGCTCGAGGAATATGAAATGGTGGCACTGACTGAAGAGTGCAACGCTATCTTGCAGAAAAATCTCCCACCTAAACTGAAGGATCCAGGAAGCTTCACTATACCGTGCACTATTGGAAGCTTGTCTTTTGATAGAGCGTTATGTGATCTCGGCGCCAGTATAAATCTCACGCCCTTTTCTATTTTTAAGAAACTAGGAATCAGGGAGGCCAAGCCTACTACGGTCTCTTTGCAACTAGCTGATAGATCCATCAAGTATCCGAGAGGGGTAATAGAAGATGTCATGGTCAGGGTTGACAAATTCATTTTCCCCGCTGATTTTATTATGCTCGATATGGAAGAGGATCAGGACATTCCGATTATTTTGGGTAGACCGTTTTTAGCCACTGGTAGGACTCTCATTGATGTTCAGAAGGGTGAATTGATGCTTTGGGTGCAAGATGAGCAAGTCACATTCAAAGTGTTTCAATCTCTCCCATGTCCAAGTAGTGTCGAGAAGTGTTCACAAATTGGAAGCTTAGATATTTTTGCGAAAGACACACACCAGGAAAGTTTTCAGTCGAAGTAATCAGAATCTGTGTTATTTGCCCCGACGTCTAGGAAAAATGAAGAACGAGTCGCGTATCTTAGGCATTTGGATATGTCGTCTTCATCATCCATTCATCCACCATCGAAAAATTCTCATGCCATCATACGTTCGTTCGTGGAAAAGAAAACTAAGCCGGAAGTGAAACGGGTGCCAAGACCAGTGCAATTTGGGTGCTTTTGGAAAGTTACTTTTATTCAAATCTTTTTGCAAAGAACGTTGGATGTCCAATCAAAAATCGAACTGTTAAAAACAAATGGTCAAAAATTTAAAAAACATATTAACGGTTCGATGGACTGGGCGGAGTCCAATTGGTGTGTGCGAAAAGCAAATTGATCTTAAAAAGGTTCGGCTGAAGACTATAAACTTAGCGCTTCTCGGGAGGCAGCCCGAGTATGAGTATAGATTTTTAGCTATTTTCCTTCATTTTAGGAGCCTACTTTTTGCGTTTTTGGCTATGCTATGCTCATCTCTCATGTTCTTGGTGTTTTCATGTGAAAATTCTGTGCAGGAACTCTCCAGGGCAAAATTTTAAGCTTAGGGCCGCGACACATAAAGAGCGGGCCGCGGCACACACAAGTCTCAAAAATTCGGCCAAGAATCTGTACTCTGTGCCGCGGCACAACAATGCGGAGCCGCGGCACACACGCCCCAAGAGCCGCGGCATGATAAGGACGAGCCGCGGCACGCTAAAGCACCAGGAATCAGCCCAGCAATCTGTACTATGTGCTGCGGCACGAAGATGCTGAGCCGCGGCACACTAACCATGGAAGCCGCGGCACATAAATAGCGAGCCGCAGCACGCTGCGAAACTCCTCAGTGCCAAAACAAACTGTACTATGGGCTGCAGCTCACTTGATACGTGCCGCGGCCCCTGCCGAGATTTTAAATGGAGCTGGGCTGCTCATAATTCAATCAGCCGAAACAAATAAGGTATCACTTCCAATCCCTTCTACTTCCGCACGGCACACGGTCACCACCTCCGAATCTCTTCAGTCTCTCATCTTATTCAATACGACACAAGGTAATCCTTATTCCTTAAACTTAATTGCAACATGGATTGAGAAGTGAGGTAATGCTCTTTATTCATTGATGAATTTGTTTTTATTTCCTAAAGTTCTACCAAGATTTTTATCGGAATATGTTGAGATTGTCGATTGATTGATTGTGTTTCATTGATTTGTCATGAACTACTACGATTTTGTTTGCTGTTGGGGATTGAATTGAGTAATGATTACTTTTGTTTTTCAGTTAAGTTTACGCACGCCAAGTGTTCGATGAAATGCCCCAATGAGAACGTTTTTGATCTAAACATCTCCAAATTGTTTGCAACGAACCCTCTTCGCCAGATGAGGCTGATGCCAGTGCCTGAGCTTACCTTAGGGGAGTACTTGAACTTTCTCTTAGTGCTTATTATTATTTGTTGTCCATTGAGGTCAATGTACATCTCAAGTTTGGGGGGGGGGGGGGGGTGTTTTTTAGTTGTTATTTATTTTTCGTTGTTATTGATTCTAGCCTTGCTTGTCTTCTATGATATTCTAAACTTTGTTTGCATTCGTTAATATTTTCGTGTAGCCTTGTGTAAGACTGATTATATGATAATGATTTATTTTTGAAGAAATGGATGAGTAGTGGTCGAGTTAGCATTATGCGATTTTTGTTTCCCTCGAGTATTCATTTCGGTCTGATTTTTTTTGCGTCATTGTGGTAATCTTGGCATTTAAGAAATGAGACATACGTGTTTGTAGTGTCCGCATTACACGAGCCGTCTTCAATACGTTTGGTTGGCCTTTCACTTAGCTAGTCCTCCAGTAACATTAGTCTTGTTGGCATTAAATTAAGTTTAGGCATTGAGTCGGACAGTTTTTCCCAAAAAATTTGAGAAATTGTGCATGTTCTATGATGGGAAGTCTAGTAACCAAGGGTATTCACGTGACCCGTTGTTTATTCTCGCGTAAAACGACAACCTGAATAGACTAATGGGTCAGAAAAATCGCATCTCCGATGATGGGAATCCTAGTAACTGGGGGTATTCACGTGACCCGTTGTTTACTCTCGCGTAAAACAGCAACCTTGAATCGGACGTGCGGGAATAGCTATTCGAGTTTTTTCTCCGCTGTAGAGGGAGACTTAGTAACTAGAAGCATTCATGAGCCCCATGAGTGTCTTTTACGTCAAACGGTTCCCCAATACATGAGAATGGAAATCCACCCTAGGGTTCTTCCGATGAAACATCCCGGGAGTCGAAATCTAGTGGTTAAGTCAAATCATTATAATAATCATATATAAGGGAGTGCTGTCTGGGGAATATTATTTATGATGAAATTCTTGTGTTTTTGCCACGAGACTGTGGGACTGGGCGAGTTGGCTTGTTTAATCTAAACATTCATATTGGCGGTCGGCTCAATTCACGCTTGTTAATCTTTGAGCCTTGATTTTCTTCATGAACAATTGATTAGCGCTAAAAATGATTACCTTGTGGAATCATAGTCCGCAATGTGATTCACTAGTACTATTCTCGTATTATTCTTTGAGATTTTCAGAGTAGTATTAATTAGTTGATTACTGTAGATTTGCACGATTTCCCACGATACTTGTCGTCCTATTTGAAATTAATTTTTGCTTGAGGACAAGCAAAGGCTTAAATTTGGGGGTATTTGTTAGAAGTATTTTTGTGCGCTCAATTATCATTATTTTATCTCCATTTTGGGTTTAAATCTGCATAAATGAGCTTTTAATGCATTATGTTTATGTGTTTTGAAGGAAATTAGAGTCTGGGAGCTTAAACGAAGAAAAACGGGCCAAAACGACATTTTTTGGTCAAGGGCCGCGTCGCATCGAGCCAGAGCCGCGGCACAGACACAGCTCCAAGCTAACTAGTACAAACTATACCGGGCTCATCCTGAGCCGCGGTCCGTAAGGAAAAAGGCGCCCAGGCCTGGCAGCACAAGGGCAAGGGTCGCGGCACACTTAAGCCGGGCCGCGGCCCACGGCGCGGGTTCCTTGAATTCAGCCTGCGATTTTGGCAGTTTTGAAGGCCATTTTCGACCTAATTCTCGGACGTGTTTCGGAGGAAGAAGGAAGGTTATAAAAGAGCATTGAAGGTCAGAAAAATAATCATCGAAGAGAAGGAGAAAATATCTAGCAGCGGAAAGCAAGGCCAGGGAACGGAAGAAGCCGGTCTTCAATTGTGTTTGATTTTTCTTCCTTATGTATAATTTGAATATTTGTATATTGTTTTCTAGCATGTCGGGTTAGACCCCTTTTTCTAGGATTGTGAGGAAACCGAGATTTTGACGGATTAACTCTTGATTTTATATTATTTATATATTTCCCTTTTCTATCGAGTTTTCCCAATTGTTCTTAATGCGTTCAATTATGTGGCCTATGATTGAATTGTTTTAATTACACAACTCGAATCGGGAGAGGAGAGTTAGTAGGAAAAATTGGTGAGAACCGTGTGTTTTGTGGGATAGAAATATACTCACAAGAATTGCGTAGCTCGTTTGAAGATTTTAGACTTTGTGGCTATTGTTGAATTAAATCTCCTAGGAGTAGAGTGATTTATTCACCTTAAAAAATTCTATTGTCCTCGGGAGAGGCATTAGATTATATAAGAAATCTTCGCTATCAATAAATTGGGAAATTACATAAATTATAGTAATCAAGATTAATTCGGATTAATCGAGGTGGATTCTCAATCCTAGATTCTTCTCTTATTTGATCTCCTTTCTTCGAACTATTGATTTTTATTAGTTATTTTTAGTTTATCGCATTATTTAGTTTTCAATAACTCTTCCATCACAATATTCGATTGTTCAAATAAAACTAGAATACAAATAAATTGGTAATTAGTACGTCAGTCCTCGAGGGAATGATATCTTTCTCATCACTTTATTACTTGATTACGACAACTTGCACTTGCATTCCTTAAATATGTAACAGTGTTGGGCATGCTGTGTCTCTTGTTGGATACATCGGCTAATGTTGTAGTCCTCGCAGGTGACTCTTCGTCTTTCTCTCTCCTGTCAACGTCATACTCGAAAGCTTTTAGGTCAGAGAAGAGATCGAAAGTAGATATGTCATTAAGATTACATGACACATGCATAGATGTGGTTTTTATGTCCCATCGGGTTGGGAGAGATCTGAAAATTTTTAAGTTCTTCTCCTTTTGGGTATAAATTTTACCCAACGCTTCAAGTTCACTGACAATGTCAGCGAATCTGAGGTCAAGTTCCTCAAGAGTTTCAGTTGGTTTCATTTCGAAAGATTCAAATTGCTCAGTTAGTTTTGAAATCTTGTTTTCTTTTGAGAGCTCAGTTCCCTCACATATCATCTTGAGTTTATCCCAGATTTCCTTGGCTGTCTTACAGCTCTTTACCTTTGAGAATGTGCCTTTGTCGAGAGTGACAAATAGCGCATTCTTAGATATGTTGTCGAGGTTGGCACGCTTGCGCTCGTCAGTTGTCCACTACTCGCGTTCTTTCTCGAGCATCTCGGCATGAGCTTGGCCTTCAATCCTTGCGGCAGGATTTACCTTCATAATTTTTATGGTCCATCTTGAATGACAAAAATCATTTCTTCTGCAAGATGAGCCTCCATCCTAATTCTCTAGTCATCAAATTAGTTAATAGAGAACATAGGAACCTTATTGATCATTTGGGTATCCATATATGAGAATAGGAAATATAAGGACTGTTTTCAAAAATAAGTGATTTTAGGATCTGATTCGGTTAATAATACGACTGATTCTTTTTAGAATCAACTGCTCTGATACCACTTGTTGTCCACTAAGTATACAAAATACATCTTGGAAAGGTGTTAGTACAACAAGTTGTACGTTTTTCAAATAATAGTGCGTAGCGGAAGTCTGTTAAAGTAAGTTGCTGTCAATACAGCAACTAGGCTTGTCTCATGTTGGCTTGGTGTGTACAGGGTTTTTAGAATATACTTAAACAAATCACAGTTTATGAAAACAATAAATGCATAAGGTAAATAACACGATATTTAAAGTGGTTCGAGGTAAACCCCTCTCCGTCCACTGGTCCTCCACACAGGAGTAAAAATGTTTATTATAAACACTACATACACAACTACATGTCTATAATCAAACCTATCCTTGTATCGTTCACACAGATTGATACAAAGACTGTCGCTTTCAACTGTTCACATAGATTGGTCAAAGCTATCACTTGACTTGCTTCTTCACACATAGTTCCAAAGCTTCGTCTACAATGCAGATCTGTCACACGCAGTTTAGGAAAAGCAGGACTATCTTGGGTCCACACAGCACTGATGGTTTTATTCAAATGTAAGGACACGGGTTTGAACAACAGCGCGACTTGAGCTTGAGCTGATGATGTGTTGTTCAAGGTTGAGCACTTGTATATTTCTTCTCTCAAGAATGGCAGTATGCTCGAAGAAATATGTTTGCTCTTGATATACTGTTCTTGTGAAGATCTCGGGTGAATCTCAGTATATCTAGTTTGCTCAATTTTCAGTTGATATATCGTTCGTCTGTATATGTGTGTGTCTGATCTTCAAACTTTGGGGTATATATAGCCTTAGGAATAGATCCGTTGGGAAAAGATCCGTTGAGCAAAGAGTCCATTCCCACATGTTGCTTGACTTGCAAAATACAAGATCCGGATTTTGCTCCTTGTATGAAGATCTTTGTCGACTAGTATTTGATTACTTTATCCAGTCTGTATTTAAATACTTCTTTTCGAATGGTGGCTTGACTTTAGCGTATAATGTAGATTCTGTTCCAACGGTCTTCAGTCCTGTTGGATAAGTGTTTAAGATCCTAACACTTTTCAGCTTGTTTGCTGTATCCAACATGTTGCATTTATAATGCTGTAGCTGTAGGTTCTAACGCTGTAGGCTATCTCTTAGTGCTGCTGTATGGAAGGTGTTGTATGAATTTTTTCCGGACAACTTCCATACTTGGTGACATCTATTGATGTGCTTCTTGCTGTATGATGGCCCTTTATCCTTTTGTTGTATGTTGAGGCAACGTAAGATATATGATAAGTTGTCCAGGAGTATGACCATCTTCGGGACAGCTATTTGTTGTATGATTGGCTTTTGACTATTTACTGTATGTTGGCATTTATCAAAACAAGGTACAAGATTGTTTATCCCAACATCCTCTAATGACATAGCCAGCTTTGATCTGTAGTGCCTTCGGCAACAAAACAAGGAATAGTGGAGCTCGTAGGCTTCCAGTCAGTAATATACATATTACCTGTGCTGCTTCCTGTGAGAACAACTTCTTTGGTCTTGATGTACTTCACTCTACAGTGGTCTATATAGAATTTCACCGAGAATTGTTTGTCACAAAATTGGCTGATACTAAGTTGATTGTACTGTAGGCCTTCAACATAGGCTACGTCGGTGACTTTGAACTTTCCTACAAGCAGGGTTCCCTTCCCTCTTGTTCTTCCTTTGTACTTGTCACTGAAGTGCACCTTTGGACCGCAACCTTCTACATAATCTGACAGCTTGCTTGTATCTCCTGTTATGTGTCGAGAACATCTACTGTTAAAGTATCAGATGTCCTTCTCTTTGATATCCTGTAAGCATAATTTAAGTCCCCTTTGATTGTTGGGTCCATCAATATTAGTGCCTTTTGGTAACCAAATTTGCCTAACAACAATTGGTTTGATGTTGGTTACTTTTGGTCCAGTTTTGCGATTTCTACATGGGGCAGGCACGTAGTCGCTGTAACCTTGATTATTATGCATGTAAAATCTAAGGTTATTATTCCAGTATGATTGCCATCTAGGAGGTGGAGCCATTTTACTTGACCTCACAGCTTGCCTTCTAGGTCTCCAGTTGGGTTCCCAGAGTTGATGATTTTGGATGGATAACAGGGCTCATGTATCCAATATCTAGGCCCACTGTACTGTTGGTAGTACTGCGGTGTTTGCCTTTGATGCTTAGATACAACCTTCTTTCTGAACGGTTGATGGCACTTTTGATATGTTCGGGGATCATGTTGTTGATCATGCCTTACAGGTCTGGGAGGTTGAGGTTTCCGCTGTCTGTGATATGAACATGGTGGCGGAATCACAGCCTTCACTTTACAAGGGGTATCTGTAGCCTTTGCAGGACTTGGAATCTCTTCAGGTACAGGAATGGGTTCCACACCCCTGACAAATATCGTACTAGACTTTCCCTTATAGGGGAATGAGTTAACTCCTAAGCCACTTTTATCATGGGTATGTTGCCCAGTCCTTAGAATTTCTTCCATATGTTTAGATGATTTCTCGAATGATTTCAGGATGGTCTCTAATTCTCCTTCTCACTTCTCGAGAGTTTTTACGTTGGCTTCGAGCAAAGAAAAATCATTTATCTTGCTCTCATTATGAGACTTAGCCTCACTTAGATCATGGGCAAGTTGGTGATTGCTTTCCATTAGTTTCTCAAATGTGATCTTGCTGTTTTCGCAATCAATAGACATATTTTCATAGTTATTTTACAGTAAGTCATTTTAATCTTTTAGCTATAGGTTAGAAATTTCGAGCTGTGTGTTTTCTTGTTTTAAAGTCTCATGTGCCTTTTGAATGTTTTTTAATTGATTCGTCATTTTTTCAAAGGTATGTGATGCATTTACAGGAGTAGTTGAATTTGAGCTTACTTCATCAATGCTATCCTCATCATCATGTATTTCTTTGGTCATGAAGCACATATATGTTTTATCTTCGATCTCATTATCGGAGAAGTCATTGTCAGTGATAGCCTGAAGGGACTCTTCGGTCTTGTTGGGCACTGGAGAGGCTTTTGATTCACCAATCAGGGCCTTGAGCTTGTTTTTTCAGACACATCTTCTTTCGTCCTTTTCTTGTTGCTCAGCTTCTGGAAACTATTGTACTTTCGGGTGTGGACACTTATTTGCATAGTGTCCAGGTTTCCTACAGTTGTAGCATAGGTTAGAATCACCGAATGAGGGAGTTTCTGAACTTACCTTGTGAAAAGGCTTAGGCTTGTATGGAGTCTTTCCAGACTGTTTGATGAACTTTTTGAACTTGTGCATGAGTAGGGCCATTTCATCTTGTGACAGGATGTCATCATCGATGTCTGCAGTCTTGTATGCGGATTTGGATGTGCTAGGTACAGAGTTGTGTCTCTTGTCAGATACAGCGGCCACTGCTGTAGTCTTGGCAGGTGACTCTTTGGCCTTTTCTCTCCTGTCAATATCATACTTAAAGGCTTTGAGGTCAGAGAAGAGGTCAAAGGTAGAAATATCATTAAGGTTACAGGATACATGCATAGTTATAGTCTTAATGTCCCATCGGGCAGGGAGTGATCTAAAGATTTATAAGTTTTTCTCCTTTGGGGTATACACTTTACCCAATGCTTCAAGTTCACCAATAATGCCAGTGAATCTGAGGTTAAGCTCCTCAAGCATTTTAAAAGATTTCATTTCAAAAGATTCAAATTGCTGAGTGAGTTGGAAATATTATTTTCTTTTGAGAGCTCAGTACTCTCGCAAATAAGCTTGAGTTTCTCCCAGATTTCCTTAGCTGTCTTACAACTCTTTACCTTTGAGAATGTACCTTTATCGAGAGTGACAAACAATGCATTCTTAGAAACATTGTCGAGGTTCGCACGCTTGTGATCGTCAGCTGTCCATTGCTCGCGCTTCTTCTCGAGCATTTCAGTGTGAGGTTGTCCTTCTATCCTTGCGGCAAGATTAACATTCATTATCTTTATTGGACCTTCTTGGATGACGAATATCATTTCGTCATGCATGGCTGCAAGATGAGCCTCCATCCTAATTCTCCAGTCATCAAACTCATTAATAGAGAACTTAGGAACCTTGTTTATCATAGATGTATCCATTTGAGAAATAAGAAGAATCATGAAAATATGAAAAGGTTTTCAAAGACTAGTGATTTGTGGATCTGACTCAGTTAAAAATCGACTGATTCTTCTAGAATCAACCTATCCAATACCACTTGTTGGCCACTAAGTATACAATAAATAGCTTAGAAAGTAAGAGTACAATAAATTGTACGATTTTTGAAGTTAATTGTGTAGCGAAAGACTGACAAGTGAGTTGTTGTAACTACAACAACAAGGTGTTCTCCTGTTAGCTTGATGCGTACAGGGTTTTACAATATATGCTAATAAATCACAATAGAATGAAAACAGTAAGGACAGAAAGTAAATAAAAACAGTTTAAAGTGGTTCGAGGTAAACCCCTCTACATCCACTGGTCCTCCACACTGGAGTAAAGAGTTTATTAAGATCACCACGTACACAAATATGTGACTTTAATTAAACTTGTCTCTGTATCGTTCACACAGATTGATACAGGGACTATAGCTTTGGGTCGTTCACACAGATTGGCTTGAGCTCTTTTTCGACTCACTTCGTCTCACATAGATCGAAGCTTCATCTTTAATGCTATTCTTCCCACGCAGGTCAGAATACGCAAGGATCTTTAGTCCACACAGGGCTAATGATAATCTCAACGGTAACGGTAAAACAGTTATCAAACAACAACTTTATCTCGGATGAACAATTGCTGCATGTTGTGTTGTTTGCATTGAAGACTTGTATATTTCTTCGCTTGGATACTACTATATGTCACGAAATATACTTCTTTGTAATCGCTAGAATGTCAGAGTGACGTGTCAGAGTTTTCGCGATAATGAATAACTTGTATGTTTAAGTCCTCTGGCTTGGGAGTATTTATAACCTTGGAGATGTATCCATTATAAATATAGCCGTTGTTGGTTGGTGAGATTTTGACGTTTGTATTTTTTGATTGAGGCTGCTGAATGTTTGAATTAAAGCAGATCGCATATAATGCTTCAGACATCCTTTCTGTCTTTGCATTAAATGCTCTTCAGAGTGTTCAGACTTGTCTCTCTCCGGTTGCATTAAATGCTGTCCTATTAGCAATAAATGCTGCTTTGACCGTGAATACTTTATGAATAAACAATGTTTATCTCACAATAGTTTAAAGCTTCTTATGTTCAGTCCTGTTGGATGTGTTTTACTTTTCCTAAGTAAAACATCTTTAGCCTGTATGTTGTATCCAACGTATTAAGTCTTCTTTGCTGTATGAAGTGGGCTCTGTAGGATGGACTGTAGAATATCTCTTTGCTGTATGGACGGGCTATATGAAGAGTTCTAACAGCTTTCATACTTAATAGTATACTGACTTCTTTGAGACTACTTTGATGTATGTTGTCAATTATCAAAACAGGAATATTTATCCCAACAGTAACCTAGCTTCCTTGCAAACTATAAAATGGCCAGTATGCTGATCCACATACACTTTACGCTTTCTGTATAAATATCGAGCCTACAACATACAGCCTACATAAACATCAAACCCTTACCCTATTTTCTTTCTTATCTCTGCGAATGTCTTCTTCTCAAACTTCATCTCTTTGAGTGAAAAGAAGGACATGATCATTGATGTTCGAATTTTGCTCACCCTGTTCTACAAGAGCGTATTATCTCTGAAGATAAGGACACGGTTGGGATGAACTTAGTCATCTCGTGTGTCAAGCAAACTGGTCTCTACCATTTTGGTAGTCTGCACCCTGAGAACTACGATGAGTAAATCGTATAGGAATTCTTCCTAGACACTGAGTTCATGCACGCGTCCAAAAACAAGGGCTCTGCCCTCACTGCCGTCGTCAGTACTGTCTAGGAGAAGGAGATCTCCATCAACCGGGAACTCCTCGAGTGACTGTATAAGTTGACCTCTGATGGTCTGACATTAGGGGAACTGGAATCTTTTAGGTCTGATGAATTGCTGAAGGCCTACTGGAACTTGTTCACTGGAAACTCTCAGCCGTCGCAAGTTCATCTTTCCCACCATAAGAAGAATTTCACCCTGCCTTGTTTGTATCTGCATGGCTTTTGCTGCAGAGTTGCTGAAAATCGGACTAGAGCATTCAAGATGTGCACAGGCTTGAGATTCCGGATGATGGCGGTCATCATGTCTGGATAGAAAGACAACTGGTGCCAGATAATCGTAAAACCGCTTCAGGATGAGGCGTCTAAACCAGACTCTGCTAGGAAGTCTTTTGGCTTGATACTGAATTACATATTGACCTGTTGTGACATACAGTAGTCACCCAACGCCAAGAAGGTCCTCGCTAGGAAGTTTCACGGTGGCTCCAAACCGAATGTCTTCAATAAGGCACCACTTCTCGCCGATAAGCCAAGCCCATTCTCCTTCCAAACGTCGAGTGATCCTCGCGATGTTAATGATCACTCGGAAAAATCTAAATCAGTTGACAGCAAGAAGAAGCCTTCAAAGTCGGAATAAGAAGAAGTTGAAGACTAAGAAGTCTTCAAAGTCGGAAGTTGTTCCTACAGCACCTCCAGTGCCTACAGCGGCCACTGAGGCAATCCGCCTACTGCACCGTCTGACGCATTAGTTATCCAATAGGGCACATCCGCTATGAAAAAACGCTGGCTACTTTCACAGCAAATCATGAGCCTGTCATGGCTAGGACGGATGACAAGACGTTTGTCAAGCTGGAAGGTACTACTGAATCGGCTGTCCCATCGGAGCCAACAGTCACCACTCCTAACAGGGCCCCCACCCCTAAAAGGAGTCCCTCTCCCGATAAGGTATCCCACACTGTCAGGGATCCCTTTACTCAATAGAGTCCCTTACCTGCAGAGGATCCCAAACGCACAATAGAACCCTCTACTGTTCGGAGTCCCTCCCCCACAGAAAGCATACAGGGCCACCCCATACGACTCCCTGTATAATTGGGAAAACTGGAATGAGGAAGAGTTATTCATTCTAGAAGTCATGACACCTTGAACGTCGAGGTCTTGATATGATGGCATGATCCCTTTTGCCATCAACTAATCACTTCTTACTTTGTGGCAAAGGAAAAGGACCAACTGAAGGGGAAGTTGAAGTCCGATGACAAGCCTTGGAGCACAAGCCATCTCTCAGATTCCGATTCAAACATAGACGACAATGACCTACAAACAGGTCTGAGGATGAGCTGCTAGGAGGCTCTAAGAAAGAATTTGCTCAGTCCAAGGTCGTCGATGGACAAGGGACTTTTGTTGTACCACCAACATCATCTGTCTCCTGGAGGAATCAGTTGCTCCGATCGGAGTAGATTAAACCCGCGTCGTTCAAAAGGAGGATTCAGTCCCTCCTAAGGAACAAGCGATAACTGAGAGCCAACCGGAGGAATCAGTTCCTCTTGTACCCCAGGTTGCAGAAACCAACAAGAGACAAGAGGAAGTATCCCCCTCTGTCTCCCCAACAGCTGAACCAGCGGAACCATCCGAGGTTCCTGCCCCGCAACAGGTATCCACTCCTCTCCCTGCAGGATCCCAATCCAGATCAAAAGAGGATTTCCTAGATAATGATGAACCTCAAAGGCCCTGTCACCATGTCACTCTCCAACATCTTGGAGAGCCACCTGACTCTAAGATCGCTCACCCCAACTCCCCCCCCCCCCCCCCCCCACTGAAGCCAAAATAGAGCAACTACAGCAAATTGGTCACCAAACCGTATTCTTACAAGACGCTGTCAAATCCCGGTACAATGTCAGCAAAGAGAGCCACCTTCGAAGTCACTAGATCGAAACCCACTACTCACGATCCGAAAATTGATGACCTTACAGCAGTGGTTGCGAGTCTAGTGGATTGCGTCAAATATCTAAATGACAAGTAGGCCAAATCGATGGATATTCGTCGGGATATTCACGGTAAGGTGTCTGACCTTGATAACGCCAAAAGGGGGAAGAGGCGAGAGAGACTGATAGGAGATGGCGATTGGATAAGGAAAAGAAGATGGAGGCCATCTTGGACGACAATGTTGCAACGAAAATCAGATGACTAGCCAGAACTATACTAGGTCAAGGAGCCAAAGGATACAGGGTAACTAGTCTTGTCCCGATTTTTAGGATACCAACTTTCCTTGGAAAAAAAATGTGCAGAAGCCTGCTAAAACCAAACTCCCAACAGACATACAGCCATCAACTAAAGAGTTGAAGGCGTGGAAGCATAATGAACTGATGATATATTTTTGCATTCTCATCAAGAAATTGGCCATGTTTAATCACTTCAAAACGCTGGAGGATGCTGCCAAGGAGTTCTCAAGGCTCCAAGAGGAAAGAAAGCTCCCACTTCAAATCAAGCTGAAATCCAAAATTGAGAAGGGTGAACGGCTAACCCACCCAGAAGACTGATTCTCTCTTATGATGTATCCCAAGAAGGAAGGAGTATCTACAGGGATCGAGGAAGAGACTCCCTAGTCAACTGGTGGAAGGGTAACGAGCATGACCCCTACCGGAAGACTTGGAAACATCAGTATTATAGGGGATAAACTTCTGTTAGCTACATTTAATTATATCCTGTTTGCTTTTCGATGTAATCTGTAAATTCAAACACTCCGTTTATCAATAAAGTACCTTTTACCTCAAAAGATTACAGCTCGTGATCTACTGTAATTACTTTATTTATGTTTTGTGTTGAAATGTTTTACTAAGTATAAAACATTGATAAGTCTCAAGCCGTAAGAACTTGTCTGCGAACAGTTCGTAGACTAAGTTGTATTAAAATAGGATTACTTCTTGTAAGATTGTGCCTGCGAGCCCATCATAATTTAAGTTGTACGGATTTACTATTTTAGAACTTACCTCGAGCAATTCAAATTTATAGTCTAAGTCTCGAAGATCAAAACATTCAACAGAAGGCTTGAAGATAACCTCTCTTCATTAGAAGTTTTGGCATTATCAAAAAGGGGGAAATTATTGGGAAAAATCCTCCTGATGTTTTGATAATTGCCTCATACAGCAAGAATCTTCAAATTCATAATATCATCCAAGTATAGACATTGATTAGGAAAATTTCATACAACCTATCCATACAGCGCAAGATCCTTCAGTAAGCTAACAGTCATTTCCTATAGTTTAGTCTTCATGTTATAGCAAGACGAAGATGTTGGATACAACAAACAATGTTGTAGGTGTTTTACTTAGGAAAAGTAAAACACAAATCTAACAGGACTGAAGATACTTTAAACCTTTGAGAAAGCAAACATTCTTTATTCATAAAGTATTCACGGTTAAAGTAACATTTAATGCTAAAAGGAAGCATTTAATGCAGCCGGAGAGACTACGGTCTGAAGAGCATTTAATATTAGTCAAAAATAATGTCTGAAGTATTAAATGTGAACCGCCTTTAATTCGGAATATTATGAAGTCGCCAATCAGAGTAGTCCCTATCTCACCAATCGGTCAACGGCTATATTTATAACAAATCTATTTCTAAGGTTATAAATAGCCCCAAGCAAGAGGATATTGAACAACTTTGACACTGTGAATATCATGCTTAGAAGAGCACTATATTTCTTCAAGGATACAACTTCATAAATATAGAACAAATATACAAGTCCTCAACATGAACAATACACTTACAGTGAAAGCTCATCAAGCATACAACTGATGTTCGATCTTTTCATACCAATATTACTGTTGAGTTACTTAGCCCTGTGTGGACTAAACTTAGCTATCTTTGACCTGTGTGGGACGAATAGCACTAAGGACGAAGCTTCAATCTGTGTGAGAAGAAGCGAGTCGAAGAAGCGAAAGACAATCTGTGTGAAAGACCAAAGTTGTTGTCGGCTATATCAATTTGTGTGAACGATACAACAACGTGTATACTTAAAATCATATATTTGTGTATGTTATTATTTTAATCAAAAATTTACTCCTATGTGGAGGACCAGTAAACATAGAGGGGTTGACCTCGAACCACTTTAATTAGTGTGTCTTTACTTCTGCCTTTCCTGTTTTTTATAGGCATGTGTGATTTTAGTATACATATCTTAAAAACCTATACGCATCAAGCTAACGGGAGACCATTCAGTTGCTGTATTTACAACAACTTAATCTTAGACTTCCGCTACACAAACTAACTTCGAAAAAGATACAGCTTATTTAGCCCCACCTTCTAAGATGTTTATACTGTATATTGTGGCCAACATCAACAAAGATATTCTAATGTATTACAAATAATAAAAATTCCATTCAAAATTAAGAACAATTAAAGTTAAATAAATTTAGATTCCTAAAGGAACAATAGTTCCAAATGCGATCAGATTATTAACTTTGGAGGACCCAAAAGGGCTTGGGTACTAAAACAATCGAAACAAACTATTTTTGTAGGTACCTCTTTCAAAGAAAACCAAATGGTACATCGATATCGGTTGCTCAGGACACATGTGTGGCACCAAAGAGCTGTTCTAAGATCTTGAATACCAAGAACAAGGACACCTAACTTTTGGTGAGAACAAGAAAGGAAAAATTATGGACACTGGTAAGGTAGATAAGGAGCCTTCACCTTCTATCAATAAAGTTTTATTTATTGAAGGCTTACATCATAATCTACTTAGTGTATCTCGATTGTGTGATAACGTATTTACAATTCTGTTTGAAAAACACCATTGTACTGCTTTCAAAAACAACAAAATTGCATTTATTGGACTAATACATGGAAATATTTATATCGTTGATCTTTGCGACGAAAACTCCTTCAACGAAAAATGTCTTATGACTTTAGATGAAAACGCATTTTTATGGCATCAAAAATTAGGGCATACATCATTCTAATTATTTCAATATTATCGAGACATGATTTAGTTCGTGGTTTACCTAAATTGAAATATGACCAAAAATACTTGTGTGAATTATGTATTAATGGGAAACACATAAGAGAATCATTTAAACCAAAATTTGGAATTTCTACTAATCGTATTCTTGAACTTGATCATATGGATTTGATTGGTCCATCTAAATATAGTAGTTTAAATGTCAAACTCTATACTTTAGTAATTATAGATGATTTCTCTCGTTTTACATGGGTTAAATTTCTCACTCACAAATATGATACTTTTTTGGAGTTTTCTAAGTGGTCGTTTAGTTCAAAATGAGAAAAATCTTTCTATCATCTCTATTCGAACCGATCATGGTAGAGAATTTGATTGCTCACCTTTTAAAATTATGTGTGACAAATATAGTACTAATCATAACTTTTTAGCTCCTAGAACTCCTCAACAAAACGGAGTTGTTGAAAGCAAAAATCGATATTTGGAGGAAATGTCTAGAACCATGTTCTTTTTTCTTCTCTCTAAGATGAACAAGACTTAGGAAAATAAAATTTCTCTCCTCCTCTCTCCCTTAGCTATGGCCGAATCATCACATTTCGTGTAGAGATGTAGTTGTTATTTTATACACCATAAATCAAGATATTTGATGAGATAATATCTTATCACTTTGTCCACATGCAGAAAAGAAACCACCACTCACCACACAACAAAAATACAAGGAAGGAAAGGAGAGAGCATGAGAGGGGGCTGCCCACCTAGTGGTGGGTGAGGAAACGGGCTGAGCTACTCGGTTCGTATACCAGACGTTCACTTGTCTAGTCCATAAAGTACACGTAGTTTTATCTAAAATGTATTTATACTTAAATAATTAATCCATTTAATTAAAAATATCAAATAAAATATCATAATTACATATTTCCAAGAAGTAATTAATTTATGAATTAAATTAATCACCCAATAATTAATTTCTATTCACAAGATCACAACGATTTATCCATTATATCAAATTAGATATCTCATGTTCAATATTATTGAAGAGATGATAAATTCACATTTATCTGTTAAATATCGTTGCGCGTGACTTCATAGGCCTGTATCAGTCGGCAATGGGAAGAACCCAAAAGCGGGGTTAGCACTTTGCCAGCCTAGCGCCTGCATCGTAACCCTACTGAGAAAGAATGATAGGATAATTCCAAAACCATTATGTCGTGAATACCGTATACATAAAAACCTTCAATTATGTGTCCCGATCAAGTATTAGGGTCACGGTAATGTCAAACCTTATTGTAACTTGACTCTGTGTATTAGTTAATGCAAATCGAGATCATCGAGCTCTTGTGTATTGAATATAAGCCAAACAAACCAAACATACCCAGTATATCCCGCTTAGAGCAGGGCCTGGGGAGGGTAAGATGTACGCAGACCATGCCCCTACTTATTACGGTAGGGAGGCTGTTTCCGTGAAGACCCCCAGCTTAGTGCACAACAGAATCTTATGTGATAAATACAAAGGAAAACATATGATTCGAATATAACTAGCTCTAAAATCTTTGGCAAAGACTTATGACCTCATTTGCCATTAACCGCATAGGACATTTACCTGCTCACTTACAGGAGAAAGAATCATATCTTGGTATTCGGTAGAGACTGCTACTTGCCCACTAAGTTGCACTTCTATAACACCCTCAGACATCATCCGGGAATATCACACGCCGTAGACCCTTCCCACAAGGATCTACCGGTCTAAACATTACAAAACATGACAGCACAACAAATACCAACATGACTACATTTGAAACCGTAGACCGATTTGGTCTTTCATCAATAACATACAACTTAAACTCTATATATCTCTATTTCAAAACTCGTACCCACACAGGGGTCATAATAAAACAACACTCCCATACAATGGGAAAACGCTACAGTGGAAAGAAAAGAAATGTGATCTGACCAACAGTGCCAAGTATTGTCGTTCCTGTGATTAGTATCATTTGGCTTCCATCATCCTTCGTACCGATCCTTGTTTTGCTCCTCAAGAACCTGCACGTACCTGAATGCAATAATAGGCATCCACCCCCTGATTGCTCGGGGGTTAGCAAACTGGAATTTTGCTAGTGCAAGTATAAAGTGCAATTACGATCCATACACAACATATTTCAAGAATATAATAATCCTGAATAATAAACCAGTCCAACACAACGAAACACTTCCCGAGATATTTCATTTGAGCAAAATAATCTGAAACCATGAAAGGCAGGTAATAAAGCAAGTAAATGATTTGTAAAGCATTTTACAGATCTCAGGAGTTTTTCGAGGAAAAACATTTAGGATTAAAGTCATTATCTTTTCAAAAATTACTTAGGGTCACTGCCCGAAGATCTATTCAGTTCTCGACAACCAGAATGTAATCACGGGTCATGCAATCTGATAATATAATATTATTCGTACTCATAAAGTAACAAATTCCATAGGCCCCAACCGACCCTACTTGGCATCGACAGAGACACGGTTCGCTCTCATCAAGTAACTAACTCCAGAGGTCCCAACCTACCCTACATGGCATCACATAAATACGGTTCGTACTCATCATGTAATGAACTCCAGAGGCCCCGTCGGACCTTACCTAGTACATACATATATTGTTCGTACTCAACAAGTAACAAGCTCCAGAGGCCCCATCGAACCCTACCTGGTTCCACAGATTGACATAACAATCCACAATACATATCGACAACACCACACTCCCATACCGCAAGGAGATATACTTCTCAGACAACAACAATTAGCACCACCTCCTTACAAAGGAGTCAACAAACAATACAACACAACATCATGCACTCACCAATCAAATACACATTCTAAAATACAACTCTTAACAAGGGAAGAGAGATTTGATAACCACACAACATGAAGTCAAAGTATTTCAAACCACAATACAACGTATCCGAAAACAACTCATTTATTCACAAAACACTCAAGCGTTTTGAAAGAAGGTCGTTAATGAGATTATATCAATCCTTTTTAAAGTTCATTATGAGTACTCAAATAGCACACATAGTCTATTATCAATTATTATATATACAAAACACGAAATGTGTGGGAAAGATATTTGCCTCGATAGTCGATGTGAATCCTTCGAAGAACACAGATCAATCGAAAAGCCTTGAAAACCTACAACCTCCACGATAAAACAATGACAACACTATTACTATGGCTAAAATGACCAAGTACGATGGAAAACACGTCCAACACCCGAAGGAGACTCATTGAGACATTTTATCGAACGTTAAATGTTCAATAATTCCCAAGAACACTCAAATCGTCAATCGAGTTAAACAAATCAAAATATGGATATACAATCCATAGAACACGGCTAATAACATCATATAACACCACCCAATTCATCAAAATTGGACTAGGATCAAAATCAATAAAAAACCATAAAAAGTCAATTTTAGGGATTCAATAACATTACCTTCGATCCGACGAAGAACGATGGATTAGGTGGTGTTAATACTTGCTAGGAACTCAAATACGTTGATGGATGTTAAAATAAGTTTCGTCCCGAAACTTAAAACGAACCCCAATCATGAAATAAACCAAAAGCAAGAAAATTTATCATCAATGATCTAATGAGTCGATCCCGACACCGGCGCTGAAGTTTGAGTAGCGATTGTACAAGATACTATATCGCAGTACTAAACTCGATGCCCCTCGCGTTCGCAATTATAACAAGCCATTGGCGGCTTCTTACAATTTGCATTCTCGTGGACCGGAACATTATAGTTAAAACACATAGGCAAGTTACCAACGGTTAGCGATAACGACCTGGATCACTTAGATATTGTAACTGACCTAGAAGGCTCCACAACTGATTAATGCGAGGGTTGAGGTTTAGGAATCCCAGTCCCCATACTTCTTGATGAATCATCAGAAATCTTCAGCTTCCTTGTTTCAGCTGTAGGCTCCACCGACAATAAAGCCACCTCAAATGCGAAGGCTCGATCTTGATAATATTTCAAAGTGGTACACATGAAAGGAGCCATACACTGTCGAACACGAGTTTTCATACGCATATTGAAATAACGAACTTTGTCCGCTTCACTTTTCACTTGATCCCGAACATAACACATCTGCCGATTATAATCGACTATATCCTGAGATATCGACACATCCTGGGGTGTAGCTGAGAAAAACTCAACAATCCTGTGCTCTCGAACAGGCGGAGAAAATATTCGGCCTCCATGGCAGTCTTAAATTCAACCCAAGTAGTTGTACGATCACTAGGCGTTACGGCCTCCCACCAGTCTGCAGCTTCTTTGTCGAGGAGGTACTGAGTAATGGGTACCCTCCTCTCATCAGGACATGCTACAACATTGAACCTTCTTCCAACTGGAATAGCCAATTCTCCAAACCTATCAAATGAGAGGAACCCGCAAAACGAGGTGGATGCATCTTCATCACAGCCACTCACTAGCTTTGTTATCCCCATTTAGAGGTTCATTCCGTTGCACATTCTGATTCATCTGCGCAAATTGGGTCACCACCTGATGAAGAATGGTGGTGGCTTCCCATTAACATTACCTCCAGTCGTTTGCCTCAGATCACGTGACTGGTTATCTTGACCATCTGTACTGGATGGATTAATGCTCGATAATGAACGAGTCACCTCAACACGCTCCTGTCTACGATCAAGACCACTACCTCGGCCTTGACCTCTCGGCATTCTAAACAGACACACGCTCAATACCATGAAACACAACGTCGCAAAATAATATAGCAAGGTGCCAACTTAGCACAACATATCAATATAAGGCGACGAGTATGAAAACGACGAAGATATGCATTCTAGATAATTATACGAATACAAGAGCTACAACTTTAATAAATGGAACTTACAGTCATAACCAACGAATCACATAGCCATATCAATAGGAAACTTACGACCATTACCGATACAAATACGATCGTAACACTACACATCATGGTAATCAATCATTGATCACACTCTTTTTAAACTCCATGAGGTATTCATTTAAATACTCTTGTTTTGAAAATCTCTGAGTTCGTATATTTACCCGAAATAAAATTTGAAATACTTTTGATACCTCGGGTAGTTTTACCAAAGCCATGAATCATAAGTCTTAACCATCTTTATTTGAAAACAATTTCAAAACAACATTCCGATAGATCACTTTCTTTGGGACCAACATCATCAATAATCACTATAATCAACACACAAGGTAACCACATGTTACCACTCAGCATCATCATGATTAACAACACATAAGGTAACCCGCGGCCATGCCCCATAGCATCGACCCCCCAGAGGTTCCGCCGAACCATCCCAGTGTGGGAAACCATTTACTCGAACAGAATACTTCCACAGATCAACATTCACATTGGAATAACAATCACATATAAATTTTAACATCGGAATAACATCATACCAATCACAAGAAAATTCAAACCACACAACACAACAATAGGGTACTCACCCAAAAATTTTCAGTAAAAATGGTAATATGACAATAGGGTACTCACGTCACGCACACACTGTATGTTAACGCGCGCTTGGCCTACAATTAGCGTGTGTTAATCAGTCGAAATAATCAAACGTTCTGTCCAGGTTTGTTAGCGTGCGCTAATGACGAAATTAGCATGCGCTAACTGACTCATCTCATAAAATATTCCAATTTTGAATTCAGAGTTTAAATCGAGTAAGATTTTTCATCTTTCCCTATTTATTTTACGAGAGAAAAAAATTGCATTTTTGTTTTAAAATATAAAAAATTTATGGCGTGAAAGATTTTCAAAATCGTATGCTCGAGTTATTTGAAAATATAACCGATAAGTTAAAATCATTTTAAAAATCCTCTCAAACACGACAAGGGTTTAGGGAGGTAACATTTTACAAAATGTCCCAAAACACTTTCAAACACATCTTTCAAATACCGACACCAGGTTCCATTTGAAAATACAAGGCTGGCTCGCCAAAATTCATGCCACTTCCTAAAATCCAAATTAAGCCGCCATTTAACCGCATGTCAAAACATTTTCGAAGACTGATTTCCACAATACACTTAGGTCTATGAAATTTTATGGAATCATTTCCAAACACGCACGCAGCGGATATAATTATCAATAGAAACATGTTGGTTGTACATAACAACAATTAGTCAAATATCATCGATTCTAAAACCTATGCCTATACGGCATTCACAATCACCACTTCAACCAATACAACTCGGGAACACTAATTTCAAGCATACGTCAAACCATCTATATGAGTTTCTCAATGACCTACACCGTCGATACACTTTCTAAACATATCAATGTTCAAAATTTCATAACACACTACACCACTCGGTGTCCAATCCATCAATATATCTAGCTCATTGCACATGTAATATACCACAAGTATTAAATACGAATTCCATATCATAATGCACATACAAACAAGGATACTGAACACGAGATATAAAAGAGGAGACTTACATCCACAGGTCGCACGAGGATGATGGCTACACCACGATACTAATCACGACCGACACCTCGGACGACGCATAGCGATACGACTCAATCAGACACAATCCGACAAGACAAGACTCGACAATATCCGACCTGACCCGACAGCCTAGGTTTCCACAACCTAAGCTTTGATACCATAAATATAACACCCCCAGACATCATCTGGGAATATCACACGCCGTAGACCCTTCCCATAAGGATCTACCAGGCTAAACATTACAAAACATGACAACACAACAAATACCAACATGACTACATATGAAACAGTAGACCGATTTGGTCTTTCATTAATAATATACAACTTAAACTCCATATATCTCTATTTCAAAACTCATACCCACACAGGGGTCGCAATAAAACAACACTCCCATACAATGGGAAAACGCTATAGTGGAAAGAAAAGAAATACGATTCGACCAACAGTGCCAAGTACTGTCCTTCCTATGATTAGTATCATTTATCTTCCATCATCCTTCGTACCGATCCTGTGTTTTGCTCCTCAAGAACCTGCACGTACCTGAATACAATAACAGGCATCCACCCCCCTGATTACTCGGGAGATAGCAAACTGGAACTTTGCTAGTGCAAGTATAAAGTTCAATTATGAGCCATACACAACATATTCCAAGAATATAATAATCCTGAATAATCACCCAATCCAACACTACGAAAGACTTCCCGAGATATTTTATTTGAGCAAAAAAATCCGAAACCACGAAAGGCGGTAATAAAGCAAGTAAACAATTTGTAAAGCATTTTACAAATCTCGGGAGCCTTTATCTTTTAAAAAATCACTTATGGTCACCGCCCAAAGATCTATTTAGTTCTCAACAACCAGAATATAATCACGGGTCATGCAATCCGACAACAAAATATTATTCGTACTCACCATGTGATGAATTCCAGAGGACCCAACCGACCCTACCTGGCATCACACAGACATGGTTCGTACTCAATAAGTAACAAACTCTAGAGGCCCCAACCGAACCTACCTGGCATCACACGAATATGGTTCATACTCATCAATTAACAAACTCCAGAGGCCCCGTTGGACCCTACCTGGTACACATATATACTGCTCGTACTCATCAAGTAACAAACTCCAGAGGCCCTATCGGACCCTACCTGGTTCCACAGAATGACAAAATAACCCACAATACATATCAACAACATCACATTCCGATACCGCAAGGAGATATACTTCTCGGACAACAACAATTAGCGCCACCTCCTTACAAAGGAGTCAACAAGCAATACAACACAACATCACGCACTCACCAATCAAATACACATTTTGAAATACAACTCTTAACAAGGGAATGGAGCTTTTATAACCACACAACATGAAGTCAAAGTATTTCAAATTACAACCACAATACAACGTATCCGAAAAAAACTCATTTATTCACAAAACACTCAAGCGTTTTGAGAGAGAGTCGTTAATGAGATTATATCAATCCATTTTAAAGTTCATTATGAGTACTCAAATAGCACACATAGTCGATTATCAATTATTATATCTATGAAACACGAAATATCTGGGCAAGATACGTGCCTCGATAATCGATGTGAATCCTTCGAATAACATGGATCAAACGGAAAGACTTGAAAACCCACAAACACCACGAAAAAAACGACGACATAATTACTATGCATAAAACGACCAAATACGACGGAAAACACGTCCAACACCCGAAGGAGACTCATTGAGACATTTAATCGAATGTTAAATGTTCAATAATTCCCAAGAACGCTCAAATTGTTAATCGAGTTAAACAACTCAAAATATGGATATAAAATCCATCGAACACGACTAATAACATCATATAACACCAACCGATTCATCATAATTGGTCTAGAATTGAAATCAGAAACAAAACCCTAAAAAATCAATTCTAGGGATTCAAGAACATTACCTTCGATCCGACGAAGAACAATTGATTAGCTGGTGTTAATCCTTGATAGGAACTCAAATATGTTGATGGATGATAAAATATCCACCCTCTCTCGACCTCAGATCGTCCCAACAGCTCGCCCCAAGGAGGAGGAGGAAAATTTTGTAAAAACACCAAAATGGGTCTGCAGCTCCCGTATATATACACCACGGAACATTATGTATGCAATACACCAATTTTACATACGTAACAACACTTAACATATGTTAAAGCCTACTTGCAACGTACACAACATCTTGCACCGAACTCACTGTCCCGGTCTACAGGTAAGTTGACGTACGCAACATCCCCACTGTTACGTACGTAACCAATATATAACCTACGCTATATGTCTCACGTAGCGCATGCTAAAGCCTCTCCAGAGGCTACTGCCCCAAACCAACCGGTATAATAACATACGTAACCTAAACACATAACGTACGTTATCCATCACTAGTTACGTACGCGCTGCACTAGATAGCGTACGTAACATGTTCTGACAATAGCCCGGTGTGAAGTCTACGATGCGACTACCCGATGAATAACATGACTCCCAGATTGACAACGAAGCTCGAATGGTCCTCAACGAGAACAACCATACGAAGAGAAACAACATAGAGTGTCACACACACGAGTATATGATCAATATGACTGATGCGGCACCAAATTGCACTCGATGAAAATCACAACACGGTACATCATACCGTACACAACAGAGAGAAAATTCCAAATAATCATCAACGGAACAAAATAACCAGCACAGAACAACAACTAATCCAAACTAACCAGAAAAGAAAATCTCAGGTATTACAACTTCGAGGTTGACCGCACGAACTGGTGATCAGATCGAACCACTCTAATGACTAACTTAATGTCACAAGCATATCTTCTACTGAATCCTCAAGTCAAAATTTCACGTATACCTATCACAACCTTTCGATTCAGTCATTGAATATCCCAAAGTGAAATCCATGTGACCAATTCAAGATGCATCGAGTCCGACTATACTAATCTCATTCCCATACCTATAACGTGTGCTCCCACTAACCCTTAGTAAAGACAGACACTCTCTATGTCAAAATACACATTATACAAGTCTTGTCTAAACTTAATGCCCAGTTATGTTTTATCGACTTGCGAACCGGTTAAGCATTCGAGTCGTAACACTTTTAGTGTATATCTCCTTATCTTCTTATGCTGTGGAATATTTGCTCTCAAATGCAAGGACTATTATTATATATATGCCAAATCATGATGCCAATGATATACAATAATATAGTAATAATAAATGCCTTATGCAATCAATGTTCATAATTACAATACAATACTGTTCACTTTCTCATCCTCTGAGTTTCATTCAAGGGCATATTTCTAACAATCTCCCACTTTCACTCAATGCCGAAAACTAAGATCTAATAACCATACTCTCCAGATCTCTCTCTAAGACAATCTGCGATAGTGGCTTGGTTAGCGAATTAGCATCAGTATTTGTTGTGTCTACACAACATTCCCCTTCTTAACCATTTCCCTAACAAAATGATATTTTCTCTTAATATGTTTGGTGTTGTGGTGAGCCCTATGCTCCTTAGGTTATGCAACAGCTCCATCGTTGTCGCAAAACAGCGCCATGGGTTGATCTGAGTCAGGGACCACTTGAAGTTCCTTAGTAAACTTCTTAATCCAAGATGCTTCTTTAGCAGCCTCCGTGACTGCCTGATATTCGACTTCACATGTGGAAATTGCAGTCACACTTTATTTGGTACTTCGCCGAGATACTTCTCCACCACACAAAGTAAAGGTATACCCTGATGTGTACATCTTCACATCTATGTCTCCTAAAAAATCCGAGTTAGTATAACCCTCCACTTTAAGTTCTCCACCGCCGTATGTAAGAACCAAGTCTTTAGTCCCTTCAGGTACTTAAGAATGTTCTTTACATCTGTCCAATGTTCCTACCCTAGATTTGATTGAAATCGACTTACTACACTCAGATCATAAGAAATGTCTAGTGTAGTGCAAATCATAGCATACATGAGGCTACCCACTGCCGAAGCATAGGGCACCTTAGGCATTTCTTTTCTGTCTTCCTCACTTTGACATATTTCTAAGGAAAGTTTATGCCATGTCGCATAGATAGGAACCCTCTTCTAGAATCTTCCATCATATACCGATTTAGGATTTTTTCTATATAGAGGGCTTGGGAAAGACCTATCATTCTTTTCGCTCTATCCGGGTAGAGACGAATACCCATACTATAGGTAGCTTCTCCGAAGTCTTTCATTTAGAACTCATTAGAAGCGAAGCTTTAACAAAACTGAGCATTCCTACGTCGTTTCCTATTAGAAAGCGAAGCTTTCACAAAACTGAGCATTCCTACATCGTTTCCTATTAGTATAATACATCCACATATAGTATTAAGAATACAATTTTCCTCTCACTAACTTTCTTGTAAATACAGGTCCGCTCTTCATTTTAGACAAATTCAAACTCTTTGACTATCTCGTTAAAACGAAGATTCCAACTTTGCGAAGCTTGTTTCAGTCCATAAATGGCACCCTGAAGTTTGCATACTTTATGAATATCGATTTAAGATATGAGTCCCTTAGGCTGTTCCATGTAGATATCCTCCTCGAGGAATCCATTTAGGATCCGTTTTCACATCCATTTGATGTACTTCATAATCTAAGTGGATTACTATGACAAGCATCATGCGAATAGACTTAATCATGGCTACAGGCGAGAAGGTGTAACACCCCAAACTAGGCGGCTATTACAGTGCCGTGGACCCCCGACTGGGACCCACCAGGCGAATGAAAAAGAATGAATTAAATAATATAATTGTAGTACTGAACCACATTATATTACCAATTACTCCAATGAAAAGTTTCAAGTACAACACACCCAAGAGAATACAGAATACATGTATATTTAATATGAAGATAAAATATACAACACTGAATAAAAATGAGTATCCAAACGGAAATCTGCAATGGAAATAAAATGAAGAAACATGAATGACTGAAAAAGACTGGGCCCCCCTACTAGTATCACTCGGACTCCTCGCCGTCAATGTTCTCTTCCCGTGCTTTAGCCTTGCCATGACCTGAAAATAACATCCCCCAATGGGGTCAGTTACACAGAACAACAATCCTCAAGAGTTGAATAAACACAATCGTGATATATCTTAATTATGAAGTTGAGCTGAAGAGGGGCATCATAGTACGCCCGTAATGGGACGTGCAAGTCCACAAGATGAGTGTCCGGACACACCCGCACTTGTACCTAATTAGTCTCATGGAGGCACGTTACCGTGTGCACAGTCCATTGTGTCGGTGAACCCTTCACATGACTATCGTGTGCCCGACTAAAACTTCCACACATAACCACCCGGCCACGCAATATGAACCCAGAAGGTCACATGAACAAGAATGGACATGATGAATATTGATGAATAACAATCCGACAAGGGTCAAAAATGACTCACCGAGATGAAATAATAGTGAACTGAATGATAGCTCACTGAATGATTGGAACCGTCGTTCCTCGTGAATTGAATAATTAGTTTGATAATTACAAGTCTTAACATGATTATTACACTATGAATGAATATGATTTATGAATGAACAATAATGAAAGGAATGAGTATCCTTTTAACCGAGTAAGAATTAACTTACACAACACCGGTGAAGAATGTCCTTCCTCGAACAAACGTCCTACAATGAGACATCGATCGCTCGAACAACCTTGAATAACACAGTTACCAACAATCTGCTTAGTATACGAATCAAACATGATCATAACCAACTCGAAACGTCGATAACGACAAAACCAAATTCATTGTGGCATTATAACAAACACGTTGCAACCAATCTTCGATTGTTTACAATCGATCCTCAATTATATCGATACCAAACCTCCAAGGAATGATACAATCCAACAAAATATCTTCAACCCAATCAATAATCCAATATGAATACCCAATTCGAGATTTCAACAACATCTAATCGAAACCCCCAAATCCAAATCAAGATTCAAAGTGTTCTTCAAATAATCCTTCAATAATCCAATGAATAATCATACAAACTCATAATCATATGTATACCTCTTCATATATCATGATTATAACATCGAAACCATCATATACCATCATAGAATGGAAATCTAAAGTTTGTAGAAAATAACCTTTGAAGATCCAACCTCTTCGATCCGTCGAAACTAGTATTAATCGACTTCCCAAACGAATGAAGAAGATTAAACCCGAACACACAATTGTTTGATGATGAAAAATCTCTCCCACAAAACTCTCTCTCGGAACCAAAAATGAAGAAGTGGTGAAATGAGCATAAAAATCCTGTCCAAGCCTTTATAAACTGCGTAGAGTTACGGCCGTAACTCTCCCACCTTACGGCCGTAACTTCCCAAGTCAACGGCCTTACGGCCGTAACATCCACTTCATACGTCCGTAATAATGATTCGTCGAAAAATCAATAATGCCTCCACTGATCGGGTTACGGCCATAACCAAAACTACCTTACAATCGTAACACAACACTTACGGCCGTATCCTACCGAACTTACGGCCGTAAGCTGCCTTGGTCAAAAACACCCTCCTGCCCAACGAATGCATGTTACAGCCGTAGTCTCCCAAAACATACGGCCGTACCCTCGTGCTTACGGCCGTAACTAGAATGACTTACGGCCGTAAGTTGTCTTCGTCCAGAAAGACACCCATTTCCATGAATGCATGTTACGGCCGTAATGATGATTTGTTATGGCCGTAACTAACTGCTGGAAGTGACAAAATCCAACAACTCCGTCTTCTCGTTACCAATGATGAATGATCCGACATATGATACTTGTATGAATGTAATTGAGTCCAATAACATGCAATAGGTGATACTTCCAACACAATACTACCCATCACGATGATTATGAAAATACTCTCGTCTCGATACTCAAAACAGAGTTGAATAACGATCGGTAACTGATACACGGCTCCAAGTACGCCAACGATGAATACAATGAATGAACGTGGATGATGAATGATTATTAATGAGTGAAAATTACTGAGTGACAATTACTGAATGATAATACTGAATGATAATGAATGAATTACAACCGGGTATTACATACTCCCCCCTTAAAAAGAGTTTCGTCCCCGAAACTAAGGGTCAAACAACTCGGGATAACTCTCCCGCATACTATCCTCAGTTTCCCAAGTAGCCTCTTTGACTCCGTGTCTAGACCACTGAATCTTAACCAAAGGAATCGTCTTGTTCCTCAATTGTTTCATTTGCCGCTCTAAAACCCATATAGGACGCTCCTTATACGAATGATCATCCGCGATCTCGATTTCATCGAACTGAAGTATGTGACTCGGGTCGGCAACATACTTCCGCAACTGAGAGACGTGAAATACATTATGAATTCGGCTCAACGCCGGAGATAAAGCCAATCGATAAGCCAGACTGCCTACTCGATCCAAAATCTCAAACGGACCAATGAATCTCGGACTCAACTTTCCCCGTTTCCCGAAACGGAAGATACCTCGACTTAGGGATACCTTGACCAAAACATGGTCACCTGCCTCGAACTCTAATGGTCGACGACGATTATCTGCATATGATTTTTGTCGACTCTGAGCAGTCAACAAACAACTCCTGATCAAAGCTACCTTCTCGCGGGCGGCTATAAGCATATCGAGCTCGGTGCCGATTGATTCTGATAAGTCATCCCAACACAAAGGAGATCGGCAGTGACGACCATACAAGGCCTCGTAAGGTGCCATCTTAATCGAAGCATACCAACTATTATTGTATGTGAACTCAATCAACGGTAATTGGGCTTCCCAATCGTCTTTCCAATCAAGGACACATGCCCTCAACATGTCCTCCAATGTCTGAATAGTTCATTCTGATTGTCCATCGGACTGAGGATGAAAAGTTGTGCTGAGATTAAGCTGAGTTCCCATACAACAATGAACTGATTTCCAAAAATGTGACACAAATCGTCCGTCACGATCAGAAACGATACTCTTAGGAGTACCATGCAATCTCATGATCTCTTTGATGAACAACTGGGCAAGTCTCTCAGGACCCCACGTATTCTTAATCTCAAGGAAATGAGCTGACTTAGTTAAGCGGTCCACAATTACCCAAATTGTATTCATGCCATTGAAATATCCTCCCATTTCCACTCTGGAATAGGGAGCGATTTCAGCATACTCTCCGGTCGCTGATGTTCTATCTTGACTTGCTGACAGTTTAAACATCTCGAAACAAATTCTGCGACTTCTCGCTTCATATTACTCCACCAGTAATTTTGTTTCAAGTCTTTGTACATCTTGCTAGACCCTGGATGAAAGGAATAAGGGGTAGCATGAGCTTTTCTCAAAATCGAGTTTTTCAACTCGTCATTCGCCGATACGCATAATCGATTCTTAAATCGAAAAAGTCCATCCTTGTGGACCACAAATTCAGGGGCTTTCCCCTGAGCCACATCCTCTCGTATGCGCAACAAAAATGGGTCTGAACCCTGATTCCCTCTGATTGCCTCCTCAAGTGGCAATGAAATATCTAACATGCAAAGTTGCCCTTGCACTCGCTGTAACCAGACCTCGAGCTCTGGTCTCAGAAATTCCTGTTGAAGTTCCCTCTGAACTGTTAAACGAGCAAGCATTTGCTCCTGAATGGATTTACGACTCAAGGCATCGACGACCATGTTTGCCTTACCCGGGTGGTATTGAATCTCAATATCATAATATTTGATTAGTTCCAACCACCGTCTCTGTCACATATTTAATTCCTTATGAGTAAATATATACTTCAAACTCTTATGATCGGTGAAAATATGACAGGTGACGCCATAAAGGTAATGACGCCAACTCTTCAATGGGAAAACCACGACTGCTAGTTCCAGTTCGTGAGTCGGATAATTGACCTCGTATGGTCTAAGTTGCCGCGAAGCATAGGCAATCACTTTCCCGTTATGCATTAATACACATCCAAGACCGTGTCCGGACGCATCACTATAAACTATGAATCCTTCCGTCCCTTGCGGTAAAGAAAGGACAGGTGCTGAAATTAAACGGCTCTTGAGTTTGTCAGAACTTTTTTGACACACATCAGACCACGTGTATTTCTTATCCTTCCGCAAAAGGTTCATCATGGGTTGAGCGATTTCCTTAACATTCTTCGGATTTCCTTAACATTCTTCGGAAGTTGCCAATCTCAGATAGCCTCCATCTTCTCAGGGTCGACGCGTACTCCATCTGATGAAATCACATGTCCGAGAAACATCACCTCGGACATCCAGAACTCACATTTGGAAAACTTTCCATAGAGTTGCTCTCGTCTCAACACGTCGAGAACCTGATGAAGGTGAACTTTGTGCTCTTCTCGGTCATGAGAATAGATCAAAATCTCGTCTATGAAAACAACCACGAACTGATCTAAATAGTCGATGAAAATCTGATTCATTAATTCCATGAATATTGCAGGTGCATTAGTTAACCCAAACGACATTACCACAAACTCATAATGACCATAGCGTGTTTGAAACGTCATCCTAGCGATATCCGACTCTCGAATTTGCAACTGATGATACCCAGATCTTAAATAGATCTTGGAAAATACTGAAGCTCCCTGAAGTTGATCTAAGAGATCATCAATACGGGGTAGAGGATATTTATTCTGAATCATCACCCTGTTCAACTCTCGATAATCAATACACAAGCAAAATGAACCGTCCTTCTTCTTGACAAATAATACCGGAGCTCCCCATGGAGACGCACTCGTTCGGATATAACCCTTCTCGGTCAAATCCTCCAATTGATTCTTTAGTTCCAGCATTTTGGTCGGGGCCATCCGATACGGTGCATTCGATAATGGGGACGTACCAGGCTCTAACTCTATCATGAATTCCACATCTCTCTGTGGAGACAAACCAGGTAACTCGTCTGGAAATACGTCGGCATATTCGCTCACCACAGGAATATCTGCCAACATCACTGATGATTTCTCGGTCTTGGTCATATAGTAGCCAACATACCCCTGATTGAGTAATTTCACTGCTTTCATCATATTAATAACTCTTCTGGAGTAGCTGGGATTACCTCCCTGAAATATACATTCGACTCCATCGTCTGAAATGATAGCGACTATACGCTTACGAACACTAAGGATGGCATCATGACGATCTATCCAATCGATACCCAGAATAACGTTGTCTCTAGGTAAATCCACCACGATTAGGTCTGCTAGCCATACACGGCCATGAAGCTGAATCAGATAATTCTTAATCTCACGATCTCCGATAATTCTTCTACCATCTGGTAGGCCAATGACATAAGGCTCACAACTAGTAGCACTATCCAGACATAGTCTACTCAAACATGACTCGGAAATGAATGAATGCGATGCACCAGTATCAAAAAGGGTACACACAGGTTGAGATAGAATTTCGAGTGTACTTGAGATCATCCGGGCCTCCGGATCGTCGGTCCTCTTCATTTCATAAATTCGGGACTTGCTAGTCCCCGCACCGGACGCTCCTATCTGATAGCTTTTGGCTCCGCCTTTGTTTGCTCCTGTTGTCTTAAACGATGCAGACTGAGTGGCCTGATTATGAACAGCTGACTGCTTCGGGGCCTGAGATGACGTCGGAGTAGGTTTGGGGTCTCTTCAAGAAAAACGGACCTTATGCCCAGCAATTCCACAGTTATTGCACGTGATAGTCTGCCTCGGACACTTAGTGCTGAAATGACCCTGTTCTCCATAGATGAAACAGGTGATGGCCGAACTGGCTGCTCGGGACTGAGATTCCGTAGGTTTCGGCATCATAGGAGGTTGCTCAGAAAAAGTAGAGCCCGCACGAGGCTTCTTGAAGGTTGCCTGACTGCCTTCAGACTGATTACGATTCTTTGACTTCTTGCTAGGAGATGAAGCTTGTTTCTTAGCAATTTCCTTAGCAGTAAGCTCACAAGTAAGAGCTTTCTCGATGAATTCGGCCAGGGTGGTGCAATTGTGATTAAGCAACTGCATTGCATACGAGGTTTCAACCTTTTACTGAAGTACTTGATCTTATCCGCCTCGGAGTGGATAATAGATGAGGCGAAAGGAAAAAGTTCCTGAAATTTCTCGGCGAGGGCGAGAACATCATCTTCCGCTGAGGGGTCGAGAATGAGTAATTCTAATAACTTGGCCCCCCTTAGTGGGGCCGGATAGTACCTCTCCATCACGAGAGTCTTGAATTGATCCCAAGTACAAGATCCGTCGGTGGGTTTCAAAGATAACCACCAAGAGTGAGTGCTCTTACCCAGATAGTAAGCCGCGACTGAAACTTTATGCCCTTCGGGACAATCCACCATAGCAAATAACTTCTCAAAATGTTCAAGCTAGTGAATTATATCCGCGGGCTCGGATGAACCCTCGAAAGTAGGTGGTCTCTGGCGAGAGATGTCACCGATAATACTGCTCACACTCCTCTCTTGACCCTGAGGTGGCGGCGGAGGAGCCTGTTGATTCTGAGTAGCTGAGTTCTACATCGTATCCATGAGGCATGCCATCTGAGTCATCTGGACCATCACGCCCTGCATAAACGCTAGTGGGTCAATCCGTACACCTTCTGAATGAGCTGTGTCCTGGGTGCGACTCCATAATGGTGAATTATTATTTCCAGGTGAATGAGTGGCAGCGTCGCTGCTCGATGAATTAGCATTATTCCTTGCGTTCACACGTGTATTCACACGAGCTCCCGGGTTTCGGCCCACACCGCGGCCTCTTCCCCTACGTCCTCTGACTGCTCTTTCCATACTGAAGTAGAAAAGTCACATGATAATTATAGATCCCGCATGAATATCACATTATGATTACGTTATGAAATGATGATAATGAGCATACGCGCTCTAACACAATGATTACATGAAGGATCAACTCAGGTGACATGATTATCTGATGAAATTCTTGAAATGATTATCTTGAACAAGTTATCAAGATTAATGATATGATCCTTAAGATCAACAACTGAGCAATGAAATGAACTGAATGATTAATGAGTTAACATGATCGACATGATCAAAATGAAAATGATGATTGAGTATTGTTGACTGATGAATGATGAATTAGTGATTCTTATTGCCAGAAATTATACCATGGCATCATCACGCGGCGGATATTGATCGGAAAATCCGATATCAAATTCGTTATCTAAGAACACGGCTATAATTGGTATAGTATTTTTCTCTCTTCTTTTCTTCTTTTTTCTTCTCTCTATGACGAACAAGACTTAGAAGGAAAAAAATTATCTCGTCCTCTCTCCCTTAGCTAGGGCTGAATCATCACATTTGGTGTGGGAGATATAGTTTTATTTTATACACGACAAAGCAAGATATTCGATGAGATAATAGCTTATCACTTTATCCACATGCATAAAAGAAACCACCACCCACCACACCAAAAAAGTACAACGAAATGAGGGAGTATGATAGGGGGCATCCCACCTAGTGGTTTGTGTGAAAATGAGCCGAGCAACTCGGTTCGTGTACTGGATGTTCGCGTGTCTAGTCCGTAAGATACATTTCGTTTTACCTCAAATATGTTTATATTTAAATAGTTAATCCAGTTAACTAATTATATCAAATACAATATCATAATTATATAATAATTAATTTATAAATTAAATTAATCACCCAGTAGTTAATTTCAATTGACAAGATTAAGTTTCAAGATAGAACTTCTTTTTAGAGGGGGAGTATGTAATGTACGAATATTTATTATATAATTCTATTTGTATTTGAATCATGTGGTGTATGATTATGTCGAATAATTATATTAAAGATGATTTTCTTTATATCTGTATTCCAGTATTCATGTTCACAATTCGTAAAAATCTATACTTCATGCATGTAACTATATGAAACTGGCGTGCGCTAACAAACAGAGATAGCGTACACTAATAAGTAGATTTACGGACGTCAATCGTTCACCTAGCGTACACAAGAGGTAGTCAGGACTAGATAAGGTGGGGTCGGTGTGTGGATCCAGATGTAGGCCACCTACCACAAGCATTCAGACAACTATTGGAAAGGCAAGTCAGTGATTATTAGGGTACGCAACGACAAGCGAGTAACGTATGCTAAGGCAACAAATGTACGAAATCCATTTTGACAACATACGTAATATAGAACAGAAATGAGGAAGTGAGCATCATCAATTGATAGAGTACTCAACAGTTGTGTATTAGCATACGTTAAGTAGCTAGCATACATAAAGTTGTGCATTTAGCGTACGTTAAGGATAGTATTCTATTTAAAGACACCAACTCTCTTTCTTTTTCTTCATTTACCTTGTTCGAGTTCTGCACCCTTGAGAGCTCCCCTCAACCCTATAAACTCCTTATATCATTCTCTCAAATTGGGTTTGAAGATCGTAGGCATCTTGGATTAGTGTTAAAGCTTCTGGTGTTGAGTTCTACTGATCGTTTCATCGTTTCTCTCGTATAAGATACGTTAATGCTACTTCAGCCTTGAATTCATGTTTCTAGGATTGATGAACACATTTATGAGATTATTAGGCTTCATTGGCGACTTAGTGAACTGAACACCACGATTTAGGAGGCTTGAGATGATTAAACCTAGGTTATTTCGTTGTTGAGACATTTATATGCTGGCCTATGATTATGTTGAGTAGTATGATGAAGTTTTTAGTGATGTTCATATCTTCTTATTTATGATTTCTAAATACATGGGTATTAGGTGACTTGAAGTTGAAATTACTCATTATAGGTGAAGTATAAAGAGAAATATACAAGCATTCATCAAAAGTATAATCATTGACCATTGTAAAGATTGATATATTGAGTATCCTTCCTATGTTGATCGTTGCTAAGAGGAGAATACGATGGTAAGCATGTTGAATTGTTAGAACTCTTGTAGGAGGAATTACCTTAATGAAGAATCAAAGTTTTAGTAAAGTCACGATTAATCTTTCAATGGAATCGAATAGCTTAAATCATGATTGATTAGATGTTGTTCGTAGTGTTATACGAGCATCTAAATTGGATATGTATTGCAAAAACTTATGTGATCGTGTTCATGATTTGTACCGGATAAGTAGTGTTATGAGTTGATTATCCAAAACCGATGGTGATTATGGTGTTAACTTGATATTAACGTTCGGGTGTTTGAAAGAGGTTTATCGAAAGAACATCCTTTGAGTGAGCGAATATTCGTTGGGAGTATTGAATACCTATCATCATTCTGAGGCAAGTATTTTAGTTATGTTTTCCATTTTGTTGTCATTCATGCTGTCGTGTATATATGTGTCGTTGTTGTATGTCTACCATGTGTTGGTCCGATGAGATCATCTTGAGATCTATGCTAGCGTGTGCTGGACCATTAGACCACGTGTTGGTTCGATGGGATAATCTTGGGATCTAGACAATGAACGTTGGATCATGGATTATCATATATATGTTGAGATTTTCATGTTGAATATTGCATTGTTGATGAAGCCCGTAAGTTGTTATTGTTATTCGTTGACTGTCGAATTATTCCTTGTTGTATAATTATCGTACTTGTACTAGCCTCTTTGCTAATCCCTTCAGGGGTGGATATGTGTTTTATGTTTAAGTGTCAGAGGATTGGGAAAGCAACCATCGGGGAAGCATGACGAGGAGGGTGCACAACGATGTTAGACGTTCAAAGTGTCTTTCAAGTTTGTGTTCATATTTTGAATAAGTACTCGAGTACATCGTTTCCTAGTTATTTGTTTTGGATGTCTATGTATTGATGAAATCTGTTTAGCGTTGTCAGTCACTTTTAAATCAGTTTGTAATAACTACTCTATTGTTGTTATTTAGTTAGTGTCTTGTTTTACTATTAGCCTAGTAAATCCTTACGTAAAGGATTTACGGCACTGTAATAGCCCTGAAAATCGCAGGGGTTTTACACTTACCTCATTATTATTTTCGTCATCTTCTTCTTCTTTTGCCATAAAGCACATGTATGCTTTATCTTCAGTCTCATCATCAGAGGAGTCAATGTCGATGACAACACGTAGACACTCCTCTGTTTGGGTTGCTATAGGTGGTGCGTCTCATTCCCGAATCACTGTTTTAGCTTGTTTCTTCAGACACATCACTTTTTATTTGATATATTTTTAGTAATATTTTTATTAGTATTATATATATAATTATGTATTTTGTGTGATAATTTATAACTTTTTACTGTATATTTATATTATTTCACTAGAAATTTCTATAATTTTGTTTTATTTTTGGATAATTAATTAGAATTAAATTATATCTGCAGTTTAACCAACTGGTACAAAATATATAAATTGATTCAAGGGCGATATTTTTCCAGAATCCAAACATAGACATGAGTGGTCTCATTTTGTTCGCCTCTTAGAGATGATCGGTTTTGAATTAAAATTCACCCAAATCCGAGTTCGTATGAAGAAGTTATGGTCATCCGAAGTTTGGAGGACAATTAAACATGCGGACCAATGATATCGTGCCACATGTCAAAACTGGATTTGAAAAGCTAAGTCAACTATAGAGTGACATCAGCAAGTGCGCACGGCAAACACATGCCAGCATGCTTGAGCCAATCAGAATGTGTCACGTGGCGTCACAAGTCAACAAATGCACATGCCAAGCACACGTCCGAGCCACTGGACATTTTTGGCCAGTCGCACCACCCGTGCATGTTGCACACGCGCCAGACCAGGATCGCCAATTTGGCGCGTGTTGCACGTGCGCGCGTCAGAAAAAGTGCCACTTCAGCTGATGACGTGGCAGGTCGGATGGAATTATTGTGAGGTGATTTTCAGATTTGTTTGGATGTGTATTATTAATGAGTGTTATATTTAACTTATTAATGATAGGTTTATTTATTATTTAATGTAAGTTTATTTATTATTTAGTTGTATTAAAAAAATTTAAAATAGTAGTATAAGTATGAAAGGGTGTTGAGAGGAAAAGGGGGAGAGAAAATAAAGAGATGATATTGTAAGAGATAAAAAAATATTGTCTAATAAAATATATTTAATAAATAATACTATGAAATATTTATTTATTTGTGAAGTTATTATGAGTGAGTAATTTTTATTTTACTGGGTTATAATGAAACCATGTCTATATTATTATTAATATTTATATAATAATTCCAACTAAATATTTTTAACGACTATGATTTGTACATCAATAGGGTAATATTATTTCATCAATAATATCATGTATTTTTTATAGTTATAAGTTTCCCATTGCTTTGTGATTATTCATATTAGTTCATTATTTGATTATTTGTTTTCCATTAAATTAGATACATATAATGCTTAGAAATTATACTTTTCAAGCGAAGGAAAATCTATATTTGAATTTAATTTTATACTTATTGTTAAATCTATAGGGAAATAGGTAAATTGATTTCAAAATCTATTCCCTGAATTTCTTGGAAATAATATATAAAATAAATAATAAATAGACATTGGTGGATTCTAAACCCTAGTAAATTATTTAAAAATCTATTTATCTAAAATTCACTTAAAATTTTTTGTTATGTATTGCAATTATTTCAATAATTCCAACAATTAAATTGTTTGGGACTAGGTTAGAGTTTAACATAATTTAGTTTAATACAATAGAAATATTTTTATTTCACCAGCATAGTCCTCCATGTGGAATCGACCTTGCACCGCATTTCTACATCGAACGAATCGTGCGCTTACGAGTATTAGACTAAAGAATCAACAACATTTTTCATCTCTTTCCTGTTGCTCAGCCTCCAGTAGCTTTTGTACCTTGGGATGAGGGAATCTATTTGCATAGTGTCCTGGTTTCCTGCAATTAAAGCATAGGTTAGAGTCTCCAAAAGATGGTGACTCGAAACTCACCTTGTTGAAGGTTCTCGGTTTGTAGGGAGACTTTTCGGACTTCTAGATGAACTTATGGAATTTATGCATGAGCAATTTCATCTCATCCTGTGACAGCATGTCCTCATCGTCATCAACAGCTTTAGAGGTGCTGGGGGTAGAGCTGTGTCTCCTGTCGGATACTGCGACAAGTTTTGTAGTCTTGGCAGGGGACTCTTTGGCCTTTTCTCTACTGTCTATATCATACCCAAATGCTTTGAGGTCAGAGAATAGGTCAAAGGTATATATTTCATTAATGTTAAAAGTCACGGGCGTAGCTGTGGTCTTAATATCCCTTCGGGAAGGGAGTGATCTAAAGATTTTAATGTTTTTCTCCTTTGGGGAGTACACTTTGCCCAGTGCTTCAAGTTCACCGAGTTTTTCCTTTGAGAGCTCTGTTCCCTCACAAATCATCTCAAGTTTTTCCCAAATTTCCTTGGCTACTTTACAACTCTTTATCTTTGAGAATGTGCATTTTTTTAGGGTGACAAATTCTTAGCAACATTGTCCAGGTTCCCTCATTTGTTGTCTACTCATTCTGAGACTTCTCTAGCATCTCCGCATGGGGTTGGCCTTCCACCCTGGCAGCTGTGTAGAATAGGCCCTTCCTGTATGATGAAGAGTATCTCTTCGTGCATGGCACCCAGGTGGGCTTCCATCCTGATTCTCCAATCATCAAATTTGTTAATCAAGAACATATGAACTTTATTGATCATAGATTTATCCATGACAGTAAATATAGGACGTGTGCTAGAGATAAATAAATGCAGTTTCGAAGGCTTTTGATTATGGATCTGGTTCGTGTTAAAAATCGACTAATTCTTTGTAGAACCAGCCTTTCCGATAGTACTTGTTGGTCAAAGTATACTTTAATGACAAATAAGAAGGGTTGAATAAGATGTACTCTTTTTCGAAGTTTAATATGCGTAGTGGAAGTCTAATGCAATTTATTGTAATTACAGCAACTAAATGGTCTCTTATAGTTTGATGCTTATAGGGTTTTCAGAGTAAGTATACTACAATCACACGCAGTAATACAATAATAAATATGGAAAGTAGAAACACAAGGTTGAATGTGGTTCGAGGCAACTTTATCTACGTCCACATATCCTCTAGACAGAAGTAAAAGTTTATTAAAATCAAGGCATACACAACTAGATAATTTTAACTAAACCAGTCACTGTATCATTCGCATAGATTGATGCACCTCATTATAGCTTTAGGCTGTTCACACATAATGGTTGTAGGCTTCCTTGAACTAACTTCTTATCACATAGATTGAAGATTCATCCTGGACTCTATATGTCCCATATAGGTTAGAAAGGTTCCGATTAGTCCACCCAGGGCTAATGTACTCAACGTATAGGTTTGGTATCACAAGTATCCAGAATAGCAGCTGTAGGCTTGAAGGTCCTTACTGTCGTGTGGTACTCAGTTGAAGACTGAGTATTTCTTCAATCAAAGATAGGCGTTGTAGGCTTGAAGAAATTAATTGCTCTTAAATTAAAAGTGCTTTAGATTTTGGTTCATTTGATCAATCAGTAATTGAGCGAGTCCTTTGGATTGGGCTATTTATAACCTTCGAAATAGATTCGTTATAAATATAGTTGTTGGCCGGTTGGTGAGATGTGGTAATTTCATATTGGAGGCTTGCTGAATGTTTGAATTAAAGTGTCTTAGCATTTAATTCTTCATACATTCCTTTTGGCCTTCACTAAATGCTCTTCAGTTCACAGTCTATTCGGCCGCATTAAATGTTGTAATATCAGCATTAACTGCAGCTTTGAAACCGTGAATACTTTGGAATAAAGAATGACTTATTTCACAATGGTTTAAAGGACTAAGTATCGACCTGTTGGATTTGTATTTTACTTTTAATAAGTAAAATACCTACAACTACTTTGTTGTAGCTAACCGTCCTTTTTGATGTAAGCTGGAATCATCATAAATTATAGGAAGTCGTCTTTTTGAGCGTTGTATGATGATTGCTGTATGATTAGGCTGTAGGATGCATTTATCATAATACTTGGGGTATTTTTATCCCAACATGCATATAGAGCATCGGAACTTGGAAGAGAGTGTTGTCTAGGCATTAAGAATTAGGTATTACCTCCCCCTTTGATGAGTTAGGAGAACCCAATCATCGAAGTTGTTGAGGTTTGGTAGATACTCATTCGATGAATAAAAGTCTATTTCTAAGAACATTCAAGTTCTCCTCAATATATTCCTTCAAAGAGAGGAAAATTTTGAACCATAAGAATTCAAGGAAACTTTAAAATAAAGCTAAGAATATAATGTAAGAAATATTAATATCTGGTTCGAAAGACCAAACAAATATGCATCCACCCATTTATTAAAAACGAAACCAAAGCAATTATCTTGAGGTCACTTTGCCAAATATAAATGAAAAAGTAAGCATTAAGGCTCAATACTATGATGGGTTACTGTGGAATCGACATCAGGGCAGATGTATAAATCATCTTCCTCCATATAGTGAGTTTCCCTTTCTTTGGAGTCTCTATATTTCTTGTTATTAGGTGTTGGGATAAACATTCCTGCTTTGATAATTGCCAACATACAACAAGGAAGTATTTAAGCAGTCAAAATATCGCCAAGTATGGAAGCTACCAGGAAACTCCATACAGCCCGTCCATACAGCAAAGAGATCTTCTACAGTCCATCCTACAAAGTCTACAGCATACAGCAAAGAGACATAATACTTTGTATACAGCATACAGACTGAAGGTGTTTTACTTAAGAAAAGTAACATCCAATAGGACTGATTAAAGAAAGCTTTAAACCGTTGTGAAATAAACATTGTTTATTCAGAAAGTATTCATGGTTAAAGCAGCATTTATTGCTGAAAGGACAATATTTAATGCAGTCGGAGTGAGACAAGTCTGAACGCGCTGAAGAGCATTTAATGCAAAGTCAAATAGAATGTATGAAGCATTAAATAAGATTTGCTTTAATTTAAATATTCAGCAAGCCACCTATCAAAGACATCAACATATCACCAACCAGTAACGGCTACATTTATAACGGACACATTTTCAAGGTTATAAATAGCCCCAAGCAAGAGGACATTGCTCACTTGATTCATTCATTCTCGCGCATACTCTGACAAGATCATACTAACAATCTATCTATACAAAGAGTAAGTATATTTCTTGAGCATACAGCCGTATTCAAAGTGAAGAAATATATCAAGTCCTCAACGCAAATATCACAACATACAGCGAATGTTCAGCAAAGATCAAGTTGCTGTTTAGAGTGTTCTACCTTTACTGCTGAGATTATCATTAGGCATGTGTGGACTAAAGATCCTTGCGTATTCCGACCTGTGTGGTAAGAATAGCATTGTAGACAAAACTTCAAACTGTGTGTGAATAAGCGAGACAAGAAAGAGCTTGAAGCCAATCTATGTGAATGGCGAAAGCTACAGTCCCGATATCAATCTATGTGAACGATACAGAGATAGGTTTAGTTAAAGTCACGTAGTTACGTACGTAGTGATTTTAATAAACTCTTTACTACTTTGTGGAGGACCAGTGGAGGTAGAGAGGTTTACCTCGAACCACTTTAAACTACGTGTTATTTACCTTCTATCTTTATTGTTTTCATACTGTGATTCATTTAGTATACATTGCAAAACCCTGTACGCATCAAGCAAACAGGAGAATACCTAATTGTTGTATTTACAGCAACTCACTAAACAAACTTCCGTTACGCATACATTGTCATATCAATGGATATTTTTACTACATATAACGTACGTAAATGAGGATATGGTAACGTACGTAATGAACAAGACAGAAGCTATTGGACTGATCTGCATAGAGTATAACGTACGTAACAAGATGGAGATAACGTACGTAATGTGATTAACGTACGTAAAGGAATGGCTATAATGTACGTAATGAAGGCAGCAGGAGCTAATGGCTAGTTGAGGGTTTGGAGCCTATAAATACCACTTCTAATGGTATTCAATAAACATCAACTCAAAACAATTGATTCATTGATTAGATATTGATATACGTATTCTTGATGTTGTAATTGTGCTTATATTGATAAGTGTTTGAGTGTTATACACGAAAACATACACGAGCGAAAAGAAAGGATAAGATTGGATTCGGTGTTACTAGGATCAAGGATCCGGCATTGTTAGAATCGCAATCTATATCCACGTAAGGTTTGTCTAGTACCCATAGAAAGCTATATAGGTTGATTCCTTGTCCGATAGAAAAGAAAAATGGTTTAACTTGGACCGACAAAAAGTCAAGTGTGTTACGGTTTATCTCGGAACGATAGAAGACGAGATTGTAATGGTAATCCTTCGACCGATAGAAGAGAGGTGCATGTAATATCCGTACTATTTCTATTTTTGGTAGTTTCCATTTTGGTATATTTTTCATTTTTAGCAACTCGCTTGTAACCGTCTCAATATTTCGAGAATGTTTAATTTTGTATGTTTTGGCATCCGATCACATTTCGAGATTGTTTTCCTCGATTTTATGTATTCTAGTAACTTTTCTGCTTGTCGGATCGTTCGATGTAATTGTTGTGTAAAACTGTCATTTTGAGTTTGGTGCAAGTTTGTTTATTACTGTTGGACATGTTGTGAGCTTCGGTACAGTTGCTCGATCCCATATTGTGTTTTTCGGTGGTTTTGGTCCGTTTGTACTTTCCTAAAAGTTTTGTGTAATTACTTTCGTTATCGCATTCCGGACCTTCGGATGATCGGGATCATATTTTTCCTTTAGCGCTTAAGTTTGCCGTATCGAACTATTTATACTGATTATGCACAATTCGTTAAATGCCACTTTTGGTGTTCGTGCCATTTTCTGCTCAGCTGATCTCTGTCCTGAGAGACTTACATACGTTGATTTATCTCCATTACGTACGTAACATAGTCTTCCTAACGTACGTTAATCCCTTTCTCATAGCGTACGTCACGGTCTTCAGAAAATCGGGCAGAAGGTTCTGTCGGACCTTTACATACGTAACCTTGAGGGTATTACGTACGTTAATGGGCTAATGTACGTTAATGCATCATGCATTACGTACGTAATGTTTCTGGGTTTAAATACCCAGGTCTGACCGAAAACGCCCACTTTTCTCCTTCTTTTCTCTCCATCGCAACTTGGGCAATTCACAGGCGGTTTTTGGGCGATTTTCGATTCTCCAATCACCTAGCTATCAACCTCTTTGGGATTGTGGTATAAAATATCAACAACAATCCATCCTTTCCATCTTGGAATCGAGGTACTTCTCTAGGACCCTAGATTTTTCGGGAATTTAGGGGTTTCTTCGTAATCCTTCGATTTTAGTCGTAATTTGTGAGTAATTGAGTTGAGTGTGAGTTATCTACCCCAATACATGTTTTTCCTATGAGATTATGGGTTATACTTGGACTTGTTGAGATTCGAGAGGCTTTTGGATGTGATCCGCCCTCGTCGAGTATATTGTTGGATTACATGTATTAAAGGCGGAGTTTTCGGGTGTATTTCTATTAGAATTCCAGTCCTGCTATTGTTTATAGTTGTTTTACGAATCATTTAGGTTTGAAGTCTCCGAATTTCTTCATCGGTGGTCGTTTGCCTTCTTGAAACAATCTGTCATGTCTCAAAGGCAGGTAACTCCTACGAACTTAATATCTTGAATGTGCAAAGTAGTGTATTTGAGTGTTGAGAGAGTTATGTTCACTCTGGGACGGTCCGATGGGGCCTCGGAGGAATCCACGCATGGTTGGGTTCGAACTTTTGGGTTAACCACTCCGGGAGGGTCTATCGAGGCCTCGGAGAGATTTGCGCATGGTCGGGTCCATGGTTAATCGGGAGGACTGTGTTTTGTGATACATTGTGGATTTTACATTTCCGGAAATCATTATATTTTGCGTTTTGAAACTATTGATGCATGTGCTTTGTTATTGTAAGATGTTAGTTCGTCTATGTAACTTGTACTAGCTATTCCACGGCTAACCCCATTCGGGGGAAATATGTTTCATGTATTTCAGGTTCAAAGAATATGGCTGGATGAGCACCGGGGCAGTACGATGATGAAGGGCAGGCGTGATACTGTGAAATGTCTGGATGTCTTATTTTTTGAGTGTGGATGTAAAACTTTATTTTTTTTAATTTGATAGTTGGTACACGAGTACTGTAGGGGTTATTTTTGTCGTTGATTACGTTGAACTTCTCGTGTCGTATACTTTAGCCTTGTGAGTTCCTAGACGAGATTCACGGCGCTGTGAAATACTCTGAATATCTTGGGGGTGTTACAGAATATGGTATCAGAGCGTAGGTTTATGGGTACCTAGGTGGTGGGTCGTTTGGGTCTAGTCGCGTTATTGTAAATACAGTATCATCGTGCTGCCATCATCTTAGTACGGCCGGTACTCGTAAGATCTCTTACCTTTTATTGTCCTTACTGTCTTGTCTTTAGGTTCCATAATATGGGGAACCGGTCACCATGACGGTTATCTTCTGAACTATACTTATGTTTTTATCTTTTTCTATTCCTAAGAATGTAAGCCAGTAGAGGACGCGGATGAGGACGCGGTCGAGGATATGGCGCAGCCGGTGGGGCGGCCATGTCTCTCGGTTCGGATGCTGGATCGACTACTCCTACTTTGTCGAATTCAGTCCATCCTAGTACCGATGGTCAGCAGGACCAGTCGGCAAGTTTGGGAGATTCTGCAGGGAATAATGCGGGTATTGGTGTGGCCACTATACTACAGCAAGTGGCTAACCAAATGGCACTCCTGACCCAAGCAGTTCGGTTCAATAATCCACCTTCTGTGGATAAGGCTGGGGTAGAGAGATGGCTACAGGATGTGATCTTTATGTGCCCTCCTCAGTTCATTGGTGGTGCTGATCCGATAGGCTGGGAAGATTGGATCAACGAGGTGAACAAAGTGTTTGTGGCGGTAAATTGTCCGGAGGCACGGAAGGTGGCGATTGCGCAGTACTTTTTGATGAGGGACGTGCTATCTGGTGGCAGGCGGTTGCACCTCAGGACCGTGAGGTTTCATGGGACAAGTTTAAAGAACTAATGGAGGCCGAGTATTGCCTGTGGCCCGTTCAGGAGGCCAGAATTCGAGCCTTTTATGAGGCTAAATCCCAGGACATCCCAGTATCTCTAGCGTTCATCGAGTATAACCAACAACTTAATCATGTTAAGGGGCAAGTGAGGGAAGAAAGAGATAAGATCCGACATTTTGATATGCGGATGAAACCCAAAATTCAGACACTACATGTCTGGGTTTGCTTGTACTACACTTAAGGAGTATCAGGGCAAAGCTTTGGCCTATGATATGTCCTTCGCGGCTACGGAGACGTCTAGTGAGGGAAAGAGCAGAAGACCACAAGGAATTTTTCGGGTAGCAAGAACAACAACCAGCAGAAGTCTCAGTTGGAAAACTACCCATATGGGAAATCTCATTGTGCATCTGGAGGCAACTGATATTTCAGAACTGATCCTAGTGTATCCAGCTGGAATGTGACATGTTTTAACTGCAGCCAGCAGGGCCATATCAGTCGTGACTGTGACCTGCCTCACCTGAAGTGCTATAGTTGCGGCCAGACAGGCCACAGAGCTGCGTATTGTACCGAGGGAGGGAAGACTCTTGGGGTTCCGACATCTGTTCCAACGCCTGGAGAACCAAGTGTCAATCAGAAGTAGTCGGCCAGTTAGCCGTATCAGGGTTTCATTCGGGGACGAGGATGGGGTCAGTCCGTTAGAGGGGGAGCCTCCAGTGCTGGTTCAGTTCAGCCGCATGTTTATGAGATGAGGAGAGCGGACGATGCAGAGGCTACTGTGGCTACAAGTACCGTTCATGTCCTCTCTCATCCAGTTAGAGTGCTTTTCGATTCTGGTGCTTCTCATTTATTCATATCTTTGGATTATCTGCATCGATTAAATATTGTATGTTTGTCTGTTTGCGAACCGTTTGTGGTTAAATTGCCTAGTGGGGATAGAATTGTGGGGGATAGAGAGGTTAGAGATTGCCCAACGATGATCGCGGATAGAGTGTGGCTTTCGAACTTAATAGTTGTTGACATCGTCGATGAGGATTTGATCCTCGGGGACGACTGGCTTGATAGATATGGTGCAGTAATGAATTATCGCACGAAAAGTATATCGATGTTGGTCGAGGATGGTACCGAGCACTCATTTGTGAGACACCGGAGGAAGGGTCACAAACTATTGATTAGTGATATGAAGGCGGCAAAACTCATTAGGGATGGTTGTATGGGATATTAGTGTTATGCTACGAGAGTAGAGAACAAGAAGGTTGAATTTTCTTTGATCCAGTGGTCAACGAGTTTCCAGATGTTTTTCCGGATGACTTTCCAGGACTACCAATGGAGCGGGAAATCGAGTTCACGGTTGATTTAGAACCGAGTGCAGCACTGATCTATGGCACCATACCGTATGACACCTTCAGAAATGCAGGAACTGAAGAGTCAATTAGGGGAGTTGTTAGAGAAGGGATATATCAAACCTAGCGCCTCGCCTTGGGGTGCACCGGTCTTGTTTGTGAGGAAGAAAGATGGTTCACTACATTTATGTATCGATTATCGGGAACTGAACTATGTGACCATTAAAAATAAATATCCTTTGCCTCATATGGACGATTTGTTCGACCAGCTACAGGGAGCTATGGTGTTTTCGAAAATCGATTTGAGATCTAGGTACTACCAGCTTCGAGTGAGGGAGTCCGATATCCCTAAGACCGCTTTTCGTACGAGGTACGGGCATTATGAGTTTGTGGTTATGCCGTTCGGGCTAACCAACGTGCCAGCAGTATTTATGCATTTAATGAATAAGATATTTATCGAGCATCATGATAAGTGCGTAGTCGTTTTTATAGACGATATCTTAGTCTACTCTCGTGATGACAAGGATCTCGTGATGACAAGGAACACGCTCAGCATTTGCGACTAGTGTTGGAGATTTTGAGAGCTCAGCGTCTCTACGCGAAGTTCTCGAATGTGAGTTTTGGCTGAAGGAGGTTATGTTTCTAGGAAGTTTTAGCTGAATGGGTTCGTGTAGATCCCCAGAAAATCGAGGCAGTGTTAGGTTGGGCACCGCCTAAGAACATGAAGGAGGTTCATAGCTTTTTGGGACTTGCTGGGTATTATAGACGGTTCGTCGAGGGGTTTTCTAAACTTGCTCAACCGCTTACTCAGTTACTCCAAAAGTCCGAGAAGTTTGAATGGAATGACGAGAGGCAACAAAGTTTCGAGGAACTGAAAAGGCGTTTGACTACGGCACCGGTGTTAGATTTGCCTCAAGGGAATGGTGGGTTTTTGGTTTACAGTGATGCTTCAGGTCAGGGACTCGGGTGTGTTCTCATGCAGCACGATAGGACTATAGATTTTGCATCGCGGCAGTTGAGACCGTACGAAAATTACCCTACTCACAATCTGGAGTTGGCTGCAGTGGTGTTTGCACTGAAGATCTGATGCCACTATCTATACGGTTCTCCGTGCCGGATTTATACCGATCATAAGAGCTTGAAATACATCTTCAGTCAGAAAGAACTGAACAAGAGACAGCGTCGTTGGTTAGAGCTAATAAAGGACTATGATTTGGAAATCCTTTATCATCCGGGAAAGGCCAATGTTGTGGCAGACGCGTTGAGTTGGAAACCGGTATCACTCCAGATGCTTGAGGTTCTCACACTGCTAGCGAGGATTCAACAGGAGCTTATTGAACAGGGAATCAAAGTATGGATTCAGCAAGTGCAGGGTCAGTTATGTGCCCTCGAGATTACTTCATCTTTGGTTGATGATATCAAAGGGGGGGGTAGAGTGATGACCCGATGATCAGTCAGCTGAAGACGGATACAGAAAAAGGGAAAGCCCCCAGCTTTATGGTTCATGAGGACGGCAGATTGAGGTTTCAAGGGAGACTCTGCGTTCTGAATGATTTAGACTTGAGACAGAAAATATTTTGAGAAGCTCATGCTACTCCTTACTCTATCCATCCTGGAATGAGTAAGATGTATAAAGACCTTAAAAAGAATTTCTGGTGGAGTAATATGAAAAAGGATGTTACGGAGTTTGTAGCATGGTGTTTGACTTGCCAACAAGTCAAGATTGAGCATCAGAGGCTAGCCAGGCTGTTGAGGCGAAGGTTCACTGGGTTACGACGAGTCGGATGGTGGTGGTGTGGCCGGAGAAGACGGTTGGGCGAGGGTGCGGTCGGACAAAGAAGTGGCGGCATGTGTGTGGAGCAAATCACCCTCGGAATCAGAGCGATTGGATGCGCGCGCGAATGGTTTAGGGTTATGGTTATGTTGTCTTCTTATAAAGGGAATTTATTTCCAAAAGAGACAGTGGGGGAAAAGTAATTCTCGAGGAAACTCGAGAACCACAAGAAGACATTGCTTCACCGATGGAAACTGAAGAGGCTCAACAATTAGTTGAAGAGCCAGTTCAAAGTACACAAGTCCCTCGCAGATATGATACGGTGCGACATAAACTTGAGATATATGGGTATCTCATAATAGAGTCATTTGATTCATTTGATTCAATCAGTCTACTTAAGATCGAGAAAACATTTGAACATAATAAATATGACAATTTCCATTGTAACACCCTCAAGATATTCGAGGTATATTACAGTGCCGTGAATCCCTATATGGGACTCACCAGGCTGAACAGCATCATACTCATCGACTCACAGAAACGACAAAATAACACCTCGTCATAAAGACGCAAAACAGAATAATCCACCCGGTTCAACCGGTCAACATAACATCATCATCCAACACAACACAATAGGCAACAATACAATCCGGACGAACAAGAACTCTTAAGTACTCGAGTACAACTATTAGTTCCAAAGCCACAAAAGATAAAAAGATAAAAGGACATTAAGACGTCACTTATGCACAATCATCACGCATGGCCATCATCTGTGTACTGGTCCAGCGCCCGCTTGTCTCGATGGACCTGACCTGAAATTCATAAAACGAATTTCCCCAAAACGGGTCCCCAGAGGGGTTAGCAATTACGCTAGTACAAGTAACCATATGAACAACTTACATCTTACACATATAGTAAATGCATGCAGTAAAGAAAACCGTTCGAAAGCACTCATTTCCGGAAATGCCAATATCAAATCACATTTGTAAAATTTCACCACAATTAACCGTCGATCCACGTCTCTGTGGACCCCTACCGAGACCCCGTCGGATCTAACCCGTAGTGGTTAAAAGCAAGCTCGTCGATCCACGTCGTATCTAACCCGTAGTGAGCATACACACACACACCATTTCTCATACAATACTACTATGTCAAGATTGTAAGTTCATAAGGGTACTTGCCTCGATTAAATAGACGATGACACGAACGGAACGGAAGAATCAAGCACAACCGCGAGGAACCGACGAAAATGAACCTAACGATTCGAATAGCACAGTCACAACCACTTCTAAACGATTATGGAAATGAAATACTCCCGGAAACCCGCCTACGATTCATGTATATTCGTACCAAAATAACAACGAGGGCGGACCACAACCAAACCCTCTCGATTCCGTAAAAATCCACAAAATATCCATGAATCCGTAGGAAAACTAAAGATACTAACAATATTAATCGTATTCATCATGAATCCACCAACAAAACGGAACAAATCGGAAGTAAAACCCAAAACCCCCAAATTAATCGAAAATAGGGTTCTAGAAATATTACCTTTGAAGATTCAAGTACTAAGATCCGTAGAATCCGAGCCTCACAACCGAAGGGAGATGATGAAAATCGACCCCCGAATGAAGAATGCTTGAGAAGTTCTCCCCCCTTAGATCTCTCTCTCTCGCAGGTGAAATGAAGGAGAAGACGGCCGATCTCGTCTAATAAGGACGAGATTGCACGATTGACTTTGTGTGCCGCGGCACGGCACCAAGTGTGCCGCGCACGTGCCAAAAATTTACTCCTGTGTTTCGGCGGTGCCGCAAGACCGCGCAGCCGCGGCACCCGCAGATCGGGTTTTGGTCGCAGATGTCACACGGGTGTGCCGCGCACCGGACGGGTGTGCCGCGGCATCGACTTGGCACCGTGCCGCGGCACGGATGGGTGTGCCGCGCACACAGATGATCGCTCGACCAACAATTGGAGAAATTTGTGTGCCGCGGCGCACACACCTTGTGCCGCTGCCCACACCCTTTGGGTCCCAAAATGATAAAAATGATCCTAAAGAGAATAAAACGATAGGAATCAATATTTGGAAACCAATAACACGAAATGGATCCACTTGGAACCCAAACGGCGGTTCCGCACAACAATAACGAGTATACGCCTAACAAATTGACAGGAAGGACATACTGAAAGGTACACGAGGGTCACTACGATCGAGAAATACACCAAAAACGAAAATACAAGGGAAAGAAAAAAATACGGATATTACATTCTACCCCTCTAAAAATAAGTTTCGTCCCGAAACTTAAGAAACAAACAACTCCGGGTACCTAGCACGCATGCTATCCTCGGTTTCCCAAGTTGCTTCCTCGACACCGTGTCTCGACCACTGCACTTTGACCAAAGGGATGGTTTTATGCCTCGATCTTCTCACGATGCTCCAAAATCTTCAAAGGACGTTCCTCAAAAGTAATATCTTCAGCGATATCAATCTCGCCATAATCGATGATGTGACTAGGATCCGGGACATATTTCCTCAGCTGGGAAACATGAAAAACGCTGTGAACATGACTCAAGGCCGGAGGTAACGCCAAACGGTATGCCAACCCACCGACTCGCTCGAGGATCTCAAAGGGGCCGATAAATCTCGGACTCAACTTCCCTTTCTTCCCGAAACGAAAAACTCCCTTCGTCGGCGACACCTTTAGCAAAACGTGGTCTCCCACCTCGAATTCCAAAGGTCGACGACGGACGTCAGCATACGACTTCTGTCGACTCTGGGCAGTCAACATCCGTTCTCGAATTACTTCTATCTTCCGCCTCGTCTCTAAAACGACATACGGTTCGGTCCCGACCAGATCGGACGCCTCATTCCAACAAATCGGTGATCGACATCGCCGCCCATAAAGTGCCTCGTACGGTGCCATCCGAATCGACGCGTGCCAACTATTGTTGTACGTGAATTCGATCAATGGCAAATGCTCCTCCCAGTCATGGCTCCAATCGAGAGCGCACGCACGCAACATATCCTCGAACGTCTGGATAGTGCGTTCCGACTGTCCATCTGACTGAGGATGGAAAGAGGTACTCAAACGCAAACGAGTACCCAACGCCTTATGCACCGCCTGCCAGAAGTGCGATACAAAACGGCCATCACGATCCGAAACAATAGACTTCGGGGTACCATGAAGTCTCACGATCTGCGCGATAAACACACGAGCTAACTTCTCCGGGCCCCAAGTGTCCTTGATGCCCAGAAAATGTGCCGACTTGGTCAGACGATCGACTATCACCCATACCATATTCATGCCCGACCTCGATCTCGGCAGACTCGTAATGAAATCCATCGATATATCTTCCCATTTCCATTCCGGAACGGGAAGTGACTGCAAAAGCCCAGTCGGTCGCTGATGCTCGATTTTGACTTGCTGGCAAGTCAAACACCTTGCTACAAACTGCGCGACCTCCTCCTTCATATCATTCCACCAGAAATTCCTCCTTAGGTCCTTGTACATCTTACTCGAACCAGGATGAACGGAGTAAGGTGTAGCATGGGCCTCCCGTAAAATACTCTGTCTCAACTCTGAGTCGTTCGGCACACAAAGCCGACTCTGGAATCTCAAAATACCATCCTCGTGAATCACAAACCCAGGAGACTTTCCCTTAAGAACGTTCTCTCGGATTTGAGTAATCATCGGATCCTCTGACTGCTTCAGCTTAATTTCATCGATCAAAGATGACGAAATCTCTAAAGCACATAGTTGCCCGACGGCTCCAGGCAATAAGACTTCAACATCTGACTCGATCAAAGCCCTTCGAAGCTCAGACTGAGACGTAAGGATCTCAAGCATTCGCAACGCCACCGGTTTCCGACTCAAGGCGTCAGCCACGACGTTCGCCTTGCCCGGATGATAAAGGATTTCAAGGTCATAATCCTTAATCAGCTCTAACCACCTCCTCTGCCTCATATTCAACTCTCGCTGAGTAAATATGTATTTCAGACTTTTATGATCGGTAAAAATCTGACATGCAGAGCCGAAAAGATAGTGACGCCAAATCTTGAGCGCAAAAACAACTGCCGCTAACTCTAAATCATGAGTAGGGTAGTTAAGCTCGTACGGCCTCAACTGTCTTGATGCATAAGCAATGGTCTTGCCGTGCTGTATCAATACGCACCCAAGACCCTGACCCGAAGCATCGCTATAAACGGCAAAACCCTCGTTGCCACATGGCAACGCCAAAACTGGGGCTGAAGTCAAACGCTTCTTGATTCCTCAAAACTCGATCGCTCTCGTCATTCCGCATTTAACTTCTGGATTACGGAGCAATCGCGTAAGTGGCCGAGCCGCCGAGAAACCTCAACGAACCTACGGTAGTAGCCACCAAACCCAAGAAACTTCGGAGCTCTCTCACGTTTTTGGGCGGTGCCCAATCCAATACCGCCTCGATCTTCTGCGGATCTACACGAACCCCCTCGGCTGAAATCACGTGACCCAAAAACATCACTTCCTTCAGCCAGAACTCACATTTCGAGAACTTCGCATAGAGTTGCTCGGTCCTCAAAATGTCTAACACTATCCGCAAATGATGGGCATGCTCTTCCTCGTTCCTCGAATAAATAAGAATATCGTCAATGAAGACGACGACACACTTATCTAAATACTCTATAAAGACTTTGTTCATCAACTGCATGAACACCGCCGGCGCATTCGTTAACCCGAAAGGCATAACTACGAACTCATAATGTCCGTATCTCGTCCGAAAAGCTGTTTTCGGCACATCGGATTCTCTCACCCGGAGCTGATAGTACCCCGATTTCAAATCAATCTTCGAGAATACCGTAGCTCCTCAGAATCGGTCGAACAAGTCATCAATTCTCGGAAAAGGATACTTGTTCTTGATGGTCACCTTGTTTAGTTCGCGATAGTCGATACACAAACGTAGTGAGCCATCCTTCTTCCGCACAAACAGGACCGGTGCACCCCAAGGCGAGGTACTCGGTCGAACATACCCCGACTCAAGAAGCTCACTCAATTGATTCTTCAACTCTGCCATCTCTGAAGGTGCCATGCGATACGGCGCCTTCGAAATCGGAGCCGCGCCCGGCTCTAACTCTATAGCAAACTCAACCTGACGATCCGGTGGCAATCCCGGTAATTCGTCAGGAAATACATCCGGAAACTCATTAACGACTGGAATCGACGAAAGCTGGACTCCACCATCCTCCGCCTTCAAGGCATAGCACCAATAACCAGTACACCCCTTTCGCAGGAGACTCATCGCCTTCAAGGCATTAATGACGACTGGTTTCCTCTTCGCCCGCGAAAGAGTGCTCGGTGCCGTCCTCGGCTAACATAGTGATGATTCTCGTGCGGTAGTTCATGATCGCACCATGCCGCTCGAGCCAATCATCCCCAAGAATCAAATCCTCACCCTCGATACTCACAACAATAAGATTAGAGGGCCAAGTCCTCTCACAAATAAGTACAGAACAGTCTCGAACCTCCTGATCACCAACAATCCTATCACCGCTAGGAAGCTTAACGATGAAGGGTTCACAAGGTATCAAACAATGAGACTCAAACGGCGCACACAATCCAAAGATATGAACGAGTGCGTAGCACCTAATCGAAAAGCATACCGACAGGATGAGAAAGAATATAAACGGTACTGCCGCCACGGTAGTCACTGGGTCATCGGCTTTCCGCATCTCATAGACACGCGGTGGGCCGAGCCGACACCGAAGCTCCCCCCTTAGAGGGCTGACCACGACCTCTCCCCCGACTAGCACTCGGCGGAGATTGAGGAGCAAACGATCCCTGATTCACACTTGGTTCCCTAGGCGCTGGAATGGAAGCCCGGGTACCAAGAATTTTCTCCCTCTCAGCACAGAAGCGGCCCTTGTGGCCACACTGATTACACGTCAGCAAAGGGCTCAAACAAGTACGACTGACGTGGCCTGTACGACCACAATTGAAACACTTCACATCACGGAAAGGAGCACTGGTAGTTCTACGAGGACCCCCAGCGGAACGAGCTAGACCACCGCCGGCGGGGAAGTTAGCAGATTGGGATCTCTGTTGACCCCCACTCTTGTGGCCCGAAAAGTTCCCAGCGGACTTCTGCTTCTTACTCTCGCGGGCCGCCTCACTCGCCGTCACAGACATATCGTAAGCAAGGGCCCTGCTCTGGTAATCTTTGAAGGTAGTGCATACGAGCCCCGACATATAGTCCCGAATCGGCAACTTCATCCGTCTGGAGAAATGGAAAATCTTGTCACTCTCCTCGACAACTTGGGTCTTCACATAACCCAACTCCTTGTTAAAATCAGCAATAGCTTGAGATACGGGGATATCCCGCGGTTGAGCATCATAAAAAGCATGTACCCGAGCCTGTCTGACTGGCCACGGGAAATATTCAGTCTCCATCAACTCTTGAAACTCAGCCCACGAAGCAGCATGATCTTTGGGCCCAACGGCCTCCCACCACCAGAAGGCCCCCAAAGTGAGAAAGTATCGGGCAATAGGGACCTTACGGTCCCTGGGACAGCTTGGTAGCAAAGAAGACTTTAGATATCTCCTTGATCCACCCTTCCTACCAATCGGGTCCAAGCTCCCGAAAACTGAGGAGGATGCATCTTGATAACATCTTGGAGCCAACGATCCGCTCCGCCCCGATTAGCGTGGGCCTGATCCGGGTTCTGAACCGCCTGAGCTATCGCCGCCATTTGGTTCACCATTTGCTGCATAACGGCCGCAATACCAAGATCGGCACGCTCCTGAGAAGAAGCATGACTGTGGCGGTCGCCGCACGCTGCCGTCTCAAGATCGCGACGTGGCCGCCCACCGGCCCCACGCCCCGGCCGCGTCCACGACCACGACCGCGACCACGACCTCTTCCAGCATCCATACTGGAGTTAAATAAGTAGCAAAAGCCATACGAGGGTAAGTACGAGAAAAGAACAATCACAAGTCGAGAATCAAAGGTACGATACAAGGAAATAATGAACAGAGGAAGGAAAACTTACGGACACTGGTAGTACCGGAATCATGGCAGCGTGACGATGATGTGCAAAACAAAACACCACAAGACCCAATAAACCGACAAGCCTAGGTATCCATAAACCTAGTGCTCTGATACCATTTTCTGTAACACCCTCAAGATATTCGAGGTATATTACAGTGCCGTGAATCCCTATATGGGACTCACCAGGCTGAACAGCATCATACTCATCGACTCACAGAAACGACAAAATAACACCTCGTCATAAAGACGCAAAACAGAATAATCCACCCGGTTCAACCGGTCAACATAACATCATCATCCAACACAACACAATAGGCAACAATACAATCCGGACGAACAAGAACTCTTAAGTACTCGAGTACAACTATTAGTTCAAAAGCCACAAAAGATAAAAAGATAAAAGGACATTAAGACGTCACTTATGCACAATCATCACGCATGGCCATCATCCGTGTACTGGTCCAGCGCCCATTGTCTCGATGGACTGACCAAATTCATAAAACGAATTTCCCCAAAACGGGTCCCCAGAGGGGTTAGCAATTACGCTAGTACAAGTAACCAGATGAACAACTTACATCTTACACATATAGTAAATGCATGCAGTAAAGAAAACCGTTCGAAAGCACTCATTTCCGGAAATGCCAATATCAAATCACATTTGTAAAATTTCACCACAATTAACCGTCGATCCACGTCTCTGTGGACCCCTACCGAGACCCCGTCGGATCTAACCCGTAGTGGTTAAAAGCAAGCTCGTCGATCCACGTCTCTTGTGGACCCCTACCGAGACCCCGTCGGATCTAACCCGTAGTGAGATACACACACACACCATTTCTCATACAATACTACTATGTCAAGATTGTAAGTTCATAAGGGTACTTGCCTCGATTAAATAGACGATGACACGAACGGAACGGAAGTATCAAGCACAACCGCGAGGAACCGACGAAAATGAACCTAACGATACGAATAGCACAATCACAACCACTTCTAAACGATTATGGAAATGAAATACACCCGGAAACCCACCTACGATTCATGTATATTCGTACCAAAATAACAACGAGGGCGGACCACAACCAAACCCTCTAGATTCCGTAAAAATCCACAAAATATCCATGAATCCGTAGGAAAACTAAAGATACTAACAATATTAATCGTATTCATCATGAATCCACCAACAAAACGGAACGAATCGGAAGTAAAACCCAAAACCCCCAAATTAATCGAAAATAGGGTTCTAGAAATATTACCTTTGAAGATTCAAGTACTAAGATCTGTAGAACACGCATTAGATTGATTATCCGAGCCTCACAACCGAAGGGAGATGATGAAAATCGACCCCCGAATGAAGAATGCTTGAGAAGTTCTCCCCCCTTAGATCTCTCTCTCTCTCTCTCGCAGGTGAAATGAAGGAGAAGACGGCCGATCTCGTCTAATAAGGACGAGATTGCACAGTTGACCGCTTTGTGTGCCGCGGCACAGCCGAAGTGTGCCGCGGCACAGGCCAAAAATTTACTCCCAGGTTTCGGCAGTGTGCCGCGGCACAGCCTGCGTGTGCCGCGGCACCCGGTACAGTCGGGTTTTGGTCGCAGATGTCACACGGGTGTGCCGCGGCACCGGACGGGTGTGCCGCGGCATCGACTTGGCACTGTGCCGCGGCACCGGATGGGTGTGCCGCGGCACACAGTACAGATCGCTCGACCAACAATTGGAGAAATTTGTGTGCCGCGGCGCACACACCTTGTGCCGCGGCCCACACCCTTTTTGGGTCCCAAAATGATAAAAATGATCCGGAAAGAGAATAAAAACGATAGGAATCAATATTTGGAAACCAATAACACGAAATGGATCCACGGCAACCCCGAAACGGCGGTTCCGCACAACAATAACGAGTATACAGTTCAACAGTTGACAGGAAGGACATACTGAAAGGTACACGAGGGTCACTACGATCGAGAAATACACCAAAAACGAAAATACAAGGGAAAGAAAAAAAATACGGATATTACATCCATGACTTAGTTCAAATATGATATCCTGTGACAAAGGGATTTGACACGTTAAATGGTTTAATGGACTATAAACTTATATTATTTGGGTAGTCATAAGGTCTTACTAGAGACTGCTTATGATTTAATAATGTATTAAATAATTGGCAATATAATATAAGCCTTTGGGTCACACATACGATGATTAAAGACAAGCAAGAATAATTAATAGATATAATATGGATAGTATATTTATTAAATAAATTAAATAATGAGTAATGTATAATATAGGATATTATATATTATATTATTTAATTATGTCAGTTGGGAAATATAAATATAATATTAGATATTATATTTATTAGAGGATTAAATAATGAGTAATATATAATATATGATATTGTATTATTTAATAAGTTGGGAGGCAACTAAGCAAATAATAGAGTTTGACTCTAGGGTTTATTTAGTATAAATATAGGGTCTTGGACAATGAGTTGTCATACGATTGAGTACACAACTAGGGATGTCAATTTTATCCGTACCCGATCCTACCCGTCGGTTAAACTCGAAATCGGGTCGGGTATTGGCCGAACCCGAAATTTTATGATCGGGTACGGGTAGGGTACGGGTATAGTTTATTACCTGATTACCCGACCCGCGTACCCGTTTGAATTATATAGATATATTTTTATTATATATTATACATAAATGTGATATTATATTATATATTATTATATAAAATATCATATTTTAAACATTTACAATACTGAATTGAATTTATTAATTACATTATATGTATATATGATATATATTAAAAAATAGTTACATTCTTAAATATAGGGTATACGGGTACCCGAATACCCAATGGGTACCCGTTTACCCGTTGGGCAATACCCGAACCTGATCCGATTCAAATAGGGTAGGGTATGGAGGAGGCATACTCGTACCCAACCCATTGACATCCCTATACACAATTCTAATTGTGTGGGAAGAAACCCCCCATCCCCATCTAAGAAACTCGGTCGATTTTATTTCTACCCGGAAATTCGGTTTTGGCCATCTCCGTCTTCTTTCCTTAGTTGATTTTGATCAACAGTACAAATCCTTATAGCAAGGAATTATCTATTGTACGATTTATCATCATTATTCATAAGGATCTAGCAATCCGTCTTATACCAGTTGTTCGTGTGTGGATCATCGAAAGAGGAAGACGATATTAATCAGCGTCTTCCGGGTTACAGATCTGTTCTTCAAATTAAGGAAATTCGACGAACTCTTATAAATCAATTAAATTACTGCATGAAGATCCTCATCTGGGTTTTCGTTAATTATTTCTGCTGCATTTTGCTCAAATTTATTGTATTAGATACATGTAAAAGCCAACACAAGCTTTATCGTGCCATTTATAGGCTGAAGAAAGCTTCGTGAAGTTGGAGTATTTTTTGATGAAGCAGTCATAGAGTTTGATTTTGTCCAGAACAAAGAGGAGCCCTGTATTCACAAGAAGGTTAGTGGGAGCAAAATTGTTTTCATAATACTATATGTGGATGACATCATTTATTGGGGATGAGTATGAATGCTCAGTTCTGTGGAAGCTTGGATTTCGAGCAAGTTCTCTATGAAAAACTGGGGAGAAGCTACCTATATTCTGGGTATTCGTCTCTCTCAAGCCCTCTATATAGAAAAGATCCTAAAGTGATTTAGGATGGAAGATCTTAAAAGAGGGTTCCTACCTATGCGACATGGTATAAAACTTCCATTAGATATATGTCCTCAAAGTAAATAAAATAGAAGAGAAATGAGTAAGGTACACTATGCTTCGGCAGTGCGTAGCCTTATGTACGCTATGATTTACACTAGACCTAATATTACTTATGCTGTGAGCATGGTAAGTCGTTATCAGTCAAATCTAGGGAAGGAATATTGGATTGCTATAAACAATATTCTTAAGTACCTTAAAAGGACTAAAGACTTGGTTCTTACACATGGTGGTGGAGAACTAAAAGTAGAGGGTTATACGGACTCGGATTTTTTGGGAGACATAGATGTGAAGATATCCACTTCAGGGTATATCTTTACTCTGAATGGTGGAGCAATATCTTGGAGAAGTGTCAAGCAAAGCATGACTGTAATTTCGATATGTCCAGCCGAATAAGAGGCAGCTGCGGAAGCTGCAATGGAAGCTTTTTGAATTAAGAAGTTTACTGAGGAACTTCAAGTGGTCCCTGACGCATAGCAGTCCATGGCGCTGTTTCATAATAATGACGGAGAAGTTTCGCAGGCTAAGGAGCCTAGGGCTCACCATAACACTAAACATATTGAGAGGAAATATCATTTTGTTAGAGAAATGGTTCGGAAGGAAAATGTTACACTTCAAAGAGTACACACAGCAAATAACGTTGCTGATCCAATGACCAAGCCACTATCTCATATGGTCCTAGAGTGACATCTGGAAAGTATGGGTTTAGATACCATAGTTTGTGGCATTTAGTGAAGGGAGAGATTGATAGGAATATGCCTTTGAATGCCACTCAGAGTATGAGAGAGTGAGAGCATTGTATTGAAATTATGAACATCAATCGTATAAGACATTTATTATTGCTATGTTATTGTATATCATTGGCATCATGATTTGATATATAGAATAATAGTCCTTGCATTTGAGAGCAAACATTCCACTCCTTATGAATATGCCCTCGAATGCCCCTCAGAGTATGAGAGAGTGAGAGCATTGTATTGAAATTATGAACATCAACCGTATAAGACATTTATTATTACTATATAATTGTATATCATTGGCATCATGATTTGGGATATAGAATAATAGTCCTTGCATTTGAGAGCAAACATTTCACTCCTTATGAAGATAAAGTAGATAGCACTCGAAGTGTTTACGGCTCAAAATGCTTGACTTCGCAAGTCGATAAAACTTAACTAGGCATTAAGTTTCGACAAGACTTGTATAATGCGTACTTCGACATGGAGAGTGCATGTTTTCGCTAAAGATTAGTGGGAACACACATTATAGATATGCTAATGATATTAGCATACTCCGACACCTCAATCTAGTCACATGGATTTCACTCTTGGATAGTCAATGGCTGAATCGAAAGATTGTGATATGTATACATGTACCATTCACTTGAGGATTCGGTAAGAGAGATTCTTGTGACATTAAGTTAGTGGGAGCACATGTTATAGGTATGCTAATGCAATTAGCATAGTCGGACACGACTCACCTCGATTTGGTCACATGGATTTCACTATTGGATAGTCAATGACTGAATTGAAAGATTATGATATGTATATACGAACCTTTGACCTGAGGTTTTCAGTAAGAGATGTGCTTGTTCAGGGGTTCGATTTATTGATTGGATTAATATTACTATTCCGCTGCATCTTCAATTTTGGCTCCGAATCTCAATTATGGTATCAAAGCAAAGTCTATGCAATCGTATAAACAATATTCGGATTTGGAATGTTTGGTTAAAAAACTTGGATTGATCCATACCAACGTATGTGGATAAAATAAATATTAATTATTTACTTAGAGTAATTAAATCAAATATATAAAGCTACTACTATCATCTTCTAGATGTGTTCTTTGATAACAAGAAAAACAAAGTTTATTTCGGTCATATTTCTGATGCATGATTCATAGAGCCACAGTTTCACTGCTCGGGATTTTGCGAAAACTTCGACAATTTGGATTGTGTTCATGATCAACATTTAATCAAGTGCCTTCAAGGGTATGATTTAATCAACATTTATTCTATCTGTATATACGATGCTTGGTCGATCTTGTTCAGGGGTTCGATATATTGATTGGCTCAATATTACTATTCAGTTGTGCCTTCGATTTTAGGCCCCGAATCCTAAGAGGAATTTCATAATAAGTCATTGTTGCAGTGTGTTATGGAGGTAATGAATTTCAAGCCGATGTATAATGCATCATAAAGACAATGGATTATTACATCAAAAGTAACAAAGACATGGCACCATATGAATCAGTTCTAAATCCCTGATAATTCTGAAGTGAAGAATATCATGTCGAGACTTGATTTCGGAGTGATGAAGATGATGTTTGCATTAACAATTATTTCATGTACTAAGGTTGTTGGGATAATTAACCATGTTCGATGTTTTGATAAACTACCAACATACAGCAAGATGTCAAAAGCCAACATACAGCAAGCCTTCGAGTTGCCATCATACAGCAACAAAGTCATATAACGCTAAGTATGGAAGTTGTCCTTTCATACAGCAACATTCCATACAGCAGCAGCTTCAATATAGCCTACAGTATTATGTTGAATACAGCAAGCAAAGCTGTAAGTACTGAGATCTTCGATACTTATCCAAACAGGACTGAAGACCGTTAGGACGGAATCTGCTTTATTCGCTAAAGTCAAGTCCCGTTTGAAAAGAAGTATTTAAATACTGAAAGGATAAAGTATTTAAATACTAAATTCGACAGAGATCTTCAGACAACGCAAAATCCGGATCTTGGTCTATACAAGTCAACCATCCAGTTGGAACGGACTTTTGCTCAACGGATCCTTCTCAATGGATCTATTTCAAAAGCTATATATACCCCAAAGTTTGAAGTTCAGAAAGACACACAGACAGATACAGACGAACACATAATCATACACACTGTGAAGAAAATTCAAACTGAGAAAACTAAGATATACTGAGATTCCACGAGATCCTCTAAAGAAAAGTATATCAAGAGCAATCATATTTCTTCAAGCATACTGCCAATCCTGAGAGAAGAAATATACAAGTGCTCATCCTTGAACAACACATCACCAGCTCAAAGCTTAAGAAAGTCAAGCTATTGTTCAACCAACGTTCTTATATTGAAGAAAACCATCAGCCCTGTGTGGACTGAGAAAGCCTTGCTTTTCGTGAACTGTGTGTGACGGATCTGCATTGTAGAGACGAAGCTTAGGAACTGTGTGTGAAGAAGCCAGTCAAGTGTTAGCTTTGACCAATCTGTGTAAACGGTTGAAATCTACGATCTTTGTATCAATCTGTGTGAAAGATATATTGATAGGTTTGATTATAGACACGTAGTTGTGTACGTAGTGTTTATAATAAACATATTAACTCCTGTGTGGAGGACCAGTGGACGTAGAGGGGTTTACCTCGAACCACTTTAAAACCGTGTCTTTTACCTTCTGCTATTTAATGTTTTCATTAACTGTGATTATATTATAAGTATACACTGCATACCCTGTACGCACGAAGCAAACATGAGAAAACCTAGTTGATGTACTTACAGCAACATACTATTTCAAGACTTCCGCTACGCACTCCTATTTGTAAAAAATACAGCATGTTGCTTAAACACTTTCCAAGCTGTATTCTGTGTACTTAGTGGCCCACAAGTGGTATCGGAATGGTTGATTCTAAAAAGAATCAGTCGTATTTTTAATCGAAACAGATCCCTAAATCACTTATTTTTTAAAACTTTTTTATCTTTCCTAATTCTAGACATGGATACCTCACTGATTAATAAGGTACCAATGTTTTCTATTAACGAGTTTGATGATTGGAGAATTAGGATGAAGGCTCATCTTGCCGCCATGAATGAAGATATGATTTATGTCATCCAAGAAGGCCCCATAAAGATCATGAAGGTGAATCCGGCCGCAAGAATTGAAGTCCAGGCTCATGCTGAGATGATCAAGAAAGAGCGCGAATAGTGGACCACATATGATCGGAAACGCGCCAACCTAGACAATGTTGCGAAGAATGCGCTATTTGTCACTCTTGACAAAGGCGCGTTCTTGAAGGTAAAGAGCTGTAAAATAGCCAAAGAAATCTGGGAAAAACTCAAGATGATTTGCGAGGGTACTGAGTTCTCAAAAGAAAACAAAATTTCAAAACTAACTCAGCAATTTGAATCCTTTGAAATGAAACCAACCGAAACTCTTGAGGAACTTGATCTCAGATTTACTGGTATTGATAGTGAACTTGAAGCATTGGGCAAAATTTATACCCAAAAGGAGAAGAATTTAAAAAATTTTAGATCTCTCCCTGCCCGATGGGACATTAAGACAACAGCTATGCATGTGTCATGCAATCTAAATGACATATCTACTTTTGATCTCTTCTCTGACCTCATGGCATTTGAGTATGATATTGACAGGAGAGAAAAAGCTGAAGAATCGCCTGCAAGGACCACAGCACTAGCCGCTGTATCCAACAGAAGGCATAGCATGCCCAGCACATCAAAGTCTGCCCACAAGAATGCTGACAGTGATGACGATATCCTGTCACAAGACGAAATGGCGCTTCTCATGCATAAATTCAAGAAATTCATCAAGCAGTCTGGAAAGACTCCCTGCAGGCCCAAGCCTGTTCACAAGGTAAGCATCGAATCTTCCCCTGGAGATGCTAACATGTGTTACAATTGCAGGAAACCAGGACATTATGCAAATAAATGTCCTCACCCTAAAGTCCAAAAGTTGCCAGAAGTAGAGCAACAAGAAAAAGAGGAAAGAAAGCGTGTTTAGGAAAACAAGCTTAAGGCCCTGATTGGCGAATCAGAAGCCTCCCCCGCACCAACAAAGTCCGAATAATGTCTTCAGGCAGTCACTGAAAGTGACTTGTCAGATGATGAGTTCGAATATAAAGCCTATATGTGCTTTATGCCAAAGATATACCGGAAGATGAAGATAGCGACGATGAGGTAAGTTCAACCTCAATTTTTCCCGCAAATTCATCTCATACCTTTGAAAATATGATAAATGAGTTTAAAAACATTCAAACGGCCCCTGAGACATTGAAAAATGAAAACATACAACTTCAAATTTCTAACTTAATGCTAAGGGAAGAAAATGACTTGCGGAAAGTTAACTACGAAAATATGTCTGTTGATTATGAAAATAGCAATGTCGATCACGAAAAACTCATGGAGAGCAATCATCAACTTGCTCACGAACTAAATGAGGCAAAGTCTCATAGGGAAAGCAAGACAAATGATTTTGTTCTGCTCCAAGACAAAATAAAAAATCTCGAAAAACGAGAAGGAGAACTTTAGACCATATTGAAATCTTTCGAGAAATCATCTAAACGGATGGAAGAAATTCTAAGCACTGGGCAATATGCTCATGATAAAAGTGGCTTAGCATATAGCTCATTTTCCAATAAAGGGAAACTAGTAGTGTGTTCGTTAGGGGTGTGGAACCCATTCCGGAAGAAATCCCAAGTCCTGTCAAGGCACCGCGAACAGCAAAGGTTGTCATTCCGCCACCACAGTCTTATTCCAAGCAGCGGAATCCTCAGCCATTCAGACATGTAAGGTGTAACCAACAGTATGCTCCACGAGCATCTCAAAAGCGCCAACAGCCGTTCAAAAAGAAGGTTGTACCCAATTATCAAAGGCCCACACAACAGTACTTCCAACAGTACAGCTCGCCTAGATATTGGATACAGGAGCCCCGTTATCCATCGCAAAAGCAGGCCGCCGCACAGTATCAACTGGAGACCCAGAAGGCAAGCTGTAAGGTCGAAGAAAATGGCTCCACCTCCAAGACGACATTCGTACTGGATTAATAATAATAACCCTGAGGTTTACATGCATAATAATTTTCATGGTTAGAGCGACTACGTGTCTGCCCCACATAGATATCGCAAGAACGTACCTGATGTAACCTACAGTAAACTAATTGCTGTCATGAAAATATGGGTACCTAAAAGCACTAACATCCATAGACCCAACATACAAGGGGACCTAAATATACTTAATTCCTTTGCCTACAGGACATCTTAGAGAAGGACATCTGGTACTTCGACAGCGGATGTTCTCGGCACATGATAGGAGACAAAAGTAAGCTGTCAGATTTCGTAGAAGGTCGCGGTCCAAAAGTACGCTTCGGTGATAAATTAAAAGGAAGAACAAGAGGGAAGGGAACCCTGCTTGTGGGAAAATTCAAAGTCAACGATGTAGTTTATGTTGAAGGCTTACAGTACAATCTACTTAGTATTAGCCAGTTCTGTGACAAACAGTTCTCGGTGAAATTCTATATAGATCACTGTAGAGTCAAGAACATCCTAACCAAAGAAGTTGTGCTGAGAGGAAGCAGATCAGGTAATATGTATATTGCTGACTGGATGCCTACGAGCTCCACAATTCCTTGTTTTGTTGCCAAAGGCACTGCAGATCTAAGCTGGTTATGGAACAAGAGGTTGTCTCACGTCAACTTCAAGACGATCAACAAGCTCTCCAGATATGGAATGGTTAGAGGATTGCCCAATGTGATGTAATATTCGTACCTTTCCATTTTTAGCAGTTTCCATTTTTGGTGTATGTCTATTTTTATCGACTCACTTGTAACCATTTTGACGTTTAGAATCTACTTTGTTCTTGGAGTTTTTCCATTTGGACGAGTTTCAAAGATATTTTTACGTAATTTCATTTTATGTTATGTCTTGTCGTATGTACGTTCGATTCTCATAAAACTCGTTCATTTTCATTGTTTCTTTGTTTACATGGGTTCGTATGGTTGATTTGCTCATGTTGTGAGTTTCGATTTGTGAATCCGACGTTGTATCATGATTTTTGGACATTTGGGCCATTTTGTAATTTCCTATAAGTTTGGGGAACTTTATCTTCTTTGTCATATTTCGGATTCCCCAGTAGTCAAAATTGTATTTTCTTTCAATGCTCATGAATAATTCGTGTTTACGTTTCTGGATTCTGTCCTTGCTTTGCATTTCGATTTTCGTACCTTCTGCAGCAGTGAGCTGAGCTGAACAGTGCTGAACTGCTGCGTGAGTAGCGCATGATACTCATTATTTCTTACGTGCAATATTAGTGTGCAGTTAGCGCATGCTAACTCGTAGTTATAGCGTGCGTTAACGACTTCAGCATTCCGAGCGGTAGGACTCTGGACACAGAATCCTGAACTCTGACCATCAGGTAGCGTGCGCTAGGGTTTAGTAGCGTACGCTATCTAATCGCATTTAGCGCACACTAAACTTGTATAGCGCATGCTAGAGACGTCGGACAGCAGCTACTGGACTGCTTGCGACACCCGTTAGCGCGCGCTATCTTTGATGATTAGTGTGCGCTAATTATGTCTGTTATATATAGGACATCAACCCCTTTTTTGTCATTTTTCCTCCTCTTCTCATCCTTTGGGTGATTCCGACGATTTTGGGGCGATTTGTGGAGAGTAATCTGTGGATTGCAGACCAATTATTGTGTTCCAAGCTTAGTACATCATTATCTTAATCCATCTTCTCCACTTCAATTCAAGGTATTTTTGACTTAGAACCCTACTTTGTCAATTTTGGGGGTTTTTTGGGTTTCGTTCGTTTAAATTAGAAATTTCAGTTATGTTGTATTATTCCGTAATGATTATTGGTATTGAGTGATTCCCAATCTGATTATGTCATGTTTATTTCGTGGATTGTCGATTCGGGGAGGTTTAGTGAAAAACCATCACCCGTATCGATCGTTCGTATGTTGTTATAGTTCGTAATCTGGGTTGTGGGCGTATTCCATTCGATTATTGTTATCGTATAGGACTGAGTTGTGTTAACCCTTCATTTAGGAACGGTTGTGTTCCCCCCGGGTCAATCGTAGTCATTATTCGTTCCCGTTTCGTCGAAGATGTCTCAAAGTAAGTACTTTACATTTGTTTGCATATTCTAGTATTTGAATTATAGCTTTCCATGTATGTTGTGGATGCATATGTGTATGTTCACCCAGGGATGGTCTAATGGGGCCTCTGGGGATACGTATTACCGTGTGTGTGCATATTGCGAACTAGGGTTAACCACCTAAGGATGGTCCGACGGGGCCTCTGCGGGGTACGGTGGCCGTGAGTCTCGTACCAACAGTTAACTTTGAAATGTTTTGTTGGAGAAATGTGTTTTGTACTTGAGCACCGTAATATTCCGGAATATAAATGTTTTCTAAAATGATTTTTGGCGCATATTTCATCTGATTAGAATGGTAGTTCAAATGGATTGTACTTGCACTAGCAGTTGTTGCTAACCCCTTAAATGGGGGAAATATTTTTGTATTTCATGTACAGGTCATGGAGACGAACGAGCACGCGGGCCGTACGAGGATGATGGGCAAGAATGAATCTGTTCAGTGGTCATCCGTTTGGTGTCTTGGTTTTTAACTTTATTTATTATGCCATTTGCTTAAGTACTCGAGTACTTCCTTCTTTGAATTTATTATTGTCATGTACCCATTTTGGGGTGGATTTGATGTTGAATGGTATCGTTGAGTTCAGTCTTTCATCTTGTTTTATGGATTCGTGTGTATGTTATCGATGTTTGATCGAATGTCGGTTTGATACGTTAGCCTGGTGGATTCCAAAGGGTGGGGTCCACGACACTGTAATATGCCCTGAACATCTTGGGGGTGTTACAGAATATGGTATCAGAGCTTAGGTTTATGGATATCTAGGCTGTCGGTTATTTGGGTCTAGTTGAGTGTCGCTTTTGAATAGTATCACTACTACGCCATCATCTCAGTACGCCGGTGCTCGTAAGTTTTCCCTAACTCGACTCGTTACGTTATCATGTTCTGTTCCTTTCTTAATGTCATGTTGTGTTTTGCGTTTGAATTGTACTTACCCGTTACTTCTTCAGAATGCCTGCGGGTATAGGATGCGGATTTGGTCGCGGACGCGGTAGGGGACGTGGCGCAACCGGCGGGGCGGCCATGTCCGATAGCTTAGGGGGTGGTTCGGCAACATCTTCTTTGTCAAACAATGTCCCGCTTAACGCCGAGGGCCAGCAAGATCAGTCTGCTAGCTTCGGCAATGCTCATGAGAATATCAGAGTAGCGAATATTTTACAACAAGTAGCGAACCAGATGACGTTACTGACTCCGGTAGTCTTGGTCGTCCAAGCTAATGCTAACCCTGTTCCGCCTACTGGTTCCGGCACCGATAAGCTACTTTAGGACATGATCCGTATGCATCCCCCACAGTTCGAGGGTACTTCCGACCCGTATGGTTGGGAGAGTTGGTTATTCGAGATAGACAAGGTATTCGAGGCGTCTAACTGCTCCGAGGATAGGAAGGTATCCATCGCTCAGTACTTCCTCGCAAGGAGGCGGCAACGTGATGGCAAGTAGTGAAACCACGTGGGCAGCCATGTGGGAAGAGTTCCGAGAGTTGATGGAGGAAGAATATTGTCCTTGTCCGGTAAAAGAAGGGAGGATCCGAGCCTTCTTTGAGGCTAAGCCCCAGGATGTTCCTATTTCACAGGCGATCAAGGATTACAATCAGCAGCTTCATTATGTGAGAAATTAGGTCCGGGATGAGTTAGATAAGATCCGCCACTTTGATGTGCGGATGAAACCGAGGGTTCGTCATTACATGTCTGGTCTGAGGTGTACAACTTTGAAGGATTATCAGAACAAGGCAATGGATTATGAGATGTCGTTTTCTGCGACAGAGGCGGCAATGGAGGGTAAGAAGCAGAAGACCTTCGGTCAGTTTTCGGGAGATAAGTCTGGAGGGTATCAGAAGGCTCAGTCTTGTTCGCGAGTCTTCGGGAATCAGTCTCCGTCATTTGGGCGAGGAAATGGTTCTAAGTCTGCTCCGCCTGTTTCCATTCGTGGTCCTACCTGCTTTAACTGTGGTCGTCTCGGACACATGATGAGTGAGTGTGACAGGCCACCGATTCAGTGCCTTACTTGCAGTCAGATGGGGCATCGTGCTAAGTTTTGTGGAGATGCGAGTCGGGCACCCAGCTACTCATGTGTCAACCCCAGCTATGAGGGAACTGAGTGTGAATCAGACGCCGACAGTTAATCAACCTCAGCAGAGTTTTGGCAGAGGTCGAGGTCGTGGACAGCCTTCTAGAGGGGGAGCTTCTAGTGCGGGGTATGTTCCGCCCCATATATATGATATGAGACGAGTAGGAGATCCTGATGCGACGGTGGCTACAGGTACCATTCACATCCTTGACCATCCTGTTTCTGTGTTATTCGATTCTGGTGCTACGCATTCTTTCCTATCTCTGGATTGTGTGAGTCGTCTGCACGTTGATTGTCTAGTTGCATGTGAACCGTTTATTGTTAAACTGCCTAGTGGGGATAGTATCGTGGGGGATCGTGAGATTAGAGATTTTCCGGTGGGCACGGATTTGTCTTCTAATTTGATTGTGGTAGACATTAGGGATGAGGATTCTTGGTGAGAATTGGCTAGACCAACATGGGGAGATCATGAATTATAGAACGAGAACCGTTTCGATGTTAGCCTCAGACGGTACTGAGCATTCTTTTGTGGGGCGTAAGCGGAGTAGTTAGAAATTCCTAATCAGCGCCATGAAAGCAGTGAAACTCCTTTGAGGGGTTTGCACTGGTTACTGGTGTTATGCTTTGAGATTGGAAGAAGGGGAATCGAGCTCTTGTCTATTCTGGTAGTGAGTGGTTATCCTGATGTCTTTCCAAATGAGTTACTGGGTTTGCCACCGGACCGTGAGGTTGAGTTCACTATTGATTTAGAGCCGGGTGCAACACCGATTTCTAAGACGCCATACCGCATGGCGCCTGCCGAGATGCTTGAGTTGAAGAAACAGTTGGGAGAGTTGCTAGACATGGGTTATATCCGATCGAGCACTTCGCCTTGGGGCGCACCGGTCTTGTTTGTAAAGAAGAAGGATGGGTCACTTCAACTGTGTATCGACTATCGGGAGTTGAACAAAGTGACTATCAAAAATAAGTATCCGCTCCCGAGGATTGATGACTTGTTTGACCAATTGCAAGGGGCAACCGTTTTTTCAAAGATTGATTTGAGATTGGGATATTACCAGCTCCGAGTGAAGGATTCTGATATTCCGAAGACGGCCTTTCAGACGAGATACGACCACTACGAGTTTGTGGTTATGCCTTTTGGGATAACCAACGCCCCAGCCGTGTTCATGCAGTTAATGAACAAGGTCTTTATCGAATATCTCGATAAGTGTGTAGTCGTCTTTATTGATGATATCCTAATTTACTTGAGGAGCGAGGAGGAGAATACACGTCATTTGCATATCGTGTTGGGAATATTGAGAACTCAGCCCCTTTATGCGAAGTTCTCAAAGTGGGAGTTTTGGTTGTAGGAGGTTATGTTTCTCGGCCACGTGATCTTGGACGAGGGTGTTCGTGTGGACCCACATAAGATAGAAGCAGTGTTGGATTGGGCGCCGCCCAAGAACATGAAGGAGGTCCGTAGTTTTCTGGGTTTGGCCGGGTATTATCGTAGGTTTGTCAAGGGGTTCTCTAAACTCGCTCGACCGCTTACCCAGTTTTTGCAGTAGTCAGAGAAGTTTGTGTGAACCGATGAGAGGCAGAAGAGTTTCGAGGAGTTGAAAAGCGGTTGACGACCGCTCCCGTCTTGGCCTTACCGAGTGGTAATGAGGATTTCTCAGTTTATAGCGATGCTTCAGGCCAATGGCTTGGATGTGTACTCATGCAGCACGAGAGGAAAATTTCCTATGCTTCCCGTCAGTTGAAGCCGTACGAGTTGAATTACCCTACCCACGATCTTGAGTTGGCCGCAGTTGTATTTGCATTGAAGATTTGGCGTCATTACTTGTATGGCTCGTCGTGTAAGATTTTCACCGATCACAAGAGCCTAAAGTATATTTTCACGCAGAAAGAACTAAATATGAGACAGAGAATGTGGTTAGAGTTGATTAAGATTACGATCTCGAGATCCTTTATCATCCGGGCAAGGCAAATGTGGTGGCATATGCCTTGAGTCGGAAATCGGTATCACTTCGGATGCTTGAGTTACTCATGGCCCAGCCAGGGCTCCAGCAAGAGTTGATGGGGTTGAGTATTGAGGTCGTACTGCCATGGAGTGCCGGGCAGTTGCGCGCTCTTGAGATTTCTTCGTCTCTGGTCGACGACATTAAATCGAGACAGTTAGAAGATCCGATGCTTATTCAACTCCGTGATAATGTGGTGACAGGGAAAGTCCTGGGATTCTTGATTCATGAGCATGGTGTGTTGAGGTTCAAAGGTCGGCTGTGTGTTCCGAATGACTTGGAATTAAGACAGGGTATTATGCGAGAGGCTCATGCATCACCTTACTCAGTCCATCCGGGCTCAAGTAAAATGTATAAGGATTTGAAGAAGAATTTATGGTGGAATGACATGAAAAATGAGGTAGTTCAGTTTGTGGCTAAGTGTTTGACTTGTCAGCAAGTCAAAATCGAGCATCAGCGGCCAGTCGGGTTGTTGAAACCACTTTCCATCCCGGAATAGAAGTGGGAAGATATCTCTATGGATTTTGTCACGAATTTGCCGAGGACGAAGACCAGAATGAATATAGTGTGGGTGATCGTGGACCGACTGACTAAGTTGGCATATTTTCTGGGCATCAAGGACACTTGAGGTCCAAAAAAATTGGCTCATATTTTTATTTCACAAATCGTGAGACGTCATGGTTCGCCGAAGACTATTATTTCGGACAGAGATGGCCGGTTTGTATCGCATGTTTGGTAGGTGGTACATAAGGCATTGGGGACACATTTGCGTTTGAGCACATCTTTCCATCCTCAGACAGACGGGCAGTCCGAGCGTACCATTCAGACGTTCGAGGATATGTTACGCGCGTGTGCGTTAGACTGGAGTAGTGACTGGGAGGAGCATTTGACCCTATAGAGTTTAGTTATAATAATAACTGGTACGCATCGATTAAGATGGCACCGTATGAGGCGCTTTATGGACGACGATGTCGATCACCGATATGTTGGGACGAGCCGTCCGATTTAGTTGGCACCGAGCCGGATCTTGTATTGGAGACGAGGAAGAAGGTTGAGTTAATCCGAGAGAGGATGTTGGCAGCTCAAAGTCGACAAAAGTCTTATGCGGATGCTAGGCATCGACCTTTGGAGTTTGAGGTAGGGGATCATGTCTTGTTGAGAGTGTCCCCATCGAAGGGATTTTTCCATTTTGGGAAAAAGGGGAAGCTTAGTCCAAGGTATATTGGACCTTTTGAGATATTAGAGAGAGTTGGGGAGTTAGCATACCATTTGGCATTACCTCCGTCGTTGAGTCATGTGCATAGTGTATTTCACATCTCTCAGTTGAGGAAGTATGTTCCGGACCCGACTCATGTTATCGACTTCGGGGATCTAGAGATCGAGAAGAACATTACGTTTGAGTAGAGGCCGATGAAGATTTTGAAATGTCGGGACAAACTGTTAAGGCACAAAACCATTCCCTTAGTTAAAGTGCAATGGTCGAAGCACGGAGTGGAAGAAGCAACGTGGGAATTGGAGGAGGATATGCGTGCGAGACACCCCGAGCTTTTTGATTCTTAAGTTTCGGGACGGAACTTCTTTTTAGAGGGGTAGAATGTAATATCCATACCTTTCCATTTTTAGCAGTTTCCATTTTTGGTGTATGTCTATTTTTATCGACTCGCTTGTAACTGTTTCGACGTTTAGAATTTACTTTGTTCTTGGAGTTTTTCCATTTGGACGAGTTTCGGAGATGTTTTTACATAATTCCATTTTATGTTATGTCTTGCCGGATGTGCCTTTGATTCTCGTAAAACTCGATCGTTTTCGTTATTTCTTTGTTTACATGAGTTTGTGTGGTTGAGTTGCTCATGTTATGAGTTTCGATTTGTGAATCCAACGTTGTATCATGATTTTCGGACATTTGTGCCATTTTGTAATTTCCTATAAGTTTGGGGAACTTTATCTTCTTTGTCGTATTTTGGATTCCCCGGTAGTCGGAAATGTATTTTCTTTCAGCGCTTAGCTTCGTCGTCATGAGTAATTCGTGTTTGCGTTTCTGGATTCTGGCCTTGCTTTGCGTTTTGATTTTCGTACCTTCTGCAGCAGTGAGCTGAGCTGAGCAGTGCTGAACTGCTGCGTGAGTACCGCACGCTACTCGTTATTTCTTGTGTGCGCTATCAGTGTGCAGTTAGCACACGCTAACTCGTAGTTATAGCGTGCGTTAACGACTTCAGCATTCCGAGCAGTAGGACTCTGGACTCAGAATCCTGAACTCTGACCATCAGGTAGCGTGCGCTAGGCTTTAGCAGCGTACGCTATCTAGTCGCATTTAGCGCGTGCTAAACTTGTATAGCGCATGCTAGCGACGCCGGGCAGCAGCTACTGGACTGCTTGCAACCCCCGTTAGCGCGTGCTATCTTTGATGATTAGCGTGCGCTAATTATGTCTGTTATATATAGGACAGCAGCCCCCTATTTCGTCATTTTTCCTTCCCTTCTCATCCTTTGGGCGATTCCGACAATTTTGGGGCGAGTTGTGGAGAGTAATCTGTGGAGTTTCATTGCAGACCGATTATTGTGTTCCAAGTTTAGTACATCATCATCTTAATCCATCTTCTCCACTTGAATTCAAGGTACTTTTGACTTAGAACCCTACTTTGTCAATTTTGGGGGTTTTTCGGGTTTCGTTCGTTTAAACTCGAATTGTTCAGTTATGTTGTATTATTCCGTAATGATTATTGGTATTGAGTGATTCCCAATCCGATTATGTCGTGTTTATTTCGTGTATTGTCGATTCGGGGAGGTTTAGTGAAAAACCCTCGCCCGTATCGATCGTTCGTATGTTGTTATAGTTCGTAATCGGGGTTGTGGGCGTATTCTATTCGATTAGTGTTATCGTATAGGACTGAGTTGTGTTAACCCTTCATTTAGGAATGGTCGTGTTCCCTTCGGGTCAATCGTAGTCGTTATTCGTTCCCGTTTCGTCGAAGATGTTTCAAAGGCAAGTACTTTACATTTGTTTGCATATTCTAGTATTTGAATTATGGCTTTCCGTATATGTTGTGGATGCATATGTGTATGTTCACCTAGGGATGGTCTGACGGGGCCTCTGGATACGTATTTCCATGTGTGTGCGTATCGCGAACTAGGGTTAACTGTGATATCCCACACCGACTAGCAGAGAGCGGGCGAAGTGCCTTATATGTGGGTGCCGAACTCCTTTTAGCATGAGGCCTTTTGGGAGCCCAGTAGCTTCGGGGTGATGAGAACTCCGAAGTTAAGCGTGCTGGTGCGAGTAGCAGTCTCAGGATGGGTGACCTCCTGGGAAGATGCTCGCTGGGTTCCCAGAAACAAAACCGTGAGGGCCAGCTCAGAGGAGAGCGCCCAGAGCGGACAATATCATGCTACGGGGGAGGGGTCTTGAGATGTGCGTTAAGCAAGCCTGGCAGATTACGTTTTATGAACTTTCAACCGTAATTTGTATTGTTAGATGTCCATACGACGTCAGATGAACTCTATATTATTTCTTTTGTTTAAGGTTCGAGCTTGCTACGTTATTGATCGAAGGGGCGACCTTCGAGTGTTTCGTTTTTCGTGGAAGTAACATTCTTGTCTTCGAATCAAGGCAAGTACCTTAATTGTTTTACGTATTGATGTTATACATATTGCCGTGCATATATGTCGTTGTTGTATGTCCACCTCGTGTTGGTCCGGCAGGATCATCGGGGGATCTATGCTAGCGTGCGCTGGATCATCGGACGGGTTTTTCCATCACGGATTGGTCTGACAGGATCATCGTGGGTTCTAGGCAGTGAACGTTGGATCGTCGGAATTACCATGTGTATGTTGCGATATCATATTGTGATTATCATTTGTGTATGTCATTTATGAGTTTCTCGTAGGAGAAGACTCTTTGGTATTTTGTCATTTACGTTATTATTATTCTTCGTGAGATGTTGAATAATATGTTGTGGTACTTGTACTAGCACCGTTGTGCTAACCCCTTCGGGGGTGAACATTTGTTTATGTTCAGGATCCAGGAGAGCGGGGAAACAACCACTAGATCTTTCAGGTACGATGTACTCGAGTACTGAACATTCGTACCTTCGTGATTTGTGATGTTTGGATTTCAGTGATGTATTAATATTCTTCATTTGGATATTTATATTTTCGGTATTGAACCAGAACTGTCGTATTTTATTTCAGTGATTTCATAATTTGGTATTTATCATTGTCTTTTCCTTTATTCAGCCTTGTAAATTCTTATGTAAAGGATTTACGGCGCTGTAATATTCATGAATATATCGGGGGTGTTACATTAACCACCCAAGGATGGTCCGACGGGGCCTCTGCGGGGTACGATGGGCGTGAGTCTCGTACCAACGGTTAATTTTGAAATGTTTTGTTGGAGAAATGTGTTTTGTGCTTGAGCACCGAATATTCCGTAATATAAATGTTTTCTAAAATGATTTTTGGCGCATATTTCATCTGATTAGAATGGTAGTTCAAATGGATTGTACTTGCACTAGCAGTTGTCGCTAACCCCTTAAATGGGGGAAATGCTTTTGTATTTCAGGTACAAGTCATGGAGACGAACGAGCACGCGGGCCGTACGAGGATGATGGGCAAGAGTGGATTTGTTCAGTGTGTTGTGAATAGTGCCCTAGGACATTCGATGTGCCTAGATTTGTAATTGTCACATTTAAATAAAGTTATTTGATATCATTTATTTCTTGTTGATTATTATAATGTGTGCATGTTTTAATATTATAATAATCGAATAATAGTTATTCACGAATAATAAGATTATTCAAATGTCCCTAGTAAAATCGCGTTGAGTAGAGACTCAAGTGATTAATATACTAGTATAAGTTTGATTGATAATCATCGGATGATTATGCGTATGGTACGGATCAATCTTATGGGTATTGGTTGGAGAACTAATACTGGACCGACCTGCATTGAGATCACTGCATGGAAATGTCATAAGTGAATCTCAATACAGTATGTCAATAAATCCTTGAACCTGAGATTACTATAGAGTCCAACATGATAACTGCTATGCCTTGACGTAATCCAACGTCATCTGAAACATGGTGATCATAAAGGTTAGTGATCGGGATTAGTGGGAGTCATGTAGAGGGCAATGAATAATCAAGATGGGGATTTGTCTCTCTTAAGTGAGAGAGATATCTGCTGGGCCCCTCGATAAGTAGGACTGAAGGAAATGCATGGACATGCTCAAATGAAGAGTCATTTGATACTTAAGATCGAGAAAGCATTTGAACATAAATAAGTATGACAGACTCCATGACTTAGTTCAAATATGATATCGCGTGACAAAGGGATTTGACACGTTAAAAGGTTTAATGGACTATTAACTTATATTATTTGGGTAATCATAATGTCTTGCTAGAGGCCGCTTATGATTTATTATTTAATAAGGTATTAAATAATTGCCAACATAATATAAGCTTTTTGGGTCGCACGCATTTACAATTATAGACAAGTAGGAATAAATATCAACTGGGAATAATAAATATAATATTGGATATTATATTTATAAGGAGATTAAATAATAAGTAATATATATAATATTGGATATTATATATATTGTATTATTTAATAAGTTGAGGGGCAACTAAGCAAATACTAGATTATTGAATCTAGGGGTTACTTAGTATAAATAAGAGATCCATGGCAAGGAGTTGTCATAAGAACTCAATAAAAAAAAACGCCTCCCTCTCCAAGAAGAAGAAAAGTCGACCTCTTCCTCATACTGTAGGAGAACGAAGTCGGTCATCTAACCCTCTTCCCTTAGCTGATCTTGATCAATAGTACAATCCTTCTAGTAAGGAACTTGTGTTGTACTATTTATCAATATTGTTCGTAAGGATCTAGCAATCCGGCTTGTGGAATTGTTCGTGTGTGGATCACCAAAAGAGGAAGGAGATATTCATCTGCTTCTAGTCCGGATCTAGAATTTTTCAATCGGATTAAGATAATTCGATTAACTCTTTAATTAAACAATTAAATTACTGCATGAGATCCTAAATTGGGTTTTCACGTTTATTGTTCCGCTGCATTTTTACTCCGATTATTTTGTATTCGATGCATAGAAAACCCAACAAAGGGTATCGAGCCAACTTGCATGTAATTTAATTGTTTGTGTAGAACATATTTATGTGTAAATTATGTTCCTGATTATGTTTATAAAATATAGATTTTATAAAATAATTTTTCTGGTTTAATTTGATTAAATCGGATCGTCAAAAATAAATTTTCTCGATCAAGCTGCAATTTCGCTCCAGAATCGCTCGAACAGACCGCTCCGAGACGGGTCGGGTCAGTCCGGCCGGTCTGGGCCGACTCGGGCTAATTTTATTAGCAAAAAAATGTTTTTGCAATTAAAGGGTTTCGAACCCTGGTCATCTGCACGCCTTTCGGCCGACTTACCATGTGCGCTGCGATTTTGTTTTAAAAATAATACACGGAAGGTTTTATTAAAGGCTAATAAATCTGTTTTAAATATTGCAAAAATAATTCCGCAAAAACTGGGATTCGATCCCGCGCCATTCGGCTTTCCTTCAGCAACACTTACCATCTCGGCTGGATCATGTTTTTGGTAACTTTTCAGTAGTTCTTTTTATAAGTCCTTTTAATATAAAAGTAAATTTGGCAATAATTGTTGCAAAATGTTGCAATTGCAACCGCCGGGTTTCGAACCCGGGCGGACCTATTCCCAGGGCAGAATGACAACCATATCGGCCAAGTCCAGATTTGTTCACTTTTGACACAATTTTAATTTATTGTCTGGTTGTCAGACAAATTGATTATTTAGTATATTACATGCTTTATTAATTATTTGATAATTATTTATGGTATGTGTGTGGTGTATGGCATGACCATAAATTGACCAATGTGATTGGATAATTTAATTTCTTATGGGTTGGTTTTACGGCCTGCGTGTCGTTTAATTATAATTGGTTTTACGGCCTGTGAGTCGTCTATTTAAATTATTTATTATTTTACGGCCTACGTGTCGTTTGCACTTCTTGTAATTTAATTTATTAGTGTAGTATTAAATTTAATTAATGTAATGAAGACAAGAAGGACGAGAAAGACGGACTCGAGGAGCAAATTGATCGCGTATGACGTTCCAAGGAGTTGGGAAGATCAATGAAGACCATATGTAACCCTTTAGATGACCTTTGTGATTTTCATGTTGGCTCATGAAAATCACGTTAGGATTATGGTCATGCTATACACGGTCCTATGCTTTATTGTCATGTGATGCGATGTATGTTTAAATTTATGCATGTATGTGATGCTATGTATATTTAGATGTATGTTAGCAAACATAGACATTAACATAGGATAAAAATCCCTCGTTAAAATTTTAATGCCGTTCATTTGAAAAACATCTATCAAGACTTCGATCATCATGAGTGGGTCATGCCAAAGCTGGGCACTCGGATTATCTTAGTAAGGTAGGATAGGTAATGGTGATACCTATACGTTTAATGAATTTGGAAATCAAAATAGTTTTGAACCTTAAGGCATAAGATGGGATTATAACATGCTTGGGCATACGATGCCAAATTCCATGATATAATCTAAGAGTTACATATGATGTAATCGATAAAGAGTTATCCACCTAAAGTAGTTCAATTCTAGGCGTCATGCCAAAGCTGAGTTTCGGATTGTGCGAAATGGGATCTTAGCCCACTAAAATTACAAATGTTGTAAATTGAGGGTACTTTGTTTTAGTGGGAGTATTTTTCGAGAAATAAAATAATGTGATTAAATATTTTTCATATTGAATTTTGTAGAATGGCATCAAACAACACATCCACTATTTCACTGCGATCCGTCCTTGAGAAGGACAAACTGAAAGAAAATGGCTGCAACTATCTGGATTGGATCCGGAGCCTGAGAATAGTTCTCAAGCAACAAAGAAAGCTGTATGTTCTTGAGGAAGAAATTCTCGATGAGCCAGCTGACAATGCAAATAAAGCAACAAAAGACAAATGGAAGAAACATTGTGATGATTCCATTGATATCGGTTGTCTTATGTTGGCCACCATTTGTCCAGAACTTCAGAAGAATCTGGAGGAAATGGAGGCTTATGAGCTAAATGCTCACCTCAAGGAAACTTTCTCGAAGCATGCTAGGCAAGAGAGGTATGAGACCTTTCAAGCCTTGTATGCTTGCAAGATGGTTGAGGGGACATCTGTCAGCGCTCACGTGCTCAAGATGAAAGGATATATTGATCATCTTGAAAGGCTTGGCTTTCCACTTTCTAAGGAGCACTCCACGGATGTGATCCTAAACTCATTGCCCGAGAGTTTTGGTCAGTTCATTATGAACTATAATATGAATGAGATGGAGAAGTCCATTGCTGAGCTGCATGGGATGCTTAAAACGGCTGAGCAGAATATTAAGAAGAAACCAAGCCATGTGTTGATGGTCAGCAAAGGGAAATCCTTTAAGAACAAAGGCAAGGGCAAGGGTAAGGCAAAAGTTGCCAAATCTAAAGACCCTACTTGGCCGGGTTTCAAGGTAAAAGCTCCCAAAGATGGAAATTGTCATCAATGCAATAAACCAGGACACTGGAAAAGAAATTGCAAGATTTACTTGGAAGAGCTAAAGCGTACCAAGGGCAGTGAGACTGCCACAGGTATATTTGTTATAGAAGTTAACCTATCTACCTCTAACTCCTGGGTATTAGATACTGGATGTGGATCTCACATTTATACAAATGTGCAGGGGTTGAGAAGCAGTAGAGAACTGAAGAAAGGGGAAATAGATCTAAGAGTCGGCAATGGAGCAAGAGTTGCTGCACTAGCCGTAGGAACTTATGATCTAGTTTTGCCCAATGGGCTTTTGTTAGTTTTAAACAATTGCTATTATGTTCCTGCTATGAATAGGAATATTATTTCAGTTTCTACATTAGATTGTGAAGGTTACAGTTTTCTTATTAAGAATAAGATCATTCGTATTTTCTTTGATGACTTGCTTTATGGTACTGCAAAGTTATATACTGGTCTTTACAATATTGATCTAGATGAGTCCGAAACTTTGGAAGTCTATAACATTGCATCCAAGAAATCTAAGCTCAATGATTCTAATCTGACTTACTTATGGCATTGTCGACTTTGTCACATAAACGAGAAACGCATTTCTAAACTCCATAATGATGGACTTTTAGACTCTTTTGACTATGAATCATATGGGACATGCGAATCTTGTTTATTGGGCAAGATGACGAAGAATCCTTTCACCGGTCATGGAGAAAGGGCTAGTGATCTATTAGGCCTAATACATACTTATGTATGCGGACCTCTTAGCACTCATGCCAGAGGCGGATACCAATACTTCATTACATTCACCGATGATTTTAGCCGATATGGATATGTTTATCTTATGAAGTATAAACATGAATCTTTTGAAATGTTCAAAATATTCCGTAATGAAGTACGTAATCAACTTGGCAAGACAATTAAAGCCCTTCGATCAGATCGAGGTGAGGAATACTTGAGCCAAGAATTCGATGATCATCTTAGGAGTTGTGGAATTGTTTCGCAACTTACTCCTCCCGCACACCTCAAAGATAACGGAGTGTCCGAGAGGAGGAATCGAACTTTATTAGATATGGTTAGATCCATGATGAGTCGAACAGAGCTTCTATTATCATTTTGGGGCCACGCCTTAGAAACAGCAGCATTCACCCTTAACCGTGTTCCATCTAAAGCAGTTGAAAAGACACCATTTGAGAAATGGACTGGTAAAAGACCAAACTTGTCTTTTCTAAAGATCTGGGGTTGTGAAGCGTTCGTAAGGCGCCAAGTGTTTGACAAACTGGCAGCTAGATCTGAAAGATGTTTATTTGTGGGATATCCTAAGGAAACTAAAGGATATTACTTTTACAAGACCGCAGAGAACAAAGTGTTTGTTGCTCAAAATGTTGTATTCTTAGAAAGGGAATTTATTTCCAAAAGAGACAGTGGGAGAAGAGTAATTCTCGAGGAAACTCGAGAACCACAAGAAGACATCGCTTCACCGATGGAAACCGAACAAGCTCAACAAACAGTTGAAGAGCCCATTCAAAGTACACAAGTCCCATGCAGATCTGATAGGATGCGACATGAACCTGAGAGATATGGTTATCTCGTAACAGAGGATGATGTGCTTCGCTCATAGATGATGAGCCTAGTACCTATACGTGAGCCGCCTGTGACCGTAGTCCGAGGAATGGCTAGAAGCCATGAAGTCTGAGATGCAATCCATGTATGACAATCAAGTTTGGAACTTGATAGATCCACCTGAGGGTGTTAAAACCATTGGGTGCAAATGGTTCTATAAAAAGAAGAAAGACATGGATAATAATCTGCAAGCCTATAAAGCTAGACTAGTGGCAAAAGTTTATAGACAGATTCATGGTGTTGACTATGATGAGACCTTTTCGCCAGTAGTTATGCTTAAATCAATTAGAATTTTATTTGCCATTGCCGCATACTATGATTATGAAATATGGCAAATGGATGTCAAAACAGCATTCCTTAATGGAAACTTACTCGAGGATGTGTACATGACACAACCTGAAGGTCTTGTTCATCCAGAAAATTCTAAAAAGGTTTGCAAGCTTCAAAGATCCATTTATGGGTAGAAGCAGGCTTCTCAGAGCTGGAATCTTCGTTTTGATGAAACTGTCAAAGAGTTTGGGTTCATTCAAAATGAAGATGAACCTTGTGCGTACAAGAAGGTTAGTGGGAGAATAGTTGTTTTCTTAGTCTTATATGTAGATGACATATTACTCATTGGAAATGACATTCCCACCTTGCGCATACCAAGACTTGGTTGGGAAGTTGTTTCTCAATGAAAGACTTAGGAGAAGCTGCTTACATTCTTGGGATAAAGATCTATAGAGATAGATCAAAGAGATTGATTGGTCTGAGTCAAAGTACATACATTAATAAAATATTGAAGAGGTTCAATATGCAAGACTCCAAGAGAGGACTCTTGCCAATGTCACATGGCATTCATCTGAGTGAGACTCAGAGTCCTAAGACTCCTGATGAGCGAGCCCGTATGAGCACGATACCATACGCTTCGGCTATTGGATCGATCATGTATGCCATGATTTGTACTCGACCAGATGTATCGTTTGCTCTTAGTATGACAAGTCGATACCAATCGAATCCAGGTGAAAGTCATCGATAAAGAAAGGAAAACCATCCTAAAGTACTTGAGAAGAACTAAGGATGATTTCCTAGTTTATGGAGGGGTGGGAAACGAGCTGGCTGTAAGAGGTTACGCCGATGCAAGTTTCAAAACCGACAGAGACGATTTCAAATCGCAAACTGGTTATGTGTTTGTATTGAATGGAGGTGCTGTGAGTTGGAAGAGTTCCAAGCAAAGCACGGTTGCTGATTCTGTTATAGAAGCTGAGTACCTGGCAGCATCGGATGCAGCTAAGGAAGCCGTATGGATCAAGAAGTTCGTTACCGAACTAGGAGTGCTGCCAACCATCCAGGGTCCCATAAGCCTTTATTGTGACAATAATGGTGCTATTGCACAAGCTAAAGAGCCTAGGTCCCATCATAATTCTAAACATATACTCAGAAAATATCACCTAGTCAGAGAGATCGTCAGGCGAGGAGATATTATAATATGCAAAGTACCAACGGAAGAGAATGTTGCAGATCCACTTACCAAGCCTCTCTCACAAGGAAAGCATGTTGAGCATGCTAGAGCGATAGGACTAAAAGTCATGAATGAATGGTCCTAGTGCAAGTGGGAGATTGTTGGGAATAGTGCCCTAGGACATTCGATGTGCCTAGATTTGTAATTGTCACATTTAAATAAAGTTATTTGATATCATTTATTTCTCGTTGATTATTATAATGTGTGCATATTTTAATTATTATAATAATCGAATAATAGTTATTCACGAATAATAAGATTATTCAAATGTCCCTGGTAAAATCGCGTTGAGTAGAGACTCAAGTGATTAATATACTAGTATAAGTTTGATTGATAATCATCGGATGATTATGCGTATGGTACGGATCAATCTTATGGGTATTGGTTGGAGAACTAATACTGGAACGACCCGCATTGAGATCACTGCATGGAAATGTCATAAGTGAATCTCAATACAGTATGTCAATAAATCCTTGAACCTGAGATTATCATAGAGTCCAACATGATAACTGCTATGCATTGACATAATCCAACGTCATCTGAAACATGGTGATCATAAAGGTTAGCGATCGGGATTAGTGGGAGTCATGTAGAGGGCAATGAATAATCAAGATGGGGATTTGTCCCTCTCTTAAGTGAGAGAGATATCTGCTGGGCCCCTCGATAATTAGGACTGAAGGAAATGCATGGCCATGCTCAAATGAAGAGTCATTTGATTCAATCAGTCTACTTAAGATCGAGAAAGCATTTGAACATAAATAAGTATGACAGACTCCATGACTTAGTTCAAATATGATATCGCGTGACAAAGGGATTTGACACGTTAAAAGGTTTAATGGACTATTAACTTATATTATTTGGGTAATCATAATGTCTTGCTAGAGGCCGCTTATGATTTATTATTTAATAAGGTATTAAATAATTGCCAGCATAATATAAGCCTTTTGGGTTGCACGTACGATAATTACAGACAAGTAGGAATAAATATCAACTGGGAATAATAAATATAATATTGGATATTATATTTATAAGGAGATTAAATAATAAGTAATATATATAATATTGGGTATTATATATATTGTATTATTTAATAAGTTGAGGGGCAACTAAGCAAATACTAGATTATTGAATCTAGGGATTACTTAGTATAAATAAGAGATCCATGACAAGGAGTTGTCATAAGAACTCAATAAAAAAAACGCCTCCCTCTCCAAGAAGAAGAAAAGTCGACCTCTTCCTCATACTATAGGAGAACGAAGTCGGTCGTCTAACCCTCTTCCCTTAGTTGATCTTGATCAATAGTACAATCCTTCTAGTAAGGAACTTGTGTTGTACTATTTATCAATATTATTCGTAAGGATCTAGCAATCCGGCTTGTGGAATTGTTCGTGTGTGGATCACCAAAAGAGGAAGGAGATATTCATCTGCTTCTAGTCCGGATCTAGAATTGTTCAATCGGATTAAGGTAATTCGATTAACTCTTTAATTAAACAATTAAATTACTATATGAGATCCTAAATTGGGTTTTCACGTTTATTGTTCCGCTGCATTTTTACTCCGATTATTTTGTATTCGATGCATAGAAAACCCAACACAGCGGTCGTCCGTTTGGTGTCTTGGTTTTTAATTTTATTTAATGCCACTTGCTTAAGTACTTGAGTAGTTCCTTTTTTGAATTTATTATTGTCATGTACCCATTTTAGGGTGGATTTGATGTTGAATGGTATCGTTAAGTTCAGTCTTTCGTCTTGTATTATGGATTCGTGTGTATGTTGTCGATGTTTGTCTTTTGATCGAATGTCGGTTTGGTATGTTAGCTGTTAGGAATACTTGTTAGATTTTGATGATGTCATCAGTATAAATTCAAATGTTTATTACTTGGCAAAAATGTAAGGAAGAACCAAATGAGTATCTTTTATAGGCCAAATATGTTAAGTATAAAACTTGGCAAAGATGTAAAGAAGAACCAAATGAGTATCTTCTATAGGCCAAAAATAAGTTAGGCTAAAAATCGGCTAAGTACTAAAGTACAGCTAAGTCCATCAGAGAGGATTAGCCGAGTCAAGTCAGAGTAGTTCTGGTCAACAATATATATCAGGGATTTTTGACCAGACTGCAGCCAAGGTACCTCAGACAAGTCACCTAATCAGTGAAGTCATAAATAGTGAACATCACAGAGGTCCAGACTGCAGAGAAGTTAACTGCTCATCAGCCTAGTCGAGATCAGCTAAGTACTCCAAGTCCACGTCAGCATGCGTTGAAAAGTCAAGTATTACGGAAAGTCACATGCAACGTGAAGAGACAAATTGGAGTGATTCCCGCAAAAGATATGAATTAAAAAAGCTATCCAGACCCACCTTGAAGACTTTAATCGTTTTATATTCAAAAGATTCGGCGCATCACATGCAGAAGTCTTCACAACGGTCGGAAGATAGATTAAAATATGGGAATCCAGCCTTGCAACGTTCAGAAAAGAATAAACAAAGAAGTCTCCCTCCAACGGACTGATTTGTTACAGATTTGCAACGGCTATGAAGGAAAAGCTCAGAGATCATGACCTATATATATCCGAAGATTTGAAGCTGAGCAAGAATAACAATTAACCGGTGCGAACATACTTTCAAGCGATCAAAGCATTCAAGCTATCAAAAATCGAAATACAGCATCGTGAAAAGAGCGGTTCTAAAAGCTAATACTTGAAGAAGCTCTTAGTTGGAGAAGACAAAAACTCTTGTCTATAATCCTAAGTTCGGGGTACTTCACTGGTTGAAGTTAGAGACTGTAAAGGCATCCGAGGATCGAGGATCAAGAGGTGCAAGGTGGTCTAGTGTGGTACAACGGCACGAATTTCCACTGGTTGGAAGCTGTTGTAGTTTGTTGAATCACTGTAATATTTATCACTGGTTGAGAATTATAGTGAATTCATCTCCAACTGGTTTGGAGAAAAGTGGATTAGTAGAGGATTACCCCACCTCTGAGACCACTATAATTGCCTGCGTTCTTTACTGTTTTATAGCATCATATTTTAACTGCTGCATTCATTGTTAAGTGTTTCATTAGTTGCTTTATATTCGTCATCAGCTGACTTCCGCACATATTAAGAACAAATGACTCCAAGTCATTTGTTTACCTATCAGCTGAAGAAACTCACTCTTTGAGAAAAAGAGTTTAAGAGTTTCAACAAGTCTATTCACCCCCCCTCTAGACTTGTTCCTGGACGACTTGTGACCTACAAGTGGTATCAGAGAGGTTGGTTCATTTATTTCACGAACCAGATCTATATCAGAGATATATCTTTACTCTCATTTTATAATGGAACACATACATTCTAGACTCCCTGTGTTTTCAGTTGACGAGTATGATCTTTGGAAGATAAGGATGCAGGCACACTTATCTTCGATCTATGATGACATGTGGTGCATCATAGAGGATGGTCCATTCATCTTCGAGAAGGATAACACAGCAGAGGAAATCGCAGCAGGGAAGCCAGAGAAGATTCCAAAGAAGAGGATAGAGCTGACTCCCAAAGAAAGAAAGCTGGCCAACCTTGACAACCGGGCCAGAGATGTGCTATATCAAACTCTTGACAAATCCATCATGGTCAAGATCAAAAACTGCAAGAATGCCAAAGAAATCTGGGACACATTAGCCTTAATGTGTGAAGGAACAGAGCTGATCAAGGAAAACAAGTTGTCAATTGCTATTCAAAAATTTGACAACTTCAAAATGAAGAATGGCGAATCCATAGACCAAGTGGACACAAGGTTCACTGAGATTATTAATGAGATCAACTCCCTCGGCAAAACCTATGGCAACAGGGAAATGGCACTGAAGGTTCTCAGATCTCTCAACCCTGAATGGAGCATGAAGTCCGTGGCTATGAGAGAGTCCAAGGACCTGGATAAGATAAAAATTCAAGAGCTATTCTCTGATCTGAAGGCCTATGAGTTCGAGCTTTTAAGTTCATCCTCAACTGAGCCTGCAGAGAAGGGAATAGCATTTGCAGCCGAGTCCCCCGCCAAGAGCCTATCTGATGTAAATCCTCCAAATCTATTAGAATTTGAGGAAGAAATAGCGTTTATAATGCAAAGGTTCAGCAACTTTAGAAAGAACTACTCCAAATACAAGAAAAATTATAAGGAGAATCCCAGGAGAAATCAGAAAGCTGGGAGCTGGAAGGTGGAGTGCTACAATTATCACAAGACAGGACATATCCAAATCGACTGTCCTGATGTCAAGAAGGACGAGAGCAAGAAGGAGGTGGGCAGAAAAGAAGATATAAGAAAGGCCCTCATCGGAGAAGACCAGTAGCATGTAGAATCAAGCAGCGGATTCTTTTCTGATGATGATGAAGAGTATGACTGCCTGATGGCCAACCTAGCTGATGAAGAGGTAACTTCTAAACCCTCTGGTTCAAATAATAGTTCAGCCATATCACAAGATATGGATCTGCACGAATCTGTAAACCAGCTATTTAAATATTTTGAAACACTCAAATCTGCACACCAAACTGTATCAGCCGAGAAGACTCAACTGCAAGATGAGAATAGGCAGCTGAAAAATGATTTCGAAAAACTCAGCCTAGAACTGAATAAGGTTAAGATAACTGCAGCTGACTTTAAAAACCAGGCTGATGTTAATACAGTAGAGATAAACCGATTAACTGTTTTACTTAAAGAAAAATCAGCTGCACTTGCTCATGTCAAAGCCGAATTTACTAAGCTGACACAGGTAAATAAGACTCAGGCGTAGGAAATAACCTCCCTGAAGGCGTCTTCAACTCTGGAAGAATTGTGTACCAATAAAAGGCCACTATATTCCAAATCAGGCCTTGGATATGATCCTCACACTCCCTCTAGTTCTAAAATAAAGTTTATCAAGGGAGAAACAATTGTCTCGACTGCTGAGCCTACGTATAAAGCGATATTTAAAAATAGGCAACAGCCAAGTCACATGTCTAGGCTACAGTCAGGTTACACAAGGCAGCCATCTAGACAAGCGACTAGGCAAAGGGCCTGAAAGCGGCCAGCACAACATGCCCACTATTATCAACAACTCCCTAAAAACAGATTTCAAAATGGGAGGGGCAGATGGAAACCTCAAGGTTATCCTAATTTTCAAAATGAACAAGTGTGGAGACCTCAAAGGTTTAATAAATGGTCTCAGCCAAGATTTAGAAATGACCCACACTATCAATATTTTGAGGAATATTCGGTACACAATCCCAACAAGAGATTCAGACCTCGACCTTACACACCTTATGAGGGTTATAATAATAACAACTTTCACAATCCAAGGAGAAATCAATTCTCCAGGAAACTAGCTAACCCCAAAGGACCCACACAGATTTGGGTACCTAAATCTCTGCTTGTCTGATTGCAGAAAAGGTGGAAGGACTACAACCACATCTACACAAATTCAAACTTTGGAGGTGAAGAATGGTTTGTAGATTCTGGATGCTCGAGGCACATGACCGGGAACAAGAAGATGCTGTCCAAATACACCAAAGAAAGAGGTCCTGATGTAACCTTTGGAGATAGCTCTAGAGGACAAACAAAAGGCTTTGGAGAGCTGCACCGAGGAAATATTGTGATATCCAAAGTTCATTATCTCAAAGGGCTCAAGTACAACCTCCTGAGCATAAGCCAGTTTTGCGACGAGAAGAACCTAGTAGTCTTCACCATCTGTAAATGTATGGTGATAGATATCCTGTCTGGAGAAGTGAAGCTCCAAGGTTTCAGAAGGAGAGATGTCTACATGATAGATTGGAACACAGGAACACCTAATTCCTGTTTTCTATCCAAGACAGTAGCTGAGAATGGATGGCTGTGGCACAAAAGATTATGTCACCTGAACTTCAAAGCCATCAACAAGATAAGTTCTCAGAAGCTGGTCAGAGGACTTCCAAATGAAGCATTCAAGAAGGAAGCGCTTTGTGATGCATGTCAGAAAGGAAAGCAGACCAGAGCATCATTTAAGCCAGTCCAGCCTACAACTCTCACAACAAGGATCTTAGATCTACTTCACATGGATCTATTTGGTCCTATCAAACCAAGGACTTTGAGCGGCCAAAAGCATGCACTTGTTATAGTAGATGATTATTCAAGGTACACTTGGATTATCTTCTTGTATAAGAAAAGTGAAACCTTGACCAAGCTACCTGAGCTGCTGAGAAGGATCCAGAATGAGAAATACCTACCCATCATCAAGATCAGATCAGATAAAGGAGGAGAGTTTCTCAACAAGGCGATCACTGATTACAGCGATCAGAATGGGATCCAGCATGAGCTCTCTGCAGCCAGGACTCCCCAGCAGAATGGCGTTGCTGAAAGAAGAAACAGAACCCTGAAGGAAGTAGCAAGGTCCATGATTACAAAAGCGGACCTGCCCAAGAGGTTCTGGGCTGAAGCTGTCAACACAGCTTGCCACACCCAGAACAGGAGTATGATAGTAGGGAGACATGGCAAAACTCCCTATGAGGTTTGGAATAATAGAACTCCTACTGTTGCTTACTTTCACGTTTTTGGTTGTAAGTGCTTCATCCACAACAACGGTAAAACACAACTAAATTCCTTTGATGCTAAAACTGATGACAGTCTTTTTATGGGATACTCACAAAGAAGCAAGGCATATAGAGTATTTAACAAAAGAACCTTAGTTGTGGAGGAAACACCCCATGTTGTTTTTGATGAATCTACTGTTGAGTACAGGAAGCAAGTTGAGTTAATTGAGAACAAGCTCAAAACAGCAACCCTTGAAGAAGTCATTGTACATGACACTGGAATGGTGGACTCACCTGTAGACCAGCCTGAAGATCCAACTATAGCTGCTGAAGACCCAACTGCAGATCAGACAGGATAACCAGACCTATCTGATCCAGTTGCTGCTGATGAAGACCCAGCTGTAGCCGATAAAGACTCACCTGCATATCAGACCCAACCTGCAGATGACAAGACGGTAGCTGATCCAGTTGCATACCAGAACCTAGCTGATGCAGAAATCCACCAGAGCAATCCAACAGGGGGAACAGACCCAGAAGAAGACGATATCCCCAAATGGCTCAAAGATCACCCAATCCAGCAAATAATCGGGAAGCTGACTGATGGAGTCAAGACGAGACAGTCAACTCTACCCGCAGGAATGGCCATGTTCTTATGCTTTATGTCACAGATAGAACCTAAAACAACAGACCAAGCTTTGGAAGATTATTCTTGGATAAATGCCATGCAAGAAGAACTGGAGCAGATGGAAAGAAACAAAGTTTGGGAACTAACAGACAGACCTGATCATAAGAAGGTCATTGGCACCAAATGGGTGTACAAAAATAAGAGTGATGAAGATGGAGCTGTTGTTAGGAATAAGGCCAGACTTGTAGCAAAAGGGTATGCACAGTGTGAAGGAATAGATTTTGATGAAACCTATGCACCTGTTGCAAGATTAGAGGCCATCAGACTATTCCTCGCATATGCTGCATTCAAAGATTTTGAAGTTTATCAAATGGATGTAAATAGTGCTTTTCTAAATGGCATCTTAGAAGAAGAAGTCTATGTAGAGTATGTAGGTCACAAGTCGTCCAGGAACAAGTCTAGAGGGGGGGTGAATAGACTTGTTGAAACTCTTAAACTCTTTTCGCGAAGAGTGAGTTTCTTCAGCTGATAGTTAAACAAATGACTTGGAGTCGTTTGTTCTTGGATAAGTGCGGAAGTCAGCTGATGACGAATATAAATTAATCTTAATGAAACACTTAACAATGTATGCAGCAGTTAAAGTATGATGCAGTAAGACAGTAAATAACACAGGCAATTATAGTGGTCTCAGAGGTGGGGTAATCCTCTACTAATCCACTTTTCTCCAAACCAGTTGGAGATGAATTCACTATAATTTTCAACCAGTGATAAATATTACAGTGATTCACAACACACTACAACAGCTTCCAACCAGTGGAAATCCGTGCCGTTGTACACACACTTGACTGCCTTGCACCTCTTGATCCTCGATCCTCGGATGCCTTGACAGTCTCTTACTTCAACCAGTGAAGTACCCCGTACTCAAGATTATAGACAAGAGTGTTTGTCTTCTCCAACTTAAGAGCTTCCTTAAATATGAACTTTTTGGATCTGCTCTTTTCACGATGCTATTTGATTGCTTGAGATTGCTTTGTTTGCTTTGATCGCTAGAATGTATGTTCGCACCGGGTATTGCTCAGTTTCAAATCTTCAGATATATATAGATCATGATCTCTGAGCTTCTTCCTTGTAGCCGTTGCAAATCTGAACAAATCCGTCCGTTGGAGGGAGACTTCATTGTTTAATCTTTCTGAACGTTGCAAGGCTGGATTCCCATTATTTAATTTTATCTTCCGACCGTTGTGAGGACTTCTGCATGTGAGCGCCGAATCTTTTGAATATAAAAGGATTAAAGTCTTCACGGTGGGTCAGGATGATTTAATTAAATCATATCTCTTGCGGGAATCACTCCAATTTGTCTCTTCACGTTGCATGTGAGCTTTCCGTAATATTTGACTTTTCAAAGCATGCTGACGTGGACTTGGAGTACTAGGCTGTAGTTGAGTAGGCTGATGTGCAGCTTACATCTCTGCAGGTAGGTCCTCTCGGCTGTTCACTGTTTGTAACTTGTCTGATCAGGTGACTTCCCTGAGGTACCTCGGCTGCAGTCTGGTCAAACTTCTCTGATAAATTTAGTTGACCAGAGCTACTCTGACTGGAGTCGGCTGCTCCTCTCTGATGGACTAGGCTGTACTTAGTACTTAGCCGATTTTCAGCCTAACTAACTTTGGCCTACAGAAGATACTCATTTGGTTCTTCTTTACATTTTGCCAAGTTTTATACTTAACATATTTTGGCCTATGGAAGATACTCATTTGGTTCTTCCTTACATTTTGCCAAGTAATATACTTAACATATTTTGGCCTATGGAAGATACTCATTTGGTTCTTCCTTACATTTTGCCAAGTAATAAACATTTGATTTTAAATTAATGACATCATCAAAATCTAACAAGTATTCCTAATAAATTCCCCCTATTTTGATGATGGCAAAACTAAGTAAGAAATCAAATGATCAAGTCTGCACTTAAGTGCGAGACAAAAACTGAAATCAGTCTAATATTGAGACAACTGGAAATTGTCATTCAACAATTTATTCATAAAATTTTCTGACTTTTATCATTGAAATTTTACAAGAATGTTTTAAGTACAGAAAATAAAATTACAAGTAAGAGAAATAACTAAAATCATCTGCCTCTTCCTCTGCCTCTTCGAGTAGGCTGCTTGGCAGGCTTGAATGGTTTGGCACCGATAGGTCTTATCTTTACTGGAGCAAGACCATATTTTCTTTTCACCACAAGTGCTGCGAAATCCTGCTCTTGCTGAGATCTGAATCTGTTCTCAAGACACACTAGCTTGATTTCCCTCTGAAGTGCTAACTCATCAAGTTCACCATCCATACGGATTGGTGCTTCTTCTGCTCTGAATGGAGGGATCATGGGAAAAGCTTTTTGCTCTTTAGCGTGCTTCTTGAGAACAGCCCAAAGCTTCGGATAGATTTCTTCCATGAAGTTTATAAAAATTTCCTGTGGGGAGAGTTTGTCATCATGGATTAGTTCCCAGATGTAATAGTCTCTGATAAATCTCTTCTTAGCAGCTCCCCACATCTCAAGAGCTTCAAATGGAATGAAATCCTCAACAAACCATAGCTCCAACCCTTCCCATTCTAGAGTAGGTTCAAAGCCGCCTCTGGTCCTTCTTCTTTTTCCTACAGGCTGGTCAGCCTGGTCATCTCGATCTACAGCTTCCTTTCTTTTTAGACTAGAGGGTCCTTCAATCTGAGGGACATCCTGCTTCTTCTTGCTTCTGATTTCTCTCTCTTCCCCCTGAATCCTCTCTTCCCCCTTTTTGCCAGCATCAATAAGGGCAGTCAACTGCTGCTCCATGCGGCTCATCCAGTCAGACATGCCAAAAGGCATTCTGTTGTTGGCAGGAGGAGGAGGCTGAGGGATCTCTCTCTGAAGAAGGGTGTCAATTTTGGCATTTATGGTCTGAAGGTCAGGAGTGACCTGAGTTGATAGCAGCTCCCCAATAGTGTCTCTGACAATTTGCTTGATCAACTCAGTCATGGTAGGTGATAACTGAGCTGATGGAAAGTGCTCTCCTGAACCCTCTGCAAGAGAACCACTAGGCTGTGCTCTGGCCGCACTGGTAGATCAGTTGGGTTTTCTCCGGTCCCCGACACTGAGTCTTACGCGGCTCTGCGTCTAGGGTGAGTGTCTGGGCAGTACAACAATCTATCTGCAGACTTCATGAGTAGCCTCGCTCAGCTCTGGCTCTTTGGCTCCTTCTCTCTCTCCTTCTTTCCCTTCTTCTTCTCCAGATTTTTCTTTCTCTTTTTCCTCATCTTTTTCTTTTTCTTTTTCTGCTCCTCCTTCACCTCCATCATCATTGTTATCATCATCATCATCATCATTTTTATCATCATCTTTCTCCTTCTCTTCTCCTTTATCATCCTCATCATCTTTTTCTTTTCCATCTTTTTCCTGCTCTACTTCTTCTCCTTCTTCTTCATCTCCTTCATCAGCCACTTCTTCTGTTTTCTCAATCTCCTCTGTTTGTTTTTCAACTGGTATATTTTCTTCAGATTCTTTCTCTTCTTCATCCTCTTCAGCTACCAAATCAATAATTTCATTGTCTCCATTAACTTCTTCAATCCTAATCTCCTTTTCTACTTCCTCTTCCTCCTCTTCTCCAAAAGTGCCATTAAAAATACTGAGCATTATAGAATGGATAAATTGGTCCATGTTGGTTTTAAAGTGTGACATGAACCAATTATCCTGGAGGAGTAAAGCTAAATCTGACTCTTTGCAAAATTCAGTCAGAACATTCTCAGTGGCTTGGGGATATTCCCAACCACTAGTTTCAACAAAAGTTTGAAGATTTGTAAAAGATAGGGTTTTGAGAGATTTCCACTCTTTAAAAATTTGTACAAAAGAGTGTTTTTCTGCTTGTGGTTTAACAAGCTGAAGTTGTTCAATGGAAAGATTGAAAGTATTATTATCTAATAGGTTAAAAGTGTAATGCTTGAGAACAGAGATAATAAGACACCTTCCTCTTCTTCGGATATGTACACGGAGGTGTAATAACAGTACAATCCGAGTTTCAGATCTCAGTGCGAGCAAGTCTGGATGGGTGGTAGTGATCGATGGGCTGGCGTGATGCTCAGACTGCTCTCCCTCGCTGAACTGCAGCTTCCTTGGCCTCTTGGGAGAGGGTTCAGGTGATGACTGCAGGTTAGAGGGTCCATCTGGGGCTGGTCCCCGTCTCTTGAATCGGATGGCAATTGGAGTATCGTCAGACTCGTTTCCGGACTCGACTGCAGTTCCGATCTCAGCTGCAGGTCGGTCTGATTCCTCTGATAAATCGTATCTTGGGCAATACGCGGAGTCTGGCAAATCCTTCAACAACTGGGCTGCTCTCCCAGTGACTCCAACTTTCTTCTTGTCATGGTCCATGTGACCTAGCCTCTTGTTTGGGTGGAAAGGGTCAATGTTTCCTTTAGCCACTCCGGTTTTCTCCAAAAACCAACTAAGATGCGTTCTGAACGCCAACTTAGTCTTGAATTTCTTCTCATCCTCGAGCCATTCGACTTTGTTCACCTCGCGAACAAGTTGTCTGAAAATATAGTCCGCCCAATCAACTTCTTCTTCTTGAATTAACGCACCCAACACCATGAATTTGGATGATGACAGTTGGTCATAGCTGCCTGCCATCCCCATCACTATCTTGTTGGTGATGTCTAAAGCAACTCGATAAATCTTCTTCAACTCATTCCTCTTTGCTGTAAACTTCAATTTCTCTGGGATATTCTCGACTTTGATCTTTTTCCAGGTTTCGGCGGGTGATTGTTTAAGAGCTTCGACCGCCAAACCGCGATGTTTCATCCCGAATACAGAACGAATCTTCTCTCGATCTATGGTGATAGGGATTCCGCCGACTGAGCTGTTAATCCGTCTTTGAATCAGAGAGGCATTACGATAAAATTCAACAACATCTTCCTTGAACAAATGTTGCGGGTTGATGTCGAGAAACGGGTAGATTCCATTCAGCTTCATCGCCCGGATCAAATCGAGCATATCGAAGTCCTCTAGATTTGCTTCTAATAAACCTTCGAAGTCAACGACCATGGAGAAGATGACCTGGTCCTTCACCGCCTTCATGTTTACTCCTTCAAATGATGCCATTTCTGCAAAAAAGATTTTAGGATTTTTTTTGTGTGTATTTTTGCTCTGTAAATTCTAGGGTTTCTGTAAGCGTAAAGAGTAAAGTGAAAGGTTTTATTCCTTATAAAGAAGATGGAAAGACGTTTGTATTAGTTTATTATAAATTTGAACGGTGGTACGCCTTTTGATATTCTTTTGAATTTCAAATTTGAATCGGTGGCCCTATTTAAAATTTGACGGTTGATTCTGATTGGCCACCGTAGAGGTTAATTAAATAGGCGTTTGACGCGTGTATTAAAATTGCCACTTGGCTAATAAAAATGTATATTTTAAATGCCATTTTAGCCAAAATAATATTTATAAATGTGACAAATAATAATTAAAAATTTAGAGATCAGTTTAGAGAACTTAGCTGGTCTGATTTCGTTGACTGTTGACCACTCTGCAACAGGTGAGTTTGACTTCTCGCCTGGTATTCTGTACAGCTAAGTTGCTTCGTCTGGCCTTCGTCTTCTCGCCTGCATCAGCTTAGGCTGATTCTGAGGGTCCGTCCTTCCTTCAACTTGCTTCAGAACTAGATTCCCAATCTAGTAATCCAAGGTCTCTGCTCAGCTCTAGGAATCTTTCTTCTGGCAAGGGTTTAGTGAAGATGTCATCTATTTGGTAGTCTGTGCTAACTCTTTCAACTCTAACCCTTTTGTTAAGCACATGGTCTCGAATGAAATGGTGCTTAACGTCAATGTGCTTCGTCCTTGAGTGCAAAACCGGATTGTTGGTTATTGCAATAGCACTATTGTTGTCACACCATATTGGGACTTCGTTGGCAATAATATTATAATCCCTTAACTGTTGTCTGATCCATAGAATCAGGCACAACTGACTACTGCAGCTAGGTATTCTGACTCTGTAGTGGATATGGAGTTAGAAACCTGCTTCTTGCTAAACCAGGATATCAGTCTGGTTCCTAGGAATTGACACGTTCCACTAGTGCTCTTCCTATTGATTTTGCATCCTACGAAATCCGCATCTGAGTATCCTGATAGCTCGAAGTTGTCATCCTTAGGATACCACAGTCCAACATTAATTGTAGACTTTAGGTATTTAATTATTCTCTTGGCTGCATCTAGGTGTGATTGCTTCGGCTTGGACTGGAATCTTGCGCAAACTCCAACGGCATACGATATGTCTGGCCTGCCTGCAGTGAGGTACAGAAGAGATCCGATGAGTCCTCTGTAGTGGGTTGAGTCCACTGATATGCCTGCCTCGTCTGCATCCAGGTGAGTACTTGTGCTCATTGGAATTCTTTCGGGCTTGGCTGATTCCATTCCATATCTCTTGATAAGATCCCTGGTATACTTTGCTTGGTTGATGAAAATTCCTTTTTCCATCTGCTTAACTTGTAATCCGAGAAAGAAGTTAAGCTTTCCCATCATACTCATCTCAAATTCTCCTTGCATGAGGTTGGAGAATTTCTCGCATAGTTCTGGATTGGTTGACCCGAATATGATGTCATCCACATAAATTTGAACAATTAATATGTGGCCTTCGTGTTCCACTCTGAATAGGGTCTTGTCCACTTTTCCCTTGCAAAAACCATTTTTCTCAAGAAACACAGACAGTGTTTCATACCATGCTCTCGGTGCTTGCTTGAGTCCATACTGAGCCTTCAACAGCTTATAGACTTTGTCTCCTTTGACAAAACACAGGGGTTGCTCTACATAGACTTCTTCTTCTAGGATTCCATTCGAAACACACTTTTTACATCCATCTGGTAGACTTCAAAGTCCTTGAATGCAGATATGCGAGGAATAGTCGATGGCTTCTAATCTTGCAACAGTGCATAAGTTTCATCAAAATCTATTCCCTCACACTGTGCATAACTTTTTGCTACGAGTCGGCTTTATTCCTAACAACAGCTCCATCTTCATCACTCTTGTTTTTATACACCCATTTGGTGCCAATAACTTTCTTGTGATCAGTGCATGCATTAGTTCCCAAACTTTGTTCCTTTCCATCTGCTCCAATTCCTCTTGCATGGCATTAATCCATGAATAATCTTCCAAGGCTTGTTCGTAGTCTTGGGTCCAATTTGTGACATGAAACATGAGAACATCGCCATTCCTGCCGGTAGAGTTGACTGTCTTGTCTTGACTCCATCACCAACTTTCCGATAGTTTGCTGAATTGGATGATCCTTGAGCCATTTGGGGATCTCGTCCTCTTCTGGGTTTGTTCCCCCTGTTGGATTGCTCTGGTGGTTATCTGCATCTGTGGGTTACTGTCTCAGAATGGATCGGCTACCGCCTTGTCATCTGCAGCTTGGTTCTCAACTGCAGATGAGTCTTTGTCGACTCATTTGGGTCTTCTTCCGCAGAATCGGATCGGATAGGTTTGGTGATCCTGTCGATCTGCATTGGGTCTTCATCACCGCAGTTGGGTCATCAGGCCGATCTGCAGTGAGTCCACCATTCCAGTGTCATGTATAATGACTTCTTCAAGGGTTGCTGACTTGAGCTTGTTCTCAATTTGCTCAAGTTGTTTCCTGTACTCAACGGTAGATTCATCAAAAACAACATGGGGTGTTTCTTCCACAACTAAGGTTCTTTTGTTAAAAACTCTATATGCCTTGCTTCTTTGGGAATATCCCATAAATAGACCATCATCAGTTTTAGCATCAAAGGCATTTAGCTGTGTTTTACCGTTGTTGTGGATGAAACACTTACAACCAAAAACATGAAAGTAAGCAACAGTAGGAGTTCTATTATTCCAAACCTCATAGGGAGTTTTGCCATGTCTCCCTACTATCATACTCCTGTTCTGGGTGTGGCAGGCTGTGTTGACAACTTCAGCCCAGAACCTTTTGGGTAGGTCCGCTTCTGCAATCATGGACCTTGCTGCTTCCTTCAGGGTTCTGTTCCTTCTTTCAGCAACACCATTCTGCTGGGGCGTCCTGGCTGCAGAGAGCTCATGCTGGATCCCATTATGATCGCTGAAATCAGTTATCGCCTTGTGGAGAAACTCTCCTCCTCTATCTGATCTGATCTTGATTATGGAGAGGGATTTCTCATTCTGGATCCTTCTCAGCAGCTCACGTAATTTGGTCAGGGTTTCACTTTTCTTGTATAGAAAAATGATCCAAGTGTACCTTGAATAATCATCTACAATTACAAGTGCATGCTTTCGGCCACTTAAAGTTATTGGCTTGATAGGACCAAATAGATCCATGTGGAGTAGATCTAAGATCCTTGTTGTGAGCGTTGTAGGCTGAACTGGCTTGAACGATGCCTTGGTCTGCTTTCCCTTCTGACATGCATCACAGAGTGCTTCCTTCTTGAATGCTTCATTCGGAAGTCCTCTGACCCGACTTCCGAGAGCTAATCTTGTTGATGGCTTTGAAGTTCGGTGACATAGTCTTTTGTGCCACACCATCCATTCTCTGATCTTGGATAGAAAACAGGAGTTAGGTGTTCCTGTGTTCCAATCAATCATGTATACATCTCTTCTTCGGAAACCTTGTAGCTTTATTTCTCCAGATAAGATGTCTATCACCATACACTTCAAGATGGTGAAGACTACTAGATTCTTCTCGTCACAGAACTGGCTTATGCTCAGGAGGTTGTATTTGAGCCCTTTGACATAATGGACTTTGGATATGACAATGTTTCCTCGGTGCAGCTCTCCAAAGCCTTTTGTCTGTCCTCTAGAGCTATCTCCAAAGGTTACATCGGGACCTCTTTCTTTGATATATTTGGTCAGCATCTTCTTGTTCCCGGTCATATGCCTCGAGCATCCAGAGTCTACAAACCATTCTTCACCTCCAAAATTTGAGCTTGAGGAGATGTGGTTGTAGTCCTTCCACCTTTACGCAATTAAACAAGCGAGATTTAGGTACCCAAATTTGTGTGGGTCCTTTGGGGTGAGTTGGTTTCCTGGAGAATTGATTTCTCCTTGGATTATGGAAATTGTTATTATTATTATTATAACCCTTATAAGGTGCCTGTGGTCGAGGTCTAAATCTCCTGGTTGGATTGTATACGGATATTCCTCTAATTTGTGTGGGCCATTTCTAAATCTAGGCTGAGACCATTTATTGAACCTTTGTGGTCTCCACACTTGTTCATTTTGGTAATTAGGATAACCTTGAGGTTTCCATCTGCCCCTCCCATTATGAAATCTATTTTTGGGGAGTTGTTGGTAATAGTGGGCATGTTATGCAGAGCCGCTTTTGCACAGGCCATTGCCTAGTCGCCTGTCTAGGTGGTATGCAGTGTAACATTGACCGCAGCCTAGACGTTTGACTTGTTGCTGTTTTTGAATATCGGTTTATATACGAGCTCATGATCGAGACTATTGTTTCTCCTTGATAAACTTGGTTTCGAACTAGAGGAGTGTGAGAATCATATCCAAGGCCTGATTTGGTATATAATGACCTTTTATAAGTACACAATTCGCCCAGTCGAAGACGCCTTGAGGAGGTTATTTCCTGCGCTTTGAGTTTTATTTATCCGTGCCACTTAGTAAACTCGGCTTTGGCATGAGCAAGTGCGGTGATTTTTCTTTAAGTAAAATATTTAGCGGTCTATCTCGGTTGTATTGACACTTGCACAGTTTTTAAAATCACTGTAGTTGTCTCAACCTTATTTAAATCTAGTGAGTTTTGAAATCATTTTTTGCCTATTCTCATCTTGCAGTGAGTCTTCTCTCTTGTCTGACTTGGTGTGCGATTTAAGTGTTTCAAAATCTTTGAACAAGCTGATTTACCGATTCATGTAAATCCATATCTTATGACATGGTGAGCTATTATTTGAACCGGTAGGTTTAGAAGTTACCTCTTCATCGCTAAGTTTGCCATCGGGCAATCATACTCCTCGTCTTCATCGGAAAAGAAACCGCTTGATTCGACATGCTCGGTCTTCTCCGATGAGAGCTTTTCTTGTCTTCCTTTCGCCCACCTCCTTCTTGGTTTCGTCCTTCTTGAGCTCGGGACAATCCATTTGGATGTGTCCTATTTTGTGACAGATTGTAGCATTCAACTTTCGACTTCCATTTACGGTTCCTTCTTGGATTCTCCTTGTAGTTTTTCTTATACTTGGAGTAGTTCTTTACGAAATTCTTGAATCTTTGCATTATGAAAGCCATTTCTTCCTCAAAATCTAGTGGATTTGGAGGTTTCACATCGAATAAGCTCTTAGCGGGGACTCGGTGCAAATGCGATTCCCTTCTTTGCGAGCTCGATTGAGGATGAGCTTGGAAGCTCGAACTCATAAGCCTTTAGATCGAGAACGACTCCTGAATTTTTATCTTATTCAGGTCTTTGGACTCTCTCATAGCTCTGACCTTCATGCTCCATTCGGGATTTAGAGATCTGAGGACCTTTAGTGCCATTTCCCTGTTGCCATAGGTTTTGCCCAGGGAGTTGATCTCATTGATGATTTCAGTGAACCTTGTGTCCACTTGGTCTATTGATTCACCATTCTTCATTTTAAAGTTGTCAAACTTTTGGATAGCTATTGACAACTTGTTTTCCTTGATCAGCTCCGTTCCTTCACACATTAGAGCTAGTGTGTCCCAAATTTCTTTGGCATTCTTACAATTTTTGATCTTGACCATTGTGGATTTGTCAAGAGTTTGGTATAGCACATCTCTGGCCCTGTTGTCAAGATTGGCCAGCTTTCTCTCTTCGGGGGTCAGCTCCGTTCTCTTCTTAGGAATCTTTTCGGGCCTCCCAGCTGCGATCTCCTCGGCTGTGTTGTCCTTCTCAAAAATGAATGGACCGTCTTCAATGATGCACCACATGTCGTCATGAATTGAAGATAAATGTGCCTGCATTCTTATCTTCCAGAGATCATACTCGTCAACTGAAAAGACAGGTAGTCTAGAGTGCATGTTTTCCATTATAAAGTGAGAGATAAGATATATATCTAGTATAGATCTGGTTCGTTAGAAAAAAAATGAACCAACCTCTCCGATACCACTTGTAGGTCACAAGTCGTCCAGGAACAAGTCTAGAGGGGGGGTGAATAGACTTGTTGAAACTCTTAAACTCTTTTCGCGAAGAGTGAGTTTCTTCAGCTGATAGTTAAACAAATGACTTGGAGTCGTTTGTTCTTGGATAAGTGCGGAAGTCAGCTGATGACGAATATAAATTAATCTTAATGAAACACTTAACAATGTATGCAGCAGTTAAAGTATGATGCAGTAAGACAGTAAATAACACAGGCAATTATAGTGGTCTCAGAGGTGGGGTAATCCTCTACTAATCCACTTTTCTCCAAACCAGTTGGAGATGAATTCACTATAATTTTCAACCGATGATAAATATTACAGTGATTCACAACACACTACAACACCTTCCAACGGTGGAAATGCATGCCGTTGTACACACACTTGATCGCCTTGCACCTCTTGATCCTCGATCCTCGGATGCCTTCTGATCTCTTACTTCAACCAGTGAAGTACCTCGTACTCAAGATTATAGACAAGAGTGTTTATCTTCTCCAACTTAAGAGCTTCCTTAAATATGAACTTTTTGGATCTGCTCTTTTCACGATGCTATTTGATTGCTTGAGATTGCTTTGTTTGCTTTGATCGCTAGAATGTATGTTCGCACCGGGTATTGCTCAGTTTCAAATCTTCAGATATATATAGATCATGATCTCTGAGCTTCTTCCTTGTAGCCGTTGCAAATCTGAACAAATCCGTCCGTTGGAGGGAGACTTCATTGTTTAATCTTTCTGAACGTTGCAAGGCTGGATTCCCATTATTTAATTTTATCTTCCGACCGTTGTGAGGACTTCTGCATGTGAGCGCCGAATCTTTTGAATATAAAAGGATTAAAGTCTTCACGGTGGGTCAGGATGATTTAATTAAATCATATCTCTTGCGGGAATCACTCCAATTTGTCTCTTCACGTTGCATGTGAGCTTTCCGTAATATTTGACTTTTCAAAGCATGTTGACGTGGACTTGGAGTACTAGGCTGTAGTTGAGTAGGTGATGTGCGGCTTACATCTCTGCAGTAGGTCCTCTCATTCCTTTGTTTGTAACTTGTCGATCAGTGACTTCCCGAGGTACCTCATTGCGATCTGGTCAAACTTCTCTGATAAATTTAGTTGACCAGAGCTACTCACCGGAGTCGGTTGCTCCTCTCGATGGACTAGGCTGTACTTAGTACTTAGCCGATTTTCAGCCTAACTAACTTTGGCCTACAGAAGATACTCATTTGGTTCTTCTTTACATTTTGCCAAGTTTTATACTTAACATATTTTGGCCTATGGAAGATACTCATTTGGTTCTTCCTTACATTTTGCCAAGTAATATACTTAACATATTTTGGCCTATGGAAGATACTCATTTGGTTCTTCCTTACATTTTGCCAAGTAATAAACATTTGATTTTAAATTAATGACATCATCAAAATCTAACAAGTATTCCTAACAGAGCAACCCCCAGGTTTTGTTAAAGGAGACAAAGTCTACAAGCTGTTGAAGGCTCTCTATGGACTTAAGCAAGCACCGAGAGCGTGGTATGAAACATTGTCTGTGTTTCTTGAGAAGAATGGTTTTTGCAAAGGGAAGGTGGACAAGACCCTATTCAGAGTGGAGCATGAAGGCCACATATTAATAGTCCAGATATATGTGGATGACATCATATTCGGTTCAACCAATCCAGAGTTATGCGAGAAATTCTCCAACCTCATGCAAGGAGAATTTGAGATGAGTATAATGGGAAAGCTTAACTTCTTTCTCGGACTACAAGTTAAGCAGATGGAAAAAGGAATTTTCATCAACCAAGCTAAGTATACTAAAGATCTGATTAAGAGATATGGAATGGAATCATCCAAGCCAGCAAGAATTCCTATGAGCACAAGTACTCACCTGGATGCAGACGAGACAGGCATATCAGTGGACTCAACCCACTACAGAGGACTCATTGGATCTCTTCTGTACCTCACTGCAAGCAGGCCAGACATATCCTATGTCGTAGGAGTTTGTGCATGATTCCAGTCCAAGCCGAAGCAATCACACCTAGATGCAGCCAAGAGGATAATAAAATACATTAAGTCTACAATCAATGTTGGACTATGGTATCCCAAGGATGATAACTTCGAGCTGTCAGGATATTCAGATGCAGATTTCGCAGGTTGCAAAATCAATAGGAAAAGCACTAGTGGAACGTGCCAATTCCTAGGAACCAGACTGATATCCTGGTTTAGCAAGAAGCAGGTTTCTAACTCTATCTCCACCACAGAGTCAGAATACCTAGCTGCAGGTAGCTGTTGTGCACAGATTTTATGGATCAGACAACAGCTAAGGGATTATAATATCACTGCCAATGAAGTTCTTATCTGGTGTGACAACAATAGTGCTATTGCAATAACCAACAATCCGGTTTTGCATTCAAGGACGAAGCACATTTATGTTAAGCACCACTTCATCAGAGACCATGTGCTTAACAAAAGGGTTAGAGTTGAAAGAGTCAGCACAGACTATCAAATAGCTGACATCTTTACCAAACCCTTGCCAGAAGAAAGGTTTTTGGAGCTGAGGAGAGATCTTGGATTACTAGATTGGGAATCTAGTACAGAAGCAAGCTGAAGAATCAGATCCTAGCTGATGCAGGCAAGAAGACAAAGGACGGACAAAGGAACCTAGCTGATCAGAATATCAGGCGAGAAGTCAACTCACCTGATGCAGAGCGGTCAACAGTCAACAAGTCAGACCAGCTAAGTTTTCTAAAATCAACCGACCTCTGAATATTTAATTATTATCTGTCATATGTATAATAATATTATATTAATTTTGGTTCATAAATGGCAATTAAATATATTAATGTTCAATTCACAAGTGGCATTTTAAATACACGTGGCAATCGCTTATTAAATCGACCTCCACGGTGGCCAATCAAAACCAACCGTCAAATTTTAAAATGGACCACTGATTCAAATTTGAAATTTAAAAGAATCTCAAAAGGCGTACCACCGTTTCAAATATATAATAATTTAATCCATACGTCTTTTTATCTTCTTTATAAGAAAAGAAACCCCTTCACTTTACCTTTTACGCTTACCCTAGATCTACAGAGCAAATATTTACAGAGCAAAAAATTCTTGAACTCCAAATACACTAAAAATCCTTTATTTGCAGAAATGGAATCGTACTTCGAAGGCGTCAACCTGAAGGCAGTCAAGGACCAGATTATCTTCTCCCTGGTCGTCGATTTTGAAGGCTTATTGGAAGAAAATCTAGAGAATTTCGACGTGTTTGACCTAATCCGTACGATGAGACTCAATGGGATCTACCCATTCCTGGACATCAACCCTCAACATTTGTACAAGGAAGATGTTATCGCGTTCTACCGCGAAGCCTATTTGATTCAGGATGGAATTCGGAGCACATTTGGCGGAAGACAAGTCGACATATCGCGTCAGTCGATTCGCACAGTGTTTGGTATGAAACACCGCGGTATAGCTGTCGAAGCTCTCAAACAGTCAGCCGCCGAAACCTGGAAGAAGATCAAGCTGGAGAATCTGCCGGAAAAGCTGAAACTCACTGCTAAAAGGAGTGAGATTAAAAAGGTTTATCGTTTTGCGTTGGACATAACCAACAAAATCATCAGGGGGATGGCCGGCAGTTACGACCAACTGTCATCGGCGAAGTTCATGGTGCTGGGAGCACTAATTCAAGATGATGAAATTGATTGGGCAGATTACATATTTAGGCAACTCGTTCGAGAAGTCAACAAAGCCGAATGGCTTTCTGATGAAAAGAAATTTAAAACCAAGCTGGCGTTTGGAACGCAGCTGAGTTGGTTGTTGGAAAAGACAGGTATGGCGAAGGGAAGTACTGACCCCTTCCACCCCAACAAAAGACTTGGTCATCTGGACTAAGAGACGATGAGAAAATTGGGAGGCACAAGGAGAGCAGCTCAGATGTTGAAGGTACGTTCGAGATGTGCACTAACCTAAGGTTCAGAATGATGGTCGCCATTATGTCCGACGAAAAATTGAACTGGTGCCAAGTTATTCTGAAGAGGCGGCATGAAGAAGTTTTGAAGCATGTCTCTCAGAAGAAATCCTTTGGGCTTATTCTGAACTCTCTTCTCACGAAAAATGGGGTGCCAGAATCTCGTGATGCTAAGAAAATCGGCTCCGGAAAGTTTATTGGTGGGAGCAAGCCCACAGTTTTCAACAAGGATAGTCTTCTAGCCGACCGACCCCATGTCAACTCCATGCCGACCTCTGATAATCCAAGGATATCACAGGAAGGATTGCTGATGAAGACAAAACCCACAAGAAAAGGAAAAGGAGTGTGTCTGACAGTGCGTCACCACTCACAGCAAAGAAAAAGCTGAAGAAAGCTTCAAAATCAAAATCAAAGGTCACAGTGACACAATCGGTCACTCCCATCGAAGACGTTGCGGCGCAACCCGCAGAGCAACACCCACAGGGCGAAACCCCTATGGAAGAAATAGTTGCTGCACACGGTGCAGATCCCGAGCCTATGGCGGCTATGACGGATGATCAACTGCTTGCAAAGATTGAAAGAACTGGTGAATCGGCTGCATTCACTGAGAAGAAAACCGCATCTCCTATACGGGATTCCACACCCGTACAGGATCCATCTCCTATCAGGGTTCCAAACCCTGTTCGGGATCCATCACCAACACAGGATCTCATACCTATCGGGGACCCAATGCCGACAGTAAACCCAAGTGCTGTTTGGAGTCCCTCCCCCACAGTACTCATCAATGACACCTTGTTTCAATTGCAGGTTGAGCAAGCCTTTGAACGCTTCGTTCATTGTAAGTCATATAGAGTTGCACCCTATGACACCTTGTACCATTGGAGCAAATGGAAGGACAAAGAAGCCTTCATTTTGGAAATCATGGACTGTCACGACATCCATTTGTTAATTCAATAGGATGACAATTTCTGTCATGAGCTTATTTCTAGCTATATTATGACAAAGGATAAGTCCCGACTCAAGGGCAAATCAAAATCCACTGACTCAGCTCCACAAAGTCCAAAATTTGATCATGACTCAGATGACGATGACGACGCCTTCCATGCAGGTCTGAGAATGAGTCGTGAGGAAGATCAAGCCTAGGAATTCTCAAGAATATCCGACTAACAGGGTCAAGCGACATCCAACCAACAACAATCTCCTCTCCATCAACAAGAAGTTGCACAAGAATAAGAGGAATCGGTCCCTCCTGTCACCGAAGAGCAAACAGCTTCTCAAGAAGACGACTAGATCCCGAGCCTGTTACCACCCAACAAGACGACCAGACCCGCACCATCCCGCAAGAGGAATCAGTCCCTCTTCCGGAGCAGGCGGACGCTGAGAGACAGCAGGAGTAATCAGTCCCTCCTGTACCTATGTCTACCACAGCCATTCCGGAACAGTCAGTCCCCCTGTTGCCGCACCCACATCTAATGCTCCCGCATCTTCACCAGTCTTGGAATCCGACGACGGTCTCTTAACTGAGGATATCCAACTCGAGTCACACCCCCATGTGGATATGAGACAGCTGAATGGAGCTGAAGACTTTGCAAAGCCCGACTCTCCCAGGAATATTGAAAAGAACGAACAACTGCATGCTTTAGGCCGTCAAACTGTCTTCCTACAGGACGCTGTTAATGCCCTACATGCTATTGAAAAAGAAATTGATTGGTTAAATCAATCTGCCGTTGAAGAAATGACCGGTGTCAGGCATGAAGTGTCAAAAGTGGAAGAAGCCTTCCGTATATTGCCCACCGTCTTCAAACAGGCACTCAATCTACTTTAATAGCGACAGGAGAAGATCCTGATAGAAGAACATGCCAAGCTTCGCATCTCGGAGGCCAAAACTGCATATGCGTTAATAGAGACAGACGCCCAGCTCAGAAAGCATGATGAGAAAATTGATGATATATCGCTGGTGCTTCGCTCCTTGGCAGAAAGATTCTCAAGAATGGAGACAACACAGGACAATGCATTGAAGATCCTGGAGCGCTTAGACGAAAAGGTCTCGTATCTTGATGAGGCCAAAAAGGGGGAAGAGTCGAGGGATGCTGCAAAGAAATGAAGAGAGGAGAAAGAAAAAGAATTGGATGCTATTCTAGAAGACATCATCAGTGCCGTGATCAACCGATTGGCCTCTCCTGCACAAGGGTACAGGGTTTCTGGTTCTCGTCTAGAGTTCCACGATCCCAACATACCTTGGAAGAACAACATGCAGAAGCCCTCGTAAATCCGTTTACCAACCAACCGCCATCCTACAGTAGAAGAAGTGAAGGAATGGAGGAAGAACGAACTGATAAGATACCTTGTAAAAATCATCAGGGAGCCCGCCATCTTCAACAAGTATCGAACACTGGCGGAGGCTGCGAAAGAATTCGCAAAAATGCTAGAAGAAGGAAAGCTCCCCCTACAACTCCAAATGAAATCCAAGCACCAGAAAGGAGATCGGATCACCCATCCTGATGACTGGATTCTTGCCTTTGACAAATCAAGCGAAGGAAGAGCGATCTATTTAGATCGAGGCAACGATTCCCTGCAGCATTGGTGGAAGGGAACTGAGAATGATCCTGACAAAAGGCCATAGAGACATGCTAGCTACAGGAGTTATAGCCAATAGGATCATATTCTGTATATTTTCTTTAAATATTGTAATCCTTGCTCATTATCAATAAAATATATTTTTGTTTTAAAAGATTACAACTCGTGATCTACGTACTTGTTTACCGTCTGATTACGATTTCAATTAATTTTGGTGTATAAAAGTATGAAACTTGTTTAGTATACAAGCTGTAAAGAACTTGTCTGCGAACAGTTCATAGGTTAAGTTGTAATTCAACTAGATTACACTGTAAGATTGTGCCTGCGCGCCAATCATAAGTTTAAGTTGTAATACTCTTTCCTGTCAGATTTGAACTCGCCTATGAGCAGATCATAGTATTAGACTAATTGATGAAGGCCAGAACATTCGACAGAAGACCAAGAAGACTGCCCTCCTGTAAGATGTTTCAAAAAGGTTACGACATAAAGGTTTTGGCATCATCAAGAAGATTTGGCAAATATCAAAGTTGCTTCAAAATAGATGTGGCAATTATCAAAAATGGGGAAATTGCTGGGATAATTAACCCTGTTCGATGTTTTGATAAACTGCCAACATACAGCAAGATGTCAAAGTCCAACATACAACAAGCTTATGAGTTGCCATCATACAGCAACAGAGTCATATAGCACTAAGTATGGAAGTTGTCCTTTCATACAGCAACATTCCATACAGCAGCAGCTTCAATATAGCATACAGTATTATGTTTAATATAGCAAGAAAAGCTGTAAGTACTGAGATCTTCAATACTTATCCAAACAGGGCTGAAGACCGTTAGGACAGAATCTGCTTTATTCGCTAAAGTAAAGTCCTATTTGAAAAGAAGTATTTAAATACTGAAAGGATAAAGTATTTAAATACTGAATCCGACAGAGATCTTCAGACAGCGCAAAATACGAATCTTGGTCTATACAAGTCAACCATCAAGTTGGAAAGGACTTTTGCTCAACGGATCCTTCTCAAAGGATCTATTCCAAAAGCTATATATACCTCGAAGTTTGAAGTTCAGAAAGACACACAGACAGATATATACAAACACACAATCATACATACTATGAAGAACATTCAAACTCAGGAAACTAAGATATACTGAGATTCCACGAGATCCTCTAAAGAACAGTATATCAAGAGCAATCATATTTATTCAATCATATCGCCAATCCTGAGAGAAGAAATATACAAGTGCTCATCCTTGAACAATACATCACAAGCTCAAAGCTCAAGAAAGTCAAGTTGTTGTTCAACCAACGTTCTTACATTGAAGAAAACCATCAGCCTTGTGTGGACTGAGAAAGCCTTGCTTTTCCTGAACTGTGTGTGACGGATCTGCATTGTAGAGACGAAGCTTCGGAACTATGTGTGAAGAAGCCAGTCAAGTGTTAGCTTTGACCAATTTGTGTGAACATTTGATAGCTACGATCTTTGTATCAATCTATGTGAACGATACATTAATAAGTTTGATTATAGATACGTAGTTGTGTACGTAGTGTTTATAATAAACATTTTAACTCTTGTGTGGAAGACCAGTGGACGTAGAGGGGTTTACCTCGAACCACTTTAAAACTGTGTCTTTTACCTTCTGATATTTACTATTTTCATTAACTGTGATTATATTATAAGTATACACTGCATACCCTGTACGCACCAAGCAAACAGGAGAAAACCTAGTTGCTGTACTTACAACAACTTACTGTTTCAAGACTTTCGCTACGCACTGCTATTTGTAAAACATACAGCCTGTTGCTTAAACACTTTCCAAGCTGTATTTTGTGTACTTAGTGGCCCATAAAGGTGAAGCTGAGAGTTTGCAATTTTGACCGAGTTGTGCAGTGCCAAGATATGAAGAATGTAAATCAAGTGCATAAAAAATTTATAGTACTTTCCAATCACTGAAATATTAAAATGGTTGTACATTTAACGCAAGACTGCTAAACACATGACGTGACACATAACGTGCCATGATGAGTCACAAAAAAGTAATTCACCCTACCAGTGTTGAAGCTTGGCGACACTTTAATCAACCATATCCATCATTTGTCGCAGATCCTCGAAATGTTGGGAGTTTATTTTCTTAAATCTTATTATATCAACCCCTAAGGGGTCGAGGATGAACAAAGATATGATGCTCCAACCCTTGATCAATAGTTTAAAAAGTTTTTGGACAAATGGTGCTAGAACTGGGGAGTTGTGGGATTCTTGATAAAGGCGTCACTTACGATTATCCCTTTTGTAATTTTCCTCACCCTTCCACCATGTATAGATTTTGAACAAGTCTATGACCATAAACTGAGGTGAAACTCAACGGCATAAGGGGGTTTGGGTGATTCATAGCCTCAACAAGTCTATTATACCAGTCCTATTTCAAATATTCTTCATGAGTTACATAATTTACTAATGATGTATCCGTAATACAAATAAGTGAACAAATATAAAGCTAAACTTACAAATTGTTCCATACTGCGGGCATCTATCTAATTGGAAGTAAAAACTCTTGACTCATCCTCTGACTTTACCAATGTAGTATCACTGCTGCCTTCACCACTTTTCTTATTTTTATTTTGATGGTTCTCCATTTCTTTCAATTGTTGATGTGGGTTAGCAAGAAGACAGAGGGTTAAACAACGGGTCCTATATCAGCCTCTCCCACTCGCATGCTGGTCTTTTATATATTGCATACATAACATAACCTGCTTATGCATTAACAGTGATTATTATTATTGATGATGATACATTATTAAAGACAGCATAGACCATATAATAAAGCATTAATATTTAGACATACCATAGATGAGATTGTACATACTCATACTACCTTTAGTATATAAGCTCAGGGACTTCTGTGTAATTATGCAAGTAATACCATCGTAAATAGTGGCGCTATTTTTTGATTCTGGGAAGGCCTGCTTCTTCTATTCTTCCTTCTCGCACCGCTTCTATAAAATATTAAGCTCCTTTGCATTAAGCAATTTCTCCCGCTGGCCAATTGGATTTTGATAATATTTATTTTTGGCGTGTGTAAGCATATCAATAAATAACTCATACCATTCAATTTTCTCTTCATATGATTTCTCCCACATACACAACATCTGCAAAAATATAATTCCAACTGCCACGCAAATCCCCCGACAATTAAAAACTTAAAATTTAGTACAACAAAAAATAAGAATCTAACATACCATAGGAAAGGGTTCAATATTATCAAAATAGTATGAGTTCAATAGTTCAATATAGCACCATGACGATCTAACAAGTCGTCTTTGAGAATCAAATTTAAATGCTTCAAAACTACCACAATGAGATCCAAAGGCCAATCCCCATTCTCAATCCAAAAATGGTTCACCCACATGAAAACAATCAACGCCAAGCCGACGCACACAATCCTGTGAAATAAAAGAATGGGTAGTACCAGAATCGAACAACAGTGGAACTGGTGAGAAGGAATCTTAGTAGTACCTGCAACCACTGGTGCATCTATCTCGTCTGCCTGCCTCATTTGGATGTGCTGACTCCGAACTTATAATGTTGTGATGGTCCGACTGGCCTCGGCCCCGACCATGGCCTGAAATATGTTGAACATGTCTAAATGGATCCCTCTAATTAACACTAGGCTCTCTCCGAGCCTGTGCGGCACTCTGTCTCCCAGTTATTTGTGCGAGTTCCTCATATGAGCCCTTGATGCCCCTTCCAACGACATGTGAAGTAAGTGACTAGCGGAAAAGAACAAACATAAGTGATATAATCGGCTCAGTTACAGTTAAAACAACTCCTATCTCCAGCTAGATGACTTTAGGTCTGCCAAAAACATAAGAACCACAAGACAAATAGGACTACCACCAGTTGGGTGATGAGAAGACTGGGTCTATACAAACTACTACATTTGCCGCTAAAGAAGCCCTGGTGTATTTTGTTTCTTATTCTCAGAACCAGTCTCCATCACAACAAAGCCATCTCAATAGCCAATGCTCGATTATTGCTTCGTGGTAATACACATGAGACCCGCCATACTCTGTTGGATCCTGGGTTTCATGTGCATTTCAAAGTAGCGGATCTTGTCTGCCTCGCTCATCAACTGTTCTCGAACATATGTTAGTTGTTGTATGTACGTACTGATGGCCTGGGATATTGGCACATCATGAGGTGTAGCCATGAATAATTTTGTAATACGACGCTCTCTAAATGGTCATGGGCAATATTCTGCTTCCATAGCAGTCTTGAAATCGGCCCAGGTGGGTGCATGGTCCATTATTCCCACGGCCTCACATCGGCAGCCTCCTTATCAAAGAGATATTAGGAAATAGGCACCCGTTTCTCTTCCGGACAAGCAATCGTATCAAGGATAATGCCCAACTGAGCAAGCAAGCTCCCCCAACCTAACGGATCAGTAAAACAAGGAAGATGTATCTTCACCGCCTCGTGGAGCCACTTACTAATCCCATTACACTCAGTTGAATGCTAATTATGATGCACAACCTAAGTCAAATGTGTCATTTCAGATGACACCAGCTGAAGGATGGTGGCAACTCCAACATTGGCTTGATCACCCGCCGATTGATCATAACTAACTGAGTAGTCTGGATGACCTTCATAACCCAAAGAAATAGTGTCTGACACTGTATGAGATATCGAATCAGTGGTCTACTGAGAAGGCGTAGCCCCACTAGTGGCACCACTACCACGACCTCTGCAGCATCCATGAGCAAGTCGACCTCGACCTCTCAACATACTGAAGAATAATAAAGATGAAAATGATTAGCGTAATTCACAATTACACGGTTTAATACATCATTTCACGATTCTAACTCATGTATGAAAGGGATAAGAAGTTACGAGACTTCCAGGTGTCTTTTTAGTAGCGGGTAGCATAGTACAGTAACGCGTTGATGTTAGGCTCAAATGACTAACTCTTACCATTCGGCATACCCAAGAGACCAGCAGTCTAGGTTTCCACAACCTTTCTCTGATATCACTAATATAACACCACAACCCTATTAGGATTGGCATAAGCCGTACGACCTTTCATAATGGTCTACCAGTCTGATACCGAACAAACCTATGACTGAACTCGAAATCATACATTATATATAATATACATAGTTAGGTCATGGCCTCGGCCAAAATAATTATGTTTAACATAAGCAGAACAATGTAAGACCACTCAAATAGCCCGAGCAGGGGACTTCTACTGAAAATAGTACGAATGGTATACAATGTACTTAAAACCTAACATAGAATACTATACCAATATAATAAAATAACCACGACTTAGCCTTTAACATCATGTTCGCCTGTTAGTTCCAGCGGTGCTCCGTGTTGTCTCCTCGAATGGACATTCACCTGAAATGCATAAAAGATAATCCTCTCTCGAGGGGGTTGGTGCTCGAATCACTAATGTAAGTATGTATTCATATGAAATATATTTTTAAATCATGGAAAAATCTTTACTTTCCATGAATTGTTTTTATTCTGGGATATTGTTAACATAACACAAAACATCATCAAGGACCTCAACCCAAACCAAAATACATCACTTAGGAATATCCATGATCCAACGCCCTTAGCATAGATAATTACGCCACATCTGAAATCTATGGTGGAATAACCCTCGTTCATGATCTAGTACCCTTAGCATAGATCCCCACACGCCCTTTCGACATCCATGCGTGAATGCACTTCCCAATTGTGTACACATTTCCATCATTCACAACATTTCAGTCACGAAAATAAATAACATATAATTAAAGTACTTGTCTTGAGTAAAGACTCACAGACCAATCAATGGAAATACCTACAAAAAAGGGTTCAGTCCAAGTTCTTCACAAAGATTACCGATCTTAATACAATTACAACACTTGATTAAAATAAAAAAAAATCAGCTGGTTAAGGACTACTCCCAACAACACCACCTAACCATTTTAATAAACACTACAAAGGAGAAAACTCAATAGTAGTTCAACACTTCAACCCTTAACAGAAATCAAAACCATAATATCACGATGAATATGATTCCCACGTGCTTTAATACTCATCATATCACCTCCATAACAATAGGTTCGAATTAGTCGGATAATTTATACACAAAATCCCAATATGTACAAGTTAGGGTTCTAAAAGATAATTACCTTGATTCTGAAGTAAAAAGATGGATGATTATGTGATTAGGTTGTAGAATCTCCTCCAAGATGATGGCAGTTTCTAAAATTTCACCCGCGATGATTTTCCAAAGTTAAATCACCAAAAATAACGAAGAAAATTATACAAAAAGGAAATGGCATTGAGAAGAACCGGTTTCCTTGTGGGAGCTAATGTCCCTTGCCATTATGAATGGCAATAGTATGGCCGATGTGCAGGTTTTATACCTGCTCAGGATTACAGCCATGACAAATACAACTTACAATCGTAACTACCTTGGCTCTCGATTGTAAACACTGATACGTACATCCGTATATGACCGATTGAAATGGGGAATGAGTACTTATGGCCATATACTGAGGACTTATGTTCATACATGAGAGAGGCTTATGTGTGTAACAAAAGAGGAATTATGGTCGTAACCTGCTGCTGAAGAGTAGACACCCCCAAATGGCACAACACTCATATTACGTCAAAACAACGAAGTTCTTAAGTTTACATGTCATTACAGAAGCAAAGCTCTATCATTCGACACATCACATGCTAACATCACATGCTAACACATGAGGTGCAAAAAATAGTATCAAAGATACGACTACCACAAATGACAAAAGAGTCGAAGATTCCAAAAAGATGACAACATAATGAATAAATGAAAACGACAATAAGTTACATCCATAAGCAGATTACGAACACAAGCATTGTCGTCTCATAAGATAATGACAATGGCAACTACACCATAAAGCTCCAAACTGATACATATTCATGAAAACCAAGAATATCGGGAAAATCATAGTAAAAGTGAGAAAATGCGAACTGACAAATCCATTCATGTCAAATAATCAGCAAACCAAGTACAAGTCAAGAAAATACAAAAAAACTGGAAATAAGTGCGATTATTACACTAACATGGAAATAAATTAATTCAAAACATACATGATATTAAACGCAATGAACATAATTACCCAACACATTCAAAATTCTGAAAGTATTTTTCAATAGAAACATCAAATTATTCTAATTTTCATATATAGATTAGCAAAATTGTATTGTATACATGTAGAAAAATATACATGCATGTGCATCACACCCCTATGTTCAGGTTAATGTGTCATTTAAAAAATTACCTATTCAGATGATTTAATATATTCTTCTGTTGAGCATCCAATATGCTTGGCTGCAGTGTCAAATATGATTATGTCATACTTAGATATTCTTGTATAACGATTAATTTTATTATTTATGCAAAAAAAATTCTCATTAGTGGTCATTCGTAAAATGATCTGGTTTCCTTACATTCGAACTCTCTTTAAGATTGTAATGTGTCGTAGGTAACCGTTCATTGCAGCTTTCTCTGCTTGCCATTTTATAGTATGATTATATAAAAATCCACGTAATTATTGCAAGGTTGGGGGGGGGACAAAGTAAAATACCTCAGAGATGGATTACCAAGTTTAATGTTTGTAAATCTCATGAATTTAGTTTATTTAAGTTGATTATTTCTTTAATCACATTATATTATTTATTTGAGGAAAAATACATTGAAGGAAATTGCTTAAAATTGATTTTTAATAATATTAGTACCCTCGTGTTCTTTGTATTGGATCATCTCCATACCTATTTCCAGATCCTTTTTTATCCTTGGATGTCGATACTGCCCACCTTTTGCACGAATCAGGCCACAGGGGCGGATCCAGGATTTGATAAAGTGGTGGGCTGAAAAATAAATATTTCAGCACATTCAATTTTATACTTATCAAAATATCTCGATACTCACATGAGTTGTGCCCTGCGAGACTGCAATACATAAAATTCATCAATGATTAAGTCTATATTTGTGTCTTTAACAAAATCTCTCAATATAAAACATCAGCGAATCTTCAAGTAAATCATCCCCATCTTGTTATGAAGTGCTGTTTTCACGTGCTTCGTTGCAGAAAATGTTCGTTCAGTTGTAGCAGTAGAAACAAACAATGTCAAAATTAGATGAATTAGTTTAGTTATAACATAGACATTCAACCTTTCCCCCTTAGTAAGTATTTGACACAACTCAACATAAAAAAAATCAAGCATCAATTTGATTCACAATTATTCCAAGGTTCAATTTCAGCAAAAAAAATTCTGGCTTTGTATATTCAGGCTTCAATTATCACAATCACACAATTTAAATTTACAACTTTCAACATACAACCAACTGCAATCAATTTTCAGGCTTCGATTTGAACCAACGAAAACAACTTTAATTTAAAAAAATAAAATTCAATTTAATTCATTATATAAAAAGGTAAAACAACTTATGAGATTGAAATAAAACAAAATCTAAACAAATAAAACCCACAACAATAAAACCCAATAAAATAATGCAAAACCTACGAGATTGAAATAGAACAACTTAAACAAATAAAACCTAGAAATCAAATCTATTCCAGGGGCTCCAATTTCGATTTTACTATTAATTGTTAATTGAACTTGAAGTAGTAGATTCTAATTTAGGGATCCATACCTTGAATGTATGAGATGGAAAAAATTGAAGGACAAATGGGCAGATAGCAGATCGGAAATTGGAATACTCGAGGCGATACGTGTTGGTGATTTTAGTGTCACCATTCATTTTGTGTAATTGGAACTAATATGTGAGCTAAGGGGTTTATAATTCGTATTCTAATATATGATCGGGTATGTGCGGAGTGCACACATGTATAAGATCGAATTATAAGCCGGTACGGACTAATGTCGGGAGTCGGGGCGCGCCCTGACGAGTCTAGGGCGGCGCCTGCAGGGTCCATGGGGCGAGCCTCATGGGTGTCATTGGGAATTTAGACTGGGGATTTAGTGATATTTAGTGATATTTAGACTGGGGATTTAGTGATATTTCCGAATTTTAGAGGGAGACTGTGGTAAAATTGATTAATTTCGTTAAACCACCCGTCAACCCTAATTTCGGACCACTAATGACGGCGCCGTCATCATAACCCTAAAATCGACCTACTTGTAACCCTAATCCGACATTATAAATAGGGCTCTCCTCATGAGTCTGTGACACACCCTTTTCTGAGCTCTTTATCTTTCTGATAAACACAGAATTTCTCTAGCAATTTGGCTTACGTTTCTGTGCCTGGATTCGTAAGTGTTCCATTGGATTATCCTAGGCTGAATTTCTTGTAACCCGGGCATAGGGTAGAAATATCAGTTCGGAAAGTGTTTACACGATCCATTGGAAAATCCGGATCTCCACAATACCCTTATACCCCAACAATACGCTGATACTTGTGCCACGATTGGTGGTGAGCCGGGATAAGTTAAAGAGTCGAAGAGATGAAGAGAACACTTATTCTGTTTCTGTATTCCGTGTGCGGTGTTCTATTCTACAACACCTTCTTTTTAAAAAATTTAAGTATTTTGGGATGGGTTAATTTTATATTGGATTTAATATAACACATGGGTATAAGAAAACATTTTGGGCTTGCACTGGGCTGGAGCCCAGTGGAGCCCTTGAATATATCCGCCCCTGTCAGGCCATATTCTTGATTTACTTTCAACCTTTTTCAATATTCCTGTAATACTACTGTATATACTCTACTTTTATATAAATATTGTTAGACCTACTTTGTTAATTAACTTTTAGTATCTATCGTAATATTCAAAAATTCAGTAATGTGAGTTTTACAATTGACAAGTTGTCTATTTTTTATTTTAAGTTCTTCTATAGTGACCTCCTTTGTCGATTGTATTCATGTGTAACTTGCTTATTCTAGTACAAGTTGACCTAGAATGTCCAAGAACATGTACAAAATATAAAGTATTAGATATATTTTCTATATTTTGTGTTTTATATCTCTTACTATTCTTATGACTTACTATTTTTCTTGATCTTCCACCTTTTGACAAGTCGTGTTGATTTGTATAATTGAAATTATTTGCAATCGAGCACACCTTTAAAGAAAGAACCTCAAAAAATATAATGCACACATAATTTATTTGCAATTATTCATTTCTTTAGGTTTTACATCTTAATATTTGGATGTAATATTTTTTATTGCAATCATCGGCTTTTGGTCAACTATTTCTTGCAAATGGTATCCTTCATTTTTTGTTGTGTCTTTTCAGATACTAACTTCAACGGTTTGGTACTTGTAAAGTTTGTTATAGTGATTGTAAGAAAGAAAATTATGAAAAGCGATAAGAATACAAACACATTACTTGGTTCACTAACGAAGAGTTAGCTATGTCCACGGGCAGAAGAAAGAAACAAATATTATTACTGATAGGAGAGTACAGAGATTGGTATTGTGATATATCGGCTAGATTACAAACCATCGTTATATGGGCAAGAAACTTAACCCTAATCGGGCAGACCCAAAAATTATGCCCAAAACTGCAAACGAAACCCAAAACGGCGTATACCGTAAAAGTACTTACAGTTTAAGACATCCCAACAAATCTCCACCTTGACTTGAATCCTCCCACAAAAATAGATGCACCAATGATGATGCTCAGACTTGCTTTTCAGCAATAGAAAATACCATACGTAGCAATGAAGATACCCAGATGTACGAAGTAGCTCATATCTTCGTACTGTAACACCCCCAATCCGCTCAGGGATAATACACGCCGTAGAACCTTTCCTCAAGGATCTACTAGACTGGTAACAACATCGAACATCTTAATAATGCCTTTAAGGCAAAAATGACTCAGTAGACCGATTTGGTCTTTCAATAAATACATACAACTCAATCTCAATACATGCCCATGCAGGGGTCAAATACAAAAGACTCCCGTATAACGGGGAAAATACTGCAGCAGAAACAAAGTACAACTGAACCAACACAACAACGTACGGGTCCTCATGTGATTAGTATCGATCATCTTTCATCATCCTTCGTGCCGACCTTGTGCTATGCTCCCCAACACCTGAATGCAATACAGACATCCACCCCCCGATTACTCAGGGGTTAGCAAAATTCCACTATTTTGCTAGTGCAAGTATATAATCATACGAAATATAAAAAGTAATAGAAATCACGAATCGGATTCGACAATTAACCACCAAAGCCTTCCCCAGAGGTTTTAATAATTAGAAAACAAATCAATGAAGTGTTGAAAATAAATTCCTCATCTCGGGGATTTTAAAAGTAGACCTCATTAGACCTCAATCCCTTAGTTGAAAATAACCACTTCACGATGAATGGGTCTCGGCCCAAAAAATTACTTTCCGTGAAACGGCCTTTGCAAAAAAAAACCATTGGGATCTCGTTCCAAATCTCATCAAATCACAGTACCAAAGGGCAATAGCAAGGTCCGTTTTCCAACATCAAAACTCCACGATTAAAAGATTAAACACACACGACAGAAATACTCTAGTGCCATCCTAGCTAAGTAAGCCAAATGAACATCTTACCTCTTATACACTTAGTTAATGCATGCAATCATGAAATCACCGTTCAAAACACTCATTTCCGGAAATGCTAATAATCCAAAACACATTTGTAAAATGCACCACAATTAACCGCGGACCCACCCCTCCGTGGACCCCTACCGAGACCCCGTCGGATTTAACCCGTAGTGGTTAAAAGCAAGTTCGTGGATCCACCCTTCCGTGGACCCCTACCGAGACCCCGTCGGATCTAACCCATAGTGAGCATACACACACACACGTCACTCATGCAATACTAATATGCTAAGAATGTAAGTTCATTAAGAATATTTACTAGAGATGGCCACCTATCTGACACCATTATCATACTCATCACAATACCTTCATCACGAACAATCAGTCATGACACAAACAACACAATTAACACGGAATACCCGATTCCACAACATTAAACAAGCAGGGGTATCATTAAAGCCTTCAACGTTCAAAATAATCAAATCATAATCAACTCACACAAACCATATTCACGAGGGTAAACCAACCATCGTAAATCCAACATATAAACTCTATTTGCAAGACATGAATCATATAAGAAAATACTTGCCTCGAAACCACGATCGAAACGAGACGATGAACGGAACGCGGCTGGGCGCCCCGAAGTCCTGAACATCATCAAGAATGCAATAGTACCGCGACACTACGAGAATAACACTAAATGAATCACTGACACAAAACGGAGATCAACTTGGAAATCCTTGAGCACCTATAATCCTCTGGAAGAAGCAATAAAACATGATTACGATTAGGATCAAGACTAACGACACCAGAAACCATATCAAAACATCGAAGGAAACTCATTGAAACATTTAATCGAACATTAAATGTTCAATGATTCCCATGAAAATTCGAATCGTCATTCGAGTTAAACCAAGTCGAAATATGGATATATAATTCATAGAACACGATTAATAACATCATATAGCACCAAACAATTCATCAAAATTAGACTAGGATCGAGGTTAAGAACAAAACTCCAAAAAGTCAACTCTAGGGAAAAATGGAAAAATACCTTGATCCGGTGAAGAATAATGGATTTGATGATGTTAAGATCACCTAAAGACCTCCAAAACACCTTTGGATTGAACAAAATCGACTAAGAATGCGAACCCTAGTCGCTCCCCTCTCCACCCGCGGAAAGAGAAGAAATGAAAAAGAATGAAGATTCTGGACTGGTGTCCAGTATTTATACTGGACACAAATTAGCGTGCGCTAATCATTTGGATTAGCGTGCGCTATCGGGATATATATATATATATATATCGCCCAATATCTCAGTCCAGTGACTTCTGGACTGAACCCGACCAACCGTTAGCGTGCGCTATGACTCCGATAGCGTGCGCTAATTCCCGACATTAACGCGCTCTACACTACCTCGTAGTGTGCGCTAGACAAAATGCCAACCCAGTCCAATAACTTCTGGACGAACCCAAATTACCAGGTGGCGTGCGCAACACTTCCGATAGCGTGCGCTACTGTCTCACCATAGCATGCGCTAAACTCTACATAACGTGCGCTATTGACTGCCCCGTCTAGGGAATTAGCTTCTGCCTCAATCCCGGAACACCCGTTAGCGTGCGCTAACTACAATACTTAGCGCACGCTAATGCACCCAGAACTACAGCAGTAGTGCTCTCAAAGCTGGTTACAACAACGGATTCCTCCGATCGGAACACCAGTTCAAGATACGCATGGAAAGCTCTAGAATAAGATCATACTAAGAGCTTGAGCTCTAATCAAACTCGCACGCGACCATGAAAGGGGTCGAGATAACAAATACAAATGTGAATACCCACAACTTTGGGTTATAAAATGGCCCAAAATGCCCGAAAATCACGATACGTGATCGAATAACCAAACTGAAGTTCACAACACGTCTAACAAAGTTAAACGGACTTACGGGAAACTCGAAACAACTGTTTCGATTGAGATTCGCAAGAATCGAACTCAAGTGCGGAAAAGTCGCTAAGAAGCACGGAACTCAACAAAACAACACCGAAAGGAACTCGGATGTCAAAAGTGCAGAATTAATCATTCTCAGAATGACGAAACGGTCACAAGTGAGTCGTCAAAACATACTCCCGCCAAAAAAAAGAAAATTACCGAAAAAATCGAATTTGCGGATATTACATACTACCCTCTTTAAAATAAGTTTCGTCCCGAAACTTAAAATAAGTAGGGAGGAGCAACATCCCACCGGGAACATCTCAACGAAATTCACAAGAACGCATAGCTTACACCCATCAGCGAGACGCTACAAGAATGCAAAGGAACATACGGCGTGGAAACACTCTCAACGACAACCATCACAGTGCCACAAGCAGGGCATAACACAATCAACAAGTGCCAAGCATCGCCTAACTGATAACGCAATCAAGTCAATTGTCCGAACCATCAAGAGACAAAAGGCACCTGTTACAAGAAAACACGCACAGTCGAAAAAATAGAAATGACGCGTACAACGATCCACAAAGGTAACCACGGAGAACTCGGACCACGTCGAAATTCTCAAAAACCACACTAGGCATCTCCGTATCCCTTCGGAGCAGAGACGCAAACTCGAACCGCCAACCTCTCAGCTATCATCTCGCAGTGCACGTCTTGGTGACCTACCTGACCACACTCGAAACAGCTGACTAACGGGGAATGATATTTCTCCGCGGTACGAGATCAGGCAACAACAGTCAGACAACCACGATCGAACAACAATGATCGAACAATAACGATCGAACAACAATGATCGAACAACAATGATCGAGCAACAGCGATCGAAAAACAATGATCGAGCAACAACGATCGAAAAACAAAAGTCAAATAATGACTCCGATGTTAACACTTCAACTCAAGTCATTAAAAGAGCTAGTAGAAACTAAAAGATGTTACTTTCGAACAAGGTTCACAAGAATTGAACCGAACTCGAAAAAGTCACAGAGATAACCAGATCGATCCAAAGCGAGATCACGGCTCATCCGAACGATAAAAATCGAAATACAAGACAAGTTCAGAAAGTATCAACGAACACGAGCGAGTCGATAGAATTGAGAAAGAGAAAATGCAGAAGTCAAAAATGATATGGGTATTACATTCGACCTCTTCTAAAAGAAGTGTCGTCCCCGAAACTCACAACAACGGAAGCAAGGTAACAATACAACAAGCAACTGACACATCCCAGAACAATCACAGATGCACAAAATCATACCAACCCAAACTCTAACAGCTCGCACGTGTGCGATAACGCACAAATCACCACGAGGCGACAACATTCAATACCAACATCACACCTCTCACAGAGGGCTAACACAACAAACGTGTGGCGAACGACTCTACACTCACACCACCAACTCAATCACAACTCAGAGGGCCAACACCCTAACGACAATGCTAATGTCACACATACATTCCCCGACCGTAACAGGAAATGATATATTTTAAAAACGAAAACCACCTTTTGAAAATAATTTGAAAACACCAGTTGATCTTGAGTATCATATATCGAAAAAAAGTAGTACAAACATCGTCATCGAGACTTTGAAAAACCATCTTGCGTTTAATAAAAAAAATGAGGGCACCTTTCTTTAAATTAAAACTTTTCAGAAATATTCGACATTCGGGTCTAAGCAAATGTGTTTCTACATCATCGGAAATATCTCAAAATATTTTGGTCTTCAAAGTGGGAATAATTTTGAAACATAGTGTGGCACTAGTAGGCACCTTTAAGGTACCGCGAGAAAATAATCTATTTTAAAAGTACGTCTCGAGATTTATTTTCTAAGATACTCAAGGTTTTTCAGAATTCCAATAGGCCAGAATGCCCAAAATTCACACGTATCGACATTCGCTTAAACACATCATAGCACACGCATCAAATCGTTCAAAATCAAGACAATACATGTCTTTTACCGGAAAACAAGCAGTAACATATCACAGTCGAAAACCGTCTAGGATCGGGGCGAAACCACTGACCCCATTGGAGGCCTCTAAGGACCCTCCCGAACTGGCTAGCGAACAAGCTCGTTAATCCGGAGTGAAGTCACGGATTACCCCGAGGCCTCGTCGGATCCTCCCGGAGCGAGCAAATCGAACATGTATAAGCACAAAGGTTTCACAAGAATATTTGCAAAACGAGCAAATCAATTTGAAAATCATTAGCAGCGGACAAAAACAACAGTCGAGAAGACATAAGCAGCGACAACACTCCTCGTATAAACAAAATACGAGAGTCGAATAAACACATATCACGAGACCAAGAACCTACATGAAGATTCCATCACTTAACAAATAATCATACAAATAGCTCGTGTCACACGAGGCACAATACAAAGAAGGGAGACTTACATCCACAGGTCGCACGAAGATGATGATCGCCCGGAGATACTAATCACGACCAACAAACTCAGACGACATGTCGCGACACGACTCAGTTAGACAAAATCCGACGATACCAAAACTCAACAGACACAACATGACCCGACAGCCTAGGTTTCCACAACCTAAGCTCTGATACCATTTATGTAACACCCCCAATCCGCAAAGGGATAATACACGCCGTAGAACCTTTCCTCAAAGATCTATCAGGCTGGTAATAACATCGAACATCTCAACAATGCCTTAAGGCAAAAATGACTCAGTAGAACGATTTGGTCTTTCAATAAATACATACAACTCAATCTAATACATGCCCACGCAGGGGTCAAATACAAAAGACTCCCGTATAACGGGAAAATACTGCGGCGGAAACAAAGTACAACTGAACCAATACAACAACGTACGGGTCCTCCTGTGATTAGTATCGATCATCTTTCATCATCTTTCGTGCTGACCTTGTGCTATGCTCCCCAACACCTAAATGCAATACAGACATCCACCCCCCGATTACTCAGGGGTTAGCAAAATTCCACTATTTTGCTAGTGCAAGTACATAATCATATGAAATGTAACAAGTAATAGAAATCACGAATCGGATACAAAAATTAACCACCAAAGCCTTCCCGAGAGGTTTTAGTAATTAGAAAACAAATCAATGAAGTGTTGAAAATAAATTCTTCATATCGGGGATTTTAAAAGTAGACCTCAATGGACCTCAAGTCCTTAGTTGAAAATAACCATTTCACGACCAATGGGTCTCGGTCCAAAAAATTACTTTCCGTAAAACGACCTTTACAAAAAAAACTGTTGGGATCTTGTCCCAAATCTCATCAAATCACAATACCAAAGGGCAATAGCAAGGTATGTTTTCCAACATCAAAACTCCACGATTAAAAGATTAAACACACACGACAGAAATACTCTAGTGCCATCCTAGCTAAGTAAGTCAAATGAACATCTTACCTCTTACACACTTAGTTAATGCATGCAATCATGAAATCACCGTTCAAAACACTCATTTTCGGAAATGCCAATAATCCAAAACACATTTGTAAAATGCACCACAATTAACCGCGGACCCACCCCTCCGTGGACCCCTACCGAGACCCCATCGGATCTAACCCGTAGTGGTTAAAAGCAAGCTCGCGGATCCACCCCTCTGTAGACCCCTACCGAGATCCCGTCGGATCTAACCCATAGTGAGCATACACACACACGTCACTCATGCAATACTAGTATGCTAAGAATGTAAGTTCATTAAGAAAACTTACTAGAGATGGCCACCTATCCGACACCATTAACATACTCATCATAATACCTTCATCACGACACAACAACACAATTAACACGGAATAGCCGATTCCACAACATTACACAAGCAGGGGTATCATTAAATCCTCCAACGTTAAAAATAATCAAATCATAATCAACTCACACAAACCATATTCACGAGGGTAAACCAACCATCGTAAATCCAACTTGTAAACTCTATTTGCAAGACACAAATCGTATAAGAAAATACTTTCCTCCAAACCACAATCGAAACGAGACGATGAACGGAACGCGGCCGGGCAGCCCCGAACTCCTAAACATCATCAAGAATGCAATAGTACCGCGACATTACGAGAATAACATTACACGAATCACCGACACAAAATGGAGATCAACTCAAAAATCCTCGAGCACCTACAATCCTCCGGAAGAAGCAATAAAACATGATTACGATGAGGATCAAGACCAAAGACACCAGGAACCATATCAAAACATCGAAGGAAATGCATTGAAACATTTAATCGAACATTAAATATTCAATGATTCCCAAGAACATTCGAATCATCATTCGAGTTAAACCAACTCGAAATATGGATATACAATCCATAGAACATGATTAATAACATCATATAGCACCAAATAATTCATCAAAATTGGACTAGGATTGAGGTTAAGAACAAAACTCCAAAAAGTCAACTCTAGGGAAAAATAGAAAAATACCTTGATCCGGTGAAGAATAATGGATTTGATGATGTTAAAATCACCTAAAGACCTCCAAAACACCTTTGGATTGAACAAAATCGGCCAAGAATGCAAACCCTTGTCGCTCCCGTCTCCACCCGCAGAAAGAAGAAGAAATGAAAAAGAATGAAGATTCTGGACTGGTGTCCAGTATTTATATTGGACACAAATTAGCGTGCGCTAATCATCTATATTAGCATGCGCTATCGGGGTATATATAAATATCGCCCAATATCTCAGTCCAGTGACTTCTGGACTGAACCCAACCAACAGTTAGCATGCGCTATGACTCCGATAGCATGCGCTAACTCCCGACATTAACACGCACTACACTACCTCATAGCGTGTGCTAGATAAAACGCCAACCCAGTCTAGTAACTTCTGAACTGAACCCAAATTACCAGGTAGCGTGCGCAACACTTCCTATAGCATGCGCTACTTTCGCACCATAGCGTGCGCTACACTATACATAACGTGCGCTATTGACTGCCCCGTCCAGGGCAGTAGCTTCTGCCTCAATCCCAGAACCCCCGTTAGCACGCGCTAATGCACCCAGAACTACAGCAGTAGTGCTCTCAAATCTAGTTACAACAACGGATTCCTCCGATCGGAAAACCAAGTTCAAGATACGCATGGAAAGCTCTAGAATAAGATCATACTAAGAGCTTGAGCTCTAATCAAACTCGCATGCGACCATGAAAGGGGTCGAGATAACAAATAAAAATGCGAATACCCACAACTTTGGGTAAATTATAAAATGGCCCAAAACGCCCGAAAATCACGATACGTTATCGAATAACCAGACCGAAGTTCACTACACATCTAAAAAAGTTAAACGGACTTACGGGAAACTCGAAACAACTGTTTCGAATGATATCGCAAGAATCAAACTCAAGTGCGGAAAAGTCGCTAAGAAGCACGAAACTCAACAAAACGACACCGAAAGGAACTCGGATGTCAAAAGTGCAGAATTAATCGTTCTCAGAATGACGAAACGGTCACAAGCGAGTCGTCAAAACATACTCCCGCCAAAAAAAGAAAATTACCGGAAAAATCGAATTTGCGGATATTACACGTACTCAGACTTCCTCCAAAGGGCAACTAACAACTTGAAATATTTAACAAGTCCAAACAGTGCCGGAACTAGTGCAGACCATAACATATATCAAACTCCCGAATGCACTAGCATAAGGAACTCGGTACATGTACTCCTTCTCCTCATTTGACTTAGGAGCAAAAACAACAGACAAATGAATATTGGAAGCACTCAGAGTATCTATAGGAGGTGATGTAAACATACCAAGATGAGACAATATCAATGTAAGTCTTATGTGATATAAAAAGCTTCTTCCGAATTTTATCTCTATTAATTTCATTCTGAGAATTTTCTTAGCAGTTCCCAAATCCTTCATCTCAAACTCAGCATGGAGAAGAACTTTCACCTTCTGAATAACCGACTTGTTCTTAGACCCAATCAACATATCATCGACATACAGGACCAAATAGATGAACGTACCATCCTCCAGCTTGTTGTGATACACACAACTATAATATGGACTCCTGTCATAGCCGAGCTCTGTCATATACCCGTCAAACCTCTTACACTACTGCCTCAAGCTCCAAATCCTGATATGCAACCATTTGTAGTACCACCCTGATATAAGTATGTCTAACCACCAGTGCGAAAATCTCATCGTAGTCAATTCCCTCCTTCTGATGAAATCCTATAGCAACAACTCGAGCTTTATACTTGACACCCTCAGCAACTGACATTTCTTCCTTCTTCTTAAAGACCCATTTGCAGGTAATTATCTTTCTATCTAGAAGTCGTTTGACTAAATCCCAAGTCATATTCTTATAAAGTGACTCCATCTCGTCTCCAATCGCTGCAAGGCATTGAGTGGATTTAGAACATGTAACTGCTTCCTTAAAATTAGATGGATCAGGGGAATGTACCTCTTCAGCAACCTAACATGCAAAACCCACCATATCCTCAAAACCATACCGCTTCGGGGCTTCAACTCCAATCCTTCTAGTTTGATCATGAGCTACGCTGTATGGCTTAGGTGTTTGAGTTTTTGGTGGCATCTCAACCAACTCAGATTCAGCATGGACGTGTTGATCTTCATCCTTTTGTAGCTCCACCTATTTATCAACACTACCACTTCCAAATGCAATAATAGACTTCACAATAGAGTTAAACATATAATTATCGTCAAAGATCACTTTTCTACTCAGAATAACCCTACTCTCAGATGGGGACCTAATTCTGTATTCCTTAACACCACTCCCATAACCAACGAAAACTACCTTCTTAGCTCTCGGCTCTAGTTTACCCTCATTCAAATGATAATAAACAGTATAACGAAAAACTCTCAAGTTAGAGTAATCAGCATAGTTACCAGACCACACCTCATAAGGTGTTTTGATATTGATGCTAGTGTGAGGTCCACAATTTATCAAGTAACATGTTGTATTAACTGCTTCTCCCCAAAATTGACGAGTTAATCCAGCATTTGAGAACATGCATAGAACTATCTCCATAAGTGTCTGATTCATGCATTCTGACATACCATTCTGCTGAGGTGTCTCCCTAATAGTATGATGCTTAGCAATCCTTTCATCCTTGCAGAACTCATGAAATTTAGACGAATAAAATTCGAAACCATTATTTGTTTGAAGCCTCTTGATCTTTTTCTCGGTCTGATTCTCAACTAACGCCTTCCACTGCTTGAAATTCTTGAAAGCTTCACTCTTATGCTTTATTAGAAATATCCAAGTCATCCTTGAGTAATCATTGATCATAGACACAAAATAGCTATGGCGTCTAATAGATTCCACCCGTGAAGGACCCCAACAATCAGAATGAATGTGGTCCAGAGTGCCTTTCGTCCTACGAACAGCCTTTGGGAACATGATTCAGTGAAGCTTCCCGAATATACAGTGTTTGCATAAGAAAGGCCAGTCACTTTATGACCACCAAGAAGAACATTCTTCGACAGAGTTTGCATTCTACGTTCACTCATGTGACCGAGTCTCATATGCCATAACTTGGTCATGTCATCCTTGTGAACTTTCGACGATGCGACAGCATCAGAACCAATTAAGGTAGAACCTTGCAAGAAATACAAGGTACCATGATCCTTCCGTACACCTTTAAGTATCAGATCTGAACCCTTGCAGACACTCAAAACTCCATTGTTACCTTCGAAAGTGAAACCCTTCTTGTCCAAGAAGCTAAGTGATATCAGATTCTTTGTCATCAATTGAATATGCCAAACATCGTTTAATGTGCATAATCTACCATCATGTGTTCGTAGTTTAATTGAACCAATCCCAATTACTTTTCAAATAAGACTGGTGCCTGTGGAAATAATGCCTCCTTCTATCTGCTCAAAAGTCACAAACCACTATCAACGAAGACATATATGATAGGAAGCCCCAGAGTCGAGAATCCACATTTCATTAAAGTTTGTGTGTCCATCAACAACTAGGGCAATATCCCCCTCGGATTTGGTGTCACCAACTTCTGCTACAGCAGCAGTAGCTGCATTCCATTCCTGCTTCTTATTCCTTTTCAGACAATCCTTTTCCAGTGCCCAGGCTCCTTGCAATAGTTGCATTGCATATATCTTTTGCCTTGGGACCCTTAGATCCGGACTTCTTGAACTTCTTCTTATTTCCGGATTTAGAGTGGCCCTTACTATCACTGGCTACCAGCCCAACAGCCTGACTGTCATTACCAGCCGCCTTATGATGCAACTTCCTGGTGTGGAGGGATGACCTAACCTCCTCCAGAGTTATTGTGTCTTTCCCACCGATAAAGACTGAACAAAGTTCTCATACGACAAGGGCAGAGAAACCAACAGAATCAACGCAGCATCCTCATCATCAGTATTCCCAGTTCAAGTAAAATTGTGTTAAATTGATCTAGGTGTTCACGAATTGGTTGACCTTCCTGCATACGCAGACTGAACAGACATTGCTTCAGGAGCAACTTGTTGGTTAACGACTTCGTCTGATATAGACTCTCCAGTTTCGACCATAACCCTACCACAGTTTCCTCCTCTGCGACCTCATGGATGATGTCATCTGCGAGACACAACATGATAGATGAGTGCGCTTTCTCCTCCAAAACGGCCATCTCAGCATCTTCCGGATCCACCGTCTTGTTCGATAGCGGCATCCAGAGCCCTTGTTGTTTCAACAAGGCCCGCATCTTGATCTGCCATAAACTGAAGCTATTCCTCCCGATGAATTTATCGACCTTCACGTTCAACCCCGACATCTTTCTTACCAGACTGCGGAAAAAACCTTAATCAAGCTCCGATACGAGTTTGTTATAACGATTGTAAGAAAGAAAATTATGAAAAGCGATAAGAACACAAACAAATTATGTGGTTCACCAACAAAGAGTTAGCTACATCCACGGGCAGAAAAGAGGAACAAATATTATTACTGATAGGAGATTACAATGATTGATATTGTGATATATCGGCTAGGTTAGAAATCATCATTATATAGGCAAGAAACCTAACCCTAATCGGAAAGGCCCAAAAAATAGGCTCAAAATTGCAAACGAAGCTCAAAACGGCGTATACCGTAAAAGTACCGAGAGTTCAAATCATCCCAACAAAATTAAAGAATACATTATATATGTAATATATATTGAATTTTGATTGTGTGTGATTTAAGCATCATAACATAATGTTGTTTTTTGTTAAATGGATAATAAGACTAATTATTATCTTACTCTTTTTTAATGATCGTAATTTCCCTCACATCTCTTAGTCTGGCTTTCGTAGTTGATACCTTTATGCTTCCATCTGCCTCTTGTCAGCATGCCATAAACATCTGCACGAAATGTAGTAATACAATATATTGTCAAAATCAAGTATAATTGGTATCCGATAAACAAAAGGCGTAATCAAGTTGCCAGGAAATTTATTTAAAAAAATGTCTATACTAAATTGATTTAAATTTATTACCACCCTCATAGAAAGGATAATAATATAAAAACATAATTTATTGATTGTTGACACAACATATATACAAATAAAATCCTAAAAGTATTATTCGGCCTATGCTTATCTCATTATTCAAGAAAATAAATTAGATCGTTAAGCAAAAAATGCCTAAATTAATCATAAAACTAACCCAAAAATTCACCCACTTTAAAACTAACCAATACAACCAAATCATTTTTTTGATTTATTACCAATGTAATGAAATATATATATATATATAAGATCAAATGAGAATGGTTCTTATCTTGCGAATTGCAAATATGCATGAGTTTTGTACTAATTATGCATGAAATATATGCATTTCGTGCATCAAAATTGCAATGTATTAAAATATGTATGATATGCATCAAAATATCGCTGCATTATAATATTACATTATATGCATCAATTTTTTGTGAGAATAAATCTAGGTCATCCATTTATCAAGATTTATGGATGAAATTCATTCTTATTTTTTAACTTAAATTGCATTCTCACCTGAACCCACCCCGATATATATATATATATATATATATATATAAAGTACTATCTGCAATAGATTTACAATAAACCATGCGTTGTATATGAAAAGAAAAATTTCTCGTCTAGGAGATGCAAATTTCTTAATTATCCAATTTAACTCTGAATGAAGTAAAAGAAAGATGGAATTATGAGTGAATGTTTGTTCAAAACGTTAACAGTCTCTTCAGTTTTTGAGGCAAGTTAATCATAGAATTCATCGAGGACTTCAACATGTAGTAGAAGTTTTACTTTCCCATTATCACAATAAAAAGTAGGTGGCTCATACTCACATCTTAATGCTCCGTGATGAACGCAGTCTGAAATTTTCTTAAGCTTATGTATTTCGAATTGTGCAAAATGAAAGCTTGACCATCAAACATGGAATAATGAGCTCCATAACTTTTACCAAAAAAAAAAAATCTAACTTCTAATTTTTTTTTAATGTTCATTAAATACAAATTCATATCGTATGAGTCTGGCGAAATTAGTTGTTTTTTTACATGTAGCTTTTGTCTTTTTGGCTATTTTTCATAACATTATCTTTGTATTGTCACTACCAAAAATAACACTTTAGCCGACGACTAGCCAAAGAACGGCCGACGGCCGGCCAGCGTCGTCGGCTAAAGTCAGCAAGTTTAGCCGACGGCTAACTTATTGTCGGCTAAAGTAGTTTAGCCGACGACTTTGCTCTTTGTCGTCAGCTAAAGTCCAGTTGGTGGTCGGCTAAAGTTCTGTCGTTTAGCCGACGACTACGAGACTTTAGCCGATGATATTTTAATATTTAGTCGACGGCCAGTATATTTTAGCCGACGACCTACCATCGGCTAAAGTCTTACATATTTTTTTATGCAGAATATATCACCATCTAATACTTCAGGACAATATTTACAACACATTCGGAAATTACAAAACAAGAAAATGAAAAACAACAATTTTCTTTGGTTTGATCATTCAAGAAATCATATTGAAGGTATGTTTATTGAATTTTAATATCAATTATAATTATATTATGCATATAATATATCTATTTGAATGATTATGAACATGTTTAAGAATTAGCTCGTTTTCTCGAATATTTCTTAGTGTATGTATAGCGCGCGCGCGCACACACACACACACACACACACATATATATATATATATATATATATATATATATATATATATATATATGTGTGTGTGTGTGTGTGTATGTGTATGTATGTATGTATATATATGGATTTGACATCTTGAATTCGAGCTATGATGATTATAGTCGTAATTATTGTGTGTTCTTGATAAATACGATGTGTAATATTGTTGTTATTTTTGTTATAGGATGGATAAAAGTTGGATTGGTCTGCAAAAATGGGATCCAGGGGTCATAGATGGAATGTGAGTGTTTATTCGATTTGTGAAGGAGCATGATAGTGATATATGATTCATTATTGTCCATGCAATAAATGTAAATGTCGCAGCGATATGTACCATTTTATACTTGATGTCGTATGGGAGAACTTCAAAAAGAATGGATTTTGGGATAAATACACATGTTGGATTTGCCACGGTGAAAGATCAAATTCAATTATTCTTCATGGTCACGGACAGTACAGTGGTAGCACATCCAATGACCCCACAAGACGGTTAATTAACGACGTGTTTGGTTATTACGAGAGGGATATATAGGCTGAAGGTCAAGAATACCATATAGCTGATCAACCAGTTATCCGAACGCCTACATTGATACCCGCCTAAACCATCCGGGGAAATTACAGCGTCGTGGGCCCCACGCCGGAACCCACAAGGCTAAAAATCATTTTCACAATCGTTTCAAACACTCCAAGAGGCCAAAGATGGTAATATATTTCAAATACTCAAATAGTCTCCAAAAATCTATTTTCCAATTACCGTCATAAAATGTCATTTGAAAGTAAAAGGCCAAAAATGCCAAAATTTAACGATTTCAAAATGTACGCTAAGCCACCACTTACACGTGCCGACGAAGAATAGTTTAGGAAAGAAGGTTTCACGATTTAAACCAAATTTACAAAATACCCAGAAGGCCATTTTAAAGTTATACACGAGTTGATAAAAATACCGGAACACCATTATAAAATACACACGCAGTGGATATAAACCCAGTTCAAAATATACATTTGCAGCGGAATAAAATAACCAGTCAAATAGTCGGTTCTCAAAATAATGCCATAGCCAGTATCACCCGGGAAGCTCAGCCCTTCACGACCGCTACTAGCTCGATCTCCGAGTACCTAAAAATAAAGCCCACAACGGGGTCAGCCACAATACTCAACAATGATAACGATCACATCATCAAATAATTACATACCAATGTAATTACAAAGTAAGAATACTACCAATATAATCTTACCGTCATAACCTTACCAACCCATAGCAATCCATATCAAATCGATCCTTACCATAATCCACATTTCATATTCTCAAATGATGAATGAACTCAACTACAACCATCTGTATTGTATTCAAACAATACCAAAAATTTTCAAAACATCATCATAACTCATAAGCACACGATACCCAACATTCGGCCAGTCCAATCATACCCATTGGTTAACACCATCAAATCTCAACTCTAATAATCGAGTACCAATCTAGTCTAGTACCAACAATATATGAAAACAGATATTTCTCAAATAATTAATTATCTTTCAATTACAATAAACTCCAAGGTCGCAACCAAGGGTCACGGAAGTATCTACACAGAAATACTCCGGAATGTGGGTGCCATTTAGGTCTATCCCTCAACACATTACATACAATTATAATAAACCCCAAGGTCGCAACCAAGGGTCACGGAAGTATCTACACAGAAATACTCCAGAACGTGGGTGCCATTTAGGTCTTATCCCTTAATACCAAGGTAGATGGGTCTGGAATAGGATTAGAAGTGAAGGAGAACGAAGTTTGGGAGAAAATTTAGTTTCTTCTCGTGAAGAAATGAAATACTGATCCTTATTTTATAACCTACACAGATCATTACATACGTTAACACCCAATACTAACGTACGTAAGATCTCCTAACGTATGCTACATGTTCTACATAGCGTATCTAATCAGCATCCAGACCTCACTGCCTCATTTCGTTTGATGCCTTACGTACGTAAGGCCCATGCCATAACGTACGTAATACAGTCGTTGACTTGCTACAGCAATATATCCATTTAACGTACGTAATGTGTAGTCCATAACGTACATTATCTTCGACGTTGACTCGTTGTCTGCATGCACGCCGAAAGTGCCTGGAAAGATTCCTTGACCAAATTAACGTACGTTATCCGTATACCCTTAACGTACATTATACATACTTCGTCCAAACTTTCCACAAAGCAACCGGTCTCTAGGCTCCACATGTCGGATAATGATTCCTCTGCTAAATTCTCCCTTAACGTAGGTAACCTCTTAGCCATAACGTACGTTAGCTTTTCCTTCATTTACGCACGTGAGTTTCCAGGCTAGTGCACGTAAGTTTCTCCTACATGTTACGTACATAATCCTGTATTCTTAACGTACGTAAACAGCTTCTGCTTGTCACGTACGTAAGTCTCCATTTTTAACGCACGTAATTTGTCTTTAGGATTTTGCCATTACTTAGCCAAAATCCCATTATATCCGCTTAATGTCTCGACAAATTCATATACGCATACACATACTGATAATATTCTCCTACAATATATCCGACATTGAAAGACCTATCAAGCATGTAATATCCTTGAATTTAAAGTAATCTCGATAAATATACTGGTACAACTGTCACAGTTCTCAAAATAATTCATCCATACTGTACAGGTCCCACACTGTACAGTACAACTCAAATAAAATATAGCAAAAAAAAATTTATAGCGAAATTCTAGGATATTACACACTTCATCCCAATACAGTGGTCATCGACACTTCATACCGTATAAGGCATCATACGGCGCCATACAAATTGTCGACTCATAACTGTTATTGTAAGCAAATTCTACCAAAAAGGGGGAAGAGGCCCGTGACGTTGGAAGGATTTGGAGGATGGAGAAAGAAAGGGATATAGAAGCTATATTGCATGATAGTGTTGCTACAGCCATCGAAAGACTGGTCGGACTCGGGCCAGGTCAAGGAGCAAGAAGATACAGGGCAACTAGTTCTCATCCCGAGTACCAGGTTCCCAATTTTTCATGGAAAAATACAGTGCAGAAGCCTGCTGAGACCTTACTCCAAACAGACATGCAACCATCTGCTGAAGAGTTGAAGGTGTAACGTCCCGACTTTCTATGAATTATTATAGGAGAAAATAAGTGAAAAGGTGAATTTGGCAAAAAATAAATTTCTTTGAGAATATTAAAATTCTCTCCTACAAAGTCGAGTCGCTACACTGACTAAAATAAATGCCCATTAATTAAGCAACAACATGTCATAAATAAGAGGTCATAATTGCGGTGGAAGAAAAATTTATAAATTATTATTTCTAATCAAGAGTTTCCCCAAATAATATTTCAAGACATGAGAACATAAAGAAAAACATTTTTTAATAAAATATCATCATATATCCTCTCAGCTCGCTCCTTCGTCCATCTAGATCGGTTTAACCTACGGGATCATTATAGGTGGCGGTGAGCTTCCTTCAGCTCGTGGAAATCACACATATCAAAATAATATACAATCTCATGGAAAGCAATTAAATGATTATTCTATCAATAAATTTTCCTCAACATGAATACATACACATAATATCACATATAATATGAATCGAGCACGCATGTGAATATTGAGGTTGTGCAGGTGTCCCCACACAACATATATCTTAAGAAAGCCTCTTTACACGTACACAGGTGAGTCTGATTTACAACATGTATCATCAATTTTAAACATAAATTGAATATCACATAGCAGTCCAAGTAAAGCAATTAAAGTGATAGTGAAAATTCTCATCTGCACGGGCCTAATCCAATGTCACCTAACACATGGTGATCATAAAGGTTAGCGATCGGTACTAGTGGAGTCATGTAGAGGGCAATGAATAATCAAGATGGGGATTTATCCCTCTCTTTAGGGAGAGATATATATGTTGGGCCCCTCGATAAGTAGGATTGAAGGAAATGTATGGCCATTCTCAAATGAAGTTATTATCGCGATTAGTGGGAGTCATGTAGAGGGTAATGAATATTCAAAATGGAGATTTGTCCCTCTCTTTAGGAGAGAGATATCTATTGGGCGTCTCAATAAGTAGGACTGAAGAAAATGTATGGTCATGCTCTAATAAAGAATCATTTGATTCAATCAGTGTACTTAAGATCGAGAAAGCATTTGAATATAATAAGTATGACATTTTCCATGACTTAGTTCAAATACGATATGACAAGGGAATTGACACGTTAAATGGTTTAATGTACTATAAACTTATATAATTTGGGTAGTCATAATATCTTGTTAGAGACCGCTTATGATTTATTATTTAATAAGGTATTAAATAATTGCCAATATAATATAAGCCTTTTGGGTCACACATACGACAATAAAGATAAGCAGGAATAGTTAATAAATATAATATTAGATATTATATATATTAAAGAAATTAAATAAATGAGTAATGTATCATATAGGATATTATATATTATATTATTTAATTATATCAGCTGGGAAACATAAATATAACATTGGATATTACATTTATTATAGAATTAAATAATGAGTAATATATAATATATGATATTGTATATATATTGTATTATTTAATAGGCTGAGGGGTAACTAAACAAATACTAGAGTTTGACTCTAGGGTTTACTTAATATAAATCTAGGGTCCTGAATAAAGAGTTGTCATAAGATTAATTACACAACCCTAATTGTATGAGAAGAAACCCCCCTCCCCCCTAAGAGATTCGTCCAATTTAATTTCTGTTCGGGAAATCCGTTTCGGCCATCTCCGTTCGCCTGTCCTTAGTTGATTTTGATCAATAGTACAAATCCTTCTAGTAAGGAATTATTTATTGTACTGTTTATTAACATTATTCGTAAGGATCTAGCAATCCGACTTGTACCAGCTGTTCGTGTCTGGATCACCGAAAGAGGAAGACGATATTTATCAGCTTCTGGTCCGGGTTACAAATCTGTTCTTCGAATTAAGGTAATTCGACGAACTCTTTTTAAATCAATGAAATTATTGCATGAAGATCCTCATCTAGGTTTCCGTTGCATTTTTCTCAAATTTATTGTATTAGATACATGTAAAACCCAACACAAGCTTCATCATGCCATTTATAGGCTGTAGCAAGCTTCATGAAGCTGGAGTATTTGTTTTGGCGAAGCAGTCAAAAAGTTTGTTTTTGTCAAGAACAAAGAGGAGCCATGTGTTCACAAGCAGGTTAGTGGGAGAAAAATTGCATTCGTAATACTATATGTGGATGACATTATTTATAGGGGATGACATACGAATGCTCAGTTCTGTGGAAGCTTGGCTTTCGAGCGAGTTCTCTATGAAGAACTTGGGAGAAGCTACCAATATTCTGGGTATTCGTCTCTCTCAAGCCCTCTATATAGAAAAGATCCTAAAGCGATTTAGGATGTAAGATTTTAAAAAAGGGTTCCTACCTATCCGACATGGTATAAAATTTTTCTTAGATATAAAGTAGCGAAAATTTGACGACCTCTTTGTAAATTAGTTAAATTACTGCATGAAGATCCTCATCTGGGTTTTTCGTTAATTATTTCCGCTGTGTTTTGCTCAAATTTATTGTGTTAGATACATAATAAACCCAACGGTGGTATCGGAGCCAACTTACAAGAAATTTAATTATTTATGTAGAACATATTTATAAGTTTTGAATATATAAATTATGTTCTTGATCATATTTATGAAATATAGATTTTATAAATATTTTTCTGATTTAATTCGATTAAATCGGATCGTTCAATCAATTTTCTAGACTATTTATCGCAAAAACTACTGTCCAGAACTGTTCTGGAATAGCACAGCAAAACGAGTCAGGCCATGTTCGGGCCGGATCCGGTCCGGGTTGCCAACCGCGGACCAGGACCCGCGGGTAGCGATAAAATCACAAAATAAAATCCCGCTGCAAAGGGGATTCGATCCCGCGCAGGTCATACCAGAAACCCCATTCCGATTATCTCGGATTGAACTCTTTTTGTGAAAATTGTTCACTCATATTTTATTTAACCCCTGATTTGTAAAATCAAAATAATTATTTCAAAAAGACATTTCTTGCGGTGAGAGGGATTCGAACACGCGCAGCCGTGTGCAGCCAGAGAGTGCTCGGCCAACTGGACTAGTGTTTCAGATTGTTGATTCTTGAGTGGATATTAATCTTTATACCTGACAATCAGGCTGATTTATATTGTTTAATTAATTATGTGATAATTAATTAGTAGTATGTTTAATTAATTATGTGATAATTAATTATGGTTTGTGTATGGTGTATGGCATGACTATAAATTGACCAATATGATTGGATGTTTCAATTTATTATTGGGTTGGTTTTACGTGCTGCTTGTCGTTTATTTATAATTAGTTTTTAAGGCTGAAATTCGTCTTTTAATTTATTATTATAATCTACGACATGTGTGTTGTTTACCCTCTTGTAATTTAATTTTACTAGTGTAGTATATTTTTCATTGATATAATGAAGACAAGAAGGAGAAGAATGACGGACTCGAGGAGCCAACTGATCACATATGACGTTCCAAGGAGTTGGAAGATCAATAAAGACCAACTATACCCTTTAGATTGATCTTTGTGATTTTCATGTTGGCTCATGAAAATCACGTTAGGATTATGGTCATGCTATACACAATCCTATGCTTTTTATGTCATGTGATGCTATATATGTTTAAATTTATGCACGTATGTGATGCGATGTATGTTTAGATGTATGTTAGCCAACATAGACATGCAACATAGGATAAAACCCCTCGTTAAAATTTTTTAATGCAGGTCATGCCAAAGCTGGGTACTCGAATTATCTTAGTAAGGTAGGATAGGGTAATGATGATACCTATGTGTTTTAATAAACTAAGAATTCAAATTATTTTGAACCTTAATGCATAAGATATGATAATAACATGCTTGGGCATAGGATGCCAAACCCAATAAATATAATCTAAGAGTTGCATATGATTTAACTCATAAAGAATTATCCACCTAAAGTAGCTCAATTATAGGCGTCATGCCAAATCTGAGCTTAGAATTGTGCAAAATAGGTCATAGCCCACTAAAAAAATTACAAATATTGTAAAATTTAGGGTATTTTATTTTAGTGGGAGTATTTCCTCAGAAATGAAAATGTGACTAAATACTTTGTGTATTGAATTTTAAAGATAATAGAATGGTATCAAACAGCACATCCTTCATTTCACCGCGGTCCATCCTTGAGAAGCACAAGCTCAAACGGCAGCAACTATCTGGATTGCATCTGGAACTTGAGAATAGTTCTCAAGCAAGAAAGAAAGTTGTACGTTCTTGAGGAAGAATTCTCGATGAGCCTGCTGACAATGCTAAAAAAGCAATGAAGGACAAATGGAATAAAAGATTGTGATGACTCTATTGATGTCAGTTGTCTAATATTGGCTACCATTTGTTCGGAACTTCAGTAGAATTGGGAAGAAATGGAAGCCTATGATCTTAATGCTCACCTCAAGGAAACTTTCTCAAAGCACTCTAGGCAAGATAGGTATAAGACCATTCAAGCCTTGTACGCTTGCAAGATGGTTGAGGGGGCATCTACCAGCACTCACGTACCGAAGAAGAAAAGATATATTGATCATCTTGATAGGCTTGGTTTCCCACTTTCTAAGGAGCACTCCATGGATGTGATCCTAAACTCATTCCCCGATAGTTTTGGCCAGTTCATTATGAACTACAATATGAATGAGATGGAGAAGTCCATTGCTGAGCTACATGGGATGCTTAAAACGGCTGACCAAAATATTAAGAAGAAACCAAGCCACGTGCTGATGGCCAGTAAAGGGAAGTCCTTCAAGAACAAAGGCAAAGGCAAAGGTAAGGCAAAAGTTGCCAAAGCTAGAGACCCAACTAAGCCGGTTTTCAAGGCGAAAGCTCTCAAAGATGAAAATTTCCATCATTGCAATAAACCAGGACCCTGGAAAAGAAATTTCAAGGGTTACATGGAAGAGCTAAAGCGTACCAAGGGTAGTGAGACTGCCACAGGTATATTTGTTATAGAAGTTAACTTATCTACTTCTAACTCCTGGGTATTGGATACTGGATGTGGATCTCACATTTATACAAATGTGCAGGGGTTAAGAAGTAGTAGAGAGCTAAAGAAAGGGGAAGTGGATATAAGAGTCGGCAATGGAGTAGGAGATGATGCACTAGCTGTAGGAACTTATGATCTAGTTTTACCCAATGAGCTTTTGTTAGTTTTGAACAATTGCTACTATGTTCCTACTATGAATAGGAATATTATTTCAGTTTCTACATTATATTGTGAAGGTTATAATTTTCTTATTAAGAATAAGATTATTCGTATTTTCTTTGATGACTTGCTTTATGGTACTGCAAAGTTATATAGTGGCCTTTACAACATTAATCTAGATGAGTCCAATTCTTTGGAAGTCTATAACATTGCAACTAAGAAATCTAAGTTCAATGATTCTTATTCGGCTTACTTATGGCACTGTCGACTTGGACACATAAACGAGAAATGCATTTCTAAACTCCATAATGATGGACTTTTAGACTCCTTTGACTATGAGTCATATGGGACATGTGAATCTTGTTTATTGGGCATGATGGCGAAGAATCCTTTCATATGTCATGGATAAAGGACTAGTGATATATTAGGCTAGTAAATACTGATGTATGCGGACCTATTAGCACACATGCCAGAGGAGGATACCAATCCATCATCACTTTTACAGAAGATTTTAGCCGGTATGGATATATTTATCTTATGAAGCATAAACATGAATCTTTTGAAATGTTCAAAATATTCCAGAGTGAAGTACATAATCAACTTGGCAATATAATTAAAGCCCTTCGATCGGATCGAGATGGCAAATACTTGAGCCAAGAATTCGATAGAGTTGTGGAATTATTTCACAACCTACTCCTCCTGAAACACCTCAACATAACGGAGTGTCCGAGAGGAGGAATCAAACTTTATTAGATGTAGTTCGATCCATGATGAGTTGAACGGAGCTTCCATTATCATTTAGGGGCCACGCCTTAAAAATAGAAGCATTCACCCTTAACCGTGTTCCATCTAAAGCACTTGAAAAGACATCATTTGAGAAATGGATGGGTAAGACACCAAATTGGTCTTTTTTAAAGATCTGGGGTTGCGAAGTGTTCGTAAGACACCAAGTGTTTGACAAACTGGAGGCCAGATTTGAAAGATATTTATTTGTGGGATATCTCAAGGAAACTAAATGATACTACTTTTATAAGCCCGCAGAGAACAAAGTGTTTGTTGCTCGATATGTTGTATTTTTTTTCTGAAAAAACGTCCATTGTGGACGGGGGTTGAGGCGGGATCCATCAACCTGTGAGATAAAGAAGAAATCAAGAAATACAAAATATCCATTCTGAATTATGACCAAAAATGGGCCATAATTCGGATCCTAAAACTAAAAAGCATATATCCCGCTAGAGAAATACAAAGTGCACGACTAAAAATGTGGGGTAATGTGCGGACCAATAGACAATAAATCAACATCTACTAATAATCGACAATGCTACCTGAATCTAAAACATGGGTAACCAAACTGATCCATCCGTATAAGAGAGAGAAGAAACGGAGAGCAGTATCATATGTATAAGTCTGAATACCAAGGGACGACATGCCGAGCTCTGAGAGATAGTCAGCTGGCCTATTGCTCTCCCGGAAGATATGAGTGACTTTAAACTGGATATCTCGAAGAACGTGTCGGAACCGCATAAGGGTGTCGCGAACCTGCCAAGAGCCCCAATGGCCAGATGTGAGCAGGGTCACCACAGCAGCAACACCAAGCTCAATCCAAACATGTCTCGATCTCTGGGAAGCTAAAATTAGTCCTATAGCAAGCGTCTGGATCTCTACGTCGAAGCTCGAAGAGGCCTGAAAAGAGGAGTGGAAAGCTAAAATGATATCTCCATGATGATCTCTTATCAGACCTCCACCAACAGCAACATGAGTATCTCTGTCGAAGGTGCCATCAGTGTTCAGCTTGATCCAAAGAGTCTCGGGTCAAAGCCAAACAGCCGGAACGGGGTGATGTGTTTGGGCGGGGGAAGAAGAGGCTCGCTGAAAATGGTCGGGAGGCGAGCACCCAGCCCAGAATTCTAGAGTAATAAGCCCCGCAATGGTTAATAATGTGGTGTTCCACATGTGCAATAACATGAGAAGAAAGAAACGTAACAGCCATATGCTTTGCACTATTCCTCTCTGTCCAGACAAACCAAAGGATCAGACAAGGAATAATGAAAGCTGCGTGCCTAAAGTGTGTGCCGTGTGAGAAAAACTCAGGAGCTCAAAAATATTATCTGTATGGGGTAGCCAAAATACTCCCACATGTCACGAACCACGTCACTCTCCAAGAAAAGGTGAAATAGGGTCTCGGTGTGAAAGGTATGGGTAGGGGTAGGCGTACAACATAGGCATCTGGAAGCCAAGGAAATGCCCCTCTGCTGTAGAACATCATCTGTCGGGATCCATCACAATAATAGTCACCAAATGAACACCGATGTCATAGGTATAAGTAATGTAACACCTTGAGATATTCAGGATTATTACAGCGCCGTAAATCCTTGATATGAGGATTTACTAGGCTAAGAAATTTAAAACAACATTATTAAATACCGACAACAAAATTTATTATTACATTACAAGTCTGGAAAAATACCAATCGGTCAACCCCCGATAATAAACATCAAATACAACCAAAAACGACAACGTACTCGAGTACTTTATTAAAACATAACACAACTGACAAACTCTTCTGGCCATAAACATCACTCTGCACCCTCGTCATCATGCAGCTCTAGTGGTTGTTTCCCCGCTCTCCTGGATCCTGAACATAAAAAAAATGTTTATCCCCGAAGGGGTTAGCACAACGATGCTAGTACAAGTACAATAATTACACAACAATGATTTATTCAGCGATCCTGAACAATAACATCAATAGTATCAACAGTGATAACAACAAGTTTCCCCAACGAGCAACAATAACAAAACAATGCACAACACAACATGTCAATCTCAACATACTCATGGTTTTCCAATGATCCAGCGCACACAACATAGATTCCCATAATGATCCTGTCGGACCAACACATGGTGGAAGTACCCGTCCAACGATCCAGCGCACACAACTATAGATTCCCATGATGATTCCGTCAGATCAACGCATGGTGGACAAAAAAATCACAATACATATGCACGATACATAAGAACATAACCGACATCAATACGGATAAACATAATTAAGGTACTTACCTTAGAAAGATGGCAAGAAATAAATACTTCAACGACTATCAATACGCCCGAAGGTCGCCCCTTCGATCAATCACTTTGCACAGCTCGGACCTTATTCAAAAAGAAATAACAAAGAGTTCAACTTACATCACATAGCTAACGTACGAACACCTAATGTCTTAAGTTATGTCCGAGTTAACATTTACGTAAGGCCGGTTCACGGTTCAACTACTCGACGAACGCTATGTCGAACTAATGACATACTTCATACGAATCAAATGACCATAACGGAGATGAAATGTCGATGTCTATGAATTTCAAGGATATGTATGTCATCACAATCCAAACTTCAATCTCGATTTTCAACTTCAAATATATGGTTCGGCTAATCTTACAATTCATATCAAAGGTATGATTCAAGATATAAGAATACCAAAATATACTTTGAAGGGAGATGATACAACCGTGTTCCCGATTCAATTCTATTATCACCAACATAATCGATCCATTCTAACCATGAATATAAAGAAGGTTATCAATTTAAGCACCTCTTACAAAACATGAACTAATATCGGTGAAAACCCCTAATAATTTCAGAAAGCTTATTCGAAATCATGTTTAAAATCAGTAACAATCTCAGAAAAACTACATCCTGGGGTTCAATCCCAACAAGGCTCGATTTATATTCTCTTAACAATGAAGGAAAACCGAAGTGTAACCAAATCCAATCTTCCTAAAACATAGTGTTCAATTCATCATGATAATAACAACCTCTGTAATCTCAGTAGCATGCTCATAATATTACTAAGAACATGAATTCCAGTTTAGTATAGCATCAACATACCTTACTACGGAGGAAACGACGAAACAAATGGTAGAATTCAACACTGGAAGCTTGAGTACTAATCCAAGATGTTTCCCAACTTCAATGACCAAGTAGAGATGTTAAATCAAGGTTTATGTCGCGGGAGGGCTCTCTGGGTTTGCATAAATCGGACAAGGGATGAAGGAAAATGAGTGTGAAATGAAATGGGGGTGATGTACTATTTATAAGAAATGACCTTTAGCGTGTGTTATTCATCAGTTTTAGCGTGCGCTAACGGGCTCACAGCCCACTGTCTCTTTCTGTCATCGGCCTTACGTACGTTAAACAACCTTTACGTACGTTAATGCAACAGTTAGCGTGTGCTAACGCCCTATCATAGCGTGCGCTAACGACTTCACGAAGCTTACTGACCTCACTGTACTTGACTTAGCGTGTGCTAGCATATCTATCATAGCGTGCGCTAAGCACCGCTGACTCAACTTTTCTAAAAGTAGTCCAGACGCGTCCAGAGTACCCGCAATTCCCGCGATCCGGTTCCCTACCTACTGATCTTGTCTCATTCAGGTTGACCACACCTAGCTTATGCTAAGTGTCGACTTTTGCGTACGCTAGCTCACACAATTTAGCATATGCTACACTCAATTAGCGTGCACTAATTACGTGTAAGTACATGCATATATTAACATCAATGGAATCACACACTCGCCAATACTGGACCATGAGATACGGAGGATCATACTCTGATTAATAATACGACATACGCAATGTCACAAGGTTCAAATACAGATAAAATACATAATAATTATCCGGGTATTACAAGTAAGGCAGTCCAAATGGCCCCAAAATGAGATTAACCTGATCCCTCACCCTGATGTGAGACCAAGCTGACGTCAATGAGAAAGCACCCGCGGAGGTAAGTGTCCAACACATGCTATCCGAATCCTCCTCGGTAATGGGAGTCGCGGAAATCTCATGTATAAAATGAGGGGTAAATCTGAGATCCTCACCAACAATGGACTCTAACTAACCCCTGTCCCAACTCCCATCAACCCAAAGATCACGAATCCTAAGGTGGGGTCTAATAGTAATCTGACAGTAAGACGAAATCAGCCTATCCCCAATCCAAATGTCATCCTAAAAACTAACCTCTCCACTGCCACTACCAAGAGTCCAACAGATGAACTCCGGAGCCTGAATACCCACGCGGAGGAGACGGCGCCAATGGTGGCTGGCATGAGCTTTAATAACAGTACCATAGGCATAAAAGTCCAGCAAAGCAGTATTTGCGTAGCATAAACTGCGACCACAAAGACGTGCCTGCGTGAAGGCGCCACCAAAGCTTATAACTAAAAACTGTTGCCATATCCCAAAGGCTCTGAATCCAGAGGCCTCCCTCAGAGATCGGATGATGAATCTGCTGCCAATTGACCCAATGCATAGGACCAACAGCATCCCAGAAGTATCTCGTAATGATCTGCTCGAGCTCCTGGGTAACATGCTGGGGTGGGCCCATCACCAGAACAAGGTGTAGAGGAACCGTACAGAGAGTGCTCTTAATAAAATCAAAGTGTCCCCTAGGGTCGAGGTGGCGATGGGACCAACCAGAGATGTTATGCAACATCCATTGCTTCACCCCAGCAAAGAGCTCTCGTTTCATAAAACCTTTATAAAGGGGTGAACCAATATAGGTGATGGGGAGATCACCCTGGCGGAAGCTGGTAATATCATGAACTCTCTGATGCCAATGATGCGCGTCCTTAGGAGCGAGAATAAAAGTGCTCTTCTGGATACTCACCATCTGCCCGGAGGCCAAAGAATAGTGATCCAGGAGATGCATAAGATCAACAAGACCATCGTCCACAGCCCGTGTGGATATAATGATGTCATCAGCATAGGGAAGATGTGAGACGGAGAAAGGTCGTCCGGCGGTCCTATACCTCATCAAAAGATGGTCTCGAATGAATCGATCTAAGCAACACGATAAATAATCAGCGACAAGTACGTAGAGCGATGGAGAAATAGGGTCTCCCAGAAGCAGACCTAGGCTAGAGGCAAAATATCCACCCGGACTGCCGTTCATCAGAATGGAGAATGTGTAGCTCTTGGCACAATGACGGAGAAAAAGTATCCATCTAGCCGGGAATACCATCCTCACCAGGACCTCGCGCAAAAAATACAAGTGTACCCTATCATACGCCTTAGCCATGTCAAGCTTCAGCGCAAGGTTCAGGACCCCATGAATGTCTGCACGTGGAGGTCGTGGATCATTTCCTGGGCCAAAAGGATATTATCAGTAATAACTCGCCCCTGAACAAATCTACTGTGGTTCGGAGAGATAATAAGAGGGAAACCAGAAGCAAGCCGAGCATTAAGGATTTTCGTGATAATCTTATTGGTCACATTACACAGACTAATAGTCCGGTAATCTGACCTGCCGCTCGGAACAAGCTTCTTCTGGATCAAGATGAATGTGGTCGCCGTGAAAGCCTGAGGCATGGGATGACAATCAAAAAACTCGAGCACAGCCCCCTCTACGTCAGAAGATACAATCTCCCAACAATGCTAGAAAAACAAAGAAAAAAAACCATCTAGCCTATAAGTGCTGTGAGGATCAATATCAAAAACCGCAGCACAAATCTCCTGGGGAGATGGGGGGACACATAAAATATCAGTATCAAAAGAAGGGGGGATAGAGGGGAAACAAATGTCGTCCGGGGGGCGATATCATCACCGTCAGATGAAAGCAGAGTCCTAAAGTAATTCACAATGGATGATCGGATGTCCGTCTCTAAGGAGAGAGTCGTACCATCATTCTCGGTGCTGTGAATATGAGACTGACAAGGCTTCTGCTTCGCGAGACCTTGAAAAGATCAGGTATTGCGCTCGCCCTCAGCAACCCAACGAATTGCAGCTTTCTGTTTCCAGAAATCCTCCTCCATAGCTAGACGAAGTTGGTACTCAGCACGGAAACGATGCATAGTGGTTCTATTCTCCGGAGTAGGGTTTGAATCATATTGCCGCTCGGCCTCGTCAGCGGCCCTCAAGGCCTCATCCAACTTCGCATGAAGATTTCCAAAAACAGATCCACTATTTCAGTCTGCGCTTAACCCCAAGGAGTTTAGCCTGCAGGTTACACATGCCAGATAGTCCAGTCGGGGTAAGCCAGACCTCCCTAACAGTGTTTAGGAATGTGTGATGCCTGATCCACATACTCTGGAAATTGAATAATGACTTGTGATGAGTCAAGAAAAACCGACTCTAAATGAGAATGGGAGCGTGGTCGGAATGAAGTCGAGGCAAGTGAGTAATAGTATAAACTGCAAACACGTTCGACCATGCTTCATTAAATAAAGCACGGTCTAGACTTTCCTTCAAGCCATTACGCTTCCAAGTGAAAATGTCGCCCTCACATCCCGCATCTATCAACTCACATTCAGCAATAGTCTGTGCGAAGTCAAGAATCTCATGTGAGCGGTCTGTGATATTACCCTCGCATTCATGTGAATGCAGGAAAATATTAAAGTCACCACTAACAAGCCATGGCAACCCCTCGACTTCCAATGCAATCTCATGGAGGGTGTCCCAAAGGGCACAACGGCCAGAACGCTCGGTACTGGCATAAACATAAGTAATAAAAATATATTGGGGAAGAAGGGAAGAAGAAATAGAAAGATGAAGGACTTGATTGGTATCTAACAAAATGTAGTGCTGCAAATTAGAAGAAGAAAAGAACCAAATTTTATTAGACTGATTAAAAAGTCCTGAAGAAAAACCCAACGAACGAATATAAAAATCAAAATTAGCGTTGGAACTCATAGGCTCTAAAATGCCAATAAAAGAAAATCTATATGAGCGGTGGAGATTTCAAAGACGTCACTGTGCTCCGGTGTTAGCCAGACCATGGACTTTCCATGTCAGTATGGGGATCGACATAAACTAACCAACCGACTTAGACAAAGACCGGGGACGCTGACTGGAGCGCCCCCATCTCCGAGGTCTGCCCTGCCTAGCGGATGTTCCCCCTTTATAGGGCGATGCAGATCGCACCTTGATATGGGGAAGAATATCCACGAGAAAATACTCTACCACGTGTGGAAGTCGAGGAATCAGAAGCAGCTTTGCCCCTGGTCGTGACCCCGGGGACAACAATAGAAGGCATCAATCTTCTCTTAACCGGAGGCTTTGGTGCCTTCAGACGAGGCACCATATCCTAGGAAGAGAGACTAGAATCAGAAACCTCAAGCTGCGTGTGATTAAGAACGCACTCAGTTTGGGAAATGGAGGGGCGAGAGGGAAAATAAAAAAGGGGGGGAGAGGGAGGCTCATAAATAACCATAGCCAGGGTATCAGGCTTCATGATGATAGGCTCATCAAGGTGGCCGCCAGGGGCAAGGCGCGGGGAGGAAGACTCCTGTACTCTAGTCTGAATAGGGACCGTAGATGACTCAGTATTATCATCTATAACAAGCTCTTCATCTATACTATGGTCTCTCTCATCACTACCCAACTCACTATCCTTATCACCAACATTAATAATATCATCTATGCCGACTAAATCTTCCTCCTCTATACTAGAGGAGGCCAATGATGCAAAATAAGAGTGCTAGCCAGTAGCGATAGCCCCTTTGGGGATAATCCCCGTCTTTTTTGGCCCTTTCTTGGCCACCACTTGCCATACGGCAGGCTCCTTGGCCCTTTTGGCCCTTTCTTGGCCACCACTTGAGATATGGGTTGAGTAAGAAGATTGGGCCAAATTAAAGCAGGCCTCTGATGGGTTGGTAAAAATAGGAGGACTAATCTCAATTCCTTCCATTTGGGCCGCAGACTAGGCTTCCATAATGAGATCGTATGATGGGCCTTTACATTCGGACTGGGCCGGATAACCAGCGGATGGCAACAGGCCTAATATGGATGACAAACCCGGGTTCATCGTTTTCGCTATATATGTGCATTATCAGCGACTAGGGTTTCCAAGGACGGCAGAAATCCTTGTTTTTTCAGCGACAGTTCTGAAGAGACGACTGGGCGATGGCGAAAGCTGGCAGGGCCATCGTAACTCTGTTTCCGGTAAGACTAGAATTAGGGAAACCTTTGCTTTTCGGAATCTTCTCGGAGAGATCATCATACGGAGGGTGCTGGGCAGGAGAAGATGGCGACGACTTTTCTGGCGACGACTTTTCTGACGATGGCGATGCTACCGGACTGCGACGGACCAAATCTGGTACTGCAGAAGACACAGCAGGTGTCTTATCGGGCGTCGGAGATGCCCTTTTTTTCCGCATGATTAAAGCTGGAACTCCTAATCGCTGGCGGGGAAGAGGGCGACAAGGAGCATGTGACGCTGTAGTTGGTGAACACGACTTGCTACAGTGAGTATAGATCTGTGTTCAGAAGGTCGAAACGACGCCGGAGACGTTCAAAATTGTAGGGCAACGTTAAAGGCGATTTTCACCTTGAGTGTGTGAAAAACGTGAACATCGTTGGGGGTGTTGACGGCGCCGAATCTGGCTGGGACCTGGTGGCGAAGGTTTGCTGGGTACGGTGAGTCGGATGGTGGTGGTGGTGGCTGGAGAAGACGGTCGGGCGGGGGTGCGATTGGAGAAAAAAGTGGCGGCATGTGTGTGTGGAGAAAATCATCCTCGAGATTGGAGGCGCGTGCAAATGGTTTAGGGTTTTGGTTATGTTGTCTTCCTAGAAAGGGAATTTATTTCCAAAAGAGATAGTGGGAGAAAATTAATTCTCGAGAAAACTCGAGAACCACAAGAATATATTGCTTCATCGATGGAAACTGAAGAGGCTCAACAATTAGTTGAAGAGTCAGTTCAAAGTACACAAGTAACTCGCAGATCTGATACGGTGCGATATGAACTTGAGATATATGGGTATCTCATAACAGAGTTATTTGATTCATTTGATTCAATCAGTCTACTTCGAGAAAGCATTTGAACATAATAAGTATGACAATTTCTATGACTTAGTTCAAATATAATATTGCGTGACAAAGGAATTTGACACGTTAAATGGTTTAATGGACTATACACTTATATTATTTGGGTAGTCATAATGTCTTGCTAGAGACTGTTTATGATTTATTATTTAATAATGAATTAAATAATTAGCAACATAATATAAGCATTTGGGTCGCACATACGACGATTAAAGACAAGCAAGAATAATTAATAGATATAATATTGGATACTATATTTATTAAAGAAACTAATAATGAGTAATGTATAATATCGGATATTATATATTATATTATTTAATTATATCAGCTGGAAAATATAAATATAATATTAGATATTATATTTATTAAAGGATTAAATAATGAGTAATATATGATATTGTATTATTTAATAAGGTGAGGGAAACTAAGCAAATACTAGAGTTTGATTCTAGGGTTTACTTAGTATAAATATGTAACACCCCAAAAAGGCTTATTACGGTCTGTGAATCCTGTTGGGGACCCATGGGCGATATTCAAAACATATTAAACAAATATTATTTGTGATACCGAACCACAATGAATAGTCATTACTCCGATTAGGAGTTTATTAAAATATGGCCAACGGCCTTATAATACACAGGATCCGTAAAACAAGTATAAACCATATGGAGATGGAAAATACTTCAAATGTCAAATACAACCAGATAGCAATTTAAATGAAACAGAAAATAACATAACACGGTTTAACATAACCGGACAACAAAAGATGTGGGGCCCCCGAACTAGTATCCTTTGAACCCTTCGCCGTCGACATGTTTTTCCCGTGCCTTGCCTTTGCCTTGACCTAAAATACAATACAAGTATTTCGCCCAACACAGGGTCAGATATACATGATAATCAATTCTTCCGACATTATACAATTCACATATATAGATCTCAAGAAAAACATTCCGACTATTAATCATACCCCTCGGGCATATGAAATAATTAGTCACCAATCATCGAACACATCCAATACTATAGACGATTAATAATATGGCTCAAGAGTCAAGATGGACATCACAGTACGCCCGATCCGGAAATGTGTCCGTGTACACGTCCGCCCCGTATACGGAATCCAGAATATATGTGGGACAATGTACCTAATTAGCCTCACGAAACTACGTCTCGTGTGCACAGTCCAATGTGGAATAATATCCATGCATGACTATATAAGTGCCTCGCTAAAAATCCTACACAATGACCAATCGGAACGCAGATATGATTCCGGATATGTCACGATACAACATGACAACGAATTCAATAAATCACATATCCGATTAAGGATTAAGAAAAACTCACCGAAGTGAAAATAAGACCAACGAGATCAATGATTCAAAACGACGTACTTGGGAATGCAACCCCATGAAGATAACAGAATAACGTCAAGGACAATGTCAAATCACGACAACCATTACATGAACAATTCATACACATGAAATATATAACCATCATGAGAATCTAATCATCATTATAACCAAGCAAGATAACTTGCCTCAATTCCGTAAGCGAAAGATCGTCGTTCTCCAAATGATCAAACGGACGGTATCCTCGGTTAAACGCTCAATCGAACAAGCAACCTTGAATGAAACGTAATTCATTCAATAACATATTCACATGATATTAATCTCAATTCGTAGGAAACGACGCCCGCAACCTACTCGAATAATTCATTCCACCCTAATGAATACCTTAACGATTAATGAAAGGTTTCAATACATCTAATTCATTTTCCAAAATCGGATTACCATACCAAAAGTGTCCTTTAATTCTCTTGTTATTCTATGAACAAAACATCTTCAATTCGTCAATAAAATTAGTTTAATCAAATTCTTATGTTCTACAACATCTACTATTATAAAAGGATAGTCATAATGAATTTGATACTCAACCTACCATGACAGTATCATTCATAAACAGCATCACCTTCTTAAGAACACTATCTAATTAGCATGATGATGAACCACATTCTAAGTTATCAACACATTAGATTAATGAAAAGTTATTGTTGTAATTATCAAGATCCTTATCATTCTTCAAAGACTTGTGAAGCTGAACCATAATGATTGTTAAAGCTTCTAAGATTTCTGAACAAGATCATCTAATCCTATCTTTAACATTATCAAGTTCTTCCCAAGGTAATTAAATACCTAAAATGGTGTTTAAACACTCTATGATATCAAGTTCTTGATTAAATCCAGCTATGATGAAGCTAACCGATCCAACAATGTTCTACTGAGCTAAATTCGTCCAAGAAGATGAGTAATGATAACTACAAACATGGTTACCATCACTACAACATCAAGAACTCATCTAATCTAAACCCTCATTTATCATATTCATCAAGAAGTGTTTAAAAAGTTTAATTATAACCATGTTTTACTTGCTTAATCTAACTCTAGGTGAAGTATAATTCGTCACTAATCATCAACATAAGAAAATAATGCAGAGAGGAAAGTACACCTACCTCCAGAAATGAAGAACAACTTCAATGCTATGAGAAAATATACTCCAAGCTCAAGAACAACTCCTAATCTCCAAAGAAATGAGCTCCACTCCAAGATTTAAGGCTTAGAAGCAAGTTGGTGAAGGTTGATATCGTTTTGGGAGTGCAGAGGGACGATAAATGGAGAGAGAATCGGTTTAGAGTTGTGAAGAAATGAAAAACAGGCTGGTCCTATAAATAGATTGGACATACTTAGCGCACGCTATCGGAACAGTTTAGCGTACGCTAATGCACCTACGTACGCTAACCGGTCGATATTACGTACGCAAGCGGCTTACAGAGGCTACTGTCTTGAATTTTCGCAGGTCGTTAGCGCACGCTAATGAGAAATGGGTTACGCACGCTAATAAAAGTTGATTCCAGCCGACATGACAGCTCAGACCTTGTTCACATGCATGCTAACGGCTAAGGAGTTCACGTGCTGAAGTCAACTGATGCCAGATTCCCTCTTAGCGTACGCAACAGAGGAAACCTTATGCACGCTAAGGCATAGGATTAGCGTACGTTAATCGTACTGTGTAGCGTACGCTACATCAACAGAAAAATTCGGAAATGCAACTCTCTAATTAACATCGAATCATCACGTATGAAATGAAATAACAACGATATGATATTCAAATCTATAATACCTCAACATAATACTAAATGCAACGATTTATGATAATCAGATTATCCGAATAATACAATGACAGGTAAAAATGAAAAGTTACAGTCGGATATTACAAAATATAGGGTCTTGGACAATGAGTTGTCATAAGATTAAGTACACAACCCTAATTGTGTGATAAAAAAACCCCACCCCCACCCCCATCTAAGAAACTCGGTCGATTTTATTTCTGTCCAGGAAATCCATTTCGGCCATCTCCGTCTTCTTTCCTTAGTTGATTCTGATCAACAGTACAAATCCTTCTAGCAAGGAATTATCTATTGTACGGTTTATCAACATTATTCATAAGGATCTAGCAATCCGGCTTGTACCAGATGTTCGTGTGTGGATCACTGAAAGAGGAAGATGATATTAATCAGCATCTTCCGGGTTACAAATCTATTCTTCGAATTAAGGTAATTCGACGAACTCTTATAAATCAATTAAATTACTGCATGAAGATCCTCATCTGGGCTTTCATTAATTATTTCCGCTGCGTTTTGGTCAAATTTATTGTATTAGATACATGTAAAAGCCAACACAAACTTTATTATGCCATTTATAGGCAGAAACAAGCTTCGTGAAGTTGGAGTATTTTTTGATGAAGCAGACATAGAGTTTGATTTTGTCCAGAACAAAGAGGAGCCATGTATGTTAGGATAAGTGCCCTAGGACATTCGATGTGCCTAGATTCGTAATTGCCACATATAAATAAAGTTATTTGATATCATTTATTTCTCATTGATGATTATAATGTGTGCATGTTTTAATATTATAATAATCGAATAATAGTTATTCACTAATAATAAGATTATTCAAATGTCCCTGGTACAATCGCGTTGAGTAGAGAATCAAGTGATCAATATACTAGTATAAGTTTGATTGATAATCATCGAATGATTATGCATATGGTACGGATTAATCTTATGGGTATTGGTTGGAGAACCAACAATGGACAGACCCGCATTGAGATCACTGCATGGAAATGTCATAAGTGAATCTCAATATAACAGTATGTTAATAAATCCTTGAACCTGAGATTATTATAGAGTCCAACATGATAACTGCTATGCCTTGACGTAATCCAACGTCATCTGAAACATGGTGATCATAAAGGTTAGCGATCGGGATTAGTGGGAGTCATGTAGAGGGGAATAAATAATCAAGATGGGGATTTGTCCCTCTCTTAAGTGAGAGAGATATCTGCTGGGCCCCTCGATAAGTAGGACTGAAGGAAAAGCATGGCCATGCTCAAATGAAGAGTCACTTGATTCAATCAGTCTACTTAAGATCGAGAAAGTATTTGAACATAAATAAGTATGACACACTCCATGACTTAGTTCAAATATGATATCGCGTGACAAAGGGATTTGACACGTTAAAAGGTTTAATGGACTATTAACTTATATTATTTGGGTAATCATAATGTCTTGCTAGAGGCCGCTTATGATTTATTATTTTAATAAGGTATTAAATAATTGCCAACATAATATAAGCCTTTTAGGTCGCACGTACGACAATTATAGACAAGTAGGAATAAATATCAACTGGGAATAATAAATATAATATTGGATATTATATTTATAAGGAGATTAAATAATAAGTAATATATATAATATTGGATATTATATATATTGTATTAATTAAGAAGTTGAGGGGCAACTAAGCAAATACTAGAGTTTGACTCTATGGTTTACTTAGTATAAATATAAGGTCTTGGACAAGGAGTTGTCATTAGAAAACAAGACAAAAAAAACCCCCCCCCCCCCCCCAGGAAGAAAGAAAAATCGGCCCCTTCTCTTACAGTAGGAGAACGACATCGGTCATCTCATCTTGTCTTCCCTTAGTTGATCTTGATCAATAGTACAATCCTTCTAGTAAGGAATTTGTGTTGTACTATTTATCAATATTATTCGTAAGGATCTAGCAATCCAGCTTGTGGAATTGTTCGTGTGTGGATCACCAAAAGAGGAAGGAGATATTCATCTGCTTCTAGTCCGGATCTAGAACTGTTCAATTGGATTAAGGTAATTCGGTTAACCCTTTAATCAAATAATTAAATTACTGCATGAGATCCTAAATTGGGTTTTCATATTTATTATTCCGCTGCATTTTTACTCCGATTATTTTGTATTCGATGCATGGAAAACCCAACAGGGGTATCGGATCCAACTTGCTAGTAATTTAATTATTTGTGTAGAACATGTTTATGTGCAAATTATGTGCTTGATTAAGCTTAGAAAATATAGATTTTATAAAATAATTTTTTTGGTTTAATTTGATTAAATCGGATCGTCAAAAAATTAATTTTCTGGACTATTTTCGCAATTTTTGCTCCAGAACTGTTCTGGAGCAGATCTGTTCCGAGACGGGTCGGGTCGGATCTGGAACCCGCTGGTCGTTTTTATTAAGCAAAAAGAGTTTTGCTAGGTGAGGGATCGATCCATGGACAATAGGAAAGACCAGAACCTACTTACCAAGTGGTCTACCACCTTGTTTTGGAAATAACACACGAAATGTTTTATAAAAGGCAAATAAATCTGTTTTAAATATTGCAAAAATAATTCCGCAAAAATTGGGATTCGATCCCGAGTCTTTGTGCTTTCCTCCCGCCCACTTACCATCTCGGCCACAGATTCTTTTGGAGATTTTCACGGAACATTATATTTAAACCTAGTTTTAAAAGTCCGGAAAATACTCAAAATGATTTGTTGGGGGAAGGAATCGAACTCGCGTGGTTCTGTTGCAGGACCTCTGATCGGACCAACTGGGCTGCAGGTCTGGATATTTGATTTTTGACACAGTTTTAATTTATTGTCTGATTGTCAGATAGATTGATTATTTAGTATATTACATACTTTATGAATTATTTGATAGTTTTAATTTACTAGTGTATTGTTAAATTTCATTAATGTAATGAAGACAAGAAGGATGAGAAGGACGGACTGGAGGAGCCAATTGATCACGTATGACGTTCCAAGGAGTTGGGAAGATCAATGAAGACCAATTTCACCCTTTAGATTGACCTTTGTGATTTTCATGTTGGCTCATGAAAATCACGTTAGGATTATGGTCATGCTATACACGGTCCTATGCTCTAATTGTCATGTGATGCGATACATGTTTAAATTTATGCATGTACGTGATGCTATGTATGTTTAGATGTATGTTAGCAAACATAGACATTAACATAGGATAAAAATTCCTCGTTAAAATTTTAAAATGCCGTTCATTTGAAAAACACCTATCAAGACTTCGATCATCTTGAGTGGGTCGTGCCAAAGCTGGGCACTCGGATTATCTTAGTAAGGTAGGATAGGTAATGGTGATACCTATACGTTTAATGAATTTGGAGATCAAATTAGTTTTGAACCTTAAGGCATAAGATGGGATTATAACATGCTTGGGCATACGACGCCAAATCCCATGAATATAATCTAAAAGTTACATATGATGTAATCGATAAAGAGTTATCCACCTAAAGTAGCTCAATTCCAGGCGTCATGCCAAAGATGAGTTTAGAATTATGCGAAATGGGATCTTAGCCCACTAAAATTATAAATATTGTACATTGAGGGTACTTTATTTTAGTGGGAGTATTTTTCGAGAAATAAAATAATGTGACTAAATATTTTGCATATTGAATTTTGTAGATAATATAGAATGGCATCAAACAACACGTCCACCATTTCACTGCGAATAGTCCTTGAGAAGGACAAGCTCAAAGAAAACGGCACCAACGATCTGGATTGGATCCGGAGCTTGAGAATAGTTCTCAAGCAAGAAAGAAAGTTGTATGTTCTTGAGGAAGAAATTCCCGATGAGCCAGCTGACAACGCAAACAAAGCAACAAAAGACAAATGGAAGAAACATTGTGATGATTCCATTAATGTCAGTTGTCTTATGTTGGCCACCATTTCTCCAGAACTTCAGAAGAATATGGAGGAAATGGAAGCTTATGAGCTAAATGCTCACCTCAAGGAAACTTTCTCGAAGCATGCTAGGCAAGAGAGGTATAAGACCTTTCAAGCCTTGAATGCTTGCAAGATGGTTGAGGAGACATCTGTCAGCGCTCATGTGCTCAAGATGAAAGGATATATTGATCATCTTGAAAGGCTTGGTTTTCCACTTTCTAAGGAGCACTCAACGGATGTGATCCTAAACTCATTGCCCGAAAATTCGGTTAGTTCATTATGAACTATAATATGAATGAGATGGAGAAGTCCATTGCTGAGCTGTATGGGATGCTGAAAATGGTTGAGCAGAATATTAAGAAGAAAACAAGCCATGTGCTGATGGTCAGCAAAGGGAAGTCCTTTAAGAACAAAGGCAAGGGCAAGGGTAAGGCAAAAGTTGCCAAATCTAAAGACGCTACTAGGCCGGTTTTCAAGGCTAAAGCTCCCAAAGATGGAAATTGCCATCATTGCAATAAACCAGGACACTGGAAAAGAAATTCCAAGGTTTACTTGGAAGAGCTAAAGCGTACCAAGGGTAGTGAGACTACCACAGGTATATTTGTTATAGAAGTTAACTTATCCACTTCAAACTCCTGGGTATTGGATACTGGATGTGGATCTCACATTTGTACAAATGTGCAGGGGTTGAAAAGCAGTAGAGAGCTAAAGAAAGGGGAAGTGGATCTAAGAGTCGGCAATGGATCAAGAGTTGCTGCACTAGCCGTATGAACTTATGATCTAGTTTTACCCAATGGTCTTTTGTTAGTTTTGAACAATTGCTATTATGTTCCTGCTATGAATAGGAATATTATTTCAGTTTCTACATTAGATTGTGAAGGTTACAATTTTCTTATTAAGAATAAAATTATTTGTATTTTCTTTGATGACTTGCTTATTGGTACTGCAAAGTTATATATACTAGCCTTTACTATATTGATCTAGATGAGTCCGACACTTTGGAAGTCTATAACATTGCATACAATAAACCTAAGCTCAATGATTCTAATCCGACTTACTTATGGCATTGTCGACTTGGTCACATAAATGAGAAATGCATTTCTAAACTCCATAATGATGGACATTTATACTCTTTTGACTATGAATCATATGGGACATGGGAATCTTGTTTATTAGGCAAGATGATGAAGAATCCTTTCACCGGTCATGGAGAAAGGGCTAGTGATCTATGTATGCTTACCTCTTAGCACTCATGCCAGAGGCGGATACCAATACTTCATTGTAGTTACCGATGATTTTAACTGATATGGATATGTTTATCTTATGAAGTATAAACATGAATATTTTGAAATGTTCAAAATATTCCAGAATGAAGTACAGAATCAACTTGGCAAGAAAATTAAAGCCCTTCGATCGGATCGAGGTGGCGAATACTTGAGCCAAGAATTCGATGATCATCTTAGGAGTTGTGGAATTGTTTCGCAACTTACTCCTCCCAGAACACCTCAGCATAACGGAGTGTCCTAGAGGAGGAATCAAACTCTATTAGATATGGTTCGATCTATGATGAGTCGAACAGAGCTTCCATTATCATTTTAGGACCACGCCTTAGAAACAGCAGCATTCACCCTTAACCGTGTTCCATCTAAAGCAGTTGAAAAGACACCATTTGAGAAATGGACTGGTAAGAGACCAAACTTGTCTTTTCTAAAGATCTGGGGTTGCGAAGCATTCGTAAGGCTCCAAGTGTTTGACAAACTGGCAGCCAGGTCTGAAAGATGTTTATTTGTGGGGTATCATAAGGAAACTAAAGGATATTACTTTTATAAGCCCGCAGAGAACAAAGTGTTTGTTGCTCGAAATGCTGTATTCTTAGAAAGGGAATTTATTTCCAAAAGAGACAATGGGAGAAGAGTAATTTCTCGAGGAAACTTGAGAACCACAAGAAGACATCGCTTCACTGATTGAAACCGAACAAGCTCAACAATCAGTTGAAGAGCCCGTTCAAAGTACACAAGTCCCACGCAGATCTGATCGGATGTGACATGAACCTGAGAGATATGGTTATCTTGTAACAGAGGATGATGACGCATCGCTCATAGATGATGAGACTAGTACCTATACAGAAGCTGCTTCAGGACCAGAGTCCGAGGAATAGCTAGAAGCCATGAAGTCAGAGATGCAGTCCATGTATGACAATCAAGTTTGGAACTTGATAAATCCACCTGAGGGTGTTAAAACCATTGGGTGCAAATGGGTCTATAAGAAGAAGAAAGTCATGGATGATAATCTGCAAGCCTATAAATCTAGATTAGTGGCAAAAGGTTATAGATAGATTCATGGTGTTGACTATGATGAGACCTTTTCGCCAGTAGTCATGCTTAAATCAATTAGAATTGTATTTGCCATTGCCACATACTATGATTATGAAATATGGCAAATGGATGTCAAAACAGCATTCCTTAATGGAAACTTACTTGAGGATGTGTACATGACACAACCTGAAGGTTTTGTTCATCCAGAAAATTCTAAAAAGGTTTGCAAGCTTCAAAGATCCATTTATGGGTTGAAGCAGGCTTCTCGGAGCTGAAATCTTCATTTTGATGAAACTATCAAAGAGTTTGGGTTTATTCAAAATGAAGATGAACCATGTGTGTACAAGAAGGTTAGTGGGAGAATAGTTGTTTTCTTAGTCTTATATGTAGATGACATATTACTCAATGGAAATGACATTCCCACCTTGCAGAGAGTCAAGACTTGGTTGGGAAGTTGTTTCTCAATGAAAGACTTAGGAGAAGCTGCTTATATTCTTGGGATAAAGATCTATATAGATAGATCAAAGAGATCGATTGGTCTAAGTAAATGTACCTACATTAATAAAATATTGAAGAGGTTCAATATGCAAGACTCCAATAGAGGACTCTTGCCAATGTCACATGGCATTCATCTGAGTGAGACTCAGAGTCTTTCGACTCCTGATGAGCGAGTCCGTATGAGCAAGATACCATATGCTTCGACCATTAGATCGATCATGTATGCCATGATTTATACTCGACCAGATGTATTGTTTGCCCTTAGCATGACAAGTCGATACCAATCGAATCCAGGTGAAAGTCACTAGACAGCAGTGAAAACCATCCTAAAGTACTTGAGAAGAAATAAGGATGATTTCCTAGTTTATGGAGGGGTGGGAAACGAGCTTGCTGTAAGAGGTTACGCCGATGCAAGTTTCAAAACCGACAGAGACGATTTCAAATCGCAAACTGATATGTTTTTTATTGAATGGAGGTGCTGTGAGTTGGAAGAGTTCCAAGCAAAGCACGGTTACTGATTCTGTTATGGAAGCTGAGTACCTGGCAGCATCGGATGCAGCTAAGGAAGCCGTATGGATCAAGAAGTTCGTTACCGAACTAGGAGTGGTTCCGACCATCCAAGGTCCCATAAGCCTTTATTGTGACAATAATGGTGCTATGGCACAAGCTAAAGAGCCTAGGTCCCATCATAATTCCAAACATATACTCAAAAAATATCACCTAGTCAGAGAGATCATCAGACGAGGAGATATTACAATATGCAAAGTAGCAACGGAAGAGAATGTTGCAGATCCACCTACCAAGACTCTGTCACAAGGAAAGCATGTTGAGCATGCTAGAGCGATAGGACTAAAAGTCATGAATGAATGGTCCGAGTGCAAGTGGGAGATTGTTAGGATAAGTGCCCTAGGACATTCGATGTGCCTAGATTTGTAATTATCACATATAAATAAAGTTATTTGATATCATTTATTTATCGTTGATTATTATAATGTGTGCATGTTTTAATATTATAATAATCGAATAATAGTTATTCATGAATAATAAGATTATTCAGATGTCACTGGTACAATTGCGTTGAGTAGAGACTCAAGTGATTAATATACTAGTATAAGTTTGATTGATAAACATCGGATGATTATGCGTATGGTACGGATCAATCTTATGGGTATTGGCTGGAGAACCAATACTGGACAGACCCGCATTGAGATCACTGCATGGAAATGTCATAAGCGAATCTCAATATAACAGTATGTCAATAAATGCTTGAACCTAAAATTATCATAGAGTCCAACATGATAACTGATATGCCTTGACGTAATCCAACGTCATTTGAAACATAGTGATCATAAAGGTTAGCGATCGGGATTAGTGGGAGTCATGTAGAGGGCAATGAATAATCAAGATGGGGATTTGTCCCTCTCTTAAGTGAGAGAGATATCTGCTGGGGCCCTCGATAAGTAGGACTGAAGGAAAAGCATGGCCATGCTCCAATGAAGAGTCATTTGATTCAATAAGTCGACTTAAGATCGAGAAAGCATTTGAACCTAAATAAGTATGACACACTCCATGACTTAGTTCAAATATGATATCGCGTGAGAAAGGGATTTGACACATTAAAAGGTTTAATGGAATATTAACTTATATTATTTGGGTAATCATAATATCTTGCTAGAGGCCGCTTATGATTTATTATTTAATAAGGTATTAAATAATTGCCAACATAATATAAGCCTTTTGGGTCGCACGTACGACAATTATAGACAAGTAGGAATAAATACCAACTGGGAATAATAAATATAATATTGGATATTATATTTATAAGGAAATTAAATAATAAGTAATATATAATATTGGATATTATATATATTGTATTATTTAATAAGTTGAGGGGCAACTAAGCAAATACTAGAGTTTGACTCTAGGGTTTACTTAGTATAAATATAAGGTCTTGTACAAGGAGTTGTAAATAGAAAACAAGACAAAAAAATCCCCCCCCCCCCCAAAGAAGAAAGAAAAATCGGCCCCTTCTCTTACAGTAGAAGAACGACGTCGGTCATGTCATCTTGTCTTCCCTTAGTTGATCTTGATCAATATTACAATCCTTCTAGTAAGGAATTTGTGTTGTACTATTTATCAATATTATTCGTAGGGATCTAGCAATCCGGATTGTGGAATTGTTCGTGTGTGGATCACCAAAAGAGGAAGGATATATTCATCTGCTTCTAGTCCGGATCTAGAACTATTCAATCGGATTAAGGTAATTCGATTAACCCTTTAATCAAACAATTAAATTACTACATGAGATCCTAAATTAGGTTTTCATATTTATTATTCCGCTGCATTTTTACTCCGATTATTTTGTATTCGATGCACGGAAAACCTAACACTGTATTCACAATAAGGTTAGTGGGAGCAAAATTGCTTTCATAATACTATAGGTGGATGACATAATTTATTGGGGATGACGTATGAATGCTCAGTTCTGTGGAAGCTTGGATTTTGAGCGAGTTCTCTATGAAAAACTGGGGAGAAGCTACCTATATTATCGGTATTCGTCTCTCTCAAGCCCTCTATATAGAAAAGATCATAATGCAATTTAGGATGGAAGATTATAAAAGAGGGTTCCTACCTATGCGACATGGTATAAAACTTCCCTTAGATATATGTCCTCAAAGTAGGAAAAATAGAAGAGAAATGAGTAAGGTACACTATGCTTCGGCAGTTGGTAGCCTCAAGTACACTATGATTTACATTAGACCGAAAATTACTAATGATGTGAGCATGCTAAGTCGTTATCAGTCAAATCTAGGGCAAGAATATTGGATTGCTATAAACAAAATTCCTAAGTACCTTAAAAGGAATAAAGCCTTGGTTCTTACATATGGTGGTGGAGAACTAAAAGTAGAGGGTTATACGGACTCAGATTTTTTGGGAGATATGGATGTGAAGATGTCCACTTCAGGGTATATCTTTACTCTGAATGGTGGAGCAGTATCTAGGATAAGTGCCAAGCAAAGCATGACTATAATTTCCATATGTCAAGCCAAATCTGAGGCAGCTGCGGAAGCTGCAAAGGAAGCTATTTGAATTAAGAAGTTTACTGAGGAACTTCAAGTGGTCCCTGACGCAGAGCAGTCCGTGGCACTGTTTTACGATAATGATGGATCTGTTTCGCAAGCTAAGGAGCCTAGGTCTCACCATAACACTAAACATATTGAGAGGAAATATCATTTTGTTAGAGAAATGGTTCGAAAGAAAAATGTTACACTTCAAAGAGTCACTACTGAAAAAATACCATTTTACATCGCACTTTCTAAATCGATTGCAGTATAACTGATTTAAAAAGTAATTAGGTTTCATTTTACATCGATTATTAAGAAACCGATGTAATATATGAGTTTTTTACATCGGTCAATAGGGAACCAATTTAATATATCGATTTTTTACATCAGTTAATAAAAAAACCGATGTAGTATGTGTATGTTTCACATCGGTTCTCATATACCAACACATAAAACGCCCCCCACTACCCAGTTTAGGTCATTAAACCTTCTCCCATTCCCCGCTTATTCAACCCTGCGATTCAATCTCCTCCCCTCAATCTCCTCCCCTCAACCTTGCGATTCACATACCGACTAAAATCTCCGACCACCGCGCGCCACTGGAGTTGCTGAGATCAGTGGATCAAGCCTTGGAGGTGAAGTTGGCGGATAACACGGCCTTGGTGGTGCTTACGACGTCGATGGCTTTGATATTTAGCTTTCTGATATTTCCCTGGAAGAGGTCGAGCGATAATCGCGGCAAGGAGGTTACGCTGCTAGTTGTTCGTAAGACGGTGCCGCTTGAGGAAGAGGTTACGTAATCGCCAATATGAACAATTTCAACAAGGTATATGCTCGTCATCTCCATTTATTCACTGTTATATTTGCATTATACGGGATATTTCTTGCTCCGTAGCTTTTTCGCTCCTTTTTTCTTCTTATTTCACAATTGCAGATTTTCTTCTCAGATTTGGCAGGCTCTCCTTATTCAAATGGGCTTCACGACTAGTCAAAGGGCAAGCTGGAAGGAGGAAATAGTTTGGTGCTCTGATAGATTTAAAGGTAATGATGTTATTAGTTCCATTCGAAGACATACTTTCAATAGTTATGTCTATCATATATGGAAGGAGAGGAACTCCAGAATCTTTAACAGTCATACTGATGTTGTTAGATGGTTGATTTTGAACAATGTGAAGTCGAAATTAGCCGGCCAAGATATTTCTATTGAGGACAGCTCTCACTCAAGATTTTTCTTCCATATTTGGAATGTCTCCTGTTCTTTTTATTTCTCTACAGTGCTGAAGTGCGCTTGGCTTAAACCTGACAGAGATGCTGTAATGCTAAACACTGATGGTTCTTTAGGTAATATGGGTGACTTTGGTGCTATTCTTAGGAATGAGCATGAAAGGCCTCTAGCTGCTGCTGCTGGATTCAGTTTTACTTTTATGGTTTTTTTCTAAATTGGATGGGGTTTAAGTATTTGATTAAAAGATTGATTGGTTTATTATGTTATGCTGTTTGGAGCTTCAAAGATTAATGGGTTTTTTTGTTATGCAGAAGCAATTACCGAAGCAAACTATGGACCTTCTAGTGTGGATGCTTATCTAGATTCCATGATCAGCTGTGGGTTTAATTTTGTTGATGATGTTTATGGGTTTATGGTCATTTGACCTATTTGTGTTAGTGGCTTTTGGTTGAACTAATATATTTGTGAATTAGTGTATATTGATTTTGAATTTCTTCTTTCCTTTGTGCAGGCATTGAAGCTGCCACACTCCTCAAGATACCGCTCTTGAAACACCATAGAATGCACAATTGCCAAAGTACTAAATGTAAAAAAGGTAACATACTTTGTTTCATTTTTTTTAAAGCAGTTGTCATGATTAAACAAATAGTTATGATGTAGTTGATGATTAATTAATGAATTTCAAATATCAAATTCGTAAATGAATTGGTTTTTGAAGGTCTTGATTATACGGTTACTAGGTAGAACAAAGTTTTAATTTTGAGTTCATGTTAGGCGGATTGGGTGATGTACTGCAACATTATGATTTTTAGGGTCGGTGAAAATGGGTTATTTAGGGCCCAGTGTGGGCAGAACTAATATTGTTTTTGTCTTACAACTGAAGGCTTACACATACTGCATACAAACACAGAAACTACAAAGAACGAAGGAAGTAAAAGAAGAAAACGGTCTTTTAGACAACATGAGTTGTATTGCTTAAAAATGATAGAAATGAGTGCTTAAATAATTTGTATTCCAAAACTAATTGTGTCTTGGTTTCAGGTGTAATGGTGTATGATGTGCAAGTGTGTGCACAAATGCAATGAGAATAACGTAAAAAAATGTGCGAAAAAATAAGGTGACGCCCATTAAGAATAAGGTATGTCTTTTAACCATATACGGTCACTGACTACTTGGATGTGTTTGTGTTTGTGTATTTTTTCCCTTTTTTTCACATTTTCACACTGTGCTATTCTTATGAATGAGCCATGACACTTACTGATGAAGTTAATCAGCTCACAACTATGATGAGATCTCAAAATTCGACAGCTACGAATTTTATGCAAGTTGTTATTGATAACCAAGATGCTGAAGAACAATCAAGAGCAGCTGTTATCGATGAATTGATGGCAAGAACACAGACTGCTCATAATGAAAGCTTGACCACAATATTGGAGGCTCATAGAAGAGAGATAACTGCTGTAATGCAAGAGCACAGACAAGATACCACTACACTTGCTGATACTATTACTAGAAACATGGGGATAACCACACATCCGTTGCTAATGGGGATGCTTCGTATGATATTCACCACCCATGCAGGTATTCTATTTTGTTTGTTTATTTTATTCTTATGTGCTTAATGACTGGGTTATTATTTGCTTCTCTCAAGGGTGCGTGTTTCCGCTCAAAGAGAACTCGACACCTCGGAATCTGATCGCTCTTGCATATACCTGGAGTTTGATTTGTCTAGAGTTTCCGCTCAAAGAGAACTCAAAGAGTTTTATTTGGGGCTGATTTATATCTGTTTCTTTTAGTAGTTTTTTTTTGTGGTGTTGGGAACCCATGTCTCAAGTATTGAAGCACTAGACTTCAGGCAAAGTAATTAGTGATATAACTAGTAAGTATTTGTAGCAGATCGAGTCAGTCTTGTTTATGGGAATTTAAAAAATTCCCTCTTTGTTGTGAAATTTTGAATCTAGCAATCTAATCTTATTTTACCAGGCAATTCATCTTTTAAGTTATAAGTCTTGCTTCTGCTAATTAATTTCCATATGTGTTTGTGTATCTCAACCTTCTTTTTATATTCTTCATTTTCCCCCCAAAACTTTGATATGATATTTTCCCTGCAGGCGTTGAAAATTTTTCCGCAATATTTCTATTTCCTATATTTATGTATTATTGTCAGTTGGGTGTTTATGGAGCTGCCATTTCCACCGTTATCTCTCACTATGTATTTGAAAGTTGTTCCCATTTTCTGGCATTTGACTTGGTAATTTTGACACTAGGTTCTAGTGCTTTGTCTTACTTGAAAATTTGTTCTCATGACAACATCTTCATTCTTGTTAGATACATAGTCACCTTCTTAATGATTTGGCATCTCAATAAAAGAGCTGTGTTTACTGCCTCCAAAACTAGGAGAACTTCAGTTTGGTGGTTATCTGAAATCAGGTAAACATGTTGTTTCGTAATAGGTAGGGGCTTAAAATTATTCTCTCTTCTTTCTCTGGAATGTTCATGTATGTATTTATCTCTGTGTGTGTACGTAGGCACGCCCACCCGCCCATATACCAGTTCCAGATAAATTTGATTCGCCTCGGAATCTCATCACGTTGGTGTCTGTGCTGAAAATTGTAGTGCAACTGTTGAAGAAGCAGCAAAATTATTGGTCCGGCCTTTGGATTTACTAGGTCTGTTCACACTCTGTCAAAGAGGATGGTATATCCCTAGGAGGCTCACTGCCTCATTCGTCGACTCATTCGAAAAGGTACTTTGTTTACGTTACATAGAAGTGAGGCTATAAAGAGGGCATGGCCACTTGGTTTCTTGTTTACTAGTAAAAAAAAATTAGCTGGTTTGGGCATTTACTGTGTACAACCCACTGTTTTATTTTGGTGTATTATTTACTTTAGTTTGACATAAATATTTAGAAAATAGAAACCCCCCATCCCGCTTCTTATCTGTGTTTTTACCATAAAAATGATTGTTGACAATAAAAGAAGGAGAAATGGCAAAATATCAGTTGTTCAAAATCATAGACATTAAAATGTTTATGGATATTTGATCAATTGGTGACCTCTTGTTAATTTGCAGACACTTGATATGGAAGAGCCTTATTCGAAGGATGATATTGATGACGGACGAAGACGTTGGACTCAATATTTTTTAGATTTTACATCTTTATCGAAGTAGTAAGAGAGGAATATGGGAACCGGGTACGTAGGGATTTGCTGCGTAGGGATCATTCATCATTTTGTGATTGTACTTTTTTTGCAAGATTTATAAATCTCTTGTAATAACTGTTGTACATTTTTTGCAAGATGTAAACAGGGTTTTGTAATAGAATAGTGTAAACTTGATAATTTGGGTAGAATATATGGCGTCTTGTTGTATATTTTATTGTTCATATTATGTTTTATAGGAGGGATTCTGTCGTGATCTAAAAATCGCCACTTTTGTGAACATGGCTTTTCTAAATCTGCCATTTTTTGAACCAGAATATCAATGTTTCTAAATCAGTTAAAGCAGTAACCTATTTAGAATATTACACATTCTAAATCGGTTAAAGCAGTAACCGATTTAGAATATTACACATTCTCAATCGGTTAAAGCAGTAACCAATTTAGAAACTAAACATTCTAAATCGGTTTTCCGGATATCCGATCTGTAATGAGATATTCAAAATCGGTTATATCAATTTACTAAATTGGTTAAATAACCGATGTTAAAAGTATTTTCTACATCGGCTAAATAACTGATGTTAAATGCGTTGATTTTCTACATCGGTTGGATCTATAACGGTTCGAGAACCGATTTAAAAGGCCTATTTTAACCGATTTAAAAGGTGTTTTTTCTAGTAGTGAGTACACACAGCAAATAATGTTGCTGATCCAATGACCAAGCCACTATCTCATATGGTCCTAGAGCGACATCTGGAAAGTATGGGTTTAGATACCATAGTTTGTGGCATTGAGTGTAGGTGGGAGATTGATAGGAATATGCTCTCGAATGCCACTCAGAGTATGAGAGAGTGAGAGCATTATATTGAAATTATGAACATCAATCGTATAAGACATTTATTATTGCTATATTATTGTATATCATTGGCATTATGATTTGATATATAGAATAATAGTCCTTGCATTTGAGAGCAAACATTCCACTCCTTATGAAGATAAAGTAGATAACACTCGAAGTGTTTAGGGCTCAAAATGCTTGACTCACAAGTCGATAAAACAGATAAAGTAGATAGCACTCGAAGTTTTTAGGGCTCAAAATGCTTGACTTCGCAAGTTGATAAAACTTAACTAGGCATTAAGTTTCGACAAGACTTGTTTAACGTGTACTTCTACATGAAGAGTGCTTGTTTTCACTAAGGGTTAGTGGGACCACACATTATAGATATGCTAATGAGATTAGCATACTCCGACACCTCAATCCGGTCACATGGATTTCACTCTTAGATAGTTAATGCTAAATCGAAAGATTATGATATGTATACGTGAACCATTCCCTTGAGGATTCAGTAGGAGATGTGCTTGTGAGATGTTCTTGTGACATAAGTTAGTGGGAGCACACGTTATAGGTATGCTAATGCGATTAGCGTTGTCAGACACGACTCATCTCGATTCGGTCACATAGATTTCACTCTTGGATATTCAATCACTGAATCGAAAGATTATAATAGGTATATGTGAACCTTTGACCTGAGGTTTTCAGTAGGATATGTGCTTGTTCAGGGGTTCGATTTATTGATTAGATTAATATTACTATTCCGCTGCATTTTCATTTTTAAGATCCGAATCTCAATTGTGGTATCAAAGCAAAGTCTATGCAATCGTATAAACAATATTAGCATTTGGAATGCTTGGTTCAAAAACTTGGATTGATCCACATCAATGTATGTGGATAAAATAAATATTAATTAATTACTTAGAGTAATTAAATTAAATATAGAAAGCTACTACTATCATCTTCTAGCTGTGTTCTTTGAGAATAAGAAAATCAAAGTTTATCTCGGTCATATTTCTGATGCGTGGTTCATAGAGCCACAGTTTCAGTGCTTAGGATTTTGTGAAAACTTCGACAATTTGGATTGTGTCCATGATCAACATTTAATCAAGTGCCTTCAAGGGTAAGATTTCTTAGTTCATACTTCAAATTATTCTATCTGTATATACGATGCTTGATCGATCTTGTTCAGGGCTTCACGATTTATTGATTATATCAATATTACTATTCCGCTGTGCCTTCGATTTTAGGCCCCGGATCCTAAGAGGAATTTCATAATAAGTCATTGTTGCAGTGGGTTATGGAGGTAATGAATTTCAAGCTGATGTATAATGCATCATAAAGACAATGGATTATTACATCAAAAGTAACAAAGACATGGCACCATAGCGATATCAGTTCTAAATCCCTGATAATTCTGAAGTAAAGAATATCATATCGAGACTTGATCTCGGATTGATGAAGATGATGTTTGTGTAGGTCACAAGTCGTCAGGAATAAGTCTAGAGGGGGGTGAATAGACTTATTTAACTCTTTTCTTGAATCTCAGGTGAGTTACTCAGCTGTGATTAAGTACAGATGAATGAGGTCATCTACAGACAGGTAATGCGGAAGACACAGCCGATGACAATTGCAGATAACTAATGTTAACTGCAGATAACTATCTAATGGAACAGTAAATATGAATGCACCACTTAAGTATGATGTTCAAAGCTGTAAATTACACAAGCACTTATAGTGGTTTCAGAGGTGTGATAATCCTCTACTAGTCCATTTTTCTCCAAACCAGTTGGAGATGAATTAACTATAACTTTCAACCAGTGATAAATGTTACAATGATTCACTCATTTACAACAGCTTCCAATCATTGGAAACCCGTGGCCGTTGCAACTCCCTTTGGCTGCCTTGCACCTCTTGATCGAAAACCCGTGGATGCCTCAATAACTCGCAAGATGTCTATCACCTTTCAATCAAGAACCCCCGGATGCATTTACAACCTCTTTACTTATAAGAACCTCGTTCAAGAAAGCAACCCCGTACTCAAACTTTTAAGACAAGAGCGTTGTCTTCTCCAACTAAGAGCTTTTCAGAATATGACTGTGAATGATTTGATCTTTACGATGCTATAGATTGTTTTGATAGCTTGATTTGCTTTGATTGCTTAGATCGCTTGTAAGTTTGTTCGATTCGTACTTTGCTCAATTTATATCTCCATATATTTATAGTACGATTATTTGAGCTTTCTTCAGAGCCGTTGCATCATTGTAACAAATCCGTCCGTTGGAGAGTGGACTTCTTTGTTTATCTTATCAATCCATTGCAAGGCTTGATTCCCTTTAAAATTCCGACCGTTTGAAAGATTTTTTTGTAGTAGCTCCATATTTCTTAATTTGAATAATCATAAAGTCTTCAGAACTTGGATCTCGATGAATATTTAATTCCTAGCTTTCTGGGAACCTTTCGGCTTGTCTCCCTACGTCCGCATGTGACTTTCCGTAATTGTTGACTTTTCAACGCTTGACAACGTGGACTAAGTTACTTGGATGAGAACTTATCTGATCTTTTTTCGTCTAACCTGTCTGATGTGCAGTCAAACTTGTCTGATGTAGGACTTCTCTGATATAGCTTCTCTGAGATAAAGTTCTCTGTCCTGATGAATCTTCTCTGATCTGACAATCTAACTGAAGTCTTCTGACCTGATGAATGTTCTCTGATCTGGTGGTCAAACTTCAACTGACGTTTGTGTTGACTCGATCTCGTCTGATATCTCGACTGCAGATTGGTTTTGATCAACCTTCTCTGATATTCTTGTTGACCAGTACTTGTCTGATGTATCATTTTCTTTAATTTTTTATTGTAGCCTAGTTTGGTCAAAACTCTCTGATATTTTGCATTGACCAAGACTTCTCTGAAAAATGAACTTGCCTGATAACTTCTCTGATAAGTGGCAGTTCCATATTTAGACGATTTTCTACTGATCAACACTTTATCAAGACTTAGCCTAAATTTTAAGGCCTATAGAAGATACTCATCTGGTTCTTCTTTACAAGTTGCCAAGTACTTAAAACATACATTGGAATACTCAATTAGTACAGGGATGATATCATTAAAATCTAACAAGTATTCCTAACAAATTCCCCCTATTTTGATGATGGCAAAACTTAAAGTAATTCAAATGTAAACAGGTCTGCACAAATAAAGTGCAAGACACAAGTAAAACTCAGTCTTTTTTAGACAACTAGACGTTGTCATTCAAGTGACTGTTAAAATTTTTATTTGAAGTTACATTACAGTGCAGTTTGAATGAATAAAATACAAGTAAGAAAATTTTACAAGTATTACAAAATTACAAGTAAATTATAAAAATTCTATCTTCCTCTTCCTCTACCTCTTATGATATTCAACCTGGATGGAGGGAGAGACCTCAAGGGTTTTTCTCCAATTGTCCTCTCGGAGACTGTGGCTAACCCATATTTCCTTTTGGTTACCACAGAAGCAAATTGTTGTTCCTCAGCAGATGAGAAATTGTTCTCAACACACAATGCCTTGATTTCTTCTTGAAGGGCCAGTTCATCCAGTTCATTTTCATAAGAGTGGGAGCTTCTTCAGGTCTGAAATTGGGAATCATGGGATATGCATTGAATTTCCTTTCATATTTTTCAAGAGTGCCCAAAGTTTTGGCCAAGTTGAAGACATGAAATTGATGAACGTTTGCTGTGGGGAGAAATCTTTATCTTGAAGCAACTCCCAGAGATAGTATTTCTCTATGAATTGCTTCTTTGCTCCTCCCCACATTGCAGCTGCCTCAGCAGGTAAGAATTCTTCAACAAGCCAAAGCTCCTTTCCCTACCATTGGTATCTCTCCTCCGGCTCTTGTCAGGTCCTTCTCTTTTTGGCTGCAGGTTGGTCATCTGATGATGCAGCTACTTCTTTTCTCTTGCGGTGAGACGTTCCAGCCTGTAGGAGAGGGAGATCATGTCTTCTCTTAGTTCTTACTTCCTCTCTGACATCCTCCTCACTATCTTCCCCTTACCTGATATGTTCTCTGCTTCTCTCTTCCCTCATTCCTCTCTCTTCCCCCTTTTTGCCAGTATCAATAAGGGTAGCTAGCTGTTGCTCCACCTTGGCCATAAAATTTGACTTGCTTAAGGGCATTCTGGAGTTAGTGGGTGGTGGGGAAGGGTCCTTCTTTTTAAGCAGTGTGTCCATTTTTGCATTAAGGGACATCAGGTCGGGTTTGACTTCAGTTTCCAGAAGCTTGGCAACTGTCTCTTCCACTAAGCGTCGGATCAGCTCAGTGACTGCAGGTGAGATTAGGACCTCAGGTACTGTCTGTGGTGAATTTTCACATGAGGTCAACTGCAGCTGGTCTCTTGGCGATTGACTTGTCTTAGGGGAGACTCCTATCTGCCGACTGCTGATCAGAAGGGGTCTTGTCTGGGGTGCCCGATCTTTCATCTTCAGATGACTGATGAGAGCTGGAAGCTTGATCAGGTGCTCCGTGCTCATCAGCGTCATCATCTTTTCTCTCTTCCTCCTTCTTTTCTCCTTCTTCTTTTTCTTCGACTTCTTCTTTTTCTACTTCTTCTTTCTCACATTCTTCTTCTTCCTGTTCTATGTCTTCTGTTTTCTCTTTTTCAACTCCATCAATTCTTCATTCTTCGACTTCTACCTTTTGCTCCTTTTCAACTTCTCCTCCTTCGTCAGCTCCTTCTCCTTCTACAGACTCTTCTTTTTCAATTTCTTCAATTCTTATTTATTTTTGTTTTTATCCTTCCCTCTCCTCATCATTTTCAACTTCTCCTTCCTCGCCGAGGGTTTCCCTAGCTGAAACACCCTCCATAATGTAGCAGACGAATTAGTCCATATTTTCTTCTAAATTGGATAGGAACCAGTTCTCCTGGAGCATTAAAATAATATCTGTCTCTACGACAGAAGAGCATGAGGAGTTGCTCCGTATCCTGGGGATGTTCCGAGGTACTTCACTCAACAAATTCTTGCAGTTGAGTGAAGGGAAGTGATTTCATGTACTTCCACTCATTATAAATATTGACAAAAGAGAATTTTAAAGATTGTTGCTTTACCAGCTTGAGTTGACCGGTTGTCAAGTTCAGAGGATTATTCTCCCTGAGGTTAAGAGAATATCCTGCTTCAGGTATCTCGATTGTCAATTCTGCCTCTTCCTCCTCGGTCATGCTGGGAAGGGTCATAAGTAGAATTACTTCAGCCATCATATCGGATTGATCCGGTTGATCCTCGCCATGGGAAGGTACAGGTGTGGAAATGATCTGCATCTAAGCTGCAGTGTCTTCAATGGGCTCAGGTGCAGGTGACTTGTCCGTCTACTCTGCTTCGACTGCTTCTTCTTCAAATACAAGGCCTCTCTGCCTTTTGGGTGACTGGTCGTAGGATGAGGTAATGTGGACAACCTCTTCTGTCGCGGGTAACTTTCTTTTAAATCTCATGGCCAGAGGAGTGTTGTCTGAATCAGATTCGTTTGCAGGTGACTTCTTCACTACATGTGAGGTTGATGTGATTTCTTCTGCAGGTAAGTCTTGCGGTGTCTGATCTGCGGTATCATAGTGGACTTCATCTGAGTCTGAAGGCTCTATGTAAGGTGAGGGTCCACTAGACATCTCCTTTAGCATTTGGGCTTCTTTCCTTTCGAAGCCCAATTTTTTTCAATGTCTCTTGGTCCATATGACCAAGCCTCTTGTTTCCATGGAAAGGGTCTGCAGTTCCCTTTGCCTTCCCTAGGAACTCCAAGATCCAACTGATCTAGGTTCCGTAAACGACCTTTGTCTTGAATTTCTTCTCCTTCTATCCGGCTTACTTTATTGACTTCTCAGACTAACTACCTGTAAATGTAATCAGGCCAGATAATCCTTTCTTGCTGGATAAGGGCTCCCAGCACAACAAACTTAGCAGATGACAGCTGGTCATAGCTGCCTGCCATCCTCATCACGATCTTGTTGGTTGTGTCAAGGACATATCTGTAGTCCTTCTTCAGATCGCCTCTCTTAGCCGTAAGGTTGACCTTGGTCGGCTGCTCTGGCAATTTTATCTCGTACCAGGTTTTCACTGAACTTTGCTTGAGGGCTTCAACCGCAATGCCCTAGTTCTTCATCTTGAAAGCATCTGCAACGGTCTGGGGAGTAATAGTGACTTCTTCCCCAAAACCCGAGCTCGTGATTCTGTCTTCGGTGACTTGAGCTTCCTTGAAAAAACAGATAACAGCCTCCTTGTAAAGCTGTTTCGAGTTGATATCTAGAAAGTAGTAGATCCCGTTCTTCTTCATCATTCTGATAATATAGTGCATCTCGTCGGTGGCCGCCAGGTTTGCCTCCAATAGTCCTTCAAAATCGACCACGATGCTGAAGATAATCTAGTCCTTCATGATTTTCAGGTTGACGCCTTCGAAGTGTAGTGAATATTCGGGAGGTTTCCTTGCTTTTAGGAAATTAGGGTTTCTTAAGCTTGAAGATGGTAAAGTTCTATAAAATGATTTCGACCGTCTTAAGTATCCATTCAAAAAGACATTTTGAATTTAATAATAATTAAGTTAAGCGACGGTCTAATTTTTGAGAATTTAAAATGACGATTGAATTTCAATTGGACATCATGGCGGTCGTGTGTTTGGCCACGTGTAGACAAATAATATAATAAATTGTAAGTCGGTCAGGTAGTGAGAAACTTAGCTGGTTGACCATTTGACTTTTGATGCAGCTATAGATTCTTATCTGATCTGATCAGCTTAGCTTTCCTTGTCTTCTGCATCAGGTAAGATATGTTGCCTGTGGTTGAGACCAGCTAGGTTTCTTCGTCTGTCCTTTGGGTCCTTGTCTGGTCTGATCAGGTAAGTTCCTCGGCTGCTCTGATCAGATAAGTTCCTTATCTGCGCATCAGGTAGCTTTTCCTCGTCTGCATCAGGTAGCTTTCTCATTTGTACTAGATTCCCAATCTAGTAGTCCAAGTTCACTGCTTAGCTCCACAAACCTTTCTTCTGGAAGTTTTGTGAATATGTAAGCAATTTGGTATTCTGTGCTGACTCTCTCTACTTTTACTCTCTTGTTTATCCCATGTTCTCTAATGAAGTGATGTTTAACATCTATGTGCTTTGTTCTTGAGTGCAATACTAGATTGTTTGTTATTGCAATTACACTGTTGTTGTCACACCATATTGGAACTCCATTTGCAGTGATGTTGTAATCCCTTAGCTGTTGTCTGATCCATAGAATTTGAGCGCAACAGCTACATGCAGCTAAGTATTCTGACTATGTTGTAGATATTGAGTTTGATCCTTGCTACTTGATGAACCATGATATCAGTCTGGTTCCAAGATATTAGCATGTTCCACTGGTTCTTTTCCTATCGATTTTGCACCCTGCAAAGTCTGCATCTGAGTATCCTGAGAGCTCAAAGATATTATCTTTGGGATACCATAGTCCAACATTGATTGTAGACTTAAGGTATCTGATTATCCTCTTAGCTGCTTCCTGGTGAGACTGCTTCAGCTTTGACTGAAATCTTGCATATACTCCTACTGCATATGATATGTCTGGTCTGTTTGCAGTGAGATAAAGAAGTGATCCAATTAATCCTCTGTAGTGGGTTGGATCCACTGATATGCCTCCTTCATCTGCATCTAGGTGTAGACTTGTGCTCATGGGAGTTCATAGTGATTTGGCTGAGTCCATTCCAAATCTCTTGATTAGATCTCCTGGATATTTAGCTTGATTAATGAAAAATCCATTATCAACTTGCTTGACTTGCAAACCAAGAAAGAAATTAAGATTTCCCATCATACTCATCTCAAATTCTCACACAGCTCCTGGTTGGTTGATCCAAATATGATATCGTCCACATATATTTGAACAAGTAATATGTGGTCTTCATGTTCCACTCTGAATAGGGTCTTGTCCACCTTTCCTTTGCTAAAACCATTCTTCTCCAGAAACACAGATAATGTTTCATACCATGCTCTTGGTGCCTGATTGAGTCCATATAGAGCTTTTAGAAGCTTGTAAACTTTGTCTCCTTTGACAAATCTAGGGGGTTGCTCCACATAGACTTCTTCTTCTTGTACTCCATTGAGAAAGGCACTTTTCACATCCATTTGGTAGACTTCATAATCTTTGAATGCTGCATATGCTAGAAATAGTCTGATGGCTTCCAATCTTGCAACAGGCGCATATTTTTCATCAAAATCTATTCCTCCACATTGTGTACATCCTTTAGCAACTAGTCTGGCTTTATTCCTAACAATAGCTCCATCTCATCACATTTGTTTTTATACACCCACTTGGTCCTCATGACTTTCTTGTGATCTGGTATGTCTGTTAGTTCCCAGACATTATTTCTCTTCATCTGGTTCAGATCTTCTTGCATAGCAATGATCCATGAGTAGTCATCCAGGGCTTGTTCAGTTGTTTTAGGTTCCATCTGAGACCTGAAACAAGAGAACATTGCCATTCCTGCAGGTTCTGTAGATTGTCTGGTCTTGACTCTATCAGTTAAGTTTCCAATTATTTGTTGGATAGGATTATCTCTGAGCCTTTTGGGGATATCTTCTTCAGGGTTTGTTCCCCCTGTAAAGTTTCTTTGGTGGACTTCGTCTCTGTAACACCCCAAACTAGGCAGATATTACAGTGCCATGGACCCCCGACTGGGACCCACCAGGTGAATGAATGAATTACACAGGGTGAATGTAGTACCGAACCACATTACAACATTAATTACTCCGATGAGGAGTTTCATACAACACACCCAGGATAATACAGAATACATGTATATTTTATATGAAGATAAAATACACAACACTGAATGAAACGGAGTAACCAAGTGAAAATCTGCAGCGGAAAATAAATGACAACAATAGGAATGACTGAAAGGATTGGGGCCCCCTACTAGTATCACTGGGACTCCTCGCCATCAATATGCTATTCCCGTGCTTTTGCCTTGCCATGACCTGAAAAATGAAATCCCCAAACGGGGTCAGTTACACAAAACAACAATCCTCAAGAGTTGAATAAACACAATCATATATATATGTTGTATAAACCACCAGTTCGATCAAAAAGAATCGGTTAGATTATAACCCAATCTTGTTGAAAACATATGCAATCAAACATGCTGTATGAATCAACTAACAGTACGGCTCAAAGGGTGGCGCCACACTACGCCCGGGATGGAAATGTGTCCGTGCACAAGCCACCAACGAGTATCGATCGAATACACGTGTGGTCTTGTACTTAATCAGTCTCACGAGGCATATGACTCGTGTGCACAGTCCAATGTGAGGCCAACAACCAACACACGACTTAAATGTGCCCGACATGAAAATCCTACACATACCAACTGGCACGCCAGTATGACCCGGAATGCCACGATATAACAAAAGTGACATCGAAAATGAATAATGACTCACCGAGATGGAATGATAGTGAAATGAATGACAGCTCAATGAAATTATTGGAACCGTCGTTCCTTGTGACTGAAGTGATTAATTGACAATAATATGTTTTGATACGGTTAATACAATGATGAAATGAGTTATGATTATGAATGAACAACAACAAAAGGAATGAATATCCTTTTAACCGAGTAAGAATTAACTTACACAACACCGATGAAGAATGTCCTTCCACGAGAAAACGTCCTAAATGAAATGTCGGTCACTCGAACAACCTTGAATAACACAATATCGAACAATCCATTCAACATACGAATCAAACACGATGATAACCAACTCAAAACGTCGATACGACTAAACTAAGTTCATTGAGGCATTATATCGAATACGTTGTGGCCAAACTCTGATTGTTTACAACCAAACCTCAATAATACCAACATCAAATCCCCAAGAAGTGTTTCAAACCAACAAAACATCTTCAATACGATCAATAATCCAAAATGAATATCCAAAAACGTGATTATAATGACAATTCATCAAAAACCCCCAATTCCAACTCGATATTCACAGTGTTCTTGAATAATCCCTCAATAATCCAATGAATCCTTATACAAACTCATAATCATATACATATCCCTTCATATAACATGATTATAACATCCAAAACATCATATCTCAACACAAAATCGAAATCCAAGATGTTGAGGAAATTACCTCTTGAAGATCCAACCACTTCGATCCGATGAACACGAGTTAAAACGAGTATCCAAGCTTCCCAAATGAATGAAGATGATGAAAATCTAACACTCAAGTGATTGAGGATGGAAAAATCCCTCCCTCAAGTCTCTCTCTCGGAACAAAGTGAAGAAAAGAATGAAAATGATGAAAAAGTCCCGGCCGGATCCTTATATACTGCCGGAAGTTACGGCCATAACATCCCAGGTCAACGGCCTTACGGCCAGAATCGCCAACTCGACGGCCAGAATCGGCTTCGGCCCAAAACTCGCTCGGCCTTACGGCCGTATCCGCCCTGACTTACGGGCGTAACTCGGACAATACGGCCGTATCCGGCCAATCTTACGGGCGTAAGCCCCCTTCGTCGAAAATGATCAGGTACCCAGTCGGTAACGTACGGCCGTATCCGGCCAAGCCTTACGGCCGTATCTCCCTCGCCTTACGGCCGTATGCCGCAACCCTTACGGCCGTAACTCGCCTTCGGCTAAAAATGCCTGGGCACCCTGCTCGACATGTACGGCCGTATCCGGCCAAGCCTTACGGCCGTACTGCCTAACTTACGGCCGTATGCCGAAATCCTTACGGCCGTAAGTCCCGCTCATCCAAAATGGCCTGAAAACAACGAACGTCTATTACGGCCGTATCCGACACTCCTTACGGCCGTAACTCGTTGCTGGACAAGATGAAAATCCGACAACTCCGATTTCTTGATACGATTGATGAATGATTCGACATACCATACATATGAGAAAGTGAACAAGTCCAACACATGCCAAAAATGATACTTTCAGCACAAGACTACCAATCACGATGATAATGATAATACTCCCGTTCCGACACTCAAACGGAGATGAAATGACGATCGGTAACTGATACACGGTTACAACATGCCAAATGAACGCAAATGAATGAATCATGAATGATGAGTGATTATTAATGAGTGAAAATTATTGAGTGACAATTATAGACTGATAATTACTGAATGTAAATGAATGAATTACAACCAGGTATTACATACTTCCCCCTTAAAAAGAGTTTCGTCCCCGAAACTAAGGGTCAAACAACTCGGGATAATTCTCCCGCATATTCTCCTCGGTTTCCCAAGTAGCCTCTTCGACTCCGTGCCTAGCCCACTGAATCTTGACCAAAGGAATCGTCTTGTTTCTCAACTGTTTGATTCGCTGCTCTAAAACTCGTATAGGATGCTCCTCATACGAATGATCATCCGCGATCTCGATTTCGTCGAACTGAAGTATGTGACTCGGGTCGGCAACATACTTCCGCAACTGAGAGACGTGAAACACATTATGAATTCGGCTCAATGCCAGAGGTAAAGCCAATCGATAAGCTAACTCGCCTATTCGATCCAAAATCTCAAACGGTCCAATGAATATCGGACTCAACTTCCCCCATTTTCCGGAACGGAAAATACCTCAACTCGGGAATACTTTGACCAAAACGTGGTCACCCGTCTCGAACTCTAGTGGTCGATGATGATTGTCTGCATAAGATTTCTGTCGACCCTGAGCGGTCAACAAACGACTCCTGATCAAAGCTACCTTCTCACGGGCGGCTATAAGCATATCGGGCTCGGTGCCGATTGATTCTGATAAGTCGTCCCAACACCAAGGAGATCTACAACGACGATCGTACAAGACTTCGTAAGGTGCCATCTTAATCGAAGTATGCCAACTATTATTATACGTGAACTCGATCAAAGGTAGTTAGGCTTCCCAATCGTCTTTCCAATCGAGGACACATGCCCTCAACATGTCCTCCAAAGTCTGAATAGTCCTCTCTGATTGTCCGTCGGACTGAGGGTGAAAAGATGTGCTGAAATTAAGCTGAGTTCCCATGGCACGATGAACTGATTTCCAAAAATGAGACACAAACCGTCCGTCACGATCGGAAACGATACTTTTAGGAGTACCGTGCAGTCTCACTATCTCTTTGATGAATAACTGGGCCAGACTCTTGGGACCCCACGTATCCTTAATCTCAAGGAAATGAGCCGATTTAGTCAAACGGTCCACAATTACCCAGATTGTATTCATGCCACGACGACTTGTCGGCAAACTCGTGATGAAATACATCGAAATGTCTTCCCACTTCCATTCCGGAATAGGGAGAGGATTTCAGCATACCCGCCGGTCGCTGATGTTCAATCTTGACTTGCTGACAGGTTAAGCATCTCGAAACAAATTACGCGACTTCTCGCTTCATATTACTCCACCAGTAATTTTATTTCAAGTCCTGGTACATCTTGCTAGACCCCGGATGAACCGAATAAGGGTAGCATGAGCATCTCTCAAAATCGAGTTTTCCAACTCGTCATTCGCCGGTACGCACAACCGATTCTTAAATCTCGAAAGTCCATCCTCGTGGACCACGAATCCAGGGGCTTTCCCCTGAGCCACATCCTCACGGATGCACAACAATGCTGGGTCTGAACCCTGGTTCTCCCGAATTGCCTCCTCAAGTGATGATGTAATTTCTAACATACAAAGTTGTCCTTGTACTCGCTGTAACCAGACCTCGATCTCGGTTCTCAGAAATTCCTGCTGAAGTTCCTTCTGAACTGTTAAACGAGCAAGCATCTGCTTCTGAACGGACTTATGACTCAAGGCGTCGGCGACAACGTTTGCCTTGCCCGGGTGGCAAAGGATCTCGATATCGTAATCTTTGATTAGTTCCAACCACCGTCTCTGTCGCATATTTAACTCCTTCTAAGTAAGTATATACTTCAACTCTTGTGATTGGTGAATAACCGACAGGTAACGCTAAAAAGGTAATGACGCCAAACTTCCAACGCAAAAACCATGGCTGCGAGCTCCAGGTCGTGGGTCGGATAATTAACCAGCTAATCCGAGGAAACTTCGGATTTCCTTAACATTCTTCGGAGGTTGCCCATCTCGGATAGCCTCCATCTTCTGAGGGTCGACACGAACTCCGTCTGATGAAATTACATGCCCGAGAAAAGTCACTTCGGACATCCAGAACTCACATTTAGAAAACTTTCCATAAAGTTGCTCGCGTATTAACACGTCGAGAACCTGATGAAGATGTACCTCGTGTTCCTCTTGATCACGAGAATAAATCGAAATGTCATCGATGAAGATAACAACAAACTGATCCAAAAAGTCGATGAAAACCCGATTCATTAACTCCATGAACACTGCAGGTGCATTAGTTAGCCCGAACGGCATCACTACGAACTCATAACGACCATAGCGTGTTCGAAACGCCGTCCTCGCGATATCCGACTCTCGAATCCGCAACTGATGATATTCAGATCTTAAGTCGATCTTGGAAAATACTGAAGCTCCCCGAATTTGACCCAAAAGATCATCGATACGGGATAAAGGATACTTATTCTTGATCGTCACCCGGTTCAATTCCCGGTAATCAATACACAAGCGGAACGAACCATCCTTCTTCTTGATAAACAACACTGGTGGTCCCCACGGGGACGTACTCGGTCGGATGTAATTTTTTTCTAGTACAACTCCTCTAGCTTATTCTTCAACTCCTGCATTACGGTCGGGGCCATTCGGTACGGTGCCTTCGATAACAGGGACGTACCGGGCTCCAACTCACTCATGAATTCCACAACTCTATATGAAGGCAACCAGGTAACTCGTCTGGGAATACATCGTCAATCGATGACAATGATACCACGAATGATTGAACATTTCGATTGCCCTAGAACGGTCAATCTATGAAAATGATACAATGAATGATTGAACAACTCGATTGCCTTAAAATGGCCAATCGATGAAAATGATACAATGAATGATTGAACAACTCGATAGCCTTAGACTGGCCAACCGATGAAAATGATACAATGAATGATTGAACAACTCGATTGCCTTAGAACGGCCAACCGATGAAAATGATACAATGAATGATTGAACAACTCGATTGCCTTAGAACGGCCAACCGATGAAAATGATACAATGAATGATTGAACAACTCGATTGAAGAATTTCTCTGCTTCCATCATAATAATAATTCTTCTGGAACAACGGGGATTACCTCCCTAAAGCACACATTCGACAACCAACGATGGAATGATAGTGACCAAACGCCTACAGCACTAAGGATAGTATCATGACGATCCATCCAACTAATACCCAATATTACATCGTCCTTAAATAAATTCACCACGATTAGGTCCACTAACCAATCGCGGTCAAAAGCTTACTTCGGTATGATTTCCGAAAATTCTTCCATCGTCAGGTAGACCGATGGTATGAGGTCCACAAGCGATAGGACTATCCCAAAATAAGTCTATTCAAATATGATTCGAAAATGAATGAATGCGGTGTACAAGTATCAAAAGGTACACACAGGTTGAAATAAAATTACGAGTATACCTGAGATCATTCGGGCCACCGGATCGTCGATCCTCTTCATCACATGAATCCGGGACTTGCCGGCCCCCGAACCGGACACTCCCGTCTGATACATATGAGCTCCGCCTTTGTTAGCTCCTGTCGTTTTAAACGACGCGGACTGAGTGGCCTGATTCGAAACTGCTGATTTGTTTGGGGTCTGAGATGTCGTCGGAGTGGGTTTGGAGTCCCTTCGGCAAAAACGGGCCCTATGCCCCGCAATTCCACAGTTATGGCATGGGACAGTCTGCCTCGGACACTTAGCACTAAAATGACCCTGTTCTTCACAGTTGAAACAGGTGATGGCCGAACTGGCCGCTCGGGATTGAGATCCCGCACGATTATGTGCCGTAGGAGGTCGCTCAGAAACGATAGGACCCGCACGAGGCTTCTTGAAGGTTGACTGACCGCCTTCGGATTGATTACGCTTCATTGATTTCTTGCTGACAGATGAAGGTTGCTGCTCAGCAATTTCCTTAGAAGCAGGCTCATACGGGAGAGTTCTCTCGACTAATCCGGTCAGAGTGGCGCAATGATGGTTAAGCAATTGCATATGGGTCATCATGACTTGCATAAAAGTGAGTGGATCAACCCGAACATCTTCCGATCGAGCTGAGTCTTGGGTACGACTTCCTGACGGTGAGTGATTATTCCCCGGGTTCCGCCCCGCACCACGGCCTCTCTCCGTGCATCCCCTGACAGCTCTCTCCATACTGAAGTAGGAAGGTCGCATGATAATCATAGATCCCGTATGAGTACCGCATTATGATTTATGTCATGAAATGATGAAAATGAGCATATGCGCTATAACACAGTGATTACATGAATGATTAACTGAGGTGCCATCATTATCTGATGAAATTCTTGAAATGAGTATCTTGAACAAGTTAACAAGATTAATGATATGATCTTCCAGATTAACAACTGAGTAATGAAATGAATTGAGTAATTAATGAGTTAACATGATTGTCCTGATCATCAACTGAGTAATGAAATGAATTGAGTGATTAATGAGTTAACATGATCGTCCTAATCATAATGAATGATGATGTTTGAGGATTGTTTATTGATGAATGATGAATGAATGATTATTGCCAGAAATTATACCATGGCGTTAGAAATCTTACAGTTCTTTCGGTCTGATTGGCTCGGCATTTGCACAGGTCACACGTGATGTGAAAGTCCAATGATACTAGTCTGATGACGATGATTTCAAATGAGACATGACTCGGAAGGTAGTATTCAAAACCACGCTCTGATACCAACTCTGTAACACCCCAAACTAGGCGGATATTACAGTGCCGTGGACCGCCGACTGGGACCCACCAGGCGAATGAATGAATTACACAGGGTGAATGTAGTACCGAACCACATTACAACATTAATTACTCCGATGAGGAGTTTCATACAACACACTCAGGATAATACAGAATACATGTATATTTTATATAAAGATAAAATACACTACACTGAATGAAACGGAGTAACCAAGTGAAAATCTGCAGCGGAAAATAAATGACAACAATAGGAATGACTGAAAGGATTGGGGCCCCCTACTAGTATCACTGGGACTCCTCGCCATCAATATGCTATTCCCGTGCTTTTGCCTTGCCATGACCTAAAAAACGAAATCCCCAAACGGGGTCAGTTACACAGAACAACAATCCTCAAGAGTTGAATAAACACAATCATATATATATGTTGTATAAACCACAGTTCGATCAAAAAGAATCGGTTAGATTATAACCCAATCTTGTTGAAAACATATGCAATCAAACATGCTATATGAATCAACTAACAGTACGGCTCAAAGGGTGGCGCCACACTACGCCCGGGATGGAAATGTGTCCGTGCACAAGCCACCAATGAGTATCGATCGAATACACGTGTGGTCTTGTACCTAATCAGTCTCACGAGGCATATGACTCGTGTGCACAGTCCAATGTGAGGACAACAACCAACACACGACTTAAATGTGCCTGACATGAAGATCCTACACATACCAACCGGCACGCCAGTATGACCCGGAATGCCACGATATAACAAAAGTGACATCGAAAATGAATAATGACTCACCGAGATGGAATGATAGTGAAATGAATGACAGCTCAATGAAATGATTGGAACCGTCCTTCCTTGTGACTGAAGTGATTAATTGACAATAACAAGTTTTGATACGGTTAATACAATGATGAAATGAGTTATGATTATGAATGAACAACAACAAAAGGAATGAATATCCTTTTAACCGAGTAAGAATTAACTTACACAACACCAATGAAGAATGTCCTTCCACGAACAAACGTCCTAAATGAAATGTCGGTCGCTCGAACAACCTTTAATAACACAATATCGAACAATCCATTCAACATACGAATCAAGCACGATGATAACCAACTCAAAACATCGATACGACTAAACTAAGTTCATTGAGGCATTATATCGAATACGTTGTGGCCAAACTCCGATTGTTTACAACCAAACCTCAATAATACCAACATCAAATCCCCAAGAAGTGTTTCAAACCAACAAAACATCTTCAATACGATCAATAATCCAAAATGAATATCCTAAAACGTGATTATAACGACAATTCATCAAAAACCCCCAATTCCAACTCGATATTCACAGTGTTCTTGAATAATCCCCCAATAATCCAATGAATCCTTATACAAACTCATAATCATATACATATCCCTTCATATAACATGATTATAACATCCAAAACATCATATCTCAACACAAAATCGAAATCCAAGATGTTGAGGAAATTACCTCTTGAAGATCCAACCACTTCGATCCGATGAACACGAGTTAAAACGAGTATCCAAGCTTCCCAAATGAATGAAGATGATGAAAATCTAACACTCAAGTGATTGAGGATGGAAAAATCCCTCCCTCAAGTCTCTCTCTCGAAACAAAGTGAAGAAAAGAATGAAAATGATGAAAAAGTCCCGGCCGGATCCTTATATACTGCCTGAAGTTACGGCCGTAATTCGGCCTTCATATGGCCGTAACATCCCAGGTCAACGGCCTTACGGCCGTAACCGGCCAACTCGTACGACCGTAAATCGTCCAAAAACCTGCCGACAGCCTTACGGCCATATCCGCCCTGACTTACGGGCGTAACTCGGATAATACGGCCGTATCCGGACAATCTTACGGGCGTAAGCCCCCTTCGTCTAAAATGACCATGTACCCAGTCGGTAACGTACGGACGTATCCGGCCAAGCCTTACGGCCGTATCTCCCTCGCCTTACGGCCGTATGCCGCAACCCTTACGACCGTAACTCGCCTTCGGCCAAAAATGCCTGGGCACCCTGCTCGACACGTACGGCCGTATCCGGCCAAGCCTTACGGCCGTACTGCCTAACTTACGGCCGTATGCCGAAATCCTTACGGCCGTAAGTCCCACTCGTCCAAAATGGCCTGAAAACAACGAACGTCTATTACGGCCGTATCCGACACTCCTTACGGCCGTAACTCGTTGCTGGACAAGATGAAAATCCGACAACTCCGATTTCTCGCTACAATTGATGAATGATTCGACATACCATATGTATGAGAAAGTGAACAAGTCCAACACATGCCAAAAATGATACTTTCAGCACAAGACTACCAATCACGATGATAATGATAATACTCCCGTTCCGACACTCAAACGGAGATGAAATGACGATCGGTAGCTGATACACGGTTACAACATGCCAAATGAACGCAAATGAATGAATCATGAATGATGAGTGATTATTATTGAGTGAAAATTATTGAGTGACAATTACAGACTGATAATTACTGAATGTAAATGAATGAATTACAACCGGGTATTACAGTCTCTCTCTGCATCATCTAGGTTGTGTACTTCTTGATCTACAACTGGATCAACTACGGTCTTGTCATATGTAGATGGGGATTCTATCTGATCTGCAGATGGGTCTTCTTCGGCTGCAATTGGAACAGGTATAATTGGATCTGCAGTTGGGTCTCCTGTCTAATCTGCAGTTCCTGTCTGATCTGCAGTTGGATCTTCAGATGAGTCCATCATTCCTGTATCATTAATGATGACTTCTTATAGGGTGGCGGTTTTGAGCTTATTCTCGATTAATTCCACCTTTTTCCTGTACTCAATTGTAGATTCATCAAACACAACATGGGGTGTTTCTTCCACAACTAAGGTTCTTTTGTTAAATACTCTGTATGCCGTACTTATTTGTGAGTATCCCATAAAGATATCATCATCAGTTTTAGAATCAAATGCATTTAGTTGGGTTTTACCATTGTTGATGAAACACTTACAACCAAAAATATGAATGTATGCAACAGTTGGTGTTCTGCCATTCCAAACCTCATAGGGAGTTTTGCCATGTCTCCCTACTATCATACTCCTGTTTTGAATGTGACATGCTGTGTTGACAGGTTCAGCCCAAAACCTCTTTAGCAAGTCAGCTTCTGCAATCATGGACCTGGCTGCTTCCTTCAAGGTTCTGTTCCTTCTTTCAGCAATGCCATTTTGCTGTGGAGTTCTGGCTGCCGACACTTTATGCTGAATTCTATTCTGATCACTATACTCAATGATTGCCTTGTTGAGAAATTCTCCTCCCCTGTCTGATCTGATCTTGATGATTGAGAGGGACTTCTCATTCTGGATCTTCCCCAGCAGTTCAGGTAGCTTTGTTAGTATTTCACTCTTTTTATAGAGAAAAACAACCCATGTGAATCTGGAGTAGTCATCTACTACTACTAGGGCATGCTTCCTTCCACCTAATGTCCTTGGCTTGATGGGTCCAAAGAGATACATATGAAGTAGATCTAGAACTCTGGTGGTCAGAGTGGTAGGCTGAACTGGTTTGAAAGTTGCTCTGGTCTGTTTCCCTTTCTGACATGCATCACAGAGAGCTTCTTTCTTGAATACTTCAGTTGGAAGTCCTCTGACCAACTTTTGCGAGTTTATCTTGCTGATGGCTTTGAAGTTCAGGTGACATAATCTTTTGTGCCATAGCCATCCATTCTCAGCAATTGGTTTAGATAGAAAACAGGTGTTTGGAGTGCCTGTATTCCAATCTATCATGTAGGCATCTCTCCTTCTGAATCCTTGTAGCTTCACTTCTCCAGATAGGATATCAATCACCATGCATTTCCAAATGGTGAAGACTACTAGGTTTTTCTCATCACATAATTGACTTATGCTCAATAAGTTCTATTTGAGCCCTTTCACATAGTGAACTTTGGATACGGTTATATTTCTCTGTGCAGCTCCCCAAATCCTTTTGTCTGACCTCTAGAGCTATCTCCAAAGGTTACATCTGGGCCTCTTTCTTTGATGCAATTTGAGAGCACCTTCTTGTTCCCAGTCATGTGCCTTGAGCATCCAAAATCTACAAACCATTATTCACCTCCCATAGTTGAATTTGAGGAGATGTGGTAGTAGTCCTTCCACCTTTTCTGCAATCAAACAAGCAGAGATTTAGGTACCCAAATCTGTGTGGGTCCTCTGGATTAGTGGGCTTCCTGGAGAATTGATTTCTCCTTGGATTATTAAAACTATGTTGATTGCCCCTATAAGGTGTGTGCAGTCTTGGTCTGTATACCTGGTTAGGATTGTGTACTGGATATGCCTCATAAAATTTGTGATGTGGGCCATTGTAAAACCTTGGCTGAGACCATTTGTTAAATCTTTGGGGTCTCCACACCTGGTTATTTGAAAACTTAGATAACCTTGTGGTTTCCATTTGCCTCTCCCATTTTGAAATATGTTTTTAGGGAGTCTTTGGTAATAGTTGGCATAATGTCTTGGCTGCTGCTTCTGCCTAGGCCATTGCCTAGTCTCTTGTCTAGGTGGCTGCCTTATAAACCGTGGCTGCTGCCTAAAATTTTGACTGGTCTACTGCCTATTTTGAAACACGGGTTTTATGGGCTCAACAGTCGAGACATAAGTTTCTCCCTTGATGAAAGTGGTTTTTGAACTAGAGGGAGTGTTGGGGTCATATCCAACGCCTAATCTGGAATAAAGTGGCCTTTTGTTCATACACAGTTCATCCAGGGTCATAGACGCTTGTAGAGATGTTATCTCTTTAGCTTGTGTGCTATTTAACTGTTTTAACTTGGATAGCTCAGCTTTGACATGAGCGAGTGCAGGTGACTTTTCACAATTTAAAACAGTCGGCTTATGGATCTCAGCTGTAGTATTTTCAGCTGAGTTTTTCAAAGAGTTTTCAGATCGGTTTTCAAGCTCAGCTATAACATTTTTAAATTTTGCTGACTCTTGACTGAGCTTGTCAAAATCATTTTTCAGCTGTACTTTCTCATTTTCAGCCGTTCATTCTCGGCTGTCACGGTCTGGTGAGCTGATTTAAGGGTTTCAAAATCTTTTAGTAACTGATTTATAGATTCATGAAGATTCATATCTTCAGACATGTCAGATCTAAAACCCTCTGTAGTTTGAGGATTGGAAGTTACCTCTTCATCAGCTAGGTTGGCCATCATACAGCTGTATTATCATCATCATCATCAGAGAAGAATCCACCACTTGATTCTACTCTTTCTTCAATATGATCCTCAATTATGAGCGCTTTTCTCTTGTCTTCCTTCTTTCCCATGTCCTTCTTGTCTTCATCCTTCTTAAGATAAGGACAGTCAAATTGTATATGTCCTGTCTTATGACAGTTTTAGCATTCAACCTTCCAGTTTCCAGCCTTTTGATTCCTCCTTGGATTGTCTTTGTAATTCTTCTTGTATTTGGAGTAGTTTTTCCGGAAGTTGCTGAATCTTTGCATTATGAATGCCATCTCTACCTCAAAATCTAGAGGATTCGGAGGTTTAACTTCAGATAGGGTATTGGCAGAGGACTCTGCTGCAAATGCTATTCCCTTTTCTGTTGGCTCAGTTGATGATGAACATGGCAGCTCGAACTCATAAGCCTTCAGATCAGAGAATATTTCTTGGATCTTTATCTTGTTAAGGTTTTTTGATTCTCTCATGGCCACGACCTTCATGCTTCATTCGGGGTTGAGAGATCTCAAGACTTTCAGGGCCATCTCCCTGTGGCCATAGGTTTTTCCCAGAGAATTGATTTCATTTATTATCTCTGTGAATCTTCCATCCACCTGGTCAATGATTTCTCCGATCTTCATTTTGAAGTTGTCAAATTTTGTAGCTATTGACCACTTGTTTTCTTTGATTAGCTCCTTCCTTCACACATTATTGTGAATGTATCCCAGATTTCGTTTGCATTCTTGCAGTTCTTGATCTTCACCATGGTTGCTTTGTCTAGGGTCTGGTACAGCACATCTCTAGCCCGGTTCTCAAGGTTGGCCAGCTTCCTTTCTTCAGGGGTCATCTCAGTTCTCTTCTTTGGGATCTTCTCAGGCTTCCCAACTGCAATTTCTTCAGGTGAATTGTCCTTCTCAAAGATGAAAGGACCATCTTCAATGATGCACCACATGTCGTCATGGATGGATGATAAGTGTGCCTGCATTCTTATCTTCCAGAGGTCATATTCATCAATGGAAAATACAGGTAATCTAGAGTGCATGTGTTGCATGTGTTGCATTCTAAATGAGAGATTAATATATATATGCTCAGATATATGGATCTGGTTCTATAAAATTTGAACCAACGTCTCCGATAGCACTTGTAGGTCACAAGTCATCAGGAATAAGTCTAGAGAGGGTGAATGTACTTATTGAACTCTTTTCCTGAATCTCAGGTGAGCTACTCAGCTGTGATTAAGTACAGCTGAGGTCATCTGCAGACAGGTAATGCAGAAGACACAGCTGATGACGATTGCAGGTAACTAATGTTAACTGCAGATAACTATCTAATGAAACAGTAAATATGAATGCAGCAGTTAAGTATGATATTCAAAGCAGTAAATCACATAAGCACTTATAGTGGTTTCAGAGGTGGGGTAATCCTTTAATAGTCCACTTTTCTCCAAACTAGTTGGAGATGAATTCACTATAACTTTCAACCAGTAATAATTGTTACAATGATTCACTCATTTACAACAGCTTCCAACCAGTGGAAACCCGTGGCCGTTGCAACTCCCTTTGGATGCCTTGTACCTCTTGATCGAAAACCCATGGATGCCTCAACAACTCACAAGCTGTCTATCACCTTTCAATCAAGAACCTATGGATGCGTTTACAACCTCTTTACTTTCAAGAACCTCGTTCAAGAAATCAACCCCGTACTCAAACTTTTAAGACAAGAGTGTTGTCTTCTCCAACTAAGAGCTTTTCAGAATATGACTGTGAATGCTTTGCTCTTTACGATGCTATAGATTGCTTTGATAGCTTGATTTGCTTTGATTGCTTAGATTGCTTGTAAGTTTGTTCACATCGTACTTTGTTCAATTCATATCTCCAGATATTTATAGTACGATCCTTTGAGCTTTCTTCATAGCCGTTGCATCACTGTAACAAATCCGTCCGTTGGAGAGTGGACTTCTTTGTTTATCTTATCAATTCGTTGCAAGGCTTGATTCCCTTTTCAATTCTGACCGTTTTAAAGACTTTCTTTTAGTAGCGCCGTATTTCTTGATTTGAATAATCATGAAGTCTTCAAAACGTGGATCTCGATGAATATTTAATTCCTAGATTTCCAGGAATCTTTTGGCTTGTCTCCCTACGTGTGCATTTGACTTTCCGTAATTGTTGACTTTTCAACGCTTGCTGATGTGGACTGAGTTACTTGGCTGAGAACTTATCTGATCTCTTTTGGTCAAACCTTCCTGATGTGCAGTCAACCTTCTCTGATGTAGGACTTCTCTGATATAACTTCTTTGAGATAAAGTTCTCTGTCCTGATGAATCTTCTCTGATTTGACAATCTAACTGAAGTCTTCTGACCTGATGAATGTTCTCTGATCTGATGGTCAAACTTCAGCTGACGTTTGTGTTGACTTGATCTCGTCTGATATCTCGACTGCAGATTGGTTTTGGTCAACCTTCTCTAATGTACCATTTTCTTCAGCTTTTGACTGCATCTTTTGATATTCCTGTTGACCAACACTTGTCTGATGTACCGTTTTCTTCAACTTTTGATTGCAGCTTAGTTTGGTCAAACCTCTCTAATATTTTGCGTTGACCAAGACTTCTCTGAAAAATGAACTTTCCTGATAACTTCTCTGATAAGTGGCAGTTCCATACTTAGATGATTTTCTACTAATCAACACTTGATCAAGACTTGGCCTAAATTTTAAGGCCTATAGAAGATACTCATCTGGTTCTTCTTTACAAGTTGCCAAGTACTTAAAACATATATTTGAATAATCAATTAATACATGGATAACATCATTAAAATCGAACAAGTATTCCTAACAGTTTGCATTAACAATTATTTCATGTACTAAGGTGAAGCTGAGAGTTTGCAATTTTGACCAGAGTTGTGCAGTGCCAAGATATGAAGAATGTAAATCAAGTGCACAAAAAAATTTATGGTACTTTCCAATCACTGAAATATAAAAATGGCTGCATATTTAGTGCAATACTGCTAAACACATGGCGTAGCACATAATGTGCCATGATGAGTCATAAAGAGTAATTCACCCTGCCGGTGTTGAAGCTTGGCGACACTTTGATCGTCTATATCCATCATTTGTCGCAGATCTTCAAAATGTTGGGAGTTTATTTTCTTGAATCTTATTATATCTAACCCAAAGGGGTCTAGGATGAACAAAGATATGATGCTCCAACCCTTGATCAATAGGTTAAAAAGTTTTTGGACAAATGGTGCTAGAACTTGGAAGTTGTGGGTTTCTCGATAACGGCTTCACTTACGATTATCCCTTTTATAATTTTCCTCACCCTTCCACCATGTATAGATCATGAAACAGTCTATGAGCATAAATTGAGGTGAAACTCAATGGAAAAAGGGGGTTTGGGTGATTCATAGCCTCAACAACTCTACTATACCAATCATATTTCAAATATTCTTCATGAGCTACATAATTTACTAATGATGTACTCGTAATATAAATAAGTGAACAAATATAAAGCTAAACTTACAAATTGTTCCATACTGCGGGCATCTATCTAATTGGGAGTAAAAACTCCTGACTCATCCTCTGACTCTACCAGTGTAGTATCACTGCTGCCTTCACCACTTTTCTTATTTTTATTTTGATGCTTCTCCATTTCTTTCAATTGTTGATGTGGGTTAGCAAGAAGAAAGAGGGTTAAACAACGGGTCCTATATCAGCCTCCCCCACTCGCATGCTGGTCTTTTATATAACCCGCTTATGCATTAACAGTGATTATTATTATTGACGATGATACATTATTAAAGACAACATAGACCATACAATAAAGCATTGATATTTAGACATACCATAGATGAGATTGTACTTACTCATACTACCTCTAGTATATATGCCGAGGGACTTCTGTGTAATTATGCAAGTAATACTATCATAAACAGTGCCCCTATTTTTGGATTTTGGGAAGGCCTGTTTCTTCTTTTCTTCCTTCTCGCACCACTTCTATAAAATATTAAGCTCCTTTTCATTAAGCAATTTCTCCCGCTGACCAATTGGTTTTTGATAATATTTATTTTTGGCGTGCGTAATCATATCAATAATTAACTCATACCATTCAATTTTCTCTTCATATGATTTCTCCCACATACACAACATCTGCAAAAATATAATTCCAACTGCCAGTCAAATCCCCCAACAATTAAAAACTTAAAATTTAGTAAAAAATAAGAATCTAACATACCATAGGAAAGGGTTCGATATTATCAAAATAGTACGATTTCGATAGTTCAATATAGCACCATGACGATCTAACCAATCTTCTTTGAGAATCAAATTTAAAAAACTACCACAATGAGATCCAAAGGCCAATCCCCATTCTCAATCCACAAATGGTTCACCCACATGCAAACAATCAACACCAAGCCGATGCACCCAATCCTGTGAAATAAAAGAATGGGTAGTACCAGAATCGAACAACACTGGAACTGGGTGAGAAGGAATCTGAGTAGTACCTGCAACCACTGGTGCATCTGTCTCATCTGCCTGCCTCATTTGGATGCGTTGACTCCAAACTTAAAATGTTGTGATGGTCCGAGTGGCCTCGGCCCCAACCATGGCCTGAAATATGCTGAACCTCTCTAAATGGAGCCCTCTAATTAACACTAGGCTCTCTACGAGCCTGTGCAGCACTCTGTCTCTCAGTCATTTGTGCGAGTTCCTCATATGAGCCCCTGATGCCCCTTCCAACGATATGTGAAGTAAGTGACCAGCGGAAAAGAACAAACATAAGTGATATATTCGGCTCAGTTACAGTTAAAACAACTCTTATCTCTAGCTACATGACTTTAAGTCTGCAAAAAACCATAAGAACCACAAGACAAATAGGACGACCACTAGTTGGGTGATGCGAAGACTGGGTCTATATAAACTACTACATTTGCCGCCAAAGAAGCCCTGGTGTCTTTTGTTTCTTATTCTCAGAACCAGTCTCCATCACAACAAAGCCAATGCTCGATTATTGCTTCGTGGTAATACACATGAGACCCGTCATACTCTGTTGGATCCTGGGTTTCATGTGCATTTCAAAATAGCGGATCTTGTCTGCCTCGCTCATCAATTGTTCTCGAACATACGTTAGTTGTTGTTTGTAAGTACTGATGGCCTGGGATATTGGCACATCATTAGGTGTAGCCATGAATAATTTTGTAATACGACACTCTCGAAATGGTCATGGGCAATATTCTGCTTCCATAGCGGTCTTGAAATCGGCCCAGGTGGGTGCACGGTCCATTAGCCCCATGGCCTCACCTCGAACGGCAGCCTCCTTGTCAAAGATATATTGGGAAATAGGAACTTGTTTCTCTTCCGGACAAGCAATCCTATCAAGGATACTACCCAACTGAAAAAGCAAGCTCCCCCAACCTAACAGATCAGTAAAACAAGGAATATGTATATTCACCACCTCGTGGAGCCACTTACTAATCCCATTACTCCCAGTTGAAGGATAATTATGACACTTGCTGAAGAAAGGTGGCAACTCCAACATTGGCATGATCACCCATTGATTGATCATAACTAACTGAGAAGTCTGGATGACCTTCATAACCCAGGGAAATAGTGACTGACACTATATGAGATATCGAATCAGTGGTCTACTGAAAAGGCGCAGCCCCACTAGAGGCACCACTACCACGAGCTCTGCCGCATCCATGAGCAGGTCAACTTCAACCTCTCAACATACTGAAGAATAATAAAGATGAAAATGATTAGCGTAATTCACAATTACATGGTTTAATACACTAGTTCACGATTCTAACTCATGTATGAAAGGGATAAGAAGTTACGAGACTTCTAGGTGTCTTTTAGTCACAGGTAGCATAGTACAGTAGCGCATTGATGTTAGGCTCAAACGACTAACTCTTACCATTCGAATACCCAAGAGACCAGCAGTATATGTGTAACACCCCCAATCCGCTCAAGGATATTACACGCCATAGAACCTTTCCTGAAGGATCTACCAGGCTAGTAACAAAATCATACATCTCAACAACGCCTTTAAGCCTAAAGGCTCAGTGGACCGATTTGGTCTTTTAATAAATATATACAACTCAATCTCAATACATGCCCATGCATGGGTCAAATACAACACACTCCCGTACAACGGGGAAAGAATACTGCAGCGGAAATAGAATACGACTGAACCAATACAACGACGTACGGGTCCTCATGTGATTAGTATCGTTCATCTTTCATTATCCTTCATGCCGACCCTGTGCTATGCTCCCCAAAACCTGAATGCAATACAGACATCCACCCCCCGATTACTCGGGGGTTAGCAAAATTCCACTATTTTGCTAATGCAAGTACATAACCATACGTAATGTAACAAAAAACAAAAATCACAAATCGGGTACGACAATTAACTACAAAATCCTTCCCGAGAAGTTTTATTAATTAGAAAGCAATCTCTAAAGTGTTTGAAAATAAATTCCTCATCTCGGGGATTTTAAAAGTAGAAACCTTGTTGGACTTCAAGTCCTCAGTTGAAAAATAACCATTTCAAAAACGAATGGGTTTCTGCCCAAAATCACTTTCTGTAAAATGACCTTTATAAAACCGTTGGTATTCATCCCAAATCTCATCAAATCACAGTACCAAAGGGCAATAGAAAGGTCCGTTTTCCAACATCGAAACTCCACGATTAAAAGATTAAACACACACGACAGAAATACTCTAATGCTATCCTAGCTAAGCAGGCCAAATGAACATCTTACCTCTTACACACTTAGTCAATGCATGCAATCATAAAAACCGTTCAAAACACTCATTTCCGGAAATGCCATAATCAAATCACATTTGTAAAATGCACCACAATTAACCGCGGACCCACCCCTCCGTTGACCCCTGCCGAGACCCCGTCGGATCTAACCCGTGGTGGTTAAAAGCAAGCTCGCGGATCCACCCCTCCGTGGATCCCTACCGAGACCCCGTCGGATCTAACCCATAGTGAGCATACACACACACACACGTTGCTCATACAATACTAATATGCTAAGAATGTAAGCTCATCAAGAATACTTGCTAGAGATGGCCACTTACCCGATACCATTATTATACTCATCACAATACTTCCATCACGAACAATCAATCGCGACACAACAACACAATTAACACGGAGTACCCGATTCCATAACTTTAAACAAGCAGGGGTATCATTAAAGCCTTCAAAGTTCAAAATAATCAAATCATAATCAACTCACACAAACCATATTCACGAGGGTAAACCAACCATCGTAAATCCAACATGTAAACTCTATTTTCAAGACACAAATCATATAAGAAAATACTTGCCTCGAAACCACGATCGAAACGAGACGATGAACGGAATGCGGCCGGGCATCCCCGACCTCCTGAACATCATCAAGAATGCAATAGTACCACGACACTACCAGAATAACACTACACGAATCACCGACACAAAACGAAGATCAACTCGGAAATCCTCGAGCACCTACAATCCTACGAAAGAAGCAATAAAACATGATTACGACGAGGATCAAGACCAACGACACCAGGAACTATATCAAAACATCGAAAGAAACTCATTGAAACATTTAATCGAACATTAAATGTTCAATGATTCCCAATAACATTCAAATCGTCATTCGAGTTAAAGCAACTCGAAATATGGATATACAATCCATAGAACACGATTAATAACATCATATAGCACCAAACAATTCATCAAAATTGGACTAGGATCGAGGTTAAGAACAAAACTCCAAAAAGTCAACTCTAGGGAAAAATGGAAAAACACCTTAATCCGGTGAAGAATAATGGAGTTGATGATGTTAAGATCACCTAAATACCTCCAAAACACCTTTAGATTGAACAAAATCAGCCAAGAATGCGAACCCTAGTCGCTCCCATCTCCACTCGCGGAAAGAAGAAGAAATGAAAAAGAATGAAGATTCTGGACTGGTGTCCAGTATTTATAATGGACACAAATTAGTATGCGCTAATCATCTGTATATCGGGGTATATATATATCGCCCAATATCTCAGTTCATTGACTTCTGGACTAAACCCGACCAACAGTTAGCGTGCGCTATGACTCTGATAGCGTGCGCTACTGTCGCACCATAGCATGCGCTACGCTCTACATAATGTGCGCTATTGACTGCCCAGTCCAGGGCAGTAGCTTCTGCCTCAATTCCGGAACCCCCGTTAGCATGCTCTAACTACAATACTTAGCGTGCGCTAATGCACCCAGAACTACAGCAATAGTGCTCTCCAAGCTGGTTACAACAACGGATTCCCCCGATCGGAACACCAAGTTCAAGATACGCACGGAAAGCTCTAGAATAAGTTCATACTAAGAGCTTGAGCTCTAATCAAACTCGCACGCGACCACGAAAAGGGTCGAGATAACAAATACAAATGGGAATACCCACAACTTTGGGTAAATTACAAAATGGCCCAATATGCCCGAAAATCACGATACGTGATCGAATAACCAAAACGAGGTTCACAACACATCTAAAAAGTTAAACGGACTTACGGGAAACTCGAAACAACTGTTTCTAATGAGATTCGCAAGAATCGAAATTAAGTGCGAAAAGTCGCTAAGAAGCATGGAACTCAACAAAACGGCACCGAAAGGAACTCGGATGTCAAAAGTGTTGCTACCCAAAATATTATCCGGAGATAGATATTGCTGGAAAGGATGGGATAGCAAACAAATGCAAGAGCACTTCCGTGAGAAAGATAAATAACACAAGATTTGCCGGGGTTGTTAGTCCCGGGCTTGAATGCTCTCGCGAGATATTATTAATACCGATATTCGGGGATACAAGTACTAATGTAAGAATACAATTACAATGAGTGTAAAGTTTCTTGTTATCTTAGCTAGTGAGCGTGTAGATTGCCGGAAGAACCAGATTTGATGCTCTGTGAGTTCTTGTAACAAAGGTGATGTACGGTCGCGGCGGTGAGAGATCGACCGCCTCTCACGGCGAGTATTTAGCTGGATGTTTGGGCTTCTGGGCTTATGAATCCCTTGGAATCTGTCTAGTGGAGACTTGCTGCTTCTGCCGATCGTCTTTTGGACGAGAGATTTGGAGAGAGAAGTCCTGAGATGGATTCCGGTGAGACAGCCGGGAGCTTGATGATATGTGTGTTCTTCAGTATTTCCGTGGATGTATCGGAATGTGAGAGAATGAGCTCTGAGCGTAAATCAGAATGAATTCGGAACTGAGAACCTTTTTGGTGGAATGTATTTCGGACGTAAGTCAAATGAATTCCGAACCGTAGTGGATGAGTTCTGAACCGACAACCTTTTTCCAGTAGGAGGAGGTTCTCTATTTATAGGGCTTGGATACGCCGGGCGATCGCCTTTACTGCAATATAATAATCGGGCGATCGTCTTTTAGCACATGGGCCTGTCCCCTCAAAGTCTGCAGGAGTTGGCGCATCAATCGCGGTCCAATGGGAGCTTACACGCGCGTCCCGAGTCGCCACGGTGGTCCCACCGACAACTTTCGCGCGCATGCCGGTAGGTGAGGTAGGTGACAGCCGTGGTCAAATGTCTTGTCTCACAAGAAAAGATCTTATCTGCTGGCGAAGATCTCGTCAGCGCCTTTGGTGGATCTGCACGTGGGTGCTTTCCTGAGATCCAGTCCTTGATGGTTTTGACAGGCGATCGTCTCTGCTCGGGGCGCAGGTCGATTGCCCTTAGCCGGTTAGTAGAGCAGATCGCCAGCTGCCAAAGGGCGATCGCCCTGGGAGTCGATCGCTAGGTGCCTGATGGTGGTTTGATATCTTCGACTTGGCGAGCTAGTCATGGTTTGGTGGAGTTGACTTGGTCGCCGGCCTTATAGTCGATCGCTGTCGGGATGAATAAATCGTGACACAACAATTGCCCCCCAGCTCGCTCATACGTTGGAAACGTGGGGTGAGGTGGCTTTCTTGGCGATCGCTGAATTTTTGACGAGCGACTAAGTGTTTTATTGAACTGGCGATCGTCTTTGAGCTGATATATCCTGAGTTTCGGACGACCTGGTTGGCCGCTGAACTGCGCGGGGAAAAACATCGGGCGTTGAAAAGTCTCCGCGCACGTGTCAGGCTTCTATTGGAGGACGCCAACGGTCATTAATGACTCCTCGGCTGACGCGTCCTCGAAAAGACGCGTACGCGGGTCTCGAGGGGGTCAACTGGTGCGCCGTTTGAGATCCGACCCCTGAGGTTTTCCCTTATTGCAATCGGGTCCCTGCTTTCTCCTATAAAAGGGGGCGCGGGGCTGCAGTCTCACTCACGCGTACGCATTGGAGAAAGAAGGTCCTGCTGCCGAATTTTTTGAAGATCTAAGCGCCGATCGTCGATCGATTTCACTTTAGGGTAAGAAAAAACCTTTTCTTCTTTTCTATCTCTGAGAATGGCCGGAACCTCATCATCGTTTGGAGCGGGAACCAGTTCTGCCGCCGGGACATCGGCTGCCCGGGGAGAAACTTCTTCCGTCTTCCACCTGGAGACGGCGGCTGAAGCAATTCGAGCCGGAATCGACCCGGCTGAAGTTGAGGCTTTGTTCAATGAGGCCGATGTTGCTAGGGAGTCGGCTGCTGAGGAGAGACGATCGCAGATCGAGAGAGATCTGGCGATCAGGGCTTACTGGGAGCAACATAGTGATTTCGGGCGGGCCTATAGGGCCTTTGCTGAAATAATGGATAGGTTAGCCGGTCTACTCCGAGATTCGACTTCAGGATATTCGGTCGCTTATCCCTATGTGCTCCCCAAGCGGTCGCAGATCGTGCCGCAGCCGATCGTTGTGGTCGCTCGCCAAATACGGAGCTCGACGTCCGTGAGAGATCCGCCGTCTGAGGACAAGATTCCATGTTCCTTCGAGATGTGGACATGTTCGCGCCCGCGGAGAATGAACGAGCCGACCTCCGATGGGTATGGTCGCAGTGAGTGAGGCCGCATGGAGGCCGGGCCGTGCTTCCTCTGTCCTTGCGGTCTCCCATCCGTTGGCCGCTTGGAATGTGGCGCCACTTCACCGACGCCGAACGCCCGGCTCCAAATCATATGCACTTTCACCCTATTCGGCGGTCACCGCCTGTACCGCCTCCCGTCGCCGTTGGAGATGAATCATCTGCTTAAACCGACGGCTCATAGAGGGTTGGTCGGCGGTTACCACATCCAAGGCCGATCTGGCCGGTGATCCATGGAGTTCGAATAAGATACGGGCGATCGGGACGAAGTGGTTCTGGTCGCCGGCAAGTGGAGAGCTTCGCGAGCGACAATCCCACAGCGAACTGGAGATCCCATCGAATTTCGGAGAGGAATCCTTGAAGGGTTTAGACTCTCCCTTCGTTTGGATGCGTTTTGGACTGATCTAATTTGATTTCTATTTTGCAGGCTTTCATATCCCGGCGATCGAGGAGCTGCCTTTCGACTTCCTCGTTGTTTGGGAGCGAATTAGGAGCTTGTCGGACGACGACCTAGACGCCACTCGGATCAACAAGGAGAGTCGCTGGTTGTCGGCTCGACTATTCCGCTTCCCGAGACATCTCGCGGTGCCAGGTATGACTTTATGCGACCTTCAATTTCTAGGCGATCGCCTTATTTGAAGATAGTGTCTGACCGTTAGTCGATCGTCTTTAACTGCAGAGGTTCGTTTCCCTCGCTTTTTGGAGCCTCCGGCGGAGATCGCTATGTCGAACCCAGGAGTCCTAGGCCGTCTTCACGCGAAGAGGTCGACTCGGGTTCCACCCGTCGCATTGCCTATAGTTCCGGAGGCGGAGCCTCGTGCGGAGCCGGAGCCTCGCGTAGCGCAGGTCGAGGTTGAGGAGGAAATTCCGGAGGAGGGGCTTCGGGCGAATCGCAAGAGGCCGAGGCCGCAAGAAACTTCGTTTCCTGCCCCGGGCGATGAAGGGCCGATCGCCGCGCCTCCGATCACCATCGTTGCTCCGGAGCGCGAGCCGCCCTCTGCGGCTTTTCTGCGGGAGACGGCGATCGCGGATGCGGAAACTCCTCGAGGGAAACCGTTTTTCGGTCGGGATCCCGAGAAGGCTGAGAGGTAGATAGCATTTCTGTGTTGACAATTACATCTGCGTAGGAGTTGTATTAACCTTGGTGTTTTGGTGCAGGATCCGTCGCGCAGACCCGTCTTGTCCACCGATGGTCGTGGATTTCCTGGCGAGTCGATCTCCTCGCCATTCCTGCGACATTCCTCCCTATGTGAGCAAGGCTGCTTCTGCTTTGCCGAAGGCGTGGACAACTGATCTGGATGCGATCGCCCGGCTGCGATCGTCGAGTTCGATGGATGCTGTTGTCGCCCTTTCTCTTCAGACGGTGACCATGGCCGTCCAGTGCCGCTCAGAGTTTGAGGCGGCCCTCCACTATTCGCCTTCAGAGGATCTTGAGGCGGCTCGGAAAGAGAACGCCGAGTTTGCCGACAAGATCGCAGCGATGGAGAAGGACTCTTTGGAGGCGGCTGCGGGCGAGCCACGAGCTTGAGCCGAGAAGAAGGAGACCGAGAAATTCGAATGGCGGTCGACCGATTTCGGGACCGGATGCAGAGTGCCGTCAGTGCGAGGAATGTTGCCGAGGAGGAGGCCGATCGCTGAAGGTGACGATCGCTCGGCCGATGAGCGAGCCGGGCGGAGGCGAAAGAGAAGGTTGCCGCGAGGGAGGCCGAGCCTGTGGATCGCAACAGCGATGGCCGAGCCGAGAGGAGAGGTTGAGGCGACCAAGGCCGATCCCTTCCAAAACTTGGAGTATGTCCGAGTTCGCCTATTACTTGGCGTCGCCGACTCGATCCGAGCGGCTAAGAAGGGAGGCTTGGAGGTCGGTCCTCTTGCCGAGAAGTTCAAGTCATATGCATTGAGCATCCTCTCACCCGGCTTTCTCCTTGCCGATCTTGGACTGCGGACATCGGTGTGGATTTGAGTGGTATCCGTCTCTGCAGTCTTGCTCATCCCGATGCTCCGGAAGATGAGGGAACCGCGCCGAATGCTGATGGTGAAGGCCCGGCAGGGGCCTGAGGCGCTTTCTTTTTGATGTTTTTAGCTTACTTTCTTTGTAGTTTGTAGCTTTCTTTTGTAGCATTAGGCCTTCGGGCGATCATGTACTCTATTTTTTCAAGTAATGAAATGAGCATTTGTCTTTCTGACTTATCACTTGAATGAATGGTTATTTTTAAGTCTTTGTTTGACTTTGTACAAATGTGTGAGGAGAGATCGTTGCGAGGGTAGTTCCAAATGAATTGATAAACTCATAAGACAACTTTTTACAACAAGTTCGATCGCCGACCGCATCTCGAAAAAATGACGATCTCCGTATGTGGTTGAATAGCGACGATCGTCGTGTAGGTAGTCCGCACTCTTCTTGCCCCTTGTTTTTATTCACTTAGTGGAAGTAAGGGGATGAAAATAATTCCTTGAGTGAGCGGTCTTTAACTTTGTCGAATCCTCGGGGACGGTCGTCCATCTTGAGGAACCGTGCACGATCGCGGAGTTCGATGGACCGACTCCTTGATCATGTCTTGATGCGCGATGACATTGAGTGTCTCGTGACTCACTTTATTATGAGGGGCCTCCGTTAGGCTGCGCCTCGCCTCGTATTTAAACGAAGGGCGTGCGGTCTCGGTCTAGAGGAGTCCTTGCGCGGGGCAGCGTCGGATGAATCAACTCCGCGCCCGCGGCTTGTTAGCTCTGCTTCCACCTCGGCCAGCCATGGAGATGGCCGACCTCGACGGTGTACGTTGAGACGGGGTTGTGGCACGTCGCATTGTCCGGGTTCACCATGTCAGATGATGAACCTTTGAGGGCGAGCGATCGTGTCCACTGATTTGTTTTGGAGGGCCCTCAGACTACGCCGGCCTCGTATTTAAACGAAGGGCGGGCGATCTCGGCCTAAAGGGACCTTGCATGGCCTAAGCAGTCGGAGTTATCGACCACCAGGACCATGGGTGCACTCTTCCACCTTGGACCGTCATGTAGATGCCGACCTTCGACGGTGTACGTTGTGCGGGGGAGGCGATCTCGTGCCTTAGTCCATCGTGTTAGACGGTGAACTGCAGATGGCGATCGAGTCCTCCGGTTTCTTAAATAAGGAGGGAGATCGGGATGACTTCCGTGGTCTCCTTCTCTTGATTGAAGCATATAGAGACGGTCGCCGAGGTTGATCCAGGGGTCGGCTCGTATGAGCTTCCCAGCCTGTTTTGCGTTCGACTCGGACGATCGTCTATAGAGATAGGCGGGGGCTTCGGCTAAACCAATAAGCTGTCCAACTTGCCCTCCTCGAACAGTCTCCAGAGCTGTTTGAGGAGGTCGCGGCAATTGTTGGTGCTGTGGCCGGGACTCTTGTGGTAGGCACAATATTGATTGTTGTCCAGGTGACCGTGGTCCCTTATCGCCTTAGGCTTTTTGAGCTCTTCGTGCCCCTTGATGGCATAGAAATATGTGCCGGAGTTCTGTTGAACGTATGGAGGAGATGGGCTTCCATGTCCTCGAAAGCTTTGAGATCTCCGGGTGTTTTGGCGATCGCCTTCTTTGCTTTGGCGATCGCTATCTTCTGGGCAAGAGGTGGCGTTTCCTCGTCTAAGCGGAGGGTGAGTAGCCTTTGCCTGGCCAGGAAGTTGGCAGCTTTAGCGCGGAAGATCGTGTAAGTTGGGGGAATATCCTTGGAGAGATGTCTGAACATGGGAGAGTGACCGTGGAATCCCCCCATGACCGAATAGAGAGCGAGCTCATCACTGACGGGTTCGCCGGTGAGGATGATTTCGTCTACCCGGTCGATGTAATCAAGGCTGCTTTCGTCCTTCCCCGCTTGATTTTTATCATGCGTCAGGGGCCTTCTCGGTCTGGCGACCTTGCCGGGCGAAGTATGACGTGAAGTCATCCGCCGTTCTTAAAAGAGGTGACCGATCATGGTGGTAGTGAGACGTACCACTTATGTGCCACTCGCCAATGTCGCCGGGAAGATCCGGCACTTGGTTGCATCGATGCCCCACACCTACCATGTAAATTCGGAATTTACTCGGGTGGGTTTCGGGTCCGATCTCCCTTATACAGAGGTGTTTTAGGAGGAGCGATCGTTGGTTGTATGGGGCAAGCTCGATGTGGACCGCGAGTGGCCTTGGCTGCCCGGCGATCTTCTTGGCCGGGTGCTTGCCCAGGTCCAAGAGTGCTCTCATCTCGCCGAGCCGACGTTGCATGGCGGCCATCGCCGTGGCTCCGATTAGCGGCTCGCGATCGGAGCGGAGCCGAGGCGATTGAGTACCGAGTCCCCGGCGATCGGGCGGAGTCGTGGCCGATATGCGCTCCCGTGAGGTGAGTAGGCCGAACTCCCGATGACGGAATCGGATTCCGTCTTTTCAAGGTTGGAAATAGAGTGCCCTGCCGCCGGATGGGTCGCGTCCCAAGCGATCGAATATGGATCCGTCCGGCCGTGCGAGAGCCTTTCCTCGCGAATTGGGGCTTTTGACGATCGCTGCTCAAGAGCCCATTGAATTTCCGCTTTCCCATGCGGCGGATGATCGAGGGAGTTATCGCGGCGGCGCGCATGCTCTCCGTCGCTCCTCCAGATGGCCATAGCCTCCTCGATCCGCTCTCGGTTTGGAACCGATCGAGTGAGAGGTTGGGGTCATCTCTCGGATGCGGGATCGAGAGTCTCGCGTGGCCGCGCTTCCTCGCCGCCGGGCCGGGTTCGACGAGCCGGAAATGGTGTCCGGCGGTTCGGAGAGCAGCTTGCTTCGATGTACCAGCGGATGTCATGATTCTGGAGGTTTTCTTTGAAGTGCAGTGAGTGTCACTTCAAGTATATGCCCCGAGAACAGTGAGTGTTCTTCGGGACGGTAGAAATAAAAATATGAGGGTTAGATGCCCTCCTTCTAGCGCCAATTGTTGCTACCCAAAATATTATCCGGAGATAGATATTGCTGGAAAGGATGGGATAGCAAACAAATGCAAGAGCACTTCCGTGAGAAAGATAAATAACACAAGATTTGCCGGGGTTGTTAGTCCCGGGCTTGAATGCTCTCGCGAGATATTATTAATACCGATATTCGGGGATACAAGTACTAATGTAAGAATACAATTACAATGAGTGTAAAGTTTCTTGTTATCTTAGCTAGTGAGCGTGTAGATTGCCGGAAGAACCAGATTTGATGCTCTGTGAGTTCTTGTAACAAAGGTGATGTACGGTCGCGGCGGTGAGAGATCGACCGCCTCTCACGGCGAGTATTTAGCTGGATGTTTGGGCTTCTGGGCTTATGAATCCCTTGGAATCTGTCTAGTGGAGACTTGCCGCTTCTGCCGATCGTCTTTTGGACGAGAGATTTGGAGAGAGAAGTCCTGAGATGGATTCCGGTGAGACAGCCGGGAGCTTGATGATATGTGTGTTCTTCAGTATTTCCGTGGATGTATCGGAATGTGAGAGAATGAGCTCTGAGCGTAAATCAGAATGAATTCGGAACTGAGAACCTTTTTGGTGGAATGTATTTCGGACGTAAGTCAAATGAATTCCGAACCGTAGTGGATGAGTTCTGAACCGAGAACCTTTTTCCAGTAGGAGGAGGTTCTCTATTTATAGGGCTTGGATACGCCGGGCGATCGCCTTTACTGCAATATAATAATCGGGCGATCGTCTTTTAGAACATGGGCCTGTCCCCTCAAAGTCTGCAGGAGTTGCCGCACAATCAGTGCGGTCCAATGGGAGCTTACACGCGTCTGAGTCAGCCACGGGTGGTCCCACCGACAACTTTCGGCGCGCATGCCGGTAGGTGAGGTAGGTGACAGCCGTGTGGTCAAATGTCTTGTCTCACAAGAAAGATCTTATCTGCCGCGAAGATCTCGCTGCCGCCTTTGGTGGATCTCGCACGTGGGTGCTTTCCCGAGATCCAGTCCTTGATGGTTTTGACGGCGATCGTCTGCCGGGCGCAGGTCGATTGCCCTTAGCCGGTTAGTAGAGCAGATCGCCAGCTGCCAAAGGGCGATCGCCCTGGGAGTCGATCGCTAGGTGCCTGATGGTGGTTTGATATCTTCGACTTGGCGAGCTAGTCAGGGTTTGACTGGAGTTGACTTGGTCACTCGGCCTTATAGTCGATCGCCTGTCGGGATGAATAAATCGTGACACAACAAAAAGTGCATAATTAATCGTTCTCAGAATGATGAAACGGTCACAAGCGAGTCGTCAAAACATACTCCCGCTAAAAAAAAGAAAATTACCAGAAAATCGAATTTGCGGATATTACACTAGGTATCCACAACCTTTCTCTGATATCACTAATATAACACCACAACCCTATTAGGATTGTCATAAGCAGTATGATCTTTCATAAAGGTCTACCAGGCTGATACCAAACAAACCTATGACAGAACTCGAAATCATACATTACATATAATATACATAGTTAGGTTATGGCCTCGGCCAAAATAATTGTGTTTAACATAAGCAGAACAATGTAAGACCACTCAAATTGCCCGAGCAGGGGACTTCTACTGAAAACAGTATGAATGGTATACAATGTACTTAAAATCTAACATAGAATACTACATCAATATAATAAAATAACCACGACTTAGCCTTTAACATCATGTTCGCCCGTTAGTTCCAGGGGTGCTCAGTGTTGTCTCTTCGAATGGACATTCACCTGAAATGCATAAAAGATAATCTTCCCTCGAGGGAGTTGGTGCTCGAATCACTAATGTAAGTATGCAGTCATATGAAATATATTTTTAAATCATGGAAAAATCTTTACTTTCCAAGAATTATTTTTATTCTGGAATATTGTTAACATAATATAAAACATCATCAAGGACCTCAACCCAAACCAAAATACATCACTTAGAATCTATGGTGTAATAACCCTCGTTCATGATCTAGTACCCTTAGCATATATCCCCACACGCCCTTTCGACATCCATGCGTGAATGCACTTCTCAATTGTGTGCATATTTCCATCATTCACAACATTTCAGTCACGAAAATAAATAACATATAATTAAAGTACTTGTCTTGAGTAAAGACTCACAGACCAATCAACGGAAATACCTACACAAAAGGGTTCAGTCTAAGTTCTTCACAAAGATTATCGATCTTAACACAACTACAACACTTGATTAAACTAAAAAAATCAACTGGTTAAAGACTACTCCCAACAACCCCACATAACCATTTTAATAAACACTACAAAGGTGAAAACTCAATAGTAGCTCAACACTTCAACCCTTAACAGAAATCAAAACCATAATATCATAATGAATATGATTCCTACGTGCTTTAACTCATCATATCACCTCCATAACAATAGGTTCGAATTAGTCGGATAATTTATACACAAAACCCCAATATCTACAAGTTAGGGTTCTAAAAGATAATTACCTTGATTCTAAAGGAAAAAAGATGGATGATTATGTGATTAGGGTGTGGAATCTCCTCCAAGATGATGGCAGTTTCTAAAATTTCACCCGCGATGATTTTCCCAAGTCAAATCACCAAAAATCACGAAGAAAATTATACAAAAAGGAAATGGCATTGAGAAGAACCGGTTTCCTTGCGGGAGATAATGTCCCTTGCCTTTATGAATGGCAATAGTATGGCCGATGTGCAGGTTTTATACCTGCTCTGTCTTACAGCAATAAAAAATACAGCTTACAATCGTAACTGCCTTGGCTCTCGATTGTAAACACTGATACGTACATCCATATATGACTGATTGAAATGGGGAATGAGTACTTATGGACATATACTGAGGACTTATGTTCATACATGAGAGAGGCTTATGAGTGTAACAAAAGAGGAATTATGGTCGTAACCTGCTGCTGAAGAGTAGACACTCCCAAATGGCATAACACTCAGATTACGTCAAAAACAATCAAGTTCTTAAGTTTACATGTCATTATAGAAGAAAAGCTCTATCATTCGACACATCACATGCTAACACACAAGGTACAAAAAATAGTATCAAAGATACAACTACCACAAATGACAAAAGAGTCGAAGATTCCAAAAATATGACAACATAATGAATAAATGAAAACGACAATAACTTACACCCATAAACATATTACGAACCAAAGCATTGTCGTCTCATAGGATAATAACAATGCAACTACACCACAAAGCTCCAAATTGATACATATTCATGAAAACCATGAATTCGAAAAACAACAAAGTATCGGGAAAATCATAACAAAAGTGAGAAAATGCGAACTGACAAATCCATTCATGTCAAATAGCCAGCAAACCAAGTACAATTAGGTCAAGAAAATACAAAAAAAAAACTGGAAATAAGTGTGGATTATTACACTAACATGGAAATAAATTAATTCAAAACATACTTGATATTAGACGCAATGAACATAATTATCCCAACACATTCAAAATTCTGAAAGTATTTTTCAATAGAAACCCCAAATTGTTCTAATTTTCATATATAGATTAGCAAAATTGCATTGTATAACACATGTAGAAAAATATACATGCATGTGCATCACACCCCTATGTTCAGGTTAATGTGCCATTTAAAAATTACCTCTTCAGTTGATTTAATATAGTCTTCTATTGAGCATCCAATATACTTCACTGTAGTGTCCCCAAATATGGTTATGTCATGCTTAGACATTCTTGTATAACGATTAATTTTATTATGTATCTGCAAAAAAAATCTCATTAGTGGTCATTCGTCAAATGATCTGGTTTCCTTACATGCCAACTCTCTTTAAGATTGTAATGTGTCGCAGGTAACCGTTCATTGCAGCTTTCTGTGCTTGCCATTTTATAGTATCGTTTAAATAAAAATCCACGTGATTATTGCAAGGCGGGGGGGGGGGGGGAACAAAGTAAAATACCTCAGAGATGGATGACCAAGTTTAGTGTTCATAAATCTCATGAATTTAGTTTAGTTAAGTTGATTCTTTTTTTAATGACATTATATTGGATATTTGAGGAAAAATACATTGAAGAAAATTGCTTAAAATTGATTTTGAATAATATTAGTACCCTCGTGTTCTTTGCATTGGATCATCTCCATAACTATTGCAAGATCCTTTTTTATCCTTGGATGTCGATACTACCCACCTTTTGCACGAATCAGGAGACAGGCCATATCCTTGCTTTACTTTCAACATTTTTCAATATTCCTGTAATAGTACTGTATATACTCTACGTTTATAAATATTGTTAGACCTACTTTGTTTATTAACTTTTAGCATCTATCGGAATATTCAAATATTCAGTAATGTGAGTTTTACAATTGACAAGTTGTCTCTTTTTTATTGTGAGTTCTTCTATAGTGACCTCCTTTGTCGATTGTATTCATGGGTAACGTGCTTATTCTAGTACAACTTGACCTTGAATGTCCAAGGACATGTACAAAATATAGAGTATTTGATAATATTGTCTATATTTTGTGTTTTATTTCTTACTATTCTTATGACTTACTATTTTTCTTGATCTTCTACCTCTTGACAAGTCGTGTTAATTTGTATAATTGAAATTGTTTAGAATCGAGCACATTTTTAAAGAAAGAACCTCAAAAAATATAATGCACACATAATTTATTTGCATTTATGCATTTCTTTAAGTTTTACATCTTAATATTTGGATGTAATATTTTTATTGCAATCACTGGCTTTTGGTCAACTATTTCTTGCAAATGGTATCCTTCATTTGGTGTTGTGTCTTTTCAGAGACTAAATTTTATGATTTGGTACCTGTAAAGTTTGTTATAATGATTCTAAGAAAAAAAATTATGAAAAGCGATAAGAACACAAACAAATTATGTGGTTCACTAACGAAGAGTTACCTACGTCCACGGGCAGAAGAGAGGAACAAATATTATTACTGATAGGAGATTACGAAGATTGATGCTGTGATATATCGGCTAAGTTACAAACCATCATTATATAGGCAAGAAACCTAACCCTAATCGGACAGACCCAAAAAATATGCCCAAAACTGCAAACGAAACCCAAAACGGCGTATACTGTAAAAATATCGAGAGTTCAAGACATCCCAACAAATCTCCACCTTGACTTGAATCTTCTCACGAAAATAGATGCACCAATGACGATGCTCAGACTTGCTTTTCAGCAACAGAAAATACCATACGTACTAATGAAGATACTCGGATGTACGAAGTAGCTCATACCTTCGCACTCAGACTTCTCCCAAAGGGAAATGACATCTTGAAATATTTAACAAGTCCAAACAGTGTAGGAACTTGTTATGCGGAACTGACTTCGTGAACATATCGGCGGGATTATCAACTGTCCCAACCTACTTCACCTTTATCCTATTCTCACTTTGAAGCCAATGATACCTTACATCAATATCCTTCATCCTCTCGTGATGAACTTGGTCCTTGGCCAAACAAATAGCACTAAGACTATCATAATAAACATTTGCATAGTCATGATGTGTTGGGAAAAACAATCCTGTTTTGATAATTGCCATACAACAAAGAAGTCGAAAGTCGCTAAGTATGGAAGCTGTCTCGATCCTACATACAACACGTCCATACAGTGAAGATCTATCAAGTCTATCCTATAGTGCCTACAGCTGCCAGCATAAAACGAGTCGGATACAGCAGTCAGACTGTAAGATATTTACTTACGAAAAATAAAACAGATACGACAGGACTGAATTAAACCGTTGTGAGATACGCTTTGTTTATTCATAAAGTATTCATGGTTTAAGACCGCATTTATTGCTGATAGGACAATATTTAATGCAGTTGGAGAAAGACAAGTCTGAACACACTGAAGAGAATTTAATGCAACGACGGAAAGGATGTCAAGCTTAAATGCGATATGCTTTAATTTATATATTCAGCCAGCTGCCAATACAGTCTCAGACGTTAACATCTCACCAACCAGCAACGGCTTCATTTATAACGGATATATTTCCAAATGTTATAAATACCCCAAAGCCTGAAGACTCAAATACTTTGAATACAGGCTATAGATATCGCGAAAGCTCTGACAAGATCACTCTGACATTATAAGCGATTACAAAAGCAAGTATATTTCGTGAGCATACAGCGTGTTCAACAGCGAAGAAATATACTATAATTTTCAACGAGAACAGCACAACATATAGCAATCGAGTATCGAAGATCAGCTGCTATTCAGAAAGTATTCTACCCTTAATCATTGAGAATCCATCAGCCCTCTGTGGACTAAAGAAAGCCTTGCTCATTCGGAACTGTGCGTGAAGAATAAGCATTATAGACGAAGATTCCAAATGTGTGTGAAGAAGCAAGTTAAGAACAAGCTCTAGCTAATCTGTGTGAATGGCAAACAGCTCCAGCCGTTGTATCAAACTGTGAAAGATACAGTGGGAGGTTTAGTTATAGTCCCGTATTTGGGTACGTAGTGATTATTATAAATATTTTTACTCCTTTGTGGAGGACCAGTGGACGTAGAGGGTTTACCTCGAACCACTTTAAAATTGTGTTATTTACCTTCTGCCTTTAGTGTTTTCATAAACTGTGATTTATATAAGTATACACTGAAAAACCCTATACGCGCCAAGCTAACAGGATATAAGCCTAGTTGCTGTATTTACAACAACTCACTTAAACAAACTTCCACTACACACTCATATTCGAAAATTGTACAGCTTGTTGTACTAACACTTTCCAAATTGTATCCTGTATACTTAGTGGCCAACAAATGGTTGATTCTAAAAAGAATCAGTTGTATTTTTAACCGAATCAGATCCAAAATCACTTATTTTCTTTGAAAATAGTTTTTATCTTTCTCATTTCCATACATGGGTACCTCAATGATAAACAAGGTTCCTATGTCTTCTATTATTGAGTTTGATGATAGGAGAATCAGGATGGAAGCCCATCATGCCGCCATGCACGAGGAGATGATTTTTTTCATCCAAGATGGCCCCATAAAGATCATGAAGGTTAATCCTGCCGCAAGGATTGAAGGCCAACCTCATGCCGAGATGCTCGAGAAGGAGCGTGAGCAGTGGACAATTGACGAGCGCATGGCGTGCGAATCTCGACAACATGGCTAAGAATGCGCTGTTTGTCACCCTTGACAAAGGCACATTCTCAAAGGTAAAGAGCTGTAAGATAGCCAAGAAAATATGGGAAAAACTCAAGATGATTTGTGAGGGAACTGAGCTCTTGAAAGAAAACAACATTTCCAACTCTCTCAGCAATTTGAATCATTTGCAATGAAATCTTCTGAAACTCTTGAGGAACTTGACCTCAGATTCACTGGCATAGTCGGTGAACTTAAAGCGTTGGGCACAATTTATACCCAAAAGGAGAAAAACTTGAAAATTTTTAGATCTCTCCCTACCCGATGGGACATTAAGACCACATCCATGTGTGTGTCATGTAATCTTGACGACATTTCAACTTTGACCTCTTCTCTGACCTCAAAGCTTTTGAGTATGACATTGACAGGAGAGAGAAGATCGAAGAGTCACCTGCTAAGACTACAACATTAGCCGCTGTATCTAACAAGAGACACAGCATGCCCAGCACATCCAAGTCTGCCCACAAGACTACTGACAGTGATGATGACAACCTGTCACAAGATGAAATGACTCTTCTCATGCACAAATTCAAAAGGTTCATCAAAGAGTCTGGAAAGACTCCCTACAGGCCCAAGCCGTTTCACAAGGTAAGCACTGAATATCCCTCTTCTGGTGATTCTAACCTGTGATACAACTGTAGGAAACTCGGACATTATGCAAATAAATGTCCGCACCCAAAAGTCCAAAAGTTTCCGGAAGCCGAGCAACAAGAGAAAGATGAAAGAAGGTGTGCTTGGAAAAACAAGCTCAGGGCCCTGATAGGCGAATCATAAGCCTCGCACGCATCAAATAAGAATGAGGAGTGTCTTCAGGCAGTCACTGACACTGACTCGTCCGATGATGAGATCGAATATAAAGCCTATTTGTGCTTTATGGCCAAAGACATACCGGATGAGGAAGACAGCGATGATCAGGTAACCTCAACATCACCTACTCCTGTAAATGCATCTTATACATTTTAAAATATGATGAATGAATTTAAGAACAATAAAAGGCCCATGAGAATTGAAAACGAGAAAACATACAGCTCGAACTTTCAAAATTAGAGCTGAAAGAAGAAAATGATTTGCTGGAAAATAATTACGAAAATATGTCTTTCGACTGTGAAAATAACAAAGTCACACTTGAAAAACTCATGGAGAGCAATCATCAACTTGCTCACGATCTAAATGAGACTAAGTCTCATCATGAGAGCAAGACAAATGATTTTGCTCTACTCGAAGACAAAGTAGAAACTCTCAAAAAAACGAGAAGGAGAATTAGAGACCATCTTGAAATCATTAGAGAAATCCTCTAAACGGATGGAAGAAATTCTAAGCACTGGGCAACAAGTGTTTAGTATATTTTGAGTAATATTTTTTAGTATTTTATGTATATAATTGTGTGTTTTGTGTAATAATTTATTCGTTTTACCATATATTTATATTAGTTTATTTTTTTACAATTTTCTATAATTTTATGTCATTTTTGGATAATTAATTGGAATTAAATTATATCTGCAGGTTAACCAACCGGTACAAGACAGATCAATTGGTTCAAGGGCGATATTTTTACAAAATTCAAATATAGTCATGACTGGTCTCACTTTATTCGTCTCATCGAGATGATCGTTTTAAAAAAAAATTCATCCGAATCCGAGTTCGTATGAAGAAGTTATGACCGTTCGAAGGACAATTAAATAGACGGACCATATTGTGCCACGTGTCAACACCTGATTGGTCCGGAATTTCAACTCTGTGCTGATGTCATGGATGACATCAGCACCTCATGGGCAGCCATGAATTATTGGGAGATGGAAATTTTTAATTGTAAAAATGATTATTTTATTGATTTTGAAGTAGTATAAATAGGGGATGAATGTGTATTGTTTTGGAGAGGAGAAAAAAGGAGAAAAAATAGAGAGAAATTATTGTAAGGGAGAGAAATAAAAATAGTGTGTAGTAAAATTATATTTGAGTAATAATATTATGAAATATTTATTTATTTGTGTTGTTATTATGAGTGAGTAATTTTCTTTTACTGAGGTTATGATGAAACCATGTCTATATTATTATTAATATTTATATAATAATTCCAAATAAATATTTTTAACGATTATGATTTTCGCTTCAATAGGGGAATATTATTTCATCAATTATATCATGTATTTTTTATAGTTATAAATTCCCCCTTGCTTTGTGATTATTGATATTAGTTAATTTCTTTGATTATTTGTTTTCCATTAAATTGGATACATATAATGCTTAGAAATTACAATTTTTAAGCGAAGGAAAATCGATATTTGAATTATAATTTTGTACTTATTGTCAAATCTATAGGGAAATAGTGAGATTGATTTCAGAATCTATTCCCTGAATTTCTTGGAATTAAAATATAAAATAAATAATAAATAGACATTGGTGGACTCTAAACCCTAGTAAATTATTTAAAATCAATTTACCTAAAATCTACTTAAAATTAATGTTATTTGTTGCAATTATTATAACCATAAAAAAATCAAATTATTTGGGACTAGGTTAGAATTTAATATAATTTGGTTCAAAACGATAGGAATAATTTGACTTCACTATTATAGTCCTCCCTGTGGAATCGACCTTGCACCGCATATCTACATCGAACAAATCGTGCGCTTGCGAGTATAAGACTAAAGAATCAAACCAACAACAAGTTTTTGGCGCCGTTGCTTGGAGGCGCGAGCAATCTGAAGAAGGCACTGTCACCAAGTTAGTTAAATTCTTCTACTAGTTATTTATTTTACTGCTTTTCTTTATTATTATCTTTCTTTTTAATATCCGTTTTAGATTGTGTTAGTTGTAGAATTTATTTTATTCATAAAAAAAATCTGAAAAATAATAAAAACTTTTAATAATAAATATAAGTAATAATAATAAAATCTACTGTTCATTTTCGTAAAAATAATAATAAAAAAAAAATTAAAAAAGTCCAAAAATATATAAAAATATAAAAAATCTGAAAAAGTTTAAAAAATTCAGAACTTATTTATTTTTATTTAAAAAAAAGAGATCTGGAAAATACAACAAAAGTTTCAGATTTTAAGGTAATATTTTTGTAATTTTGGTATATTAATATTATAAAAATCAAAATTTTTAATTTAAATTCGAAAAAAAAATAAAAAATAATAAAAATAAATTAAAAATAATCTGGAATATTATTTTCCGTAATAAATAAAAATCTGAATTATTTTATTTTATTTTTAAAAGTAAAACCTGCTAGTTTTATTAAAAAATTTAATTTTCATAAAAATCTAAAAAAAATCAATTAAGAATTAATAATTTAAACAATCTGGAATATATATAATAAAATAAACTTTCTGAACTTTGAATTTTTTTTAATAAAAACAGAATTTATTTTTTTTAAAATAAATTACAATATTTTAATAAAAAAGGGAAAATACTAAAAAAAATTAAAAACCTGAAAATTTAAAAAAAAAAAACAGAAACGAAAATTTGTAAAAAAAAAAACTATTTCTATTGTTTGCATAAAATAAAAGTTTGTAATTTTAATTTTTTTTAATTACCTTTTTTTTAAAAGGTAAAAACTGTTTTACCTTTTATAAAAACTTTTATAAAAATTGTTTTAAAAACTGTTTGCATAAAAACTGTTTTAAAAAATCTGATTTTTTTTATAAAAATAAATAAATAATATATCTTGATATATATATATATATATATATTAGCTGAATATTATTAGTCTAAAATATAATAAAATTATAATAAATATAAAAATATAAAAAATATAAAAAAAAAAAAAATATCAGAATTTTTTTTAATTTTTATATCTTGTCTTTAGTTTTAATAGAATCTTGTAGTAGTAATTTAGATTGTATTTTTAGTTGTTATTTTCTATTTACATTATTCTTAGACATTTAGTTTAGTTGTAATATTTCTCGTCGTATAATTTAGTTTATCAATAGATATTGCTTCCGTAGATCAATTAGTAAATTTATTCCTTTGCAATCTATTACGTCCTATAATTTTAGTAATAATTATAATAATTATCATTATTATTAATAATAATAAAAATATAAAAACTCAAAAAAAATAATTAAAACAATAAAATCCTTTAAAAGATTCAACAAGGGATTGATATTTTTCACTCACTACTTTGTTCGATTCGAATAGAGAAAAGCTAAATATCAATCTTGTACAAACTGATTTTGAAAATCGATTGAATTTTGGCAAAAAGGCCTCATTGTACATGCCAAGAAAGTTGGATTTTAAGTGCGACCGTTGTGACGCCTCCAACGATCTGGAAGTTCGATCGACTATCATAATTTGGTTTGTATGCAAAGTTAAAAAAATTGTAATATCGGTGAATGCAAGTTTGGCAACGAAATAATAAAGGTCGATTAACGAGAAGAAAATTGTCCTTAACTAAAATTGAAGTTCAACAAACGAAACCGATACTAAAAATGGACGAAATCGAAAATCGGAATAATCAAGTTGCAAAAGAAAAAACATTAATAGAATGTTTTTCTCCAGTGAGTGCTAATTCTCCCTCTTGCATAGTGTTGCCTACGACTAATGCAACTCATTTCGAACTTAAACCATCAATAATTCAACTTCTTCCATCTTTTCACGGTTTGGAAAGAGAAGATCCGTATATGCATGTCAAGGAATTTCTCGATATTTGTTCTACTTTCCGATTCCAAAATTTCTCTGATGAATCTATCAAACTTAGATTATTTCTATTTTCTCTCAAAGATAAAGCAAAATTCTGGCTAAATTCCCTTCAAGCAAGAACAATTACTAGTTGGGACCAACTAGTGAATAAATTTCTCGCAAAATTTTTTCCAATGTCCAAAACTGATAGTCTTAGAAGAGAAATATCCGAATTTTTCCAAAAAGAAAATGAAGAATTTTACGAGTGTTGGGAAAGATTTAATGATTTAATCCTTAAGTGTCCCCATCATGGTTTTGAAATATGGCGTTTGGTAAAATATTTTTATGACGGTTTAACTCCAAACAATCGCCAATTAATCCAATCAATACATGGTGGAAAATTTCTTCACCTTATTGGAGACGAAGCTTGGAATGCACTTGAAAATATGTCAATTAATTCACAGCAATGGAATTCACTCGACTCTAGAGCCAAATCGATGCATACGACCCCAAAAAAAGGTGGAATTTACGAGGTTAAACAAGATGTTGAAATAAAATCTACCATAGATGATTTAGTACGAAAAGTGGATGCGTTAGTCTTGAAGCAATCCATCCCCTCGTCAAACTCAAAAAATGAATTTTGCATTTCATGTGCGGAATCATTTCATTCATCTCAATCTTGCCCCTCTGGTCCACAAAATCAAGAAATTTTTAATGAAGAAGTCAATGTGTTACATTCATATGGAAAATCTTCTGACACCCATTTGCTCCAACTTATAATCCAAATTGGAGGAATCATCCAAATTTTCCTGGAAGCAAAATATGCCTCCAATGAATCAAGGAGGACATCAAATGAATATGTCAAATCAACAAAATGTCCGTCCTAATCAATATCCTCCAAATACTTATCAGTATCCTTCTATAGTGCCAAAGAAACCATCTTTGGAAGATACGTTGCAACAATTCATGCAATCTACTCAACAAATGTTTCAATCAACTCAGCAAGCTGTACAATCAAACTCACAGGCTATTTCTAAGCTTGAAACACAAATTGGTCAACTTGCAACAACTTTAGCTGAAAGAGAAAAGGGAAAATTTCCGAGTCAGTCCATCCCTAATCCTAAAGGACAATATGAAGTAAACTCTTCTAACACAGAAGTTCAGTCCATAACTACCCTTAGAAGTGGAAAAGAAATAAAAAAGCCTGAATATGATCCAGAAGAAAAATCAAATGAACCACAAGTTTCAAAACCAAAAGATTCTAAGGAAAAAGAAAAGCCTTACGTTCCAAAAGCTCCATTTCTTGAAAGACTTATTCCAAAAGATAAAAGTGCGCAATACAAATATATAATGGAAATATTTAAACAAGTTCGAATAAATATTCCATTCCTTGATGCTATTAAACAAGTGCCTGCTTATTCTAAGTTCTTGAAAGATCTTTGCACTGTAAAAAGAAGAACAAATGTTCCAAGAAAGGCATTTTTAGCTGAACATGTTAGCTCAATAATCCAAAATAAAACTCCCGTTAAGTATAAAGATCCTGGTAGTCCTACAATATCTTGTGTCATTGGAGATCACATCATTAAACGAGCCTTGCTTGATTTAGGAGCCAGTGTGAATTTATTACCATATTCTGTTTATACACAACTTGGATTAGGGGAGCTAAAATCAACATCTGTGATACTTCAACTAGCTGATAGATCTATAAAAATACCTCGAGGAATCGTAGAGGATGTTCTGATTCAAGTAGATAAATTCTACTTTCCTGTTGATTTTATAGTCATAGACACTGAACCTGTTGAGAATACCAAAGATCAAATCCCTGTCATTTTAGGAAGGCCATTTTTAGCTACTTCAAATGCATTAATTAACTGTAGAAATGGCATCATAAAATTTTCTTTTGGAAATATGACTGTTGAACTAAATATGTTTAACATTTCTCAACAACATGATGATCATGATGATGTCTGTGAGGTAAATATGATAGAGAGTATGGGTCCTTATTTCTTTCCAAAAATGGACAATGATGATCTTTTTGAAAGCTGTCTTGCTCATTTTGGCTCAGATTTTGACATCGACAATTCAATTAATGAAGTAAATTCTTTACTAGAGTCTACACATTTATTGGATAATGATAAATGGAAAGCTAAAACCGAACCACTTGAGAGCCAAATGAATAATGAAGTAACTATTGAGGATTCAAAGATAGAGCTCAATCCATTACCTGAATCTCTAAAATATGCATTTTTAGGACCATCGAAACCACACTGTCATCATAGCATCGATTTAGATGAAGAACGAGAAGATAAGTTAATAAATGTTCTTAAAGAACATAAAGAAGCAATAAATTTGGACCATCTCCGATATTAAAGGTATTAATCCTTCTATATGCATGCATCGAATTCACCTTGAAGAAAATGCGAAAACTTCCCGAGAATTTCAAAGAAGACTAAATCCTAATTTGAAAGAAGTTGTAAGAGCTGAACTGTAATATAACTCTTAGATGTAGGGATCATCTACCCTATTTCTGATAGCTCTTGGGTCAGTCCTGTTCATATAGTTCCAAAGAAATCTGGCATAACTGTAATCACGAATGAAGAAAATGAACTTGTTCCAACCAGAATTCAAACTGGATGGAGAGTCTGTATTGATTACAGAAAATTGAACTCTGTTACAAGAAAAGATCACTTTCCACTTCCTTTTATTGATCAAATGCTAGAAAGGTTAGTCGGCCATGCTTATTATTGTTTTCTTGATGGATATTCCGGCTATAACCAAATTCCCATTGCTCCTGAAGATCAAGAAAAAACCACTTTTACATCCTTTCTAACTTTTGCTTACCGACGAATGCCATTTTAGTGCGTGTAATGCACTGCTACTTTCGGTGTATGATGAGCATTTTCTCGACATGGTTGAGCGTTTTTGGAAATTTTTATGGATGATTTTTCGTATTCGGGTCTAGCTTTGATGAATGTTTACACCACTTAACCCAAGTGTTGGTTAGGTGTAAGGAGAAAAATCTTGTCCTAAAGCTGGGAAAAATGTCATTTTATGGTTAAAAAGGAATTGTCTTAGGACATGTGATTTCTGAAAAATGAATTGAGGTGGACAAATCTAAAGTTGATTTAATATCCAGTCTTCCACCCCCACGAACGATTAAAGAAATTCGGTCATTCTTAGGCCATGCTGGTTTTTACCGTCGATTCATCAAAGATTTTAGCAAAATCTCAAGGCCATTATGTAATTTACTTTCAAAAGACACACCTTTCGTATTTGATGATCATTGTCTAAAAGCTTTTAAGACACTCAAATCTATGTTGAGCTCTGCACCTATCATCAAATCTCCAAACTGGAATCTTCCTTTTGAAATAATGTGCGATGCATCCGACTATGCCGTCGGTGTAATATTGGGTCAAAGAGAAAATAAATTGCCAACTGTAATATATTATGCAAGTAGAACTCTAAATGATGCCCAATTAAATTATTCTACAACTGAAAAAGAATTGCTTGCAGTCGTTTTTGCTTTAGACAAATTTCGACCTTACTTGATTGGTTCAAAAGTCATAATTTACTCCGATCATGCTGCATTAAAATATCTTCTTTCTAAGAAGGATGCTAAACCTCGCTTGATCCGTTGGATTCTATTGTTACAAGAGTTTGACTTAGAATTCGAGATAAAAAAGGTGTTGAAAATGTTGTTGCTGATCATTTGTCTAGGCTAATCGTGAATTTTTCTGATAAAGAACCTCCCATTAATGAAACTTTCCCTGATGAACAACTCATGTCTGTTTCTCAAATACCTTGGTATGCAGACATTGTCAATTACCTTGTTACTGGTAACATGCCATCTCATTGGAATAATCAAGATAAAACAAAATTTTTAAACGAAGTAAAAAAATTCTTTTGGGATGATCCATATTTGTTCAAATATTGTCCTGATCAAATTATTAGGAGATGTGTGCCAGAACATGAACAACAAAATATCATTTCCTTTTGTCATGATCATGCATGTGGAGGTCATTTTAGTTCAAAGAAAACAAGCGCTAAAATTGCAATGTGGTTTTATTGGCCAACACTTTTCAAAGATACACATTCATATTGCGGACATGTGATAGATGTCAAAGATTAGGTCGAATTTCTAAACGAAATATGATGCCTTTAAACCCAATTTTAATTATTGAAATATTTGATGTTTGGGGCATAGATTTTATGGGACCTTTTCCAATTTCTTTTGGCAATCTTTACATCCTTGTGGCCGTCGATTATGTTTCAAAATGGGTAGAAGTAATTGCTTGCAAAACAAATGACCACAAAGTCGTGGTAAAATTTTTGAAAGAAAATATTTTTTCCAGATTTGGAACACCACGAGCAATTATAAGTGATGGAGGAAAACATTTTTGTAATAAATTTTTGAATCATTTATTTAAAAAATATGGTGTTACACATAAAGTTGCTACTCCTTATCACCCTCATACAAGTGGTCAAGTTGAAATTTCAAACAGAGAAATCAAACATATTCTTGAAAAAACTGTTAATCCTACAAGGAAAGATTGGTCTTTGCGATTGAATGATGCATTGTGGGCTTACCGTACTGCTTTTAAAACTCCCATCGGAATGTCTCCATTTAGGCTTGTCTTTGGAAAACCATGTCATTTGCCTGTTGAATTGGAACATAGAGCATATTGGGCCATAAAACGATTAAATTTTTCATTAGACATGGCTGGAATTCATAGGAAACTTCAACTAAATGAATTGGAAGAAATCAGAAATGATGCGTACGATTGTGCAAGGAAATATAAGGACAAAATGAAATTTTTTCATGATAAACACATTTTGAGAAAAACTTTTTCTCCTGGTCAAAAAGTCCTTCTTTTTAACTCTCGTTTGTTATTATTTCCAGGCAAGTTGCGTTCACGATGGTCTGGTCCATTTATTATTCATACGGTCTATCCTCACGGAGCTGTAGAAATTGAAAATCCAAAAAATGGTAATATTTTCAAAGTAAATGGTCAACGGTTAAAACCATATTTGGAATTAAAATCTTTTGAGGTAGAAGAGATTCTTCTTAAGGACCCCGATATTGTGGATTAATACTCCATTGTGTTTGCCCGGTCAAGTGGCGGATAACGGTACTCCGTGGCTAGTAAAGTCGGATTTTTCAGTTTCCCACAACAACTGATTTTGTAGATATTTTTATTTTATTTTTAATTATGGAAGAAACTTTGAAAACAATTGAAAAAAGATTTCCCTTTCTTAGCAAAAAAGTCATTTTGAAACTTTACCAAGCCAGAGTTGAAAGAATGAGGTTGCTTATGAATAACGGCATACCTTTTGATATTCGATTCATTATTGAAGCCAAAGTGAGAATAGCGGGTGAATTCACGGAAACACCAACTAGATTTTTACCAGGGCTTGGAAAAAGTTCATATGCCAAGAAACGACGAGCAAAGAAAATCGCCGTTTGCTACAAATGTGCTAGGTGGAACTGTGATTCAAGATGTCGATCTTTAGGAATTCCTTCCACAAATAGAGAAGATAAAATTCAGTTCATCAAGGATGGTCTGAATAAGGAGAACTTAGATGATATCGAAATTTCTCTTGACACGCATCCTAGTGGACTCGTACATTACGGGATTCGATGTTTGTGGAATAAATTCAAACCAGAATATGAACAACGTCTTGGGAATCTGACGTTAAAAGACCCTGTTTGCCAATTTGTAAGAAAATTGGATGAGAAGCTTCTCCCCGACTCATAGAAGGCGTTTAAGCCGTTTCTGAACATAAAATCAGAGGAAGATGTGAGCCACAATCACAACTACTGTACATACACGTGAGTATCTTTACTTTTTGTCGTTTTTTTTAGATTTTCTGAATAAAAAACGTGATACGCAATAAATTCATTCATTATTCTATTGAGTAGTTGAAGCGCAATTAACGCGGTCACAGATTTGATAAATCTTTTTACTTTATTTTGCATCTATAAATAAACATTGCAGGTGTTTCTTTTCTGCATCCCTCAAACTTGTATTCTTTTCATTATCTCTCTAAGTAATTTTCTTTTCAAAAAAAAAAAATGGAATCATCATCTTCCGCAAAAAGATTTAACTCCATCTGCATTTTTGGTGGAGCTAGTCATAGGAAAGAGGCTTGCTTTCTTGACGACCCACAACTTGGGTCGTACCTTAGGAAAAAATGCATTCATGTAGTTTACGGAGGAGGAAGTCTAGGATTAATGGGACGTCTTCTTTGCTTACGCCTATATGGAAGGAGTAAGAGTGTTGGGAATCATTCCAAAACCTCGGCCGAAAGTAAAATCACCGGAGCAACCATTGGAGATGAGTTCAATTTGTGAATATGCAAGACCGCATAACTCACATGATAAATAATGCGATGCCTTTATCACCCTTCCCGGTGGTTTTGGCACTCTTGAGGAACTTTTTCATGTGGTTACGAGCCGACTAAATGTTCATACGAAACCAATAGGTGCTAAATGTCAATGGTTTCTTCGATGGTTTACTATCTTTCATCAACTACTCTTCGAAAAAGGTTTTATTTACGGCGTGCTAAGCGAATCATAGTTGTTGCAACAACACCGGAAGAGCCGATTAAAAACTTATTGCATTTGTTCTGAACCGGACCCGACTCTAGCTAATATTGTTTGGATGGAAGATTTCACTGTGCGGAAACGCAAAATTGATACATTCCTTTCCTCCGATATCCCACTTCATCCCTCTTGTTGTTTTTACTTTTTAGCGAGTGTAAAAATCGTGAAAATGATGGCAGCTTAAGGAGTTTTCTTTTCGATCTCTTGACGCGCATCTATCCACGATTTATGTATTGTTATTTCTATTACTGTACTTTTTCTGTTTGTTTTTAATAAAAGCATTGATGGCAGCGTAAGGAGACTCTTCGGACTCTCTTGAAGCGCATCTAGGTTGTTTGTGTTATACTTCCGGGTATATATTTTCTTTTGTTGTTTTGCCACACGTATTTCTTGCAGGTCCAAAAAAAAAGGGGCTTGAGCAAAGCGTCGTCTTTCATAAACAGGGAAGCCTTATTTAAACCCTTACTCCATTGTTCTTTTTACACAATAAGGATATTGTTTATCATTAAGTGTGGGGGAAGGTGTATATCTATATCTATATCTATATATATATATATATATGCAATATTAAATAAAAAAAAATGTTGAAAATCACGACACCATTTTCTTGAGAAAACGTTAGTGAAAAAATCATTTTTGGGATGTTTCACTGGTTTTGATAATGGATTTGGATGAAGGTGTATGGGATTCAGTACACAACACCCTTTTTGTGAGTTTTGAGCCTTAGAGCAATCCTTATATATACGCTCTATATTTTTTGTTGTGTGGTCAAACATATTGTGTTCATTCTAGAACTTGCTCATTTATACATTTCGAGACTACATTCATAAACTCTTGCATTAAGATGATAAAGGCAATTAGGATTAACCCCTTGTTGGCTTATATTTTTCCCACCCATTACATTTTATCCTTAGAAGCCCCATTGAGCCTGAGCCTATTTCTTTGATCAAGCACATTACTTTAGCCATTATTCATTCTTGTTGATGACTCATCCATTTGCACCCTCTAGTCAAAGATTTAATTGTGAACTAGATGTGTGACAAATAGGGGCCGATGTTCGTAAGAGTATTATGGAGATTAAGAGCTTTTGTTGAAAGTGAAAGGGTGTGAAGTACATTGGAGTATTGAACCGAATAAAAAATATAAAAAGGCCAAAAAAAAAAAACGGCCTCAAAGGAAAAAAGAAAAAGCGGGAGGTCAAGTGCGAAAATCATCACTATATATACATAAAATAGCACTTGAACTATCTCTTGAGTGATACATAATTCCTTCCAGAAGATCCATTGCATACTTTTTCTTACACAAGAGTATGACCTTACCAGATGAATATTCAAATACCATGTACTGAATAACTTGGGGATGATGGGTTGAGAGTTTTCATTACAGAAGAGGGGGTGTTGATTGTTATTTGTAGGATTTGTTATGCATCTAAATTTACAATTGATCTTGGCTAGCAAACCTCATAATTTTCCCTTTATCCTACCCATTCCCAAAGCCACGTTACAACCAAAAGAAAGACCTTTTGATTTATGCATGAGTTTATTTTTAAGTAGTGGAGATTTGATTTTTGACCAAGCATATGGTAATGACACATTATGCTTTGATATGAGTGAACTCTTCTCGAATATCCCGTATATACACTTGAGTGAAGAGTGATATCCACTGAGAGGGTATTGAATCTTTTGGCATTCGATTCTCAATGAAGTTGTTAGAATTTGGTGCGGCATCCTATTTTTCTCTGATCTCACTTGGGTCATGATCACTTGTTCTCTCTTGATATTGGTTTTGTCATGATTTTTTCAGCATATGAGTATTATAACTCGGGTATAAGATTTGCCCGAGGACGTGCAAAAGATAAGTGTGGGGGAATTTGTTTAGTATATTTTGAGTAATATTTTTTAGTATTTTATGTATATAATTGTGTGTTTTGTGTAATAATTTATTCGTTTTACCATATATTTATATTAGTTCATTTTGTTACAATTTTCTATAATTTTATGTCATTTTTGGATAATTAATTGGAATTAAATTATATCTGCAGGTTAACCAACCGGTACAAGACAGATCAATTGGTTCAAGGGCGATATTTTTACAAAATTCAAATATAGTCACGACTGGTCTCACTTTATTCGTCTCGTCGAGACGATCGTTTTAAAAAAAAATTCATCCGAATCCGAGTTCGTATGAAGAAGTTATGACCGTTCGAAGGACAATTAAATAGACGGACCATATTGTGCCACGTGTCAACACCTGATTGGTCCGGAATTTCAACTCTGTGCTGATGTCATGGATGACATCAGCACATCATGGGCAGCCGTGAATTATTGGGAGGTGGAAATTTTTAATTGTAAAAATGATTATTTTATTGATTTTGAAGTAGTATAAATAGGGGATGAATGTGTATTGTTTTGGAGAGGAGAAAAAAGGAGAAAAAATAGAGAGAAATTATTGTAAGAGAGAGAAATAAAAATAGTGTGTAGTAAAATTATATTTGAGTAATAATATTATGAAATATTTATTTATTTGTGTTGTTATTATGAGTGAGTAATTTTCTTTTACTGGGGTTATGATGAAACCATGTCTATATTATTATTAATATTTATATAATAATTCCAAATAAATATTTTTAACGGTTATGATTTTCGCTTCAATAGGGGAATATTATTTATCAATTATATCATGTATTTTTGATAGTTATAAATTCCCCCTTGCTTTGTGATTATTGATATTAGTTAATTTCTTTGATTATTTGTTTTCCATTAAATTGGATACATATAATGCTTAGAAATTACAATTTTTAAGCGAAGGAAAATCTATATTTGAATTATAATTTTGTACTTATTGTCAAATCTATAGGGAAATAGTGAGATTGATTTCAGAATCTATTCCCTGAATTTCTTGGAATTAAAATATAAAATAAATAATAAATAGACATTGGTGGACTCTAAACCCTAGTAAATTATTTAAAATCAATTTACCTAAAATCTACTTAAAATTAATGTTATTTGTTGCAATTATTATAACCATAAAAAAATCAAATTATTTGGGACTAGGTTAGAATTTAATATAATTTGGTTCAAAACGATAGGAATAATTTGACTTCACTATTATAGTCCTCCCTGTGGAATCGACCTTGCACCGCATATCTACATCGAACAAATCGTGCGCTTGCGAGTATAAGACTAAAGAATCAAACCAACAACAACAAGCTCATGATAAAAGTGGCTTAGGGTAAAACTCATTCTCCAATAAGGGAAAAACTAGTACGGTATTCGTCAGGGGTGTGGAACCCATTCTTGTACCGGAAGAGACCCCGAGCCCTGTAAAGGTCCCTGTTGCACCGTGCACAGCAAAGGCTGCGATTCCGCCACCCGTTTCATATCATAGACAGCGGAAACCTAAGCCTTCTAGAACTATATGGCATAACCAACAGTATGTTCCCCGAGCATATCAGAAGCGCCAACAGCCATTATGAAAGAAGGCTGTATCCAAGCATCAAAGGCCCACACAGCAGTACTTTCAATAGTACAGTGCGCCTAGATATTGGATACAGGAGCCCCGTTATCCTTCAAGAAAGTAGATTGCCGAACTAACTAAGTAGTCTGGATGACCTTCATAACCCAAAGAAATAGTGTCTGACACTGTATGAGATATCGAATCAGTGGTCTACTGAGAAGGCGCGGCCCCACTAGTGGCACCACTACCACGACCTCTGCCGCATCCATGAGCAGGTCGACTTCGATCTCTCAACATACTGAAGAATAATAAAGATGAAAATGATTAGCGTAATTCACAATTATACGGTTTAATCCACTAGTTCACGATTCTAACTCATGTATGAAAGGTATAAGATGTTACGAGACTTCCAGGCGTCTTTTAGTCACGGATAGCATAGTACAGTAGCGCATTGACGTTAGGCTCAAACGACTAACTCTTACCATTCCGCATACCAAAGAGACCGGTAGTCTAGGTATCCACAACCTTTCTCTGATATCACCAATATAACACCACAACCCTATTAGGATTGTCATAAGCCGTACGACCTTTCATAAAGGTCTACCAGGCTGATAACGGACAAACCAATGACTGAACTCGAAATCATACATTACATATAATATACATAGTTAGGTCATGGCCTCGGCCAAAATAATTATATTTAACATAAGCAGAACAATGTAAGACCACTCAAATTGCACGAGCAGGGGATTTCTACTGAAAACAGTACGAATGGTATACAATGTAATTAAAACCTAACATAGAATACTATCCCAATATAATAAAATAACCACGGCTTAGCCGTTAACATGATGTTCGCCCATTAGTTCCAGGGGTGCTCCGTGTTGTCTCCTCGAATGGACATTCACCTCAAATGCATAAAAGATAATCCCACTCGAGTGGGTTGGTGCTCCAATCACTAATGTAAGTATGTAGTCATATGAAATATATTTTTAAATCATGGAAAATCATTACTTTAAAAGAATTGTTTTTATTTTGGGATATTGTTAACATGACACAAAACATCATCAATGACCTCAACCCAAGCCAAAATACATCACTTAGGGATATCCATGATCCAACGCCCTTAGCATAAATCAATTACGCCACATCTGGAGTCTATGGTGGAATAATTATAATATCCTAGAATTTCACTATGAATTTTTCGCATTATTTTATCTGGGATGTACTGTACAGAGTGGGACCGACACGATATGAGCGGATAATTTTGGAAATCGTGACAGTCGTGCCAGTATGTAATCGAGGTTATTTTGATTCTAGGATATTACATGCTTGATGTGTTTTTCGATGTCGGATATACCGTATGGGTATTTGTATGATTGCCGTACTTGGTCGAAAGTTGTAATTGGGGGTATCGTGCATCAGACGTACCGTACGAGAATATTTTCGGGATTTCGTATATGTGTTCAGTATTGTCGTATGTTCACATTTGTTATGTCGAGATGTTGGACAGGAATTGCTGGAAATGGCTAAGTATGGAAGCCATTACGTACGTTATGTGTTGAAGCTCACGTACGTTAAATTGGTAGAGTTATGTACGTTATGGTCGAGACATTACGTATGTAACATGGGAATCAGACGATCGAGTCGTGGTCGGCAGGTGGGACCCTGTGTCGACAACTTTCGGCGGAGGATGTTGACAGGTGAGTCAACGTACGTGTTACGTACATTATACAGGACGTGTTACGTACATAACACGACCATTGTACTGTAGCAAGTCAACGTACGTATTACGTACGCAACGGAATAAGTGTTACGTACGTTACGGGGCGGCTGGCCGAGTCGTGGCCGAGAGGACCTGTAGTGGCCGAGCATGGTCGGCAGTGACTCGCAGGGACGGCCGATCACGGTCGGCAGTGACTCGCTGGGGGCTAGGACTTGCCGATTACGTACGTAGGCAGTGGCCGTTTACGACCGTAATGGCCGATTACGTAGCTGCCGGTTACGTATGTAAGGGTGCCGAACGAACTGGACAGTGAGGTAGGCCACGACCGGCTACGTACGTAAGGACCCGCCGGTTACGTACGTAACTGGCCAGCAGGTCTCGGCCTATATAAGGCCTGGACCGAGTCATCTTCTCATTTCTTCGTTTTTCTTCGTTCCTTCCGCGATTTTTTCAGCAAATATGATGTTTTTTAGTAGAATCAACTTATAACAACATGTTTTGGAAGTTGGAATCATGGATTAACATCATCCTCCACCCGGATCGAAGGTAAGAACACATGAACTTTTGGTTTTTGGATGTTCTTGAGGTTTCTTGGTATTTTGGCCGATTTGCTTCGTTTTGATTCAGATTATTGATAGAACTTGATTGTATACTCGTAATCATTCAATACTCTTGAAGTTTTGTGGAACAAATTCGAGTATTTCTTTGAATAATCGATTAAATTGGATTATGCCTTCAAAGTGTTCGATGAAATGTCTCAATGAGTAGAACTTGGGAAATTCTATACGTTTTCGTATGAATGATAGTTGAATTGATATTGTTGTGATGATTATTGGTGTTTACGAGAATTTTGTTAAGGGAAGATAATGAATTGGTGATCAAATGATTCGATTATGTTTTTATGATTATGGAATCGTAATATTCTCGATGTTCTTGGTAGTTTGTTGCGATTCATGATGTTATGAGAAGTATATATATTGAAGACATTGTTAGGACCATTGAACACTGAATTTCGGCTTGTGTTCGTATTGTTAAGAGTTGATACGGTTTGGTTTCGTATGATCGAGATGTCGTTGAACCATCGAGTTTGATTAGTTGGTCATTTCGGTTGTTGATTGTTATTGAACGTATCGTTAATCGATTATTGCATTAGGTTGCGTTTAGTGATCGTTGAAGTTAACCATTGTGCTACGGAACTTGTAGACGAAGACGGCGGGATTGATAGCGGCTTCGTCGAATTGGTATCGAGGCAAGTTGTGCTTGCTCAGTTCATAATGTTAATAAATGATTTCATTTTCATTTCATTTATGATTCATATAGCAATGGTATTATGGAATATATGAATTGTCGGAATGGTGGTATGTAAGATAAATCATAATATATATGATTTTAAGGATGTCTAATGGAAATGGGAACGTGAATTATAATTTGGTCTATTGCATGAGGAGTTGGATATCAAGGTTAGTTATCGTGTCGATGTTGAACTCAGGATGGTGGTCTGGTATTAGTTATGGACTGTACTTCATTTTGGATTGTTGGATAAACCGTGTATTTGTTCAGGACGGTTGGTTATGGAAAGGTTAGCGTCTCCAGCTTGAGGTAAATTAATGTTGTTAGATTATAATAATCATCATGTTGCATTATTGCATGTGTGTTGATATTTCATGCGGTGAATATGCACCATTATTTGTTACGTTTTGTGAAGTGCTCTTTCTTGAGCCGTAATCTGTGGGGCCGATGTGTTGGGGATAAAACCTGTATGGTACCCGAATGGAAATGTGTTAGGGGATAAGACCTAAATGGCACCTATGTCCGGAGTATTCCTGAGTAGATGCTTAGTGACCCTCGTCGCCTTGGGAGTTTATGTGTTAATGTCCGGAGTATTCCTGAGTAGATGCTTCCGTGACCCTTGGCTGCTGCCTTGGGAGTTTATGTGCTATTATTATATGCATTGTTGATCATGTTGTGAACTATCGTCAGACGGAATACGACATTGTGGTCGTGTCGGTCTTTCATGATCGAGTTATTGTTGCCCTTTTGGAAAATCTTCTGATCCTTGTTGGATATGCGTTTCTTCGAGATTTGTTGTCATGTTGTATCGTGGCATATCTGGAGTGATATACGTTCTGATCGTTCATGTGTAGGATTTTCGGGACGGGCACGTGTAGCATATGTTGGTTTCGACCTCATATTGAACCGTGCACACGAGACGTACTTCGTGTGGCTGATTAGGTACCAGACCAGACGTGTATTGATCAATACCCGTGGTTGGCTTCTACACGGACACATGTCCGGATCGAGCGTATCGTGACGTCCATCTTGAGTCTTATTGATTGGTCGTTCACAGTCCATGTATAATTGGATCTGTTCGATATTCGAATTGTCTTTGAAATCCCGGATATATGATTTGTATATGGTTGACGATTTTATTCTCTCGTGTATCTGTCGCCGTTGAACCTTTACTAATCTCGTTTGGAGTTTCCATATCGATGGTCAACTCATTGATATCGATCCTTTATAAATCTCGTTTGGAGTTCACCCTGTCATTGGTAATCTCGTTCGTTATTGATCCTTATTGATTCCGTTTGAGAGTTGTCTCATCGTTGATATTCTTGGTTATTAGTCCTTGATTGATGTTATTGGAGTTTGCCGTGTCGTCGGTATTCTCAGTTGTTGATCCCTTATTATCCCTATTGGAGTTTACCGTGGCGTCAGTATTCTCGATTGTCAATTCCTTATTGCTTTTGTTGGAGTTTACCGTATTGCTGGTATTCCCAGTTGTTGGTCCTTATTGATCTTGCTAGAGTTTACTATGTCGTCAGTATTCTCGGTTGTTGACCCTTTATTGATCTTATTGGAGTTTATCGTACCGTTGGTATTTCAGGTTTTCGACTCTTATTGGTCTTGTTGGAGTTTACCGTATCGCCGGTATTCTCGGTTATTAATTCTTCGTTGATCCTTACTGTGTCATCGGTATTCTCAGTTGTCGACCTTTTATTGATCTTGTTGGGATTTGAAGTGTTGCCGGTATTTTCGGTTATTGATTCTTCATTGATCTTGTTGGAGTTACCAGATCATGGTATTCTCGTTCGTGGTTGATCCTTTGTCGATCTTGTGTGGAAATATCATGTCATTGATATTTCCGTTGTGATGCATTGATTGTTTATCATTATTGATTGTGTAAGCATTCATGCTTTGTATTGATATCCGGGACTTGCCATTGTTTCGGGATAGTTGATTTGCAGATGTATCGTGTGATATCAGTTTCTATCAGTGTTGGGATCCGATTGTGCGACCGAGCCGGCAGAATCGAACTTGACCAGATTATTCTATACTCGAGATATGTTTATGTTTGGAAATCTTGGTAGTGTTTCGGGTACAGTACATGTGATTACTTTTGAGTCCGTTCATTACTTAAGGACACGAGGCGTGGGATAAGGTAAGAATTGATTGTTATGGTTGTGACAGGTTGGTAAGGTTACTTCGGTAAGATTACATGGTGAATGTTCTTACTTTGTAGATTACATTGATATGTAATTGTTTTTGTGATGTGATCATTATCATTGTTGAGTATTATGGTTGACCCCGTCGTGGGCTTTATCTTTTAGGTACTCGGAGTTCGATCCAGTAGCGGTCGTGAAGGGATGAGCTTTCCGGTGATACTGGCTATGGCGTGGTTGTTCGGATTGTGTGTTCTTTCTGGCTTTTGTAACTCCGCTGCAAATGTATTTAATTATGTTTTTATCCGCTGCGTGGTATATTTCAAAATGGCTTTCGGTATATTTCTTGAACTGTGTTTTTATCCGCTGCGTGTGTTTGTGTACTTTCAAAGGGCCTTTTTGCACTTTTAAACGTTTGCGAAAATGATTTTAGCCTTGTGGGTTCCAATATGGGGCCCACGGCACTGTAATATTCCCGGTCGATTTTGGGGGTGTTACATAAGATGGTATCAGAGCTTGGGTTTCGTAAAACCCGGGCGTATGTGTTATGTGGCTCTACCGGTGCGGTAGTAGCGTGACTTTTGAAAACAATTTTCTGACTTCTGAGTCAAACCAATTTTGGAGGTTTCAAAATTTTTAAAATATTTTCAAATTGCTGTATTTGTGATGTCGGTGTGTGTTAGTGTGTTGAGACTTTTTATGGGAGTCGTATGCTGGTATCACGGAAGATCATCGACTTCACGGACCTGTAAGTATGTTCTTTCAGTTATTTCAGTTTTGATGATGATTATTGAGTATGGTGTCGTGATTTTGAGATATTTCGGGATTGAGATACTGATTATGACAGGTGTTGAGTTTCGAGGACGAAACTTATTTAAGTGGGTGTATATGTAATATCATAGAATTTCACTATGAATTTTTCGCATTATTTTATCTGGGATGTACTGTACAGAGTGGGACCGACACGATATGAGCAGATAATTTTGGAAACCGTGACAGTCGTGCCAGTATGTCATCGAGGTTATTTTGATTCTAGGATATTACATGCTTGATGTGTTTTTCGATGTCGGATATACCGTATGGGTATTTGTATGATTGTCGTACTTGGTCGACAGTTGTAATTGGGGGTATCGTGCATCAGACGTACCGTACGAGAATATTTTCAGGATTTCGTATATGTGTTCAGTATTGTCGTATATTCACATTTGTTATGTCGAGATGTTGGACAGGAATTGCTGGAAATGGCTAAGTATGGAAGCCATTACGTACGTTATGTGTTGAAGCTTACGTACGTTAAATTGGTAGAGTTACATACGTTATGGCCGAGACATTACGTACGTAACATGGGAATCATACGATCGAGTCGTGGTCGGCAGGTGGGACCCTGTGTCGACAACTTTCGGCGGAGGATGTTGACAGGTGAGTCAACGTTACGTACGTTATACAGGACGAGTTACGTACGTAACACGACCATTGTACTGTAGCAAGTCAACGTACGTATTACGTACGCAACGGAATAAGTGTTACGTACGTTACGGGACGGCTGGCCGAGTCGTGGCCGAGAGGACCTGTATTGGCCGAGCATGGTCGGCGGTGACTCGCAGGGATGGCGGATCACGGTCGGCAGTGACTCGTTGGGGGCTAGGACTTGCCGATTACATACGTAGGCAGTGGCCGGTTACGGCCGTAATGGCCGATTACGTACGTAACCGGTTACGTACGTAAGGGTGCCGAACGAACTGGACAGTGAGGTAGGCCATGGCCGGCTACGTACGTAAGGACCCGCCGGTTACGTACGTAACTGGCCGGCAGGTCTCGACCTATATAAGGCCTGGACCGAGTTATCTGCTCATTTCTTCGTTTTTCTTCGTTCCTTCCGCGATTTCTTCAGCAAATATGATGGTTTTGAGTAGGATCAACTTACAACAACATGTTTTGGAGGTTGGAATCATGGATTAACATCATCCTCCACCCGGATCAAAGGTAAGAACACATGAACTTTTGGTTTTTGGATGTTCTTGAGGTTTCTTGGTGTTTTGGCCGATTTGCTTCGTTTTGATTCAGATTATTGATAGAACTTGATTGTATACTCGTAATCATTCAATACTCTTGAAGTTTTGTGGAACAAATTCGAGTATTTCTTTGAATAATCGATTAAATTGGATTATGCCTTCAAAGTGTTCGATGAAATGTCTCAATGAGTAGAACTTGGGAAATTCTATACGTTTTCATATGAATGATGGTTGAATTGATATTGTTGTGATGATTCTTGGTATTTACGAGAATTTTGTTAAGGGAAGATAATGAACTGGTTATCAAATGATTCGATTATGTTGTTATGATTATGGAATCGTAATATTCACGATGTTCTTGGTAGTTTGTTGCGATTCATGATGTTATGAGAAGTATATATTTTGAAGACATTGTTAGGACCATTGAACACCGAATTTCGGCTTGTGTTCGTATTGTTAAGAGTTGATATGGTTTGGTTTCGTATGATCGAGATGTCGTTGAACCATCGAGTTTGATTAGTTGGTCATTTCGGTTGTTTATTGTTATTAAACGTATCGTTAATCGATTATTGCATTAGGTTGCGTTTAGTGATCGTTGTGTTGTGTCACGATTTATTCATTCCGACAGGCGATCGACTATAAGGCCGAGCGACCAAGTCAACTCCAGTCAAACTATGGCTAGCTCGCCAAGTTGAAGATATCAAACCACCATCAGTTACTTAGCGATCGACTCCCAAGGCGATCGCCCTTTGGCAGCTGGCGATCTACTCTACTAACCGGCTAAGGGCAATCGACCTCCGCCCCGAGCAGAGACGATCGCCCGTCAAAACCATCAAGGACTGGATCTCAGGAAAGCACCCACGTGCAGATCCACCAAAGGCGCTCACAAGATCTTGGCCAGCAGACAAGATCTTTTGCTGACAGACAAGACCTTTGACCACAGCCTGCCACCTACCTCACCTACCAGCATGCGCGCCGAAAGTTGTCAGTGGGACCACCCGTGACAGCAACTCAGGACGCGTGTAAGCTCCCCATTGGACCGCCTGATTGGCGCGGCCAACTCCTGCAGACTTTGAGGGGACAGGCCCATGTGCCAAAAGACGATCGCCCGATTATTATATTGCAGAGAAGGCGATCGCCCGGCGTATCCAAGCCCTATAAATAGAGAACCTCCTCCTACTGGAAAAGGGTTCAGATTCACACACATTCAACCTACGGTTCGGAATTCATTTGACTTACGTCCGAAATACATTCCACCAAAGGTTCACATTCTCTCACATTCCGATACATTCACGGAAATACTGAAGAACATACATATCATCAAGCTCCCGGCTATCTCACCGGAATCCATCTCAGGACTTCTCTCTCCAAATCTCTCGTCCAGAAGACGATCGGCAGAAGCAGCAAGTCTCCACTAGACAGATTCCAAGGGATTCGTAAGCCCAGAAGCCCAAGCATCCAGCTAAATACTCGCCGTGAGAGACGATCGATCTCTCATCGCCGCGACTGTTCATCTCCGTTGTTACAAGAACTCACAGAGCATCAAATCTGGTTCTTCCGGCAATCTACACGCTCACTAGCTAAGATAACAATAATCTTTACACTCATTGTAATTGTATTCTTACATTAGTACTTGTATCCCCGAATATTGGTATTAATAATATCTCGCGAGAGCATTCAAGCCCGGGACTAACAACCCCAGCAAATTTTGTGTTATTTATCTTTCTCACGGGAGTGCTCTTGCATTTGTTTGCTATCCCATCCATTCCAGCAATATCTATCTCCGGATAATATTTTGGGTAGCAACAATTGGCGCTAGAAGAAGGGGATCTAACCCTCAAACTTTTATTTCTACCGTCCCGAAGAACACTCACTGTTCTCGGGGCATATACTTGAAGTGACACTCACTGCACTTCAAAGAAAACCTTCAGAATCATGACATCCGCCGGTACATCGAAGCAAGCTGCTCTCCGAACCGCCGGACACCATATCCCGGCTCAATACGAACCCCAGCCGACGATAGGGGGAAGCCGCGGCAACGCGAGTCTCTCGATCCCGCATCCGAGAGATGGCCCCAACCTCTCACTCGATCAGTTCCAAACTGAGGAACAGATCGAGGAGGCGATGGCCATCCTGGAGGAGCGACGGAGAGCATGCGCGCCGCCCGCGATAACTCCCTCGATCATCCGCCGCATGGGAAAACGGAAGTTCAATGGGCTACTGAACGAGCGATCGTCAAAAAGCCCCGATTCGCGAGGAAAGGCTCTCGCACGACCGGACGGATCCATATTCGATCGCTTGGGACGCGACCCATCCCGGCGACCGGGGCACTCTATTTCCAACCTTGAAAAGACGGAATCCGAATCCGTCACCAGGAGTTCGGCCTACTCACCTCACAGCCGAACGCATATCAGCCATCTGACTCCCGCCCCGATCGCCAGGGACTCAGTACTCAATCGCCTCGGCTCCCGCTCCGATCGCCGAGCCGCTAACAGTCAGGCCACGGCGATGGCCGCCATGCAACGCCAGCTCGACGAGATGAGAGCACTCTTGGACACTGGGGCAAGCACCAGCAAGAAGATCGCCGGGCCGACCGAGCCACTCGCGGTCCACATCGAGCTTGCCCCCATACAACCAACGATCGCTCCTCCTAAAACACCTCTGTATAAGGGGAGATCGGACCCCGAAACCCACCTGAGTAAATTCCGAATTTACATGACTGGGTGTGGGGCATCTGATGCAACCAAGTGCCGGATCTTCCCGCTGACATTGGGCGAGTGGCCCATAAGTGGTACGTCTCACTACCACCACGATCGGTCACCTCTTTTAAGAAACGGCGAATGACTTCACGTCATACTTCGCCGGCAAGGTCGCCAGACTGAAGGCCCCCACCGCATGATAAAAATCAAGCGGGGAAGAATGGCCAGCGAGATTACATCGGCCGGGTAGACGAAATCATCCTCACCGCGAACCCGTCGGTGATGAGCTCGCTCTCTATTCGGTCATGGGGGATTCCACGGTCACTCTCCCATGTTCGGACATCTCTCCAAGGATATTCCCCCAACTTACGCGACCTTCCGCGATAAAGCTGCCAACTTACTGGCCAGGCAAAGGCTACTCACCCTCCGCTTAGACGAGGAAACGCCACCTCTTGCCCAGAAGATAGCGATCGCCAAAGCAAAGAAGGCGATCGCCAAGACACCCGGAGATCTCAAGGCTTTCGAGGACATGGAAGCCCATTTCCTCCATACGTTCAACAGAACTCCGGCGCATATTTTCTATGCCATCAAGGGGCACGAAGAGCTCAAAAAGCCAAAGGCGATAAGGGACCACGATCACCTGGACAACAATCAATATTGTGCCTACCATAAGAGTCCCGGCCACAGCACCAACAAATGCCGCGACCTCCTCAAACAGCTCTGGAGATTGTTCGAGGAGGGCAAGTTGGACAACTTATTGGTTTAGCCGAAGCCCCTGCCTATCTCTATAGACGATCGTCCGAGTCGAACACAAAACAGGCTGGAAAGCTCATACGAGCCGACCCCTAGATCAACCTCGACGACCGTCTCTACATGCTTCAATCAAGAAAAGGAGACCTCGGAAGTCTCCCCGATCTCCCTCCTTATTCAAGAAACCGGAGGACTCGATCGCCATCTACAGTTCACCATATAACATGATGGACTAAGGAACGAGATCGCCTCCCCCGCACAACGTACACCGTCGAAGATCGACATCTGCATGACGATCCAAGGTGAAAGAGTGCAGCCATGGTCCTGGTGGTCGATGGAACCGACTGCTTAGGCCATGCAAGGTCCCTTTAGGCCAAGATCGCCCGCCCTTCATTTAAATACGAGGCCGGCGTAGTCTGAGGGCCCTCCAAAATAAATCGGTGGACACGATCGCTCGCCCTCAAAGGTTCATCATCTAACATGGTGAACCCGGATAATGCGACGTGCCACAACCCCGTCTCAACGTACACCGTCGAGGTCGGCCATCTCCATGGCTGGCCGAGGTGGAAGCAGAGCTAACAAGCCGCGGGCGCGGAGTTGATTCATCCGACGCTGCCCCGCGCAAGGACTCCTCTAGACCGAGACCGCACGCCCTTCGTTTAAATACGAGGCGAGGCGCAGCCTAACGGAGGACCCTCATAATAAAGTGAGTCACGAGACACTCAATGTCTTCGCGCATCAAGACATGATCAAGGAGTCGGTCCATCGAACTCCGCGATCGTGCACGGTTCCTCAAGATGGACGACCGTCCCCGAGGATTCGACAAAGTTAAAGACCGCTCACTCAAGGAATTATTTTCATCCCCTTACTTCCACTAAGTGAATAAAAACAAGGGGCAATAAGAGTGCGGACTACCCACACGACGATCGTTGCTATTCAACCACATACGGAGATCGTCATTTTTTCAGATGTAGTGCAGCGATCAAACTTGTTGTAAAAAGTTGTCTTATGAGTTTATCAATTCATTTGGAACTACCCTCGCAACGATCTCTCCTCACACATTTGTACAAAGTCAAACAAAGACTCAAAAATAACCATTCATTCAAGTGATAAGTCAGAAATCCAAATGCTCATTTAATTACTTGAAAAATAGAGTACACGGTCGCCCGAAGGCCTAAGTACTACAAAAAGAAAACTACAAAACTACAAGGAAGTAAGCTAAAAGCGTCAAAAAAGGAAGCGCCTCAGGCCCCGCTCGGCCTTCGCCATCGGCATCCGGCGCGGTCCCTCATCCTCCGCAGCGTCGGGATGAGCAAGACTGTCCGAGACGGATACTACCAAATCCACGCCGATGTCCGCCAGGTCCAAGATCGGCAAGGAGAAAGCCGAATTGAGAGGATGCTCCAATGCATATGACTTGAACTTCTCGGCAAGAGGACCGACCTCCAAGCCTCCCTTCTTAGCCGCTCGGATCGAGTCGGCGAACGCCAAATAATAGGCGAACTCGCTGACATACTCCAAGTTTTGGAAGGGATCGGCCTTGGTCGCCTCAACCTCTCCTCTCAGCTCGGCCATCGCCTGCTGCGATCCCTGGAGCTCGGCCTCCCTCGCAGCAACCTTCTCTTTCGCCTCCGCCAGCTCGCTGGTCAGCCGAGCGATCGTCTCCTTATGGCGATCGGCCTCCTCTTCAGCAACATTCCGCGCCTGGACGGCACTCTGCATCTGGTCCCGAAATCGGTCGACCGCCATTCGGAATTTCTCAGTCTCCTTCTTCTCCAGCTCAAGCTCATGGCTCGCCCGCTTGGCCGCCTCCAAGGAGTCCTTCTCCATCGCCACGATCTTGTCAGCAAACTCGGCGTTCTCTTTCCGAGCCGCCTCAAGATCCTCCTGAAGGCGAATAGTGGAGGGCCTCCCCTCAAACTCCTGAGCAGCCTAGAAGGCCATGGTCGCCGTCTGAAGAGAAAGGGCGACAACAGCATGCATCGAACTCGACGATCACTCGCGGTCCACATCGAGCTTGCCCCCATACAACCAACGATCGCTCCTCCTAAAACACCTCTGTACAAGGGGAGATCGGACCCCGAAACCCACCTGAGTAAATTCCGAATTTACATGACTGGGTGTGGGGCATCTGATGCAACCAAGTGCCGGATCTTCCCGCTGACATTGGGCGAGCTGGCCCATAAGTGGTACGTCTCACTACCACCACGATCGGTCACCTCTTTTAAGAAACTGGCGAATGACTTCACGTCATACTTCGCCAAAGAAGGTCGCTGCACTGAAGGCCCCCACCGCATGATAAAAATCAAGCGGGGAAGGACGAACCGACGCAGATTACATCGACCGGGTAGACGAAATCATCCTCACCGGCGAACCCGTCAGTGATGAGCTCGCTCTCTATTCGGTCATGGGGGGATTCCACGGTCACTCTCCCATGTTCAGACATCTCTCCAAGGATATTCCCCCAACTTACGCGACCTTCCGCGCTAAAGCTGCCAACTTCCTGGCCAGGCAAAGGCTACTCACCCTCCGCTTAGACGAGGAAACGCCACCTCTTGCCCAGAAGATAGCGATCGCCAAAGCAAAGAAGGCGATCGCCAAGACACCCGGAGATCTCAAGGCTTTCGAGGACATGGAAGCCCATTTCCTCCATACGTTCAACAGAACTCCGGCGCATATTTTCTATGCCATCAAGGGGCACGAAGAGCTCAAAAAGCCAAAGGCGATAAGGGACCACGATCACCTGGACAACAATCAATATTGTGCCTACCATAAGAGTCCCGGCCACAGCACCAACAAATGCCGCGACCTCCTCAAACAGCTCTGGAGATTGTTCGAGGAGGGCAAGTTGGACAACTTATTGGTTTAGCCGAAGCCCCTGCCTATCTCTATAGACGATCGTCCGAGTCGAACACAAAACAGGCTGGAAAGCTCATACGAGCCGACCCCTAGATCAACCTCGACGACCGTCTCTACATGCTTCAATCAAGAAAAGGAGACCTCGGAAGTCTCCCCGATCTCCCTCCTTATTCAAGAAACCGGAGGACTCGATCGCCATCTACAGTTCACCATATAACATGATGGACTAAGGCACGAGATCGCCTCCCCCGCACAACGTACACCGTCGAAGATCGACATCTGCATGACGATCCAAGGTGAAAGAGTGCAGCCATGGTCCTGGTGGTCGATGGAACCGACTGCTTAGGCCATGCAAGGTCCCTTTAGGCCAAGATCGCCCGCCCTTCGTTTAAATACGAGGCCGGCGTAGTCTGAGGGCCCTCCAAAATAAATCGGTGGACACGATCGCTCGCCCTCAAAGGTTCATCATCTAACATGGTGAACCCGGATAATGCGATGTGCCACAACCCCGTCTCAACGTACACCGTCGAGGTCGGCCATCTCCATGGCTGGCCGAGGTGGAAGCAGAGCTAACAAGCCGCGGGCGCGGAGTTGATTCATCCGACGCTGCCCCGCGCAAGGACTCCTCTAGACCGAGACCGCACGCCCTTCGTTTAAATACGAGGCGAGGCGCAGCCTAACGGAGGACCCTCATAATAAAGTGAGTCACGAGACACTGAATGTCTTCGCGCATCAAGACATGATCAAGGAGTCGGTCCATCGAACTCCGCGATCGTGCACGGTTCCTCAAGATGGACGACCGTCCCCGAGGATTCGACAAAGTTAAAGACCGCTCACTCAAGGAATTATTTTCATCCCCTTACTTCCACTAAGTGAATAAAAACAAGGGGCAATAAGAGTGCGGACTACCCACACGACGATCGTCGCTATTCAACCACATACGGAGATCGTCATTTTTTCAGATGTAGTGCAGCGATCAAACTTGTTGTAAAAAGTTGTCTTATGAGTTTATCAATTCATTTGGAACTACCCTCGCAACGATCTCTCCTCACGCATTTGTACAAAGTCAAACAAAGACTCAAAAATAACCATTCATTCAAGTGATAAGTCAGAAATCCAAATGCTCATTTCATTACTTGAAAAATAGAGTACACGGTCGCCCGAAGGCCTAAGTACTACAAAAAGAAAACTTCAAAACTACAAGGAAGTAAGCTAAAAGCGTCAAAAAAGGAAGCGCCTCAGACTCGCCTCGGCCTTCGCCATCGCATCCGGCGCGGTCCCCTCATCTTCCGAGCGTCGGGATGAGCAAGACTGTCCCGAGACGGATACGGCTCAAATCCACGCCAATGTCCGCCAGGTCCAAGATCGGCAAGGAGAAAGCCGAATTGAGAGGATGCTCCAATGCATATGACTTGAACTTCTCGGCAAGAGGACCGACCTCCAAGCCTCCCTTCTTAGCCGCTCGGATCGAGTCGGCGAACGCCAAATAATAGGCGAACTCGCTGACATACTCCAAGTTTTGGAAGGGATCGGCCTTGGTCGCCTCAACCTCTCCTCTCAGCTCGGCCATCGCCTGCTGCGATCCCTGGAGCTCGGCCTCCCTCGCAGCAACCTTCTCTTTCGCCTCCGCCAGCTCGCTGGTCAGCCGAGCGATCGTCTCCTTATGGCGATCGGCCTCCTCTTCAGCAACATTCCGCGCCTGGACGGCACTCTGCATCTGGTCCCGAAATCGGTCGACCGCCATTCGGAATTTCTCAGTCTCCTCTTCTCCAGCTCAAGCTCATGGCTCGCCCGCTTGGCCGCCTCCAAGGAGTCCTTCTCCATCGCCACGATCTTGTCAGCAAACTCGGCGTTCTCTTTCCGAGCCGCCTCAAGATCCTCCTGAAGGCGAATAGTGGAGGGCCTCCCCTCAAACTCCTGAGCAGCCTGGAAGGGCATGGTCGCCGTCTGAAGAGAAAGGGCGACAACAGCATGCATCGAACTCGACGATCGCTGCCGAGCGATCGCATCCAGATCAGTTGTCCACGCCTTCGGCAAAGCAGAAGCAGCCTTGCTAACATAGGGAGGAATGTCGCAGGAATGGCGAGGAGATCGGCTCGCCAGGAAATCCACGACCATCGGTGGACAAGAAGGATCTGCGCGACGGATCCTGCATCAAAACAGCTAAGTTAGTACAACTCCTACGCAGATGCAATTGTCAACACAGAAATGCTATCTACCTCTCAGCCTTCTCGGGATCCCGTCCGAAAAACGGTTTCCCTCGAGGAGTTTCCGCATCCGCGATCGCCGTCTCCCGCAGAAAAGCCGCAGAGGGCGGCTCGCTCTCCGGAGCAACGATGGTGATCGGAGGCGCGGCGATCGGCACTTCATCGCCCGGGGCAGGAAACGAAGTTCCTTCCGACCTCGGCCTCTTGCGATTCGCCCGAAGCCCCTCCTCCGGAATTTCCTCCTCAACCGCGACCTGCTCCACGCGAGGCTCCGGCTCCACGCGAGGCTCCGCCTCCGGAACTATAGGCAATGCAACGGGTGGAACCCGAGTCGACCTCTTCGCGCGAAGACGGCCTAGGACTCCTGGGTTCGACATAGCGATCTCGACCGGAGGCTCCAAAAAGCGAGGGAAACGAACCTCTGCAATTACAGACGATCGACTAACGGTCAGGCACTTTCCTCAAATAAGGCGGTCGCCTAGAAATTGAAGGTCGCATAAAGTCATACCTGGCACCGCGAGATGTCTCGGGAAGCGGAATAGTCGAGCCGACAACCAGCGACTCTCCTTGTTGATCCGAGTGGCGTCTAGGTCGTCGTCCGACAAGCTCCTAATCCGCTCCCAAACAACGAGAAAGTCGAAAGGCAGCTCCTCGATCGCCGGAATATGAAAGCCTGCAAAACAGAAATCAAATTAGATCAGTCCAAAACGCATCCAAACGAAGGGAGAGTCTAAACCCTTACCGGGATTCCTCTCCCGAAATTCAGTGGGGATCTCCAGTTCGCCTGTGGGATTGTCGCTCGCCGAAGCTCTCCACTTGCCGGCGACCCAGAACCACTTCGTCTGATCGCCACGAATCTTATTCGGGACTCCATGAATCACCCGACCAGATCGGCCTTGAATATGGTAACCGCCGACCAACCCTCTGTGAGCCGTCAGTTTAAACAAATGATTCATCTCCAACGGCGACGGGAGGCGGTACAGGCGGTGACCGCCGAAAAGGGTGAGGGTGCAAATGATTTGGAGCCAGGCGTTCGGCGTCAGCTGAAGTGGCGCCACATTCCAAGCGGCCAACAGATGAGAGACCGCAAAGGATAGAGGGAAGCGCAACCCGGCCTCCATAACGGCCTCACTCACTGCGACCATACCCATCGGAGGCTGGTCGGCTCTTTCGTTCTCCGCAGGCGCGAACATGTCCACATCTGAAGGAACATGGAATCTTGTCCTCCAGACGGCCAGATCTCTCCTGGACGTCGAGCTCCGTATTTGGCCGAGCGACCACAACGATCGCTGCGCGGCACGATACTGCGACCGCTTGGGGAGCACATATGGATAAGCGACCGAGTATCCCCGGAAATCGAATCGCGGAGTAGGACCGGCCAATCTCTCCATTATTTCAGCAAAGGCCCTATAGGCCCGTCCAAAATCGCTATGTTGCTCCCAGTAAGCCCTGATCGCCAGATCTCTCTCGATCTGCGATCGTCTCTCCTCAGCAGCCGACTCCCTAGCAACATCGGCCTCATTGAACAAAGCCTCAACTTCAGCCGGGTCGATTCCGGCTCGAATTGCTTCAGCCGCCGTCTCCAGGTGGAAGACGGAAGAAGTTTCTCCCCGGGCAGCCGATGTCCCGGCGGCAGAACTGGTTCCCGCTCCAAATGATGATGAGGTTCCGGCCATTTTCAGAGTTAGAAAGGAAGAGAAGGATTTTTCTTACCCTAAAGTGAAATCGAACGATGATCGGCTCTGGGATCTTCAGAAAATTCGGCAGCAAGTCCTTCTTTCTCCGAAATGTACGCGTGAGTGAAGCTGCAGCCCCGCGCCCCCTTTTATAGGAGAAGGCAGGGACCCGATTGCAATAAGGGAAAACCTCAGGGGTCGGATCTCAAACGACGCCCTGGTTGACCCCCTCGAGACCCGCGTACGCGTCTTTTCGAGGACGCGTCAGCCGAGGAGTCATTAATGACCGTTGGCGTCCTCCAATAGAAGCCCGACACGTGCGCGGAGACTTTTCAACGCCCGTTGCTTTTTCCCGCGCAGTTCTGCGGCCAACCAGGTCGTCCGAAACTCAGGATATATCAGCTCAAAGACGATCGCCAGTTCAATAAAACACTTAGTCGCTCGTCAAAAGTTCAGCGATCGCCAAGAAAGCCACCTCACCCCACGTTTCCAACGTATGAGCGAGCTGGGGGGCAATTGTTGTGTCACGATTTATTCATCCCGACAGGCGATCGACTATAAGGCCGAGCGACCAAGTCAACTCCAGTCAAACTATGGCTAGCTCGCCAAGTTGAAGATATCGAACCACCATCAGTTACTTAGCGATCGACTCCCAAGGCGATCGCCCTTTGGCAGCTGGCGATCTACTCTACTAACCGGCTAAGGGCAATCGACCTCCGCCCCGAGCAGAGACGATCGCCCGTCAAAACCATCAAGGACTGGATCTCAGGAAAGCACCCACGTGCAGATCCACCAAAGGCGCTGACAAGATCTTGGCCAGCAGACAAGATCTTTTGCTGACAGACAAGACCTTTGACCACAGCCTGCCACCTACCTCACCTACCAGCATGCGCGCCGAAAGTTGTCAGTGGGACCACCCGTGACAGCAACTCAGGACGCGTGTAAGCTCCCCATTGGACCGCACAGTTGACTGCCAGCAACTCCTGCAGACTTTGAGGGGACAGGCCCATGTGCCAAAAGACGATCGCCCGATTATTATATTGCAGAGAAGGCGATCGCCCGGCGTATCCAAGCCCTATAAATAGAGAACCTCCTCCTACTGGAAAAGGGTTCAGATTCACACACATTCAACCTACGGTTCGGAATTCATTTGACTTACGTCCGAAATACATTCCACCAAAGGTTCACATTCTCTCACATTCCGATACATTCACGGAAATACTGAAGAACATACATATCATCAAGCTCCCGGCTATCTCACCGGAATCCATCTCAGGACTTCTCTCTCCAAATCTCTCGTCCAGAAGACGATCGGCAGAAGCAGCAAGTCTCCACTAGACAGATTCCAAGGGATTCGTAAGCCCAGAAGCCCAAGCATCTAGCTAAATACTCGCCGTGAGAGACGATCGATCTCTCATCGCCGCGACTGTTCATCTCCGTTGTTACAAGAACTCACAGAGCATCAAATCTGGTTCTTCCGGCAATCTACACGCTCACTAGCTAAGATAACAAGAATCTTTACACTCATTGTAATTGTATTCTTACATTAGTACTTGTATCCCCGAATATTGGTATTAATAATATCTCGCGAGAGCATTCAAGCCCGGGACTAACAACCCCGGCAAATCTTGTGTTATTTATCTTTCTCACGGGAGTGCTCTTGCATTTGTTTGCTATCCCATCCATTCCAGCAATATCTATCTCCGGATAATATTTTGGGTAGCAACACGTTGAAGTTAACCGTTGTGCTGCGGAACTTGTAGACGAAGACGGAGGGATTGATAGCGGCTTCGTCGAATTGGTATCGAGGCAAGTTGTGCTTGCTCAGTTCATAATGTTAATAAATGATTTCGTTTTCATTTCATTTATGATTCATATAGCAATGGTATTATGGAATATATGAATTGTCGGAATGGTGGTATGTAAGATAAATCATAATGTATATGATATTAAGGATGTCTAATGGAAATGGGAACGTGAATTATAATTTGGTCTATTGCATGAGGAGTTGGATATCAAGGTTAGTTATCGTGTCGATGTTGAACTCGGGATGGTGGTCTGGTATTAGTTATGGACTGTACTTCATTTTGGATTGTTGGATAAACCGTTTATTTGTTCAGGACGGTTGGTCGTGGAAAGGTTAGCGTCTCCAGCTTGAGGTAAATTAATGTTGTTAGATTATAATAATCATCATGTTGCATTATTGCATGTGTGTGTTGATCTTTCATGCGGTGAATGTGCACCATTGTTTGTTACGTTTTGTGAAGTGCTCTTTCTTGAGCCGTAATCTGTGGGGCCGATGTGTTGGGGATAAAACTTGTATGGTACCCGAATGGAAATGTGTTAGGGGATAAGACCTAAATGGCACCTATGTCCAGAGTATTCCTGAGTAGATGCTTCCGTGACCCTTGGCTGCTGCCTTGGGAGTTTATGTGTTAATGTCCGGAGTATTCCTGAGTAGATGCTTCTGTGACCCTTGACTGCTGCCTTGGGAGTTTATGTGCTATTATTATATGCATTGTTGATCATGCTGTGAACTATCGTCTGACGGAATACGACATTGTGGTCGTGTCGGTCTTTCATGATCGAGTTATTGTTGCCCTTTTGGAAAATCTTCTGATCCTTGTTGGATATGCGTTTCTTCGAGATTTGTTGTCATGTTGTATCGTGGCATATCTGGAGTCAGATACGTTCTGATCGTTCATGTGTAGGATTTTCGGGACGGGCACGTGTAGCATATGTTGGTTTCGACCTCATATTGAACCGTTCACACGAGACGTACTTCGTGAGGCTGATTAGGTACGAGACCAGACGTGTATTGATCAATACCCGTGGTTGGCTTGTACACGGACACATGTCCGGATCGAGCGTATCGTGACGTCCATCTTGAGTCTTATTGATTGGTCGTTCACAGTCCATGTATAATTGGATCTGTTCGATATTCGAATTGTCTTTGAAATCCCGGATATATGATTTGTATATGGTTGACGATTTTATTCTCTCGTGTATCTGTCGCCGTTAAAGCTTTACTAATCTCGTTCGGAGTTACCATATCGATGGTCAACTCATTGATATCGATCCTTTATAAATCTCGTTTGGAGTTCACCCTGTCATTGGTAATCTCGTTCGTTACTGATCCTTATTGATTCCGTTTGAGAGTTGTCTCATCGTTGGTATTCTTGGTTATTAGTCCTTGATTGATGCTATTGGAGTTTACTGTGTCGTCGGTATTCTCAGTTGTTGATCCCTTATTATCCCTATTGGAGTTTACCGTGTCGTCAGTATTCTCGATTGTCGATTCCTTATTGCATTTGTTGGAGTTTACCGTATCGCTGGTGTTCCCGGTTGTTGGTCCTTATTGATCTTGCTACAGTTTACTATGTCGTCAGTATTCTCGGTTGTTGACCCTTTATTGATCTTATTAGAGTTTATCGTACCGTTGGTATTTTAGGTTGTCGACTCTTATTGGTCTTGTTGGAGTTTACCGTATCGCCGGTATTCTCGGTTATTGATTCTCCGTTGATCCTTACCGTGTCATCGGTATTCTCAGTTGTCGACCTTTTATTGATCTTGTTGGGATTTGAAGTGTTGCCGGTATTTTCAGTTATTGATTTTTCATTGATCTTGTTGGAGTTACCAGATCATGGTATTCTCGTTCGTGGTTGATCCTTTGTCGATCTTGTGTGGAAATATCATGTCATTGATATTTCCGTTGTGATGCATCGATTGTTTATCATTATTGATTGTGTGAGCATTCATGCTTTGTATTGATATCCGGGACTTGCCATTGTTTCGGGACATTTGATTTGCAGATGTATCGTGTGATATCAGTTTCTATCAGTGTTGGGATCCGATTGTGCGACGGAGCCGGCAGAATCGAACTTGACCAGATTATTCTATACTCGAGATATGTTTATGTTTGGAAATCTTGGTAGTGTTTCGGGTACAGTACATGTGATTACTTTTGAGTTCGTTCATTACTTAAGGACACGAGGCGTGGGATAAGGTAAGAATTGATTGTTATGGTTGTGACATGTTGGTAAAGTTACTTCGGTAAGATTACATGGTGAATGTTATTACTCTGTAGATTACATTGATATGTAATTGTTTTTGTGATGTGATCGTTATCATTGTTGAGTATTATGGCTGACCCCGTCGTGCGCTTTATCTTTTAGGTACTCGGAGTTCGAGCTAGTAGCGGTCGTGAAGGGATGAGCTTTCCGGTGATACCGGCTATGGCGTGGTTGTTTGGATTGTGTGTTCTTTCTGGCTTTTGTAACTCCGCTGCAAATGTATTTAATTATGTTTTTATCCGCTGCGTGGTATATTTCAAAATGGCTTTCGGTATATTCCTTGAACTGTGTTTTTATCCGCTGCGTGTGTGTGTATTTTCAAAGGGCCTTTTTGCACTTTTAAACGTTTGCGAAAATAATTTTAGCCTTGTGGGTTCCAATATGAGGCCCACGGCGCTGTAATATTCTCGGTCGGTTTTGGGGGTATTACAATAACCCTCATTCATGATCTAGTACCTTTAGCATATATCCCCACACGCCCTTTAGACATCCATGCGTGAATGCACTTCCCAATTGTGTGCACCTTTGCATCATTCACAATATTTCAGTCACAAAAATAAATAACATATAATTAAAGTACTTGTCTTGATTAAAGACTCACAGACCAATCAGAAATACCTACAAAAAGGGTTCAGTCCAAGTTCTTCACAAAGATTTCCAATCTTAACACAATTACGACACTTGACTAAAATAAAAAATCAGCTGGTTAAGGACTACTCCCAACAACCCCACCTAACTGTTTTAATAAACAATACAAAGGCGAAAACTCAATAGTAGTTCAACACTTCAACCCTCAACAGAAATCAAAACCATAATGTCACAATGAATATGATTCCTACGTGCTTTAATACTCATAATATCACCTGCATAACAATAGGTTCGAATTAGTCGGATAATTTATACACAAAACCCCAATATCTACAAGTTAGGGTTCTAAAAGATAATTACCTTGATTCTGAAGGAAAAAAGATGGATGATTATGTGATTAGGGTGTGGAATCTCCTCCAAGATGATGGCAGTTTCTAAAATTTCACCCGCGATGATTTTCCCAAGCTAAATAACTAAAAATCACGTAGACAATTATCCAAAAAGGAAATCGCATTGAGAAGAACCGGTTTCCTTGCGGGATCTAATGTCTCTTGCCATTATGAATGGCAATAGTATGGCCGATGTGCAGGTTTTATACCTGCTCAGTATTACAGCCATAACAAATACAGCTTACAATCGTAACTACCTTGGCTCTCCATTGTAAACACTGATACGTACATCCGTATATGACTGACTGAAATGGGGAATGAGTACTTATGGCCATATACTGAGGACTTATGTTCATACATGAGAGAGGCTTATGAGTGTAACAAAAGATGAATTATGGTCGTAACCTTCTGCTGAAGAGTAGACACTCCCAAATGGTACAACACTTAGGTTACGTCAAAAACAACGAAGTTCTTAAGTTTACATGTCATTATAGAAGAAAAGCTCTATCATTCGACAAAAGAGTCGAAGATTCCAAAAAGATGACAACATAATGAATAAATGAAAACGACAATAACATACACCCATAAATAGATTATGAACCCAAGCGTTGTCGTCTCATAAGATAATGACAATGCCCACTACAACACAAAGCTCCAAACTGATATATATTCATGAAAACAAAGAATTCTAAAAACAACAAAATATCGGGAAAATCATAACAAAAGAGAGAAAATGCGAACTAACAAATCCATTCATGTCAAATAGTCAGCAAACCAAGTACAAGTAAGTCAAGAAAGTACAAAAAAACTGGAAATAAGTGCGATTATTACACTAACATGGAAATAAATTAATTCAAAACATACATGATATTAAACGCAATGGACATAATTATCCCAACACATTCAAAATTATGAACGTATTTTTCAATAGAAACACCAAATTGTTCTAATTTTCATATATAGATTAGCAAAATTGTATTGTATAACACGTGTAGAAAAATATACATGCATGTGCATCACACCCTATGTTCAGGTTAATGTGCCATTTAAAAAATTACCTATTCAATTGATTTAATATAGTCTTCTATTGAGCACACAATATACTTTGATGCAGTGTCCCCAAATATGGTTATTGTAATATCCGGATTTATTATTGTGTATTTCATCTGTATTTGAACCCTGTATTTTTCAGAATTGTAATATCAATGATTGAAGTATGATATTCTCGTATTTGAATCCTTGTACATAAGTATAGCAACATGCAAAATTTCTCATGCAAACTCGTGATAGCGCACGCTAAGAATGTAGCGTAACGTGCGTTATCGGGCTACAACTAGTGCACACTACGAATGAAGAATTGCGTGCGCTAGGTAATTAATTATTGAGCTAGACGGCTAGCACATGAACCAGCCGGACGAGGGTCTAGATAAGATTCCCGCGGATGAACCTGGACAGTTTTAGAGTCAACGATTATTAGCGCGCGCTAAGGATTGTATGATACGTGCGTTAATCAGCTAATGTGCAGAAATTTTATATAAGGGTCAGCACTCCATTTCTTCTTGTTCCCTTCACTCGTCCTCATTTCTTGATAGTCCAGAAAACCTTCCCTCCTTCTTAAATACACATAGACCACCTCCACTTAATCACTAAAGATTGGATGCCACATGTGTTTGATCATTGGAGTGGAGAAACATCTTGATTTGGCAAACAAGCAACCGGAGCCGAATTCTACTTGTTGTCTCGATGTTTTTCTTCATCTTAAGGTATGTTATACTACTGTCAACCTTGAATTCGAGTTCTTAAGGATATGATGATTATGCTATCAAGATATTGAGTTTCATTGGTGATTTATCCAAACCACATCATGTTTAGGAGATTGAGATGATTATGCTTTAAGTACCTTGGTTAAGAACAACATGATTTGAATCTTGTTACGATAAACTAGTAGAGGAAGTTTCTGACATTGGTAATCCGAATTTAGAAGGTGTCTTCATAGTAATCACGGACTTGACTTTAACATCATTATTGTTAGACGAATCTAAGAGATTGATCATGGAAGGCATTATCTTGTAAAGATGGAGTGTTAAACAAACTACAAGGTGATAGTTTTGATTGATATAAGGTATTAATATCGACCGTTAGGCCTTCCGAATTACGCATGAAGAATTGTAATCGAAATGGAATATGGTTTATGATGATATACATATTCTTGAATTCGAAGTTGTTGTTAACCGTAAGATCATTCATAACCGTATGAGCATGATATGCATGGAGATATCATATATTAGCACTGAAGATTTCATAAGTTTTATCACGGTTAGATCAGTCGAATGTCCAGGAGGAACTGTCATACATGATTAGCGTGCGCTAAAGCTTCATGGTTAGCATGCGCTATCGAGCATAAGTTAACGTATGCTACGCTTGGAACGTAACGTGCATTATGTCATCAGGCGAGTCAGTCGGCTGATCAGAGAGGACTGTCGATACATAGTTAGCGTACGCTAGGCTTCATTGTTTACGTGCGCTAATGAGCAGGCTTAGCGCGCGCTACGTAGAATACTTAGCGTACGCTAAGCAGTTCAGTCAGATTACGTTTTATGAACTTTCGGCCGTAAATTGGATCATTAGACATTCGTACAACATGAGATAAATTCTATATTATTTCTTTATTTATGGTTCGAGCTTGCTATATGATTGATCGAAGGGGCGACCTTTGAGTGTTCCGTTTTTCGTGGAAGTATTGTTCTTGTCTTTGAATCGAGGCAAGTACCTTAATTGTTTTATATATTGATGTTATACATATTGTCGTGCGTATATGTCGTCGTTGTATGTCCACCACGTGTTGGTCCGACGGGATCATCTTGGGATCTGTGCTAGTGTGCGCTGGATCATTAGACGGGTTTTTCCACCACATGTTGGTCCGATGGGATCATCTTGGGGTCTAGGCAGTGAACGCTGGATCATTGGAATTACCATGTGTATGTTGTGATATCATGTTGTGATTATCATGTGTGTATGTTATTATTGAGTTTCTCGCAGGAGAAGACTCATTGGTTCTTTTGTCATTTATGTTATTATTATTCTTCGTGATATGTTGAATAATACGTTGTGGTATTTGTACTAGCATCGTTGTGCTAACCCCTTCAGGGGTGAACATTTGTTTATGTTCAGGATCCAGGAGAGCGGGGAAACAACCACTGAAGCTGCATGATGACGAGGGTGCAGATTGATGTTCCGGCCGGGTTTATTTGTCTATTGTTTGTATCGTTTTAATAAGTACTCGAGTACGTAGTCGTTTATGATGATTTGGATTTGGTGATGTACTAATACTTTTCCATTGAACATTCGTCAGAACTGTTGTATCTTATTTCCGTTATTTTCATACGTTGGGATCTGTTAATGTCTTTTAAATTCTTCAGCCCTGTAAATCCTTATGTAAAGGATTTACGGTGCTGTAATATTCCTGAATATATCGAGGATGTTACAGAATATGATATCGGAGCTAAGATTATGGATATCTTGGCCATGGGGTTAAAATAGGGGTCATATATGCCTTTTTAGATAACCGGCCGTGAATAACATCACTCTACTGCCTACGTCTTCGTGCGAACGGTGGTTCTAAGTTCCTGAACTCTTCTCGTCCTTTACATGTTGTATCTCTTTATACTTGAACATTAGAATGATATTGTTTCCTGTATATTGAGTATTTATGCTTTCAGTATGTTGAGAGGTGGACGTGGATGTGGTCGCAGTCGCGGACACGGACGGAGGAATGCCGAAAGAAAAGCTTCACCTTCTAATCAGGCCAATCATAGCTCAGGCGAGCCACAGAGATCTATTAATAATGAACCGGAACCTGCTGTGCCCGAAATCCTTCGTCAGGTGGTGAACCAGATGACTCAGTTCGCCCAGGTCGTGGACCGAATGCAGGTGACAGTGGGATTACAGCAAGGATATATACAGCAAGGGATCTCAGACATGGGAAGTCTAGGTGACCGATGGCTGCAAGAGATAGCGAAAATGCAGCCACCCAAATTCGACGGCTTTTCTGAGACTCCCACATGGGACCATTAGTTGAAGGAATTGGAGAAAATTTTTGCCGGAATTAATTGCCCAGACGAACGGAGAGTCTCTATTGCTCATTACTTTCTGATAGGGGAAGCATCCGAGTGGTGGGAAGCCATCCGGCCTGCAGATCATGATGCTGATTGGACAGAATTTAAATTGATGATGGAAGCTCAGTACTGCCCTCGTCCTGTGAGGGAAGCCAAAGTTTGGTAGTTTTTCTCCGCACAGCCATCAGATGAACCCGTATCCCAGACAATTAAGATGTTTAACCAGCAGCTGGCATTTGTTCGACATCTGGTCAGAACAGATGCAGAAATGATGATTCATTTTCATATGAGGATGAAACCAGAAATCCAGAGGTACATGTCCAGTTTTGAATGTACCACTCTCCGTCAATACCAGGATAAGGCGTTGGCGTACGAAATCAAGGAAGCAGCAATGGAGAAGTTTACCGAATCCAAGAAGTAGAAAGTCTCTGGCAGTTTTACAGAGCACAAGAGTAGTGGGCCCCACAAAGCCCAGTCATTCTTTCATTCGTTCAAAAAACCTCCGCACCCATCCAAGAGCGGAAAGAACTGTGGAGCAGTATCAGATGTGACGAGAAAGTGCTTTAACTATGGCCGAACAGGACATTATCGACGAGATTGCTCATTTCCTACCATGACTTGTTTTGACTTTGGTCGAGAGGGACATCGTTCGGTGTTCTGTGAGGAGGCTGCAAAAGCTTTTAGAGCCCGTACATCACAGCCAGCCCAGAAAGAATCAAGTATTCAGCAGACGCAACAGAGTGTCCAAATTCCCTAGAATATTGGTTGTGGACGAGGCAGAGGACAGTTTGACTGAAAGGGGACATCGAGTGCCGGATCTGTTCCCCTACGTCTGTACGAGATGAGGAGAACAGACGATTAGGATGCTGCTGTTGCATCAGGTACCGTTCAGATCCTTTCCGAGCCAGTTAGCGTTTTATTCGATACAGGAGCTACGCATTCAAATATATCCTTATCTTGTGTAAATCGTTTGAATATTTCTAGTTTTCATAATTGTGAACCTTATGTTATTGGTTTATCGAGTGGAGAGAGGATTATTGGAAACTTAGAAACTAGAGATTTCCCTGTATCATTTGGAGGCAGAGAGTGGCTCTCAAATTTGATTGTGATAGAAATGCAAGGAGACGATCTGATACTCGGAGACGATTGGCTTAATCGATATGGAGCTATTGTAAACTACCGAAGGAGGAATATCTCGCTGATTGCTGATGATGGTTCCGAAATACTATTTGAAGGGTGGAAACCAGGAAGCTCAGGAAGGTTGATCAAAGCGATGCAAGCTGTCAAGTTGTTGAAACAGGGCTGTACCGGATACTGGTGCTATGCAATGAAGAAAGAAGACGAAATTGTGGAACTTTCATCCATTTCTATTGTGAACGAGTTTCCGGATGTATTTCCTGACGAGTTACCTGGACTACCTCCACGACGGGATGTAGAATTCACCATTGAGCTGGAACCCGGAGCTACACCAATTTCTAAGGCGCCGTATCATATGGCACCTACTGAGATGTACGAACTGAAAAAGAAACTGGAGGAGTTATTGGACAAAGGCTATATCCAGCCAAGCGTTTCGCCCTGGGGAGCACCAGTTCTTTTTATCCGGAAGAAAGATGGATCATTTCGACTTTGTATTGACTATCGAGAGCTGAACAAAATGACGATTAAGAACAAGTATCCGTTGCCACGGATTGATGATTTGTTTGACCAGTTACAAGGAGCAACAGTATTTTGTAAAATCGATCTGAGATCAGGATATCATCAGCTACGATTAAGAAATCTGATGTTCCGAAATCAGCATTCAGAACTCGCTACGGACATTAGGAGTTTGTAGTGATGTTGTTTGGTCTCACTAATGCACATGCTGTATTCATGCAATTGATGAATCGAGTGTTCATCGAGTATTTGGATAAATTTGTGGTTGTGTTCATTGATGACATTCTAGTTTATTCCAAGAGCCCGGAAGAACATGCGCAGCAATTGCGGATTGTACTAGAACATTTGAGAAGCGAGCAATTGTACGCCAAACTTTCCAAGTGTGAATTCTGGCTAAAGTAAGTAATGTTCCTCGGCCATGTGGTATTAGCTGAAGGAGTTCGAGTAGATCCTCAGAAGATCGAAGTGGTTATGGATTGGAAGCCTCTAAAGAATGTGAAAGAAGTCCGGAGTTTCTTAGGACTTGCTGGGTATTATCGTCGGTTTGTGGAAGGGTTTTCCAAAATTTCCCGCCCACTTACTTGACTAATGCAGAAAACACAAAAGTTTGAGTGGAACGAGTTATGCCAGAATAGCTTTGATGAATTGAAGAAGTGATTGACGAAGGCACCGATTTTATCACTCCCACGAGGAACTGGAGGATTTATAGTTTACAGTGATGCTTCGAACCAAGGACCCAGATGCGTATTGATGCAGAATGATAAGGTGATCGCTTATGCGTCACGCAAGCTGAAACCTTATGAAGTGAATTACCCAACGCATGATTTGGAGCTAGCAGTAGTAGTCTTTGCTTTGAAAATCTGGAGACATTATCTGTACGGGACTCACTGTCAGATCTTTACGGATCACAAGAGTCTCAAATACATCTTCAGTCAGAAAGAGCTGAACACGCGGCAAAGAAGGTGGCTGGAACTTATTAAGGACTACGACTTGGAGATTCTGTATCATCCAGGCAAGCGAATGTAGTGGCCGATGCACTTAGCTGCAAGCCTGTTTCTATCCAGATGCTGGAGACTCTGACCTCCCAGCTCAGCATTCAACGAGAGATGATTCCAGAAGGAATTGAAGTGTGGTTACAAAGAGTCCAAGGACAACTGTGCGTGATGGAAATAACTTCATCGTTAACCGAGGAAATCAAATCTAAGCAGGCAGATGATCCTCTGATGATTCGGTTACGTGATGAAGTGAACAAGGGGAAAGCCCCTAGATTCGTAATTCATGATGATGGAGTTTTGAGATTTCAGAACCGACTCTGCATTCCCGATGTCGATGTTCTGAAACAGACGATTATGAAGGAAGCTCATAGCTCGCCCTATTCTATCCATTCGGGCACCACCAGTAAGACGTACAAGGACCTAAAGCAAAATTTTTGGTGGGGCAACATGAAGAAAGATGTAGCGGACTATGTTTCGAAATGCTTGACTTGTCAGCGGGTTAAGATCTAGCATCAACGACCTGTTAGGATGTTGAAGCCGCTCCCGATTCCTGAATGGAAGTGGGAGGACATATCGATGGACTTTACTACTAGTATGCCGAGAACCAAGACAGGAATGAACATAATTTGGGTGATAGTTGATCGTTTAACCTAATCAGCTCATTTTCGAGGCATTAAGGACACGTGGGGACCAGAGAGGTTGGCACGAGTATTTATTTCAGAGATAGTCCGATTGCATGGTATGCCGAAGACCATTATTTCTGACCGAGACGGTCGCTTTGTATCGCATTTTTGGAAAGCAGTTCATAAGGCCTTGGGGACCGAATTGAACTTCAGTACAGCTTATCACCCGCAGACTGACGGATAATCCGAAAGAACCATTCAAATGGTGGAAGACATGCTGAGGGTCTGTGCCTTAGATTGGTCAAACGATTGGGAAGTTCATCTACCGTTGATTGAATTTACCTACAACAACAGTTGGCATGCTTCCATTAAGATGGCACCATTTGAGGCATTATACGGGAGGAGATGCAGATCGCCTATGTTGGGACGATTCATCAGACTTTATCGGGACAGAACCTGAGTTGATCGTACAAACACGAGAGAAGATAGCCTTGATTCGTGAAAGGCTGTTGACCGCCCAGAGTCGACATAAATCTTATGCAGATGTACGCCGTCGCCCATTGGAGTTCAGTACTGGAGACCACGTACTTTTAAAGGTTTCTTCTACTTGGGGAATCTTTCATTTTGGAAGGAAGGGAAAACTGAGTCCGAGATATATCGGACCATTTGAGATTCTCGATAGAGTTGGAGAGCTGGCATACAGATTGGCATTATCGCCGTCATTGAGCCATGTTCATAACGTGTTACACGTATCCCAGTTACAGAGATATATACCGAATCTTAGTCATATCATTGATTTCGGTGAGATCGAAGTCGATAAGGATGGAACGTTTGAAGAAAGACCAGGCAAGATACTCGAGAGTCGAGTTAAGCAGTTGAGGAACAAACCAATCGTTTTGGTCAAAGTTCAGTGGTCACGTCACGGAGTGGAAGAAGCCACTTGGGAAACGGAAGATAGCATGAAGTCCAGATATCCAGAGTTATTCTCGTCTTGAGTTTCGGGATGAAACTCCTTTTTAATAGGAGAGTATGTAATATCCGGATTTATTATTGTGTATTTCATCTGTATTTGAACCCTGTATTTTTCAGAATTGTAATATCGATGATTGAAGTATGATATTCTCGTATTTGAATCCTTGTACATAAGTATAGCAACATGCAAAATTCCTCATGCAAACTCGTGATAGCGCACACTAAGAATGTAGCTTAACGTGCGTTATCGGGCTACAACTAGCGCACGCTACGAATGAAGAATTGTGTGCGCTAGGCAATCAATTATTGAGCTAGACGGCTAGCACATGCACCAGTCGGACGTGGGTCCAGATAAGATTCCCGCGGACGAACCTGGATAGTTTTTGAGTCAACGATTATTAGCGCGCGCTAAGGATTGTATGATAGCGTGTGCTAATCAGCTAATGTGCAGAAATTTTATATAAGGGTCAACATTCCATTTCTTCTTGTTCCCTTCACTCGTCCTCATTTCTTGATAGTCCAGAAAACCTTCCCTCCTTCTTAAATACACATAGACCACCTCCACTTAATCACTAAAGATTGGATGCCACTTGTGTTTGATAATTGGAGTGGAGAAACGTCTTGATTTGGCAAACAAGCAACTGGAGCCGGATTCTACTTGTTGTCTCGGTGTTTTTCTTCATCTTAAGGTTTGTTATACTACTTTCAACCTTGAATTCGTGTTCTTAAGGATATGAGGATTATTCTATCATGATATTGAGTTTCATTGGTGATTTATCCAAACCACATCATGTTTAGAAGATTGAGATGATTATGCTTTAAGTACCTTGGTTAAGAACAACATGATTTGAATCTTGTTACGATAAACTAGTAGAGGAATTTTCTGACATTGGTAATCCGAATTTAGAAGGTGTCTTCATAGTAATCACGAACTTGACTTTAACATCATTATTGTTAGACGAATCTAAGAGATTGATCATGGAAGGAATTATCTTGTAAAGATGGAGTGTTAAACAAACTACAAGGTGATAGTTTTGATTGATATAAGGTATTAATATCGACCGTTAGGCCTTCCGAATTACGCATGAAGAATTGTAATCGAAATGGAATATGGTTTATGATGATATACGTATTCTTGAATTCGAAGTTGTTATTAACCGTAAGATCATTCATAACCGTATGAGCATGATATGCATGGAGATATCATATATTAGCACTGAAGATTTCGTATGTTTTATCACGGTTAGATCAGTCGACTGTCCAGGAGGAACTATCATACATGATTAGCGTGCGCTAAAGCTTCATGGTTAGCGTGCGCTATCGAGCATAAGTTAATGTACGCTATGCTTGGAATGTAACGTGCGTTATGTCATCAGGCGAGTCAGTCGGCTGATCAGAGAGCACTGTCGATACATAGTTAGCGTACGCTAGGCTTCATTGTTTACGTGCGCTAACGAGTAGGCTTAGCACGCGCTACGTAGAATACTTAGCGTACGCTAAGCAGTTCAGGCAGATTACGTTTTATGAACTTTCGGCCGTAAATTGGATCATTAGACATTCGTTCGACATGAGATGAATTCTATATTATTTCTTTTGTTAAGGTTCGAGCTTGCTACGTGATTGATCGAAGGGGCAACCTTCGAGTGTTCCATTTTTTGAGGAAGTATTGTTCTTGTCTTTGAATCGAGGCAAGTACCTTAATTGTTTTATATATTGATGTTATACATATTGTCGTGCATATATATCGTCGTTGTATGTCCACCACGTGTTGGTTCGAAGGGATCATCTTGGGATCTATGCTAGCGTGCGCTGGATCATTGGACGGGTTTTTCCACCACGTGTAGGTCCGACGGGATCATCTTGGGTCTAGGCAGTGAACGCTGGATCATTGGAATTACCATGTGTATGTTGTGGAAACAACCACTGGAGTTGCATGACGATGAGGGTGTAGAGTGATGTTCCGGCCGGGTTTATTTTTCTATTGTTTGTATCGTTTTAATAAGTACTCGAGTACGTAGTCGTTTATGATGATTTGAATTTGGTGATGTACTAATACTTTTCCGTTGAACATTCGTCAGAACTGTTGTATCTTATTTCCATTATTTTCATACGTTCGGATCTGTTAATGTCTTTTCAGTTCTTCAGCCCTGTAAATCCTTATGTAAAGGATTTACGGCGCTGTAATATTCCTGAATATATCGGGGGTGTTACAGTTATGTCATGCTTAGATATTCTTGTATAACGATTAATTTTGTTATGTATCTGCAAAAAAAAAAATTATCATTAGTGGTCATTCGTCAAATGATCTGGTTTCCTTACATGCCAACTCTCTTTAAGATTGCAATGTGTCGCAGGTAACCGTTCATTGCAGCTTTCTATGCTTGCCATTTTATAGTATGATTTAAATAAAAATCCACGTGATTATTGCAAGGCGGGGGGGAAGAGAACAAAGTAAAATACCTCAGAGATGGATGACCAAGTTTAGTGTTCATAAATCTTTAATGACATTATATTGGATATTTGAGGAAGAATACATTGAAGGAAATTGCTTAAAATTGATTTTTAATAATATTAGTACCCTCGTGTTCTTTGTATTGGATCATCTCCATACCTATTGCAAGATCCTTTTTTATACTTGGATGTCGATACTGCCCACCTTTTGCACGAATCAGGCCACAGGGGCGGATCCAGGATTTGATAAAGGGGTGGGCTGAAAAATAAATATTTCAGCACATTCAATTTTATACTTACCAAAATATCTCGATACTCACATGAGTTGTGCCCTGCGAGACTGCAATACATAAAATTCATCAATGATTGAGTCTATATTTGTGACTTTAACAAACTCTCTCAATATAAACATCAGCGAGTCTTCAAGTAAATCATCCCCATCTTGTTATGAACTGCCGTTTTCATGTGCTTCATTGCAGAAAATGTTCGTACAGTTGTAGTAGTAGAAACAAACAATGTCAAAATTAGATGAATTATATTAGTTATAACATAGACATTCAACTTTTCCCCCTTAGTAAGTATTTGACACAACTCAAGATAAAAAAAAAAATCAAACATCAATTTGATTCACAATTATTCCAAGGTTCAATTTCAGCCAAAAAAGATCCTGGCTTTGTATATTCAGGCTTCAATTATCACAATCACACAATTTAAATTTACAACTTTTAACATACAATCAACTGCAATCGATTTTTAGGCTTCGATTAGAACCAACTAAAACAACTTTAATTTAAAAAAATAAAATTCAATTTAATTCACAATCTAAAAAGGTAAAACAACCAACTGCAATTTTCAGGCTTCAATTTCAATCTATGAGATTGAAATAAAATAAAACCTAAATAAATAAAACCCAGAACAATAAAGCTCAGTAAAATAAAACAAAACCGATACAAAACCATGAGATTGAAATAGCACAACCTAAACAAATAAAACCTAGAAATCAAATCTATTCCAGGGGCTCCAATTTCGATTTTACTATTAATTGTTAATTGAACTTGAAGTAGTAAATTCTAATTTAGGGATCCATACCTTGAATGTATGAGATGGGAAAAACTGAAGGACAAAAGGGCAGATAGCAGATCGAAAATCGGGATACTCGAGGCGATACGCTGAAACTGGTACCACGGTCGGTGGTGAGCCGGGAGAAGTGGAAGAGTCGAAGAGATGAAGAGAACACATATTCTGTTTCTGTATTCCGCATGCGGTGTTCTATTCTACAACACCTTCTTTTTTAAAAGTTTAATTATTTGGGCTGGGTCAATTTTGTATTGGACTTAAAATTACACATGGGTATAAGAAAAAGTTTTGGGCTTGCACTGGGATGGATCCAGTGGAGCCCTTGAATAAATCCGCCCCTGATATGCCATAATCTTGCTTTACTTTCAACCTTTTCAATATTTCTGTAATGGTACTGTATATACTCTACTTTTATAAATATTGTTTGACCTACTTTGTATATTAACTTTTAGCATCTATTGGAATATTCAAATATTCAGTAATGTGAGTTTTACAATTGACAAGTTGTCTATTTTTTATTGTGAGTTCTTCTATAGTAACCTCCTTTGTCGATTGTATTCATGGGTAACTTGCTTATTCTAGTATAACTTGACCTTGAATGTCCAAGGACATGTACAAAATATAGAGTATTAGATAATATTATCTATATTTTGTGTATTATATCTCTTTCTATTCTTATGACTTGATCTTCTACCTCTTGACAAGTCGTGTTAATTTGTATAATTGAAATTGTTTGCAATCGAGCACAGATTTAATGAAAGAACCTCAAAAATATAATGCGCACATAATTTATTTGCATTTAGGTATTTCTTTAGGTTTTACATCTTAATATTTGGATGTAATATTTTTTATTGCAATCATCGGCTTTTGGTCAAGTATTTCTTGCAAATGGTATCCTTCATTTGGTGTTGTGTCTTTTGAGAGACTAACTTTTACGGTTTGGTACCTGTAAAGTTTGTTATAACAATTGTAAGAAAGAAAATTATGAAAAGTGATAAGAACACGAACAAATTATGTGGTTCACTAACAAAGAGTTAGCTACGTCCACGGGCAGAAGAGAGGAATAAATATTATTACTGATAGGAGATTACAGAGATTGATATTATGATATATCGGCTAGGTCACAAACCATCATTATATAGGCAAGAAACCTAACCATAATCGGACAGACCCAAAAAATATGCCCAAAACTGTAAACGAAACCCAAAACGACGTATACCGTAAAAGTACCGAGAGTTCAAGACATCCCAGCAAATCTCCACCTTGACTTGAATCTTCTCACAAAAATTGATGCACCAATGACGATGCTCAGACTTGATTTTCAGCAACAGAAAATACCATACGTACCAATGATGATACCCAGATGTACGAAGTAGCTCATACCTTCGAACTCAGACTTCCCCCAAAGGGAAACTAACAACTTGAAATATTTAACAAATCCAAATAGTGTTGGAACTTGTTATGCGGAACTGACTTCGTGAACATATCGACGGGATTATCAACAGTCCCAACCTTCTTCACCTTTATCCTATTCTCACTTCGCAGCCAATGATACCTTACATCAGTATGCTTCGTTCTCTCGTGATGAACTTAGTCCTTGGCCAAACAAATAGCACTAAGACTATCACAATAAACATTTGCATAGTCATGATGTGTTGGGATAAACAATCCTGTTTTGATAATTGCCATACAGCAAAGAAGTCGAAAGTCGCTAAGTATGGAAGCTGTCTGGATCCTACATACAGCACGGCCACACAGTGAAGATCAATCAAGTCTATCATATAGTGCCTACAGCTGCCAGCATAAGATGAGTCAGATACAGCAGTCAGGCTGTAAGATGTTTTACTTAGGAAAATTAAAACATATCCGACAGGACTGAATTAAACCGTTGTGAGATACGCTTTGTTTATTCATAAAGTATTCACGATTTAAGACCGCATTTATTGCTGATAGGATAACATTTAATGTAGCTGGAGAGAGACAAGTCTGAACGCACTAAAGAGCATTTATTGCGAAGACAAAAAAGATGTCAAGCATTAAATGCGATCTGCTTTAATTTAAATATTCATCCAGCCGCCAATCCAGTCTCAGGCATTAACATCTCACCAACCAGCATCATTTATAACGGATAGATTTCCAAAGGTTATAAATACCTTGATGCCTGAAGACTCAAATACTTTGAATACAAGTTATAGTTATCGCGAAAGCTCTGACAGGATCACTCTGACATTATAAGCGATTACAAAGCAAGTATATTTTGTGAGCATACAGCATATTCAACAGCGAAGAAATATACTATAGTCTTCAACGAGAACAGCACAACATACAGTAATCGAGTATCAAAGATCAGCTGCTGTTCAGAAAGTATTCTACCCTTAATCGTTGAGAATCCATCAGCCCTGTGTGGACTGAAGAATGCCTTGCTCATTAGGAACTGTGTTTGAAGAATAAGCATTATAGATGAAGCTTCCAACTGTGTGTGAAGAAGCAAGTCAAGAACAAGCTCTAGCCAATCTGTGTGAACGGCAAACAGCTTCATCCCTTGTATCAATCTGTGTGAACGATACAGTGGGAGATTTAGTTATAGTCACATAGTTGTGCACGTAGTGATTATAATAAATATTTTTACTCCTGTGTGGAGGACCAGTGGACGTAGAGGGGTTTACCTCGAACCACTTTAAAACTGTGTTATTTACCTTCTGCCTTTAGTGTTTTCATAAACTGTGATTTATATAAGTATACACTACAAAACCCTGTACGCACCAAGCTAACAGGAGATAAGCCTAGTTGCTGTATTTACAGCAACTCGGTTAAACAAACTTCCGCTACACACTCACATTCGAAAATCGTACCGCTTGTTGTACTAACACTTTCCAAGTTGTATCCTGTATACTTAGTGGCCAACAAGTGGTATCAGAGCAGTTGATTCTAAAAAGAATCAGTTGTATTTTTAACCGAATCAGATCCAAAATCACTTATTTTCTTTGAAAACAGTTTTTATCTTTCTCATTTCCATACATAGATACCTCAATGATAAACAAGGTTCTTATTTTTCTATTAATGAGTTTGATGATTGGAGAATCGGGATGGAAGCCCATCTTGCCACCATGCACGAGGAGATGATTTTTTTCATCCAAGACGGCCCCATAAAGATCACGAAGGTTAATCATGCCGCAAGGATTGAAGGCCAACCTCATGCCGAGATGCTCGAGAAGGAGCGTGAGAAGTGGACAACTGACGAGCGCATTGCGTGCGAATCTCGACAATATGGCTAAGAATGCGCTGTTTGTCACCCTTGACAAAGGCACATTCTCAAAGGTAAAGAGCTGTAAGATAGCCAAGGAAATCTAGGAAAAACTCAAGATGATTTGTGAGGGAACTGAGCTGTCAAAAAAAAAAGATTTCCAAACTCACTCAGCAATTTGAATCATTTGAAATGAAATCTTCTAAAACTATTGAGGAACTTGATCTCAGATTCACTGGCATAGTCGGTGAACTTGAAGCGTTGGGCAAAATTTATACCCAAAAGGACAAAAACTTGAAAATTTTTAGATCTCTCCCTGCCCGATGGGACATTAAGAACACAGCCATGCATGTGTCATGTAATCTTAATGACATTTCGACTTTTGACCTCTTCTCTGACCTCAAATCTTTTGAGTATAACATTGACAGGAGAGAGAAGACCGAAGAGTCACCTGCTAAGACTACAACATTAGCCGCTGTATCTAACAGGAGACACAGCATGCCCAGCACATCCAAGTCTGCCCACAAGACTGCTGACAGTGATGATGACAGCCTGTATGCACAAATTCAAAAAGTTCATCAAACAGTCTGGAAAGACTCCCTACAGGCCCAAGCCGTTTCACAAGGTAAGCACTGAATCTACCTCTTCTGGTGATTCTAACCTGTGCTACAACTGTAGGAAACCCGAACATTATGTAAATGAATGTCCTCACCCAAAAGTCTAAAAGTTGCCAGAAGCCAAGCAACAAGAGAAATATGAAAGAAGGCGTGCTTGGAAAAACAAGCTCAAGGCCCTGATAGGCGAATCAGAAGCCTCGCCCGCATCAACTTAGACCGAGGAGTGTCTTCAGGCAGTCACTAACAGTGACTTATCTGATGATAAGATCGAAGATAAAGCCTATATATGCTTTATGGCCAAAGACATACCGGACGACGAAGACAGCGATGATGAGGTAAGCTCAACATCACCTACTCCTGTAAATGCATGTCATACATTTGAAAATATGATGAATGAATTTAAGAACATTTAAAAGCCCCATGAGAATTTAAAACGAGAAAACATACAACTCGAACTTTCAAACTTAGAGTTGAAAGAAGAAAATGATTTGCTGAAAAATAATTACGAAAATATGTCTATCGACTGTGAAAACAGCAAAGTCATACTTGAAAAAACTCATGGAGAGTAGTCATCAACTTGCTCACGATCTAAAGAGACTAAGTCTCATCGCGAGAGCAAGACAAATGATTTTGCTCTAATCAAAGCCAAAGTAAAAACTCTGAGAAACGAGAAGGATAATTAGAGACCATCTTGAAATCATTCGAGAAATCCTCTAAACGAATGGAAGAAATTCTAAGCACTGGGAACATGCTCATGATAAAAGTAGCTTAGGATATAACTTATACTCCAATAAGGGAAAAACTAGTACGGTATTCGTCAGGGGTGTGGAACCCATTCCTGTACCGGAAGAGAACCCGAGCCCCGTAAAGGTTCCTGTTGCACCGCGCACAACAAAGGCTGCAATTCTGCCACCCGGTTCAGATTATAGAAAGCGGAAACCTTAGCCTTCCATACCTGTAAGGCATAACCAACACTATGCTCACCGAGCATATCAGAAGTGCCAACATCCATTCAGAAAGAAGGTCGTATCCAAGTATCAAAGGCCCACACAGCAGTACTTTCAACAGTACAGTGCGCATAGATATTGGATACAGGAGCCCCGTTATCCTTGAAGAAAGTAGGTCGCCGCGTAATATCAGCAACTTTGGGAATACCAACTGGAGACCCAGGAGGCAAGCTGTAAGGCCTAAGAAAATGGCTCCACCTCCGAGACAAAAATCGGACTGGAACAATAACCCTCGATTTTACATGCATCATAATCATGGTTACAGAGACTACGTGCCTGCCCCACGTAGACACTGCAAGAACGAACCAAATGTAACCTACAGCAAGCCAATTGCTGTCAGGCAAATTTGGGTACCAAAAGGCACTAACGCACAAGGACCCAACAATCAAAGGGGATCTAAATCTACTTAATTTCTTTGCTTACAAGACATCATGGAAGAGGACATCTGGTACTTTGACATCGGATGTTCTCAGCACATGACAGGAGATAAAAGCAAGCTGTCAGATTGAAGGTCGCGGTCCAAAAATGTGCTTCGGTGACAAGTACAAAGGAAGAACAAGAGGGATAGGTACCCTACTTGTAGGAAAGTTTAAAGTCATGGACGTAGCTTATGTTGAAGGCTTACAGTATAATCTACTTAGTATTAGCCAGTTCTATAACAAACAGTTCTCGATGAAATTCTATATAGATCACTGTTGAGTCAAGAACATTCTGACCAAAAAGTTGTGCTCATATGAAGCAGATCCGGTAATATGTATATTGCTGACTGGAAGCCTAAGAGCTCCACTATTACTTGTTTTGTTGCCAAAGGTACTACAGATCAAAGCTGGTTATGGCACAAGAGGATGTCTCATATCAACTTCAAGACAGTCAACAAGCTCGGTAGACAGGGAATGGTTAGAGGTTTGACCGATGTGTCATTCCAAAAAGACAGCGTCTGCGGACCCTGTCAGAAAGTTAAACAAGTCAAAACCACCCTCAAAATAAAATCATACATGTCCTCTCGCAGAGTTCTGGATATGCTACATATGGATCTCTCGGTCCTGTAGACCCGGTAAGCTTTGTAGGTAAGAAATATTGTCTAGCTATTGTTGATTACTATTCCAGGTATGCTTGGACAATATTCCTGAGCAAGAATAAAGAAACAACAACAAAGCTGCCCGAGCACCTGAGAAAGCTTTAGAATAAGAAAGGGTTGAGTATCGTGTCAATTCATTCCGACAGGGGTACTGAATTTACCAACTGTTTTATAGAGCAATACTGTTGGGACAATGGATTACAGCACGAATACTCAGCAGCCCGAATCCTCAACAAAATGGTGTTGCCGAGCGAAAGAACAGAACACTAAAAGAGGCAACAAGAACCATGATTGCCGCAAGCAAGTTGCCGCAGCGTTTCTAGGGCGAAGCAACAAATACAGCGTGCTATACACAAAACCAATGTATCATCAACAAACATCACAACAAAACAGCATACAGGGTATGGAACAACAAAACTCCACTAGTTTCATATTTCCATATATTTGGATGTAGATATTATGTTTTGAACAATGGGAAAGACCAACTCAAAACCTTCAACGACAACCCGGATGAAGGGATATTCATAGGATATCCTCTGTCAGCAAGGCTTTCAGAATCTTTAACAAAAGGAAGCTCACAATCGAGGAATCTGTCCATGTAGTGTTTGAAGAACCACACCATGATCCTACAGGAGTAGAAGACCCGACTCAGGATATCCAAACACTATCCAATAATGACTCTCCAACTCCAATAGAGCTTGTCGTTGACTTAGAGATCAACCCCGCAGCTGTAAGATTGGAAGTAGTTGAAGCCGAAGCTGTACAAGCTGATGCTGAAACTACAACACCTCAAGTTACAGTATGGGATGCCGAATTAGAACCTCATAGAAGATGGTTGAGAGATCACCCACAGGAGTTAATCATTGGAGACATTGATGCTGGAGTAACCACACGCCGTAGAATACAGAGTACACAAGGAAATGCTATGTGCACCCTAGCTGTATTCTTAGCTCAATACAAACCTGTTTCTATCAATGAAGCCCTGAATAACTCTCATTGGATCACCTCTATGGAAGAAGAGCTCAATGGTTTCGAAATAAACAATGTATGGAATCTTGTACCCAGAACAGAGCATCAAGCTGTAATTGGAACCAAATGGGTGTTTAGAAACAAGAAGGATGAAAACGGACTTGTTATCAGGAACAAATATCGTCTAGTTACACAAGGATACAGACAGGAAGAAGGCATAGACTACGATGAAACATTTGCCCCTGTAGCCAGACTAGAAGCCATTAGGATATTTCTAGCCTTTTTCGACCATAAGAGCTTCATAGTATATCAAATGGATATAAAAAGTACATTCCTGAATGGACACCTCGCTGAAGAAGTCTATGTTGAACAACCACCAGGGTTTGTCAACATAGAAGGCGGAGACCTTGTATATAGACTACGGAAAGCTTTGTATGGACTTAAGCAAGCACCTAGAGTGTGGTACAAAACCCTGTCCCTGTACCTCACTAATAATGGATTTGAGAAAGGTGCTGTGGACAAGACTCTATTTAAGATATAGGAAGGGGACGACCTGTTAATGGTTCAAATATACGTAGATGATATTATATTTGGTTCCACTAACCTTGCTTTATGTCAAAGCTTCTCTCATCTCATGCAAAGTAAATTTGAAATGAGTATGATGGGGGAACTTAGTTATTTTATAGGATTACAGGTGAAGCAACTACCTACAGGAATATTCATCAACTAGGAGAAGTACAGCAAGGAGCTACCCAACAAGTTTGGGATGAACAACTCCAAATCCTTGTCAACCCCCATGAGAACTCCTGTGCAAATTAGTGCTGACGAAGCTAGAAAGCCAATTGATCAATCACTCTACAGGAATCTTATAGGCTCACTCCTGTACCTAACAGCTAGCAGACCCGATATCCAGTTTGCTGTAGGAGTGTGTGCTTGGTATCAAGTAGCACCTAAAGAATCACACTTCACTACAGTCAAACGAATCCTTAAGTACGTGAAAGGTACAATCGATGTAGGATTGTGGTATACTAAGGAAGGTGGATTCAATTTGGTTGGCTGCATCGACTCGGATCTTGGTGATTGTAAGCTAGATAGGAAGAGTACAAGCGGCACTTGTCACTTTCTTGGACCTATATTAGTGTCATGGTTCAGTAAGAAACAATTGGACAACTCGCTTTCTACAGCTGAGTCAGAATACTATGCCGCTGGAATTTGCTGTATGCAGATTCTCTGGATGCAACAACAGTTATGAGATTATGGAATGAGTGCCATAGAAACACCGATCATGTGCGATAGCACGAGTGCAATTGCAATAACGCACAATCCTGTATTGCACTCGCGAACTAAGCATATTGATATGAAGCATCATTTTATAAGGAATCATGTTGAGAATAAAGATGTTCGGATCGAGAAAGTCCATACAGATATCCAGTTAGCCGACATCTTTACAAAGCCTCTCAGCAATACCAGATTTTGTATGCTTCGACAGAATTGGGTATGCTACAGCCTGACTCCCTGTAAGTTTTTATGCTTTTACTCATTAATTGAGGGGGAATGCTGTAAGACCCAAGAATACAATATCCACCATTAATTAACTGCACACCCAGAACAGTAAGACAGTACTGTAGGACAAAGAAGGCATGAAACCTTCCTACAGCTGATGTGTGCATTAATTAAGGGGGAATGCAGTACGACCGATGAATACAGCATTAATCCAAACATTAGTGTAAGAATTGAATCCCATATGTACCTTCTAAGGGGGAATGCTGTATTTTCGCGGATACAGTAAATACTGTGGGACATCAATTAATATTATATTAATATTCAATTTATACTGAAAATAGTTTTTAAGTCCACATGCCCAATTTAAAATTCAAACGTTTTACTCTTTAATGCTTTACACGACATGTGGGCTTTATTATTTTAAACGCCGCAATTGTCATGATTTCAAACCGCTGTTTCGTGCAATAAGGGAAGCCGAACTGTCAGAAGTGGGACCGGTTATCATTTCAAAAGTAGATGGATAAGACGTACAAGTTACATTTGGTTCATCCTGTTCGTTTATTAAAAGACAGTTCCCATCCCTTAAATCTGACCTTTCACTATCTAAAATCCTAATCTTCCCTCCACACTATAAAAGGATTGTATCTTGCTCCCTTTAACTCTTTACGCTTTCTGCATATTAAATGAGTCTAAGAGCAAACAACCTACACAGCTTACTGCACTCACTGCATTCTTCTCTTTATTTCTTTAAATTCTTCTCTGCAAATCAATGGCATCTTCTCAGACTTCCTCTCAGACAATGAAGAAAAGGGACAACATCACTGATGGACGTCTCTTCGTTCAATATGTTATCATGGAAAGGATTCAAACTGAGGTTGAGGACCTTGACGGCATGGAACATGTCATGTAGAAGATGAAGCAACAAGGCCTGTACCGCCTTGGTAGCCAGCACACTGAATACTACGATGAATGCATCGTGAAGGAATTCTACCTTGATGCTTCCATCAAGTTTCTTTCTCTTAAAAGAGGAGGATATGTGTCTGACATTTATGCTACCGTCCGTGGAGTTTAGATATGCGTTGACCGTGAACTTCTGGAAAACATCTCCAGGCTGCAGTCCAATGGCCTGACAATGGAGGAGCTTGAGACCTTCGGGTCGGAGGAACTTATCATCGCCTACTGGGGACTCTTCACCGGCAACGGTTTTGACAAGAATGTCCACCCATTTTATCATAAGAAGAGGTTTTTCCTACCCTATATGTATTTACACGATTTCTGTTCTCGTGTTGTTGAGAATAGAGCTGGTGCATTTGAGATGTGCACAAATCTGCGTTTCATAATGATGGTCGCCATCATGTCTTGTGAACGAGTGAAATGGTGCCAGATTATTCTGAATAGATTACAGGAAGAGGCCGCCAAGCCTGATTCTCTGAAGAAATCTTTCGGCCTCATCCATAACAACATTCTCACCCGCTGTGGCATGCCGCAATCTCGCGACGCTAAGAAAATCGGCCCTAGAAAGTTCATCGGTGGGCGCAAGCCTACTGCTTTCAACAGAGATGGTCTATTCTCAAGCAGACCCTATGCCGACAGAATGCCTATCTCTGATAATCCAAGGGATGTCACTGACAGGATTGCAAGTGGCGAAAAGAAAAGGAAAAGGAGTGCTTCTCATAGTATTGCTATAGAGAACCCGAAGAAGAAGCTGAAAAAGGCTTCCAAGTCTAAAGCTAAGGCCACAGAGATTACATCGATCTCTTTAGATGCCCCATCTACGGCACAACCCGCTGAATCAAACCCAGGCGCAACCCCTGCGGAAGAAATAATTGTTGCACACTCTGCAGATCTCGAGCCACTGGCGGCTATGACAGATGATCAATTATTTGACAAACTGGAAGGAACTATAGATTCAGCTGCCAACTCGGAGCCGAGAGCTGCCTCTCCTGTACGGGAACCCACACCCATACAGGATCCCTCTCTCATTAGGGTACCAACCCCTGTTCGGGATCCCTCTCCAAAACAGGCTCCATACCTGTCGAGGATCCCACGCCTACAATAAACCCACCTACTGTACGGAGTCCCTTCCCCCACTACTGTCATTAATAAAACTCTTCTTCAAGTGCAGATTGAGCAAGCATTTGAACGTCTTGTACAATGGAAGTCCTACAGGGTTGCACCTTATGACGTCCTGTACAATTGGAATGAGTGGAAGAAGGAAGAAGCATTCATTCTAGAGGTCACGGATCTCAGAACATCGAGGCCCTAATTCAATGGGAAAATCGCTTTTGCCATGAGCTCATATCAAATTATTATCTGGCGACAAAAGGGAAAATCAAAGTCCGATGACACAGCTCCTAACAGCCCCAAATCTGATCCCGACTCAGACGATGATGACGACGCCCTACGGGCATTTAATGCGAAGACAGAAAGGATGTCAAGCATTAAATACGATCTCCTTTAATTTAAATATTCATCCAGCCACCAATCCAGTCTCAGATGTCATCATCTCACCGACCAGCAATGGATTCATTTATAATAGATAGATTTCCAAAGGTTATAAATACCCCGAAGCCTGGAGACTCGAATACTTTGAATACAAGCTATAGATATTGTGAAAGCTCTGACAAGATCACATGACATTATGAGCGGTTACAAAATCAAGTATATTTCGTGAGCATACATCGTATTCAACAGCGAAGAAATATACTAGTCTTCAATGAGAACAGAACAGCATACAGCAATCGAGTATCAAAGATCAGCTGCTGTTCAACAAGTATTCTACCCTTAATTTTGAGAATCTATAAGCCCTGTGTGGACTGAAGAAAGCCTTCCTCATTCGGAACTGTGTTTGAAGAATAAGCATTTTAGACGAAGCTTCCAACTGTGTGTGAAGAAGCAAGTCAAGAACAAGCTCTAGCAAATCTGTGTGAACGGCAAACAGCTTCAGCCCTTGTATCAATCTGTGTGAACGATACAGTGGGAGGTTTATAGTCACGTAGTTGTGTACATAGTGATTATAATAAACGTTTTTACACCTCTGTGGAGGACCAGTGGACGTAGAGGGGTTTACCTCGAACCACTTTAAAAATGTGTTATTTACCTTTTGTCTTTAGTGTTTTCATAAACTGTAATTTATATAAGTATACACTGCAAAACCCTGTACGCACCAAGCTAATAGGAGATAAGCCTAGTTGTTGTATTTACATCAACTCATTTAAACAAACTTCCGCTATGCGCTCACATTTGAAAATCGTACACCTTGTTGTACTAACACTTTCCAAGCTGTATCTTGTATACTTAGTGGCCAACATGATGCAAGCCAAGATCACTAACCAACCCTTTCAGCCAAATTCCCTCCTTGGATGCTTCTATCAAAGCCATATACTCCGCCTCAGTAGTAGACAAAGTAACAGAGGGCTGCAAAGTCGCCTTCCAACTAACGACCGAACCTCCAAGAATAAAAGCATAACCAGACATGGACCGTCTACTGTCAACATCTCCAGCATAATCAGAATCACAGTAGTCGGCTACTAAACTGCTTTTATCACCGCCATAAATGAGACCCACATCAGACATACCCTTAAGGTAGCGAAAAATCGTCTTCACAGCCTATCAATGTTCCTTTCCAAGACCACACATAAACCGACTGACAACACTAACAGCATGTGCAAGATTAGGTCTAGTGTAGACCATAACATACATCAAACTCTCGACTGCACTAGCATAAGGAACTCGGGACATGTACTCCTTCTCCTTATTCGACTTAGGAGCAAAAACAACAGACAAATGAATATTGGAAGCACTCAGAGTATCTATAGGTTTTGCTGTAGACATACCAAAACGAGATAATATCCTCTAGATGTAAGTCTTCTTTGATATAAAAAGCTTCTTCCGACTTTTATCTCTATAGATTTCATCCCCAGAATTTTCTTAGCAGCTCCCAAATCCTTCATCTCAAACTCAGCATTGGGAAGACCTTTCAACTTCTGAATATCCAACTTGTTCTTAGACGTAATCAACATATCATCGACATACAGGACCAAATAGATGAACGTAACATACTACAGCTTGTTGTGATACACACAACTATAATATGGACTCCTGTCATAGCCGAGCTCTGTCATATACCCGTCAAACCTCTTATACCACTGCCTCGGTGATTGCTTCAGCCCATACAAAAACTTCTTCACCTTGAAAATATACTCTTCTTTTCCCGGAACTTGAAAACCATCTGGCTGAATCATGTAGATCTCCTTATCTAACTCTCCATGTAGGAAAGTCGTCTTCATATCAAGCTTCTCAAGCTCCAAATCCTGATGTGCAACCATTTGTAGTAGCACCCTGATAGAAGTATGTCTAACCACCGGTGAGAAAATCTCATCGTAGTCAATTCCCTCCTTCTGATGAAATCCTATAGCAACAACTCGAGCTTTATACTTGACACCCTCAGCAGCTGACATTTCTTCATTCTTCTTAAAGACCTATTTGCAAGTAATTATCTTTCTATTTGGAGGTCGTTTGACTAAATCCCAAGTCATATTCTTATAAAGTGACTCCATCTCGTCTCCCATCGCTGCAAGCCATTGAGTGGCTTTCGAACATGTAACTGCTTTCTTAAAAGTAGATGGATAAGGGGAATCTACCTCTTCAGCAACCTGAAGTGCAAAACCCACCATATCCTCAAAATCATATCACTTCGGGGCTTCAACTCCAATCCTTCTAGTTCGACCACGAGCTAAGCTGTACGGCTTAGGTGTTTGAATTTCTTGTGGCATGTCAACCGACTCAGATTCATCATGGACGTGTTGATCTTCATCCTTTTGTAGCTCCACCTGTTTATCAACACAACCACTTACATATGCAATAATAGACTTCACAGTGGAGTTAAACATAGAATTCTCATCAAATATCACTTTTCTACTCAGAATAACCCTACTCTCAGATGGGGACCAAATTATGTACCCCTTAACACCACTCCCATAACCAACGAAAACTCCCTTCTTAGCTCTCAGCTCTAGTTTACCCTCATTCAAATGATAATAAACAGTACAACCAAAAACTCTCAAGTTAGAGTAATCAGCATAGTTACCAAACCACACCTCATAAGGTGTTTTGATATTGATGCCAGTGTGAGGTCCACAATTTATCAAGTAACATGCTGTATTAACTGCTTCTCCCCAAAATCGACGAGCTAATCCAGAATTTGATAACATGCATAGAGCTCTCTCTATAAGTGTCTGATTTTTGCGTTCTACCACACTATTCTGCTGAGGTGTCTCCCTAATAGTACGATGCTTAGCAATCCCTTCATCCTTGCAGAACTCATCAAATTTAGACGAACAAAATTCCAAACCATTATCTATTCGAAGCCTCTTGATCTTTTTCTCAGTTTGATTCTCAACTAACGCCTTCCACTGCTTGAAATTCTTGAAAGCTTCACTCTTATGCTTCATTAGAAATATCCAAGTCATCCTTGAGTAATCATCGATCATAGACACAAAATAGCTATGGCGTCCAATAGATTCCACCCGTGAAGGACCCCAACAATCAGAATGAATGTAATCCAGAGTGCCTTTGGTCCTACGAATAGCCTTTAGGAACTTGATTCGGTGAAGCTTCCCGAATATACAGTGTTCACAGAAGTCAAGTCCAGTCACTTTATGACCACCAAGAAGATCATTCTTCGACAGAGTTTACATTCCACGTTCACTCATGTGACCGAGTCTCATATGCTATGACTTGGTCATGTCATCCTTGTGAACTTTCGACAATGCGACATCAGCAGAACCAATTAAGGTAGAACCTTGCAACAAATACAAGGTACCATGCTCCTTCCGTACGCCTTTCAGTATCACATCCGAACCCTTGCAGACACTCAAAACTCCATTGTTACCTTCGAAAGCGAAACCCTTATTGTCCAAGAAGCTAATTGATATCAGATTCTTTGTCATCAACTGAACATGCCTAACATCGTTTAATGTGCAGAATCTACAATCATGTGTTCGTAGTTTAATTGAGCCGATCCCAACTACTTTGCAAATAAGACTGGTGCATGTGGAAATAATGCCTCCTTCTATCTGCTCATAAGTCACAAACCACTCTCTACGAGGACATATATGATAGGACGCCCTAGAGTCGAGAATCCACACTTCATTAAAGTTTGTGTGTCCACCAACAACTAGGGTAATATCCTCCTCGGATTTGGTGTCACCAACTTTTGCTATAGCAGCAGTACCTGCATCCCATTCGTGCTTCTTCTTCCTTTTCGGACAATCCTTTTTCGAGTACCCAGGCTCCTTCCAATAGTTGCATTGCATATATCTTCTGCCTTGGGACCCTTAGATCCGGACTTCTTGAACTTCTTCTTATTAATGGATTTAGCGTGCCCCTTACTATCGCTGGCTACCAGCCCAATAGCATGACTGTCATTACCAGCCGCCTTATGATGAAACTTCCTGGTGTGGAGGGATGACCTAACCTCCTCCAGAGTTTTAGTGTCTTTCCCAGTGATAAAGACTGAACAAAGTTCTCATACGACAAGGGCAGAGAAACCAACAGAATCAACGCAGCATCCTCATCATCAGTATTCCCAATTGAAATAAAATTGTGTTCAATTGATCTAGGTGTTCACGAATTGGTTGACCTTCCTGCATACGCAGACTGAACAGACGTTGCTTCAGGAGCAACTTGTTGGTTAACGACTTCGTCTGATACAGACTCTCCAGTTTCGACCATAACCTTACCGCAGTTTCCTCCTCTGCGACCTCATGGATGATGTCCTCTGTGAGACATAGCATGATAGATGAGTGCGCCTTCTCCTCCAGAACGTCCATCTCAGCATCTTCCGGATCCACCGTCTTGTTCGACAGCGGCATCCAGAACCCTTGTTGTTTCAACAAGGCCCGCATCTTGATTTGCCATAAACTGAAGCTATTCCTCCCGGTGAATTTATCGACCTTCACGTTCAACCCAGACATCTTTCTTACCAGACTGCGGAAGAAACCCTAATCGGACTACGATACCAGTTTGTTATAACGATGGTAAGAAAGAAAATTATGAAAAGCGATAAGAACACAAAAAATTATGTGGTTCACTAACGAAGAGTTAGCTACGTCCACCAGCAGAAGAGAGGAACAAATATTATTACTGATAGGAGATTACAGTGATTGATATTGTGATATATCGGCTAGGTTAGAAACCATCATTATATAGGCAAGAAACCTAAACCTAATCGGACAGGCCCAAAAAATAGGCTCAAAATTACAAACGAAGCCCAAAACGGCGTATACCGTAAATGCACCGAGAGTTCAAGACATCCCAACAAAATTAAAGAATACATTATATATGTAATATATATTGAATTTTGATTGTGTGTGATTTAAGCATCATAACATAATTTTGTTTTTTGTTAAATGGATAATAAGACTAATTATTATCTTACTCTTTGTTAATGATCGTAATTTCCCTCACCTCTTAGTCTGGCTTTCGTAGTTGATACCTTTATGTTTCCATCTGCCACTTGTCAGCATGCCATAAACATCTGCACCAAATGTAGTAATATAATATATTGTCAAAATCAAGTAAAATTGGTATCCGAGAAATAAAAGGCGAAATCAAGTTGCTAGGAAATTTATTTAAAAAAATGTCTATACTAAATTGAATTAAATTCATTACCACTCTCCCATTCTGACCATAGAAAGGATAATAAAATATATACAAATAAAATCCTAAAACTATTATTCGGCCTATGCTTATCTCATTATTCAAGAAAATAAAATAGTACGTTAATCATAAAATGCCTAAATTAATCATAAAACTAACCCCAAAATTCATCCACTTTAAAACTAACCAATACAACAAATCATTTTTTTGATTTATTACCAATGTAATGGAAAGTATATATATATATATACTAGTTTTTGGTCCCGTGCAATGCACGGGATTGCCCATATATGTTGTCTTATGTTCATTATTTTAGATACCTATATTTTATATGTTACAGTTATTTTAAAAATATGTGCAATTATAATAAAGGAAGATTTGTGGATATGCAATGGTGTGGAGTTTGGATATTTCACATATTTTGTGAGTTTGTTATATGTTGCAGTATCGGACAACATAATTTTTTATTAATTTATATTCATTTATAATCTGGACAGATTCTTAAATAAGAATATTTTTTAAATGAGAATTTTTTGAATCTAGATATTTTGTATAATGGTGTTATAAACATTTAAAAAATGAAATGATAAATATTTGTTCAAATGGATAAAAAAATGAAATAGATTAAGCACTATCTAGACTATTTTTTATTAGTGTTCATTATGCAATTTTTGTTATGTAGACAATATATTGTTTGAAATACGATCCTTCTTTTGCGTTCAACATTCTTTCCCATTTATGTACATTTGATCAGGGTAAGGGACAGCAAAAGCCCTTCTCACTAACATTTATGTAAATGTGTTGCACAACTTAGGTTCCATTGATACTTTTACTTTGTAACAAGCATTCACTCAACATTTTAGTTTATTAGTGGTTGTACATGCATGTTGCAAAGAGATGATGTAATGCTTATATTGCCAGAAGAAAATAAGTCATAAATGTACATTAAGTATACAACAGGCTAATTTTATAGAGCACACAAATTTAGTAGATATATGGCTATATATGTATATATACATACACATTTCAACATACTCGGGAAAATTATATAAGGAAATGAAATACATTTCAATAAAAATCTCATGTTCCCCTCATAACCCAATAAAAGAAACAAGATTTTACTCAACTTAGGGATTCAAATATGAGAAATGTCTTTCTAATAAAAATGATCTAACGTAGGCATTCAAATTTTGGACATCGATTTTAGTTATCAAGAACAATCGAAGGCACTTTACGTCGGTCTTTATTTAAATAAATTCAGTAGCACCAAAAAGGTATAAGAATTAACATAACCAATTTCATCATACACTTGTCACTGACTATTAGCAAGTGCGGGTATAAACCCAATGAATCATAAACCGACAATTTACATCAGATTAATTGCAAAATGAATAGTAATAGAAAGAGGAAATAATTGCAAAAAGAAAATACCAGCTCTGTATTTCAGATCCAGGCACAACTACCACAATTGACTCAGGAAACACTTATTCATAATGGAAAGTAAGTTACTCAGATTTTTATTGAAAATCAACAGGAAAATAACAATTGTAATTCAACAACAAAAACCGCAAAGCTAGCCATAGATAACGTACGTAAGGGGTACTTATTGTTGATAGTATATTTCTTGCATTTTTTTTATTAGCAGAACTTTGAATATACTGGCAGATATCAAAGCTGATTTAAGTCTGAATATACAGGTAGACATCAAAGTTGATTCACACGACTCTTTTTGCTTTCAATGCTTGTCCGCGAGATGATGTATTGATGTGTACGTCAGGGTGAGGATGTCCTGAAATAAGAAAGATGCGGTAATATATATTTAGTGAATGTATATGAGCAGAACATGCTAATACGAAATTACCTTTGGTTGTTGATGGGAGTGTTTTTGTTTCGTTTTTTTGCGGTGTGGAGATTTTAATGGCATCTGTAGTATGTGTTGATAAATAATGCAACATGAGGTGTGATATATTAAATATTCAAATGAAAGTCAAAGCTGTTGAGCAAAATAACAAAACTCATGTTTAACACTTTATCAAACGAAACTCGTCAAATCAATATCCGATTTAGTCATGCAACCCAACCTCTAAATGCCTACCCCAAAAAAAGGCTCAGACAAACACAATGCAGCCACAAATTTATAGGCCTTTATTTTTTAGCAGCAGAAAGTTTGTTTCGATTGGGGTATGGAAATGACGAATCAAACGACGATACAATTTACAAAACATTAATTTTTAAAAATTTAGCAAAATAATTGTTGTCAGGGACATTTTGCACATGTAAAAAGATCATTCTTGTGTATAACATACAAATTTCCTTATATAGAGGTGGGCCGTTAATGTGGTACACTTGAACCACACCTTATTATATAGACAAACAAGCAAATGAGACAGCAATCTTGAAATTTACGGCAATCTTGAAATTTATGGAGCTAACTGAGCCGAAAACATAACTCGAAGATATAGAAAAATAAATGATGTTGAGGCATTTCCCCACGTGTAAAAAGATCATTTCTCCATATAATAGTTTGCCACATACATAGTCGCACACACATATTTCATATTATAGAATCTGGAGCACACAAACGATGCACAATACATGATCCATGAATGTAAAACTACGCATACATAAAACCACGAAAGAAATAAAAAAAATAAACACCTCATTTATAGCCCAGTAAAATGATAAACCTAACACAATTGTTGATAACCTGATTAATTGTTTGTTTGTTCTATTAGTTACATGGTGGTCATGTTTTGATTGTTAATATTTGAGATGTGATATATTAAATATTTATACATACCTGGTAAAGATGAGGTCGTTGTCTCACTGTTGGGGACAGTCGGAGAATGTAATTGCTGGCATTCTAGTGTTTGCATGGTATGTGACATTGTAGTTGTGCCATCTTGTTTATAAAAAACTTTTGACTGAATTCTCACTTTCAGTTGGACTTGATCTAGTTTGGAGTCAATGGAGTCTAATATGAAAGATTCGTCCTGCAAGTTAGTGTAGTTTAGAATCAAATAAAAGGTATTTCAGACAGTTCAGTTGTGAGCAGGAAGAATACTGTTAAGAGAAGTTATTTACACTGCAATAATTTTCCAGAAAGTGATTTGCCGACATTGGCATGATTTTTTCACCTTCGTTCCCAAAAACATTCACCTCTATTTTTCCAGAATCATCATATACTAAGAGGGAGAACCTGAATCTGTTGAGGCATGGAAAATATAATGTAGTCATTTGAGTAATCAATGACAGTGTGAGGCAGAGCGAGAATATGCATTGTGTTTTACCTTGGAATGGTAGTCTTAATTTATTGACAAGAGTGGCACTCGAATAGAGAGACATACTCTGCAGTTGTCAGACGGTGACATTTGTCGCAGCAGGGGTAGATAAAATGCTTATGTCTGCGGGATAGTTTACCTCGGACGAACAAGTTAGATCTGTCTGGCTGTAGGAGAAATGAGACTCAGTAAATGTAGTATTGGGTGAGGAGAATATCATAGATAGTGTAATACCCGAGATTTCTGTTATGTAATTGGAACTTGTGATATTGTAATGATTGTACTGTTGTATGAGTACTATTCTCCGTATTTCGTAATCCGATGCCATCGAGCATGTAATTTCGTGTATGTGATTTAAATGGTTGAAATTCTGTGCATGTAGCGCACGCTACAGGCTACGGGTAGCGTACGCTAACATGGTTTCATAGCGTACGCTACCGAGTGTAATTAGCGCACGCTACGCGTGGTCAAACTGATTGAGACGCGCGGTAGGTGAGATTCGGCCGGGGACCCTTGTCGGATCCTCGCCGAATGTATCCGGACGGCTTTCGGGAAAAGCCGAGTCATCGCCTTAGCGCACGCTAGAGGTCTATGCGTAGCGCACGCTAAGTGCCGAGTACGCTTAGATCATGGAGCCGTTAGCGCACGCTACGGATAGTGTATAGCGCGCGCTAATAACCATTTATTATAAATAGGACAGTGTCCTATTCGTGAATTCAGTCCTTTCTTCCCCCATAACCCGAACTCTTGCACTTGTAACATAACTCCATTCATCTTAAACACCCCATATCAACCTCCTAGTTCGAGATTGAAGATCATATATCATTGGAGATTGGTGTTCAAGCCTTGGGTGTTGGATTGCTTCATTTTCATCCGTGTTCTTCACTACTTTGAGGTAGGTGATTCTTCACCAATGATTAGTAATGTTCATGAGGAAGTTTGAATCATGTTTGGATAGCTAGTATCTCGTTTTTATCGGTCATCACATGTTAGAAGGATACTTTTGACGTATCGGTACTAGATGTCGAATGAACCTTTGAACCATCTTATTATAAGGACTCCTAAGCATGTTTAAATCGATTTATGATCAAGTGATCGGATATTACCCAGTTGATACGTTGTATACGTTAGAATCATGTGTTTTGGAACGTAAGACGATGGAACTTAGATTATTTCTTGAAGATCGTAGAGGAATTGTGTTATCAAGATAACTAACCGTATATTGGTATTTCATAATCATAAATCTTCCAGAAACCTTATTAGCATGATATGCCCGAGGATAACTTGTAATATCACCATAGGGTTCATGAGTTCTTCATCATTCAACCCAGTTTTCGGTTCGTAGTATTCTGCCATGCAAGATTAGCGCACGCTAACAGGTGTGAATTAACGTGCGCTATCGAGGTTCGGTTTTCGCACAGAACGTACGTAGCGTACGTTATGAGGCAGCCGAGTCAGACTGCCAGTTTGTGGCTAGCGCACGCTAGTCCTATACGATAGCGTACGCTAACAGTTCAGCTTAGCGCACGTTACGTATAGTACGTAGCGCGCTAAGCAATCCAGGCAGCTTGTTTAGTTTGAGCTTTTCGGCCGTAGGTCGAATTGATAGGCCATTGTTCGACTCGAGATGATTTGTATATCGTTCCTTTTGTTAAGGTTCGAGCTTGTTACGTTGATCGGAGGGGGCGGCCTTCGAGTGCGTCGAGAGCATTGAAGTATATCATTCTTGCCATCTTCGAGGCAAGTATCGTGATATGTTAATATCAGTATTTTTGGAGTATACGTATGATTATGCATGTTGTTGAACATGATATTTACTTCGTTGATTTGTCATGATATTCGTTGTATATTGTTTATATGTTCATGTTGATGAACATAATGATTTGGCATATATGTATGCATGAGTTGTGTTTGTATACGTTGTACGATCTATGCTGAGGGCGCTGGATCGGATGTCCACCTCGTGTTGGTCCGACGGGATCATCTTGGGATCTAGGCTGAGGGCGCTGGATCATTGGACGGGTTATTTCCACCTCGTGTTGGTCCGACGGGATCATCTTGGGATCTATGCTGAGGGCGCTGGATCATTGGAATACCCATGCTGTGTAATGGAATCTTGTAGATTCGCATTGTCGGGTTCCGGTAGCGGAAGCCCCGTGTGATATGTCTTGTTGTGTATTGTTGATGCATATTCAAATTGTTTAAATACGATACTTGTACTAGCATTGTTTTGCTAACCCCTTCGGGGGTGGACATTTGTTTTGATGTTCAGGTAGCCAAGGAGCAGGGAACAACACAGCACACGTGATTTACGAAGGGGTTCGATGATGTTTATTATCGAGATTTGTTGTCTTGGTTTGGTTTCGTACTCGAGTACGTGTGTCCTTTGATATTAATTCGATATGGTTGTATTAATTACCCGTTGAACCAGTTATGCGTTTTCATAAACTCGAATTTTCGCAGATTGACGTCTTTTATTCACTTTCCTTTTTAATTAGCCTTGTAAATCCTTATTTAAAGGGTTTACGGCAGTAGAATTATTCCGAATATCTCGGGGTGTTACGAATATGGTATCAGAGCTAAGATATATTGATATCTTGGGAGTCGGGTTTTCTTTGGTTCTGCTTACGTTATTTGATTTACGGGTCGTTTGTAACATCACCGCTCACCAAGTCGTCATGTGGACCGTGGTTGTAAGTCTCTTAATCTCTTATACTACCGTTTTACTTAATTACTGTTTTGTGAGTATTGACGGACTTTATTTCAAAAATTTTGTTCTGTATATTGAGAAATTTCGTTTACAGTATGTTGAGAGGAGGTCGTGGACGCGGACGCGGTCGTGGACGCGGACGTGGTAATATGAGACATGAGGATTCCGCAACTACCCCAGAAATATCGGCTAGTCGAACCGATTCCCATTCGAGGGCGGCAAGGATCAGCGAATGATGACGCAAATCCGAACATGCCGGGAGTGCTTCAACAGGTGGCGCGAGATAAACCATTCGCCAGTCGTTGATCGCATGCAGATGATGGGACAAGAAAGCACCATGAGGATAACCGGGGAGACAGATGGCTTGCTGAGGTGGTTAAATTGCACCCGCCAAAATTTGACGGATCTGCTGAGGCACTTACTTGGGATCACAGGCTCAAGGAGTTGGAGAAGATATTCGCGGGTCTTAACTGTCCCGAGGACCGGAAGGTTCCCATTGCCCAGTATTTTCTGACTGGGGAGGCCTTTGACTGGTGGGAGGCTATTCGACCCGAGAACCATAATGCGGATTGGACGGAATCCAAACAAATGATGGAAGCACAGTATTGTCCTCGTCCGGTTAGAGAGGCGAAGATCCGAGAGTTTTTCTCACCACAGAGTTCGGAGGCATCCGTGATGCACGTAATTAAAACTTTTAATCATCAGTGACTTGTGTGCGACACTTGGTCGAACGGAGGCGAAAAGATTTTTCATTTTGATATGCGGATGAAGCCGGAGATTCAGAAGACATGTCCGATTCGAGTGTACTACGTTGCGGCAGTATCAAGACAAAGCGCCTACGACATGAAAGAGGCGGCGGTAGAGAAATCGACTAAGCAAAGAAACGAAGGTGTCGGGAAACTTCACGGAGAATAAGAATAGCGGGCCCCACGGGTCGGGTCCTCTTTTCACTCATCCAGAGACCTCCGCATCCTAGTCGAGGAGGAAAGAAGTCTTGACAGATCGCAGCTTCGGACGCATCAAAGAAATGCTACAATTGTGGTCGAGCGGGGCATATTCGACGAGATTGCCCCGCATCTTCTCGTGACTTGTTACGATTGTGGGCAAGAAGGGCACCGTGCGGCCTTACGTGGAGCCGCTACTAGATCTGTCGGCACCCGCACTCCAAAGACCGGTTCCTAAGGAGATGAGTGAACCAGACACGCAGAGTGGATTTCAGCAGTAACGCTGGGAAGAGAGAGACATCCAAGGCCGGGTCCGTTCCTCCGCCTTTGTGCGAAATGAGGAGATCGGCGACGAGAACACCGCCTGTTGCATCAGTGCGATTCAGATCCTTTTGCAACCAGTTAGTGTCTTGTTCGATTCGGGAGCTACGCATTCTTTTATATCTTTGAACCGTGTTAATCGTTTGAACATCTCGTGCTTGTATAATTGTGAACCTTATGTCGTGGGATTACCGAGCGGAGAGAAAATTGTGGGAACACTAGAAGCTAGGATTTCCCAGTATCTATAGAAGGGAGAGATTGGCCATCGAATCTTATTGTAGTTGACATATGCGGTGACGATTTAATTCTCGGAGATGATTGGCTCAACCGTTATGGAGCCGTGTTGAATTACCGAGAGAGAGTCATTTCCATCATTGCCGATGACGGATCTCGAACACTTATTCCGAGGATGGAGACCGGAAGCTCGGGAAATTGATCAAGGCAATGAAAGCCGTGAAATTATCAAGGGGGATGTCACGGACTTTGGTGCTATGCCAAGACGAAAGAGGAAGGAATAGAGCTCTCGTCTATTTCAGTTGTGAATGAGTTCTCAGATGTATTTCCTGACGAGCTACCCGGGTTACCCCCGCAAAGAGAAGTGGAATTCACCATCGAATTAGAGCCTGGAGCAACCCCTATTTCCAGGGCACCGTACCGCATGGCGCCAACCGAGATGTATGAACTCAAGAAGCAACTGGAGGAATTGTTACAGAAGGGCTATATTCAACCGAGCGTTTCCCCTTGGGGAGCGCCCGTTCTCTTTGTCCGGAAGAAAGACGGATCCCTCCGACTGTGTATTGATTACAGGGAGCTTAACAAGATGACGATCAAGAATAAGTATCCTATACCTCGGATCGACGACTTGTTCGATCAACTGCAAGGGGCAAGGGTATTCTCGAAGATTGACTTGCGATCAGGATACCACCAGTTGAGAATTAAGGAATCGGATGTACCAAATCGCTTTCGCATCCCTGACGGCATTATGAATTTGTGGTGATGCCATTCGGACTTACCAATGCTCTGCGGTATTCATGCAATTGATGAATCGGGTATTCTTGGAATACTTGGATAAATTTGTGGTCGTTTTCATTGACGACATTTTGATATATTCGAGGGACGCAGAGGAGCATGCGATCATTTACGTGTGGTTTTGAGCATCTTGAGAAAGGAACATTATATGCAAAATTTGCTAAATGCGAGTTACGCTTAAGGAAGTAACCTTCCTTGGGCATGTGATATCCGCCGATGGAGTTCAAAGTGGACCCGAAGAAAGTCGAAGCAATCTTGGAATGGGAAGCTCCTAAGAACGTGAAGGAAGTCCGAAGCTTCTTAGGACTAGCGGGATATTATCGCCGCTTTGTAGAGGGATTTTCCAAAATTGCTCGTCCGCTCACTCAGCTGTTACAGAAAACTCAAAAGTTCACGTGGAATGAGAAATGCCAGGCTGGTTTTGACGAACTTAAAAAGAGACTGACGACAGCACCTATATTAGCGCTGCCAGAAGGAACTGATGGATTCATGGTATACAGCGACGCTTCAAATCAGGGTTTGGGTTGTGTGTTGATGCAGAAGGATAAAGTGATTGCTTATGCTTCTCGGCAGTTGAAACCGTACGAAGTTAATTATCCGACTCATGATCTGGAGCTAGCAGCTGTGGTTTTTGCTTTGAAAATTTGGCGACATTATCTGTACGGCACTCATTGTCAGATCTTTACGGATCATAAGAGCCTCAAATACATTTTCAGTCAGAAGGAATTAAACATGAGGCAGAGAAGGTGGCTGGAATTGATCAAGGATTACGACCTGGAGATCCTCTATCATCCGGGGAAAGCAAATGTAGTAGCCGATGCATTGAGCCGTAAACCTGTTTCTCTTCGAGTGTTGGAAGCTCTTACGCCCCAGACCAGCATTCAACGAGAACTGATCCGCGAAGGGATTGAAGTATGGGCACCAGGAATCCAAGGGCGACTTTATGTGATGGAACTGACTTCATCACTAGTCGAGAAGATCAAGTCCAAGCAGTTGGACGATTCCCTGATCCTTCGATTATGTGATGAAGTAAAGAAAGGAAAAGCCCCAGGATTCGTGATACAAGATGATGGAGTTCTGAGATTTCAAAGTCGACTTTGCATTCCCGATGATGATGATTTGAGACGAACTATTCTGAAAGAAGCTCATAGCGCGCCCTATTCTATTCACCCGGGCAGCAGTAAGATGTATAAGGATCTTAAACAAAACTTCTGGTGGGGGAATATGAAAAAGGACGTAGCAGAGTACGTTTCGAAGTGTTTGACTTGTCAGCAGGTTAAGATTGAACATCAGCGACCTGCCGGGATGTTAAAGCCGCTTCCGATCCCTGAATGGAAGTGGGAGGACATTTCGATGGATTTCATCACAAGTATGCCAAGGACTAGAGCAGGAATGAACATGATTTGGACCCGAGATTTCTGTTATGTAATTGGAACTTGTGATATTGTAATGATTGTACTGTTGTATGAGTACTATTCTCCGTATTTCGTAATCCGATGCCATCGAGCATGTAATTTCGTGTATGTGATTTAAATGGTTGAAATTCTGTGCATGTAGCGCACGCTACAGGCTACGGGTAGCGTACGCTAACATGGTTTCATAGCGTACGCTACCGAGTGTAATTAGCGCACGCTACGCGTGGTCAAACTGATTGAGACGCGCGGTAGGTGAGATATGGCCGGGGGACCCTTGTCGGATCCTGTCGAATGTATCTGGACGGCTTTCGGGAAAAGCCGAGTCAACGCCTTAGCGCACGCTAGAGGTCTATGCGTAGCGCACGCTAAGTGCCGAGTACAGTTTAGACTGTGAGCCGTTAGCGCACGCTACGGATAGTGTATAGCGCGCGCTAATAACCATTTATTATAAATAGGACAGTGTCCTATTCGTGAATTCAGTCCTTTCTTCCCCCATAACCCGAACTCTTGCACTTGTAACATAACTCCATTCATCTTAAACACCCCATATCAACCTCCTAGTTCGAGATTGAAGATCATATATCATTGGAGATTGGTGTTCAAGCCTTGGGTGTTGGATTGCTTCATTTTCATCCGTGTTCTTCACTACTTTGAGGTAGGTGATTCTTCACCAATGATTAGTAATGTTCATGAGGAAGTTTGAATCATGTTTGGATAGCTAGTATCTCGTTTTTATCGGTCATCACATGTTAGAAGGATACTTTTGACGTATCGGTACTAGATGTCGAATGAACCTTTGAACCATCTTATTATAAGGACTCCTAAGCATGTTTAAATCGATTTATGATCAAGTGATCGGATATTACCCAGTTGATACGTTGTATACGTTAGAATCATGTGTTTTGGAACGTAAGACGATGGAACTTAGATTATTTCTTGAAGATCGTAGAGGAATTGTGTTATCAAGATAACTAACCGTATATTGGTATTTCATAATCATAAATCTTCCGAAACCTTATTAGCATGATATGCCCGAGGATAACTTGTAATATCACCATAGGGTTCATGAGTTCTTCATCATTCAACCCGATTTTCGGTTCGTAGTATTACGCCATGCAAGATTAGCGCACGCTAACAGTGTGAATTAACGTGCGCTATCGAGGTTCGGTTTTCGCCGTAACGTCGTAGCGTGCGTTATGAGGCGGCCAGTCGATCGCCGATTTGTGGCTAGCGCCGCGCTAGTCCTATACGATAGCGTCGCTGATTCGACTTAGCGCCGCGTTACGTATAGTACGTGGCGCGCGCTAAGCAATCCAGCACTTGTTTAGTTTGAGCTTTTCGGCCGTAGGTCGAATTGATAAACCATTGTTCGACTCGAGATGATTTGTATATCGTTCCTTTTGTTAAGGTTCGAGCTTGTTACGTTGATCGGAGGGGGCGGCCTTCGAGTGCGTCGAGAGCATTGAAGTATATCATTCTTGCCATCTTCGAGGCAAGTATCGTGATATGTTAATATCAGTATTTTTGGAGTATACGTATGATTATGCATGTTGTTGAACATGATATTTACTTCTTGATTTGTCATGATATTCGTTGTATATTGTTTATATGTTCATGTTGATGAACATAATGATTTGGCATATATGTATGCATGAGTTGTGTTTGTATACGTTGTACGATCTATGCTGAGGGCGCTGGATCGGATGTCCACCTCGTGTTGGTCCGGGATCATCTTGGGATCTAGGTGAGGCCCTGGATCATTGGACGGGTTATTTCCACCTTGTGTTGGTCCGACGGATCATCTTGGGATCTATCTTGAGGCGCTGGATCATTGGAATACCCATGCTGTGTAATGGAATCTTGTAGATTCGCATTGTCGGGTTCCGGTAGCGGAAGCCCCGTGTGATATGTCTTGTTGTGTATTGTTGATGCATATTCGAATTGTTTAAATACGATACTTGTACTAGCATTGTTTTGCTAACCCCTTCGGGGTGGACATTTGTTTTGATGTTCGGGTAGCGAGGAGCGGGGAAAGCGACCACGATTACGTGGACGGCGAAGGGGTTGATGATGTTTATTATTGGAGATTTGTTGTCTTGGTTTGGTTTCGTACTCAGTACGTGTGTCCTTTGATATTAATTCGATATGGTTGTATTAATTACCCGTTGAACGGTTATGCGTTTTCATAAACTCGAATTTTCGCAGTATTGACGTCTTTTATTCACTTTCCTTTTTAATTAGCCTTGTAAATCCTTATTTAAAGGGTTTACGGCGCTGTAATTATTCCGAATATCTCGGGGTGTTACAGATAGGGGGGTTAGATAAGGTGCAGTTTTATTATATGTGGCTACGATTGAGAATAATTTTGAAGCGTTCACCTGTTCGATTGCAAGGAGTGTCTGAACAGATATGATTGTTTCAGGATCAATACTAAAATTGGTCTGTGCTTTCTTGAAAACATCACCTTGCTGTTTAATTTCGTTGATTTTCTCTTTATGTATGGAATACCTGTAAAAAACATGTTGTTATAATAACTGTAAACAGCAATATAGACATTTGGAAATATGTACTCCCCATTTCGGAAGGTCTTGGACACGGTCAATTTTGGAGTTCATGAGGATAAGAGATGCAGATGTGGAGCTAAGAGAGATATCTGAAAGTAAGTGAGGGAAGGAAGAGATTAATAGAAAATATAAATGCGAGGTAATTGTTATGTTATATATGATTATTTTTATCGAACGAAAGTCGAGGGAGAGAGATATTACTGTGATAATCTATGACGCTGAAGTTTAGAGTTGCTATAACATGTCTGTCTTTTATAGAATCGAGTAGGTTGTAGTCATCATCTGTCCTAGCATCATTCCAGAAAGTAATAATGAAGGGTTTGATCCTGCAAAAAGGAACGAATAAAGTAATAATTTCCAATATTTGATTTGTAGATGAGGATAGTAAATAGATGTCTTTACATGCAAAGGAGATTGCAAAATTAGATATCAAATATGTAAAAATATGTAAATATGATTACGACAGTTGTATAAATACTCGGAACATGTATTAATGAGGTTATGCAATCATGAACAGAATGGATAACAAGTTATTAATATTTTTAAAATTAAAACATAGTGAAATGTGGAAGATGTGCAGGGTGCAATCATATTTGGTGTTTGTTTGATCATGGCTGGGATGAATAACTATTCTAAAATGCAATATAACATCTAGGCAGTGAACAGACTCAGGCAAATTTTAGTTTGCAGAAATACGCTAGAAAATGTATGCGTAGAGGGGATAGCTGGATGAGAAATTGGTGGGGACAATAGGATAGCAAATATAAAATGCGGCGACAATTATGTATAGTAACAAAGATGATATATATTAATATAAGCAAAAGTTATAAATACGAAGAAAAAAATTAAACAGTGAAGAAAAGAGAGGACGGCAAACATAAAATAGTGCAGCAATTCCGTACATTTCGTCTACTGCTGCATATTCATGGAGCGTGTTTTGCTTTCCTCTTGAGGACACCATTCTTGGACTATAGCTATCAATTATAATTGCGACAGTACCTACAGTAGAGTTATAGTTGAAGATATGTAGTAGGCTTTGGTAAGAGTTGATTATGAGTATGAGGAAAATATGTTTGCAGTTCTTCCTTACTGAATAGAGTTATAGTTGAAGATATGTAGCAGAGCTTGGTAAGAGTTGATTATAAACTCAAATTGGTAAGAAAGAACGTAATATAGTTATAGTTAGAGATAGCTAATAAGTTTTTGTAAGAACTGACTTATTAATTTTCTTGTGCCTATAAAATCACGGATCGTATTGTATGAAATTGGGAGCGAGTTCGGGGAGATGGACGAATCTTCTTCAACTACTAAAACGGCTGTCCTGGAACCAATTATCCATTGATATTTGTTATTGGTCAAAGGATTTTCGAATCCCGGTTTCACTGGCCGCACTGCTGCGTTTGATATACAGTAGGTTTGATGAAGATGCAAACTATTTCTGAGCATGTCAATGTCTCCTCGATATAACATTCCTACGACCTTATTTCCCTGTTTGGTGTAAGATGAAAATATGTGAAAAATATCAATAAGAATGAGATATGATGGTGGTTGTAGAGAAGAATCTACCTTGTTATCTGAGAGGAGCAACTTCTGAAATTTTATAGCAGTGGGTTGCGACGATGTTTGAGGTTCTGTTTTATTGAGCAGAAACCTTCGCAGTCAAGTTTTTCGTTTCTGGAGTTATTGCATCGAGCGGAAATATTTTGGGCTCCATTTGCTGACTATATTATTCCATGAAGAATGTAAGATAATAATGAATTACACTGAACTTGGTAAGGTCGTGTTGAACTTGTGAAACTAAAAAACGTAATAAAATTATTGTATATATTAGAGCAATGTTTGAAGGCGATGTCGACAGAATCAGGATAAAAATTATAGAATGAGAAATTTTCTAGAAGCAACGTTTGAGGCCAATTTTGGCAAACCTAATTGTCGAATGAACACCTCACTTATCTGCACAAAAAGATCAGCAATTATGGAAACTTAGTCTAACACAAAGCACATCAATGCATTTTGTGTATACAATAAACATACAAAACAACGTAGATACACATGTAACAAATAAAGAGAAGGTGAAATGAGAATGAAAGTCTTTTGATAGTATGGATATATCAAAGCAAAACACGAATATGCAAGCGTACATGATATAGATTGAGGTAGAAAACGACTATTATCTGAGGTTAATAAGAAGTACAAATAGAAACCTAGCAGCAGCAACGAATGAGGGCAATGTGTGTAGAATGAAGAGCAAAAATAGAGCATGAGAGAGCTCCTCGAGGCAAAGGTTGTGGGCAAAGCAGGTAAACCTAACTGCGGAACAAAAAATTCACTGACCTGCATTGAAAGATCAGCAATCATCAAAATATAGTTTAACATACAAAGAAATATATATAAAGATAAACCTATCAAAGAAACTAACAAGAGCATCGGAATATAGTAAGCATCGGAATTGAACATGCACCTGATAACAAGAGCATGAAACGAACACAAATCTGAAGAAAAAAATAGTAATAGTCAGTATAGACGTCGAGGGAAATATGATATAAAATAATTAATAGTTTTTAAGAATGTTAGGAGAAACATTTAATGTTAAGAACAAAGAACATTCTAGACCAAAATTCCAGCCAGATGAAACCAACTACATTATGTCTATATAATAAACACAAGAAACAACACACAGACACACACTGTAAGCATTGAGTGGAATACATATTTCTATCTACAAACATAAAAGCACATACATACACATACATATACATAGCATGAACATATATAATAATACACATATGCACAATACATGCTGGAATCTCTTATTTTTTATATGAAATCAATAATATTTTCTTTACAAATGATAGGGAAAACACATAATGTTATTAAGAAAAAGAATCAGGACTGAAACTCCAAATCAATGGAACCACTAACATTATGTATATAACATGAGCGTACATAACACATACAGACAATGCATGACCGATTGTCTCTCTTTTGGATGAGTGGAAAAAGTTGAATAATAAAGCGAGGCAAATCCCTATGAAGCAGGATCTAACAATTATGCAGATTTTTATTAAAATAGATAAATAATAAAAGCACATTATACCACTGATTAACATGAATTTTGTTTGGAACGAGAAAGTGGCTAATGTAAATTTATTATTGATGTCTACCGAATGCTCATTCAAATGACATGAGATAGTGAGGTCACAGAACTGCAGCAGCAATAATTTCTATATATACAATGTTTTTCGTGAGGTTGTTTGAGATGGTATGAACCAAAGGCCAGCGAATTAATATTCTAATGTCCTCTGCCTTTCTAGCCCGAGAGAGAGCAACATATAGTTGTCCGTGAGAGAAGATTGGTTCAGGTAGGTAAAGTCCGACCTTGTCCAATGTTTGTCCCTGTGATTTATTAATTATCATTGCAAAACAGAGACAAACAGGAAATTGATGCGTTTTAAATGGGATAGGGCATTTTTTCTTGTTAGAGGGCTCTAAAGGTATACGCGGTATAAATATAAAATCTCCAGCATGTTGACCTGATGCGATTTTGGCACCCAAAATATTTCGGTCTAGACGACGACAGATAAGGCGGGTGCCATTGCAGAGTCCCTCAGAGGGGTTAATATTATGTAGGAGCATTATAGGACAATTGAGTTTAAGATGAAGTAAATGAGCAGGTAGGCCTGGAGTGTTGACGGAGTTCAAGTAATCCTGATAATATGCTTGCTGGAAAGGGTCACTCGTCAGATCCATGCTATAATAATCTACACTGCAACCTGGGAACCTATCAATTAAGGCGTTATTTATTTCATGCACGCAATCATTCTTCGGGCTCAAAATAGCACGTTGAATGAGCAATTTTGGATCCTCTATGTGAGCATCAAAGTTTGGGAAGATTTCTGAGAGCAGTTCGTCGAGTGGATTGTCGTCTGGCCTGTAAGGGAGACACATTTTTGAAGGAAGCCTAATATTCTCATTATGAATATAAGGTTGAGTGCCGTAACCAACTTTAAGAAAGAAATCTCTAAAACTGGGGTCGTCCCTTGCTTGCATATTCTGGACTAAACGGATTTTGCACATAGAATGACATAAGTGAGAATTAATTAGACAAGCATCAATAGCATCACAACGAGCGCCGCCAATAACTATAGGGATGGTCTGTCTAAAATCACCGCCAAAAACAATAGTCTTGCCGCCGAAAGGTATGTCACTTTTCATAATGTCACGCAGCAAAGCATCAACTGCCTCAATACTTTTCTGGTGTGTCATAAACGCCTCATCCCAAATAATAACTTTAGAGGAAATTAGGACACGAGCATGTACACTCTGTTTGCTAATTGTGCAGGCCTCATCCTCTATAATGATAGGAAGTTTGAATCTTGAGTGAGTTGTACGGCCGCCGCGGAGTAAGGATGTGGCAACTCCTGAAGATGCGACTGCAGGAGCAATCGAATGCCTTGAACGAACTGCTACAAGAAGAGATCGATACAGAAATATTTTTCCAGATCCAGCCAGACCATCGACAAAGAAAACAGCCAAATGATTATTGTCAACAGTTTGCATAATCTCGTCAAAAGCCTGACGTTGCCCTGAATTCAGCAACGCTATTGAATTCAAATCTAAATCAGAGACAAGATAATTCTGCTCTTCCTCAAAATCTTGACTCTGCATTTGTTCTCATGAGGCTCCAATAATGAAGTCAACTAGACCGAACTCATCGATTGTTTGACCGCTAGATTGCAAAAAAACGTCAATAGATGCAAGTGCTTTAAGAAAGGCCTCATCTTCAGTATATTTTTTGAGACAAATATAATCATCTGCCAGAAACATCCTAAAAGTATTCCACAATACTCGAGGATTAGATGGAGTATTATGTATTAAGATTGTTGCAAAAAGACGATGGAGGGAGTACGGCATTTGATAGGAGCAGGCTTCCGCCAGAGAATTTATGACATCTGTATCTGATTCTAATAGACCCCGTGCTAAAGCAGCAGCTCTAAACGTAGGGTATAAAATGCCATTGTATATTCTGAGATATTCAAAAGATGTAGGTTTAGGAATATGGTTAAGCATTAGTTGTAGATAGTACTGCTCTCCGTCAAGGGGTCTTACACTGACCAGACGTCCAATGCAGATACCTCTAACTCTTCGATGCCATGGTTTCTTGGTCGCATCCCATACAAAAAATCGAGGAAAATCTCTGTAAAGTAATTCCAATTTTGCTACTGTAGGTGACTGTGCATTCATGGCAAAAAATCTGTGAGCTGTGTTTTTGAAGTGTTTGGATTGGCTAGTACATCAGAGAGAGATCGTGAGGACGAGAATGAAACATGGTCTTTGTTTGGCAAGTGAACATGGAGCTGAGGAACAGCTGGGTGGATTTCGCTGAGTATAAAAGCATAGATTCTCCACATAGCCTCAGGAGCGCACAACCACCGAGCCTACTGGAAATCTGTTATTTCATCCAATTTCGAAACACCTGGCTGCTCCACAACGTTGAATGTAATTTTGTTGGTGCACTTGCAAACATACTTATACAAGTATTTAATGAGCCTCAAGCCAACGTATATTTCAACGTTAATATGGCAGTCAAATTTGGCTAAAAGTTAGGGGTTATATGGTACCACCCACCTATTATCAAGAGTGTGACCATAGACATGCACTGTTTTCTGATCGTTTCTTCTTCTGTATAACGGATAACTGTCCTCACGTTGCGAAGAGCTTTCCACATAATCTTTGGGATACTTATTTTTGCACCTGTTGTCTTGCATGCATATATTATAAGGATTTAACAAGCCACAAGGACCGTGCATCATATGCCGGACAACACATGCATGAAGATGTGGTTGTAGGCCGACATTGGGCAACTCTGCACTAACATAATGATCATATGCATCAGATGACGTTATTTTATATTTTGGCTGTAAGATAATGATCCAGTGAGCATGTGGGAGGCCTCTTTTTTGGAATTCATAACATACAGATATGCTGCAACCTCACCAAATATTTTTTCTCTAACAATCTCATGTTTGAATTCCTCATTGTGGCCTCTGAAGACTCTTGCTATGAGGTCAGATCTGTTTTGAGCCTCCTCACCACGTAGCAAACCGGTGCGTATTTCGGGCCAATTTGGATTACATGTCACGGTGATGAAAAAATCTGACTTCCCATATTTGCTCACCAAAGTCAGTGCATTCAGATAACGTCGGCGCATGTATCGAGGGATGCCAATATACGATACGGGAAGCACAAACCTTTGGCCAATATCAGATCCTTGACATTGGTCTTACATGCCATACTATCAACAATACCTTCGAATGACTCAAGCCGTAGATGTTCGTGCATTTGTTCGCCTCTTAGATAATCAAGGCATTGAGTTTCGATCTTAACATAGCAGTCAATTTGGTATTATTGTGCTACTCTTCCTGTACGCAGTATATTTGTGACGTCAGTGGGTCGACTCTGAAATAAATAATAGTAAAATTCTCTTGCTGCTACGTTGTTTCGCTTCTATTTATTTGCATTTAAATATGTTTCAAGCAGATAAGATAAATGGTTACATATAATATAAAGTGTGTTGGAGTGAAATAATGCAGCATCGATGAAAAGAAGATAAAAAAATGTACGGTGAGGTTAGATAAAATGAGCAAGAAGTAGATTGTAAAGAAGCTAAAGAATCATAATCTCGAGTTCTGCAGAAATAATAGAATCCCCAGATTGATGGCCATGAGGATAAAAACCAGTCTGACCACTGCATTGTGCGCGACGCCGGGTACGAGTAGTAGCAGAAGCGAGTGATATTCGGTGAATTACTGTATGCCACCCGCTTTCACCATACGGGAATAATAATGGATACTACAGTGGGTCATAGCAGCCGTAGTAATAATGTACGCGGTGTGTTTTTCCTGATGAGGTATAGACACGAATGTCGTGCGGCTGCGCTGCAGGAATACCAGTCATTTCATTCCAAATTGCAGCGACCTGGTTAACCGTCAACAAATTTTAAATACGCATGTCCAAAGATGGGTCTGCATGAAGAACAATGTTGTACTCCTGTAAATTAACTAGTTTGTGAAGCCCTCGGAAAAAAATTGTGTAAGGATTAATTTTCATCAACTCAACAATGGCTTGCAGAATATGTGAATCAAGCTCTCCCGACTGATAGTCTATTTTACAGTTCGTTTTCAGTTTCGTAAAAATATAATTGCAGCTGCCTCCCATGACCCTCCGCAGGTATCAAATCTCTGATGAAATGATAAACCGCTCCCTGAATTCTGAGACTGTATACGCCCTTATTAGATTTGGCCAAGGTCTCATCATAGGTGATACCAAGGGAACTAAAAGTAGTAGTATTGTTATAAGTTCGACAATGCCTTCGAAAATGAAATGCATCAGAGGACTCCACCGAAGTATATAACTCCCAAAGTTGTTGCGGCATTCTAGGTAAAGCCAGGGAAATTTGACCACATAGGCAACAGAAACTCTGTGGCTCCCTCGAATAATGAAGGGCCTTGCAGAAAAGGCATGCAGCGGAAAAAGGGCAGAGACTAGGCATGCAAGGGGATGTTCTCCACTCTGCTAAGGAGATCATGTTGGATAAGAGAAGTGATTCGTGACCGTTTCGATCGGGAGGCTGTAGTTTGACTGCTGGTATAAGGTGTTGCCTCGTTGGCAGTTGCAACTACAAAAAAGAACATGCAACATACATTTAGTCAAGAAAGCAAAATGGAACATACATTTGGTCGAAGGCTAATAAGAAGAGGGGAATAAAGAAAATAGTAACAGGAAAAAAAATTTTACAAAGTAAATTACCTTGTTGTTTGTACCTAAATCTTCTATTGTCTAGCAAAGAGGTCTTCTTTTCTACGTCCATTGATGCGTATGCGGTTCGTTTTCTTGCCTTTTTTTTCAGGCCGATCACATTGTGGCCTGCTGTTTAAAGTAAAAAAGAGTCAATAATTTTCTTATCAATGATGTTGGTGGAGAATGAAAATATAGAAAAGGACCAAGCATCTAACATACCAGAAGGTAATGAATGAACATTGATTGGACATCCAGTTTCAGGTCCTGTTCTGGAAAGTAAGAAAATATAATGTCATAATCTAACAAATACAGTGTAGAGCAGGAGGGCCAAAAAATTTAAGTATTATTGAAAACATACATGTGATCTGATTGAGCCTCTTGCTGAGAGGTACTTGCCATTTGATGTAAAGTGCAATAATCTCTGGATCAGCGCTAAATTTATTTTTGTCTCTGTCCAAAAAACATTATAAAAGAGATGTTGATCCGAATATTACATATATTTTATAAACTAAAACAGAACAAGTATGTTTAATTTAAAAATAATAACAATCTTTAAAAGCATATAAATATATCATATAAAAGTATGAAAGAGTAATATGGCCCAACAAATTTGGAACTGTATCAAAGTAAAGTAGAATATATAAACAACTAATAAATGAAGAATAGTAAGGACCTGAGAGTAAATTGCAGATTGGAATATCGAAAAGTCAGTTGAGAGAGGGCAATGAATACAGACAGTGTAATTGACAGTGGGAGTAGTTAGAACCACTCAGGCATGTACGTAGGTGATGCAGTCACTATTCGATGCAGTTGCAGACATTCAATACCTCAACGGATGCAGTCGAATACAGTTGAATACAAAAAAATCTCTATACATCTGAACCTAGTAACGTACTATAAAACATAACCTCCACAGTCAGACATGTAATTGTCGTGAGTGTGCTATACAGCAATCCTACATACTCATTACTGTATTTTACAGATAATTTTTCTAGAGAAATAATATAATTTGTAGAAGTATTAGAAATATAATACATAATATCTTGATGATAACATACTAAAGATCATTATAGTAATGAGAGACGGAGGGAAATACGATAAATTTACCAAAGGCATAAATTATTTAGTATACTCGTGGAATGACCAATTCTTATTTGGAAGACTGTAATTTTATAACTGTTAAAGCCTCTACCTCTGCTAGTAGTTTAGGACATTATTTATTGCTAGCATGAAATGTAAAATCGTGAAAACAAAATAAAGAAACCTGTGGAAAGAAATATGTAATATCCATATTGTACAGTCACACAGGAGAGGCGTACGAAAAAAAAGAACAACCAAATAAGCAGGAAGATTTGAAACTATGTAGCTAAACAACCACACTAAATCTATCCCCAATTTAGGTACTCTCTCAAGCCCGTAGTTTAGGAAAGCCCTGCCCAATGTTTCTTTTAAGAACATATTCGGCCAAGTTGGGAACGCAGTAAATATCGTCAATTGTATTCCAAGCCATGCAGCCAAAGCAGCACAACAACTCTATTTCAAACCTAGCTATTTTCTCGAGGCCTGAGTTTAGGGAATCCCAAGCCAAGTTCTCGCTTGAAAACATATTCATCCATATTGGGAATGCAGTAAATATAAGCAATAGCACGTTCAAGATCACTATGGTGGTCGATCGTATCATAATCCTCAAATAGTGGTTTGTATGCAGGCACCTCATCAAGATAGCCGCCCGGATGATTCCACTGAGTGCCAGTATAGTACATACTCTTTCGTGCTCTGACACTCGAATAGAATTTGCTACAGAGACGTCTGATCTGTATCCTTGGAGTTAAAACATTGAGACAAAGCTCATCCAAAATTTGCGTAGGACTATTTGGAGGGCACTGAAATGGCAGCTCATACTCTGCATTTTCAAATAATTAAGTGAGTGCATCAAAATCATCTCGCTTCTGTTGTGTTCCTCTCTCATAAAGAAGAATATTCCTAAGCTCAGGAATCTGTATGCCTATTTCAATGATAGCTCTCTGCTGCAAATCCTCAAGCGAATCTGGTTCATAAATTTGTAGAGCTTGTATGCATTCGGCGACATCAGTATCAGACCCTACCCAGGTTGGAGGGTTTGATAATTTGTTCATTACCCTAAGCAACTTTGTAATACATTCCTCAATTATGGCGAAAATTTAGTAACTGAAAAAAATATTCAGAACCTAAAAAACTGGAGAAATAATTAGTATAGATATCTAACCGCAATGAAATATGGTCCAGAGCATGTTAGAAAAGAATACAGATGCAGAATAGGGTTTTCGACTGATAAACTCAAACTGATAATATCAGAAACATGTCGATTCAGTTGTATAGCAGCAGTATGAATATAACAAACATCTATAACAAAAACATAAGTAGAACATGGAATGAATGTCATGTGTTCTTGTTCGTGGCGTTGTTACACCTACTTAGGCCCAGGCTCTATTCAGAAATTTTGTGGGGCCATGTCAGGTTTTCAGCCGATAAACTCAAACACACTACATCATTATAATGTCCACTTACCAATGCAATTTTCTAATGGAGAAGAAAGGCACGTATACAAATCTATACAAATCTCAATAGAATTGAGAAAAATATCAGTTTACATGTAACACCCCCAAATCCCATTGGGTTATTACAGTGCCGTGGACCCCACACTAGGTGATCCACCAGGCGAACACGACTAAAATACAACAAACTGACCAAAATGGGAAATCACAGACCCTACTATGACGTCCGACAGACTATCCCAATATGGAATTTCAACGACAAGAATGGGCCTACATGGCCAAAATAAAAATACAACAACATCCACGAGTCTTGCTCGGATAATACAAAACGACAACGACTGAACAAAAATGGAGTACTCCAACTATCTGACCAACATGAACACCAAAATATCTCGGACTAGTATCGCTCGAATGCCTCGTCGCCATCGTCATGCCCCTGTGTCTCAACTCTCTCCTCGCAAGTACCTAAAACATGAAAACATGTTCCGCCCCCACGGGGTCAGTCATCCAGTATAATGAATATCAAGTACATGCACAACATGATATGCATCCAAAGTCAGAATAAATAGTACAACAATGGTAGTACGAGATGCTCACAAACCAAAGTAAGAATCGAGCATTCATGGAATACTATGCCCACGGCATACGATCAATACCTGCTCAATAGGTTAGAACATAAGTGCCCAACGGCAAATCATCAATATAGAACACAACAATACGTTACCCGAAGGTAAATCAACCAACGCTGAAATAAATAAGGATCACAATGCCCGAAGGCTCCAACGGAAATACCGATACATCACAATGGCCTAAAAGCCCTCAGCCGAAGCTGCCAAAATATCACGATGGCCTGAAAGCCGAACAGCGCGGAGCTGCCAAAATATCACGATGGCCTGAAAGCCGAACAGCCCGAAGCTGTAAATCATCACAATACAGATCTCAAAGAAACAAACATGACTGTCGAACATACCCCTCAGGCGTATGAACGCTCAATCACAAAACGTCAAACTCATCCAATACTATGGACGATCAAAGTTTATGGCTCAAAAGATGGACATCACAGTACGCCCGATCCGGAAATGTGTCCGTGCACATGTCCGCCCCGTATATGGAATCCAGAATATACGTGGGACAATGTGCCTAATTAGCCTCACGAAACTACGTCCCGTGTGCACAGTCCAATGCGGAATAATATCCGCCAATGACTATATGTGCCTGGCTAAAAATCCTACACAATAACCAATCGGAACGCAGATATGATTCCGGATATGTCACGATACAACATGACAACGAAACTCAAAGGATAACACATCCAATACAAATCATACGACTCACCAAGTGAACGATGACACACGAATAATGAAAGATCGACACGACCAACAATATTCAAAACAACCATCCTGGGATCAAAATACCTGAGGACCGACTAACACGAGCAACGATCACAACACAACAGTTCGGGAAATCCTCAACCTTCAACGATCACAAAATTACCGAGTTCACAAGAATAATAGTGTGCTACCTTGAATCGGTCAACACGACAATAATAATTCAACGGATGGGAATTATCGTTGATAATCCCAATTCAATATATCGATTACCGTTAGAGCGGACAATCGATAATAATTATACAACGGATGGGAATTATCTTTGATAATCCCAATTCAATATATCGATTACCTTTAGAACGGTTAACCGATAACAATTGTACAACGGATGTCTCGGCACCTTTAATCGGTTACCAATAACGAAGATGATAATCGAATACGTCAATGCCTTCAATCGGCCGAATCGACATCAATAGAAAAACACTGATATCAATAACGACGATTCACAAAAAAATATCTTGATGGAACATCAATCAATAACAACAATCGATACGTCGATGCCGCGAACCGGCTATCAACAACAATATCTCAAAGGAACATCAATCAACAATAACAATCGATATGTCGATACCGCGAACCGGCTATCGACAACAATATTACCAATAAGTACCGCAATGCCTTGGATCGGCCATTTACGAACAACAATAATATTTGGCATAATTTGCCGAAGGGTATCGTATCAAACAATCCCCTGATATCAACAAAATCACAAAGAGACCAAGTCTCGAAATGATACACACATTCATACACATACATGATAACATTAATCTCATTGACCAGTACAAGTATAAAACTTGCCTCAAACCGAAGGCGAGAAAGTCCTTCCACGATCAACGTCCTACCACGAATCGATCAACGACGTCCTCCGACAATCACCAGCACTCGAACAACCTTGAATGAAATACAATTCATTCGATAACACGATATCGTCCGAAAACAACATAATAGCTAACTCCGATTCCAACACGAACACATATTATACTCGTATTTATCCGAATACACACACATATATATAATATACATACATCACACATATATATATATATATAAAAATATATATATACTCACTGCACACACACATTATATATATATATATATATATACATGTCACTGTACTATATATATATATACCTACACACTATATATATATAACAACACACACAAACCACACACACCAAACACATATATATATATATAACAGCTTTATATACATTATATATATATATATACACAGAACACACAACACACACACACACAAAATCACGAAGCACACACACATACAAATTAACAAAACACACACATAAAAACTAACCGGAAGAGTCGATCGGCCAGGTCCGAAAAAACTCCCATGCCGGAAATCGGCCGCCGGAAAAATGACCCGCCGGACTTCGTCCAACTCCAGCCCGTTTCCGTCCATGGCCGGTTTTCACCACTCTCACTTTGCAACTCCTCGCCGGAAATATGTCAAGCCTCCGTTCGCCCGTCTGCATTAGGACAAAACCACCTCCGGTCGCCGGAAACAATGGAGAAGCGTCCATGGCGGAAACCATGAAGAACGCCGGTGCACTGCTCCGTCTCGCGGAAGAAGAAAAAAATGCCTACTGGATTCTCCGTTCGAATCGGATGTCGACGAACGACTCGGCCAGGTTTGCGACCTTCCGATTCGGAAATTCCGACCAGGCCGCCGCCGAGTTCTACCTCGCCGGAAAAAATGGAGAAGCCGGCCGCCCGTCCTCAAGCTCCACCTTGCCGGAAAAAAAATGACGGAGAGAGAGAGATGGCAGCGAGAAGGGAGAAAGGACGAGAGGGAGGAAAGAAGAAGAAAAAAAAATGAGAGGGAGGAGAGAAAGCTGGCGAGAGGGAGAGAGAGATGGCAGCGAGAAGGGAGAAAGGACGAGAGGGAGGAAAGAAGAAGAAAAAAAAATGAGAGGGAGGAGAGAAAGCTGGCGAGAGGGAGAGAGAGATGTGAGGATGATGATGATGTATAGTATATATATATATATATATAATGAGGGAGTGAGGGAGAGATAACCCACGTGAGGGAGATGACAAAAGTTGACAATATATATATATATATATATATATATATATATATATATATATAAATGATACCCCAAAGATACCCTCGCCCCGAAAGTTGACCACGAGGAAGGTTCCCACCACCTACCACGCATTACGTACGAAAACCTCAGGACGTAACGTACGTAATCGCAACAAATTAGCGTACGTAATGCTACACAGGTAGCGTACGCTATGGCTATAAACTTAGCCAAAATTCTAAACTCGCCAAGCAACAACCAAACGACGAAACCAAACCGACGACCAGTATAAATATTTCGATCCCGAAATATTCTAATACAACATACATTGTATCGGTCCAAACAACAACACTTGTACAATTCCAAATGAATACGTACAACTCAACAGTAACACGAAAAAAAATTACCCCCGGATATTACATACTCCCCCCCCTAAAAATAGTTTCGTCCCCAAAACTCAGGGTGCACAAGTCGGGGCACGGACTATCCATCAGGATAAGAAAACAACATCTCCAGGAATACTCCTCAATACGAGCAATTCCGCCTAAGCAACTGGGCCGACCCCACGGGTCCCCACGTCTCCTCTGCCTGAACAAGGCGAAAAAAATCAAGTGCTAAAGACACTCAACCAAATGCGAGATTAGCCGAATCATGACTCCTCTGCCAGAGACCAGCCAGGAAGTCGCACCACCCGCAAGACTCGTAACACCGGCGTACACACCCCGCGAATACCGCCCATTGTACATGTCTACGATCATCGGTGTACACTTTCCCGTTCTCGTCCGCATCGGACGCCCATGCAATCACGGACTCGCACCACAAAAGAAAATAACAACACAGACATAGTCCTCGGGACTATATCGAACGCACGCCCAAGTCCTCACGACTTGACGTCTCGAATCACAATGAACGATTACCCAGATCATCACAAAAATCTCGGGTACAGGACCAAAAGGAAAGAAAATCACATCAAATGACTCAAGTGTCAAGATTCTCAGATACAATGATTACAAGATAGATCAATAATAAATGGTTCATAACCGCAATATTAAAATACAGACCGAGTCAAACATCAATCCGGAAGATAAGGAAAATACAAATCAAGGCTACATCTCAAATGTACCCGGAATCAACATCCTCCAGATCATCTAGTTCCTCGATCTCATCGACTCGAGGAAGACCCTAATCTGAACTCGCTACTTCCCCTCGGGTGTCCATACCTCTGGCTCCCGAAGCCCGATATGACCCCTTGGATGAAGTACGGACTGAAGTGACAAAATCTCTCGAGGCCCATGAGATCTCTCGAGATCTACTGGCACTAGAACTCCTGCAGTATTATGAAGGTGTCCCTGCCTCCCACACAGAAAATAAATAATAGCTGGAACCGTACATCGAGTACTAACATGCCCCGCTGAATCACAATTAAAACAAATAACAGTCGAACTCGTCGCCTGAGAAGAAAATGCTTTCCCAGTACGAAGCCGACTAGGAAATGACCTCTTGGACGTCGGAGCTCGATGTCCCTCTGAACGAATCGGCATCCTAGTCCTCTCACCAGAAGAAAATGAAGGATCCTTCTGAGTAAGCTCCTCGATCGAAAGCTCTGCTCCAAGAGCCTTCTCGATGAATTCGCCAAGTGAACTACACTTGTGATTGGACAACTGCATTCTCAACCGCGGGTTCAACCTCTTGTTAAAATACTTGATCTTATCCGCCTTGGTACGGATACAGATGAAGTAAACTGAAGAAGTCCTTGAAACTTCTCAGCAATAACAATAACACCCTCGTTCTCGACGGATTCGGGGTTCAAAACCTCCGACAACTTGGCTTCACGAAGTGGAGCCGGATAATACCTCTCTAACATGAGAGTCTTGAACTCGATCCAAACACAATCACGATCGATGGGTTCTCGAGCACAACTCCAAAAATGATTCGTCAGCCACCAAATTATTGGTACGAGGTTTCGGGTTTTAGCCCACTCTGCGGCCTCTACCCCCTCTGTCACGTCCTCTTTCCAGACTGAAAGAATAATGTTCAATCATGACCACAACACAATTACGCCTCAACGGCCAGAATGCTAGGTCAACGCCAAACATGAGTATACATACTCAACAGATAAACGATCACATCGATCGCGCTAATCATAGCCAATACAGAGGCCACATGCTCCCAAGTAAATAATCATAAACAAATTGCACCCGATCGTCACATACAAGTGTCAACAAAACAGGTTTAATCAATGACATAATGAATGTATGCACATAAAAGAGAATAGAGTCCTTACACAGGTCATACGAAGCTTCGAGGTCTTGCGATACTAGTCTTCACTGACGACGACTCGATGAAAGAATGACTCATACAGTAGTCCAACTATCACGACTCACAAAACCCGACTGTCCAGATTGTCATAACCTGACAGCCCCGCTACTATCGCCTTGGTAGAGCCACATAACACACAAGTCAGGGTATCTCACAACCCAACTCTCTGATACCATCTTCTGTAACACCCCCAAATCCCATTGGGTTATTACAGTGCCGTGGACCCCACACCAGGTGATCCACCAGGCGAACACGACTAAAATACAACAAACTGACCAAAATGGGAAATCACAGACCCTACTATGACATCCGACAGACTATCCCAATATGGAATTTCAACGACAAGAATGGGCCTACATGGCCAAAATAAAAATACAACAACATCCACGAGTCTTGCTCGGATAATACAAAACGACACCGACTGAACAAAAATGGAGTACTCCAACTATCTGACCAACATGAACACCAAAATATCTCGGACTAGTATCGCTCGAATGCCTCGTCGCCATCGTCATGCCCCTGTGTCTCAACTCTCTCCTCGCAAGTACCTAAAACATGAAAACATGTTCCGCCCCCACGGGGTCAGTCATCTAGTATAATGAATATCAAGTACATGCACAACATGATATGCATCCAAAGGCAGAATAAATAGTACAACAATGGTAGTACGAGATGCTCACAAACCAAAGTAAGAATCGAGCATTCGTGGAATACTATGCCCACGGCATACGATCAATACCTGCTCAATAGGTTAGAACATAAGTGCCCAACGGCGAATCATCAATATAGAACACAACAATACGTTACCCGAAGGTAAATCAACCAACGCTGAAATAATAAGGATCACAATGCCCGAAGGCTCCAACGGAAATACCGATACATCACAATGGCCTAAAAGCCCTCAGCCGAAGCTGCCAAAATATCACGATGGCCTGAAAGCCGAATAGCCCGGAGCTGCCAAAATATCACGATGGCCTGAAAGCCGAACAGCCCGAAGCTGTAAATCATCACAATACAGATCTCAAAGAAACAAACATGACTGTCGAACATACCCCTCAAGCGTATGAACGCTCAATCACAAAACGTCAAACTCATCCAATACTATGGACTATCAAAGTTTATGGCTCAAAAGATGGACATCACAGTATGCCCGATCCGGAAATGTGTCCGTGCACATGTCCGCCCCGTATATGGAATCCAGAATATACGTGGGACAATGTACCTAATTAGCCTCACGAAACTACGTCCCGTGTGCACAGTCCAATGCGGAATAATATCCGCCAATGACTATATGTGCCTGGCTAAAAATCCTACACAATAACCAATCGGAACGCAGATATGATTCCGGATATGTCACGATACAACATGACAACGAAACTCAAAGGATAACACATCCAATACAAATCATACGACTCACCAAGTGAACGATGACACACGAATAATGAAAGATCAACACGACCAACAATATTCAAAACAACCATCCTGGGATCAAAATCCCTGAGGACCGACTAACACGAGCAACGATCACAACACAATAGTTCGGGAAATCCTCAACCTTCAACGATCACAAAATTACCGAGTTCACAAGAATAATAGTGTGCTGCCTTGAATCGGTCAACACGACAATAATAATTCAACGGATGGGAATTATCGTTGATAATCCCAAATCCATATATCGATTACCGTTAGAGCGGACAATCGATAATAATTATACAACGGATGGGAATTATCTTTGATAATCCCAATTCAATATATCGATTACCTTTAGAAAGGTTAACCGATAACAATTGTACAACGGATGTCTCGGCACCTTTAATCGGTTACCGATAACGAATATGATAATCGAATACGTCAATGCCTTCAATCGGCCGAATCGACATCAATAGAAAAACACTGATATCAATAACGACGATTCACAAAAAAATATCTTGATGGAACATCAATCAATAACAACAATCGATACGTCGATGCCGCGAACCGGCTATCAACAACAATATCTCAAAGGAACATCAATCAACAATAACAATCGATATGTCGATACCGCGAACCGGCTATCGACAACAATATTACCAACAAGTACCGCAATGCCTTGGATCGGCCATTTACGAACAACAATAATATTTGGCATAATTTGCCGAAGGGTATCGTATCAAACAATCCCCTGATATCAACAAAATCACAAAGAGACCAAGTCTCGAAATGATACACACATTCATACACATACATGATAACATTAATCTCATTGACCAGTACAAGTATAAAACTTGCCTCAAACCGAAGGCGAGAAAGTCCTTCCACGATCAACGTCCTACCACGAATCGATCAACGGCGTCCTCCGACAATCACCATCACTCGAACAACCTTGAATGAAATACAATTCATTCGATAACACGATATCGTCCGAAAACAACATAATAGCTAACTCCGATTCCAACACGAACACATATTATACTCGTATTTATCCGAATACACACACATATATATAATATACATACATCACATATATATATATATATATACAACTCACAATATCTATATATATATATATATATATATATATAAATATATATATACTCACTGCACACACACATTATATATATATATATATATATACGTCACTATACTATATATATATATACCTACACACTATATATATATAACAACACACACAAACCACACACACCAAACACATATATATATATATATATAACAGCTTTATATACATTATATATATATATATATATACACAGAACACACAACACACACACACACAAAATCACGAAGCACACACACATACAAATTAACAAAACACACACATAAAAACTAACCGGAAGAGTCGATCGGACAGGTCCGAAAAAACTCCCATGCCGGAAATCGGCCGCCGGAAAAATGACCCGCCGGACTTCGTCCAACTCCAGCCCGTTTCCGTCCATGGCCGGTTTTCACCACTCTCCGCCTGCAACTCCTCGCCGGAAATATGTCAAGCCTCCGTTCCGCCGTCTGTTCCGGACAAAAACCACCTCCGGTCGCCGGAAACAATGGAGAAGCGTCCATGGCCGGAAACCATGAAGAACGCCGGTGCCTGCTCCGTCTCGCCGGAAGAAGAAAAAAAATGCCGGCTGGATTCTCCGTTCGAATCAGATGTCGACGAACAGCTCGACTGGGTTTGCAGCCTTCCGATTCGGAAATTCCGACCAGGCCGCCGCCGAGTTCTACCTCGCCGGAAAAAATGGAGAAGCCGGCCGCCCGTCCTCAAGCTCCACCTTGCCGGAAAAAAAATGACGGAGAGAGAGAGATGGCAGCGAGAAGGGAGAAAGGACGAGAGGGAGGAAAGAAGAAGAAAAAAAAATGAGAGGGAGGAGAGAAAGCTGGCGAGAGGGAGAGAGAGATGTGAGGATGATGATGATGTAGTATATATATATATATATCTATATAATGAGGGAGTGAGGGAGTGATAACCCACGTGAGGGAGATGACAAAAGTTGACAATATATATATATATATTTATATATATAAATGATACCCCAAAGATACCCTCGCCCCGAAAGTTGACCATGAGGAAGGTTCCCACCACCTACCACGCATTACGTACGAAAACCTCAGGACGTAACGTACGTAATCGCAACAAATTAGCGTACGTAATGCTACACAGGTAGCGTACGCTATGGCTATAAACTTAGCCAAAATTCCAAACTCGCCAAGCAACAATCAAACGACGAAACCAAACCGACGACCAGTATAAATATTTCGATCCCGAAATATTCTAATACAACATACATTGTATCGGTCCAAACAACAACACTTGTACAATTCCAAATGAATACGTACAACTCAACAGTAACACGAAAAAAAAATTACCCCCGGATATTACATTACAAACATTGATAACATAAAAGTAAATGGAACATGAAATGAATATCATGTGTTGTTCGTGGCATTGTTACACCTACTTAGACCCAGGCTCCATTTAGAGATTTTGTGGGGCCATGTCAGGTTTCCAACCAATAAACTAGAATACACTACATCATTATAATGTCCACTTACTAATTCAACTTCTCATGGAGAAGAGAGACATTTGTATTTAAACATGTATACAAATCTATACAAACCTCAACAGCATTGGGAAAAATTTCAGTTTACAAACGTTGATAACATAAAAGTAAATGGAACATGAAATGAATATCATGTGTTCTTATTCGTGGCATTGTTACACCTACTTAGACCCAGGCTCTATTCAGAGGTTTTAAGGGGCCGTGTCAGGTTTCCTGTCGATAAACTCAAACACATGACACCATCACAATGTTTGTTTTAAAAAGGGAGACGAATATGACCTTAAAAACATCAAGAAAATGTGGAGTATCTATATATACCTACAAAAATGGTACATGTTACATATAGTTACTGAAATGGTCCCTAGAAAAATTTCAAAAGTCCAAAAATGGTTCCGTAAGAAATGATTATAGGTAAGTGATAGTACAATGCTAATATTGGGTATTTTGAACCTAAATTGCTAATTTCATTTTGAGCAGGCCAAGAATGGGAAAACAAAACAAGAAAGATCAAAGTGCACATACAGAAATTAATGATTATGAGAAGAAAACCAAGCAAGATTATGAGATTTGGAAGTGAAAAGCATTGCAAATTCTTTGACAAGTTTGGTAGAAAGTCAAAAAACACAGAAGAAGAAAGTGAAACCAACGTATACCAGTGCTAGAGATTCAGACTATATTCTTGATTTGGGTGATGATAGCGACCGAAATTACCAATAAGTTGCTACAAGTGTTGAAGTATCCAAAAAGGTAATCAGTTTAGCATTTTTTTATTATTTAATTTTTATTCAAATCCTCTGTAACTGTAATGAAAATCAAATTTGTTACAGCAATATTCAAACCTGGTCAAATATATAGATCAAGTATGATTGAACACCGCATGCATGAAAGAAATATGGAGCACACCGATAATCGAGAGATGAACAGACATTAACATTGCAGCCGATAAGCAAACATCAAATACAAGCAAAACAAATCTGCACGCACTGGAGATTGGTCAAATATAAATCAAGTACTGTTGAACACTGCATGCATGAAAGCAATATGGACTAGACCGATAACCGAGAGACGAACATGCATTAACATTGCACCCGATAAGCAAACATCAAATACAAGCAAAACAAGTCTGCACACAATGGAGAGGCACAACGAAGAAATATTTCGAAAACTACAAGGTAGAAGCAAGGAAAAAATAGAGTATACCTTGAAGAGAAAATAACACAACAGTTATTGATCTCAGCGACAAAGACAAATCTGTTGAACAAGAAAACAGACATCCTATTTAACACCGTACCTAATATGCCTTATTGGAAGAAAAATAGATGTGGTCGCCCCAACCAAATATAATTAATAATACTATTGAATTCAAGTTAGCAAGAAGGTGCTTAAATAAACATATGTGCAGGGGAAAAAAGGGCGGCGAAAAAAGTGAGGAGAATCCGAACTGTAAAAAATAAAATATGTCGGCGAACTTAAATTCGCAAATAATTGCCCAAACGTAACAATATCTTGAAATCTGAGATAATGGATCTGAATAACAGTAGTGTCAAAATCAATTTTACAAACATATAAAGTGTGCAACCTAATATGAAATATGGGAACCCAAAGTATTTCAGAAGAGCATGCAGTTACAACAATATAACAAAACCCTAATGTTCCTGCCGCATACCGCCATGAGAACTGATAGGAACCAAAAAATACCCAGAAAAAGCTACTGAAATCGCAACGTGGAACTAAGAAGCCGAGTAACACTGTAAAGAATGTTATGTATCCAAAGATTTTGATACAGAAAATTTGTTACGTGATTGCATGCAAGATAATGTGTATATGTGAAACATACAAGTGCACCACAACATGTCGTTACAGGCAAACGAAAACATATTTCAAATACATTACAAATTACATATTGAGCAATGAGTACTAACTAACATGAGGATCCGATCTCACATCTACAATAAATAAGAATTGTACTCTACTATGTCGTTAGCACAGACAAAGTTAAGACGCACAAAGCCCTGTTGAACAGTAGACCCTGGTAGTAGAGAGGATATCGCAAAAATTAAAAGGTCGTTACCAAAATGTAAAAAGGAAAAATAAGAAAAAATCATGTATATCACTTTGACGACCTCTGAAAAACAATGTACACTATGTATCAAAACTTATTGAGATCTATTGCAGAAATTTCATGAGTTTGACTAACCTGCCTACAAAATGAAAATTATAAGCCTCACATGGAGCCAGTGAAACTACATGGAATGTGATTCATCTGATTCAAAACATAAACGCAATTACGAGATGCATGGGAGAGCAAACAAGCATGTGAGGAAGATACTTTTTTTTGTTCAGCCTAATAAAACGAGCAGATGCCTGATGCTACGCATGGCTCCAGAAATTACAGCAATATAACAAAACCCTAATGTTCCTGCCGCATACCGCCATGAGAAACTGATAGGAACCAAAAAATACCCAAAAAAGCTACTGAAATCGCAACGTAGAACTAAGAAGTCGAGTAACACTGTAAAGAATGTTATGTAACCAAGGATTTTTATACAAAAAATTTATTACGTGATTGCATGCAAGATAACGTGTATACCTGAAATATACAAGTGAACATGTCGTCACAGGCAAATGAAAACATATTTCAAATACATTACAAATTACATATTGAGCAATGAGTACTAACTAACATGAGGATCCAATCTCACATCTACAATAAATAAGAATTGTACTCTACTATGTCGTTAGCACAAACAAAGTTGAGACGCACAAAGCCTTGGTGAACAGTAGACCCTGGTAGTAGAGAGGATATCGCGAAAATTAAAAGGTCGTTACTAAACTGTAAAAAGGCAAAATAAGAAAAAAAAATCAGATATTTCACTTGGACGACCTCTGAAGAACAATGTACATTATGTATCAAAACTTATTGAGATCTACTGCAGAAATTTCACGAGTTTGGCTAACCTGCCAACAAAAAGAAAATTATAAGCCACGCATGGAGCCAGTGAAACTACATGGAATGTGATTCATCTAATTCAGAACATAAACGCAATTACGAGATGCATGAGAGAGCAAACAAGCATGTGAGGAAGATACTTTTTTTTGTTCAGCCTAATGAAACGAGCAGATGCCGGACGCTACGCATGGCTCCTGAAAGAATTTGACGGCTGTCAACGGGATATTTAAGTGGCAGTGGCAATCAGTATGATAATTAATACCGTACCTAATATGCCTGGTTGGAACAAAAATATATGCAGTCGCCCTAAAAAAATACAATTAATAATACTATTGAATTGAGGTTAGCATGAAAGTGCCTAAATAAACATATGTGCAGGAAAAAAAATGGCAGCAAAAAAAGTGAGGGGAATCCGAAATGTAAAAAAAAAGAAAATATGGAGGCGAAATCAAATTCGCAATTACCTGCCCAAATGTAGCAGTATCCTGGAAGCGGAGATATTCGATCTGAATAACAGTAGTATCAAAATAAATTTTACAAACATATAAAGTGTGCAGTTGAATATGAAATATAAGAACCCAAACTATTTTTACAGAGCATGCAATTGTTAGTATAACCAAACCCTAATGTCCCATAATAAAATGCACGAGAAACTGATAGGAACAAAAAAATAACCAAAAAAAAACTACTGAAATCGCAATGTGGAACTAAATGTTAAAAAAACTAAATGCAATGAAAAATTTATGGAATAATCACGTGATGGTACGAAGGAAATACTACAGGTTTATTCAGAAATAGAACAAGACCAGATTCATTGAGAGAATTGTAAACGAAGCCGAGTAAGACTGTAAAGAATGTTATGTAGCCCAAGATTTCGATACAGAAAATATGTTACGAGAGTGCATGCAAGATATCATGTATGCCTGAAACGAAACTAAACGAGTAATCTTTGATATAGCAGCATAAAATATATAACATGGAAAATCGGCCTATATGAACAAACATAGGCAATACATCTGCTATTGATATGTAATGCAATTCATATAATCAAGCTGACCAAATTGCAAATTTTATTCCAGAACATTCATTACAGTGAGCGGTCCCAGCCACCACACAATGTATATGATCAGTAACTAAGTTCCATAAAAAAATAATGCATCTAATGCAGTTGGGTAATTTAACTAATGCATATGGTATCACTATCCAACAACTAAGCTAAATATGAAACACAAGCAGGCAAGTGGACAAAGCTGAAAGCCAAAGTAGAAATCAAATGTTGCCTCAGTGACACCGATAAAAAACAAGAGCTACCGAATAAAAGAAAAGTTAGACCATAAGAAAGTTCGCAGGAGCATCGGGCAAAGCCAATTTAAACAAACCTGGCTGCCAGCTGATAACCACAGCAACCTGCACCGAAACACAGTCAACCATCAAAACATAGTCTAACATACAAAGAAGACAGACAGTACGATGAAATCGCATGGGCAGAAAAAATCCAGTACCAACTCAGAAGAACCCCAGTACAAGAAGCTGATAATAAAAGAAAAATACAAAAGAAGGCCATTTAATTCGCTAGCTAGAAATGAACGGTAGCCAAACTAAAGGTCCCATAAAATAACTATATAAATATGTTGAAAGGTGAAAAGAATAATACGTACCAAAAAATGACCAGAACTATATAACACCAATGCATGCGGATAAATTTAACTAAGATAACAACCTACTCAACAATGAATAAATGTTATAATGTATCTCATAATACGTTGCTCCGTCTCCAGTTAGGTACAGAATTTAGGAAAAATATGAGGTAGATCCTTTACGCATGCAGACGCACAATCAGAAGCAGTTGATCTGTAAGCATAAGCTGATAAACGAGGTTGAATCTGGTGGCACAAATAATGCATATTTTAAACCACACTAAAATACCCAACATTTGAATAAAGATCAAGAAATAAGCAATGTGCAGAACTAATGAATATGGATAAAGCCTAGAAGTAAAGTTTCAAAAACAAAATTATTTTAAAATCATTGACAGCACCCAACTGAATGTAATATCTGCATTTTCCTTTTTCCTGTATTTTCATTTTTATGTATTTTTTGTTTTTAGCAACTCGCTTATAACCGTTTTGATGTTTTGAACCTATTTTATTCTTGGAGTTTTTCCATTTGGACGAGTTTCGGAGATGTTTTTATGTAATTTCGTTTTAGGTTATGTGTTGTCGCATGTACGTTCGATTCTCATAAAACTCGTTCGATTGCATAGTTTCTTTGGTTACACAAGTTCATATGGTTGAGTTGTCCATTTTTGTGAGTTTCGGTTTGTTAATCTGACGTCGTATCGTGATTTTCGGACGTTTGGGCCGTTTCGTAATTTCCTATAAGTTTAGGGAATTTTATCTTCTATTGTCGTATTTCGGATTCCCCGGTAGTCGGAATTGTATTTTCCTTCAGCACTTAGCTTCATCATTGTAAATATTTCGTATCCGCAGTTTTGGGTTCTGTCCTTGTGTTGTGTCTCGACTTCATACCGCCCGGAGCAGTTAACTGCTGCATGCATAACGTACGTTATGCATGCTTTCTTGCGTGCGCTATCGTTACCTGCATAACGTATGTTATACCTTAGTGTTAACGTACGCTATGGCCTTCAGCGTTTTGGGCAGTGGTTTCTGTCCAGTTTGTGCCCAGCCCTTACGTACGTTAACGCGGGGCTGTTACGTACGTAAGTCCCTTATAACGTACGCTAAACTGGATAGTATATCGTACACTATCGGCCATAGTAGATTGGGCAGATTGTTCTGCTGGGTTATTACGTACGTTATCAACCGAGTATTACGCACGTAATGATCTTAACGTACGTTAACATCAGTATGTTAACGTACGTTAACATCAGTATGTTAACGTACATAACGCGTGAGCAAGTTTTATAAACCTGAGTTGACCTTCATTTCGCCATGCTTCATCTTTTTCTCACTTCGTTCGAGAGCAGTGTTCCGAGGAGAGATTTGAGCGATTTTCGAGTTTTGTCTGTGGAGTTCGTTGAGAGATCGATTGTTGTGTCCCAAGTGAAGTTATCATCATCTTAATTCTATTTCTCCATCCTTAATCCAAGGTAATATCCTAGAACCCTATTTTGGGAAATTTGGGGGTTTTTGAGTTTTTGTCCGATTCGTTCAGTATTGTTGATTAATCCATGATATATATGATTAATCTTGGTGGTATTCTTGTTTTCCCTACGGGATCATTGTAAGTTTAGTGTTATTTATGAAATCGAGAGGGTTCGATTGTGACCCGTCCTCGTCGTTGTTTTGTGTAACACCCCCAGATTTAACTGGAAATACTACAGCGCCGTGGGCCCCGAGATGGAACCCACAAGGCTAAAAGAAATTTTCGCAAATATTTACAAATGCCCAAGAGGCTAACGACAGTACTATCTTTAAAAATATTCAAAGACGTTATAAAAGTCGTTTATCAAAAGCGTTGTAAAACCTCAGTTTGAAAAGGGCAAGGCCCAATGGCCGGAACTCAATAGTTAAGAAAACGATTTCCAAAGTAACTCAAGTTACTAGATATCAAAAAGTCATTTAAAATACTCACGCAGCGAAAAGGACAACCAAGTCAAATTACTCTAGCAGCGGAATACAATATCTGATCAGGAATTCAGTTCATAAAAACATGCCCTAGCCAGTATCCTTCGGGAAGCTCATCTCTCCACGACCGCTACAAGCTCGATATCTCAAGAACCTAAAAAGAAATCCCACGACGGGGTCGGCCATAATATCCAACAATGAAATCAATCACATCACATCAATAATTACATACCAATGAAGTACGAAGTAAGAATACTACCAAAGTAATCTTACCGCCATCACTCTACCGAAATTTACGTCTCGTATTGTTTCTCACACAATACCCAAAGTTCTCAAAACAATATCATAACTCACTGTTACGAAATCTACTAACTCTGTCCAATTCGATCCATCAGATATCATCATCAAATCTCAACGCAAAAATCGATTGTCCATCAAAGACGAATACCAAGAGGAAAATACGGAACATACCTCGAGATGCACAATGCCACGACAATCACGTCAGTCTAATCCGAGATCAGATCAACACAATATATGAACATGGTCCTAACACAAGACCTACAAATGTATACTCATATGACAACGTCAATATGCTTAAAAACAATACAACTATGTATACTCGACGGAAATCCCATGATCCAGCGCCCTCAGCATAGATCCCAAGATGATCCTACAAGATCAACACGAGGTGGATAACCAACAATATACATATGCACAACAATAACACATATAACCAACGATTGGAATCAACATGATTCCATCACACGATACTGGGTAATCCAACGATCCAGCGCCCTCAGCATAGATCCCCATGATGATCCCGTCGGACCAACGCATGGTGGAAAACCTGTCCAACGATCCAGTGCCCTCCGCATAGATCCCCATGATGATCCCGTCGAACCAACGCATGGTGGACATCCGATCCAGCGCCCTCAGCATAGATCCTCATGATCCCTTCGGATCATTTACATCATAAACAATGCAATTATGTATACACACATGCAAATCAATATGTTCATCAACATGAACAACATATGAATCAAAACATAAACGACACTATGATGACACAACTAGGACGACTTCATGTTCAGCAACATGAATGACAATCTGCATGATCAACATCATTAACACTAAATCGAATCAAACTAAGATACTTGTCCCGAGTCCTTCAGGAGCAATCTCGATGTCAAATCATCACCGACAATTATCCTCAATGCTCGGCGATCCAAACGTACAATGAACTATAGATACTCATATCCTCATCTTTACCATAATGTAACCTCGATGCCCGAATATGCCAATAACCGAAATAAATCATATATAGTGCGATTTAACTTCCAGAATCGGAAAGACAACATATAATCATTGCTATATGCATTATAAACGAAATGAAACTGAAACCATTCATTAAACATTATAACTGAGCAAGTAATAACTTGCCTCGATACCGATACGACGATGATGAAGCCGTCACTAATCTCATTGTCTTCGTCTACGAGCTCCTTGGCCCTGACCCATGCAATTTACGAACATACCCGAACACGACCGCAACAAACGGTTCTAATCACCGATCAATAATCTCGACCTATTACAATAATCGATTTAACACACATTCGATAACAATCAATACTCGATATAACCAATCCACAAACTCAACGGTTCTACGATATCTCGGTTAAACATAAGTCTGAACAATCCAACTCAAACCAGTACAAATTCACAACCACAACACGAAAATACTGCACTGTCTGCCTTCTTAGTGCACGTTAAACGCATAACGTAGCGTGCGCTATGTTGCTCCCGTTAGCGTGCGTTAGCCAGTAAGTTTAGCGTGTGCTAATGCTGTAAAGTGGCATGCATTCCAAGCATTGACTAACACTTTGCGACTATGAATCCGAATGAAAAGGGAATCATACTCCAAGATTAACAATAACTTTCCAGATCCAAACTCATCATCATACTCGAAATCATATTCGTATTCTTATACGAATATTATATCAAAACACATAACTTGGCTCTAGATACGAATATCCCATATTCATATCCAAAACACCAACACATTCTATACATAATCATCATATCCTATAATTTCAGAGCTCTTCAAGAACATGAAATATCCGACATCACGTTTAAAACAACATAATCCGAGGTATATATCATAATGTTTATCATTTTCTTCATCATGCAAATCACATAATCAAACCAACCCGATAACAAGGATCATCTCATACTTAATCTGGAATATCATGATTTAACTCATCTAAATCGACCACTGAAATTATCATGATTCAGAAATCCATGATTCAACCTCATCAAGTTAAACGAATCACCATTAACATAAAGAATCTTAAATAACATCCGAAAACTCTTATCATAATCCCATAAAACCTCATATAATATCGTCACATGATTATCCAACATGTTCCTCACATGTAATCATCCTCAAAAACGAACAACTAACAAGGGATACGAATATTACCTGGATTAGATGAACCAAGAAGAAGAAGACTTGAACTCCATTCCAAGAATCATGAGTAACTTGAAGAACAAGGCTTGAATCCATGCTCTCTATCTTAATCTTGTTAAAAATCACCACCTCACCGTGTTTGGGAACCTCAAGAACCTCCCAAAGCTCTCTCTATTGACTGAAGTAGAAAGAATGGACTAAATGCATCTCAAAACCCATCTGTCCCCTTATATAGAATACATTACTAGCGTGCGCTAACTGGATTTGTTAACGTGCGCTATCGCAGCCCAGAGGCTACTGCCTTGCTTCGTAAACTAGCTTACATACATAATGCCCATGCATTAACGTACGTAAAACATCATGTCTAGCATACGCAAGTCCTTGCCCTTAGCGTGCGCTATCCGAAATTGACTTACTACAGTATTCACCTACCACTCGTGCCCCCACATGTCGAAAGCATCCGCGATTTCTGGGATTCCTCTGACCGATCTGAAATTAGCGTGCGCTAACCATACGGTTTAGTGTGCGCTAGCCCTACATGACAAGCACCCGCTGACCTTATCTGGACACGCGTCACAAGTGACCGGGACCACTCGCCGAAAGCCAAGATTCCCTGTCGGACGATCTGATATTAGCGTACGCTAACCATCCTTGGTAGCGTGCGCTAAATGCCGATAAACATCAACCCGGGCCTACCTGTCGGCTGCCTTCCGAACCTTTCCCAGAATGACTTACGTACGTTAAGGATCCTCCTTAGCATACGTAATGCGAACCTATTAGCGTACGCTAACTGCACCACGTAGCGTGAGCTACTCATAAATCGTAGCGTGCGCTAAGCGTATTTCATAGCGTGCGCTAATGTGGCTGTAATTAGCCATTTCCAACTCTTCTCGTCCGTCTCGACATACTGGATATGTACACTCACATACTGAATACATATAGTCAATCCAATAATATTCTCATATGATAGACCCAATGTCAAAACTGAAATGACCGGATACACGATATCCTCAATTGTAATTGTCTTCCCAATACGACAATTATACCAATACTGACATTTCGGTCCTTCATTATTTTATCCATACTGTACAGATTCCATGTTATACTCGGATAAAATACTATTAAACAACAGTAGTAGAAATTCCGGATATTACATTCTACACCACTTAAAATAAGTTTCGGCCTCGAAACTTGCAAGCCGTCATAAAAACAAACAACCATACCGTTCAACCCAAAATATCCCAAAACCATCACGACAATGATCAATCATCATTACTGAAGAACCAAAACCGCATACTTACAAATGCGCAAAGTCGAAGATCTCCTGATATAGTAGCTAGTGACTTCGCTGTAAAGCCTCAATACGCTTACAATCACATTCCATGAATCTCAAGAAAAAAAACTATATCATCTTCGGATGACATAATCTATCCGTATCGAATCCTGTCTGCCTGATCTCACAATCAAGTGTAAATCCTGCTAAAAATCAATAATACATGATACATCTGTTAAACAACTGCCCAATAGAATGGCAACGAATCCCGAAATATTGACACAAAATATGAACGCTCAGACGATCACTAGCAATGATCAACCAATAAATTAACCGAGAATATAATCGACATGATAAACTCTAATATGACCATCCAAAGGTCAAAACACAACTGAGAATATCATCAACATGATAACCTCTAATATGACCAACCAGAGGTCAAAACACAATCGAGAATATCATCGTCATGATAAACTCCAATATGATAGACGAACGATCAACGATAATCGAGAATACCTTGTAACGCCCCCAAAATGAACCGGGTCGCCACAGTGCCGTAGATCCCATGAGGGACCCACAAGGCAAGTTTTTGAAAATATTTTCTAAAATATTTTATTTAACAGTGGTAATATACGGAAGTAATTAAGAAAGTCTTCGTACAACCCAAAGCACCAAAAGCAAATAGTGTCCGTACATACGGTTATTACACAACGTGGAATGTTCAAATTATTTAAGAAATTAACAGGCCTTCTTCCAACACAGCTCATGCCTGGCCGTAACCTTCGGGGGTGTCCTGCACAAATTCAACAAATTTACCTGGCACGACATGTCGTGCCAGTAACCTAGGTCAGAAACAATCCAAACCAAACTCAAAGGTAAAATCTAATAATTTCAAGGAATAAAGTTGTCACCTAATGTTCCATGTTATTCCTCTTATCAGCACATAAACTCCCAAGGTCGCAACCAAGGGTCACGGAAGTATCTACACAGGACTACTCCGGACGTGGGTACCATTCAGGTTTTACCCCGCAACACGGTCCAACAAGAAAACTCCCAAGGCCGCGGCCAAGGGTCACGGTAGTATCTACTCGGGGATACTCCGGACAAGATAATCGTAAGAGCACCATTCCACAATAGTAACATTTACTATGTCTAAAATTATAAGACGTAAAGTCTGAGCAAGATTCACTTGCCTCAAATCCGACGCGAGTTATTTCTTGACAAGGCAACGGCTTGAACGATCGCACTTGGAAATCCGACCTATTACATGTTTGTCGATTAACATTTTATGATAATAATAATGATCAACGACGTTCCTCCCCCTCCCGCCTGTTAGAACCCTATCCTAGTTGCTTATGATGTCGGAATCGAATTTCTCCATTTTTATCCATAATGCGTGCCATTAATTTCTTTAGGTTCGGCAACATTCTTTATAAGTTATCCTTCCGCTAAACAATAGTGTTCTAACACAACATTCCTAGTTAATGATAACCAACAATCATCAAGATTTCATCGTTGTCTTAATATGCAAGTCTAGAACGATTAATCCATCATCTTAACATGTTTCGGTATCTATTTGGCTAGAAATTGTTGGTAACTTCATCAAGGATTCATTAACGGTTTTATTCAACATGATAATACGGTTATACATGAAATCCTTCAAGATGATTCCGAGAAGTTGGTGATTAGCAATATGATTATGTGTTCTACCATTATTCATTCCAATTTCAAGCTTTGATGGATATCGATTAACAATTGCGATAGCTATATACCGGTTCGATTATTACGGAGGGTTCTAAGCTACCCAAGGCATCCGAGGTTTACTAAAACTTACTAAACAATACTGAAATGAGTTCAAGGTTGGATAAACTTACCTTTACTAACAAAAGATGATGAAGAACGACGGTGGACGAAGGAGAACGAGAGGATAACACCTTCAAGACCTTCCCCGAAGCTTGATTATCGTACTCTAATAGGATATCACTTGAATTGGGAGGTTAGAATTGGTTCAATGATGGTGGAGGGTCGTGTACAAGGAAGAGGAATGATTTTTGGGACGGAAGAAATGAAAGGCAAAGTGTTCTTTTATAAACTCAGATTGCCCTTACGTACGTTATGCCTTACGGTTTACGTACGTAAGAGGCTTTACGTACGTTATGGCAAAATACTTAACGTACGTAAGGAACTCGCTGGAACGATTCACTCACATCGTTACGTACGTAACGAAAGCGGGTTAACGTACGTAACACCTCGTTGACTTGCCTGTCGCAATCACGCCGAAAGTTGGTCGCACGCTGCATTTCACGGACGAAGATTCCCGTCCAAGACCAAGACCGATGTTACGTGCGTAAGGGCCAATATTTAACGTACATAATGGCTCGATATAGCGTGCGTAATGAGTCGAGTATAACGACGTAGCGACGCTTTGTTTGCCAAATTATCATCACATTAATTTACGATGACACGACTCCCACTCCATGTCGTCCGGAAATCTCTCGGGAACAAGGCGTTGGCCACCGTCATATTCGCATCGATAATTACCTAACGACATCGAGGTATGTCAACAAAGTTCACAATCATCATATCATCACAATACACGAATAATAGATGCGATACCGTACAACCATATTATACAAAATATGTTTTATTGCAATGGAGTACATTTATTTATCAAACAGGAGAAATAGACGTGAGCGCCCAAAGTGAAAAAGCATGTAATACTGGTGGTATTACATACCACCCCCCTTAAAAATAGTTTCGTCCCGAAACTAAGAAAATAACTCGGGATGATTCTCTCTCATGCTTGCCTCGGTCTCCCAAGTCGCTTCTTCCGTACCGTGGTGCGACCACTGAACTTTAACAAGGGGTATGTTCTTGTTCCTTAGTGTCTTTACGCGTCGATCCAAAATCGCTGTTGGAACTTCCCTAAAGGTAGCATCATTGGAAATCTCTACTTCCTCGAAGTTGATCTTGTGGCTAGGATCGTACACATACTTTCTCAGGTGGGAGACGTGGAAGACATTATGCACTCTGTCTAACGATGGTGGTAATGCTAGCCGATAAGCGAGTCTACCGACTCGGTCCAGTATTTCGAACGGGCCAATAAATCTCGGGCTTAGCTTGCCCTTCTGGCCGAAGCGTCGAATGCCCCGCATTGGCGATACTTTAACCCAAACATGATCCCCAACCATAAATTCCAACGGTCGCTGCCGGTCCATAGCGTAAGACTTTTGGCGACTCTGCGCTGCCAACATGTGTTTTCTAACAATGGATATCTTCTTAATAGATTCCTGGATTTGATCCAACTCGGTGGCGATGACATCGGATGCATCGTCCCAACATAGGGGAGACTTGCACTTTCTACCATACAAGGCCTCAAAGGGGGCCATGCCTATGCTTGCATGCCAGCTGTTGTTGTACGAAAATTCCGCTAAGCAGAGGTGTTTAGCCCAGTCCTTGCCCCAATCGAGTACACATGCTCTCAACATATCTTCCAGGGTCTGTATGGTGCGTTCTGTTTGTCCATCCGTTTGAGGATGATAGGCAGTGCTGAAATGCAGTTGAGTACCCATGGCCTGGTGGACAGCCTTCCAGAAGCGGGACACATATCTAGTGTCTCTATCCGAAATAATCCCCGAGGGAACGCCATGTAACCTCACGATTTCCCGAACAAAGATGGTAGCCAGCTGTGCTGTTCCGATGGCCTCCTGAATTGGAATGAAGTGTGCCAACTTTGTCAGTCGGTCTACAATAACCCATATCGTGTCCTTTCCCCCCGCCGTCACTGGTAACTTGGTGACAAAGTCCATTGATATGCTCTCCCATTTCCATTCCGGAATGGGTAAGGGCTGCATGATTCCGGCCGGTCTACGGTGTTCAATCTTCACCTGTTGACATATCATACATCGAGCGACAAACCTTGCTACCTCTTGCTTCATATTCTTCCACCAGAAACTCTTTCGCAGGTCTTTGTACATTTTGCTCGCCCCGGGATGTATCGAATAGGGAGTAGAATGAGCTTCCTTGAGTATAGTTTGCTTAAGCTCGTCTTTAGGTGGAATGCAAATCCTGTTCTTGAATCTAACTAAGCCCCCTTGGATCCTGTAGTCTGAAATAACTCCCCCTTCGGCCTTTGCGCCGATCGCACGAAGTTCTGGATCCTCCATCTGCTAGGCGTATCTCGTCCAGCAGGACGAGCGAATATCAATCGAGCACAACTGCCTCGGCGGTGTTGTATCCACACTTCAATGTCATTTTTCCGAGATCTTGCCGCAACTCCACTGCATCGCCAAACCAGATAGTGTCACCTCCGCGCAGCTTTTCCGACTCAAGGCTCGCTACGATGTTGGCCTTCCTGTGGTGATATAGAATCTCTACATCGTAATCCTTGATTAACTCCACCAACGCCTCGGTCTCATATTTAACTCTTTCTGCGTGAAAATGTACTTTAAACTCTTGTGGTCCGTAAAGATCTTACAGTAACCCCATATAGGTAATGTCTCCAAATCTTAAGAGCGTGGACCACTGCGGCTAGTTCCAAGTCATGTGTTGGGTAGTTCACCTCATAAGGTTTAAGTTGACGAGAGGCGTAAGCGATAACCCTGTCATTTTCATGAACACACATCGGCCCGTGCTTAGACGACGGTGCATATTACGAATCCCTCCGCACTCGCGGTAGTACCAACACCGGCGAGTAAGCTTCCTTTTTAGCCTGTCGAAACTCTCCGACAATCTGTTGTCCAGACAAACTTGGTGTTCTTCCTAAGTAGATTTGTTAATGGCCGAGCGACACAGAGAAGGCCTCGACGAACCGTCGATAATATCCCGCCAACCCCAGAAACTTCTCACCTCTTTGACATTTCTAGGTGGTTCCCAATTCATAACTGTCTCGATCTTCTGGGGTCTACTTTAACGCCTCCTGCTGAAATCACATGCCCCAAAAAGGTTACCTCGCATCCGTAACTCGCATTTAGAAAGTTTAGCATACAGTTGATGTTGCCTTAAAACGCTCAACACCTGCCTCAAGTGTTCCTCATGCTCCCATCGGCTTCGGGAATAAATTAAAATATCGTCAATGAAAACCACCACACACTTATCGAGAAACTCTGTCAGGACCCTGTTCATCAATTCCATAAAAACAGCTGGAGCATTAGTCAGGCCAAACGACACCACCATATATTCGTAGTGCCCATATCTCGATCGAAATGCGGTCTTAGGAATATCCTCCTCTCGAATTCTCAATTGGTGATATCCCGAACGTAAGTCGATCTTTGAAAACACAGTCGCCCCTTGCAGTTGGTCCAGTAAATCATCAATCCTTGGAAGTGGGTAACGGTTCTTAATAGTGACCTTATTAAGTTCCCTGTAATCGATACACAGGCGCAGAGAGCGGTCCTTTTTCTTCACAAAAAGAACTGGCGCACCCCATGGCGAAGTACTTGGACGAATGAGCCCCTTCCTTAGCAATTCTTCGAGTTGTGACTTTAGTTCCTTCATTTCGGCTGGTGCCATCCTGTATGGTGCCTTGGAGATAGGCGTCGTTCCTGGCTCAAGTTCGATTGAGAGATCGACCTCCCTCTGTGGTGGCATTCCAGGTAGTTCGTCGGGGAATATGTCCGGAAATTCGTTCACTACAGGAATATTAGCAACCGATAATTGTGACGTGCCCTCCTGAAGAATATAGCACCAGTAATAAGCTCCTCGATCATCACGAGGTGCTACTGCTGAAAGGAGACTGAGGGACCCTTTTGTGCTGAAGTGCTCTCGGCCTCTAATTGTGTGAGTGGCACCGTCATGGGTCGTAATAGAAACAGTCAGGTGATTGGTATCCAATACCATCTTGTGCATCGTCATCCAGTCCATACCTAAAATCACATCTTCATTTTGTAGTGGAAAGACGATGAGATTGGCTGTCCAACCCAGATTATTGATACGAATCGGACAGTTTCGTACTTCCAAATTACCCTCCACCCTGCTGCCCTCGGGTAGTTTAACAGTAAAGGACTCACAGGGTACACAAGGGAGATGCAAACGGTTAACACATTCTACGGATATAAACGAGTGGGTTGCTCCAGTATCAAACAGTACATGAACAGGCTGAGATTTAATAAGGAGTGTACCTGAGACAGCAGGAGTGGTCTGGTCGTCAGTAGCCCTTAGTTCGAACACGCGGGACGGCAGTGTCCCCGAGGAGGGTGCAGTACCTCCCCCGCGACCACGTCCTCTTCCGGCACCGTGTAGAGGAGACTGGTGAGGTGGAGATCGGTAGTCGGACATGGCAGACGCTCTAGATGTCTGTACCGAGCCTTGTTGACTCTGAGGAGCTGGGTTTGGTGTAGGTTTGATCCGAGAACAGTAGCGAGACATGTGCCCGCCCCTTCCGCACGAAAAGCACTTTGTCGATGCTTTACGACACTGACTCATGGTATGCCCTGCTATGCCACAATTGAAACAGCTACGGCGAGAAGGCCCGTCAGATGTTCCTTTCTGTTGGGACGAAGCTGCTGATTTGGAGGGGAGCCCAATTCCCAAATTCACTCTGCTGGTGCTCCCGGACTGATTTGCGGTCTTCTGCTTCTTTTGGTTGTGCCCGGCATCCGAACTGACAACCGTACCGGCGTATGCTGTGACTACGTCCTCATATGCCCTCAACGTGGTGCAATGAAACGTAAAGTTATGTCTAAAATTAGTAACATTTACTATGTCTAAAATTATAAGACGTAAAGTCTGAGCAAGATTCACTTGCCTCAAATCCAACACGAGTTATTTCTTGACAAGGCAACGGCTTGAACGACCGCACTTGGAAATCCGACCTATTACATGTTTGTCGATTAACATTTTATGATAATAATAATGATAAACGACGTTCCTCCCCCTCCCGCCTGTTAGAACCCTATCCTAGTTGCTTATGATGTCGGAATCGAATTTCTCCATTTTTATCCATAATGCGTGCCATTAATTTCTTTAGGTTCGGCAACATTCTTTATAAGTTATCCTTCCGCTAAACAATAGTGTTCTAACACAACATTCCTAGTTAATGATAACCAACAATCATCAAGATTTCATCGTTGTCTTAATATGCAAGTCTAGAACGATTAATCCATCATCTTAACATGTTTCGGTATCTATTTGGCTAGAAATTGTTGGTAACTTCATCAAGATTGGGGGCGTTACATACCTTCACACGGTAAGCTCCAACACGGTCAACACAGAACCACAGAAACCGATATACGAGCGTATAAGGTTCTCAAAATGACACACCAATCACATACAGTGAATCTCAATAAACATACCCGACTGTTGAACGGACCTCTCAGGCGTACGAACAACCAGTCGCAAATCGGCGAACATCCCAAATCATACATGGAGTGGGAATGACCAATCAGTACGGCTCAAAATTCAAAAGAAGTAAAATCACGCTACCACCACATCAATAGAGCCACATAGCACACATGCTCCAAATTTCAGAAAATTCAATGTTTCTAAAATCGCATCATGTGCATGAATCTACAATACGCAGCATATTTCTCTCATCTGATAGATCAACCGATCATCCATGGATAACCAAACTGCCATACTAAAGTTCGAATCTCCTTTCATAGTACCATTAGTGTGTTATCCAGTTGGTGAGTATCACTCAGAACTTCACCACGATATGCATTATGCACTAAATGCATATGTACATCAATCCCATTTTCAAAACCAGTTTGAAATCATATAATCTTGTCACAAAGACAATTTTCGAAAGTTATTTTCAAAAATTCCAAAACTCAAAACCCAAATTTTGGTAAGACCACAAAATCAATTTTCGAAAAATTAAATCGGCTCGCTGGTGCCAAGTATTCGATAACAGTTGCCTTCGAATCCACACGATTTCGAAGTTTTAAAATGAAAACTATGCAAATGATTGACCACATCCATACTCATGTATACCAATTCGGCTCGTCACCAATATCCACTGATATTCCATCGGAAAACCACACGATAGAGTTCCAAAATCTCAAAGATAAACTCCGACCAAAAACTCCTTTTTCCACATATGGCTCACACGTCAACCATTTTTCATCCTGGATCACCTCAATTATGCTATGACAATGCATTGAAACAAATCAACACAGCGAAAGACTTCCCGAGAGGTTTCATTTGAACAAGTAAACCAAAAACCTCAAAAGGCGGAAATAAAAACGATTGGTAAAGTATTTTACAAATCTCAGGAGTTTTAGAAAACAGAAAAGCCTTTTTTGAAAGATCAGGGTCTAGGCCCATATCTCGTTCCGCATTTAAAAAAGTAGAAAACTCCTTTCGGACCCTAAGTCCTGAGTTGTAAAACTATTTCAAATTCAATTGGCTCTCACCCCAAAAATCATTTTCCGTAAAACATCCGTAAAACGTTCATTTTGAAAAGTATCATTTTCAAATGTTCAAAAGCAGTTTCATGTATTTCAAAATGACTTAACATGACTACATGCTCTTCTCAACCATGCACAACATTTCTCCCAAATGCACAATTCCGTTCCAAACTTAACCGACATACGGATTTCCAATATCATAGTTTCTCACGATCATCAATCCTGTCTCACTCTGTCATGTCATACTGTGAAGCATAATATCTTGCTGAATCTCAAAACGTATCAACTTAGAACAGCAATAAATCTCAATAAAATCCAAAAATCCAAATACTTACAGATCGTGAAGCCGACGATTCCCCGTGATACTGGCACATGTCTCAACTCTAGAAATACCCGACACAGATATTTTCAAAACACACGTTTTGTAAACTCAGTTCAACTTGAGAACACAACACATCTCTTTCAAGAGAATCACGTTAGCACCATTTGGAAAAGTTTACAACAATCCCAGTACCACACTGATAAATCACATAACCCATAAGCCCGGGTGAACAACAAAAACTCACGGCTCAAGTATTAGTCAATCGACAACTCGAATGATGCGACCAAAACACGACCCAACTCGACCCAAATGCCTAGGTTTTCTCAACCTAAGCTCTGATACCATATTCTGTAACACCCCTAGATTTAACTGAAAATACTACAGCGCCGTGGGCCCCGAGATGGAACCCACAAGGCTAAAAGAAATTTTCGCAAATATTTACAAATGCCCAAGAGGCTAACGACAGTACTATTTTTAAAAATATTCGAAGACGTTATAAAAGTCGTTTATCAAAAGCGTTGTAAAACCTCATTTTGAAAAGGGCAAGGCCCAATGGCCGGAACTCAATAGTTAAGAAAACGATTTCCAAAGTAACTCAAGTTACAAGATATCAAAAAGTCATTTAAAATACTCACGCAGCGAAAAGGACAACCAAGTAAAATTACTCTAGCAGCGGAATACAATATGTGATCAGGAATTCAGTTCCTAAAAACATGCCCTAGCCAGTATCCTCCGAGAAGTTCATCTCTCCACGACCGCTACAAGCTCGATATCTCAAGAACCTAAAAAGAAATCACACAACGGGGTCAGCCATAATATCCAACAATGAAATCAATCACATCACATCAATAATTACATACCAATGAAGTACGAAGTAAGAATACTACCAAAGTAATCTTACCACCACCACTCTACCGAAATTTACGTCTCGTACTGTTTCTCACACAATACCCAAAGTTCTCAAAACATTATCATAACTCACTGTTACGAAATCTACTAACTCTGTCCAATTCGATCCATCAGATATCATCATCAAATCTCAACGCAAAAATCGATTGTCCATCAAAGACGAATACCAAGAGGAAAATACGGAACATACCTCGAGATGCACAATGCCATGACAATCACGTCAGTCTAATCCGAGATCAGATCAACACAATATATGAACATGGTCCTAACACAAGACCTACAAATGCATACTCATATGACAACGTCAATATGCTCAAAAACAATACAACTATGTATACTCGATGGAAATCCCATGATCCAGCGCCCTCAGCATAGATCCCAAGATGATCCTACAAGATCAACACGAGGTGGATAACCAACAATATACATATGCACAACAATAACACATATAACCAACGATTGGAATACACATGATTCCATCAACACGATACTGGGTAATCCAACGATCCAGCGCCCTCAGCATAGATCCCCATAATGATCCCGTCGGACCAACGCATGGTGGAAAACCTGTCCAACGATCCAGCTTCTCAAAGATAGATCCCCATGATGATCCCGTCGAACCAACGCATGGTGGACATCCGATCCAGCGCCCTCAGCATAGATCCTCATGATCCCTTCGGATCATTTACAACATAAACAATGCAATTATGCATACACACATGCAAATCAATATGTTCATCAACATGAACAACATATGAATCAAAACATGACGACACTATGATGACACAACTAGGACGACTTCATGTTCAGCAACATGAATGACAATCTGCAAGATCAACATCATTAACACTAAACCGAATCAAACTAAAATACTTGTCCCGAGTTCTTCAGGAGCAATCTCGATGTCAAATCATCACCGGCAATTATCCTCAATGCTCGGCGATCCAAACGTACAATGAACTATAGATACTCATATCCTCATCTTAACATAATGTAACCTCGATACCCAAATATGCCAATAACCGAAATAAATCATATGTAGTGCGATTTAACTTCCAGAATTGGAAAGACAACATATAATCATTGCTATATGCATTATAAATGAAATGAAACTGAAACCATTCATTAAACATTATAACTGAGCAAGTGATAACTTGCCTCGATACCGATATGACGATGATGAATTCGTCACTAATCTCATTGTCTTCGTCTACGATCTCCTCGGCCCTAACCCATGCAATTTACGAACATACCCAAACACAACCGCAACAAACAGTTCTAATCACCGATCAATAATGTCGACCTATTACAATAATCGATTTAACACACATTCGATAACAATAAATAATCGATATAACCAATCCACAAACTCAACGGTTCTATGATATCTCGGTTAAACATAAGTCTGAACAATCCAACTCAAACCAGTACAAATTCACAACCACAACACGAAAATACTGCACTGTCTGCCCCCACATGTCGAAAGCATCCGTGATTTCTGGGATTCCTCTGACCGATCTGAAATTAGCGTGCGCTAACCATACGGTTTAGCGTGCGCTCGCCCTACATGACAAGCACCCGCTGACCTTATCTGGACACGCGTCACAAGTGACCGGGACCACTCGCCGAAAGCCAAGATTCCCTGTCGGACGATCTGATATTAGCGTACGCTAACCATTCTTGGTAGCGTGCGCTAAATGCCGATAAACATCAACCCGGGCCTACCTGTCGGCCGCCTTCCGAACGTTTCCCAGAATGCCTTACGTACGTTAAGGATCCTCCTTAGCGTACGTAATGGGAACCTCTTAGCGTAAGCTAACTGCACCAGGTAGCGTGCGCTACTCATAACTCGTAGCGTGCGCTAAGCATATTTCATAGCGTGCGCTAACGTGGCTGTACTTAGCCATTTCCAACTCTTCTCGTTCGTCTCGACATACTGGATACGTACACTCACATACTGAATACATATACTCAATCCAATAATATTCTCATATGATAGACCCAATGTCAAAACTGAAATGACCGGATACACGATATCCTCAATTGTAATTGTCTTCCCAATACGACAATTATACCAATACTGACATCTCAGTCCTTCATTATTTTATCCATACTGTACAGATTTCATGTGAAGGAACCCGTTGCACCGCGAATAGCAAAAGCTGCCATTCCGCCACCTCAGTCATATTCGAGATAGTGGAATCACCAGTCATCCAGATCTGTAAGGCGTACTCAACAGAATGCTCCCAGAGCATATCAACAGCGCCAACAGCCATTCAGAAGGAAGGAAGGCTGTATCCAAATATCAAAGTCCCGCACATCAGTACTTTCAGTACAGCACGCCTAGGTATTGGATACAGGAGTCCCGTCATTTCTCGTGATAGCAAGTTTCCGCACAGTATCAACAACAGCTTTGGAATCCAACTGGAGACCCAGAAGGCAAGTTGTAAGGCCGAAGAAAATGGCTCCACCTTCGAGATGGCATTCTACTGTACTAATAATAACCCTGAATTTTACATGCATAATAATTATCATGGTTATAGCAACTACATACATGCCCCACGTAGAAATCGCAATTACGGACCTAAACCATCCTACAGTAAACCTATTGCTGTCAGGAAAATCTGGGTACCTAAAGGCACTAACATCCATGGAACCAACAATCAAAGGGGACCTAAATCTACCTAATTTGTTTGCATATAGGACATTTTAGAGAAGGACATCTGGTACTTCGACAGCGGATGTTCCCGGCACATGACAGGAGATAAAAGAAAGCTGTCAGATTACATAGAAGGTCGCGGTCCAATAGTACGCTTCGGTGATAAATATAAATGAAGAACAAGAGGGAAGGGAACCCTACTTGTAGGAAAATTCAAAGTCAACGATGTAGCTTATGTTGAAGGCTTACAGTACAATCTACTTAGCATTAGCCTGTTCTGTGACAAATAGTTCCCGGTGAAGTTCTATATAGATCACTGTAGAGTCAAGAACATCCTAACTAAAGAAGTTGTGCTCACAGAAAGCAGATCAGGTAATATGTATATTGTTAACTGGATGCCTACGAGCTCCACAATTCCTTGTTTTGTTGCTAAAGGCACTGCAGATCTAAGCTGGCTGTGGCACAAGAGGATGTCACACGTCAACTTCAAGACTATCATCAAACTCTCTAAACAGGGAATAGTTAAAGGATTGCCAAACGTTTCATTCCAAAAAGACAGCGTATGTGGACCCTGTCAGAAAGGCAAGCAAATCAAGACCACCCTGAAAAGCAAATCCTACCTTTCCACCCACAGAGTTTTGGAAATGCTACATATGGATCTCTATGGTCTTGTAGAACCAGTAAGTTTGGGAGGTAAGAAATACTGTCTCGTTATTGTTGATGATTATTCCAGGTACGCTTAGACAATTTTCCTAAGCAAGAAGAAGGAAACAACATCAAAGCTGCCCGAGCACCTGAGAAAGCTTCAAAATGAAAAAGGGTCGAGTATCGTGTCCATTCGTTCCGATAGAGGTACAGAATTCACTAACAGCTTTATAGAGCAATACTGTTCAGAAAATGGGATACTGCACGAATACTCAGCTGCCCATACACCTCAACAAAATAGTGTTGCCGAGCGAAAGAACATGATGCTGTAGGAAGCAACAAGGACAATGATTGCCGCAAACAAATTGCCACAGCGTTTCTGGGGCGAAGCCACCAATACAGCGTGCTATACACAAAACTGTTGTATCATCAACAAACATCACAACAAAATAGCATACGAGGTATGGAACAACAAAACTCCATTAGTTTCGTACTTTCACATATTTGGATGCAGATGTTACGTTTTGAACAACGGTAAGGATCAACTTAGAACCTTCGATGAGAAATTGGATAAAGTGATATTTGTTGGATATTCCTCTGTTAGAAAAGCCTACAGGATCTTCAATAAAAGGAAGCTAACAATTGAGGAATCAGTTCATGTAGTGTTTGATGAACCTCACCATGATCCTACAGGAGTAGAAGACATTTATCAGAACATACAACAACTTTCCATCATAGATCTACCAACTCCATTAGAACCTGTCGTTGACCTAGAAATCAACCCCGCAGTTGTATGAACTGACGTAGATGAAGCCGATGTTGTACAAGCTGAATCCAAAACTACAGCAACTCAAGATACAGTACGGGACCCCGAATTAGAACCCGACAGAAGATGGTTGAGAGATCACCCGCAAGAGCTGATCATTGGAAACATTGATGCTAGTGTTTCTACCCGTAGGAGAATACAGAGTACACAAAGAAATGTACTATGTGCGCAAGAAGACCCCGAGTCAGAGATATCTCCATTTCCTAAATGTACCAATCCGAACCTGTTTCTACCAAATAAGCTCTCAACAATTCTCACTGGATCACATCTATGGAAGAATAGCTTAACGATTTCGAAAGAAAAAACGTATGGTATCTTGTACCCAGACCTACGCATCAACCAGTAATTGGAACCAAATGGGTATTTAGAAACAAGAAGGATAGAAATGGACTCATTATCAAGAATAAATCCCGACTAGTCGCCCAAGGCTACAGACAGGAAAAAGGCATAGACTACGATGAAACATTTGCCCCTGTATCTAGACTAGAAGCCATTGGGATATTTTTAGCTTTTGCCGCCCATAAGAGCTTCATCGTATACCAAATGGATGTAAAAAGTGCATTCCTGAATGGAGACCTTGCTGAAGAAGTATATGTTGAACAACCACCAGGGTTTGTCAATCCAGAAGGCGAAGACCTAGTATATAGGCTAAGGAAAGCACTGTATGGACTTAAGCAAGCCCCGAGCATGGTATGAGACTCTGTCCCAATATCTAACCGATAATGGATTCGAGAAAGGTGTTGTGGACAAGTCTTTGTTCAAAATACAAGAAGGTGATGACCTTCTAATGGTTCAAATATATGTAGACGGTATAATATTTGGTTCAACTAACCTTGCTTTGTGTCAAAGGTTCTCTCATCTCATGCAAAGTAAATTTGAAATGAGTATGATGGGAGAACTTAGTTATTTCCTAGGGTTGCAGGTAAAGCAGTTGCCTACAGAGATTTTCATCAACCAGGAAAAATACAGCAAGGAGCTTCTCAACAAGTTTGGAATGAATACTTCCAAATCATCGTCAACCCCCATGAGCACTTCCGTGTATATTAGTGCTGATGAAGCTGGAAAGTCGGTTGATCAATCACTCTACAGAAAGCTTATTAGCTCACTCCTGTACCTAACGGCTACCAGGCCCGATATCCAGTATGCTGTGGGAGTGTGTGCGCGATATCAAGTATCACCTAAAGAATCACACTTCACAACAGCTAAACGAATCCTGAAATACGTCAAAGGAACAGTCGATATAGGACTGTGGTATCCTAAAGAAGGCGGATTCGATTTAGTTGGCTACAGCGACTCGAATCTCGGAGGTTGCAAGCTAGATAGAAATAGTACAAGTGGAACTTGTCACTTTCTTGGACCTAGACTTGTGTCTTGGTTTAGCAAGAAACAATTGGCAAACTCGCTTTCAACAACTGAATCTGAATACTATGCTGTTGGTAGTTGCTGTATGCAGATCCTTTAGATGCAACAACAACTGTCAGACTATGGAATTGAAGCTAAAGAGACGTTGATTATGTGCGATAGCAAGAGTGCAATTGCTATCACTCACAACCCTGTATTGCACTCGCGCACCAAGCATATTCACATGAACCATCATTTCATTAGGAATCATGTTGAGAACAAGGATGTACGGCTGGAAAAAGTTCATATAGATATCCAGTTAGCCAACATCTTTACCAAACCTCTCGACACAACAAGATTCTGCATGCTTCGACATGAATTGGGATTGCTACAGCCTAACTCCCTGTAAGTTTTTAATGCTTTTACTCAGCAAATTGAGGGGAAATGCTGTAAGACCCAAGAATATAGTATCCACCGTTAATTATATGTACACTCAGACTATCGAAATAGCACTGTAGGAACAAAGCAATATGAATTATCCTACAGCTGACGTGTGTAATAATTAAGGGGGAATACAGTACGACCCAAGAATACAGCATTAATCCGAAAGCTGCTGTATCGAATTGAAACCCGTATGTACCTTTTAAGGGGGAACGCTATATTTTCGCGGATACAGAACACTCTATGGGAAATCAATTATCATATTATTTATTTTAAAATGACATTTATGTCCACGTGCCCTGTCATAATTAAAAGTTTTTGCATTAAATGCTTTACACAACATCTGGACATTGGTATCTTCAAAACCACGATGTTTCAAATTTTTTATTAATTGTACGCCGTTGTTTCGGGAAATAAGGGTAATTTGATAAGCCAAAAGTGGGACCCCTCCTATTTTAAATTAGATGGATAAGTTGTACCGGTTACACTCAGTCCATCATAATCGTCCATTTTAAACATCGGTTCTCATCACTTAAATCTGACCGTTCAGTCTCTGAAAACCCTTCTTTGCCACCCACTATAAAAGGACTGTAAATACCATTTGAGACTCTTTACGCTTTCTGCATATTTTAAGAGTTCTTGAGCATACAGCCTACAAACCTTTTTGTGTTTACTGCATTCTCTTTGAATCCTTTTTAACTTTTCCTCGAGAATCATCAATGGCATCCTCTCAGACCTCTTCCATCTCTCTCAAGAAATCCTCTAACATCATCGACGGACGGATCTTTTCTAGATCTGTCGTGCTTGAACGTGTTCGTACCGAAGTGGATGATGTCGAATTGATGGAGTACATCATCATGAGGATACGTCAGTAAGGCCTCTATCGCCTTGGCAGCAACACCGTTGAAGGATTTGATATTCATCTGGTTGAGGAGTTCTACCTCAATGCTGTTGTTCGTTTCCTTTCACTGGCTCAGGGAGGACATGTTGCTGACATCTCAGATGTCATTCATGGAGTCGAGATCCGTGTTGACCAGGAGCTTCTCCAGAATCTCTACAGGCTTCCTGCTGATGGCTTGACCATGGAAGATCTTGAGACCTTTGGGTCCCAAGAACTCTTGACCGAATATTATGGCCTGTTCACCAGTTCAGCCTCGGTTGAATTAGTTCCGACCTCTTGCCATAAGAAACTTTTGTTTACCTTTTGTCTATTTACACGATTTATGTTGCCGTGTTATTGATAACAGAATTGGTGCGTTCGAGATGTGCACCAATCTTAGGTTCAGGATGATGGTTGCAATTATGACCTGTGAGAAGGTCAACTGGTGTCAAATAATCCTCAAACGGTTACAGGAAGAAGTTTCTAAGCCTGCCTCGTAGAAGAAATCTTTTGGTTTGGTTTTGAATTATATTCTGACCAAATGCGGTGTTCCATAAGATGAAAAAGCAAAGAAGATCACTTCTCGCATTTATATGGGAAGCATCAGACCCACCGTTTTAAAGAAAGGACCCCTTATTGCAAATAGGCCTTACGTCCGAAAATTGCCCCTTTCTGCCGACCCAAGGGACATATCTTCGAAGTCTCAGAGCGAGGAGACTTCACGGAAGAGAAAAAGATCTCACAGCAAAACTCCAGTTGCTGTTGAGAAGCCGAAAAGGAAGCTAAGGAGGCTTTCAAAAGTCAAGGCTACAGAAACCTCCAAGGATGCTCCTTCCGTGGCTCAACCCACTGAAGAAATCCCTCAGGGCCCACCCCCTGTGGAAGAGATGCCTACTACTGTCGATACAGTAGATCCCGATCGATTGGCGGCTATGACGGATAATCATACATCTGCCAACATACAAGACTCTGGCGAGTCAGCTGCCACTTTGGAGCCAAAAGCTACTTCTCCTATGCGGGATTCCACACCCGTTAAGGATCCATCTCCCATCAGGGTACCAACCCCTGTAAGGGATCCCTCTCCGATACAGGATCCCATACCTGTCGAGGAACCCTTGCATACAGCGGACCCAGGCGCTATACGCAGTCCCTCCCAAGACACCATTATCAATAAGACTTTGCTCTCTGTGCAGATAGAGCAAGCTTATGATCGCTTCGTATAATGGAAAGCCTACAGGTTGATCCATACAATAAACTTGACAACTGGAGTGATTGGTGTGAAGAAGAACGATTCGTGTTGGAAGTGACGGACTCACCAGATATTGAAGTCCTGATCAAATGGGACAACCTAATATGCAAAGAATTGATCACTAGCCACCTGATGGACAAATCAGATTCCCGTCAGAATGGAAAATCTAAATCCGGAGACCAAGCTCCCAAAAGTCCAAAATCAGATCCCGACTCGGACGATGATGACGACGCCCTTCAGGCTGGTCTAAGAATGAGTCGCGAGGAATCTGAGTCTAAGATGGGCGCAGGAACTTCTAGTCAACACCAATCTCCTCCCCATCAACACGACTCTGTTCCCGACAACGAGGATTCAATCCCTCATGTCGCGGAAGAACAATCTGTTTCGCAACAGGCACCCAAGCCTGTTGCTGTCCAAGCCGAAGAAGAATCCAACACCATCCCGCATGAGGAATCAGTCTCTCTTTCGGAGCATGCGGAAGCTGAGATACAGCAGGAGGAATCAGTCCCTCCTGTATATTTGTCTTCATAACCCACTACCGATCAAGAAAAATCATCAACCCTGTTGCTGAGCCACCCTCTGATGCTCCCGAAACCTCAACTGTATTGGAATTCGACGACGGTATAAAACCTGAGGATGTCCAACTCAATTCACGTCCCAATGTGAACTTGAGACAGTTGAATGGAGTTGAAGATTTTGCCCAACTAGACTCTCCAAGGACTGCCACAAGGAAAGAGCGATTACATGCTCTTGGCCTTCAAACTTTTTTCATCCACGATGCCGTCAACACCCTGTATTCTATCGAAAAAGCTATTGATTAGATGCACCAATCAGCCGTTGAAGACATGACAGGTCTAAGGCACGAAGTTTCCCGAGTGGAAGAAGCCTTCAGAATATTGCCATCAGTCTTCAAGCAAGCCCTAAGCCAATTGCAAGAACGACAGGAGAAGATCCTGAGAGAAGAACAATCTAAGCTACGCGTGTCCGAGGCCAAGACAGCATCAGCTATGATTGAAACCGGTTCCCAGCTTCGAGCCCACGACAAGAAAATTCAAGATATGTCGCAGGTGCTCTCCTCCCTTGTTGAGAAAATGACAAATTTTGAGACGAAACAGGATGCTGCTATGCAAATCCTGGAACGCCTTGATGAGAAGGTGTCATACCCTGATGACGCCAAAAAGGGGGAAGAATCGAGGGAAGCTGCTAGGAGAACAAGGTTGAAGCAAGAGAAGAAAATGCTAGCTCCTTTTGAAGACAGCATCACTGCTGATATAACCCATCTTTCATCTCCAAACGTTAGAATACAGGGAGATCGACCAGAATTCCAGGATCCTAAGTATCCTTGGAAGAACCTAGTTCAAAAACCGCAAGCTATGAACCTCCCGGCCGACCGACAGCCTACTGCAGAAGAAATCAAAAACTGGAGGAGGAATGAACTGCTAAGACACTTTGTTGTTCTTATCAGGGAATCCTCATTATTCAACAGATGCAGGACGGTACAGAAAGCCGCAGAGGAATTTAAGAAAAGGTTGGAACAAGGAACGCTCCCGCTCCAGCAGCAGATGAAGTCTAAGCATAAACAAGGTGACTTGGTTACCCATCCAGAAGATTAGATCCTAGTCTTCGATAAGTCATCTGAAGGACGAGCCTTATATCTAAATCGAGACATGGACGCTCATCAGAACTGGTGGAAAAATACCAAGAATGACCCTAAAAGGCCATGGAGACACTCAGATTACAGGAGTTGAATCCCTTGTTGTATTAATTTTGTAATTTAATTTTTCAAAACAGCAAAATATTGTACTTTTTGTTTCAATATCAATAAAATATTTGCCTGTATTGAAAGATTACAACTCGTAATCTACTGTGTTCTTGTATGTTTACAAAAACTTAATTTATTCTTGCTGTATACAAATATGAAACATGTTTTAATACATAAGCTGTAAGAACTTGTCTGCGAACAGTTCATAGTTTAAGTTGTATGTATCTAGAATACTATGTAAGATTGTGCCTGCGCGCCAATCATAAGTTTAATCATGTAACACTCTTTTGATAAAAGCTGAACTTGCCTGCGAGCAGTTCTTAGTATTAGGCTAATTGCTGAAAGCCAGAACATTCGAACAGAAGACCAAGAAGTCTGCCCTCCTTCAAGATGCTAAGTTGTCAAAGTTTTGGCACCATCAAGGATGTTTGGATAACATCATAAGGTTTTAAAAGGAATACTTGGAAGGACTTGGCAAATTATCAAAAAGGGGGAAATTGTTGGGATAACAATCCCTGTATCGAAATTGTCGGGATAAACAAATCCCTGTATTGAAAGTTTTGACAGAATGTTTTGACAATGTGCCAATCCAACATACAACAAACAGCTGTATCGAAAAGCTGATCAAAGGTATCATCCTGTATCGAAGACTTCTCGTAGTCCCAGCATATAGTGAATCTATCATACAGCAAAGGAGTCTCATAAAACTAAGTATGGAAGCTGTCTCGAATTGATAATACAGCTATCATTCCATACAGTATCCAAACAGGACAAGAAGGAATCTTTGTTATTTGCTAAATTTAATATCCCGTTTAAGAAGATATATTTAAATACTGAAGGATAAGGTATTTAAATATTAAGTCGCCAGAGATCTTCAATCTAGCGCAAAATCCGGATCGTGTTTTATTCAAACACATCATCCCGTTGGAATGGACTTCTGCTCAACGGATCTATCTCAATGGATATATCTCAGAAGGCTATATATATCCCCAGTCTTTGAAGATCAAAACACTGCGAAATTATCAAAAACGAAGTTATCATCATATACATATGAGCAAACATATCTCCCAAAGCATACTGCTATTCTGAAACAAGAGATATACAAGTGCTCAAACCGTGAACAACACATCATCAGCTAAAAGCTCAGAAAGTCAAAGCTGTTGTTCAAGTATTGTTCTACTCTTGAACAAAACCCATCAGCGTTGTGTGGACTGAGAAACCTTGCTATTCCTGAACTACGTGTGACGGACTTGCATTGAAGAGACGAAGATTTAGAACTGTGTGTGAAGAAGCCAGTCAAGTGAAAGCTTAAACCAATCTGTGTGAACGGTTGAAGGCTAAGATCATTATATCAATCTGTGTGAACGATATATTGATTAGGTTTGATTATAAATACGTAGTTGTGTACGTAGTATTTATAATAAACATTTTCACTCCTGTGTGGAGGACCATTGGACGTAGAGGGGTTTACCTCGAACCGCTTTAATTACTGTGTGATTTATCTTCTGCATTTACTGTTTTATTATTTGTGATTATTTTTAAGTATACACTTGATATCTAGTTGCTGTATTTACAGCAACTCGCTTTGACAAGACTTCCACTACGCACTCAGATTTGAAAACCGTACAGCTTGTTGTTTAAAACACTTTCCAAGATGTATCCTGTATACTTAGTGGCCAACAGAATGCGTCACCGTATATGGCTTGAGAGGATGCATGTCTGGCGTATGGATGCTGTAGCATTTGATGGGACTGAAGAAGTTGGTGATCCACCTTGGGAGTGGACTGGTGAGGAAATTTTGGCCGTGCTGAATGAGTATGATTATGGGTAGTTGAGCAACCATCCTGATATATTAGCGGCAACTCCTGAAAGACCGGACAGGTATAAGTACTGGTCCCACAAAAGTATTTTCTAGGATCTACCTTATTGGAGTAAGTTGTTGATTAGAAACTACCTAGATGTGATGCACATAGAAAAAAATATTTGTGAAAGTGTTGTCGGTACAGTGTTATGTTGGGAAGGGAAGACTAAAGACGGCCCTAAGGCAGGCATTGGTTTAAAAGAAATGAACATTAGAAAATACTTATGGTTGAAGGAAGGGAAGGGGAAACACAAAATACCAGAAGCTGCTTACACCGTCGCCCCTGAGCAAAAGGCTGAGATTTTTTCACGGATGAAGGTTGTTAGGTATCCCACAGGATATGCTGGAAATATAGGGAGGTGTGTTAACTTCAAGGAGAACAAGTTAACTGGACTTAAGAAGGACGAGTGGTTCGGCTACATGGTGAAGAACGCGAGTTCATAGATGTAGGTACAGATAAATTATGTGCAGACTCTGATGAAGATGATGAGGAGGAGTTCAGCCATATGCTGTCAGTTATCAACTCCGACACAGAGACAGACTCAAGTGGTGATTCTGACCACGAACCTTAGAATGACATATCATTTGTAAAAGTTCCTTAAATATTCATTGTTGTGTGCCGCTCGAACGAATCGAAAAAGTGATATTATTACCTGATTTTTTTTATTTTGTTATATTCATTGTTCCATTGATGATTTTCTCAAATATAAACTATTATATATATATATAATAAAACAAGTATAAATATATAAACTATTAATATTAAATAAAAAAACAAGTATAAATATATAAAATATTATTATATAAAAACTGTATAAATTAATATACAGATATATAATCATAATATATATATATTTATAATTAAATTCAAATATATAAAATATTATTATATTAAAGCATATATATATAATATTATTATATAAAAACTGTATAAATATATAAAATATTATTATATAAAAACTGTATAAATCTAAAGATATATAATATTATATACTATGTATACATATATTTATAATAAAATTCAAATATATAAAATATAAAAACTACATTAAAATGTACGAATGATAAACATGACCCATTGGCAAAATGCCATATCACTTATATAAATAGCCCGGGTTCGAACCCCTACAACCACTGGGTCATATTTTTTTGGGGGGATTAAGCATAGCCGACGGCTGTCGTCGGCTAAAGTCACAGGTCTAGCCGATAGCAGCCTTGTCGTCGGCTAAAGTGTAGCACCCGGAACTCCCTATCAGCGGACACGGTCGTGTCATAATTGAAACGGCCGAGTAGGCTTTAGCCGACAACAGCTGTCGGCTAAAGTGTTGATATTTTAATTTTTATTAAATATATTTATAATTAAATTTAAATATATAAAATATCATTATATAAAAGTTGTATAAATATATATACAAATATATAATCATTATATGTTTATGTATATATTAATAAATATATTATTTATAATTAAATTCAAAGAATATAAAATATCAGTATATATCATTAGTTTAGCCGACGACCGCCGTCGGTATTATTAAATATATAGATATCTTAATTTTGTATTAAATAAATTTATAAATAAATTTGAATATATAAAATATGATTATATAAAAACTGTATAAATATATACAAATATTTAATCATTATATATATATATATATATTTATAAATATATTATTTATAATTAAATTCAAAGAAATAAAATATCAGTATATGTATAAATACAAAAACTGTGTTTAAATGTACGAATGATAAACATGACTCAGTGGAAAAATGCGATATCACTTATCCAAATTGCCCGGGTTCGAACCCCGGCTGCCACTAGGTCATGTTTTTTTTGTTGGGATTTAGTTTAGCCGACGACGCCGTCGGCTAAAGTCCGTAGCATTTATAGTTTAGCCAACGACGACTTTTGTCGTCGGCTGAAGTTCCCTTACATATAAAAAAAAGGACTGCTGTTATATTTTCCTTTCTTCACTTTAATTCCTTCTTCCTGGAACCCTACCGCCGAAAAATCCGAAGTCGCGCGACCGCCGCACCCAGCACCGGGCAGCCGCTCCTCCGTAAGCCGTACGTCGTCCGTCGTCCGTCGTCCTCCGTCCACCTTCAGCCATGTTTTCGCCTTCAGCCGTCTGTCATCCTGGAACCGTACCACCGAAAAATCTGAAGCCGACTGCCGCTTCCGCCGCTTCCGTCCGCCGTGCCGAGCCAAGTTGTTTCGCTCTCTGCCACCCTCGTCCGCCGCGGTTGTCGTCAGTCCGCCGCTTCCGTCAACGTCCACCGCCGCCGCCGACTTGCGTCATTCGGTACTAATATTTTTCTTAATTCGATTTTATTTTTAGTGGTTTAGGGTTGATTTTAATTTTACTGGTTTAGGGTTGATGTTAATGTTAATGGTAAAATACATTTTCTATTTAATGTTACTGGCAGTCTACGTTAATGGTAAAATAATGGTAACAGTAATGCTGTTTAGTGGATATATTAGTGAATTAGAATGAGAAACTTATAGGAATAGTTTTGGGCAGGGAATTGATCTGTTTTGTTTAAAATATTTAAATGCTTTGCCAAATAAGAGTTATTTGCTTTTAATTAGAATGCTGTTAGTGGATGTATTAGTGCTTGTGATATTGCATGCCCAAGATTTGCTTTCATAAGTTATTAATGTTGGGAAAAACACGACTAACGTCACAACAAGAAATCGAAAACCCTTGTTTGACAACTTCCCACTCTTCAATTGTAACTTTATGGTTACCGGCGAGTAGATCAAATCAATTACAACTCGATAATCAATACAAATGATATCCGAAAAACAATAAACACGAGACACAATATTTTAGCGTGGAAAACCCCTCAAGGCGAGAGTAAAAACCACGGGACCGAAGCCGCTTAAATTCACTATCACCAATACATAATGAACAATCGTCCCTAATACAAACTAGGGGTATACATCAATAATCTTTAAATACTTGATAATAAACAATCTTCAGGTATTTGGAATACACAATAACAACAAGATCGAGAAAAGAAAATACCGTAAATAGCTTACACAAAAAGCTAACGAAATACCATAACTTCCGGACTCAAAACCTCGACTACTCCGTTGAAAAGATTTGTCGAATAGCTACCAAGCTCTTGTCAAAATATCACGACGATCCGACTGATAAATCTCCGGAAAATTGAAGAAATGTATTTCTCTCTCTTGTTTCTCTCTCTATCTCTCTTGTTGCTCTTAAAAGGTGTAGATGATAATGTGTAAAGTGTAAGAGTTATTTCCGAAATATAGACATTTTCGGAGTCGAATGGACTCCGGGCCGCGGCACAAACCCTCCGGGCCGTGGTGTTGCACTTTAAAATGGAGTTGCCCAGTTTTGCACTTAGGGCCGCGGCACACAGCAGCCGGGCCGCGGCCCCCGGAAACCCACCTTCATATCACCCAACCGCCTGTACTCTGGGCTGCGGCACCCTCCTGCCGGGCCGCGGCCCCTTCGTAATCCCTGGGCATTTTTTTATGTGTGTGCCGCGGCACACTTGGACCGGGCCGCGGCACACGAAGGTCAACCAGCAAATGCTGTCTATTTATGAAGTTTTTCTGCGGGACTTTACACATTATCATCACCTACACTTTCGAGAAGAGCAACAAGAGAGATAGAGAGAAACAAAAGAGAGAAATACATTTCTTCAATTTCCCGTAGATTTATCGGCCGGATCATTGTGATATTTTGACAAAAGCTTGGTAGCTATTGGACAAATCTTTTCGCCGGAGTAGATCGAGGTTTTGAGTCTGGAAGTTCGCGTATTTCGTTAGCTTTTTGTGTAAGCTATTTACGGTGTTTTCTTTTCTCGATCTTGTTGTTATTGCGTATTTCAAATACTTGAAGATTGTTTATTACCAAGTATTTGAAGATTATTAGTGTATACCCATAGTTTGTATTAGGGACGATTGTTCATTGTATAGTGGTGATAGTGAATTTAAGCGGCTTCGGTCCCGTGGTTTTTACTCTCGTCTTGAGGGGTTTTCCACGCTAAAATATTGTGTCTCGTTATTTATTGTTTTTCGGATATCATTTGTATTGATTATCGAGTTGTAATTTGATTTGCTCTACTCGTCGGTAACCACAAAGTTACAATTGAAGAGTGGGAAGTTGTCAAACGAGGGTTTCCGCATTTCTCGTTGTGACGTTAGTCATGTTTTTCCCAACAAAGTGGTATCGGAGCCACGGGATTTGTTGTTTCGTGGTTGTTTAGTATCTCAATTGTAAGATGGAAGTGAACATGAGTAGAATGGTTAACTTGAATGGTTCGAACTACCACGTACGGAAGGGGAAGATGGAATACCTTCTATATGTGAAGGACTTACCGGTTTTTAGCAAAGATAAACCGGAAGGCAAATCCGACGCGGAGTGGACTATTTTGCATCGCCAAGTTTGCGGATATATTCGACTGGATTGATGACAATGTTTTGAACCATATTAGTGGAAAGAATGATGCTCGAGAATTATGGCACAAGCTCGAGCAATTGTATGCTCGGGAGACGGGGAATAATAAGTTATTCCTCATTAAACAAATGATGAATTTGAAATATCGAGACGGGACTCATCTGTCGGATCACTTGAATGCATTCCAAGGCATAATTAATCAACTTGCGGGAATGGGCATTAAATTCGAAGAGGAGGTGCAAGCTTTGTGGTTATTGGGCACATTGCCGGATTCTTGGGAGACATTTCGAACGTCGTTGTCTAATTCTGCCCCCGATGGAGTCATTTCGATGGAACTAGCTAAAGGGAACATGTTTAACGAGGAGGTCCGAAGAAAGGCACAGGGATCTTCATCACAGTCGGATGTTCTAGTTACCGAAAGACGGGGGAGAGGTTAAAGTAGAGGTCCGAGTAATAGAGGGCCACAAAGGAGTAATTCCCGGGGGAAGTGTGCCAACATTGAATGTTACCATTGTGGTAAGAAAGGGCATACTAAGAAATTTTGCCGACAATTGAAGAAGGAAAATCGCCAAGGCCGAGAGAATTCACAAAAAAAGAAGAGCGGTATTAATGATAAATTCGAAGTAAATACTACTACCGAAGAATTCTTTGTTTGTTGTGATTATGATATGGTGAACCTTGCGAGAGATGATTCGAGTTTGGTGGTCGATAGTGGAGCTACGTGTCATGTTACATCACATAGAGATTTTTATTCCTCTTATACTCCGAGTGACTTTGGTATAGTCACGATGGGTAACGATGGGTTATCCAAAATTGTTGGAGTGGGAGATGTTCATTTGAAATTCGACACCGGTGTGGAACTTGTTTTACGGAATGTAAAACATGTTACGGATATGAGGCTTAATGTTATGTCCGTTGGTTTACTCGATGATGATGGTTATCATAGTGGTTTTGGCAAGGGAGTGTGGAAACTCACTCGAGGTTCCATGATTGTCGGGAGAGGACAAAATGAAGGAAAATTTTACGTGACACTTCCAAAGGTCACGACTAATTCCGTGAACACAATCGATAATAATGACATGGCCGAGCTATGGCATAAGAGGCTCGATCACATGAGCGAAAAAGGGATGGCGCTATTTCCGAAGAAGGAGGCGTTATCCAGGGTACACAAGGTACATCTTAAAAGGTGCTCTCATTGTCTATCCGGGAAGTAAAGAAGAGTTACTTTTAAGAGTCATACTCCTTCACGGAAGGAAAATGTGCTTGATATTGTTCATTCCGATGTTTGTGGTCCTATGAAGACTAGGACGCTCGGTGGTTGCCGATACTTTTTCACATTCATCGACGATCACTCGAGGAAGGTGTGGGCATACACCTTGACGACCAAAGATCAAGTGTTAGATGTCTTTAAACAACTTCATGCCTCGGTGGACAGAGAGACCGAGAAGAAGCTAAAGTGTATTCAGACGGACAATGGTGGAGAATACACCGGACCCTTTGATGAATATTGCCGAAAGCAAGGGATCCGACATCAAAAGATGCCCCCGGAGACTCCGCAATTCAATGGATTGGCAAACAGAATGAACCGGACTTTGGTCGAGAGAGCTCGTTATTTGCTCTCACATGCCGGATTGCCAAAGTCATTTTGGGGAGAAGCTTTGAACACGGCGGTTCATGTGATTAATTTGACGTCGTGTGTTCCTTTGGAGTTTGATGTCCCGGATAAAGTGTGGAGCGGTAAAGACATCTCATACCGCCACTTAAGGGTTTTCGGATGTAAAGCCTTTGTACACATTCCGAATGACGAGAGGTCGAAACTTGATTCCAAGATGAAGCCATGTATTTTTATTGGTTACGGGCTTGATGATTTCGGGTATAGTGTTGGCCACTAAGTATACTAGATACAACTTGGAAAGTGTTTTAAACAATAAACTGTACGGTTTTTAAATCTGAGTGCATAGCGGAAGTATTTAATACAGTAAGTTGCTAAGGATACAGCAACTCGGTGTGCAGTGTATACTTAAATAATCACAATTAATAAAACAATAAAGGCAGAAGGTAAATAACACAATATTTAAAGTAGTTCGAGGTAAACCCCTCTACGTCCACTGGTCCTCCACACAGGAGTAAAAAGTTTATTATAATCACTGCGTACACAACTATGTAATTATAACCAAACCTAATCAATATATCGTTCACACAGATTGATATAAAGATCTTCGCTTTCAACCGTTCACACAGATTGGTTTGAGCTAACACGTGACTAGCTTCTTCATACACAGTTCTGAATCTTCGTCCTTATTCGTCCCACACATGTCAGAATAACTTGTTGAGTTCACACAGAGCTCATTTTTTACACAAAGTTAAAAGGTAGGTAACCAGGTAAGAACAGCAGCTTGAATATGAAGTTCTTGAGCTGATGATGGCTGTTCTTGATTTGAGCACTATATATCTTTTCTATCAGAATAGCAGAAAGCTTTGGGAGATATTTTTTGCTCTGAATATTCTTGTAAGCTTTGTTTGTTTGTAAGTCGTTAATATTCTGTATATTTTCTGTGTAGATTTTCAGTCGTTCTTCAGTAGTTGTTGATCTTCAAACTCTGGAGATATATATATATATATAGCCTCTGAAATATATCCGATTGAAATATATCCGTTGAGCAAGATTCTGCGACAACTGATGTTTGACTGAGATCCAGATATTGCGGGATTTGAAGATCTTCTGATGACTTACAGTATTTAAATACTTTATCCTTTAGTATTTAAATACTTCTTTGTCAACGGGATTTGACTTCTAGCGAATACAGAAGATTCCTTCTTATCCTGTTTGAGAGCTGTATGGAACGATCGTTGTATTGATATTCGAGACAGCTTCCATACTATAGCTTTGTGGGGCTCTTTGCTGTATGACCAATATACTATATGGAGGGACTACGAGAAGTCTTCAGTGTAGGTTGATACTTGATCAGCTTTTCGATACAGCTATTGGCGGTATTCAGGATTTGGCATATTGTCAAAACATTCTGACAACATGATCGATACAGGGATTGTTTATCCCAACAGCATCGATACAGGATTTTTGTTATCCCAACAATATCCCCCTTTTTGATAATTTGCCAAGTCCTTCTAAGTCTTCCTTTTAAACCTTATGATGTTATCCGAACATCCTTGATGATGCCAAAACTTTGACACTTAGCGGTTTGAAGTGGAGCAGACTTCTTGGTCTTCTTTCGAATGTTCTGGCCTTCGGCATTTGGCCTAACACTAAGAACTTCTCGCAGGCAAGTTCAGCTTTTATCAAAAGAAAGTTTACATTGAAAAACTTATGATTGGCGCGCAGGCACAATCTTACATTGTTTTCTAGATGCATACAACTTAAACTATGAACTGTTCGCAGACAAGTTCTTACAGGTTGTGTATGAGATAGGTTTCATAATATGAATACAGTAAGAATAAATAAAGTGACTATAAACATATAAGAACACGGTAGATTACGAGTTGTAATCTTTCAAGACAGACAAAAATTTTATTGATATAGAAATGAGTACAAAATTTTGTTGTTCGGAAGATAAGATTACAAAGACTATAATACAAGGAAATTTAACTCCTATATTCTGAATGCCTCTATGGCATTTTTGGGTCATTCTTGGTGTTTTTCCACCAGTATTGATGGGCTTACCTATCTCGATTCTGATAAATGGCTCGACCTTCATATGATTTATCGAAGACAATGATCCAATCCTCTGGGTGGGTAACCAAGTCACCATTTTTGTACTTTGATTTCATCTGCAGCTGTAGTGGGAGCTTTCCTTCTTCCAGCATCTTCTTGAACTCTTCTCCAGCTTCCTGTACCGTTCTGCATCTATTGAATAATTGGGATTCCCTGATAAGTATAACGAAGTATCTTAAGAGTTCATTATTCCTCCAATTCTTGATCTCTGCAGCAGTCGGCTGTCGGTCTGTCGGAAGGTTCATAGATTGGGATTTCGGACTAGGCTTTCCCAAGGATACTTAGGATCCTGGAATTCTGGTCTGTCTCCCTATATCCTCACATTCGGCATTGAGATACGAGCTACATCTGTAGTGAAGGAGTCTTCAAATGGAGCTAACAGTTCTTTCTCTTGCTCCAACCTCTTTCTCCTAGCGGCTTCCCTTGCTTCTTCCCCCTTTTTGGCATCATCAAGGTATGACACCTTTTCATTAAGATGTTCCAGGATTTCCAGAGCGACATCCTATTTTGTCTCAATATTAGACATTCTCTCAACAAGGGAGGAGAGCACCTACGACATATCTTTTATGTTCTTGTCATGGGCTCGCAAATGGGAACTGGTTTCGATCATGGCAGATGCTGTCTTAGCCTCAGACACGCGAGTTTTAGATTCCTCATCTCTCAGGATCTGCTCTTGTTTTTCTTGCAATCGGCTCAGGGCCTGCTTGAAGACTTCTGGCAGGACAGTGAAGGCTTTGAATACTCGAGAGACTTCATGCTGTAGTCCAGTCATTTCTTCAACAGCAGATGAGTGTAGCCAATCAAGAGCTTTTTATACAGAGTGTAGAGCATTGACTGCGTCCTGAATAAAGACAGTTTGTAGGCCAAGAGCACGCAATCGCTCTTTTCTTGCTGCAGTTCTATGAGAGTCTGGCTGAGTAAAGTCCTCGACTCCATTTAACCTTCTCAAATTCACATTTGGGCGTGAATTGAGTTGGATATCCTCAGGTATATTACCGTCGTCGGATTCCAAGGCGGTTGATGGGGCGGGAGTAACTGTTTCGGGTTCGGCGGCAGGGGGTGTGGCATCCTGCTGTGTCGAAGTGGTTTCTGTAGACATGGATACAGGAGGGACCAATTCCTCCCGGTGTCTCTCAGCATCCGCCTGGTCCGGCAGAGGGACTGATTCCTCTTGCTGGATGGCGCGAGATTCTTCTTCGGATGGGGCAACGGCAGGCTCAGGTGCCTGTTGAGAAACATGTTGTTCCTCCGCGACATGAGGGACTGAGTCCTCTTTGTCGGGAACATTGTCTTACTGCGGCGAAGGGGGTGATTGATGGGTAGATGTCCCTTCATCTCTCTTTTCTTGGGCTTCCTCACGACTCATCCGCAGACCAGCTTGGAGTGCGTCATCATCGTTGTCGGAATCAGGATCGAATTTTGGACTATCGGGAGTATCCATGGACGAGGCTTTTCCTTTCCTTCGAGCTTCAGCCTTGTCAAACAGATGGCTCTCAATTAGCTCTTTAACGAATAAGTTGTCCCATTGGATCAGGACAGCAATTTCTTGAGTGTCCCTCACTTCCAAAACGAATTTTTCTTCGTTACTCCACTCGCTCCAGTTGTACAGAGTTTCATACGGAGCAAGCCTGTAATTTTTCCATTGGAGAAACCGATCATAAGACTGTTCAATCTGCACGGAAAGCATGGTCTTGGAAATAATTGTGTCCGGGGAGGGACTCCGTACAACGTCTGGGTTTGCTGTAGGAAGGGGTTCCTCTACATGTGTGGAATCCTGTATTGGAGAGGGATTCCTTACAGGGGATGGTACCCCGAAGGAAGATGGATCCTGAACGGGTGTGGAATCCCGTATAGGAGAGGTAGCTTGTGGCTCCAAACAGGCAGCCGAATCGCTAGAGTCTTTTGAGTTGGCAGATGTCCTAGTATCCGCCGTAGCCGCCAAGGGCTCGGGATCTACAGTATCGACAGTAGTGGGCATATCTTCCACAGGGGTTGGGCCCTGGGGTAGTTGATCAGTGGGTTGCGCCACGATAGGAGCATACTTGGAGGGTTCTGTAGCTTTAACCTTCGTAAGCCTCCTTAGCTTCCTTTTCGGCTTCTCAACAGCAACTGGTGTTTGCTGTGAGATCTTTTTCTCTTCTTCGATGATTCTACACTTTGGGACTTAGAAGAAATGTCCCTCGAATCTACAGACAGCGAAAAATTCTGGATAAAAGGTCTGTTGGCAATCAGGATGCTCTGGTTGAAGGCAGTGGGCCTGACACCTCCTAAGAATATCCGAGAACTAATCTTCTTTGCCTCTGCGGTTTGCGGAAGTCTGCACTTCGTCAAAATATGGTTTAAGAACAAACCAAACGATTTCTTCTGCGAAGCAGGTTTTGACACCTCTTCCTGCAAATGCTTAAGGATGATGTGACACCAATTGACCTTCTCGCAGGTCATTATTGCGACCATCATCCTGAATCTGAGATTGGTGCACATCTCAAAAGCACTTGTACGATTCTCAATAATACGGCAGCAAAAATCATGCAAGTAAACAAAAGGTAAACAAAAGTTCTTCTTATGGCATGTGGTATGAACCACTTCCACCGTTGCTGAACCGGTGAATAAGCCATAGTACTGAGTCAGCAGTTCTTGGGACCCAAAGGTCTCAAGTTCTTCCATAGTCAGGCCATCAGAAGGTAACCTGAAGATGTTTTGCAGAAGCTCCTGGTCAACGCGGATCTCCATTCCGCGGATAACAGCTGTGATATCAGCGACATGACCTCCTTGAGCCAGAGACAGAAAATGAACGACGGCGTTGAGGTAGAATTCCTCAATCAGATGAACGTCATATTTCTTGGCGGTGTGGCTCCCAAGGCGGTAGAGGCCTTGCTGACGGATTCTTGTAATGACGCACTCCATGGTATCAACGTCATCACTTTCAGCGTGAATGCGTTCCATCACAACAGATCTGGAGAAGATCCGTCCATCGATGAAGTTGAGTGACTTCTTGAGAGAGGTGGAAGATGTCTGGGTAGACGCCATTGACGATTTCTCAAGAAACGTTGAAAAAGATTCAAGAAAAATATGCAGTAAACACAAAAAAATATCTTGTAGGCTGAATGCTCGAGTGCTCTTAAAATATGCAGAAGGCGTAAAGAGTCTCAAATGGCATTAACAGTCCCTTTATGGTAGGCGGCGAAGAAGGGTTTTTCAGAGAACGAATGGTCAAATTTAAGGAATGGGAACCGGTGTTTAAAATGAACGGTCGTGATGGACTGAGTCTAACTGGTACACTTATCCATTGAATTTTAAAATAGGCGCGGGTCCCACTTCTGACATTTCATATTACCCTTAATGCCTGAAATGATGGTATTAAATATTAAACAATTTGAAAACATCGCGGCTTTAAAGATTCTATTGTCCAGATGTCGTGTAAGGCATTTAATGTAAAAGACGTTTGACACAAAAACAGGGCACGTGGACAAAAATTGTTTTAAAATGAAATATTATAATATATAATGAATCGATTTCCCATAGTATGTGTTGTGTCTGCGACGATACAGTGTTCCCCCTTAAAAAGGTACATATGGGTTTCAATTCCATACAACAACTTTTGGATTAATGCTGTATTCATGGCTCATACTGTATTCCCCCTTAATTATTGCACACGTCAGCTGTATGATGATTCATATCGCTTGTTCCCTACAGTGCGGTATTGAAGGCTCTGAGTGTGCAGATAGTTAATGGTGGATACTGTATTCTTGGGTCTTACAGCACTCCCCCTCAATTATTGAGTAAAAAAACAGTAAATACTTACAGGGAGTCAGGCTGCAGCAATCCCAATTCTTGTCGAAGCATGTTGAATCTTGCTGTGTCGAGAGGCTTGGTGAAGATGTCTGCTAACTGGATATCTGTATGAACTTTTTCCATCCGAACATCCTTGTTCTCGACATGATTCCTGATGAAATGATGCTTCATGTGGATATGCTTAGTGCGCGAGTGCAATACAGGGTTGTGCGTTATTGCAATTGCACTCGTGCTATCGCACATGATGGACGTTTCCTTCGCTTCAATTCCATAATCTGACAACTGTTGCTGCATCCAAAGGATCTGCATACAGCAACTACCAGTAGCATAGTACTCTGATTCAGCCGTGGAAAGTGAGTTTGCCAATTGCTTCTTGCTGAAACAAGATACAAGTCTAGGTCCAAGAAAGTGACAAGTTCCACTTGTACTTTTCCTATCTAGCTTGCAGCCTCCGAGATCCGAGTCGCTGTAGCCAACTAAATTGAATCCGCCTTCTTTAGGATACCATAGTCCTACATCGACTGTTCCTTTAATATACTTCACGATTCGTTTAGCTATATTGAAGTGTGATTCTTTGGGTGCTACTTGATATCTCACACACACTCCAACAGCAAACTGGATATCGGGTCTGCTAGCCGTTAGGTATAGGAGAGAGCCAATAAGCTCCCTGTAGAGTGATTGGTCAATCGGCTTTCCGGCTTCATCAGCATTAATTTGCATGGAAGTGCTCATGGGGGTTGACGATGATTTGGAAGTATTCATTCCAAATTTGTTGAGAAGCTCCTTGCTGTAATTTTCTTGGTTGATGAATATCCCTGTAGGCAACTGCTTTACCTGCAAACCTAGGAAATAACTAAGTTCTCCCATCATACTCATTTCAAATTTACTTTGCATGAGATGAGAGAACCTCTGACATAAAGAAAGGTTAGTTGAACCAAATATAATATCATATACATCAATTTGAACCATTAGAAGGTCATCGCCTTCCTGTATTTTGAACAGGGCCTTGTCCACAACACCTTTCTCCAATCCATTATCGGTTAGATACTGGGACAGGGTCTCATACCATGCTCTAGGGGCTAGCTTAAGTCCATACAGTGCTTTCCTCAGCCTGTATAATAGGTCTACGCCGTCTGTGTTGGCAAACCCTGGTGGTTGTGCAAAATAAACTTCTTCGGCAAGGTCTCCATTTAGGAATGCACTTTTGATGTGCGTTTGGTATACAATGAAGCTCTTATGGGCGGCAAAGGCTAAAAATATCCTAATGGCTTCTAGTCTGGCTATAGGGGCAAATGTTTCATCATAGTCGATGCCTTCTTCCTGTCTATAGCCTTGTGCGACTAGTCTGGATTTATTCCTTATAATCAGTCCATTGCGATCCTTCTTGTTTCTAAATACCCATTTGGTTCCAATAACTGATTGATGTGTAGGTCTGGGTACAAGATACCATACATTGTTTCTTTCGAAACCGTTAAGCTCTTCTTCCATAGATGTTATCCAATGAGAATTATTGAGAGCTTCTATGGTAGAAACAGGTTCAGGCTGGGCTAAGAATACAGCAATAGTGCACATATTGAGTCTTCTAAGCTCGGATTGAGATTTCCATTCAGGAAATGATGATATCTCAGTATCTGGTTCTTCTTGTGCACACAGTACATTTCCTTGTGTACTATGTATTCTCCTACGGGTAGAGACACTGGCATCAATGTTTCCAATGATCAGCGCTTGCGGGTGATCTCTCAACCATCTTCGGTCGGGTTCTAATTCAGGGTCCCGTACTGTATCGAGAGTTGCTGTAGTTTTGGCTTTAGCTTGTACAGCATCGGCTTCATCTACGTCGATTCTTACAGCTGCGGGGTTGATTTCTAGGTCAACAACAGGTTCTATGGGAGTTGGTGGATCTAAAATGGAAAGTTGTTGGATGTTCTGAGTAACAGCTTCTACTCCTGTAGGGTCATGGTGAGGTTCGTTGAAGACTACATGAACTGATTCCTCGATTGTCAGATTCCTTTTATTAAAGATCCTGTAAGCTTTGCTGACGGAGGAATATCCTACAAATACTCCTTCATCCGACTTCTCATCAAAGGTTATAAGTTGATCCTTCCCATTGTTCAACAGATAGCACCTGCATCCAAAAATGTGAAAATACGAAACTAACGGAGTTTTGTTGTTCCATACCTCATATGCTGTTTTGTTGTGGTGCTTGTTGACGATACATCGATTTTCAGTGTAGCATGCTGTATTGGGTGCTTCACCCCAGAAACGCTGTGGCAACTTGCTTGCAGCAATCATTGTCCTTGTCGCTTCTTTCAGTGTCCTGTTCTTTCGCTCGGCAACACCATTTTGTTGAGGTGTACGGGCAGCTGAGTATTTGTGTTGTATCCCATTTTCCGAACAGTATTGCTCTATAAAGCGGTTAATGAATTCTGTACCTCTGTCGGAACGAATGGACACGATACTCAACCCTTTTTCATTTTAAAGCTTTCTCAGGTGCTCGGGCAGCTTTGATGTTGTTTCCTTTTTCTTGCTTAAGAAAATTGTCCAAGCATACCTGGAATAATCATCAACAATAACGAGACAGTATTTCTTACCTTCCAAACTTACCGGGTCTACAGGACCATAGAGATCCATATGTAGCATTTCCAACACTCTGTGGGTTGAAAGGTAGGATTTGCTCTTCAGGGTGGACTTGATTTGCTTGCCTTTTTGACATGGTCCACAGACACTGTCTTTTTGGAATGATACATTCGGCAATCCTCTAACCAATCCCTGTCTTGAGAGTTTGTTGATTGTCTTTAAGTTGACGTGAGACATCCTTTTGTGCCATAACTAGCTTTGATCTGCAGTGCCTTTGGCAACAAAACATGGAATTGTGGAGCTTGTAGGCATCCAGTCAGCAATATACATATTACCTGATCTGCTTCGTGTGAGCACAACTTCTTTGGTTAGGATGTTCTTGACTCTACAGTGATCTATATAGAACTTCACCGAGAACTGTTTGTCACAGAACTGGCTAATACTAAGTAGATTGTACTGTAAGCCTTCAACATAAGCTACATCGGTGACTTTGAATTTTCGACAAGTAGGTTTCCTTTCCCTCTTGTTCTTCCTTTAGATTTATCACCGAATCGCACTTTTGGACCGCAACCTTCTACAAAATCTGATAACTTGCTTTTATCTCCCGTCATGTGCCGGGAGCATCCGCTGTTGAAGTACCATATGTCCTTCTCCAAAATGTCCTGTAGCAAACAAATTAGGTAGATTTAGGTCCCCTTTGATTATTGGGTCCATGAATGTTAGTGCCTTTTGGTACCCATATTTTCCTGACAGCAATTGGCTTACTGTAGGTTACATTAGGTACAGTTTTGCGGTATCTACGTGGGGTATGTATGTAGTTACTGTAGCCATGATAATCATTATCCATGTAAAAATCAGGGTTATTATTAATCCAGTACGTATGCCGTCTCGGAGGTGGAGCCATTTTCTTTGGCCTAACAGCTTGCCTTCTGGGTCTCCAGTTAGATTCCTATCGCTGTTGATGATACTGTGCGGAAACTTGCTGTCGCGATAAATGACGAGGCTCCTGTATCCAATACCTAGGCGTGCTGTACTGAAAGTACTGCCGTGCGGGCCTTTGGTATTTGGATACAGCCTTCTTTCTGAACGACTGTTGGCGCTGTTGATATGCTCGGGGAGCATGCTGTTGCGTGCGCCTTACAGGTTGGAACGGCTTATGATTCCGCTGTCTGGAATAGGATTGCGGGAGCGGAATGGAAGCCTTCGCTTTTCGCGGTACATGTGATTAATTTGACGTCATGTTCCTTTGGAGTTTGATGTCCCGGATAAAGTGTGGAGCGGTAAAGACATCTCATACCGTCACTTAAGGGTTTTCGGATGTAAAGCCTTTGTACACATTACGAATGACGAGAGGTCGATGCTTGATTCCAAGACTAAGCCATGTATTTTTATTGGTTACGGGCTTGATGATTTCAGGTAGGGGTGGACTCGGTTCCATTCGGTTCGGTTTTTGACCGAAACTGAGAGTCGAACCAAATATTCGGTTTCGGTTTGGTTCGGTTCTTTTTGAAGTTCGGTTCGGTTAAGTTCGGTTTTATAAATATTCGGTTCGGTTTCGATTTGGTTTGATGTTTTTTCGGTTCTTCACAATATAAATTCAAATATTATATGCAATAGAATAAGTTATATATAACAACAAGCCAACAAGAGTTATATATATATGTTCAAGATAAAAGTTAGAGTTGCATAGCAATTTCCAAATATCTCAAAATATATAACAATCGTAAATCAAAGTAGCTCATTCTCTCAACCTAAATTAATTGAATCACAACTTCATGAGCATATTATCGGTCCTTATTGGACCCATGAGGGTTTTACAAAAGGAAAACGAATTATACTAAAATTCGAAACACACCAAAATCACAAAAACAAGGTCATTTTAGTATGTTGAAATTTGACTTCGGTCCATTTCGGTCCGGTTCGGTTCCGCTCTACCCCGAACCGAGAACCGAACCAAATTAGTTCGGTTCGGTTTTGTTTTTTTGTTTTTCGGTTCGGTCTTCTTCGGTTTCGGTTTTTCGGTTATTTTTTCGGGTTTTTTCGGTTCGGTTTTGGATTTTCGGTTTCGAAATGCCACCCCTAATTTCAGGTATAGTGTTGGCCACTAAGTATACTGGATACAGCTTGGAAAGTGTTTTAAATAACAAGTTGTACGGTTTTTAAATCTAAGTGCGTAGCGGAAGTCTTTAATACAGTAAGTTGCTGAGGATACAGCAACTCGGTGTGCAGTGTATACTTAAATAATCACAATTAATAAAACAATAAAGGCAGAAGGTAAATAACACAATATTTAAAGTGGTTCGAGGTAAACCCCTCTACGTCCACTGGTCCTCCACACAGGAGTAAAAAGTTTATTATAATTATTGCATACACAACTACGTAATTATAACCAAACCTAATCAATATATCGTTCACACATATTGATATAAAGATCTTAGCTTTCAACCGTTCACATAGATTGGTTTGAGCTAACACGTGACTGGCTTCTTCACACACAGTTCTGAAGCTTCGTCCTTATTCGTCCCACATAGGTCAGAATAACTTGTTGAGTTCACACAAAGCTCAGTTTTTACACAAAGGTAAAAGGTAGGTAACCAGGTAAGAACAACAGCTTGAATATGAAGTTCTTGAGCTGATGATGGCTGTTCTTGATTTGAGCACTATATATCTCTTCTATCAGAATAGCAGAAAGCTTTGGGAGATATGTTTTGCTCTGAATATTCTTGTAAGCTTTGTTTGTTTGTAAGTCGTGAATATTCTGTATATTTTCTGTGTAGATTTTCAGTCGTTCTTCCGTAGTTGTTGATCTTCAAACTCTTGAGATATATATAGCCTCTGAAATATCTCCGTTTGAAATATATCCGTTGAGCAAGATTCTGCGACAACTGATGTTTGACTGAGATCCGGATATTGCAGGATTTGAAGATCTTCTGATGACTTACAGTATTTAAATTCTTTATCCTTTAGTATGTAAATACTTCTTTATCAGCGGGACTTGACTTCTAGCGAATACAGAAGATTCCTTCTTGTCCTGTTTGAGAGTTGTATGGAACGATCGCTGTATTGATATTCGAGACAGCTTCCATACTATAGCTTTGCGGGGCTCTTTGCTGTATGATCAATATACTGTATGGAGGGACTACGAGAAGTCTTCGGTATAGGTTGATACTTGATCAGCTTTTCGATACAGCTATTGGTGGTATTCAGGATTTGGCATATTATCAAAACATTCTGACAACACGATCGATACAGGGATTGTTTATCCCAACAGCATCAATACAGGGTTTTTGTTATCCCAACATATAGATTATATGACCCGGCTACTAAGAAGCTTGTTCGGTCGAGAGATGTTGTTTTTGTTGAAGATCAAACGATGAAACATGTTGAGAATGGAGAGTCGGCTCCACAACATGACTATGATCTTATCGATTTGGACCTCGTACCTTCACAATATGTTGAGACACCCAGTGGAGAGGATGCCCAAAATGACGAACAACATGATGCCGATGACAACGATGAGTTGAGACAAGATGACACCGATGGAGCTCATCCCGAGCTACCCGTGACGAACATGCCATCTTTTGTTCCACATAGGTGGTCGACAAGGGACCGTCATCCCTCAACTCGTTATTCGGTCGATGAGTACGTTTTACTCACCAACGAGGGAGAGCCCGAATATTTTGCGGAGGCTATGGAGGATGAGAATAAGAAGGATTGGATGGATGCCATGCAAGACGAGATGAGTTCCTTGCATGAGAATAATACTTACGAGTTGGTGAAAGTGCCGAAAGGCAAGAGGGCTTTGAGAAACAAATGGGTGTATAGGGTGAAGTCGGAGGAGCATACTTCGTTGCCCCGATACAAAGCTAGACTCGTAGTGAAAGGATTTAGTTAAAAGAAGGGCATTGATTTTGACGAGATTTTTTCTCCTGTTGTGAAGATAGGATCGATTCGTTTGGTCCTTGGTATTGCGGCTAGCCTTGATCTTGAGGTTGAGCAAATGGATGTCAAGACGGAATTTCTTCATGGAGACCTTGACAAAGAAATTTATATGAAGCAACCGGAAGGGTTTGAGGTCAAAGGCAAAGGGGATTATGTTTGTAAACTCCGAAAGAGTTTATACGGGTTGAAGCAAGCATCATGGCAATGGTATAAGAAGTTTGAGTCGGTTATGGGGGAGCAAGGCTACCGGAAGACGACTCTCGACCATTGCGTATTTTTTAAGAAATTTGGAGATGATGATTTTATCATCTTAGTGCTTTATGTGGACGACATGTTGATCGTTGGCAAGAATGCCGAGAGGATCGCCAACTTGAAGAAAGAATTGAATAAGTCTTTTGCCATGAAAGACTTGGGGGCCGCTAAACAAATTCTTGGGATAAGAATTACTCGGGATAAAGCAGCCCAGAAATTACACATGTCGCAAGAGCAATATATCGAGAAGGTGCTTAAACGCTTCAACATGGACAAAGCTAAAGTTGTTAGTTCACCTCTTACTAACAATTTTAAATTGACGATCAAGGATTGCCCTACTACGAAGGAGGAGATTGAGGATATGGATAAAATTTCTTATGCCTCGGCGGTCGGGAGTTTGATGTATGCCATGGTATGTACTAGGCCCGACATTGCTCATGCCGTGGGAGTTTTGAGCCGGTTTCTATCGAATCCGTGAAAAAAGCATTGGGAAGCCACAAAATTGATATTTAGATATTTATTGGGTACTTCCAAATTGGGGATTACGTTTGGAAATAGAAAAGAAATGCTTGTTGGATATTCCGATTCGGATATGGCCGGTAATGAAGATAACCGAAAATCCACTTCCGGTTATTTGATGACATTTGCAGGGGGAGCCGTGTCATGGAAATCAAGATTGCAAAAGTGCGTTGCCTTATCTACAACGGAGGCCGAGTATATTGCGGTGGTGGAAGCGGGTAAAGAGCTCTTATGGTTGAAAATGTTTTTACGAGAGCTAGGCTTCCGAAAACGACGTTATGTGGTTCTTTGTGATAGTCAAAGTGCGATTCATTTGGCTAAGAATGCGACTTTTCGCAAAAGAACAAAACATATCGATGTGAGGTACCATTGGATCCGAGATGCATTGGAGGATGGATTATTTGAACTTGATAAAGTTCATACCGATGATAATGGTTATGATATGTTAACCAAGGCGTTGCGTAGAGAGAAGGTGAAAGTGTGTTGTTCGATCGCCGGGATGACGAACTCTTCCAATATTCTGGAAAGGGGGAGATTTGTAAGAGTTATTTCCGAAATATAGGCATTTTCAGAGTCGACTGGACTCCGAGCCGCGGCGTTGCACTTTAAAATGGAGTTGCCCAGTTTTGAACTTAGGGTCGCGGCGCACAGCAGCTGGGCTGCGGCCCCCGGAAACCCACCTTCATATCGCCCAGCCGCCTGTACTCTGGGCCGCGGCACCCTCGTACCGGTGCGCGGCCCCTTCGCAATCCCTAGGCATTTTTTTTGTGTGTGTGCCGCGGCACACTTGGCCCGGGATGCGGCACACGGAAGTCAACCAGCAAATGCTATCTTTTTATGCAGTTTTTCTGCGGGAGTTTACACATTATCATCACCTACACTTTTGAGAAGAGCAACAAGAGAGATAGAGAGAGAAACAAGAGAGAGAAATACATTTCTTCAATTTTCTGGAGATTTATCGGTCGGATCGTCGTGATATTTTGACAAGAGCTTGGTAGCTATTGGGCAAATCTTTTCACCGGAGTAGATCGAGGTTTTGAGTCCAGAAGTTCAGATATTATGTTAGCTATTTGTGTAAGCTATTTACGGTATTTTCTTTTCTCGATCTTGTTGTTATTGTGTATTCCAAATACTTGAAGATTGTTTATAACCAAGTATTTGAAGATTATTGGTGTATACCCCTAGTTTGTATTAGGGACGCCCGTGGTTTTTACTTTCGTCTTGAGAGGTTTTCCACGCTAAAATATTATGTCTCGTTATTTATTGTTTTACAGATATCATTTGTATTGATTATCGAGTTGTAATTGATTTGCTCTACTCGTCGGTAACCAAAAAGTTACAATTGAAGAGTGGGAAGTTGTCAAACGAGGGTTTCTGCATTTCTCGTTGTGACGTTAGTCGTGTTTTTCCCAACATAAAGTCCCGCAGAAAAACTGCATAAAAAGACAGCATTTGCTAGTTGACCTCCGGGTGCCGCAGCCCGGGCCAAGTGTGCCGCGGCACACACACAAAAAAAAACGCCCAGTGATTGCGAAGGGGTCGCGGCCCGGCAGGAGGGCGCCGCGGCCCAGAGTACAGGCGGCTGGGCGACATAAAGGTAGGTTTCCGGGGGCCGCGACCCAGCTGCTGTGTGCCGCGGCCGCAAGTGCAAACGTGGGCAACTCCATTTTAAAGTGCAACGCCGCGGCCAGGAGGGTTTGTGCCGCGGTCCGGAGTCCAATCGACTTCGAAAATGCCTATATTTCGGAAATAACTTCTACAAATCTCCCCCTTTTTGGAATATAGGAAGAGTTCGCCAACCCGGCGATGGAACAACACACTTTCACATTCTCTCTACTCAATGCTTTGGTTAACATATCGGAACCATTATCATCGGTATGAACTTTATCAAGTTCAAACAAACCATCCTCCAATGCATCTCGGATCCAATGGTACCTCACATCGATATGTTTCGTTCTCTTGTGAAAAGTCGCATTCTTTGCCAAATGAATCGCACTTTGACTATCACAAAGAACCATGTAACATCGTTGTCGGAAGCCTAGCTCTTGTAAAAACATTTTCAACCATAAGAGCTCTTTACTCGCTTCCACCGCCGCAATGTACTCGGCCTCCATTGTAGATAAGGGAATGCACTTTTGCAATCTTGATTGCCATGACACGGCTCCCCCTGCAAATGTCATCAAATAACCGGAAGTGGATTTTCGGATATCCTTGTTCCGGCCATATCCAAATCGGAATATCCAACAAGCATTGCTTTTCCATTTTCAAACATAATCCCCAATTTGGAAGTACCCCGTAAATATCTAAATTTCCACTTTACGGCTTCCCAATGCTTCTTTCCCGGATTCGATAGAAATCGGCTCACATTCCCACGGCATGAGCAATGTCGGGCCTAGTACATACCATGGCATACATCAAACTCCCGACCGCCGAGGCATAAGAAATTTTATCCATATCCTCAATCTCCTCCTTCGTAGTAGGGCAATCCTTGATCGTCAATTTAAAATTGTTAGTAAGAGGTGAACTAACAACTTTAGCTTTGTCCATGTTGAAGTGTTTAAGCACCTTCTCGATATATTGCTCTTGCGACATGTATAATTTCCGGGCTGCTCTATCCCGAGTAATTCTTATCCCAAGAATTTTTTAGCCGCCCCCAAGTCTTTCATGGCAACAGACTTATTCAATTCTTTCTTCAAGTTGGCCATCCTCTCGGCATTCTTACCAACGATCAACATATCGTCCACATAAAGCAATAAGATGATAAAATCATCATCTCCAAATTTCTTAAAAAATACGCAATAGTCTAGGGTCGTCTTCCGGTAGCCTTGCTCCCCCATAACCGACTCAAACTTCTTATACCATTTTCGTGGTGCTTGCTTCAACCCGTATAAACTCTTCTGGAGTTTACAAACACAATCCTCTTTGCCTTCGACCTCAAACCCTTCCGGTTGCTTCATATTAATTTCTTTGTCAAGGTCTCCATGAAGAAAAGCCGTCTTGACATCCATTTGCTCGACCTCAAGATCAAGACTAGCCGCAATACCAAGGACCAATCGAATCGATCCTATCTTCACAACCGGAGAAAAAATATCATCAAAATCAATGCCCTTCTTTTGACTAAATCTCTTCACTACGAGTCTAGCTTTGTATCGGGGCAACGAGGTATGCTCCTCCGACTTCACCCTATACACCCATTTGTTTCTCAAAGCTCTCTTGCCTTTCGGCAACTTTACCAACTCGTACGTGTTGTTCTCATGCAAGGAACTCATCTCGTCTTGCATGGCATCCATCCACTCCTTTTTCTTTTCATCCTCCATAGCCTCCGCAAAATATTCGGGCTCTCCCTCGTCGGTGAGTAAGACATACTCATCGGCCGAATAACGAGTGGAGGGATGATGGTCCCTCGTCGACCGCCTATGTGGAACAAAAGATGGCATGTTCGTCATGGGTAACTCGGGATGAGCTCCATCGGTGTCATCTTGTCTCAACTCATCGTTTTCACCGGAATCATGTTGTTCATCATTTTGGACATCCTCTCCACCGGGTGTCTCAACATGTTGTGGAGGAACGGGGTCCAAATCAATAAGATCATAGTCGTGTTGTGGAGCCGACTCTCCATTCTCAACATCTTTCATCGTTTGATCTTCACTAAAAACAACATCTCTTGACCGAACAAGCTTCTTAGTAATCGGGTCAAACAATCTATACCCGAACTCATCAAGACCATAGCCATTAAAAATACATGGCTTCGTCTTGGAATCAAGCTTCGACCTCTCGTCATTCGGAATGTGTACAAAAGCTTTACATCCGAAAACCCGTAAGTGGTGGTATGAGATGTCTTTACCGCTCCACACTTTATCCGGGACATCAAACTCCAAAGGAACACACGGCGTCAAATTAATCACATGAACTGCCGTGTTCAAAGCTTCTCTCCAAAATGACTTTGACAATCCGGCATGTGAGAGCAAACAATGAGCTCTCTCGACCAAAGTCCGGTTTATTCTCTCCGCCAATCCATTGAGTTGAGGAGTCTTTGGAGGCATCTTTTGATGTCGGATCCCTTGCTCTCAGCAATATTCATCAAATGGCCCAATGTATTCTCCACCATTGTCCGTCCGAATACACTTTAGCTTCTTCCCGGTCTCTCTTTCCGCCGAGGCATGAAATTGTTTGAAAACATCTAACACTTGATCTTTGGTCTTCAAGGTGTATGCCCACACCTTCCTCGAGTGATCGTCGATGAATGTGACAAAGTATCGACAATCATCAAGCCTCCTAGTTTTCGTAGGACCACAAACATCGGAATGAACAAGATCAAGAACATTTTCCTTCCGTGAAGGAGTGTGACTCTTAAAAGTAACTCTCCTTTGATTCCCGGTTAGACAATGAGAGCACCTTTTAAGATGTACCTTTTGAGCCCCGAATAACGCCTCTTTCTTCGACAATAGCGCCATCCCTTTCTCACTCATGTGACCGAGCCTCTTATGCCATAGCTCGACCATGTCATTGTCGATTATGTTCACGGAATTAATCGTGACCTTTGGAAGTGTCACATACAATTTTTCTTCCTTTTCTCCTCTCCCGACAATCAAGGAACCTCGAGTGAGTTTCCACACTCCCTTGCCAAAACCACTATGATAACCATCATCATCGAGTAAACCAACAGAAATAGCATTAAGCCTCATATCCGTAACATGTTTTACATTCCGTAAAACAAGTTCCACAACGGTGTCGAATTTCAAATGAACATCTTCCACTCCAAGAATTTTGGATAACCCATCGTTACCCATCTTGACTATACCAAAGTCACCCGGAGTGTAAGAGGAATAAAAATCTCTACGTGATGTAACATGACACGTAGCTCCACTATCGACCACCCAACTCGAATCATCTCTCGCAAGGTTCACCATATCATAATCACAACAAACAAAGAATTCGTCGGTAGTAGTATTTACTTCGGCTTTATCATTACTACCGCTCTCCTTTTTTTGTGAATTCTCTCGGCCTTGGCGATTTTCCTTCTTCAATTGTCGGCAAAATTTCTTAGTATGCCCTTTATTACACAATGGTAACATTCAATGTTGGCATACTTCCCCCGAGAATTACTCCTTTGTGGCCCTCTATTACTCGGACCTCTACTTTGACCTCTCCCCCATCTTTCGATAACGAGAACATACACCTGTGACGATGATCCCTGTGCTTTTCTTTGGAAGTCCTCATTCAACATGTTCCCCTTAGCAAGTTCCATCGAAATGACTCCATCGGGGGCCGAGTTAGACAACGACGTTCGAAACGTCTCCCAAGAATCCGACAATGTGCCCAATAACCACAAAGCTTGCACCTCCTCTTCGAATTTAATGCCCATTCCCGCAAGTTGATTAATTATGCCTTGGAATGCATTCAAGTGATCCGACAGAGGAGTCCCGTCTCGATATTTCAAATTCATCATTTGTTTAATAAGGAATAACTTATTATTCCCCGTCTTCCGAGCATACAATTGCTCGAGCTTGTGCCATAATTCTCGAGCATCATTCTCTCCACTAATATGGTTTAAAACATTGTCATCAACCCATTGTCGAATATATCCGCAAACTTGGCGATGCAAAATTGTCCACTCTGCGTCGTACTTGCCTTCCGGTTTATCTTTGCTAAAAACCAGTAAATAATAATCCTTCACATATAGAAGGTCTTCCATCTTCCCCTTCCATACGTGGTAGTTCGAACCATTCAAGTTAACCATTGTACTCTTGTTGTCTTCCATCTTACAATTGAGATACTAAACAACCACGAAACAACAAATCCCGTGGCTCCGATACCACTTTGTTGGGAAAAACACGACTAACGTCACAACGAGAAATGCGGAAACCCTCGTTTGACAACTTCCCACTCTTCAATTGTAATTTTGTGGTTTCCGATGAGTAGAGCAAATCAATTACAACTCGATAATCAATACAAATGATATCCAAAAAAAAACACGAGACACAATATTTTAGCGTGGAAAACCCTTCAAGACGAGAGTAAAAACCACGGGACCGAAGCCGCTTAAATCCACTATCATCAATACACAATGAACAATCGTCCCTAATACAAACTAGGGGTATACACCAATAATCTTCAAATACTTGGTAATAAACAATCTTCAAGTATTTGGAATACACAATAACAACAAGATCGAGAAAAGAAAACACCGTAAATAGCTTACACAAAAAGCTAACGAAATACCCGAACTTCCGGACTCAAAACCTCAATCTACTCCAGTGAAAAGATTTGCACAATAGCTACCAAGCTCTTGTCAAAATATCACGACGATCCGACCGATAAGTCTCCGGGAAATTGAAGAAATGTATTTCTCTCTCTTGTTTCTCTCTCTATCTCTCTTGTTGCTCTTAAAAGGTGTAGATGATAATGTGTAAAGTCCCGCAGAAAAACTACATAAAAAGACAGCAATTGCTGGTTGACCTCCGTGTGCCGCGGCCCGGGCCAAGTGTGTCGTGGCACACACATAAAAAAATGCCCAGGGTGTTGACTCAAAAAGGATTTTGATGATAATTTCATTCAAAATATTTAATTAAATCAATCTCAGCATGTTACTACATTGAAGGAACAAAACGATGTTAGCGCACGCTACCCATACCAGCATAGCGCACGCTATCGAGGATTGTATGTATCAGCCTAGTCAGTCAGCTGCAGTCCAGTGAAGTCACCTGATGGATAGCGCATGCAAGTTTTTCAACATTAGCGCACGCTAAAATACTACAGTTAGCGTACGCTACTCAATCATTATTAACGCACGCTATCGCATCATTCAGTCAGAGGACAGAAAGGTCTGGAAAGAAAATGGAAACGGCCTTGCGCACGATACGAACAAATATTTACGTATGCTAACACAAGGACTTAGCGCACGTTATTCCTCATTACTTTGCGCACGCTACCGGATATTATGGTCAGTAGTCCAGTAGATACTGGACTCAAAATGAAAAGGACTTTACATACACTACACAGGGTAATGCACGTTACTGAAGAAAATATTTAGCTCACGCTACGATATAAACATTAGCGCACGCTAAAACAGTCAAACAGCTTACCGTTGGAATTTCTACCGTTGGAAGGCAAGAGTCAATGTAGATCCATGAAATCTGGAAAAGTTGGAATTAATTAATACTAGCGCACGCTATGCATGTTTGCTAGCGCACGCTAAGTTCAAATTTAGCCGTTGGATAAAGAGACGTTGGGGAGACAAACCAACATTTTCAAAGTCAAGATTGAAGACTTGTTGACCAGCCGATAACGCACGCTACGAGTACATGACTAGCGCACGCTAGCCATGCAATTTTACCATTGGAACAGTCTTGGGACCGTTCAGGAAAGCCAAGTCAGAATCGACAGCGCACGCTAGAAGACGTTATTAGCGCACGCTAATAATATGACTTTCAGCATTTGAAGAATGGCTCTCACCTATAAATACCCATGGGACTTGGGCATCAAAAATACACAACTTCAAGAATACAAGCATCCTTGAGCTCAAATTGCTACTTATTACTATATTATAAGTTGTGAGAAGGAAAGATACAAGAGTGATTTTCTTTGTAATATCTATTATACTTTGTATTCTTTCATTTGATTGTAAATGTTGCATCACTTACACTTGAGCGTAAAAGAAACGAATCAAGAGTCACAAATCCGGTGTTATTAGGATCTTTGATCCGGCATTATTAGGATTATACTCCCATATTCGTATAGTGAGGATTATCTAGTTCTTATAGAATACTAGATAAACAAAAGTTTATATTGAGAGAGAGGTTGAGCTTGGACCGATAGAATACAAGTGGTTGTAACGGTTGTGAACTCGAACCGATCGAAGACGAGTCAAGATTGTGGTTGTTCTTGACCCAATAGAAAAAGAAAGTCGGAGAGAGGACGTAGGCAAGTTGCCGAACCTCTATAAATCTTTGAGTCTTTAAATTCCACACTATTTTTCATTTATTCTCAAGAAATTAGTTATTCTGCATTACCACTATTCAACCCCCCCTTCTAGTGGTAAATTTATCTCTTCAGTTGGTATCGGGGCGGGTCTCTTTTTAAAGGTTTAACCACCCAAGAGAAAAAGATCCGCAAATGGCACTTCTTGGCCAAATCGAAGGAAATGCTCTCAACCGTCCTCCTTTCTTCGACGGTTCCAATTTCATGACATGGAAAAAGAAAATGGCTATCTTCGTTCAAGCCTACGATATTGAAATCTGGAAAGTTATTGCTCTTGGTCCTAAGCTTGGTAAGAAAGAGGATGGATCATTGAAAAAGATCGACGAATTCAATGACGAGGATTGGAGGAACACACACGTCAACTCACGAGTTACTCAACTTCTCTATTGCGCTCTTAATCCCGAAGAACTCAATAGGATATCATCCTATGAAAGCGCAAAGGAAATTTGGGAAATTCTCGAAGTCACTCATGAGGGAACCACCCAAGTCAAGGAAACCAAAATCAACATGTTACTCCATGACTACGAACTTTTCTCCATGAAGGACGAGGAAACAATCACAAATATGTTGGATCGATTTTTGGCTATAACCAATGGTCTTGCATCTTTTGGAAAGCCTATATCGAGCAGCGATAAAGCCAAGAAAATTCTTCGATCGTTGCCATGAGAATGGGATGCCACGGTCACCGCAATCATGGAGTCCAAAGATCTCAACAAGCTCGAATTTAGTGCCCTCATCGGGTCACTCATCAATTATGAGATCGTTCTCAAGTCTAGAGGCACCAAACCAAAGCCTCGAGAAAGAGTAGTCGCATTCAATGTTGATAGCGACGTTGAGGAAGATGTTTCCTAAGATGAAGACGACGAGGAACTTGCTCTCTACGGCAAGAACTTTAGGAGGTATAAAAGCCTAATTCAAAAGAGGCGAAGTTTTCTTGGTCGGATGGTAAGCCGGAGCAAAAGAAGAGTGGCTATACTCCCATAAAGAAGTTCGACAATAATTGTCGGAAATGTGGTCAAGCCGGTCACTATGCCAAAGAATGCCGAGGATCCTCTTCAAAACCTCAAATGGAAAGATTCAAAAAGAAGGAGGTCTTAATCGCTTCTTGGAGTGATGACGAGGAGGAGATTGAAAGATCTCTAGACGCAAATCTCGCATTCATGGCACTCGACTCCGAAAGTAATACCGAGGTAAGTTCTAAACTCAATGATGACGAATATGACTCTTTTGATTTTTGTGATTCACAAGAAGTTCATCATGATGATGAGTTATTAAGTGCGTTTGAATCCTTGAATACGGAGTATGACGAGATGGTTAAATTAAACATATCTTTAAAGAGAAAAATAAAATCTCTAGAACTCGAAAATTCCTCTCTTCAAAACAAAGGCAAAACTATTGAGATCGACCATACCTTATGCCTTGAAAAGGAAAATGTTTTGAAAATCGAATTGACGAAAACTCAAAAGGAGCTAAAATACATTTTGAACAAATTTACTCTCGGAAACGAGAAATTCGAAAGGCTTCTATCAATTCAAAAATCGCCTTTGCTAAAACACGGTCTTGGTTTCGATCCTTTTAAACGGGAACAATCCCTTATAAACCTTGACAAAATAAAGAAAACCGAAACCGAGAACTCAAAAAATTCTTCCAAACGAGTTCATGATGTTAATGTTCGTTCAAAGTTGAGAACCATCAAAGTTAAGCAAATATGGGTTCCTAAAGGGACAATTGTTCCAAATGCTATAAGCATAGTTAACTTTGGAGGACCCAAACGGGCTTGGGTACCGAAACAACCGAGAAATTCTATTTTTGTATGTACCGGCACCAAGGAAAAGCAAGTGGTACATTGATAGCGGATGCTCAAGGCACATCTGCGGCTTCGAGGACTTACTTGAAGACCTCGAATATCAAGAACAAGGACATGTGACCTTTGGAGATAATCAAAAAGGAAAAATCAAAGGCATCGACAAAGTCGGTAAGGAACCTTCTCCTTCTATCAACAGAGTATTGTTTGTTGAAGGTTTGCATCATAATCTTCTTAGCGTTTCGCAACTTTGCGATGAAGGTTTTAAAATTCTATTTGAGCAAACGCATTGCACGGCATTTAGAAATAATAAAATTGCTTTCATTGGTTTGAGATGTGGAAACATCTATATTGTTGATCTTAATGATAAAAGTTCATTCAATGAAAAATGTCTTATTACCTTGGATGATAATGCATATTTATGGCATCGAAAATTGGGGCATACTTCTCTACCTATCATTTCTATTTTATCTAGACATGACCTTGTTCGTGGATTGCCCAAACTCAAGTTTGATAGAAAGCATTTGTGTGAATCATGCATAAAAGGGAAACACACTTGAGAATCTTTTAAACCAAAATTCGAGGTTTCCACTAGTCGAGTTCTTGAACTTGTGCATATGGATTTGATTGGACCATCTAGACATGTTAGTTTAAATGGCAAACTTTATACTTTGGTTATTGTTGATGATTTCTCTCGATTTACTTGGGTTAGATTTTTAGCACATAAGGATGATGCATTTTCCGAGTTTTCTAAATGGTGTCGCTTGGTATCAAATGAGAAAAATCTCTCCATAATTTCTATTCGCACCGATCACGGAGGTGAATTTGATTGAACTCCGTTTGAACTCCTATGTGATAAATACGGGATTAATCATAACTTTTCAGCTCCTAGAACGCCTCAACAAAATGGAGTTGTTGGAAGGAAAAACCGATCTTTGGAAGAAATGTCAACGACTATGCTTAATGAATACTTTCTTCCATAATATTTTTGGGCCGAAGCAATCTTTACCGCATGCTATGTGATTAACCGGGTTCATGTTCGTAGAACTCATCTTAAAACCCCATATGAATTATGGAAGGGCAAAAAGCCCAACATAGCTTATTTTCATCCTTTCGGTTGCAACGTATTTATTTTAAACAATGGTAAGGATAATTTGGACAAGTTTGATGCTAAATCCGACTCCGGAATATTTCTTGGTTATTGCACCAATAGCAAAGCATATCGTGTTTATAATATTAGAACGAATAAAGTTGAAGAGTCTATACATGTTAAATTCAATGATATGATCTCACCCCCGAGAAAGGTAGAATATTTTGATGATGCAGGTACGTTTCCGGATCCCTCACCCGAAGTGAAGAAAATTTCAGAAATCGAAACGAACACAATCGTTGATTTACCGAAAGATTGGAGGCACATCAAAGACCATCCAAAGGATCTCGTGATTGGAAACATTGAAGACGGTGTTCAAACCCGAAGGAGAACCACCGAATTTATGGCTCATTGTGCTTTTGTATCCGAAATAGTTCCCAAGAATATATCCGAAGCTCTCAGTGATGAAAGTTGGGTGATGGCAATACAAGAGGAGCTTGTGCAATTCATGCACAATAATGTATGGAATTTAGTTCCCGCTCCTAAAGATAAAACAATTATCGGAACTAAATGGGTGCATAAAATCAAGAGTGACGGAGATGGTTATCCAATTCGAAATAAATCTCGTTTGGTCGCTCAAGGGTATAATCAAGAGGAAGGTCTTGATTATGAACAAAGTTTTGCTCCCGTGGCTCGACTCGAATCCATCCACTTGTTATGTGCATTTGCCGCCCATAAAAAGATCAAACTATTTCAAATGGATGTGAAAAGTGCATTCTTGAATGGTTACATTCAAGAAGAAGTCTACATCAAGCAACCTCCCGGCTTTGAAGATCATCAATTTCCGGATCACGTCTACAAGCTCAACAAGGCACTCTACGGGTTGAAGCAAGCACCCCGAGCATGGTATGATCGTTTAAGTCAATTTTTAATTGCAAATGATTATAAACGAGGCAAAGTCGATAATACCTTGTTTGTGAAAATATTGAATGATGATATACCTGTTTGCCAAATCTACGTTGATGACATTGTATTTGGAGCTACTAATGAATCTTTGTGCCAAGATTTCTCTAATCTTATGAAAGGAGAGTTCGAGATGAGTATGATGGGAGAATTAACATTCTTCCTCGGGCTTCAAATCAAGCAATGCGAAGATGGAATCTTTATCCATCAAACGAAGTACCTAAACGACCTCCTAAAGAAATTCAAAATGGAAAGTAGCAAGGTGATATCTACTCCAATGTCTTCATCATTAAAGCTCGAAAAAGATGAAAATGGCAAATCTGTAGATCAAAAATTATATCGAGGTATGATCGGATCTTTGTTATATTTGACTGCATCTAGGCCAGACATAATTTTTGCTACATGTTTATGTGCTCGATTCCAAGCTAATCCCAAGGAATCACACTTAACTGCTTGCAAACGCATTTTTCATTACTTGAAAGGAACTATTGGACTAGGTCTATGGTATCCTTCTTGCTTAGATTTTAATTTAATTGCATATAGTGACGCCGATTTCGGCGGATGTAAAATTGACAAAAAGAGTACTAGTGGTACTTGTCATTTTATTGGATCATGCTTAATATCTTGGGGAAGTAAAAAGCAAACCAAAGGTAGCATTGTCTACACTGAGGCCGAATATGTTGTTTGCAGGAGCGCCTGTGCTCAGGTGTTATGGATTAAAAATCAACTCCGCGACTACGGCATATATTTTGAAAATACCCCTATTCTATGTGATAATACCAGTGCAATTAATCTGAGTAAAAATCCTGTGTTGCATAGTAGAACTAAACATATAGACATTAGACATCATTTTCTACGCGATCATGTTCAGAAAAAGGATATCTGTTTAATTTTTGTCGGGACGAAGGATCAACTTGCTGATATCTTCACAAAACCTCTTCCCGAAGAATCGTTTAATTCTATTCATTTACAACTTGGTATGGGACATATAGACAATTTTTGAAATAAGCTTTCTACTCAAGATATCAATATCCTTGATTTGCTTCATTCGCTAGCGCGCGCTAGCTTCACTCTCTTAACGCGCGCTAAAAACTGATTTCGATAGCGTACGCTAACCTCACTACCTTGCGTACTCTAATTAAAAATCTTTCGTTTTCCAAATTAGCTACTGGACAGTCCAGTAATCTTTTCATTTTTACCTAACGTACGCTAACTCTATGTTCCTAGCGTACGCTAACTAAAAACTCAGTTGACTATATATAGTCTGTACGACCCAGTAAATCTTTCACCCTTTTCTAACGCACGCAATCGCAAGAACACATTTTTCAGAGAAACCCTAGCCGCAAATCCGAATCTTCAAACTTCCGTTTTCTCCCTCAGATCTTCAACTTCTCTACCGATCGATGTCAAGCAAGAATCGAAAAACCATGGAAAAAACATACAAAAACCTAAAATGACCTCTCAACGCACAATACGATGCGACTCGATTCATCTCATCCACCGCATCAAGGGTATTCTTTGAAATCCTTCCACAAGAGCATATTACGGATTGTTATTTCTTCAACTTTCCGAGTCTGGAACGGGTAAATGTTGTTATCACTGATTTCTTTTCTTCGATTGGAATTGCCCGATTCGTAGAATGTAAAGACCCTATTTTTCCTGAACTTGTCCGCGAATTCTACGCCAATCTTCATGTGGCTGACAGTGAAGGGTCATCATCCCTAGCCTTAGGAAGTTTAGTTGGAGGAACGCCAGTGAAAGTTTCCTCGGATATTTTAACGCAAATTTTTGGTTTACCATCCGACGGGTTTTACGTATGCGGAAAACGATTGCAGAAGATACTGGAGTAAGTGAAATTGATGTCAAAGAGTTCCTCAGTTCAAAAGCTGTTATTGACATAACCGACGAATTCTTCGAGAACAATGGCTTTGGGATCAACATCCAACTACTTTTAGTGGCGCTCACAAAGTGTATAATGCCGAAGGTGAACACTCAACATAAATTAGTGGGAATTGACAAACACGTTGTGTACCGCGTGCTTAATGAAGATAAAGTGAATTTTGCCGATATCGTCACTAGTTGGATGAAAGTGAAGGGTGATCTTTTTCGGTCGAAGAACTATGTGTCTCGCTCCCGCAAGGCTGGAATGCCTTATGGTTCCATTCTCACGGCCATATTCAGATTTCATCACGTGGATTTGTCGAAAGACAAGGCTGTCCCCGTCTCTCTCGGCCATGAGATTTCGGACTATTCGTTAAAAGCCATGCATTATGTCCGGACGTCCAACCGAGGCTGGATTCTATTCCCATATCTTCGCGACGATGACCAAGTGGAAAAAGGGTCGCGCATGCCTACACCCAGAGGATAGAATCACTCGTCGAGGACCACATACCCTTCGGGAGATGCAAATCGGGGAGTTCATGAGGAAGCCTACTTCGAAAGGGAAGCGACCGATGCGAGATGCCGTAACGGAGGAAGAGGAAAGCGACCTTTGCGCTCGGATGCGGAGCATCGAGACCTCTCAGCTTGAAATTCGAGAGGATGTTCGGTCTCTACGCACGGAAGTCGGGTCTCTTCGTTCAGAAGTCGGGGAAGTTCATGGGCTGATCTCCGATTTCATTCGTTATACACATCCGTCGTTCCCATTCCCATCCTCCTCTTCCGATGCAGCACCGTAGAATCTAAATTGATGCTTGTTTGTAGAAGCTTATAATTCGAATGGTCTTTATGTTTCATGTCTTGAAAATTCTATGTATTGCATTGAACTTTGTTTTAATGATATTTGCATTACGCTTCATTTGGTATTTGCTGTATTATTGTCTATGTGATTTCGTTTTGGTTCATGATATTTGTTAAGAAGGCAACAATTCAGGGGGAGTTCCTTTTTGTTTATGTCAAAAAGGGGGAGAATACTCCAAAAACCGAAACGCACTAATATATCGAACAAGTTACCTTGATTCGAATCATTTAAAATGTTTTTGCACATAAAAATTAAATGTTTTGACATCATCAAAAAGGGGGAGATTGTTGACTCAAAAAGGATTTTGATGATAATTTCATTCAAAACATTTAATTAAATCAATCTTAGCATGTTACTACATTGAAGGAACAAAACGATGTTAGCGCACGCTACCCATACCAGCATAGCGCACGCTATCGAGGATTGTATGTATCAGCCTAGTCAGTCAGCTGCAGTCCAGTGAAGTCACCTGATGGATAGCGCATGCAAGTTTTTCAACATTAGCGCACGCTAAAATACTACAGTTAGCGCACGCTACTCAATCATTATTAACGCACGCTATCGCATCATTCAGTCAGAGGACAGAAAGGTCTGGAAAGAAAATGGAAATGGCCTCGCACGCTACGAACAAATATTTACGTACGCTAACCCAAGGACTTAGCGCACGTTATTCCTCATTACTTTGCGCACGCTACCGGATATTATGGTCAGTAGTCCAGTAGCTGCTGGACTCAAAATGAAAAGGACTTTACGTACGCTACACAGGGTAACGCACGTTACTGAAGAAAATATTAGCGCACGCTACGATATAAACATTAGCGCATGCTAAAACAGTCAAACAGCTTACCATTGGAATTTCTACCGTTGGAAGGCAAGAGTCAATGTAGATCCGTGAAATCTGGAAAAGTTGGAATTAATTAATACTAGCGCACGCTATGCATGTTTGCTAGCGCACGCTAAGTTCAAATTTAGCCGTTGGATAAAGAGATGTTGGGGAGACAAACCAACATTTTCAAAGTCAAGATTGAAGACTTGTTGACCAGCCGATAACGCACTCTACGAGTACATGACTAGCGCACGCTAGCCATGCAATTTTACCGTTGGAACAGTCTTGTGACCGTTCAGGAAAGCCAAGTCAGAATCGACAGTGCACGCTAGAAGACGTTATTAGCGCACGTTAATAACACGACTTTCAGCATTTGAAGAATGGCTCTCACCTATAAATACCCATGGGACTTGGGTATCAAAAATACACAACTTCAAGCATACAAGCATCCTTGAGCTCAAATTGCTACTTATTACTATATTATAAGTTGTGAGAAGGAAAGATACAAGAGTGATTTTCTTTGTAATATCTATTATACTTTGTATTCTTTCATTTGATTGTAAGTGTTGCATCACTTACACTTGAGCGTAAAAGAAACGAATCAAGAGTCACTAATCCGGTGTTATTAGGATCTTTGATCCGGTATTATTAGGATTATACTCCCATATTCGTATAGTGAGGATTATCTAGTTCCTATAGAATACTAGATAAACAAAAGTTTATATTGAGAGAGAGGTTGAGCTTGGACCGATAGAAGACAAGCGGTTGTAACGGTTGTGAACTCGGACCGATCGAAGACGAGTCAAGATTGTGGTTGTTCTTGAGCCAATAGAAAAAGAAAGTCGGAGAGAGGACGTAGGCAAGTTGCTGAACCTCTATAAATCTTTGAGTCTTTAAATTCCGCACTATTTTTCATTTATTCGCAAGAAATTTCGTTATTCCACATTACCACTATTCAACCCCCCTTCTAGTGGTAAATTTATCTCTTCACAGGGATTGCGAAGGGGCCACGGCCCGGCAGGAGGGCGCCGCGGCCCAGAGTATAGGCAGCTGGGCGACATGAAGGTGGGTTTCCATGGGCCGCGGCCCGGCTTTTGTGTGCCGCGGCCCGGCTTTTGTGTGCCGCGGCCCTAAGTGCAAAACTGGGCAACTCCATTTTAAAGTGCAACGCCGCGCCCCGGAGGGTTTGTGCCGCGGCCCGGAGTCCAGTCGACTCCGAAAATGCCAATATTTCGGAAATAACTCCTACAATTAACATATGGGATTTGTTTTGAAGTTAATTCAAAACTTTGTTAAGGAATGAGAGTTGATGATGAGGAATGAATAGATGTCGAGGTGGATGAATTTTAATCTGGATGTTAATGTATTCATGTATAAAATATTCAACTGGATGTTAATATGTACTGCTTTGAATTTGTGTATTGTCATCCGAGGTGTCTTCCGATCCACCGTAGACTCTATTTATGCCCCCTATGGTACCGTCGATTCAAGGGGTCGATGAGAAAGGAGACCGCCGGCCATATAGCTTGGTTAACCCAATGGAGGCGTATGTGTTCCAGGCGTGGCCTGTGAAAATGATTTGGCGGACATGTCGGATATCTAAGACGAAGTTTTACGCGGCGTTTGCGGAGCTTGAGAATTAGGAGGGTCGTACCGAAGCCGAACCGAAAAACAAGAAGAAGGCTCCTGACCCATCGAAGGGTCTAGCACTTGACGCATATATTTCGAAAAATGACCGTCACAAGATAGCAGTAGATGAAAAGTATCGACGTGTAATACCCGCTATTTTCATAATGCATTATTATTTATAATAATATTATAATGCATTTCATTTTATTTAATTTCATCTAGAGGGTCATGAACATTTATTTCGACGTATCACAAGTCCTAGCCCGAGTCATTTTATCAGATATATATTTAAGTGGTCATTATTTATTTTATAATAGTGTTATTAATTATTCAAGTATAATACCAATACTATTGTCATTAATATTATCATTATTATTAATAATAATATTATTAATGCCGTTTTATTAAGTATTAGTATTACTATTATTATATTTATTATTTTCAGATTTTTATTATCAACATTTCCAGTTAATTTATTATTCTACAGTTACTACTATTAATAATATTATTATACTATTTATACTTTAACCATGAGTTAGAACTTAACCAAACTTGATTAAAGTTAGTTAACCACAATTAAGAATGATGGAGCATATCGTTAAGAGTTCTCACCTTATCAGAATTTTCACTTCATCAAAACTCTTCAATGTTCATCCTAATACACTAACCTAATACAACTTAAACACTTACAGATTTACACCTATAAATACCCTAAGATTCCTACTGCAGAAATCTTTAGATCCATAGTTCAACATTCAAAAAAAAGATACAGAAAATATTTATACACAAAAAAAATACACATAACACAATACAAGTTCATCGGCAGAAAATACAAGGAGGAGAAGAAGATAAAATCTGCTAATCTACGACTCTTGCTGTCTTGCTCGTCCTCCATCTCCCCAGCAGCAACTTGGAATCTACACCTTTTCTCCATCTTCTCCGACTCTTCTCAACACAGGTAAATTCTACTTCAATTTTATATCTCGCCCATCTGCACTTTTGATCACAAAACCAGCCTGCAATTTTAATCACAAAGGTGAAATTCTTTCACCTCAAATCCGAGCCCAAACCATTCTTTATCCTGAATCTGCACAAATCATGAAACCTAACCTCTACGGCTAAACCACCTAAACCGATTCGGATTCAACAACTCAGAAATTTGACACCTTCTTCCCGAGTTCAAGCCAAATACGAAACCAAAATCAACATCAAACTCAAATTTAGAAAAAAATCAAAAAAATCAAAACTCAACTGAGTTCACTCGCTCTGAACATGAACTGACGAACCAGAACCTTTCCAACCCATTTCAAACCCGAGGCCAGAAATTCGAACCCTACCCGTTTCAATTTTTCAGATGTGGGCCGAAACCACTGCCCGAGCCTAAAATCATCCAAACACGAAACCAGTTTCAAAACCTTTAACAAAAACCCATACCTGACCGGAACAGGAGCTTGGCAACGAGCTGCCGTTGATTGACGGCCACCCACAACGATTTCAGTCGCCGCCTTGTAGTCCGCCGCCGCCGCCGGTTACTAGAGGGCCGAAACCCGGACCTTGCTGTTGAGTATTGGTCCGAACTGGGTGGAAAATTATTACAATACTTATAACAAATATAACTATTACACGAATCTACTCGGGATAGGGATTAGGGATTACACAACTTCTAATTAAAATGAATCAAACAAAAACTGGGAAAATTTAAGAACAGTGAGTGAAGGAAATGCAAACCAAACGGCCGTAGCCGATCGGAAGTGATGTCACTGTCGGAAAAACTACCCGGCTCAGTCCTCCGTCTCCGTAGCCACGTCCAGGACTCACAAGACCCACGGCCAGCACCCAAAAAATGAAACCCACCACCGGACCGGAAGCAACCACCGGAGGAATCAAAGCACTCAGCAAGATTCAACCGAAACGAACCCCAGAAACCTCAGATCCCGAATTCTCACAAACCTCACCCACATGACTCTCAATTATTTCACAGAGAAAAATCGAGGTAATCAAAAGATATCACTTGCTCTCTCTTCGTTTTGTTGTGCTTTCATCTCACCCGGAAATGAAATTTATAGGAGAATCGGAACAACAAACGAATAGAGGAAATCGGAAAAGATTTAGTTTCCATATCGGAAGAACGGGTCAACCGAGGAGAAGAGGAAAGAAAATCGGGAGAGATAAGGGAGGGTGGAGGCTGACGGCGAAAAAAAGGAGAAAATGAGGGGTAGGGTTGCTGGGGTAAGGGTTTTATATTAGGGAAAATATAAAACCAACGGCCGAGATTAAAAGATGCCAGATAAATGGCTAAGATTAATCTCATGATAATGGGCTGCTTCCAAAAGGTTCCGGGCCGGGTCCGTTTTGAGGTGGGCTGCAGGAGATTTAAATTGGGCCCTCATAATTTTAATCATTTGGGCCAAATAAACCCAACAATTCTCCACCTGGGCCAAATGAGTCATCGGGGTACATAAGGGAGACAGAGGTCGTCATCGCCGTCGGACATCACCTGCACACAAAACACAAAGTAAGTACAGGTAATCACAAAGAAAGGTAGCAATCACTAAGAGAGCAGGGCTATCTCAAAGATAGCATAATAATTCACTAAGAATGCAAAGCCATCACAAAGAAGGCAAAGACTAAGAGTTAGTCTTGAGTTCCCAAGTTCAGCAGGTCGGTGCAGGACACGAACTTCTCCAAAGGCAAGCATTTGGTGCCCATATCTGCAGGATTGAATTTTGAAGGAATTTTTCCAAGCTCAAGTTCACCTTTTTCAACAATGTCATGAATAAAATGAAATTTAACATCAATATGTTTAGTGCGGTCATGAAAGCCAAGATTTTTGCATAGCTGAATTCCAGATTGACTATCCGAAAATACCACGACTTTTTCTTTCAGAAAACCGATTTCTGATAAAAGACCCTTTAGCCATATGGCTTCTTTAAATGCCTCAGTTGTAGCAACATATTCAGATTCAGTCGTAGATAAAGCAAGAACATTCTGTAACTGAGATTTCCAACTAATGCAAGAGCCACAAAGGGTAAACACATAAGAGGTCGTGGATTTTCGATTGTCACGATCATTAGCAAAGTTACAATCTACATATCCAACAAGTTTAACACCATCACCAGATTTAGAAAACTTAATACCAACATCCACAGAGGATTTTAGATAATAGAGAAGCCACTTCAAGGCTTCCCAATGTGGCATACCAGGATTAGACATGTATCTACTCAAGCAATTAACAGAATAGGCTATATCGGGTCTGGTACTAACCATGAGATACATGACAGATCCTATAGCATTAGCGTAGGGAACCTTTTCCATTGATTTTTCTTCTTCACTAGTTTTCGGAGATTGATCTTTGCATAATAGAAAATGAGCAGCCAGAGGCACAGAAGCAGGTTTTGCAGCAGTCATAGAAAATTATTCAAGTATTTTCTCAATGTAGAAAGACTGATTTAGAAACAAAGAACAGTTTTTCCTATCTCTAACAATGTTCATGCCTAAAATTTTCTGGGCATCTCCAAGGTATTTCATGTCGAATTGCTCACTAAGACACGATCTAACATGATCAATCAATTTCATGCACGGACTCACAAGTAACATGTCATCCACATAGATAAGCAAGAAGATAGGAACAGTGGAGTTTTCTTTAAGATAGAGGCAAGGGTCATACGAACTACGTTTGAATTTTAAAGAAAGCATGTAAGAGTCAAATTTCTTGTTCCATTGCCTTGGAGACTGTTTCAAGCCATAAAGAGCCTTTTTAAGAAGGCAAACGTGATCAGGTTTCTTAGAGTCGACAAAACCTTCTGGCTGCCTCATATAAATTTTCTCATTTAATTCACCATGAAGAAAGGCTGTTTTAACATCCATTTGTTTTAATTCCCAATTAAAGTGAGCAACTAAAGAAAGCATGATACGCACGGTGGTGAATTTCACAACAGGAGCAAATATCTCAGTATAATCAATTCCTTCTTTTTGAGTGAAACCTTTAGCAACCAACCTAGCTTTAAATATAATATTCTCTACTTCATTCTTAACCTTAAATAACCACTTACAGTCCACAAGAGAACAACGATCTGGTTTAGGAACAAGAGTCCAGGTTTGGTTAATATGCAGGGAATTCATTTCATCATTCATAGCATTTAACCAATTAGAAGCATTTTCAGATTTTAAAGCATCTTTGTAGCTTTTAGGTTCGTTATTATCTAAAGATTCAAACACATTGCAAGCATGAGACATCATATGAAAATCATCAAAGTGATGAGGCATCCTAACATTCTCCCTTCTAGGCCTATCTCTAGTTAATTGATAGTTGGTCAGATCAACACTTTCATCAACATTCTCAATTATTTCATCACTAGAATTTTTGGAATGATTTTCATTTTCAGCATGCAAAGTTTCATCGTTTTCAGGCTCCACCTCACTCAAGGCAGGGTAGTTAGAAACAAATTCTGGATTAGGCATGTGCACGGGTGCGGGTGCAGGATGTTCAAGACAAGGAAATTCATCTTCATTAAATATAACATCCCTACTAATTAGCACCTTAAACCCTGGTTCGCCCTTAAGCCATAACCTAAATCCTTTAACTCCCTCCGGGTAGCCTAAGAACACACATTTTATCGATCTAGGTTCTAGTTTATCATGTTTATGATGAACATATGCAGCACACCCAAATACACGAAGATTTGAGAAATCAATATTACTACCAGTCCACACAGATTCTGGATAGTTTCCATTCAAAGGGACAGATGGAGATCTGTTTATAATATAGGCAGCTGTAGATAAAGCCTCACCCCAAAAGCATTTTGACAGTCCGGAGCTGACGAGCATAGACCTTATCCTATCAAGGAGGGTTCGGTTCATGCGTTCAGCGATTCCGTTTTGTTGGGGGGTGTAGGGTGCTGTCCTATGCCTTTGAATACCACTTTCCGCACACAAAGTATCAAACAAATTATTGCAAAATTCCAGGCCGTTGTCAGTTCTCAAAATTTTAATTTTCTTGCCGGTCTGATTTTCAATTAAAATTTTCCCCGTTTTGAACGTGTCAAACACATCAGATTTGTTCTTAAGGAGAAACACAAAGACTTTCCTGGAATAATCATCAATCACGCATACAAAAATATCGGTTTTACGCCATGTGTCGAACACCGCAGCCCCCACACATCAGCATGTAGACACTCAAACACATTTGAACTCTTACGGGGGTTTGGGGAAGGTGAATGAGGAAAGTTCGCACGATGTTGCTTACCATACACACAGTTATCACAAAATGGCAAGTCAGATATTTTATCATTCCCAAAACAACCATTTTTGTGCAGTATTTCAAGACCTTTACCACTAATGTGACCTAACCGTTTATGCCAGATTTCAGTTTTATCTCCATGGACTGCATTAACGGAAAAGTTACTTACAGTGGAACAAATATATAAGTTCAGTTTACGAATGGCGACAAAAAAGGTTTTGGGACCTCTCGTAACTTTCATTGCACCCTTACCCCATGTACCTTCAAAACCATCATCTTCAAGACATGCACACGACATTAAATTATGAGCTAAGTGAGGAACATGCCTAACATTTTCCAAAGTTATCGAATTTCCAGATTCGAATTTAAGGCACACAGTTCCTATTCCAGCAACATCTCGTTTTACATGATCAGGCATAGACACATATCGATTTTTCAAATCAAGATAGCTAGAAAAAAGTTGTTTGTGCGGAGTCATGTGAAATGTACATCCAAAATCAACCAGCCAATCATTTTCACCAAGGTCAGCTAACACAGAGTTCACAGAAGCATGCATAGCATCAGAAATCATGAACACATCACCTAGATTTTCGCCGACAGCTAAGTTAGCCTGTTCAGATTGCTGGTTCTTCTTAGGTTTAGTGCAGTCTTGAATGTAGTGACCGTATTCACCATAATTGTAACATTTACGAATAGTAGGTCTAGGTTTAAACCGAAATTTTTCATTGCCCTTTTTCTTGTTGGCTTGGTTATTTTGACTATTGGAAGGCTTTTTATTTTGAAAACGTTTTTGTGGTCTTCCTTTGACAAAATTGACCTCGCCAAGATTTCTCAGGGCAGCACCTTTGTTGTTTTTCAAATCTAACTCTTTGCTTTTCAAGCCGTTTACAACAATATCCAAGGTCACTTGATCTCTACCATATTTAATGGTAGATTTCACATCACTATAAGAATCAGGAATAGCATTCAAAACAACAATCGGAGTGTAATCATCGATGTTTTTATCTCCCGTTAACTTTATATCTTGAACCAGTTTTGTAAACACGTCTAAATTAGCATCGATGTCTTTATTTAGATCAAGCTTGTTGATTGGTGCATAATTGATCTAAAATTCATATACAAAATATTCATTTTTCCGGGCATAATTGTACTGATTTGTGATTAAAAATATATATTTTACAGATATGTCCAAACATGAGCTAAAAATGGTTATTTTACTGACATCGACATGAAGCATCAAAAAGGACGGAAAACAAGATCAAATCCAACGACGGAATTTTTCCAGACAAACGACCATACAAAACGGCGCAAAATGGACCGTGTTCGCTTGCCGTTCACATACGGCGCAAAAGAGGCCGTGTCTTGGGCGTTTCACACGGCCGGCATTTAGCGCCGTGTCCTCGCGCGTATTCGGAAGAGACCGAGTCACCACAAAACGGCGCACAACACGGGGCAACCGGGCCGTTTTCATCGCCGTGAGCCAAAGCAGATGCCATGCAAAATTAGTCCACTTTTGACCAACTTGTGAAATCAACCACAAGATATTTTTTTGGTCAAAAATCTGAAAATTCAAAGACATGGGTGAAGTGTGAACAAAGAATTAAAAATGATATTACAATAGATATTTTGAATTAAATAATCAATTGTATTCATGAAAATCACCTATAAAAGGACATGTTCATCCATTGCAAAAATCCCAACCCACATTCTTACCAAGAAATCCTCAACTTCTTGCTAAGAAATACTCCTTTCCTTTAGCAATATATTTTCCTTAGAACTTTCAATTTTAGTTTGTATTTTATTTTTGGTTTGAAGTTTTTCTTTCATTTAGTTTGTAATTGAAAAGTGCTTGATCAATAAGCACTTAGTATTTTACTTAGTGTTTTACTTTCAAATTTTGTAAGCTTGTAACCTTTAAACAAGTTTGAAGTTATATTTTGAAGTTTGTTTCTTGCACTTTGATTCATCATATTCAAGTAAGTTTTATCTATTGTCATTAAGTTCTAGTAATTAAAAGTTTCTATATATATTATATATATCAATTATTTCTATTATAATTTTAGTATGTATAAACCAATGAGTAGCTAATCTTTCTTCCTAGGGAAGGGGATTTCTATTAGGTTATATATTGAGTATTTGATTGATTTAAACTATTTTTAGGACTAATTGGTTTAAATAGAGATTGATCATATCCTATTTTTACTAATGAAACCTTCTTGATTGATTGTTGAGTGAATTGAAAACATATCTTTTCAATCTATCAAATGTTAATCTTGTTATCAACATCTTAAGATTGCGAAAGTGGTTAAGACATCTTTGATTACGAAAGTACGGAGGTGAAAAGTTGATTACTCGATGAACGATCGTTTATCCTAAAAATAGTCAAGTTAGAGAAATGAAAGGACTAATTGGTTTAAATAGAGATTGATCATATCCTATTTCTACTAGTGAAACCTCCTTGATTGATTGTTAAGTGTATTGGAAACACATCTTTTCAATCTATCAAGTGTTAATCTTGTTATCAACATCTTAAAAAAGTGACAAATGATTAAGACATCTTTGATTACGAAAGTACGGAGGTGAAAAGTTGATGACTCGATAAACATTCATTTTTTCTTTTATATCCATATAAATCAATTCCTATACTTAATTAAATACCTAATTTAATGAACCCGTAATCCCCTAGATTTTATAAATTCCCAACTCCTTTTAATTCTATTTATTTTCACTAGTTAAAAATAGTCTAATATAAATAGTCTAATATAAATAGTCTAATATAAATAGTCTAGTATAAATAGTCTTAATATAAATAGTCTAGTATAAATAGTCTTAATAAAAATAGTCTAGTATAAAAATAGTCTTATATAAAATAGTCTTATTAAAAATAGTTTAGTTTAAAATATAGTGCATTTAGTTAATTTTTAAAAACCCAAAAATATCTTTTTTTTATTTTAGTATTTATTTCTCGCAATCTATAACAAAAAATTATACGAAGCCCTGTTGGACAATCCTCGAGAGAAAAGACCTTGGTAGAACTTACCACAAACTACTTCTACCTCGTATATATTTGCGAGCGACTCAAGAACTCCTATTTTTAGGATAAGTTTTTTGGCCGATCAAATTTTGGCGCCGTTTCCGGGGATTGTTTTAGGCCAAATATAATTTTTTTATAGTTTTGTTTATATCTTGTTATTTTATCTTTCTTTATTTCTGCATCTTTTATTCTTCTGTCCGGTCAAAAGGCGGATAACGGTACTCCGTGACTATCAAAGTCGGATTTTTCAGTTTCCCACAAACAACTGATATTTGTAGATATTTTATCGTTTTTCATTTTAATTTTTTTTTTGGTCATGGATGAAACATTGTTTAAAATTGAAAAAAGATTTCCCTTTCTAAGCAAAAATGCAATTTTAAAAATTTACAAGACAAGGCTTGAAAGGATGAGGTTGCTTACGAATAAAAGCATACCTTTTGACATAAGATTCATTATCGAAGCCAAAGTAAGAATAGAAGGTGAATTCACAGAAACACCAACTAGATTCTTACCAGGGCTTGGAAAAAGTTCATATGCCAAGAAACGACGAGCAAAGATTCTAGCCGTTTGCTATAAATGTGCTAGATGGAACTGTAATGCAAAATGTCGATCTTTAGGAATTCCATCTACAAACAGAGAAGATAAAATTCAGTTCATTAATGATGGTCTGAATAAGGAGAATTTAGATAATATCGAAATTTCTCTTGACACGCATCCTAGTGGACTTGTGTATTACGGAATTCAATATTTGTGGAATAAATTTAAACCAGAATATGAACAACGTCTTGGGAATCTGACGTTAAAAGACCCTGTTTGCCAATTTGTAAGAAAATTGGATGGGAAGCTTCTCCCCGACTCATAGAAGGCGTTTAAGCCGTTTCTGAACGTAAAATCAGAGGAAGATGTGAGCCACAATCACAACTACTGTACATACGCGTAAGTATCTTTTATTTTTGTCGTGTGGTGAGATTTTACGAATAAAAATGTGATACGCGATAAAAGCTTTCATTATTCTATTGAGTAGTTGAAGCACAATCAAACGCAATCACAAACTTGTTAAACAATTTTTACCTTCTTTTTCTTCTATAAATAAACTTTCTCGGTTTCTTTCATTCATCCCTCAAAACTTGCACTTTTCTCTGCTTTCTCTCTTTTTTAATTTCTTTTCAAAATGGAGTCATCATCTTCCACAAAAATTTTACACACCGCATTTTTGGTGGATCTAGTTCTGAAAAGAGGCATGCTTCATCATGACCCACGACTTGGGTCGTACCTTAGGAGAAAAATGCATTCATGTAGTTTACGGAGGAGGAAGTCTAGGATTAATGGGACGAGCCGCTCTTCGCCTATATGGAAGGAGTAAGAGTATTGGGAGTAATCCCAAAACCTCTGGCTGAAAGTAAAATCACCGGTCAACTATTGGAGATGAGTTTAGATCTGTGAATATGCAAGATCGCATAACTCACATGATAAATAATTCTCGCGCCTTTATCGCCCTTCCCGGTGGTTTTGGCACCCTTGAGGAACTTTTTCATGTGGTTACCAGAGCCCACTAAATGTTCATCAAAACCAATAGAGTGCTTAATGTCAATGGTTTCTTTGATGGTTTACGTCTTTCATCGACTACTCGCCGAAAAGGGCTTTATTTCCGAGCTGCAAAAGCGAATCATAGTCGTTGCAACAACACCAAGAACTAATCAAAAACTCAATGAATTTGTTCCTCAACCAGATCCAACTCTAGCTAAAATTGTCAGGTAGAAGATTTTACAGTGAGAAAATGAAAAGTGGATTCATTCCTCTCCCTTTGATAACCCATGACGGACCTCTTGTATTTTTACTTTCTGTCGTGTGTAATAATCGTGCTAAATGATGGCAGCTTAAGGAGTTTCTTCTTGATCTCTTGACGCGCATCTATTCGCGATTTATGTATTGCTGTAATTTTTATTTCCTGTTTTGCTTTTATAAAAACTTTGATGGCAGCGTAAGGCGACTCTTCGGACTTTCTTGATGCGAATCTAAAATATTATGTTATACTTACGAGTATATTTTATTTTCTTTTGTGTGTGCCTCGTATATTTATTCTCTTGCAGATTCTAAAAAGCGTTAGGCTCAGACATCAACTTTCTTAACAGGAGTATTCTCGCTTTCGCATTGATTTTTTTTTTTTATTTTATTTTTAAACCGAGGACGGTTTCTTTTTCAAGTTTGGGGGTAGTATGTTTTAGTGTGTTAGTATTTTGGTGTGTTTTTATTTGCCTTAAATTTTTTTTTTAGTATATATATATATATATATATATATAGTATTTTGATTTGTGAGATTTCTAGATCTGGCCATAAACACCAATAAATTAACTATATACAAGCTTCTAAAATTGTTTTAACCGGTAAAAAAATTGTATATTCCAAAAATTTTGTGCCTTAATCTCTTTCCAAACCTTGTAGTTATCATATAAAATCGAGTCATTCGTTACCTTGAGAAAAGAAGAATCACTCGGTTGATGAAAAATAGAACCGAAATTTACTTAATGTGTGGAGTTTTTGAATTTTCATGCTTATAATAAATGATTTTCTGCAAAAATTCTATTCCCTAAAAAAAAATAGGAGTCATTGGTGAAAAGAGCTACACGTTAGCAAATAACGGTGTGAAAGCTATCACCTAAAAAAAAAAAATGACGAAAAGGAGAAGTGTTGAGCGAATAAATGCCTAATTTTGGAAGTCTTAAATTTTGCGAAAAATAAAGGACTAACCATTGTTGGTGCGTAGCTGCCGTCTCAGAAAAATTGGTGAAAAGAGCTACACGTTAGCAAATAACGGTGTGAAAGCTATCACCTTTTTACGAAAGAAAAATAATGAGATAGAAATTGTGTTAGTGAAAAGAGCTACACGTTAGCAAATAACGGTGTGAAAGCTATCACTAAAAGGGATGTAGTGTATGAGCAGATTTGAATTAATTAGCAGCTGAATTTCAATACACTCAATTTTGTGAAAATCACAATATTTGATGACGCCGATGAAATTCTTCTTCATATTGAGTCGAAAAATAAACGAGTGATCGAGAGCAACCATTAAAGGGAGTCGTGTGAAGTCACGAGTGGGAAAGAAATAATCAACCTTTTGGGTGGAAAACCTTGTATTTTGGAATTACAAAAATAAAAACCGTGTTTTAACTTCAAAATTGTTAGTAGATTTATTTTGAATCTTGATTCATTTTCTATCTACTGTATAAAGTTGGTTATTGTGTATTAATGGCATTTTGATCTCTTTTTATCTTTATATATAATTATTTTTCTTAAATTTGTGTGTATTATTTTTTATTTTTTATTTTGTGTCTAATTTTAATTTTTATTTTGTGTGTGATTAATAATGAGTCTTGCTCGGGACTAGCAAGAATTTAAGTGTGGGGTATTTGATTAGTGCATAATTGATCTAAAATTCATATACAAAATATTCATTTTTCCGGGCATAATTGTACTGATTTGTGATTAAAAATATATATTTTACAGATATGTCCAAACATGAGCTAAAAATGGTTATTTTACTGACATCGACATGAAGCATCAAAAAGGACGGAAAACAAGATCAAATCCAACGACGGAATTTTTCCAGACAAACGACCATACAAAACGGCGCAAAATGGACCGTGTTCTGTCGGCCGTTTCACATACGGCGCAAAAGAGGCCGTGTCTTGGGCCGTTTCACACACGGCCGGCATTTAGCGCCGTGTCCTCGCGCGTATTCCGGAAGAGACCGAGTCACCACAAACGGCGCACAACACGGGGCAAAGTGGGCCGTTTTCATCGCCGTGTTTCAAAGAGATGCCATGCAAAATTAGTCCACTTTTGACCAACTTGTGAAATCAACCACAAGATATTTTTGGTCAAAAATCTGAAAATTCAAAGACATGGGTGAAGTGTGAACAAAGAATTAAAATGATATTACAATAGATATTTTGAATTAAATAATCAATTGTATTCTTGAAAATCACCTATAAAAGGACATGTTCATCCATTGCAAAATCCCAACCCACATTCTTACCAAGAAATCCTCAACTTCTTGCTAAGAAATACTCCTTTCCTTTAGCAATATATTTTCCTTAGAACTTTCAATTTTAGTTTGTATTTTATTTTTGGTTTGAAGTTTTTCTTTCATTTAGTTTGTAATTGAAAAGTGCTTGATCAATAAGCACTTAGTATTTTACTTAGTGTTTTACTTTCAAATTTTGTAAGCTTGTAACCTTTAAACAAGTTTGAAGTTATATTTTGAAGTTTTTTTCTTGCACTTTGATTCATCATATTCAAGTAAGTTTTATCTATTGTCATTAAGTTCTAGTAATTAAAAGTTTCTATATATATATTATATATATCAATTATTTCTATTATAATTTTAGTATGTATAAACCAATGAGTAGCTAATCTTTCTTCCTAGGGAAGGGGATTTCTATTAGGTTATATATTGAGTATTTGATTGATTTAAACTATTTTTAGGACTAATTGGTTTAAATAGAGATTGATCATATCCTATTTTTACTAATGAAACCTTCTTGATTGATTGTTGAGTGAATTGAAAACATATCTTTTCAATCTATCAAATGTTAATCTTGTTATCAACATCTTAAGATTGCGAAAGTGGTTAAGACATCTTTGATTACGAAAGTACGGAGGTGAAAAGTTGATTACTCGATGAACGATCGTTTATCCTAAAAATAGTCAAGTTAGAGAAATGAAAGGACTAATTGGTTTAAATAGAGATTGATCATATCCTATTTCTACTAGTGAAACCTCCTTGATTGATTGTTAAGTGTATTGGAAACACATCTTTTCAATCTATCAAGTGTTAATCTTGTTATCAACATCTTAAAAAAGTGACAGCGATTAAGACATCTTTGATTACGAAAGTACGGAGGTGAAAAGTTGATGACTCGATAAACATTCATTTTTTCTTTTATATCCATATAAATCAATTCCTATACTTAATTAAATACCTAATTTAATGAACCCGTAATCCCCTAGATTTTATAAATTCCCAACTCCTTTTAATTCTATTTATTTTCACTAGTTAAAAATAGTCTAATATAAATAGTCTAATATAAATAGTCTAATATAAATAGTCTAGTATAAATAGTCTTAATATAAATAGTCTAGTATAAATAGTCTTAATAAAAATAGTCTAGTATAAAAATAGTCTTATATAAAATAGTCTTATTAAAAATAGTTTAGTTTAAAATATAGTGCATTTAGTTAATTTTTAAAAACCCAAAAATATCTTTTTTTTATTTTAGTATTTATTTCTCGCAATTTGTAACAAAAAATTATACGAAGCCCTGTTGGACAATCCTCGAGAGAAAAGACCTTGGTAGAACTTACCACAAACTACTTCTACCTCGTATATATTTGCGAGCGACTCAAGAACTCCTATTTTTAGGATAAGTTTTTTGGCCGATCACTTGTAGCGGAAAAAACTTTCAAGAAGAAACAGTTTATTGGGCAGCGAAGTTTCAGTATACATTTCTTCTAATTTTTCCCATAATTCTTTAGCCGAACCATGTTTACCTAATTTTCTTATCACAGAGTCAGAAAGGTTCAAGATAATCGCAGAATAAGCAAACTCATCAAGTTCAGCCTTTTTATCCACCGTCACATTAGAAGCGAAAGAATTATCAATAGCTTTGAAACATTTTTGTTGAATGAGTATGCTTTTCATTTTCTGTTGCCAAATGGCAAAATCACCTTTTCCATCAAATGGGGCCACAGAGAAGGCAGAGATCGTTCCCATTTTAATTTTCAAAATGAACAAAGTTTTTGAAAATTTGTGAAAAACACAAACAAGGAGGAAACGGTTAATTTTATCAAAACTCAGAAACACAAAGTAATCAATAAAATCACACAGATAAATAAAATTAAACGAATCTGAAAAATTCAATACCAGGCCCCTACAAGATCCGAGGACACTTAAGCGGTCCAGGCAGGAGGGTTTAAATGCCCGATTATGAAAAATTCCAGATTCAAAATAAACACGAAGTAATATCGCAGTAATAAACACAAAGAATATTACCAACAATGCGTCAACTAACATACGCAGCAGAAGCAATAACAACAGGGCCGAGACAGTCAACCCAAAATATTATCACGAAGAACAGTAGGCCGAGAGCAACACGAAGGGCAGCAAGACCCGAACAAATATCACAAAGAAAAATATCACCAAGAACAACGATCGGAAATAATATCACAAAGAACAACGAGCAAGAGAAAAAACAGAAAATAAGGAGAGGGTTAAGCCGATATACCTGAGCGATCCGGGTTGACCCGATTCAGACAGATCCGAACCAAAGCTCCGGTACCAACGTTGAGTATTGGTCCGAATCGGGTGGCAAATTATTACAATACTTATAACAAATATAACTATTACACGAATCTACTCGGGATAGGGATTAGGGATTACACAACTTCTAATTAAAATGAATCAAACAAAAACTGGGAAAATTTAAGAACACTGAGTGAAGGAAATGCAAACCAAACGGCCGTAGCCGATCGGAAGTGATGTCACTGCCGGAAAAACAGCCCGGCTCAGTCCTCCGTCTCCGTAGCCACGTCCAGGACTCACAAGACCCGCGGCCAGCACCCAAAAAACGAAACCCACCACCGGACCAGAAGCAACCACTGGAGGAATCAAAGCACTCAGCAAGATTCAACCGAAACGAACCCCAGAAACCTCAGATCCCGAATTCTCACAAGCCTCACCTACAAGACACTCAATTATTTCACAGAGAAAAATCGAGGTAATCAAAAGATATCACTTGCTCTCTCTTCGTTTTGTTGTGCTTTCATCTCACCCGGAAATGAAATTTATAGGAGAATCGGAACAACAAACGAAGAGAGGAAATCGGAAAAGATTTCGTTTCCATATCGGAGGAACAGGGTCAACCGAGGAGAAGAGGAAAGAAAATCGGGAGAGATAAGGGAGGGTGGAGGCTGACGGCGAAAAAAGGAGAAAATGAGGGGTAGGGTTGCTGGGGTAAGGGTTTTATATTAGGGCAAATATAAAACCAACGGCCGAGATTAAAAGATGCCAGATAAATGGCTAAGATTAATCTCATGATAATGGGCTGCTTCCAAAAGGTTCCGGGCCGGGTCCGTTTTGAGGTGGGCTGTAGGAGATTTAAATTGGGCCCTCATAATTTTAATCATTTGGGCCAAATAAACCCAACACTTGCACTACTGCACTTGAGCCGAACCACCGCCGTTTTCCATTTTGTCCGCCACGATCCGGTCACGTGCTGTATGTGTTCCGACCATATGTATGTGTGTTCCGACCGTATGTATGTGTGTTTTCTGTCTTCTGTGCTCCGGCCGAGATGGGGCTTAAGAGAGGGGAGGTCGGATTTTGGTGAAGGTTTTAGAGAGAGGGATGAAAGAGAGTGCTGGAGAGAGAACGGGTTTGACGAGAGAAGGAGAAGAATGAATTTGTGTCGGCTGAGGGTGGAGAAGGGTTTATATACCCGCAAATTATTAGGGCTTTGCAATTTAGTCCTCCCAATTTTTGAAACTTTCATTCAACCCCAGACAGTTTAAATTAATTCAATTTTAACTCAGTCAGCTTCTCAATTCTTACAATCTGACCCCAGTCAACTTTCAAACTTCAATTAAACCCTAATTTTGACCAAAATATTAAAATGTTGATTTCCAATTTATATTAGTAATCAATCCGAATTATTGCCTAAATAATTTAAATTCAGTCATTAATAATGTCAACTCTTCGAGTAATATTATAAGCAACTGTAATTTATTTTCAGTTATTATATAGTGATATTCGTATCTTTCCATTTATTATATAAATAATTAAGTGCAAGGATTATAATAATTATTATTATTATATGTAGACTTTATCGAGGATTTACGGGCTTAGGACTGTGAGTCGAGCATCTTCATTTCAAGTCAGACATCATCATTTATTCAGGTGCGAATTTTCACTATCACTTTAATTGCTTTAATTGGACTGTGTATGTGATGTTCTATTCATGTTTAAAATTTTTATGCACGTTGTAAATCAGGCTAACCTGTTTTCGTGTAAGAGGCTATCTTAAGATATATGTTGTTGCGGGAACACCTGCGCAATCTTAATATTTACATGCGTGCTCGATTCATGTTATGTGGTATTGTGTGTATGTTTGAGGTTGTTGCGGGGGCACCTGCGCAACCTCAATATTCGTTTATGCATGCTCGATTCATGCTATACGTAATATTGTGAGTATGCATTGACGTTGAGGAAAAATATGATAGATTATTCATGTTATGATTTCCATGAGATTGTATATTACTGTGATCAATGTGATTTCCACGAGCTAAAGGAAGCTCACCCCCACCTTTATTGATCCCGCAGGTTGAACCGAGCCAGATGGACGAAGGAGCGAGCCGATAGGGCATATGAAAGAGGAATTATTAAATGATGTTTCTTTATATCTAATGTTTTGGAACTCATTTGGGGAAACTTCGAATTTAAAATTTATAAATTATGAATTATTCTTCCGACGCAAATTTTTGCCTCGTATTTATGATGAAATGTTACCTTATTTAAAGGTATATATTTTTATGTCATGGTAGCGACTCGATTTTGTAGGCGAGAATTTTTATATTCTCAAGAAAATTATTTTTTCGTCAAATTTACCTTTTATTTATTTCCCCAATATTTACCATAGAAAGTCGTGGTGTTACATAGTGGTATCAGAGAGAGGTTTTACTTTTATGTAGACTCGCTAAAATGTAAAAGTATCATATGCTCTCAGCTTCGCCGCTTCGTCACTCCGTCAAAGGTACCAAGTTTCAGTCATTATTCATGCATATGTCATTTCATTTTTACTTACATAATTATATATGTATGTACGAACTGTTAGTATGGCCAAACCTAGGATGATGCCACGTAAGAAGGTCCCAGCTACTTTTGACTCGCGTCTTCTAGCACGCAAAGACTGGTGGGACGATCCTAGTTTACCAGAAAATGCACCACACTATGTCACTAATAGGCTGAAAAAGTGGCTGCAATCTGGGAAACGAGGTTCCGTCACGCGACAGCTAGAGCACCTGATGGAGAAGTTATCTGAATACTGGAGATGCTGCTTCTTCCGACTTTGGAAAAAGGCCATCAAGAGATCGCTAGAAGAGAGAGAGGTCGTAGATGATTTCCAGTTCGTCGCTGGATGCTTATTGGATTTGTACATTCGGGAAGCGATTCTGACTGCAAATTGGGATGCCGACTCTACGAACGAGGAAGACTCGGAGGAAGATCCAGAAGAAGTTCCTGATGAAAGCTCAAAGATGGATCTTGCCGAAAATATGAAGGATGTTTTGATGGCAGACATCGAGTCAGACGATGAAGTCACTTCGTGGATTGGGTCGCGACCCCCTATTCCTGTTATAGAAATTATTAGCAGTGACGGGGGGAGTGGTGCGTGTAGACTCGATAACAAACGAGGTGAAGATAGAGATTAATGAACGTAGCTTCTTAGCCAACTTGCACATAGTGGAACTCAGTGATTTTGATGTTATTCTGGGTATGGATTGGTTGGACAAACATAGAGCTGTAGTTGAATGCTCCGAGAGGAGGGTAACTTTATGTCCGTCAGTTACCGTATTCGAGGGAGTTAGATACTCTAGTACCCCGAAGGTGATTTCAGCCATGAAAGCGGTGAAAATATTGAAGAAGCGTAGTTGCTAAAGATTCTTGGTGAATGTGATGGGGAAAACGACTTCGGATAAGACGGTAGCTGATGTACCTATCGTCAAGGAGTATCCAGACGTCTTTCCCGAAGACTTCCCTAGAGTCCCGCCGAATCGTCAAGTTGAGTCCTCGATTGATTTAGTGCCAGGAGCGGCACCAATATCGAAGGCTCCCTATAGGATGGCGCCTAAAGAATTGCAAGAGCTGAAAGTACAACTCCAAGAACTGCTCGACTCTGGATTTATCCGACCGAGTGTTTCGCCATGGGGTGTGCCAGTGCTGTTCGTGAAGAAAAAGGATGGAAGTTTGAGGATGTGCATAGACTATCGTGAACTTAATCGACTCACGATAAAGAATAAACATCCACTTCCTAGAATAGAAGACCTATTCGATCAGCTTGAAGGCTCGGGAGTATACTCGAAAATAGATTTGTGTTGGGAAAACATAAACCCTGTATCGAAACAGCCAGGATAACCAATCCCTGTATCGAATAGTATTGATAAGAGGTTTTGACATATATGCCAATCCTCAATACAGTAAGAAAACTGTATTGAAGAGTTGAAGTGTCAACCTGTATCGAAAGCCTGTCTCGAATCTAGCATATAGTGGAACCGTTCAGTACAGTTAAGAAGTCTTCTAAAGACCAAGTATGGAAACTGTCTCGAATCACAAATACAGTGATCTTCCATACAGCTCTCAACAGGATAAAGAAGGAATCTTCATAAGTCAAGTCCCATTGAATAAGAAGTATTTAAATACTCAAGGATAAAGTATTTAAATACTATCAGTCAACAGATCTTCAAAATCTCGCTAAATCCGGATCGTGCTTTTCATCCCGTTGGAACGGAATCTTGCTCAACGGATACATCTCAACGAATATATTTTCCAGAAGACTATATATATCTCATCAAGACATTGAAGATCAGTTACCCAATTATCAAGCTATCAAATTTATTATCAGTGCAAAACATATCTCCAAAGCTTACTGCAACTCAGTTCTAAGAGATATAAAGTGCTCATCATCTTGAACAACACTTCATCAGCCAGAATCTCATAAAGTCAAAGTTGTTGTTCATACCCTGTTCTATTCTTTGAACAAACCCAGATCAGCCCCGTGTGGACTGAGTAATCGTTGCTACTCCAGAACTGTGTGTGAAGGATTTGCATCGAAGAAGACGAAGCTTCGGAACCTGTGTGTGAATAAGCAAGTCAAAGCATTAGCTCAAACCAATCTGTGTGAACGGTTGAAGCTAAGATCCTTATATCAATATGTGTGAATGATATATTGATCGTGTATTGTTATAATTACGTAGTTGTGTACGTAGTAATTATAATAAACTTTTTACTCCTGTGTGGAGGACCAGTGGACGTAGAGGGGTTTACCTCGAACCACTTTAAATACTGTGTTATTTATCTTCAGTTTTTATTGTTTTAATTAATGTGATTAATTAAGTATACGTTGCACATTTAGTTGATGCATCCACAGCAACCTGCTATATTTAAGACTTCCGCTACGCACTCAGATTTAAAATCAATACAGCTTGTTGTTTAAACTACTTCCCAAGCTGTATCCAGTATACTTAGTGGCCAACAAGTGGTATCGGAGCGGTTGATTCTAAAAAGAATCAGTCGTATTTTTAACCGAATCACATCCAAAATCACTTAATCTTTAAAACGGTCTTTTTCATTTCCTTATTTTCATGGATACTTCTATGATCAACAAAGTGCCTATGTTCTCTATTAACGAATTTGATGATTGGAGAATTAGGATGGAGGCTCATCTTGCAGCAATGCACGAAGAGATGATTTTTGTTATACAGGATGGCCCTATCAAGATCATGAAGGTAAAAACAGCCGCAAGGATTGAAGGCCAAGCCCATGCTGAGATGCTCGAGAAGGAACGCGAGCAATGGACCACAGATGAAAGAAAGCGTGCCAACCTCGACAATGTGGCTAAGAACGCGTTATTTGTCACTCTCGACAAAGGCACGTTCTCGAAGGTAAAAGTCAGAAACAACAAGGAAATCAGGATAAACTCAAGTTGATTTGTGAGGGAACTGAGCTCTCAAAAGAAAACAAGATTTCAAAACTGACTCAGCAATTTGAATCTTTCGAAATGAAACCAACTGAGACACTTGAGGAACTTGACCTCAGATTCACTGGTATTGTTGGTGAACTTGAAGCTTTGGGCAAAATTTATACTCAAAAGGAGAAGAATTTAAAAAATTTCAGATCTCTCCCTGCCCGATGGGACATTAAGACCACAGCTATGCGTGTGTCTTGCAACCTTAATGAAATAACTACTTTTGATCTCTTCTCTGACCTCAAAGCTTTTGAGTATGATATTGACAGAAGAGAGAAAGCTGAATAATCTCCTTCAAAGGTCACAGCACTAGCCGTTGTATCGAATCGTCGACACAGCATGCCCAGCTCGTCGAAGCCTAGTCACAAGAATGCTGATCACAGTGACGACGACATCATGTCTCAAGATGAAATAGCGCTTCTCATGCACAAATTCAAAAAGTTCATCAAGCAGTCTGGAAAGACTCCCTACAGGCCCAAACCTGTCCACAAGGTAAGTACCGAAACTTCATCCGGTGATGCTAACCTGTGCTATAATTGCAGGAAACCAGGGCATTATGCAAATAAATGTCCTCATCCCAAAGTCCAAAGGTTGCCGGAATCTGAGCAACAAGAGAGAGATGAAAGAAGACGTGCTTGTAAAAACAAGCTCAAGGCCCTGATTGGAGAATCAGAAGCCTCCCCCACACCATCCAAATCAGAAGAATGTCTTCAGGTGGTCACTGAAAGTGATTCATCTGATGATGAGTTCGATGATAAAGCATATATGTGCTTTATGGCCAAAGACATTCCTGAAGGTGAAGATAGCGATGATGAGGTAAGTTCAACCTCAGCTATTCCATTAAATGCATCTCATACTTTTGAAAACATGATGAATGAATTTAAAAACATTCAAAAGGCCCATGAGACATTGAAAAATGAGAATATACAGCTCTAACTATCTAACTTAGAGCTGAAAGATGAAAATGACTTGCTGAAAATAAATTATGAAAATATGTCCATAGATTGTGAAACCAGCAAAGTCGATTATGAAAAACTCATGGAGAGCAATCATCAACCTGCTCACGAACTAAGTGAGGTTAAAACTCATAATGAGAGCAAGACAAATGATTTGGTTCTACTTCAAGCCAAAGTCAAAACTCTCGAAATACGAGAAGATGAACTTGAGACCATTCTAAAATCGTTCAAGAAATCGTCCAAAAGAAAGGAAGAAATTCTGAACACTGGGCAACATGCTCATGATAAAAGTGGCTTAGGATACAGCTCATGTTCAAACAAAGGGAAAACTAGTACAGTGTTCATAAGAGTGTGGAACACATTCCAGTGTCGAAAGAAACTCCAAGTCCTGAGAAGGAACCCTCTGCACCGCGAAAACCGAAGGCTGCCATTCTGCCCCCGCAATCCTATTCCAGACAGCGGAATCATAAGCTGTTCCAACCTATCAGGCGCACTCAACAGCATGCTCCCTGAGCATATCAACAAAGGCCAAATTGCTCGGAAGGAAGGTTGTATCCAACTACCAAAGGCACGCATGGCGATTTGCTCGATAAAGACGCTGAGGTATTGGATACAGGAGCCCCGTTATTCATCGAGACAGCAGGTGTCCGCTCAGTATCAGCAACAGCATTGGGAATCCAACTGGAGATCCAGAAGGCAAGCTGTTAGGCCAAAGAAAATGGTTCCACCTCCAATACGGCACTCGTACTGGATTAATAATAATAACCCTGATTTTTTCATGCATAATAATTATCATGGTTATAGCAACTACGTGTATGCCCTACGTAGATACCGCAACACTGTACCGAATGTGACCTACAGTAAACCTATTGCTGTCAGGAAAATTTGGGTACCTAAAGGCACTAACATACATGGACCCAAAAATCAAAGGGGACCTAAATCTACTTAAGATTTTTGCATACAGGACATTCTAGAGGAAGACACCTGGTACTTCGATAGCGTATGCTCTCGGCACATGACCGGAGATAGAAGCAAACTATCAGATTATGTGGAAGGTCGCGGTCCAAAAGTTCATTTCGGTGATAAATCAAAAGGCAGAACAAGAGGGAAAGGAAACCTTCTTGTAGGAAAATTCAAAGTCACTGATATTGCATATGTTGAAGGCTTACAGTATAATCTACTTAGTATTAGCTAGTTCTGTGACAAACAGTTCTTGGTGAAATTCTATATAGATCGCTGTAGAGTCAAGAACATCCAGACCAAAGAAGTTGTGCTTACAGGAAGCAGATCAGGTAACATGTATATTGTTGACTGGAAGCCTATGAGCTCCTCAATTCCATGCTTTGTTGCCAAAGGCACTGCAGATCTTAGCTGGTTATGGCACAAGAGGATGTCTCACGTCAACTTCAAGACAATCAACAAGCTCTCAGGACAGGGAATGGTAAGAGGATTGCCAAATGTGTCATTCAAGAAGGATAGCGTCTGCGGACCGTGTCAGAAAGGCAAGCAAATCAAGTCAACCCTGGAGAGCAAATCCTACCTTTCAACCCAAAGAGTGTTGGAGATGCTACACATGGATCTCCATGGTCCCATTGACCGAGTAAGTTTGAGAGGTAAGAAATACTGCATGGTTGTTGTTGATGATTATTCTAGGTATGCTTGGACGATTTTCCTAAGCAAGAAGAAGGAAACAACATCAAAGCTACCAGAGCTCCTGAGAAAGCTTCAAAATGAAAAGGCATTGAGTATCGTGTGCATTCGTTCCGACAGAGGTACAGAATTTACTAATCGCTTTATAGAGCAATATTGTTCGGAGAATAGGATACAACACGAATACTCAGCTGCCCGTACACCTCAACAAAATGGTGTTGCCGAGCGAAAGAACAAGACGCTGAAAGAATCTACAAGAACAATGATTGCCGCAAGCAAGTTGCCACAGTGTTTCTGGGGTGAAGCAACCAATACAACATGCTACACTCAAAACTGCTGTATCATCAACAAGAACCACAACAAAACAGCATATGAGGTATGGAACAAAAAAACTCCGTTAGTTTCATATTTCCACATTTTTGGATGCAGGTGTTATGTGTTGAATAATGGGAAGGATCAACTTAGAACCTTTGATGAGAAATCAGATGAAGGAATATTTGGAGGATACTCCTCCGTTAGCAAAGCTTACAGGATCTTTAATAAAAGGAAGCTGACGATCGAGGAATCAGTTCATGTAGTGTTCGACGAACCTCACCATGACCCTACTGTTAGGAATACTTGTTAGATTTTGATGATGTCATTAATTTAAAATCAAATGTTTATTACTTGGAAAAATGTAAGGAAGAACCAAATGAGTATCTTCCATAGGCCAAAATATGTTAAGTATAACTTGGCAAAATGTAAAGAAGAACCAAATGAGTGTCTTCAGGCCAAAGTTAGTTAGTGAAAATCGGCTAAGTACTAAAGTAAATCTGACCTTGTCCATCGTGAGAAGTACAATGACTCGATCAGAGTAGCTCTGGTCAACTAAATTTATCAGAGAAGTTTGACCAGACTGCAACCGAGGTACCTCAGGGAAGTCACCTGACCAGACAAGTCACAAACAGTGAACAGCCGAGAGGACCTACCTGCAGAGATGTAAGCTGCACATCAGCCTACTCAACTACAGCCTAGTACTCCAAGTCCACGTCAGCATGCTTTGAAAAGTCAAATATTACGGAAAGCTCACATGCAACGTGACGAGACAAATTGGAGTGATTCCCGCAAGAGATATGATTTAATTAAATCATCCTGACCCACCGTGAAGACTTTAATCCTTTTATATTCAAAAGATTTGGCGCTCACATGTAGAAGTCCTCACAACGGTCGGAAGATAAAACTAAATAATGGGAATCCAGCCTTGCAACGTTCAGAAAAGATTAAACAATGAAGTCTCCCTCCAACGGACGGATTTGTTCAAAGATTTGCAACGGCTACAAGGAAGAAGCTCAGAGATCGTGACCTATATATATCCAGAGATTTGAAACTGAGCAAAAACCGGTGCGAACATACATTCTAGCGATCAAAGCAAACAAAGCAATCTCAAGCAATCAAATAGCATCGTGAAAAGAGCAGATCCAAAAAGTTCATATTTAAGGAAGCTCTTAAGTTGGAGAAGACAAACACTCTTGTCTATAATCTTGAGTACGGGGTACTTCATGGTTGAAGAAAAGAGGCGTAAAGGCATCCGAGGATCGAGGATCAAGAGGTGCAAGGCAGTCAAGTGTGTGTACAACGGCACGGAATTCCACTGGTTGGAAGCTGTTGTAGTGTGTTGTGAATCACTGTAATATTTATCACTGGTTGAAAATTATAGTGAATTCATCTCCAACTGGTTTGGAGAAAAGTGGATTAGTAGAGGATTACCCCACCTCTGAGACCACTATAATTGCCTGTGTTATTTACTGTTTTACTGCATCATACCTTAACTATTGCATACATTGTTAAGTGTTTCATTAAGTTAATTTATATTCGTCATCAGCTGACTTCCGCACATATCCAAGAACAAACGACTCCAAGTCATTTGTTTGACCATCAGCTGAAGAAACTCACTCTTCGAGAAAAAGAGTTCAAGAGTTTCAACAAGTCTATTCACCCCCCCCTCTAGACTTGTTCCTGGACGACTTGTGACCTACAAGTGGTATCAGAGCGGTTGGTTCATTTTTTTTCACGAACCAGATCTATACTAGATATATATCTTATCTCTCACTTATAATGGAACACATGCACTCTAGACTACCTGTCTTTTCAGTTGACGAGTATGATCTCTGGAAGATAAGAATGCAGGCACACTTATCTTCAATCCATGACGACATGTGGTGCATCATTGAAGACGGTCCATTCATTTTCGAGAAGGACAACACGGTAGGAGATCGCACTGGGAGGCCCGAAAAGATTCCTAAGAAGAGAACGGAGTGACCCCGAAGAGAGAAAGGCGCCAATCTTGACAACGGGGCCGAGATGTGTTTTACCAACCTCTTGACAAATCCACATTGGTCAAGATCAATAATTGTAAGAATGCCAAAGAGATTTGGGACACATTAGCTCTAATGTGTGAAGGAACTGAGCGATCAAGGAAAACAAGTTGTCAATAGCTATCCAAAAGTTTGACAACTTTAAAATGAAGAATGGTGAATCTATAGACCAAGTGGACACAAGGTTCATGAAATTATCAATGAGATCAACTCCCAGGCAAAACCTATGGCAACAGGAAATGGCACTAAAGGTCCTCGGATCTCTAAATCCCGAATGGAGCACGAAATTTGTAGCTATGAGAGAGTCCAAAGACTGAATAAGATAAAAATTCAGAGTCGTTCTCGGATCTAAAGGCTTATGAGTTCGAGCTTCCAAGCTCATCCTCAATCGAGCTCTGCAGAGAAGGGAATCGCATTTGCGGTAGAGTCCCCTGCTAAGAGCCTATCGATGTGAAACCTCCAAATCCACTAGATTTTGAGGAAGAAATGGCTTTCATAATACAAAGGTTCACAATTTGAAAGAACTACTCCAAGTATAAGAAAAACTACAAGGAGAATCCAAGAAGGAACCGAGAATTTGGAAGCTGGAAAGTTGAATGCTACAACTGTCACAAAATAGGACACATTCAAATGGATTGTCCCGAGCTCAAGAAGGACGAAACCAAGAAGGAGGTGGGCGAAAGGAAGACAGAAGAAAAGCTCTCATCGGAGAAGACCAGGAGCATGTCGAATCAAGCGGCGGTTTCTTTTCGATGAAGACGAGGAGTATGATTGCCTGATGGCAAACTTAGGCGATGAAGAGGTAACCTCTAAACCTACCGGTTCAAATAATAGCTCACCATGTCACAAGATATGGATTTACATGAATCGGTAAATCGGTTGTTCAAAGATTTTGAAACACTTAAATCGCTCACCAAGTCATCAATGAGAGAAGACTCACCGCAAGATGAGAATAGGCAGCTGAAAAATGATTTCGAAAAACTCAGCCTAGATTTAAATAAGGTTGAGACAACTACAGCTGACTTTAAAAACCAGGCAAGTGTCAATACAGCTGAGATAGACCGGCTAAATATTTTACTTAAAGAAAAGTCAGCTGCACTTGCTCATGCCAAAGCTGAGTTTACTAAGCTGGCACAGATAAATAAAACTCAGACGCAGGAAATAACCTCCCTGAAGGCGTCTTCAACTCTGGGCGAACTGTGTACTTATAAAAGGTCATTATATACCAAATCAGGCCTTGGATATGATTCTCACACTCCCTCTAGTTCTGAAACCAAGTTTATCAAGGGAGAAACAATGGTCTCGATCACGAGCACTGTATAAACCGATATTCAAAAACAGCAATGAAGTCAAACGTCTAGCCGGTCGGGTTACACTGCATACCACCTAGACAGCGACTAGGCAAAGGCCGTGCAAAAGCAGACAACATGCCCACTATTACCAACAACTCCCCAAAAATAGATTTCATAATGGGAGGGGCAGATGGAAACCTCAAGGTTATCCTAATTACCAAAATGAACAAGTGTGGAGACCACAAAAGTTTAATAAATGGTCCCAGCCTAGATTTAGAAATGGCCCACACTATTTTGAGGAATATCCGGTATACAATCCAACCAGGAGATTTAGACCTCGACCACAGGCACCTTATAAGGGTTATAATAATAATAACAATTTCCATAATCCAAGGAGAAATCAATTCTCCAGGAAACCAACTAACCCCAAAGGACCCACACAAATTTGGGTACCTAAATCTCTGCTTGTTTAATTGCAGAAAAGGTGGAAGGACTACAACCACATCTCCTCAAGCTCAAATTTTGGAGGAGAAGAATGGTTTGTAGACTCTGGATGCTCGAGGCATATGACCGGGAACAAGAAGATGCTGACCAAATATATCAAAGAAAGAGGTCCCGATGTAACCTTTGGAGATAGCTCTAGAGGACAGACAAAAGGCTTTGGAGAGCTGCACCGAGGAAACATTGTAATATCCAAAGTTCATTATGTCAAAGGGCTCAAGTATAACCTCCTGAGCATCAGCCAGTTCTGTGACGAGAAGAATCTAGTAGTCTTCACCATCTTGAAGTGTATGGTGATAGACATCTTATCTGGAGAAATAAAGCTACAAGGTTTCCGAAGAAGAGATGTATACATGATTGATTGGAACACAGGGACACCTAACTCCTGTTTTCTATCCAAGACTGTAGCTGAGAATGGATGGTTGTGGCACAAAAGACTATGTCACCTGAACTTCAAAGCCATCAACAAGATTAGTTCTCAGAAGCTGGTCAGAGGACTTCCAAATGAAGTATTCAAGAAGGAAGCACTGTGTGATGCATGTCAGAAGGGAAAGCAGACCAAGGCATCGTTCAAGCGATTCGGCTACAACGCTCACAACAAGGATCTTAGATCTACTCCACATGGATCTATTTGGTCCTATCAAACCAAGGACTTTGAGCGGGAGAAAGCATGCTCTTGTGATTGTAGATGATTATTCAAGGTACACTTGGATCATTTTTCTATTCAAGAAAAGTGAAACCACGACCAAGTTACGAGTGCTGAGAAGGATCCAGAATGAGAAATCCCTCTCCATAATCAAGATCGATCGTATAGAGGAGGAGAGTTTCTCAACAAGGCGATAAGCGATTTCGATCGAATGGGATCCAAAGATGAACTCTCTGCAGCCAGGACGCCCCGGCAGAATGGTGTTGCCGAAAGAAGGAACAGAACCCTGAAGGAAGCGGCAAGGTCCATGATTGCGAAGCGGACCTACCCAAAAGGTTCTGGGCTGAAGCTATCAACACGGCGCCACACCCGAGCAGAGTATGATAGTAGGGAGACATGGCAAAACTCCTATGAGGTTTGGAATAATAGAACTCCTCATTGCTTACTTTCATGTTTTTGGTTGTAAGTGTTTCATCCACAACAACGGTAAAACACAACTAAATGCCTTTGATGCTAAAGCGATGATGGTCTATTTATGGGATATTCCCAAAGAAGCAAGGCATATAGAGTTTTTAACAAAAGAACCTTAGTTGTGGAAGAAACACCCCATGTTGTTTTTGATGAATCTCTTGTTGAGTACAGAAACAACTTGAGCAAATTGAGAACAAGCTCAAGTCGGCAACCCTTGAAGAAGTCATCATACATGACACGGAATGGTGGACTCACTGCGGTCGGCTGATGACCCAACCGCGGTGACGAAGAACCAATCTGCAGATCGACAGATCACCAAACCTATCCGATCCGATTCTTTGCGGAAAGACCCGGAGTCGACAAAGACTCATCTGCGATTCGTAACCAAGCTGCAGATGACAAGGCGTAGCCGATCCGATTCTGGCACTGAACCCAGTGATGCAGATAACCACGAGCAATCCAACAGGGGAACAAACCCGAAGAGGACGAGATCCCCAAATGGCTCAAGGATCATCCAATTCAGCAAATTATCGGAAAGTTGGTGATGGAGTCAAGACAAGACAATCAACTCTACCAAGGGAATGGCGATGTTCTCATGTTTCATGTCACAAATTGAACCCAAGACGCAGCAGAACAAGCCTTGGAAGATTATTCATGGATTAATGCCATGCAAGAGGAATCGAGCAGATGGAAAGAAACAAAGTTTGGGAACTATGCATGCACTGATCACAAGAAAGTTATTGGCACCAAATGGGTGTATAAAAACAAGAGTGATGAAGACGGAGTCGTTGTTAGGAATAAATCCGCACTGTAGCAAAAGGTTATGCACAAAGGTGAGGGAATAGATTTTGATGAAACTTATGCACTGTTGCAAGATTAGAAGCCATCGACTATTCCTCGCATATGCCGCATTCAAGGACTTTGAAGTCTACCAGATGGATGTAAAAGTGCGTTTCGAATGGAATCCTAGAAGAAGAAGTCTATGTAGAGCAACCCCGTGTTTTGTCAAAGGAGACAAAGTCTATAAGTCATTGAAAGCTCTGTATGGACTCAAGCAAGCACCAAGAGCGTGGTATGAAACACCTGTCTGTGTTTCTTGAGAAAAATGGATTTTGCAAGGGAAAAGTGGACAAGACCCTATTCAGTGGAACACGAAGGCCATATTTTAATAGTTGATTTATGTGGATGACATCATATTCGGGTCAACCAATCACGAACTATGCGAGAAATTCTCCAACCTCATGCAAGGAGAATTTGAGATGAGTATGATGGGAAAGCTTAACTTTTTCTCGGATTACAAGTTAAGCGAGATGGAAAAAGGAATTTTCATCAACCAAGCAAAGTATACTAGAGATCTTATCAAGAGATATGGAATGGAATCGACCAAGCCCGCAAGAATTCCAATGAGCACAAGCACTCACCGGATGCGAGGCAGGCGAGCATATCAGTGGACTCAACCCACTACAGAGGACTCATCGGATCTCTTCGTACCTAATCGCAAGCAGGCCAGACATATCATATGCAGTTGGAGTGTGTGCAAGATTCCAGTCCAAGCCGAAGCAATCACACCTAGATGCAGCCAAGAGAATAATTAAATACCTAAAGTCTACAATTAATGTTGGACTGTGGTACCCAAAGGATGACAACTTCGAGCTATCAGGATACTCAGATGCGGATTTCGCAGGATGCAAAATCAACAGGAAGAGCACTAGTGGAACGTGTCAATTCCTAGGAACCAGACTGATATCCTGGTTTAGCAAGAAGCAGGTTTCTAACTCCATATCCACTATAGAGTCAGAATACCTAGCTGCAGGTAGCTGTTGTGCATAGATTCTATGGATCAGACAACAGTTAAGGGATTATCATATTATTGCCAACGAAGTTCCAATATGGTGTGACAACAATAGTGCTATTGCAATAACCAACAATCCGGTTTTGCACTCAAGGACGAAGCACATTGACGTTAAGCACCATTTCATTCGAGACCATGTGCTTAACAAAAGAGTTAGAGTTGAAAGAGTTAGCACAGACTACCAAATAGCTGACATCTTCACCAAACCCCTGCCAGAAGAAAGATTCCTAGAGCTTAGCAGAGATTTTGGATTACTAGATTGGGAATCTAGTACTGAAGCAAATTGAAGGAAGGACGGACCCTCAGAATCAGCCTAAGCTGATGCAGGCAAGAAGACGAAGGCCAGACGAAGCAACTTAGCTGTACAGAATACCAGGCGAGAAGTCAAACTCACCTGTTGCAGAGTGGTCAAGCATCAAATCAACGAAATCAGACCAGCTAAGTTCTCTAAACTGATTTCTAAATTATTATCTGTCACATTTATAAATATTATTTTGGCTAAAATGGCATTTAAAAATACATTTTTATGAGCCAAGTGGCAATTTTAATACACGCGTCAAACGCCTATTTAATTAACCTCTACGGTGGCCAATCAGAATCAACCGTCAAATTTTAAATAGGGCCACCGATTCAAATTTGAAATTCAAAAGAATATCAAAAGGCGTACCACCGTTCAAATTTATAATAAATTAATACAAACGTCTTTTCATCTTCTTTATAAGGAAGAAAACCTTTCACTTTACTCTTTACGCTTACAGAAACCCTAGAATTCACAGAGCAAAATTATACACTAAAAAAAAAATCCTAAAATCTTTTTGCAGAAATGGCATCTTTTGAAGGCGTAAACTTGAAGGCGGTGAAGGATCAAGTCATCTTCTCCATGGTCGTCGATTTCGAAGGTTTATTAGAAGCAAATCTAGATGACTTCGATATGCTCAATCTGATCCGGGCGATGAAGCTGAACGGAATCTACCCGTTTCTCGACATCAACCCGCAACATTTGTTCAAGGAAGATGTTGTTGAATTTTATCGTAATGCCTCTCTGATTCAGCACGGGATTAACAGCTCAGTCGGCGGAACCCCTATCACCATAGATCGAGAAAAGATTCGTTCTGTATTCGGGATGAAACATCGCGGATTGGCGGTCGAAGCTCTTAAACAATCACCCGCCGAAACATGGAAAACGATCAAAGTCGAGAATATCCCGGAGAAATTGAAGTTTACAGCAAAGAGGAATGAGCTGAAAAGGATTTATCGAGTTGCTTTGGACATCACAAACAAGATAGTGATGGGGATGGCAGGCAGCTATGACCAACTGTCATCATCCAAATTCATGGTGTTGGGTGCGTTAATTCAAGAAGAAGAAGTTGATTGGGCGGACTATATTTTCAGACAACTTGTTCGCGAGGTGAACAAAGTCGAATGGCTTGAAGGTGAGAAGAAATTCAAAACTAAGTTGGCGTTCGGAACGCATCTTAGTTGGTTGTTGGAGAAAATCGGAGTGGCTAAAGGAAATATTGACCCTTTCCACCCGAACAAGAGGCTAGGTCACATGGACCATGACAAGAAGAAAGTTGGAGTCACTGGGAGAGCAGCCCAGTTGTTGAAGGATTTGCCAGACTCTCCGTATTACCCAAGATACGATTTATCAGAGGAATCAGACCGACCTGCAGCTCAGATCGGAGGCTGATCGAGTCCGGGAACGAGTCTGACGATACTCCAATTGCCATCCGATTCAAGAGACGGGGACCAGCCCCAGAAGGACCCTCTCACCTGCAGTCATCACCTGAACCCTCTCCTAAGAGGCCTAGGAAGCTGCAGTTCAGCGAGGGAGAGCAGTCTGAGCATCACGCCAGCCCATCAGTCCAATCATCAATCCATCCAGACTTGCCTGCACCAGACACTGAAACCCGGATTGTACCTGTTATTACACCTCCAGTGTACATATCCGAAGAAGAGGAAGCAGGTCTTGTTATCTCTATTCCTGAAGCAGATTACACTTTCAACCTTTTAGAAAATAATACTTTTAATCTCTCTATTGAACAACTTCAGCTTGTCAAACCACAAGCAGAAAAACACTCTTTTGTGAATATTTTTAAAGAGTGGAAAACTCTCAAAACCCTGTCTTTTTCAAACCTTCAAACTTTTGTTGAAACTAGTGGTTGGGAATATCCCCAAGCCACTGAGGATGTTCTGATTAACTTTTGCAAAGAATCAGATTTAGCCTTACTCCTCCAGGATAATTGGTTCATGTCACACTTTAAAACCAACATGGACCACTTTATCCATTCTATAATGCTCAGTATTTTTGATGGTACTTTTGGAGAAGAGGAGGAAGAGAAAGTAGAAAAGGAGATTAGGATTGAAGAAGTTGATGGTGAGAATGAAATTATCAATTTGGAGGCTGAAGAATAAGAAGAAGAAGAAGAAGAAGAGAAAGAATCTGAAGAAAATATACCAGTTGAAAAACAAACAGAGGAGATTGAGAAAACAGAAGAAGTGATGGATGAAGGAGATGAAGAAGAAGGAGAAGAAGTAGAGCAGGAAAAAGATGAAGAAGAGAAAGATGATGAGGATGATGAAGGAGAAGAGAAGGAGAAAGATGATGATAAAAATGATGATGATGATGATGATAACAATGATGATGGAGGTGAAGGAGGAGCAGAAAAAGAAAAAGAAAAAGATGAGGAAAAAGAGAAAGAAAAATCTGAGAAGGAGAAGGGAAAGAAGGAGAGAGAGAAGGAGCCAAAGAGCGAGCCAGAGCGAGGCTACTCATGAAGTCAGCAGATAGATTGTTGTACTGCGGTACACGGCTAGACGCAGAGCGTAAGACTCAGTCGGGGACCCGGAGAAAACCCAATCGATCTACCAGTGCGGCCAGAGCTGCAGCCTAGTGGTTCTCTTGCGAAGGTTCAGAGAGCACTCCCCATCGCCTCGATTATCTCCTACCATGACTGAGCTGATCAAGCAAATTGTCAGAGATACTATTGGGGAGCTGCTGTCAACTCAGGTCACTCCTGACCTTCAGACCATTAATGCCAAGATTGACACCCTTCTTCAGAGAGAGATCCCTCAGCCTCCTCCTCCTACAAACAACAGAATGCCTTTTGGCATGTCTGATTGGATGAGCCACATGGAACAGCAGTTGACAACCCTTATTGATGCTGGCAAAAAGGGGGAAGAGAGGATTCAGGGGGAAGAGAGAGAAATCAGAAGCAAAAAGAAGCAGGATGTCCCTCAGATTGAAGGACCCTCCAATCTAAAGAGAAAGGAAGTCAGAGATCGAGATGACCAGCCTGAAGGAAAAAGAAGAAGGACCAGAGGCGGCTTCGAACCTACTCTAGAATGGGAAGGGTTGGAGCTATGGTATGTTGAGGATTTCGTTCCATTTGAAGCTCTTGAGATGTGGGGAGCTGCTAGGAAGAGGTTTATCAGAGACTATTATGTCTGGGAACTCATTCAAGATGACAAACTCTCCCCACAGGAAATTTTCATAAACTTCATGGAAGAAATCTATCCGAAGCTTTGGGCTGTTCTCAAGAAGCACGCTAAAGAGCAAAAAGCTTTTCCCATGATCCCTCCATTCAGAGCTGAAGAAGCACCAATCCGCATGGATGGTGAACTTGATGAGATACAACTTCAAAAGGAAATCAAGCTAGTGTGCCTCGAGAACAGATTCAGATCTCAGCAAGAGCAGGATTTCGCAGCACTCGTGGTAAAAAGGAAATATGATCTTGCTCCAGTAAAGATAAGACCTATCGGAGCCAAACCATTCAAGCCTGCCAAGCAGCCTACTCGAAGAGGCAGAGGAAGAGGCAGATGACCTTAGTTATTTCTCTTACTTGTAATTTTATTTTCTGTACTTAAAACATTCTTGTAAAATTTCAATGATAAGTCAGAAAAGTTTATAAACAGTCTGTTGAATGACAATTTCCAGTTGTCTCAATATTAGACTGATTTCAGTTTTTGTCTCGCACTTAAGTGCAGACTTGGTTATTTGATTTCCTACTTAGTTTTGCCATCATCAAAATAGGGGGAATTTGTTAGGAATACTTGTTAGATTTTGATGATGTCATTAATTTAAAATCAAATGTTTATTACTTGGCAAAATGTAAGGAAGAACCAAATGAGTATCTTCCATAGGCCAAAATATGTTAAGTATAACTTGGCAAAATGTAAAGAAGAACCAAATGAGTGTCTTCTGTAGGCCAAAGTTAGTTAGGCTGAAAATCGGCTAAGTACTAAAGTACAGCCTAGTCCATCAGAGAAGTACAGCCGACTCCAGTCAGAGTAGCTCTGGTCAACTAAATTTATCAGAGAAGTTTGACCAGACTGCAGCCGAGGTACCTCAGGGAAGTCACCTGACCAGACAAGTCACAAACAGTGAACAGCCGAGAGGACCTACCTGCAGAGATGTAAGCTGCACATCAGCCTACTCAACTACAGCCTAGTACTCCAAGTCCACGTCAGCATGCTTTGAAAAGTCAAATATTACGGAAAGCTCACATGCAACGTGAAGAGACAAATTGGAGTGATTCCCGCAAGAGATATGATTTAATTAAATCATCCTGACCCACCGTGAAGACTTTAATCCTTTTATATTCAAAAGATTCGGCGCTCACATGCAGAAGTCCTCACAACGGTCGGAAGATAAAATTAAATAATGGGAATCCAGCCTTGCAACGTTCAGAAAAGATTAAACAATGAAGTCTCCCTCCAACGGACGAATTTGTTCAAAGATTTGCAACGACTACAAGGAAGAAGCTCAGAGATCGTGACCTATATATATCCAGAGATTTGAAACTGAGCAAAAACCGGTGCGAACATACATTCTAGCGATCAAAGCAAACAAAGCAATCTCAAGCAATCAAATAGCATCGTGAAAAGAGCAGATCCAAAAAGTTCATATTTAAGGAAGCTCTTAAGTTGGAGAAGACAAACACTCTTGTCTATAATCTTGAGTACGGGGTACTTCACTGGTTGAAGTAAGAGACTGTAAAGGCATCCGAGGATCGAGGATCAAGAGGTGCAAGGCAGTCAAGTGTGTGTACAACGGCACGGAATTCCACTGGTTGGAAGCTGTTGTAGTGTGTTGTGAATCACTGTAATATTTATCACTGGTTGAAAATTATAGTGAATTCATCTCCAACTGGTTTGGAGAAAAGTGGATTAGTAGAGGATTACCCCACCTCTGAGACCACTATAATTGCCTGTGTTATTTATCGTTTTATCGCATCATACCTTAACTGCTGCATACATTGTTAAGTGTTTCATTAAGTTAATTTATATTCGTCATCAGCTGACTTCCGCACATATCCAAGAACAAACGACTCCAAGTCATTTGTTTGACCATCAGCTGAAGAAACTCACTCTTCGAGAAAAAGAGTTCAAGAGTTTCAACAAGTCTATTCACCCCCCCCTCTAGACTTGTTCCTGGACGACTTGTGACCTACACCTACTGGAGTAGAAGATGTTACCCAAAACATCCAACAACTCTCCATCCTAGATCCACCAACTCCCATAGAACCTGTTGTTGATCTAGAAATCAACCCCGCAGCTGTAAGAATCGACGTAGATGAAGCCGACGCTGTATAAGCTGAAGCTGTATCTACAGAAACTCTCGATACAGTACGGGACCCTGAATTAGAACCCGACCGAAGATGGTTGAGAGATCACCCACAAGAGCTGATCATTGGAAACATAGATGCTGGTGTTTCTACTCGTAGGAGAATACAGAGTACACAAGGAACTGTACTTTGTGCACAAGAAGAACTAGATACTGAGATATCACAATTCCCTGAATAGAAATCTCAATCCGAGCTTAGAAGACTCAATATGTGCACTATTGTTGTATTCTTAGCCCAGTCCGAACCTATTTCGACCATAGACGCTCTTAATAATTCTCATTGGATAACATCTATGGAAGAAGAGCTTAACGGTTTCGAAAGAAACAATGTATGGTATCTTGTACCCAGACCTACACATCAATCGGTTATAGGAACCAAATGGGTATTTCGAAACAAAAAGGATCGAAATGGACTTATTATAAGGAATAAATCTAGACTAGTCGCACAAGGCTATAGTCAGGAAGAAGGCATAGACTATGATGAAACCTTTGCCCCTGTAGCCAGACTAGAAGCCATTAGGATATTCTTAGCCTTTGCCGCCTATAAGAGCTTTATTGTATACCAAATGGACGTCAAGAGTGCATTCCTGAATGGAGACCTTACAGAAGAAGTTTATGTTGAACAACCACCAGGGTTTGCCAACACAGACGGTATCGATCTAGTATACAGGCTAAGGAAAGCACTGTATGGACTTAATCAAGCCCCTAGAGCATGGTATGAGACCCGGTCCCAGTATCTAACCGACAATGGATTTGAGAAAGATGCTGTGGACAAGACTTTGTTCAAAATACAGGAAGGTGATGACCTTCTAATGGTGCAAATCTATGTAGATGATATAATCTTTGGTTCAAGTAACCTTGCTTTGTGTCAAAGGTTCTCTCATCTCATGCAAAGTAAATTTGAAATGAGTATAATGGGAGAACTTAGTTATTTCCTAGGTTTGCAGGTAAAGCAGTTGCATACAGGTATTTTCATCAACCAGGATAAATACAGCAAGGAGCTTCTCAACAAATTTGGAATGAACACTTCCAAATCATCGCCAACCCCCATGAGCACTTCCGTGCAAATTAGTGCTGATGAAGCCGGAAAGCCGTTTGACCAATCACTCTACAGGAAGCTCATTGGTTCGCTCCTGTACCTAACGGCTAGCAGACCCGATATCCAGTTTGTTGTTGGAGTGTGTGCGAGATATCAAGTAGCACCTAAGGAACAACACTTCAATACAGCAAAACGAATCCTGAAGTACATTAAAGGAACAGTCGATGTAGGACTATGGTATCCTAAAGAAGGCGGATTCGATTTAGTTGGATACAGCGACTCGGATCTCGGAGGCTGCAAGCTAGATAGGAAGAGTACAAGTGGAACTTGTCACTTTCTTGGACCTAAACTCGTTTCTTGGTTCAGTAAGAAGCAATTGGCTAACTCACTTTCCACGGTTGAATCAGAACACTATGCTGCTGGTACTTGCTGTATGCAGATCCTTTGGATGCAGCAGCAGTTGTCAGATTATGGAATTGAAGCCAGAGAGACGCCAATCATGTGTGATAGCACGAGTGCAATTGCAATCACGCACAATCATGTCCTGCACTCGCGCACTAAGCATATCAACATGAAGCATCATTTTATAAGGAATCATGTCGAGAACAAGGATGTTCGGCTCGAAAAGATTCATACAGACATTCAGTTGGCCGACATCTTCACCAAGCCTCTCGACACAGCAAGATTCAACATGCTTAGACAAGAATTGGGAATGCTACAGCCCGACTCCCTGTAAGTAATTTACTATTTTTACTCAACAATTGAGGGGGAATGCTGTAAGACCCAAGAATACAGTATCCAACGTTAATTATTTGTACACTCAGAACTGTCAATACAGCACTGTAGTGAACAAAGACATATGAATCATCCTATAGCTGACGTGTGCAATAATTAAGGGGGAATACAGTATGACCCATGAATACAGCATTAATCCAAAAGTTGCTGTATGGAATTTAAAACCTATATGTACCTTTTAAGGGGGAAAGCTGTATTGTCGCGGATACAGCACATACTATAGGATTTCGATTCAGTATACATATATTATATTATTTTATTCATTTTAAAATGATTTTTGTCCACGTGCCCTGTTTTATGTCAAACGTCATTTACATTAAATGCCTTACACGACATCTGGACAACTGAATCTCAAAAGCCGCGATGGTTTCAAATTGTTTAATGTTTTAAAAACCGCCATTACAGGCATCTAGGGTGACACAAATGTCAGAAGTGGGACCCGCTTATATTTTAAATATTTTAATGGATAAGTGTACCAATTACACTTAGTCCATCTTAACCGTTGATTTCAGAAACCGGTTCCCATCCCTTAAAACCTGACCATTCGTACTCTGCAAAACCCTACTTCGCCGCCCAATATAAAAGGACTGATACTGTCATTAGAGACTCTTTACGCTTTCTGCATAATTTAAGAGTCCTCAAGCAGATACAGCCTACAAAGTTTTCTGCATTTTACTGCAAATTTCATGTATTTTCTTTCACATTTTCTTGAAATGGCTGGTCAGACATCTTCTCCGCACTCAAGAAAACCGCAAACATCATCGATGGACAGATCTTCTCAAGATCTGTCGTCATCAAACACATTCTCGCTGAAACCAATCATGTTGAACCCATGGAGTTCATCATCACTCGTCTCTGTCAACAAGGTCTCTACCGCCTTGGGAGTCAAACCGCTGAGAAGTACGATGTTCACCTGGTTGAGGACTTTTACCTCAACGCCGCCGTTCGTTTTCTGCCGCTGGCCCAGGGAGGTCACGTCGCTGATATCACTGCTACCATTCAAGGAGTGGAGATCTGTATCGATCAAGATCTTCTCCAGAATATTTACAAGCTACCTGCTGATGGCCTGACAATGGATCAACTTGAGACGTTTGGGTCTCAAGAACTGATAACGAAGTATTATGGGCTGTTCACCGGCTCAACTGTTGTTGACATGGTTCACACCACATGTCACAAGAAGAATTTTTGTCTGCCTTATGTGTATTTACATGATTTTTGCTGCAGGATCATCGAAAATCGAACTGGTGCATTCGAAATGTGTACTAATCTGAGATTTAGGATGATGGTTGCAATTTTAACCGGTGAAAAGGTCAACTGGTGCCAAATAATCTTGAAACGCTTGCAGGAGGAAGTATGCAAGCCTGCCACCCAGAAGAAGTCATTTGGTTTAATTTTAAACCATATTCTGACAAAATGTGGACTCTCACAATCCACAGATGCAAAGAAAAACAACTCCTGTATCTACTTAGGAGGCGTTAAGCCTACAGCGTATAACCAGAGCACTATGGTCTGCAACCACCCTAAAATCAAAAGCATGCCAGTTTCTGAAAACCCAAGGGATGTGTCTTTGAAGTCCCAGGATGTGGAGTCTTCAAAGAAGAGGAAAAGATCTCACAGCAAGACACCCATTGCTGGTGAGAAGCCAAAAAGGAAGTTAAGGAGGCTTTCTAAAGCTAAAACCACCAGAACCTCCGAGGATGTTTCCACCGTCGCGCAACCCACTGAAGAACTACCCCAGGGCCCAACCCCTGTGGAAGAGGTGTCCGCTACTATATCTACAGTAGATCCTGAGCCTTTGGCGGTTAGGACGGATGATCGGACATCTGCCAATGAAAAAGACTCTAGCGAGTCGGCTGCCCCTATGGCGCCAAACGCTACTTCTCCTATGCGGGATTCCAAACCCGTACAGGATCAATCTTCCTTCGGGGCACCATCCCCTGTAAGGAATCCCAATTCCCTACAGGATCCCGCACCTGTAGAGGAATCCTTCGCTACAGCGGATTCAGACGTTGTATGCAGTCCCTCCCCGGACACAATTATCAACAAAACCCTTCTCTCTGTGCAGATTGACCATGCGTATGAAAGAATCCTTAAATGGAAAATCTACAGGATAGCTCCGTATGACACATTATATAACTGGAGCGAATGGAGCGAAAAAGAGAGATTTATACTGGAAATGACGGACTCGACGGAAGTTGAGGCCCTGATCCAATGGGACAATCTCTACTGCAAGGAACTGATTGAAAGCCATCTATTGCTAAAATCTGAAGCTAGGAGAAAAGGAAAAGATAAGTCCGAGGACTCTCCACAAAATCCAAAAGATGACGATGACTCAAACGACGATGACGACGCTTTACAAGCTGGTCTGAGAATGAGTCGTGAGGAGGCTCAAGATAGAGATGCCTCTCAACCCAAGGATGACGAAGGGCCATCAAATCAAACTGATCCCCCTTCACCACAGCAAGGGAACATTCCTGACGACGAGGAATCAGTCCCTCAAGTTGAGGAAGAAGAAACAGCTTTGGAACAGGCACCCGAGCCTGCCGCCGCTCAAGAAGAAGAAGTTGTCGCTGAGAGACAATGGGAGGAATCAGTCCCTCCTGTATCCATGTCTACAGATGAACCTTCGCAACAGGAGGACACAGCACCCCCTGCCGCCGAACCATAAAATGCTGCTCCCGCCCCTTCAACCATGGAATCCGAGGACGGTATTGTACCTGAGGATGTCCAACTCAATTCACGCCCTACCATGAATCTGAGGAGATTGAATGGAGCTAAAGATTTTGCTCAACCGGATTCTCCAAGCACTGCTGCTAGGAAAGAGCGCCTGCGTACTCTTGGTCTTCAAACTATGTTCATACAGGATGCAGTGAATGCCCTGTACTCAGTCGAAAAAGCTCTTAATTGGATGCACACTTCTGCAGTCGAAGAGATGACTACCTTATAGCACGAAGTCTCTCGCGTAGTAGAAGCCTTCGCTGTATTGCCAGAAGTATTCAAGAAAGCACTGAAGATCATGCAAGAGAAACAAGAGCAACTTCTGAGAGAAGAAGCATCCAAAACGCGCATATCTGACGCCAAGACCGCAGCAGCTATGATCGAAAACTCTTCTCACTTGCGAGCCCACGACAAAAGTATCAAGGATATGTCGCAGGTTCTTTCCTCCCTTGTCGAAAGAATGGCTAACATTGAGACGAAACAGGATGCCGCACTGGAGATCCTAGAACGTCTTGATGACGCCAAAAAGGGGGAAGAAGCAAGAGAAGCTGCTAGGAGAATAAGGTTACAGCACGAAAGGGAATTTAATGCTGCTCAAGACAAAGATTACTGCCAATTGAACAAGCTAGCCCCTCCCTCTCAGAGCTTTAAGATTTCAGGCTCCCGACCTGAATTTCATGATCCAAATGTCCCGTGGCAAAGCTTAATCCAAAGACCTTCTGAAATTCGTCTGCCGACCAACCACCATCCAACTGCCGATGAGGTGAAGCAATGGAGGAGGAATGAACTGATGAGATACTTTGTTAAACTCATCAGGGAATCCGCCATCTTCAAAAGCTATAAGACATTAGCAGAGGCTGCAGACAAATTCACGAAGATGTTAGAAGAAGGAAAACTCCCTCTCCAGCTAGATATGAAATCCAAGCATAAAAGAGGAGATCGGATCACCCATCCAGAAGACTGGATTCTTGCCTTTGACAGATCCTATGAAGGTAGAGCAATATACCAAGATCGAGGCAATGATTCCCTATAGAACTGGTGGCGTGGAACAGAGAATGATCCAGGGAGAAAGCCATGGAGACATGCAGAGTATAGGAGCTGAAATACTTAGTATACTTGTTTCTTTTTGTAATTTTCCCTTCAAAACAGCAAACCATGTACTCTAATTGTTGGAATATCAATAAAAGTATTTGTTTGTCTTGAAAGATTACAACTCGTAATCCACTGTGTTGATGTATGATTACATAACTTAACTTGTTGAGATAACAATCACAACTATAGAAACTTATTTGAAAAGTAAGCTGTACGAACTTGTCTACGAACAGTTCATAATTTCAGCTGTATGCTTAGAATACATTGTAAGATTGTGCCTGCGCGCCAATCATAAGCTTAAGTTGTAAAAATTCTTAGCTGTATCGAACTCGCCTGCGAGTAGTTCATAAATTAAACTAAGTTGCTGAAAGACAGACCATTTAACAGAAGACCAAGAAATCTGCCAGAAGTCATCAAAGAAGATTATTTCATGAAGAAGGTTTTGGCATCATCAAGAAGACTTGAAAGTTTTAAAGTCTTGGCAAATTGTCAAAAAGGGGGAAATTGTTGGGAAAACATAAACCCTATATCGAAACAGCCGGGATAACCAATCCCTGTATCGAATAGTATTGATAAGAGGTTTTGACATATATGCCAATCCTCAATACAGTAAGAAAACTGTATCGAAGAGTTGAAGTGTCAACCTGTATCGAAAGCCTGTCTCGAATCCAGCATATAGTGGAACCGTTCTGTATAGTGAAGAAGTCTTATAAAGACCAAGTATGGAAACTGTCTCGAATCACAAATACAGTGATCTTCCATACAACTCTCAACATGACAAAGAAGGAATCTTCAGAAGTCAAGTCCCGTTGAATAAGAAGTATTTAAATACTCAAGGATAAAGTATTTAAATACTGTCAGTCAACAGATCTTCAAAATCACGCTAAATCCAGACCGTGCTTTTCATCCCGTTGGAACGAAATCTTGCTCAACGAATACATCTCAACGGATATATTTTCCAGAAGACTATATATATCTCATAAAGGCGTTTAAGATCAGTTACCCAATTATCAAGCTATCAAAGTTATTATCAGAGCAAAACATATCTCCAAAGCTTACTGCAACTCAGTTCTAAGAGATATCCAGTGCTCATCATCTTGAACAACACTTCATTAGCCAGAAGCTCATAAAGTCAAAGTTGTTGTTCATACCCTGTTCTATTCTTTGAACAAACCCAGACCAGCCCTGTGTGGACTAAGTAATCGTTGCTACTCCAGAACTGTGTGTGAAGGATTTGCATCGAAGAAGACGAAGCTTCGGAATTGTGTGTGAAGAAGCAAGTCAAAGCATTAGCTCAAACCAATCTATGTGAACGGTTGAAGCTAAGATCCTTATATCAATCTGTGTGAACGATATATTGATCGTGTGTTGTTATAATTACGTAGTTGTGTACGTAGTAATTATAATAAACTTTTTACTCCTGTGTGGAGGACCAGTGGACGTAGAGAGGTTTACCTCGAACCACTTTAAATACTGTGTTATTTACTTTAAGTTTTTACTGTTTTAATTACTGTGATTAATTAAGTATACACTGCATATTTAGTTGATGTATCCACAGCAACCTGCTATATTTAAGACTTCCGCTACGCACTCGGATTTAAAATCAATACAGCTTGTTGTTTAAACTACTTCCCAAGCTGTATCCAGTATACTTAGTGGCCAACAATTTGAGATCCGGATATCACCAGCTGAGGATTAAGGACGAAGATATCCCGAAGACCGCATTTTGAACTCGTTATGGACACTATGAGTTTATAGTGATGCCATTTGGTTTGACTAATGCGCCAGCGGTATTCATGGACCTCATGAACCGTGTTTTTCAACCTTATTTGGATAAGTTTGTCATTGTGTTCATAGATGACATACTTGTATATTCAAAGACCAAGGTTGCACATGAGCAACATCTTAGAACAGTATTGGGAATACTGCGCAAGGAGAAGTTATATGCGAAGTTCAACAAGTGTGAATTCTGGCTTAACCGAGTTGCATTTTTGGGACATGTGGTCACTTCTAAAGGAATTGAGGTTGACCCGATTATAGTTGAAGCAGTCAATGATTGGAAAGTGCCGAGTAATGCAAATGAAGTTCGCAGCTTCTTGGGATTAGCCGATTATTATCGGAGATTTATCAAGGGATTTCCGAAGATAGCTGCACCGATGACAAAATTGACTAGAAAGGGAGAAATTTTCTTATGGAATGAGAAATGCGAAAAAAGTTTCCAAGAACTTAAGCGAAGATTGACTGCAGCACCAGTTTTGACGATTCCCGATCCGATGAAAGAATTCGTCATCTACAGTGATGCATTCAAGCAAGGCTTGGGGTGTGTATTGATGCAAGAGGGCAAGGTAGTTGCCTATGCTTCGAGACAGTTGAAACCACACGAGATGAACTATCCTACTCATGATTTGGAATTAGTAGCGGTAGTTCATGCCTTGAAGATTTGGAGACATTACCTTTATGGAGGTAAGTGTGAAATTTATAAAGACCACAAAAGTCTGAAATATATTTTCACACAAAAAGAATTGAATATGAGGCAGCGCAGATGGCTTGAGTGGGTCAAAGACTACGATTGTACAATTCATTACCACCCCGGTAAAGCAAATGTAGTTGCTGATGCACTGAGCCGTAAGGCGAGAGGAGACCTAACTTGTTTGTTGACCAAAGAGGAAAACTTAGTCAAGGAATTTGCAAGTATGAACCTTGAGAGGGCTACACCATCGAATCCAGTTGAGTCGTTATTGGCTAGTTTGGTGGTACAACCAACCTTGAGGGAACAGATCAAAGAAGGTCAAGGACAAGACGACTTATTGGTCAAGATGAAAGAACATACTCTTTCAGGTGAGGATAAGGGATTCAGTGTGTCCGATGATGGCACAATGTACTATGAAGGGAGGATCTGTGTGCCCAATGTTGTCAAGTTGAGAGAAGCGATATTGAAGGAGGCACATAGTACTCCATATACAGCACACCCTTGGAGTACAAAGATGTACCAAGATCTTAAAGGGACATTTTGGTGGGAAGATTTGAAAAGAGACGTGGCAGACTTTATCCGAAGGTGTATAGTTTGTCAACAAGTGAAGGCAGAACACTAACGCCCCTTTGGATTACTTAAATCACTTCATATTCCAGAATAGAAATGGGAACACATTACGATGGACTTTGTGGTAGGTTTGCCTCGAACGGAAAGAGGAAACTACGCTATTTGGGTTGTTGTGGACCGACTCACAAAGTCAGCTCACTTCATCCCAGTTAAGATGAATTTTCGAGTGGATCAGTATGTACAACTTTACATCCGTGAGATGATTAAATTACATGGAGTGCCAGTCTCTGTAGTATCCAACAGGGATACTGGTTTCACATCGTGTTTTTGGGAGAGTTTGCAAGAAGCCTTGGGAATGCAGTTGAACTTTAGTACGACCTATCATCCTCAGACTGATGGTCAGTCCGAGAGGACCATTCAGATCCTTGAGGATATGTTGCGAGCATGTGTGTTAGAAATGGGCAATAATTGGGAACGACTGTCGCCTTTGGTAGAATTCGCTTACAACAACAGTTATCAGTCGACGATCGGTATGGCACCTTATGAAGCCTTATACGGTAGGAAGTGTCGATCACCACTGTATTGGGATGAGGTAGGTGAAAGGAGAATTTTGGGTCCCGAGATGATCGAGCAGACAGTTGGTGTGGTGGATAAGATTCGTGAGAGGATCAAGATAGCACAGGATCATCAGAAGTTTTATGCCGACAAGCGTAGGAAGGATCTCGAATTCTGCGTTGGCGACAAAGTATTCTTGAAGGTATCTCCTACCAAGGGAATTGTTCGTTTTGGTCCAAGGAGCAAGTTGAGACCGAGACACATTGGACCGTCCGAAATTCTCGAACGAATCGGTGAGTTATCTTACCGCTTGGCTTTACCCCCGGAATTTTCGGCTGTGCACAACGTCTTCCACATATCATTGTTGAGGAAGTATGTGCACGATTCCAGCCAAGTCATCAACTATACCGCCAAGGAGATGAACAAAGATCTTACTTCTGAAGAACAACCAGAACTGATTCTTGAACGATCAATCCGGCAATTGAGAAACAAAGAGAAGGTGTTTGTCAAGGTCCAATGGCGTAACCACAGTAAAGATGAAGCTACTTGGGAACGCGAGGAAAAACTTCAAGCTCGTTATCCGAATTTCTTCAATCGAGGTATGTCATTTATTTTCGAAGACAAAAATTTTTCTAAGAGGGGTATGATGTAATACCCGCTATTTTCATAATGCATTATTATTATTTATAATAATATTATAATACATTTCATTTTATTTAATGTCATCTAGAGGGTCATGAACATTTATTTCGACGTATCACAAATCCTAGCCCGAGTCATTTTGTCAGATATAAATATTTAAGTGGTCATTATTTATTTTATAATAGTGTTATTAATTATTCGAGTATAATACCAATACTATTGTCATTAATATTATCATTATTATTAATAATAATATTATTAATGTCATTTTATTAAGTATTAATGTTACTATTATTATCTTTATTATTTTTAGATTTTTATTATCAACATTTCCAATTAAATTATTATTCTACAGTTACTACTATTAATAATATTATTATACTATTTATACTTTAACCATGGGTTAGAACTTAACAAAACTTGATTAAAGTTAGTTAACCACAATTAAGAATGCTGGAGCATATCGTTCCTTATAAGAGTTCTCACCTTATCAGAATTTTCACTTCATCAAAAATCTTCAATGTTCATCATAATACACTAACCTAATACAACTTAAACACTTAAAGATTTACACCTATAAATACACTAAGATTCCTACTGCATAAATCTTTACATCCATCGTTCAACATTCAAAAAAAAAAGAAAAAAGATACAGATGTTTGAGGAGAAAGTAAAAGACAGCAAATCAATTCATTCATAACACTGATAGAGGGGCCTTTATATAGGCATTACAATGAGAGTCCTTCCATACATAGGATTCCTAGATAAGGTAAGACATCTAATAGGATCCTACTACCTCTAGAAGGATCTAGAACCTTCCATCTATGTATCTACAATCAGTATTAGGTAAGACACATCACGGGAATAATAATTCGCGTAACACTCCCCCTGTTTCGAGCACTAATAAAACTATGGTGCATAAGTTGTTGCTTTCGTTAAAACCTATTCCAAGCCAATACTAAACCACATTGGAAATATATAGTCTTGATGAGGAAAAGATTGCTACGCACCAACATAACATGTCATGTATACTCCCCGATGTATACATAATGACTCCCGATGAGTACCTCAAATCATAGGAGTCGATGCCAAGTTGCCCTCACAACTATACCAAGGAAAAATCCATGGGAAAAATACCTCTTGGTCTAAGTTGAACAAGTACAACGCATCATTGTCTGGATGTTCTCATAGGTCGCCTCGTTAAAAACCTTACCAAGTGAAAACCCAATGGGAAAAAACAAACCTTGGTTTAAGGACAAAAAGAGCGCGACACATCCAAAGTGCAGAGTCACTAAAGACTTATCAAGTTTTCCAAAGTCTTGACCTCTATGCACCAAATCAGTCATAACTTCTTCGATTCAATAGGTATCAATGAAACTGTAAGAACTTATGAAAACTAGACACCCATAGCTTTTCATTCACATATAGTACGTAACCTAGATCGACCTGAGCAGATCACAAAGCTCTATCGAAGTTGACTCAGCAAATTACCGGACATATCCCGTCCTACTTTGCAACAATAGTCATATGTCACTCAACATGATGGATGTGATCAAATGGTTGGTTTCCTTGGAAAGTAGACACAAACCTTTCCAATGGCACCAATTTCACCATTTTCCATCAAGTGAGCTGCCTTGTAGGTCATATGGGAGATAGACCAACACATTCTGGGCAGATTCGTGTATCAGTTTTCAAGTGTCCTTTTTATCGAGATAGAGCGAGCTTCAAGCTTCTTGTCAATCACAGACATTGCGTGAGCGCATCCTAGGCCATCATCACAGTGGCTTTACCGGATTATTACGAATGAGTACATTGAGTCAAACATGAGTACATAATACCGTACTTTTCTTTTAAGACTGCATCATCACTTAAGTGCGCCAAGTCTTATGATGACTTCGACTAATCATTGGGAATCATATAGGCATTACTTTATCGTCTCTTAGGGAAATCGTCCCTTAGATTGCCTTAAACCGATTGATGAATACGCAACATCAAGTGTCCCCAAGATCCTTTCATTCTTAACTTTGGATTTAGCGGAATCTCTTAGTCTCACAAGAGTACATCACTATAAACCCTTAGTTTTACGCAAAGCTTCATATCTCTTCCAAATCAAGTATATACTTAGTATGCGTTCCCGACAATCACTTGTCGACGCGCTCCGTGGTCGTCGAGCCACTTGATTTGAGTCCGATCCACCACGAGATCCTTTTTATCACTTAACTTAGTTCCCACTAAGATAAGATTTAACCACAAGTCGCACGTCGCTTTTGGGAAACTATCTAATCGAAAAGATAGTGGATGCTATAACATCCATTACGATAGACAACTAAGTTTCGTGTCATCGTAGTCGATTCCAAAGGCGTTCATGAGAAACCTCGCGCCATGAGGTGAGTTTAACTCCTTCTCTCACTCGCTTTAACAAAGTATACGGATAGATCTTATCTTTGGAGTGTCGGCACCACTTCAACAAAGGGCTATCACTTTGTTCATACTGGAGTCGCATATATTTCCATTTTAGGCCAAGGCTACAACGTTGTAGATTTTCAACGAAGTATGGTTCGATTAAACTCACATTCCACGTCCTCATGAACCGGCTTTATTCATAGAGTACTCTTTATGGATTGGCATTCATTGAGGCGTCCCCCAATGATGACTATAATCCAGAATCACATGAGACGGATGAGTTCATTTGATCATATGATCAAGTTTCATGTACCAAGCTCGCATACATTCTTAGCGAGAGTATTTATCGAACCAAGTGGCATCCCAATTCTCTATGAGATCCACGGCCTAGTAACACCATCTACCACAATTTGTGGTGTTACCATATCACCATTTATAGGTGACGAACGTCCATGACCGGACACAATCCTTGCAGACATGTTTGCAGCATGTATTTAATCTCGTCACTTTAGGGAACTTGGTGAGACACAGTAGGGACAAACTACGACAATTCCAAGTCGTTCTACTCGAACATGATCGTTCGCATCTCCCCCTAACGACGGGAAGACTGGCTCATCAAAGTGACTTACGAGATCGTCTGCCAAGGTACATTTTAAGCGGACTATGAGTGAAAGCGCATGTCATATTCATCATTTATAACCCGTCATAATGCGTTGTGGTGACGCACTTTTGGCACATGAACATGTGGACGATAAAGGTTTTCAGTGTTAACACAATCCAGTTAACAAAATGCATACCGTTACACTCGTAACTAAGCATTTGAATGATGATAGGTATAGGTGAATATGACATGTTGACCTATGCTACATAGCCGTAGCTACTGGTCTTGAGAATCCAATAAAACCGCCACCATGCACCACCGGGATCGAACATAAAGAAACGATTGAACCGATGATAGGCCGTTGGTTTTATCGAACCTCTAGTGCTTTCTTGAAGAGTTCACTCCCTTCACCAGCCCCAAACACCTCAAAATTTCATGAGCATGTATAAACGGGTGTTTAGGATTACAAAACCATCAACCTTGTGGTAAAAAACCGATCGAAATGATATCGAACTGGTTGTTGGGACGGCTGGTGGTATGTGAAAACTTCATTTAAGTGGTTCACCTCCTTCCAAGTTTCCAAATGGTACCGAAGTTTGTGAGAAGGTATCCTTGGATGTTAGGAAGTACTTGTTAAAATTTCACTTTAAGACTTGGTCTAAAAGTGGGTGAACCGACCTTTACAATGACTGGTCCACAAGTTGGACAACCATAACTCAGGTTTCATCAACTTATCAATCATTGTCAAAGGAACAACATAACATATAAATGTTATTACTTGAGTAGGACCATTTGTGGACACCATCATAGCATCATAAGCCACCCAGGCTAATACTTATGATCATGTATGTATAAGGACTCGGTGAAAAGGGAGGACTCAGCACCATGCTTATGCGAGTCGCTACATTATTCTCTTTAGCATAGGAGGGTGTCATCTCCTAATCGTGCCAAAGAATAGGCTTTAATAAATGAACATGGCTAAGAAGGATCATCGGGGGGTCTTTGGCGTCATACATGCTTATGAAAGCAAGACGCGGATGACATAAATATCATCATCGGTCATGAGCCCTGCTCACGACTCCACCAATGTACTTTGGTGTCTTTGATCCAACTAGTTTCTTTGTTCAAAGAAAATGATGTCCATGACAATACCGTGGTATATGGATCATCAAACTGTCCAAACTCCGGACTATTAAAGCCTAAATGTGTCAATGTCCCAATACATCTTCTGGTTACCAAAACCGATGCAAGCCGGACCATATTGACTCATGAATATTTTTCTTTTCACATATCCAATACAAGTTATGCATAAGATTTTATTCTCACAAATCACAATGAGATGCTATGAGTGATACACTTTGGCATATATATCATTGAGTCATAACATGGTTTAATTGTTACGGAACATATGTGACTAGAAAACGCCATTCGGCATTCAACAACTTGAGTATCATACCGCTCATTGATTGTGATGACCTACTCATCATAGTCACAATGGATTTATAAACCGGAATCCAAAAATATCGCGTTCCTTGAAAATAGCTTAATACGCACTCAATTTCGCTTGCAAAATTTTACAAATATAAGCATAGCGAACACTCTAACAACATAGAGATTTTATACTTGATATGATCAAAATGATCTATCATATTAAGTGCATAACATGGCAAGGTTATATGCCTAAGGGGCAAAATTACGACACAAGCATGGTGTAGCACTACCATGCACACGCTCGACCTTCTTATAAGGGTGCGTATTTTGGGCTTCCCCAAGGAAACTGTTTTTCAACATTTGAAAGATGATAGTTTCGCGTATAACGCATACCAAAAACTGCATCATCTATGGCAAATTCGGCCAAAAAGAGGTTGAAAAATATGTGTCATAAGACCACTTGCAAATTTAAGATGGGAACCAAGTTGGTTGGGACAAAAGTTAGCACAATCGCTGGAAAAAAATTCCGCGCAGCTTGACCTTTGTTCACTAAAACAGCGATAACTCCCTTGTTAGGAAGGCTATGGACGAACGGTCAGATGTTCCGAAACTAGACTTCCGTATCTTTCTATCCATATATTGTGCACCACACGGATCATTAAACTCGCATCACAAGGCATGTTTTAATTGGCTGTTTAGTATTTCCCAAGTTTAGTGAGAAAACAAGGTTGAGACCATATCCAATGGCATAAGTGTTGATGCAAAACCATGATAATGATGACCATAGGTGCGTTTAAACGCATCGGGGTGTTCGATTTCTTATCTCGACTAATGATCCTTTCGGTAACTCCAACTTGGTAGACTTGCAGAGAAAGTAGGAATGCTCAGACAAAAATTTGTTTAAAAACCACTGATTCCATTTGAACTTTCAAAGCATAAACAAATACCAAGAAGGATGCGCCTAGTCATGATCAAACGTGTAGACAAAATCCACCAAAGTGCATCAATCAACCAAGTATTTTAATTCTCAATTTGCAAGCATACGTCATAATAGTCATGTTATATGGATGCAACGCGGTGCATCATAATTAAGCATTTTGAACCATGAGACATAATGAATATACCATAACCAACTCGTCTTGACCATCCAATAAGATCGACTAAACATGTATAAGGCACATGCCTTTACAAATACTCGGAAAAGTATTCGGACCTATAGTCATACGAACTATAATCGAGGTCAACGAATTCATGTATTTACCGCAATATGCCATTGCTTTACATGTTAAAATTCATAAGAATTACTCGTACATTCTTTCATATATCATGTTGCAAGGAGACGGTGCATGTCTACACCCACATGCAATATTTTATTTTAATAAGATGAAAGATGGAGTTTTTCAAGTATGGGATTGGGTCAAGACCAACGTGGTGGTCGCTCAATTCAACGTGACAAATCCGTCACAAATCGATTTTAACCACGACATATCCGTCGCAATCGATGTTTGTCCCATTTGTATGTCACAATTCCGTGACTAATCATGAACGAGTCATAACTTTACCGTTACCGACAATGTTCATTTTTTTTTCAATTGTTGGTTTAAAATCGACAAAACGGCGACATCAAATCGCACCCAAAACGTGGTGTATGCAACAACCACAAATATCGACTTTCAACAATTATCCGTGACTCCCCCAGGACCGTCACACAGTTTACTTCGACATCCGAGAGTGATACCACCTCTCATTGTCTCATCCACCGCAAAGTAGCGACTTTCAACAATTATCCGTGACTCCCCCAGGACCGTCACACAGTTTACTTCGACATCCGAGAGTAATACCACCTCTCATTGTCTCATCCACCGCAAAGTAGCGTGGGAGATAAAGAACCCAAATACCCAATTCCCAAAAAAATTCCCAAGAGAGGAATTGAAAAACGAGAACTTTAATAAAGTCTTACGGGTACTTGGTTTCATATATGCTTTGATCCTTGAACGGGAGATTCTCTCCATATGAGCAACATATTTCCGTGGGTACTCCGTTCTATATTTACTTTGATCCTTGAACGGGATAAATATGGCTTTTTCTCCATAGCGTGCACATCATCATGAGCGACGTATTTTCCTATATACACGTAAAACATAAACATGTAAGATTCATAAGTGTACAAATTAAATGAATCATTGAGTAGGAAAAAAAAATGGAGAGTTGAGAAACGCCCGGATAGGGCTACTGGGCTCAATAATTCGGCCGAAAAAGGACTCGAGCGCGGCGATGCAGCAGCTCGGTATTGGATGAGGTCGGATCTCCAAATTTCTTCGTAAAAATGCCTGCATTCGGCAGAGATTCAGAACCAATATTACACATAATCCGATCTCCACCGTTGAATATACAGATATTTGTGTTGGGAAGTTGCTACCAAAATTTCACCGATCCGACGGTTAAAGAAACGGAAACGTGATTTTCAAATGCATCACATGCGAGAAAATTCACGCGAAATTCTCTCGGCTTTTTTCTTTCGATTTTGATAGGTTTTGTCTCGATTGCACTAGGTTTTCAAGCATTAAATATCACGTGCATAAAACCGCTTGACGATCCGCGATGCTTCGATCGGATCGGGTCGCGACCTTAGGCAACAGATTGGCTTGGATGAAAACGTGGATCGCCGAGCGGTCGGGTCGGCAACTGGTCGGGTCACAACCGGACCAGGATCGAGTCGGCGCGGCGGCGGTCCGACGGCGAGGCGCAGTCTTGGCGGCTTTGGGCGATTCTGGCGCGGCGGTCCGGCGCGATCCGACGGCTCTGGCGATTCTGGCGGCGGTCCGCGGCGAGGCGCGATCCGCGGCTCTGGCGCGGCGCGCGGCAGCGATGGATGGCGATCCGGTGGTGGGCAGCAGACGGCGGCGGCGGTGGTCCGGCGGCGGAGGCGGTGCTCGTGGCGTCTGGCGCGTGATCGGCTTGGCCGATTTTTTTTTTTTCGTTCGAGCTACGTGCTGATAACGTGTTTGAGTGAAAGTAAAAGACAGCAAATCAATTCATTCATAACACTGATAGAGGGGCCTTTATATAGGCATTACAATGAGAGTCCTTCCATACATAGGATTCCTAGATAAGGTAAGACATCTAATAGGATCCTACTACCTCTAGAAGGATCTAGAACCTTCCATCTATATATCTACAATCAGTATTAGGTAAGACATATCACGGGAATAATAATTCCCGAAACAACAGAAAATATTTATACACAAAAAAAAAAATACACAGAACACAATACAAGTTCATCGGCAGAAAATACAAGGAGGAGAGGAAGATAAAATCTGCTAATCTACGACTCCTGCTATCTTGCTCGTCCTCCATCTCCCCAGCAGCAACTTGGAATCTACAACTTTTCTCCATCTTCTCCAACTCTTCTCAGCACAGGTAAATTCGACTTAAGTTTTATATCTCGCCCATCTGTACTTTTGATCACAAAACCAGCCTGCAATTTTAATCACAAAGGTGAAATTCTTTCACCTCAAATCCGAGCCCAAACCATTCTTCATCCTGAACCTGCACAAATCATGAAACCTAACCTCTACGGCTAAACCACCTGAACCGATTCGGATTCAACAACTCAGAAATTTGACACCTTCTTCCCGAGTTCAAGCCAAATACGAAACCAAAATCAACATCAAACTCAAATTTAGAAAAAAATCAAAAAAATCAAAACTCAACTGAGTTCACTCGCTCTGAACATGAACTCACGAACCATAACCTTTCCAACCCATTTCAAACCCGAGGCCAGAAATTCGAAACCTACCCGTTTCAATTTTTCGGATGTGGGCCGAAACCACTGCCCGAGCCCGAAATCATCTAAACCCGAAACCAGTTTCAAAACCTTTAATAAAAACCCATACCTGACCGGAACAGGAGCTTGGCGACGAGCTGCCGTTGATTGACGGCCACCCACAATGATTTCAGTCGCCGCCTTGTAGTCCGCCGCCGCCGCCGGTTACTAGAGGGCAGAAACCCGGACCTTGCACTACTGCACTTGAGCCGAACCACCGTCGTTTTCCATTTTGTCCGCCACGATCCGGTCACGTGCTGTATGTGTTCCGACCATATGTGTGTGTGTTCCGACCGTATGTATGTGTGTTTTCTGTCTTCTGTGCTCCGGCCGAGATGGGGCTTAGGAGAGGGGAGGTCGGATTTTGGTGAAGGTTAGAGAGAGAGATGAAAGAGAGTGCTGGAGAGAGAACGGGTTTGACGGGAGAAGGAGAAGAATGAATTTGTGTCGGCTGAGGGTGGAGAAGGGTTTATATACCCGCGAATTATTAGGGCTTTGCAATTTAGTCCTTCCAATTTTTGAAACTTTCATTCAGCCCCAGACAGTTTAAATTAATTCAATTTTAACTCGATCGAACTACCTTAACTGCAATCGTACAATCAACTTTCAAACTTCAATTAAATCCTAATTTTGACCAAAATATTAAAACGTTGATTTCCAATTTATATTAATAATTAATCCGAATTATTGCCTAAATATTTTAAATTCAGTCATTAATAATGTTAACTCTTCGAGTAATATTATAAGCAATTGTAATTTATTTTCAGTTATTATATGGTGATATTCGTATATTTTCATTTATTATATAAATAATTAAGTGCAAGGATTATAATTATTATTATTATATGTAGACTTTATCGAGAATTTACGGGCTTAGGACTGTGAGTCGAGCATCTTCATTTCAAGTCAGACATCATCATTTATTCAGGTGGGAATTTTTACTATCACTTTAATTGCTTCAATTGGACTGTGTATGTGATGTTCTATTCATGTTTAAAATTTTTATGCACGTTGTAAATCAGGCTAACCGGTTTCGGTGTAAGAGGCTATCTTAAGATATATGTTGTTGCGGGGACACCTACGCAACCTCAATATTCACATGCGTGCTCGATTCATGTTATGTGGTATTGTGTGTATGTTTGATGTTGTTGCGGGGTACCTGCGCAACCTCAATATTCGTTTATGCGTGCTCGATTCATGCTATACGTAATATTGTGAGTATGCATTGACGTTGAGGAAAAATATGATAGATTATTCATGTTATGCTTTTCCATGAGATTGTATATTACTGTGATCAGTGTGATTTCCACGAGCTGAAGGAAGCTCACCCCCACATTTATTGATCCCGCAGGTTGAACCGAGCCGGATGGACGAAGCAGCGAGCCGAGAGGGCATATGAAAGAGGAATTATTATATGATGTTTCTTTATATCTAATGTTTTGGAACTCATTTGGGGAAACTTTGAATTTAAAATTTATAAATTATGAATTATTCTTCCGCCGCAAATTTTTACCTCGTATTTATGATGAAATGTTACCTTATTTAAAGGTATATATTTTTATGTCATGGTAGCGACTCGACTTTGTAGGCGAGAATTTTTATATTCTCAAGAAAATTATTTTTCGTCAAATTTACCTTTTATTTATTTCCCCAATATTTACCCTAGAAAGTCGGGGCGTTACACGACGACCCATTTTGGCTTCGAATGCTTGTACGGCATATTGTCGTAATGTTGGGTTTGTCATAGGCGATAGAGTTCCGGTATTGTGGGCTGAGTGGAAGGATGTGCCACAATGCGTGAAGGATGCATTGAACAATGCTATGTTGGTAAGTTTATCTCAATTCTGAAAGCTACTTTGCGTATTTAAATTCGAAAAAAATTTAGTAATATATATTATATGCTAATTGTAGGTTTGGTTTGAGGTTCCATGTGATTAGGAGCAAACAATCAAGTAAGTAATTTTCACAATACGTAGTTGAGTAATTACTCGAGAAATTTTTGCATCATTCTAGTTATTTATTGTTAAAAATATGTATTTGTCAAATGTTTTAAAAATTTATTTATTAATATAAAATAATTTATAATATAAAATTCACAACTTGTAAACATATAAGGTAATTTGATTGACAAATTTACACATTGTAAACATTCTAATTTAGTTGTAATTATGAGTATCATAACATACACTTTTAGAATTACATAAAACATTATAATATTAAATATATATAAAAATAATAAAACTAACACATTAACATTGTATAATCATACACAAACAGCAAATATAAAATGATATTTAACATAATCACTAAAACTTAAATCTTAACATTCAACCGCATAACAACAATTGTACACACACAACAGATTATTCATGAATAACATAATAAACAAATAATATTATGAATAAAAATAAAACAATAACACAAAATCACAGTAAATAAATACATAAAATTTACAAAATACTTTACAAATATATTTGACTAATGTTTGATTATTATTTATAAATATTTGTTATAGGTACAAATCTTGGAAAAATGAGCTACACATGTTTTGGTCAGCTTGGGGTAATTCCCGCGAGGCTACTCCCGAGGAGTTCAAGTATCGAGAGTACGAGTGGAGGTGGCAATACACACATTTTAGCGACCCAGACTATATTGTACGTAATCGAGCTCTAAATATTATCGCAATGTTATTGTTGTTTAAAGATATGTAACGTATATGAAACTTACTTGTGGTAATTTGTTCCTTGTTAAATGTAAATTACGTGTTTCTATAACCGTAAGGGTTTGACGGAGCACCACAGCCTAGGTTCGCAGTCGTTAGCGAGAGTTTCGCACGAGGCCACTTCTGATGAAAATGTGGCGAATGCCTTTGTCTACGTGACTCAAAAGGCATACCGAACTATCCAGATAGACTTGTAAGTTGTAAATGTAACCTAACCATTTTAATTCTGCTATCAGTCTTTACCTCTGAACTTCATTAATATTCGGTTACTTTTTTTATTCCCACTTAATTAGGAGAGAGTGACTGAGGAGTCTGAGAGGATGTTGACAGAGATAGCGAGGGAGGAGCATCCGGATTTGAACGAGGCTAGCCTCGAGTTAGTACGCCAAGAGATCGATCAGGTTGATCCTTACATTAGGGCAAGGGTGTGTGCTAACGTTTACCCTCCTAAAGGGAGTCATTACTGGACGCCGATGATGGGAGCTGAAGGCGACCAATTATTGAAGAATACTATAGGATTTCAGCGCAATCAAAGGGGCATCACGCAAAAGGCCTATTTGGAGGGGCAATTGAGGATCGAGAGGGAGCTCCGAGCTTAGGAGCAAAAGAAGTCTCAAGACCAGTTCCAAAAATTCCAAGAGGAACAAAGGAAGGTACAACAAGCCATGATGCAGTATATGATGTCACTGAGTCAGACCGTGTCTCAGTCGGGAATTCTGGTACCACCACCACATCAATTCTTCGATTCACAAACACCCCCCTCTTTTTCACAGCTTCGGGACGACGACATGCAAGACGGTAATAATACTTCTTCTATCTTTAAGAATTTGACAGATCTTGTGAGGATTTTACTTGTCATTGTGGATTTTAGTTGTCATTGTAGTAGTTCATTTGACGGATCTCTGAGGATTTTATTTAGACTTATGTTCGTTAACGTTGGTGTTTATAGTGATTTTGTTGATATTGGTACATGACATGTTGATATGGTGTGGTTTTTATACTGTTGGTGTATAAATTATGCTTTTCGTACATTGATGTATGTTTTTGATGTATGGGGATGTATTGTACTTTTGGAATAACAGGTTATCTGAACATGTTTGGGGATACTAAAATCTGAATTTATAACAAGGAATTCAGTATATGCTGCAGTATATCAAAGAAATGTACAACAAGCCATGATGCAGTATATGATGTCATTGAGTCAGACCGTGCCTCAGTCGGGAATTCTTGTACCACCACCACCTCAATTCTTCGATTAACAAACCCCCCTCTTCTTCACATCCTCGGGACGACGACATGCAAGATGGTAGTAATACTTCTTCTATCTTTAAGAATTTGACGGATCTTTGAGGATTTTAGTTGTCATTGTGGTTTTTAGTTGTCATTGTAGTAGTTCATTTGACGGATTTCTGAGGATTTTATTTAGACTTATGTTCGTTAACGTTGGTGTTTATAGTGATTTTGTTGATATTGCTACATGACATGTTGATATGGTGTGGTTTTTATACTGTTGGTGTATAAATTATGCTTTTCGTACATTGATGTATGTTGATTGTGATGTATGGGGATGTATTGTACTTTTGGAATAACAGGTTATCTGAACATGTTTGGGGATACTAAAATCTGAATATATAACAAGGAATAGTATATGATGCAGTATATCAAATGAAGGTACAACAAGCCATGATGCAGTATATGATGTCATTGAGTCAGACCGTGTCTCAGTCGGGAATTATGGTACCACCACCTCAATTCTTCGATTCACAAACACCCCCCTCTTCTTCACATCCTCGGGACGACGACATGCAAGATGGTTGTAATACTTCTTCCATCTTTAAGAATTTTACGGATCTTTGAGGATTTTAGTTGTCATTGTGGATTTTAGTTGTCATTGTAGTAGTTCATTTGACGGATCTCTGAGAATTTTATTTAGATTTATGTTCGTTAACGTTGGTGTTTATAGTGATTTTGTTGATATTGCTGCATGACATGTTGATATGGTGTGATTTTTATACTGTTGGTGTATAAATTATGCTTTTCGTACATTGATGTATGTTGATTGTGATGTATGGGGATGTATTGTACTTTTGGAATAACATGTTATCTGAACATGTTTGGGGATACTAAAATCTGAATATATTTTTTTTTTAAAAACACTTTAGCCGACGACTTTTCTGTCGTCGGCTAAAATTTAGACATTTTAGCCGACAACAAAAAAATCGTCGGCTAAAACCTAAATACTTTAGCCGGCGATGTCATCTCCATCGGCTAAAACCTAAATATTTTAGCCCACAACTTTTCGGCACCGACCTCGGCCGACAGACTTTTAGCCGACAACTGGCGGCTTTAGCCGACAACTTTGGACTTCAGCCGACGACTTTTTTCCATCGACTAAAGTATAAACATTGGTAGTGTGTTTCTTCTCAGCAAGACGAAAATCCGAATTTTCTTTTCGGCACCACTTACTTCTTTGCCCATCAATATTTTTGTCTACAATGATAAAATATTATCAATTGAATTATATAACCAATACTTTCAAACTTAGCAACATTAATAAGAAAAAAAAAAACTTACATGCTATTTGTATCCTTCTTGTATTTTGCACAATATTCTTGGTGTATTATTATTAAATATTAATACTTAGGTATTGAAATTTTTAAGCATCAATTTTCAATCAAACATTACTAATGTAAAAAGAAACATTTCTAATGTTTATATTTTATCTAAATCAATCTTTTATTTATAAAAATTTTGAGCTCTATACACGGTATATATTATTATACAGTAAATTCTTACAGTCTTGAGATTTTGGAATATACTGCACTTTTAATTTACATACATTTCGTCTCTTTTTTCTATTTGCCAAAATATTATCAATATTGTTTCTCCTCATAAGGACTTATGTTTGAATTTTTCCTTTAATGTCATATAAGTCTTCTCCGGCATTCTGCATCTTCATCTATGATAGTTTAAATATTAAAACAATCAATATATTCAACTTTAATATAACGCGAAAGGTGAAGAAATGTAAAAAATATTGTACCTGAAGGTGGGTTCAACAATGATATTGATGAAGCATCTAAAAGAGTTAATATCGTATCTTTTTATAAGAATAATCATAATTAAAGATATAATTTGATCAAATATAGAACCAGTAATCAAGTTCGAAGGAGCTTGAAGATAAGCGAAATTATAAATTTGAAAGCAAGTAATCAAATATTTTTGTAAATATTGTAGCTATTCTAAATAAACTCTATCAATTGTACTTACGATAACTTAGAAATGCAAATTTGTACAGTCAAATAAAATAATATAGAAATACAATTCCAAACCTCGTCGCGATGACAACTTTCTTGGGGGTCAGTTATTGAAATTCTCAACAACTAAAAAACTTAGGCCCGGTTGGTATTATTTAACTTTAAAAATAATAAGTTTTTTGATGAACTTTGAAAATTTAGTAGTGTTTGGCAGATAGACAAAAAGCAGTTTTTTGCAATTTAGGAGACAATGACAGCATATTTTGAAAGAAGCATTATGTTTGCTTTTAAAAGCTGACGCCATAAAAACAGCAAAAATTAATATTTTAGATCTTAAAATCACTTTAAAAAATAATATTTATTAAACACAAATCTATTTAAATTCACAACTCATTATTTTCACATCACAGCTGCAGCAGTTTTTAATTCAGTCACGACAATACCAAACTAGGTATTAGATATAGACAGATATTATATTGTATACTTATCAAACCATATCTTAAGAATTTTTGGCAACACTGTGTCTACGTATTCGTATCCGTATCCCCGTCTTGCAACATAGGTGTAATTTGTAAATATAAGTAAAACTAGAGAAGCAATGAGTTAACCAGTGAACTTGGTTCACTGTGTTAGGAATAATGCCCTAGGACATTCGATGTGCCTAGATTTGTAATTGTCACATTTAAATCAAGTTATTTGATATCATTTATTTCTCGTTGATTATTATAATGTGTGCATGTTTTAATATTATAATAATCGAATAATAGTTATTCACGAATAATAAGATTATTCAAATGTCTCTGGTACAATCGCGTTGAGTAGAGACTCAAGTGATTGATATACTAGTATAAGTTCGATTGATAATCATCGGATGATTACACGTATGGTATGGATCAATCTTATGGGTATTGATTGGAGAATCAATACTGGATAGACCCGCATTGAGATCACTGCATGGAAATATCATAAGTGAATCTCAATATAAAAGTATGTCAATAAATCCTTGAACCTGATATTATCATAGAGTCCAACATGATAAGTGCTATGCCTTGACGTAATCCAACGTCATATAAAACATGGTGATCATAAAGGTTAGCGATCGGGATTAGTGGGAGTCGTGTAGAGGGCAATGAATAATCAAGATGGAGATTTGTCTCTCTCTTTAGTGAGAGAGATATCTGTTGGGGCCCTCGATAAGTAGGACTGAAGGAAATGTATGGCCATGCTCAAATGAAGAGTCATTTGATTCAATCAGTCTACTTAAGATCGAGAAAGCATTTGAACATAAATAAGTATGACAGACTACATGACTTAGTTCAAATATGATATCGCGTTACAAAGGGATTTGACACGTTAAAAGGTTTAATGGACTATTAACTTATATTATTTGGGTAATCATAATGTCTTGCTAGAGTCCGCTTATGATTTATTATTTAATAAGGTATTAAATAATTGCCAACATAATATAAGTCTTTTGGGTCGCATGTACGAAAATTATAGACAAGTAGGAATAAATATCAACTGGGAATAATAAATATAATACTGAATATTATATTTATGAGGAGATTAAATAATAAGTAATATATAATATTGGATATTATATATATTATATTATTTAATAAGTTTAAGAGTAACTAAGCAAATACTAGAGTCTTGACTCTAGGGATTACTTAGTATAAGTAAGGGGTCTATGACAAGGAGTTGTCATAAGAAGAAAATTACACAACCCTAGACAAAAAGGATAAAAATCGCCCCCTTCAGTTCTCACTAGGTTGGCCGAAATTCTTCTACTATAGAAGATTAATATTGGTCATCTTTTCTTCCCTTATTTGATCTTGATCAATAGTACATGTAATATCCGTACTTTTTATTGACTGTTTGACCTTATCGTTCTTCCTATTTTGTCGCCCTATAAACACTTTGAGATGTTGTCGATGTTGATTTGGGATTTCGTATCTTTTTGGATCATGATCGTGTTAATTGGACCTTTCGGCAGTATTCTGGGACAGGCAGATAGCGCACGCTAGGCTTAGGCTAACACACACTATTTCTACTTGAGAAGCGCACGCTAGCTTTGAGCCTTAGCGCACCCTAACGGTCCAGACTTGGCAAAGACAGTAGCTAATTCTGCTCTCTGGACTAGCAGTTAGCGCACGCTATTCGTGGCCAGTAGCGCGTGTTAACATCGTCCGTAGCACACGCTAACGTGCTGGGTCGGCAGAGGCAGTGAGGTATTCCTACTTTCTGGACTAGCAGGTAAGCACGCTAGGCAGCAGCTAGCACACGCTAAAGGTGTTGCGTAGCGCGCGCTAATGCCCAGTCGTAACGCATGCTATCGGAGTTGGGAAGTGAACTAGAACTTTTGCAGGACAATAGTTAGCGCGCGCTAACGCCTCAGGACAGAAGCCACTGGACTACCGGGTGAGCCCGTTAGTGCACGCTAGCCCCGATTCTTAGCGCGCGCTAACCTGGGATTTTATATAAGGGGCAGTCAACCCCTGAAATTGTCATTTCCACTTCTTTCTCACTCATTTCGATAGGAGCAGTGGGATTTGGGCGATTCAGAGCGTTTGGAGGCGATCCTTCTTCAGATATCATCATCTTTGGTTGAATAAAAAAGATTACACAACTTCCAATCTATTTCTATCTTCCAAATCAAGGTAAATTCCTTAGAACCCTAGTTTTGAAAAATTTTTGGGATTTTCTTAGATTCGTCCAATTTATCCGTTTTGGAGCTTGAGATCATTGAGAATATGATGCATCTACCCCGTACCCATGTTTCCCCTATGATTATATGGATTGTTTTGTACCTTGTTCAGATATGAGAATGTTTTAGTGATTTTCAAACCTCTAGATGATTATCCTTGTAGTTTCATGAATCGTAGGAGGGTTTCCGGAGTTTCTTCATGTGATTTTAGTATGGATTATTGATTATCGTATTCCTTGCGAATCATTTAGGTGCCGGAAGTGCGTTCTTGGACCTACCGAACTTATACTCTTTTCCTTCCGATTTCCCGATGTCTCAAAGGTAAGTATATGTTTATGATTATATGTTCTCGACTTTGAAAGTAAGTTAATATGATTGGCATTATTGTTTATATCCACTTTGGGACGGGCCGACGGGTCCTCTGAGGGTTTCGTAGCCTCTGGTGCAATTCCACGGATATTTTGGGTTAACCACTCTGGGACGGACCGACGGGTCCTCTGAGAGTTCCGTAGCCTCTGGTGCAGTTCCACGGTTAATCATGTATGTATTGATGTGATGCTATGAGATTTAGTTATTCCGGAATACTAGTCTTGGATTGATAATATGATGATTACTTTTACTTTATTGTCGAGGAGTATTGTGTTCCATATTCGATATACTTGCACTAGCTATTCGACGGCTAACCCCTTTATGGGGTAAATACCTTTCATGTATTTCAGGTTCCAGGAGAGCGGATAGGCATGTATCGGGTCGGCATGAAGATGATGGGCAAGTGTGATACTGTGTCTTGTCTCCGGTTATAATTTATGATTCCTCCATCCAGTGTTGTTGTACTGGAATGGTTTTCGAGTACTCGTGTACGGTTTTTGGTTTTTCTTAATGTTCCGGCCTGCGTTGCCGCGGTATTGATTTGTGATGTATTGTATTCATATGTATTGGATATGGTATTGAATACCATTTTTATTGTTTTCCATTACATTGTACTTGGACCTTCTCGGTCAAATTTTATAGTTCCACGTAAGAATAGCCTTGTGGGTCCCACGACGGGGCTCACAGTGTTGTAATATACCTTGAATAACTTGGTGGTGTTACATAATATAGTATCAGAGCTTAGGTTTATGGATACCTAGGCTGTCGGTCTTTTGGGTCGATTGAGTCATCGTTTGTCTATAGTATCACTACTTTGCCATCATCACAGTGCGACCGGTACTTGTAAGACCTCTTACTCTTCTGGTGTTTCCTTAATCGCTTTGCTTTTGATTTGGTATTTTTGGGAATCTATCACATCGATGACATGCGATTGAATTGTACTTACGTGCCTTATGTATTCTTCAGAATGTCTGCTGGTAGGGGACAGGGACGAGGCCGTGGTCATGGACACGGACGAGGACGTGGCGCGACCGCTTCCCTCAGTTCTGTTGCGCGGTCGACCACCCCTAGCTTATCTAACTTAGTACATCCTGATACCGAGGGTCATCACGACCAGTAGACCGGCCAAGGGAATAACGCAGATTTTGGAGTTACAAATGTCCTTCAGCAATTGGCTAACCAGACGACTATCCTGTCCCAAGCCGTTCAACTGAACAATCCGAACCCAACAACCGATGCCATGCTTCAGAATGTGATCCGTATGCACCCTCCGTAGTTCAGTGGTGCCACAGACCCGTTAGGTTGGGAGGATTGGAGTATTTGAAGCGATTGATTGTCCGGAAGTGAGGAAGGTACCGATTGCTCAGTACTTCCTTACCAAGGAGGCCGCGACTTGGTGGAAAGTTATCAAGCCACAGGATCGTGCTGCTACGAGGGAAGAATTTAAAGAGCTACTGGAGGCCGAGTTTTGTCCTTGGCCAGTGCAAAAAGGCAGAATCCGAGCCTTTTTCGAGGCTAAGCCACAGAACATTCCAGTCTCGCAGGCGATAGTGGAGTACAACCAACAGTTGATCCATGTGAAGAATCAAGTGCGAGACGAGCGTGACAAGATCCGTTACTTTGATATGTGGATGAATATGGACTTACGGCGGTACATGGCCAGGTTTGCTTGCACCACTTTGAAGGAATATCAGGACAGGGCTTTGGCCCATGACATGTTAAGCCCCGACAATGATACCAACGAAGAACCAAAGAAGCAGAAGATTGTGGGAAATTTTTCTGGCTCTAAGGGCAGCAACTTCCAGAGACCTCAGGCGACTAACCGTTCCACCGGGCAGTCGTCACGTTCTGCTAGAGGAAGGAGGAGTTTCCATTCGACTCTGGGCATCTCAGTTTGCCCGGTGACTTGTTTTAATTGTGGTCGTCCAGGCCACGTTAATCTGGAGTGCAATTTCCCACATTTGAAATGTCACACTTGCGGGCAGATGGGACATAGAGCAGCTTATTGTCCCGAACCAGATCAAACTCTGGACACTCGGGCTTCTGCCCCAGCACCAATGGATCAGGGTATGAATTAGCATCAATATTTTAGTCAGTCACAGCAGAGTTATGGCAGAGGCCGGGGACGGAGTTGGAACACTAGAGGGGGAGATTCTAGCATCGGTTCGGCACACCCACGAGTCTATGAGATGCGTCGAGCAGACGAACCCGATGCAGCGGTGGCCTCAGGTACAATTCGTATCCTATCTCATCCAATTCGTGTACTTTTTGATTCGGGTGCTACACATTCTTTCAACTCCTTGGAGTGTGTACGCCGTTTGAATATAACTTGCATAACTGCTTGCGATCCTTTCATTGTGAAACTACCTAGCGGGGACAGAATCGTGGGGAATCGGGAGATTAGAGATTTTCCGGTGAATATAGCCGGTATGGATTGGTTATCGAATTTGATTGTGGTTTATATGGAAAGAGAGGATGTGATCCTTGGCGAGGACTGGCTTGACGGTCACCAAGCGATTATGAATTACCGTACTAAGGTTATCACCATGATGGCTAAAGACGGTTCCGAGTACTTGTTTATCGGACATAAGTCATGCCAATGTAAGTTGCTTATCAGCGCCATGAAGGCCGTAAAACTTTAGGATAAAGGTTATACGGGCTATTGGTGTTTTGCTTTAAAGACGGAAGGGAACCACTACAAATATCGGGGGTTTAGCCGATGACTTAAGGTCATCGGCTAAAGGTCAATGTTGTCGGCTAATCCCCCCAGTCTCGGCTAAAAAACCTTCGGCCGATATTCGACAGCCAAGGTTTAGCCGAAGACTTTTTCTGTAGTCGTCGGCTAAACCTCAAAGTTTCGACGACATTTGGCCGTCGGCAAAAGTTTAGCCGACGAATGCTATGTGTCGTCGGCTAAACCTCTAATCTTTAGCCGACAACCTTTACAACAGTCGACTGCTAAGTTTTTTTTTTAAAAAAAACTAATATGCTTTAGCCGACGATATTTAACAATAGTCGTCGGCTAAAACATTTTTTTTTTAAAAAATGATATACTTTAGCCGATGACTATTGTAAAGGTCGTCGGCTAAAACCTAATATAAAAAAAAATTCATAGTTTGTGATCCCAAAACCTATTTTTTTGCACCTGCAATTTTTATACACCAACTCCCATTATCCACAATAATCAACGCACAATACATTCAACTAATACCATCAATAATATACCTAACTAATAGCGTCAACAAAATCACTTATACAATTCTAACACAAATATAAATATACAAGAGTACTACAACAACACAACTACAATCTACCACCAAAATACTATCAACATCAATATAATAAAAAAGTTTTACAATCCACTACCAAAATCATCTAAATGTCCAAACGTAGAAGTAGAAGGATTAACACCATCCCCTAGATCCTCGTCATGAGGCTGTGAAAATGGGGTCTGACCGAAGATAGAAGGCGGTAGAGCAGGTGTCTGCCGACGGCAATATGGGTCGTCAGCCGTTTTTTTAAGTGTCGTCGGCTAAAGTCCTTATTTTGGTAGTGAACAAAGTCGATTTCCCTTTGATTCCAGTTGTTAATGAGTATCCCGACATTTTTCCGGACGACCTCCGGGATTACTGCCAGATCGAGAGATTGAATTTTTTCTGTGGACTTAGAGACTGACGCGGCTCCGATTTCTAAGGCACATTATCGGATGGCACCTTACAAGATGCAAGAATTAAAGAGTCAGTTAGGGGAACTATTGGAGAAAGGGTACATCAGACCGAGCGCTTCGCCTTGGGGCGCGCCTGTTCTTTTTGTAAGGAAGAAGGATGGTTCACTATGTTTATGCATTGATTACCGTGAACTGAACAAAGTGACCATCAAGAACAAGTATCCTTTACCTCGTATAGATGATTTATTTGATTAGTTGCATGGAGCCGCAGTATTCTCGAAAATTGATTTGAGATCAGGGTACTATCAGCTTCGAATGAAAGAGTCCGATGAGTGCATTTCGGACGAGGTACGGACATTATGAAATTTGTGGTCATGCCTTTTGGATTGACTAATGCACCGGCACTGTTCATGCAACTAATGAACAAGATATTCATCGAATACTTGGACAGATGTGTGGTTGTCTTTATCGACGACATCTTGATTTATTCTCGAGATAAGGAGGAACATGACCGGCACTTGCATTTGATACTAGATGTTTTGAGAGCCGAGCACCTCTATGCAAAATTCTCGAAATGTGAGTTCTGGTTGGAAGAAGTTATGTTTCTCGGTCACGTGATTTCGACCGAAGGGGTTCGTATAGACCCATAGAAGATTGAGGCAGTGCTAGATTGGGCACCACCTAAAAATATTAAAGAAGTTCGTAGCTTTTGGGTCTTGCTGGGTATTACCATCGGTTTATCGAGGGGTTCTCGAAACTCGCTCGGCCGCTTACGAAATTACTCCAGAAGACAGAAAAGTTTGTTTGACGACTGAGAGACAGCAGAGCTTCGATGAGCTGAAGAGACGTTTGACCTCAGCGCCGATTTTAGCTTTACCACATGGTAATGAAGGATTTACAGTTTATAGCGACGCTTCGGGACAAGGTCTTGGATATGTGCTTATGCAGCATGATAAGACGATAGCTTTTGCATCACGGCAGTTGAATCCGTATGAGATTAACTATCCTACTCACGATTTGGAATTGGCCGCAATTGTTTTCGCATTTAAGATTTGGCGGCATTATTTGTATGGCTCTCCATGTCGGATTTATACCGATCACAAGAATTTGAAGTATATTTTTAGTCAAAAAGAGCTAAATATGAGGCATAGACATTGGTTGGAATTGATCAAGGATTACGATTTGGAAATTCTTTACCATCCGGGAAAGGCCAATGTCGTCGCGGACGCCTTGAGCTGCAAATTGGCATCGCTTCAGATGCTCGAGGTTCTTACATCTCAGACGAAGATTCATCAGGATTTAATCGAGCAAGGAGTAGAATTTTGGATTTAAAGAGTACAAGGACAGTTGTGCACTCTCGAAATTACCTCGTCCTTGGTTGGCGACATCATAGGAAAAGATGATCTCTCAATTGAAGGAAGATGTAATTAAAGGGAAAGCCCCTGGTTTTATGGTCCACGAAGATAGTATTCTGGGATTTCAAGGCACGCTTTGTATTCCGAATGATCTAGAGTTGAGGCAGAGAATTCTCCGAGAAGCTCATGCTACGCCTTACTCAATCCACCCCGGAACGAGTAAGATGTACAAGGACTTGAAGCAAAATTTTTGGTGGAATAATATGAAGAAAGATGTCACGGAGTTTGTACTACGGTGCTTGACGTGTCAACAAGTCAAGATTGAACATCAACGACTGGTGGGGTTGTTGAAGCCGTTTCTCATTCCCGAGTAGAAGTGGGAAGATATCTCTATGGAATTTATCACTGGGATGCCGAGAACTAGAGTCGGAATGAATATGATTTGGGTAATCGTCGATCCGTTGACCAAGTCTGTACACTTCCTAGGTATTAAGGATACTTGGGTACCGGAGAGATTGGATCGAGCTTTTATAGCTGAGATCGTAAGGTTGCATGGTTCCCCTAAGACCATCGTTTCCGATAGAGATGGTCGTTTCGTATCCCATTTTTGGCAGGCCATTCATCAGGCTTTGAGTATCGAGTTGAGATTGAGCATGTCTTTTCATCCTCAGTCAGACGGTCAGACGGAGCGGACTATTCAGACATTGGAGGATATGTTGCGGGCTTGTTCCCTAGACTGGAGTAATGATTGGGAGCTTCACTTGCTGTTGATCGAGATTGCCTACAATAATAGTTGGCATGCGTCGATCAAAATGGCGCCGTTCTAGGCACTTTATGATAAGCGGTGTAGATCGCCATTATGTTGGGACGAGACCTCGGAGCTAGTTGGAACGGAACCAGATATGTTGATGGAGACTAAGGAGAAGATTTCTATTATCCGGGACTGGTTGTTGACTGCCCAGAGCCGTCAGAAATCTTATGCCGATACTCATCGTCGACCTTTAGAATTCGAAGTGGGAGACCATGTTCTAATCAAGGTGTCGCCGACCAGAGGAGTTTTCCACTTCGGGAAAAAGGGAAAACTTAGTCCGAGGTATATCGGACCTTTTGAGAATTTGGACAGGGTTGGCGATTTAGCTTATCGCTTGGCGTTTCCCCAGCTTTGAGTTATGTCCATAGTGTTTTTCATGTGTCTTAGTTGAGAAAGTACGTACCGGACCCTAGTCATGTTATCGACTATGGTGAGATTGACGTTGCCGAGGATGTTACTTTCCCGAAGAGGCCGGTGAAGATCCTTGAACGTCGTGAGAATCAACTTCAGCATAAAGCCATCTCGTTGGTTAAAGTGCAATGGACGAGACATGGAGTCGAGGAGGTGACTTATGAGACGGAAGAGAAGATGCGATAAGAATTCCCTGAGCTTTTTATTTATTAAGTTTTGGGATGAAACTTTTTTAGAGGGGGAGAATGTAATATCCGTACTTTTTATTGACTGTTTGACCTTATCGTTCTTCCTATTTTGTCGCCCTGTAAACACTTTGAGATGTTGTCGATGTTGATTTGGGGCTTCGTACCTTTTTGGATCATGATCGTGTTAATTGGACCTTTCGGCACTATTCTGGGATAGGCAGATAGCGCGCGCTAGGCCTAGGCTAACGCACGCTATTTCTACTTGAGTAGCGCACGCTAGCTTTTAGCCTTAGCGCATGCTAACGGTCCAGACTTAGCAAAGACAGTAGCGCACGCTAGCTTTTAGCCTTAGCGCATGCTAGGAGTTCGCTAGCGCACGCTATTTGTGGTCAGTAGCGCGCGTTAACATCGTCCGTAGCGCACGCTAACGTGCTCGGTCAGCAGATGCAGTGAGGTATTCCTTACTTTCTGGACTAGCAGGTAACGCACGCTAGGCAGCAGCTAGCACCCGCTAAAGGTGTTGCGTAGCGCGCGCTAATGCCCAGTTGTAGCGCACGCTATCGGAGTTGGGCAGTGAACTAGAACTTTTGCAGGACAACAGTTAGCGCACGCTAAGGTATGGTAGCGCGCGCTAACGCCTCAGGACAGAAGCCACTGGACTACCGGGTGAGCCCGTTAGCGCACGCTAGCCCTGATTCTTAGCGCGCGCTAACTTGGGATTTTATATAAGGGGCATTCAACCCCTGAAATTGTCATTTCCACTTCTTTCTCACTCATTTCGATGGGAGCAGCGGGATTTGGGCGATTCGGAGCATTTGTAGGCGATCCTTCTTCAGATATCATCATCTTTGGTTGAGTAACAAAGATTACACAACTTCCAATCCATTTCTATCTTCCAAATCAAGGTAAGTTCCTTAGAAACCTAATTTTGGGAATTTTTGGGAATTTTCTTAGATTCGTCTGATTTATCCATTTTGGATCTTGAGATCTTTGAGAATATGATGCATCTACCCCGTACCCATATTTCCCCTGCGATTATATGGATTGTTTTGTACCTTGTTCGGATTTGAGAAGGTTTTAGTGATTTTCAAACCTCTAGATGATTATCCTTGTAGTTTCATGAATCGTAGGTGGGTTTCGGGAGTTTCTTAGTATGATTTGAGTATGGATTATTGATTTTCGTATTCCTTGCGAATCGTTTAGGTGCCGGAAGTGCATTCTTGGACCTACCGAACTTATACTCTTTTCCTTCCGATTTCCCGATGTCTCAAAGGCAAGTATAAGTTTATGATTGTATGTTCTCGACTTTGAAAGTAAGTTATATGATTGGCATGATTTTTTATATCCACTCTGGGATGGGCCGACGGGTCCTCTGAGGATTTCGTAGCCTCTGGTGCGATTCCGCGGATATTTTGGATTAACCACTCTGGGACGGACCGACGGGTCCTCTGCGGGTTGCATAGCCTCTGGTGCGGTTCCACGGTTAATCATGTATGTATTGATGTGATGCTATGAGATTTAGTTATTCCGGAATACTAGTCTTGGATTGATGAGATGATGATTACTTTTACTTTATTGTCAAGGAGTATTGTGTTTCATATTCGATATACTTGCACTAGCTATTCGACGGCTAACCCCTTTATCGGGGAAATACCTTTCATGTATTTCAGGTTCCAGGAGAGCGGATAGGCATGAAGATGATGGGCAAGTGTGATACTGTGTCTTGTCTCCGATTATAATTTATGTTTCCTTCATCCAGTGTTGTTGTACTGGAATTGTTTTCGAGTACTCGTGTACGGTTTTTGGTTTTTCTTGATGTTCCGGCCTGTGTTGCCGTGGTATTGATTTGTGATGTATTGTATTCGAATGTATTGGATATGGTATTGAATATCTGATCTTTTGGAGGCAATCTAGTTGACCTACATTACGTACGTAATGCTTCGATAGGTAACATACGTAACGATGTTCGTATTTCAGACCAGTAGCCTCTGGACTTAGCTTACGTACGTAATACATTCCGTGTAGCGTACGTAAAGCTGTTAACGTACGTTATCCTCTTGTGATAACGTACGTAACGAACTATGCTGTTATAAAAAGACAACTTGTGTCTTTCATTTTGCACGAACGAACTCTGAGTTTTCACCAAGATAATCATCCTCCTGCATCCCTAGATAAAAATTACCTTCTTCCAACTTGTGTTTAAGCTTTACATTTGGATTTTGGAGCTTGTTGATTGGGAGTTGGAGTCATTCTTGAAGCTTAGATTGTGTTCATGTGGTCTTGGTGTATTGTTCTTCAATTCTGAAGGTATGTCATACGTTTTAACCCTATAATCTCATAGTTATAATGATAGTGATTAAGTATACTCCACCTAGTGATGAATTAATCAAGCTAAACATGTTTATAGTTAAGCTTCCAACAAACTTAATGATGAATATGATGATTAAGGGTTTTTGTAATGATATGTTCTTAGTGTTTTAAATGGTGATGATCATGTTTAGATAAACCAAACTCTTATTCCTGGACTAATAACACCATTAGAATACTAATAGTCTTTGTTTCATTATAATGTAAATAACTTGTTGGAATAATCACCAAAAAATGTTTTAATAAAACCCTTGTTGATCATTAGAAGAATGGAATAACCTTCTTGAACCTAAGCTAAGTGAATCCAGAGGATTAATGTTTGAACCTCCAAGTTAATTAAAAGATTATAAGGAAGGTGTTGAACTTGAAGTAGTCTTCTTGATCATAGTATGGAATTGTAACTACTTAACTCAACATAAGTAATTGATTGAAGTGCAGATTTTACTTTTAATCAATTGAGATGTCCTTGATAAGTTTAAAGAGTAGGAGATTATTGTTTAACACATCTTAATCGAGCAAACTTTTAGTAAACATCTTGTAATCAATTGTAAGAGTAGAATGGTATTGAATAAGGTTCTTGGAGTAAACCCTCAACATCTTAAAAAGTTGAACTACTCAAATGAGAATTAGGATGTTGTCTCGTTGAAGTTTAGTATAGATGATCATATGAACGTATTATTGAGTGAAATATACTTCATTCAAGGTTGATTGTCCGAGTAACCGATTTTGAATCGAGGGCCGGCTGTTCGTTCGACAAAGAAGGACTTTACTCGCCTCCGTATTGAGGCAAGTTATCTTGCTTGGTTATAATGATGTGTGGGTTTTTATGATGATTATGCATTTCGTGTATATGAAACACTTATAAACTTGTGTCTTGTGACTTGAGGTTGTTCTTCATGATGTCCCGTTTTCATCATGGGATTGTATTCCCAAGTTCGTTACTTTTGGACCCTTGGTATTGTTGATCTTGTTGTCATTTCGGTGAGTCCTCGGTCCTTAATCGGATTTGTGAATTATTGAATTCGTTGTCATGTTGCATCGTGACATATCCGGAGTCATATCTACGTTCCGATTGGATATTGTGTAGGATTTTTAGCCGGGCACATATATAGTCATGCGTGAATATTTTCCGTGAAGGGCTGTGCACACGAGACGTAGTTCGTTGAGGCTAATTAGGTACATTGTCCCACGTATATCATGGATTCCGTATACGGGGTGGACATGTGCACTGACACATATTCGGATCGGGTGTACTGTGATGTCCCTCTTGAGCCGTACTATCTTGGTCGTTCGCAGTCCATTTTTTTTATACTTGGATGTGTTCGACGTTTTGTGACTGAGCGTTCATACGCCCGAGGGGTATGTTCGTTAGTCGGGGCGTTATTCTTGAAATCTTATATACGTGAATTGTATAACATCTTGAGAATCATTTATCATGTATATCTGACCCTGTGTTGGGCGAAATACTTGTGTTGTATTTTAGGTCGAGGAAAAGGCAAGGCACGGGAAGATCAAGGTGATGACGAAGGGTTCGAAGGATACTAGTTCGGGGGCCCCAAGTCTTTCGTGTCCGGTCATGTTCGTACCGTGTAATGTTATCTTTCCGCTTTATTTTAAGTTTGAACAAATGTATTGTTATTTAAGGTATATTTCATCTCCATATGGATTATACTTATGTTTTGGATCCTGTGTGTAATAAGGCCGTAGGCCATACTGTTGTAAACTCCAGATCGGAGTAAGTACTTTGTTTTGTGGTTCGGCATCACATGTTTTGCGTATTTAATCTGTACTTTGGGTATCGCCTGGTGGATCCTAGTGTGGGGTCCATGGCACTGTAATGGCAGCCTTATCGGGGTGTTACAGAAGATGGTATCAGAGCATTTTTTTTTTGTTTTTTGCTAGAGGTCGTTTTCTTTCTTTTGAGTCTTTGTGTATTGAACTAGTATCAAGAGACCTTCGTGTCACGTGTGACCCGTGCGAGCGCCTGATCCTACGATCCAAATGCGGTACGTACTTTATGAACCATGAATAAATTACTGACATGATATTGATCTCTGAATAGATCTCTTTGTTGATCTTGGCATTTTAAGGGTTTGTGGCAGGAGTTATCTGATTGATGATTCAAATAAAATTCTGGATTGATTATATGATTGAAATCATTCGACTCAAACGTCGATATGATATTCTGTGTGACTCTCGTAGTGACGATAATTCATTACGAACTGTTTTCTTGAATATGTAATTTCTTACTGCCATTAACTTAGCATGAATTCTGATTGGTATCATGAACTGTACTTATGATTATCATTACAAATTGATTTTTTCAGTATGGAAAGAAATTTGAGAGGCCGTGGCAGAGGGGGACGAGGCCGCGGAAGGGGCCGAATCCCGATACCGCGAGCCAACAGACGTGCGAATGCAGAGCATAGTTCCGCAGGCAGTGATTCGCCTTCTAGGGACCAATCGCACCACAATGGACGCGAGGATGCTCGTGTCGATCCTTACACCGTAATGCAGGCATGATGACTCGATGACCTAAATGGGTCGATTAATGGAAACTATGCGAGAGCTGCTACCGACCGGATCATGGGCCACCTCCCGTACATGGCGGGCCGGTGAATCGGATCATCGGCGACATCTCGCGCCAACGACCCCGATTTTGAAGGTTCCTCTGAGCCGGCTGATATCGTGCATTGGATCGAACACTTCGAGAAGTTGTTCGATATGGTAGACCATCGATGAGAATCGCGTCTCGTGTGACTTACTACTTGGGCAAGGGCGCCCACACTTGGTGGCTTTCGGTGAGGCCGGTGATGGCGTATGTACTTGGGAAGAATTTAAAAATCTCATGCTAGATCGTTACTATCCGTGTCCTCTCCGCGAGGCCAAACTATCGAATTGTTGAATCCGAACCGTCCGAAGATGATGACGTACTATCTATCGCCGAGAAATTCCAGGCACTTCTCCCTTTTGCTGCGACGATTGTCCACACAGAAGCTGATAAGATCAAATACTTTCTCAAAAGGCTTAAACCCCGAATGAGGATGCAGCTGTTGAACCATCATTGTGTGACCCTACCGGAGTTCATCAAGAAAGCTCTGGAGTACGAATTGACCGTGAAGGAAATTTCCAAGAAGCAACCGCAGTCTAACAACAAGAAATTCAGGAACCAGAACGAGTCAGACAGCAACCGGGGAACATTTAAGAGACCCCAACCAGTGCCAAATCCTTCTGAATGGCAACCTACGGCATCGAAGCCAACCGAATCGCAACCTCGAGCGGTCAGCCTATCTGTTGTGTGCTATAATTGTGGAGACCAGGGGCACATCAATTCGAAATGTCCTAGGCCAGTCGTGTCATGCCATACTTTTGGGAAGAACGGGCATCGTGCTCGTTATTGTAGGAGTGGACCAGTACGTATTCCCGCAGCACCTCATGCTCCAGTGCAGTCTTCAGTTCAGGATCGAGTACCTCCATCCGCTTCTTATCAGACTACCGGGGCAAACAAGGAGATGGGACGTGGAAATCAAGCTAGTACATCTGGTGTGGGGGCTGCAAAACCTAGAGTTTACGAGATGAAGAGGGCTGAAGATCCCGAAGCCAGCATGATTGCAGGTACTCTCGAGATCCAATCTCAGCCTGTCTGTGTTCTTTTTGATACTGGTGCTTTACACTCCTTTTTATCTACTTCTTGTTTGATTCGTTTGCAATTAGAGCATGTTATCAATTGTGAACCTTATATAATTGGTCTACCCGATGGTAGAAGAATTGTTGGGAATCATGAAGTTCAGGACTGCTCGATTCGTATGAACGACCGTGAATGGTTGTCAAATTTAATTGTGGTCGATTTACCTAAAGATGATGTGATCTTGGGTATCGATTGGATGGACCGTCATGATGCCATAATTAGTGTCCGCAAGCGAACAGTGACCGTCACCTCTGACGATGGTATTGAGTGTACTTTCCAGGGTGATAATCCCAGCCGTTCCGGGAGAATCATCAGCGCTATGAAAACGGTGAAACTGCTTAATCAAGGATGTATTGGCTATTGGTGTTACATGACCAAGAAAATGGATCGACCAGTTGAATTGATCGATATTCCGGTAGTCCGAGACTACCCAGACGTATTTCCAGATGAGTTTCCAGGCTTACCTCCGCATCGTGATGTAGAGTTCAATATTGAGTTAGAGCCTAGTACGTCCCCGCTTTCAAAAGCACCGTATCGTATGGCTCCGACTGAGATGCAGGAGCTGAAGAGCCAACTTGAGGATTTGACCGAGAAGGGCTACATTAGACCTAGCGCGTCCCCTTGGGGAGCACCAGTACTATTTGTACGGAAGAAGGACGGATCTCTACGTCTGTGTATTGATTATCGTGAGCTGAACAAGGTAACCATTAAGAACAAATACCCATTGCCACGTATTGATGATTTATTGGATCAGCTTCAAGGGGCTGCTGTGTTTTCTAAGATCGACGTGAGGTCTGGTTACCATCAGTTGAGGATTCGTGATTCTGATATTTCGAAGACCGCTTTTCGTACTCGCTATGGGCATTATGAGTTCGTAGTGATGCCTTTTGGACTGACGAATGCACCGGCAGTATTCATGGAGCTGATGAATCGAGTCTTTATTAATTATCTGGATCGCTTTGTAGTCGTTTTTATTGACGACATTCTGATCTATTCTCGTGACCATGAAGAGCACGAGCGTCATCTCCATCTAGTTCTCGAGGCGTTAAGGCGAGAGCAGCTTTATGGAAAATTTTCTAAATGTGAGTTTTGGATGAATGAAGTTATCTTTCTCGGTCATGTGATATCAACTGATGGGGTGCGAGTAGACCCACAGAAGACAGAAGCTATTCGAGACTGGTTACCACCAAAGAACGTTAAGGAAGTACGGAGTTTCTTGGGACTAGCAGGTTATTACCGACCATTTGTGGAGGGTTTTTCCAAAATTGCCCAACCAATGACTAATTTGTTGAGAAAGGATAAGAAGTATTTATGGTCAGAGGCATGTCAGCAGAGCTTTGATGAACTTAAGAGTCGGTTGATTTCGGCACCTATTTTAGTCCTACCAAAAGGAACGGAAGGGTTTGTAGTGTATAGTGACGCATCTAAATAGGGTCTTGGGTGTGTACTAATGCAAAACGGGAAGGTTATCTCCTATTCATCGAGACATCTACGACCTTACGAGGTCAACTACCCCACCCATGATTTAGAACTCGCAGCCGTGGTGTTTGCTTTAAAAATCTGGCGTCATTATCTGTATGGAGTTACCTGTCAGATTTTTACTGATCACAAGAGCCTGAAATACATTTTTACTCAGAAGGAGATAAACATGAGGCAGAGAAGGTGGCTAGATCTCATCAAAGACTATGATATCGAGATCCTTTATCATCCGGGCAAAGCAAATGTAGTTGCCGATGCTTTGAGTCGTAAAACAGTACAGGAGCAGATGCTTGCCCGCCTAACAATTCAGAGGGTATTGCAGTTAGAATTGGTGAGGCCGGAAATTGAAGTCTGGTTACAGCGTATTCAAGGACAACTCTGTACACTCGAGATTTCATCGTCCCTTGAGGATATAATTAGATCGAAGCAAGTTACGGACCCATTCTTATCTCGAGTTCGCGATGAAATAACTCAAGGGAAAGCTCCTGGCTTTGTGATACACGAGGATGGATTGATACGCTTCAGGAACCGAGTTTGTGTACCCGCAGATGATAAGTTAAGGAATTCTATCCTGAGAGAAGCTCATGCTACCCCGTACTCTATCCACCTGGGGTCTAGCAAAATGTATAAGGATTTGAAACAATATTATTGGTGGGGAAGTATGAAACGTGAAGTTGCAGAATTCGTTTCGAGGTGTTTAACCTGTCAACAAGTTAAGATTGAGCACCAGCGACCCGCAGGATTGCTGAAACCGCTTCCGATTCCCGAGTGGAAATGGGAGGACATATCGATGGATTTTATTACCAGCCTGCCGACAAGTCATCGAGGGATGAATACGATTTGGGTGATTGTGGATCGTTTGACCAAATCAGCCCACTTTCTGGAGATTAAAGATACTTGGGGACCCGAGAGATTGGCCCAACTATTTATCAAAGAAATTGTAAGGTTATATGGTACCCCTAAGAGTATTGTATCAGATCGTGACGGGCGATTCGTGTCACATTTTTGGAAAGCAGTTCATCGTGCGATAGGTACGCATTTGAACTTCAGCACAGCATTTCACCCACAGACGGATGGTCAGACTGAGAGAACTATCCAAACTTTAGAGGATATGCTGAGGGCGTGTGTTCTCGATTGGAAGGATGATTGGGAGGCCCAACTACCCTTGGTGGAATTCACTTATAATAATAGCTGGCACACTTCGATTCAGATGGCACCTTATGAAGCATTGTATGGCCGTCGTTGTAGATCCCCTTTGTGTTGGGACGATCCATCTGAAACCTTGGGTACGGAACCCGATATGTTGTAAGCAGCCCGAGAGAAGATCGCTCTGATTAAGAGACGTTTGTTGACGGCTCAAAGCCGACAGAAGTCCTACGCAGACAACCGCCGTCGACCGCTTGAGTTCGAGGTCGGCGACCATGTACTAATGAAGGTGTCCCCTACTCGAGGAGTTTTTCGTTTTGGGAAGAGAGGCAAGCTGAGTCCGAGGTATATCGGGCCGTTTGAGGTTTTAGACCGAGTAGGCGATTTAGCCTATCGCCTGGCTTTACCACCAGCCCTGAGCCGAATTCATAACGTGTTCCATGTTTCCCAGTTAAGGAAATACGTTGCTGATCCGAGTCATGTACTTCAGTTCGATGAGATCGATTTAGCGGAGGATCATTCGTATGAGGATCGCCCCGTACGAATACTTGAGAGGAGGATCAAACAACTGCGTAATAAGACGATTCCCCTACTGAAGGTTCAGTGGTCACGACAGGGGGTCGAGGAATCCACGTGGGAGACGGAGAGAAGCATTCAAGAGAGGTATCCTGAATTGTTTACCCCTTAGTTTCGAGGACGAAACCCCTTTTAAGGGGGGGGAGTATGTAATATCCGACGGAAATTCTTACTTATTGTTGTATCTTTCGGATAATTCAAATACTGTTGTAGCCTTGTTGCATTTGTGTATTGTTTCTTGATGTTGGAATATATCATAAATAGACATAATAATAACGATCATTCGCACTATGATTGGATTCTCAACGTCGCATAGATTATTACATTTTTGTTACTAAACCTGAGTCTAACGTACGCTAATCCTTAAGCATAACGTATGTTATGCTTAGTCCTTTACATACGTAAAGGTGTACTTGTTACGTACGTAACCAGTGTAATCGTATTCGATCTCAACTTTCGGCGTGTAGGGCCGGACAGGATTCGAATATCTGATCTTTTGGAGGCAATCTAGTTGACCTACATTACGTACGTAATGCTTCGATAGGTAACGTACGTAACGATGTTCGTATTTCACCCAAAGAGCCTCGACTTAGCTTACGTCGTAATACATTCCGTGTAGCGTCGTAAAGGCTAACGAACGTTATCCTCTTGTGATAACGTACGTAACGAACTATGCTGTTATAAAAAGACAACTTGTGTCTTTCATTTTGCACGACCGAACTCTGAGTTTTCACCAAGATAATCATCCTCCTGCATCCCTAGATAAAAATTACCTTCTTCCAACTTGTGTTTGAGCTTTACATTTGGATTTTGGAGCTTGTTGATTGGGAGTTGGAGTCATTCTTGAAGCTTAGATTGTGTTCATGTGGTCTTGGTGCATTGTTCTTCAATTCTGAAGGTATGTCATACGTTTTAACCCTATAATCTCATAGTTATAATGATAGTGATTAAGTATACTCCACCTAGTGATGAATTAATCAAGCTAAACATGTTTATAGTTAAGCTTCCAACAAACTTAATGATGAATATGATGATTAAGGATTTTTGTAATGATGTGTTCTTAGTGTTTTAAATGGTGATGATCATGTTTAGATAAACCAAACTCTTATTCCTGGACTAATAATACCATTGGAATACTAATAGTCTTTGTTTCATTATAATGTAAATAACTTGTTGGAATAATCACCATAAAATATTTTAAGAAACCCTTGTTGATCATTAGAAGAATGGAATAACCTTCTTGAACCTAAGCTAAGTGAATCCAGAGGATTAATGCTTGAACCTCCAAGTTAATTAAAAGATTATAAGGAAGGTGTTGAACTTGAAGTAGTCTTCTTGATCATAATATGGAATTGTAACTACTTAACTCAACATAAGTAATTGATTGAAGTGCAGATTTTACTTTTATTCAATTGAGATGTCCTTGATAAGTTTAAAGAGTAGGAGATTATTGTTTAACACATCTTAATCCAGCAAACTTTTAGTAAACATCTTGTAATCAATTGTAAGAGTAGAATGGTATTGAATAAGGTTCTTGGAGTAAACCTTCAACATCTTAAAAAGTTGAACTACTCAAATGAGAATTAGGATGTTGTCTCGTTGAAGTTTGGTATAGATGATCATATGAACGTATTATTGAGTGAAATATACTTCATTCAAGGTTGATTGTCCGAGTAACCGATTTTGAATCGAGGGCCTACTGCTCGCTCGACAAAGAAGGACTTTACTCGCCTCCGTATTGAGGCAAGTTATCTTGCTTGGTTATAATGATGTGTGGATTTTTATGATGATTATGCATTTCGTGTATATGAAACACTTATAAACTTGTGTCTTGTGACTTGAGGTTGTTCTTCATGATGTCCCGTTTTCATCGTGGGATTGTATTCCCAAGTTCGTTACTTTTGGACCCTTGGTATTGTTGATCTTGTTGTCATTTCGGTGAGTCCTCGGCCCTTAATCGGATTTGTGAATTATTGAATTCGTTGTCATGTTGCATCGTGACATATCCGGAGTCATATCTACGTCCGATGGATATGTGTAGATTTTTAGCCGCACATATATAGTCATGCGTGTATATTTTCCGTGAAGGGTCATGTACACGAGACGTAGTTCGTTGAGGCTAATTAGGTACATTGTCCCACGTATATCCCGGATTCCGTATACGGGCGGACATGTGCTCGACACATATTCGGATCGGGCGCATCGTGATGTCCTCTTGAGCCGCACTATCTTGGTCGCTCGCACCCATTTTTTTATACTGGATGTGTTCGACGCTTTGTGATCGAGCATTCATACGCCCGAGGGGTATGTTCGTTAGTCGGGCGTTATTCTTGAAATCTTATATACGTGAATTGTATAACATCTTGAGAATCATTTATCATGTATATCCGACCTGTGTTGGGCGAAATACTTGTGTTGTATTTTAGGTCGAGGAAAAGGCAAGGCACGGGAAGATCAAGGTGATGACGAAGGGTTCAAGGATACTAGTTCTGGGGCCCAAGTCTTTCGTGGTCCTGGCCATGTTCGTGACTGTAATGTTATCTTTCCGCTTTATTTTAAGTTTGAACAAATGTATTGTTATTTAAGGTATATTTCATCTCTATATGGATTATACTTATGTTTTGGATCCTGTGTGTAATAAGGCCGTAGGCCATACTGTTGTAAACTCCAGATCAGAGTAAGTACTTTGTTTTGTGGTTCGGCATCACATGTTTTGCGTATTTAATCTGTACTTTGGGTATCGCCTGGTGGATCCTAGTGTGGGGTCCACGGCACTGTAATGGCCGCCTTATCGGGGTGTTACATACAGTACAAACCTTCGAGTAAGGAATTTATGTTGTACTATTTATCAATATTATATGTAAGGATCTAGCAATCCGGCTTGTGGAATTGTTCGTATGTGGATCACCCAAAGAGGAAGGAGATATTCATCAGCTTCTAGTCCGGATCTTGATCTGTTCGTCGGATTAAGGTAATTCGATTAACCCTTTAGCCAAACAATTAAATTACTACATGAGATCCTAAATTGGGTTTTCAAATTAATTCTTCCGCTGCGTTTTACTCTTGATTTATGTATTTGATGCATGGAAAACCCAACACACTGGCCACGGGTCTTCCACTTCAAGTGGGAGACCCGGGTTTGAGTCCCTCTGAGGACAAGAATTTTCAGAGGTTTATGACTCTTTAATCAATGATTAAAGAAGAGACCCTAGCCCTCCGGGGTACGCTGGTGGAACAATTAAATATTGAGGGCTTTAAGCGGCAGTGTGGGAGGCCATATCTCGGTGGGACCCTGCGGTTGGATTTGAGGGAGTCCAGCATGGAGCAATCACTTGGGGGGCGACTCTTGTGCGCGGTAGTTGAGGATATTTAAGAACCTGGGAGCCAGATACACATCTCGCGATTTAACTGATAGCAGTACTGTGGGGCCGGGGTTGTTATCCCGAGTACTAGTCAGGTGTAAGCTTGGAACTTCGGTATAAAAAAAAAAGAGAAGCAACAGGGCCGACCCTATGGGTGGGCGAGCCGGGCGACGACCCAGGGCATCAAAGCCCAAGGGGCATCAATTTAGGCTCAGTGATGTTATTACTAATAAAAAATAAATTAAAATATTCCCAATAAAACTTGGATCCTGAACCTCTAGGATAAATAAATACTTATTTACCACTAGGCTAATGATGCTCTTGAATGCTTTTCTTGCCTAGTTAATTCTATTACTATTTTTGTCGATTCCCATTTACTTTTCTATAATTATATTTTTAAATATTTATCTTGTTTTCATGACAACACTTATTTATATGAAATAAAATAAAATTAACATATTCAACAATTAATACTTCTTATGTGTTTTTGCATTGAAAAACATTGTGATAATATTTAAACTCTACATGAAATACTTTAGATTACTAGCTAATTTCAACTCGGAACCACAAATATCTTTTGTTGTATTTTCTAAAATCAAATCATGTATGATATAATTTTAAATTACTACATAGTTGCAACTAAATTTTGTGATTTCCACAGTCATAAAATATGATTATTGGAGGTTATTATTTATTTTATTTTGTAATTTTTTAGATGTAGAATCTTGTGAATCCAGCTATTGTCACCCATAGTGGCTTTCATTTAAAGCCTATATAATCGTTAGACTACATAACACTCGCTATTTAAGTACGTTTAGATAATTAAAAATCTGATACAAATATAGTATTAAGTTTTCCTATGTTTTAAGATGACTTAAACATTATATATAGTTTTATACTTTTACTCTGAGCACAATTATCATTATATGCAAGTATCCAAAGTTCATTTAAATTGATATTACATTATGATACTATATAATTATAATATATGTATTGTGAAGAACACATTATCATTTAATAACAGTAACAAAATAATTGATTCTTAAAAAAAATATGTTTTTTTTTTATAGTTTTTAAATAATGGGGAATTTTTTTTCCTTTTCGCCCGGGCATGAAAAACCATCGGTCCGGCCCTGAGAAGCAATGTGTTGGATGCATTTGATGGTACAGAGAAAGAGGTGTAAAGTGGGTGTAGAAAGGAAGCTAAAAATAATAAGGTAATGATGAAAGAATAGCATTTATGAGGTTGGAGGGTTCTGTCTCTGAAATCAGACCTTTGTTTCTCGTGTAAAACGCTTTTTTAAAATGCATCACTTTTTGTCTTGCTGTGTGTGTTTGACTGTGATTAAAAACTACTCCTACTAAATGAGAGAGAGAGAGAGAGAGTGTATTGTAGGGAAAGGGGGTAACAGGGTTTGCCCAGTTGACTGGAAACAAGGAGGTACTAATGTTGATGAGTCATGAAGTCATAGCCTAGGAAATGAAAGAAATAAAGTGTAATTAGGTAAGTTTCAGGTTTTGCGAGACTTTATTCAGTAACTTTTGGACTGTATATGAGATTTTATTTTATTTTTATTTTTATTTTTTACAAATTTGTGGAAAAATTAAATTAAAAGCCCCTGCCTATTAGCAGAGAGTAATTTAGGATCAACATTTGAATCATAAAAAAAAAAAGAAAATAGATTTGGAGTCAGTGGTTGTTGGTATGTGTGTCTCTCGTGAGTGCATGTAAATACACACATTATGGCTCATACCCCCCCCCCCCCCCCCAAAACCCCGCCCCTCGAAGAAACAAAACCCGTTGTTATTATTCTTCTAGTACTATATATAATTAAGACTTGAGTTGTAGGGTTTGTTCCAAAAAGATATAAAAATGGTGTTGAGGGGAATGTTGGCTGGCTCGAGGCTATTTTCCGGTTGAAAAGGATTAACAGGAAATTCTCTGGAATATTACTTCGGACCAGGCTTCATTCCCCTCAAAACAAAGAACATAGAGTCGATCAAGTTTAATCTACATATTGGAGAATTTTCATTCTTTTTCTTTTGTTGCGCAAGTGTTAGAGGTTGAGCGGAATGTTGTCTGGCTCGAGGTCATTGAGGTTATTCTTGTGAGATGATAGATATCTTTGTTTTTCAGGAAAAATAATCTGATTGACTTCGGACCAGGCTTCATTCCCCTCAACCATCATTTGCTCTTTTTAGCTTCTCCATATTTATTTGTTTCTTGTGTAAGTGCTGCTATATATTCTATAAACACACACACCGACGTGTATGTATGTGCGCCCACTTTTTGTAATACTGTTGTCTTCAAGATGCCTGGGGTTCCCTTTTTTTTTTCTCTTTTCTTTTGTATACGGGTGAGTTATTTCATGTGTGTCTATGAATGTATATACATAGTTTCTCTGAATGTATATACATAGTTTCTCATTCAGAAGAAAAAAAATGTGGGAGAAATATATATATATATATATATATATATATATATATATATATGTGTGTGTGTGTGTGTGAAACCGATTCATCTTTTAACCACTCATGAACTGTTATTTTCAGCTGAAGATTACTTGCAAGCGATTGCATATCTAAGCTAAGATTTTCTTGGCTTTTGTGTACATACCAATAAAAACAAATGCAGGATTTTTCACACTGAGTATTTTTTATATATATAAACATTTGAAGCCTTCTCAACGTAAATATGCAGTGATACACATACATTAAATGCAGATATATCTATCACAGATGTGGCGATTGGATGAACACAGCTAGCAATTGCATACAACAGTACTATAGACGTCGTTTGATTATATATATATATATAATAGTTTCATCATTATTGATTATCTTCTTCCAAGAAACTGTGTAGAATATATATTATATATATATATATAAGATGCTATAATAAAACCCCAATTCATGTCTATTTTCTGTAATATGATAATTTTGTGCTAGGAAAAAAATGACGTTTCTTCAAGGGAGAGCGAGGATAGAAAAGGTCCCTAATTAAGAGAAAGTGACATGTTTTTCTTTTTTTGTTTCTGCTTGAGTTGAAGGATGCGTGCTTGTGTAAATTTTCTTTGAAATGTGAGCTAAATTGAAAACTTTTCTCTCTACAGGTTTAAGACAAGAAAAGAAAGTTTATTTTGTTGGAAACTTGGATTGCTTCATCTTCTTTTGCTCATTATTATCATATATATTTCTCCGTGTCTGCTATGTTTGTACAGTACATAGCACGGAGAAACACGCTCTGATGCGTCTCTGTGTGTGTGTGTGTGTGTGAGAGAGAGAGAGAGAGAGAGAGAGAGAGAGAGAGATTACTGATCAGATGTATTTTCCAGGAAAAGCAACTGTTTTCTCAAACAGCTTGAAAGCGTCCATAAGTTTATACAAATAAAAAAAAGGAAAATCAAGAAATATTAATCAAGAAAAAGGTAAGTACTCCATAGATTGATTGTGAAGAGCCAACTGTGGAGAGAGAAGTCATGAAGAAAAAACTGACATTTTCTCTTGGGAAATGGACACACTTGGTTTCATGGCAGGTCTACTGGCACATCAGTGTTTGCATTTGTTACAACGCCAGGATATGAATGATGTAATTATTTAGTACTTAACTATCAATCAATTTGTTGATAAGTGTGATTTTTTTTACTCCCTAAATTAATATATTTTAAGTAAATGATTAGATATAATAGATACGCAGGTTTTGAAAGTATTGATGGTGCACAATGTCATTGTTAATAGCAACGGACTGTCTACCAAATAGCAATGATTATAATTCACATGTACTCCATACGTTATTCGCAACGACATACTAAAAAAATCTCCTACAAATTTTATTTTTGTTGCAAAACATGTCATTTCCGACGATGACATTCTAACAGAATTTTAAGTCAGTCACTAGCAGCAACAAAATACCTACTAAATACCAAGGAATTCTTTAGAATAAATTTTCATGTGCGATTAGCAACATACAAACGAAATTTCCCACAAATAGATTTTTTGTTAAATTTCCAACAAGTTTCTTCACACTAATCTGTTTGTATTAAAAATTTAATGTAAATCACTCAAAACACTTGGGAGAATATTACTTAAATAACAAAAACTATTATTTTTAAGCAAGTTACAAGAAACTAATTTTTCAGTATAACAAGATCACGACTTTCTTTAACGCAATGCAACAAATAAGACAATTCTACACATGTTGTATACTTTTTTTTTTTTGTAACAAAAATATTGGTTCACAGTATTCATCCAGTAGATCAAACAATTCCACCATCAAGAGTTTCGTGAGAACTTCCACTCTCACCCAGTAGATCCCTCTGTTCCTCCCAATCCCACAACATCCTCTGTTCCCCACACTGAATCCTAGTATAACCCAAAACACACAAACAAAGCTCAAAATGGGATTCGAAAAGCTTCTATAAGTTTACGAAATCGAGCTTAGTTACCGTATGATCTAGCATTTGCAAGGAGATCTGAGAACATGTTGTGAATGTCAATGTACGAAAATTGAATTCCAGGCAGATTAGCACTGAGATTGTTAATCATTTCCTTCATATTCGTGTTGAACGGTTGAAATAGTCGATTAACTTCCTCCGAACATTGGCCTCGATTGCTTTGCGCAAGAATGCTTAGAATACAACCCATTAGTCCAATTTCTCCTATAACAAACTTCCTAGCTCCGAGATTATACAATCTCTCCAACATCATTATATTTCACAAAATCAAAATCAAGAATATCATGAGGAACATGAACATCTGTTGTAGTACTACCAAGTACTTACAGTGAGTTGTTGGGAGTATTGTTGAACTAAAAGGTCTGCATATTGTTGAGCATTGTACCGATTTCTGGTGTCGTAATTCGGCATAAGGTCTGCATATTGTTGAGCATTGTACCGATTTTTGGTGTCGTAATTCGGGATGAGGTAGTTATTGAGGTAATCCTGATTGTTCTGGCACACATACATAAATACAGAGAATTAGCTAGTTCATATATTCATGCATTAAGTTTGAAATGCATATCTGCTACAAAACAAAATACAGGGAAATAAAAGTTCACCTGTACGCAGAGTCCAAACTAAGGAGGTGCAGAAGATCTGTTCAACCAAGTCATGTATTTGATACTGACATGTATCAATTAAGTAGAAAGACCATTTAGTAACAGTGTTATACGAGGAAAAAAAATCTCCCGAGACCTTCCGAATAAACCATCCAAAATGAATGGAAGACGAGAACATTCAACATCGAGATTTAAGAACCCAAATAACTATCCTAATCAATCTCAGAATGAGCAACAGTAATATGTATATAAGTAGAACCCAAAACATGAGAAGCAAAGGCCTCAGCACTCGGCAATAAGCACTAGACACCCAGATGAGATATATCTTCCTGAAGCAATAGAAATACACTGCCAGTAGAGGGAAGACATAAAATTACCAGAAAACATAGCAGGAAAGTCAGTCAGTATAAAGTTGCACTCGAGATACTAGCTCAGGAAATCCTCATTTATCCATTCAACTGCCACTAGTAAAGACAGATTACATTAAAGATATGAAGAGTGCATTCATCCGAGATATGTGTGAAGTCTTAAAGAGAAACATAACAGAACATAGCAATAAAATAACAACTTAAGTTCAAAAATCCAAACTTACTGCATGAATAGTCATGTTAGTAAAGAGATCTTGACAAAGACAAGGCACATAGATGATTATGATTGATGTCAATGATGAATATGTATATATATATATAATGAGTCTGTCTGACTTAGAAGATTTATACTATATGATCATCATCAGTGATTCATCCACTTCTTTCTTTTAACAAAACAAAACCAAAAGCCAAGAAATGTGAAGAAAGGTAATATTAGCTACTTACTGATCACAGAAACTGCTCTCAACTTAATATGACTAACTCTTAATCATTCCCATCCTATTGTTGTTTCTAGGGATAAATTAATGTGCAGCAAGATTTCCATATATTCTTTTACACATCTCTCTTCTGTGAGTGAAAATAACTCATGAAAATAAAACACAAACATGAAAATATCAATGTATTTGTAAAATTCAAAAAACCAATAATAACAATAAGATGAGACTTCAAAACAACCAACACCAGATAATTCCTAATTCTGAGAGTTTTATGCAGCGATTTAAGTTCGCCTAAGTTCGTCTTCCTCATCTTCCTCGTATTGATAATCTTTGGAAGACTTGTCATAATTTATGTTTCTGGGCTCTACTCTCGAGCTGCTACATCCCATATTAACCTCTGAAGTGGAGGTGCTGACATTCTCAACATAGACCTCAGGATCCTTTTTGTATTCTACTAGTAATCAAAGTATCTCGGTATCGCCCCGTAATAGGACTTTTACTTTGTTTCCCTTGGCCATGTGTGTCAAGTACCATAATTTGTAATCGAACTCATTTGGACCACCCAAACCCTCTCTCATAACCCCCATGAGGTTTGCACGATTAACTTTGCTCGTGTCGATGTACGCAAAAAAGGAGTCCCCGTCTACATATGTCGATCGCTCCCAATGACCACCGTGATATATCAAAATATGCTGCCACGACATCTGATTACAAAAAGATGAATAACTATTCAGAAAACTGAGCGAACAATATTCTAAAATGGTCTGTCATGGACACGACCAATGCACACGGTCGGATGCTACCGTGTGCAGCGATCGTGTGCAAGTTTCTGGCCATGAACACAATCGTTGCACACGATTGTAGACGTCGTGTTCAACGATCGTGGACATGTTAGTTGTGCGCACGATGTCAAGTTCTTCCGGACACGACCGTTGCACACGGTGGCTTGCCATCGTGTGCGGAAGAACTTGTCGGAAAAAAAATTCCATCGGTTTGATGCATACCTTCTTTATGGACCCAGAAGCACGAAAAATGCAGTCCTATTTGAATGTCAACTTTTCTTTTCAAAAAATCTTGTGATTTTTATAAGATTTTTGAGAGACTCTTTGTCAAAAATAGTTGTGTTGTTTTGATGTATAGGTTGTAGTTAAATTTTGGTTGCTGGACATTATATCGATCGGCTTTGAGCAGATGAGGAAAATGAAAAAGAAAAAAGAAAAGGAAAACAGTTTAAATTAAATAAAATACAAAAAGAAATGAGAAAATCAACATTACAACTTCTGGGGGGACATTTTAGTCTTTTTAACTAAAATAGTACTAAAAACTTATACTTTTATGAATGAGGATATAAAACTTGTCAATTTTATAATTCGGTATTAAAAGATTGATTCCCACTATTAATTATTTAAGGCTTTGCCCATCAAAATCATCCTTGCAACTAGGGGTATATTTCGAACCGAACGTTCGTGAAAATTTCGCGATAATATTCGGTCAACGTTCAGTTCATGTTCGGTTCGTTCAAATTCGAATAGTTCGCGAATATGTTCGTTACATACACGAACCGAACACGAACAAAATAATATATGTTCGTTAGTTCGCGAACAGTTCGCGAACAAATGGGTTTTATATATTTATTAATAATTTTACAATAATTAATAAATATAATTAATAATTTCACAATAATTAATATTTCAACTCTAAAACTCTTTATCTCACGCCATATTCCCAAAACAGAAACTACTAAACAACTTTTGTTCGCGAAAGAAATGAAACCCCGCTATCAATAGCAATAGCTCTTAGCACTCTACATCCGATCCGACGGCCGATCGAGATGAAGGTTCCCTAATTCCTCCAATTTTTTCGTGATCCCGCCTAAGTATACAACTCTTTAGTCCTCCCTCCAAAATCTAGAGTCCATATGGTAATGGAATTGCTCAATTACATCCCGCTGGAAACCCTAATTTTGGCTATTTATACTCACACCGTCTCACAGTCTTCAATCGTCCTCAGCTCTATACTAATTTTCAACTCGAAGAACAAGGTTTGTGTCCATTTAACTATGTGATGGTCTCTTCATTTATCTATATGAATGGGTCTGTCATTTGTCTAACTTAAATGACCTTGTCTCTGTTTTGTGTTTTGCTGGCTTGGCTCTCTGAGAGTTCTAGTGTTGTGTTAAATTTGGAAAAGTACTGGTTTTATTTAGTTGCTAGCTGGCTGTAATATTTCTTGGTTTTGGACTTTTGGTGTGTAATTTGAACACTTCTTGTGTGGGAATATAATGATATTTTAATTTCCTAAAAATACAAAAAATTGTCTCGGTTAGATGAATGGTTTTAGTTTGTTTCTTGGATTTTCTTTTTGGTTTCTGTTTGGGTAATTGGTTATAGGAAGTCAGTGTGTATTGGACTTCTTCTAGTATTGGCATGATGAACAGAGTAGATAAGTATTGGACTTCTAGGATTGAGATGTCTGTTTGATGTTAATTAACCACATATTTATATTTGTTATACTACGAAGTCTGTTCGAATCTCATAAGCATATCCTATCAGTTTACGCAGTATGGCAAGAAAAGTCAAGAAGACGAGTAAGAGTGCAAATAGTTCTCGCAAGCGAAATGGTGGTAGGACCCCAGTTGTGGAGGATGCGTCTTCACCTATTTGCGAAACGGATGAGCGAAATGATGAACTTCAAGTGAGTGAAGATGATGATGCTTCTCGTAACGAGGGCAGCAGTACTCGTCCCACTAGTCTTGCTGCATCACCAGGACGAGAAGAGAACTTAAATTCGGAAGATGATGAGTCTATGGAGATGCACAAGACACGAGGACCAAACCGTGGTGTGGATGTTTCTGAAGACTTAGAAGATCGTCCTATAATTTTTACAGTTGGTGGCAGGTTATTCACTTCTTTTTCTTTTACATCATTTTGCTTTCCTTTTTTCAGTCTGTAAGCTAATGTTTTTTCTTCTAAATATAGCTAAACAGGTTTCCAAATACACGTGTGACTTCTAATATCTCAGTTACTATAAAGGCAAATTTTGGAAATGCATGGCCTACATGGAGGAAAGTACCTCAAACTATGAGGGACCTATACTGGGATAAGTTCAAGGTAAATTATTAAAACATGTCTTTTTGAGTAAGTCTTGAACAGATGTATATAAGATGTTATACACTTAGTTTGTTACTAATTTTCTGAGTACTAGTTCAAGCTAGCTTATTGATACTACTACTATGAAACTAACATATATTATTCCATGAAAATATACATTATAGCCATGTTTGATGAATAAATCCATTAGTATCCCTCTGATTTCTTATAATTTTATTAGTTCAGTTCACACAAATTACACTATTTTTCCATTTTCAAATATCAACGAAAATCATTTTTATAAAATGCATCACTTGCCCAGCAATAAATATTTTGAAGACACTATAAGAATAAACGTCAAAGACTTCGGATAATATCTGAAGTAAAAACATTATAATTACCGAAGTCTATGTTCATGTAGTAAAAGGTATACTTTAGACTTCGCTTTTTATGCGAAGTCTAATATCCTAATAACCGAAGTCTATCTCGGTTTTTTTTCTAATTGTGATCCAAATATAGGGGTAAGTGAAGTAAAAGAATGCCTTTAACTTCGGTTATTTTATAATTGACGCAGTAAATAAAGAACATTTTACTTCAGTTATTGTATAATATATATTAGTATTTTCTCATAGAATATATATTAATATTTCACATTTCAATTTAAAATTCATTGCCAAAATTTACATTCAACTATAACTAACCATCAACCACAAGAGCTCAATAATATAATAACCAACAATTTCATATCATCCCATCTTAAAAAAATAACATGCGTTCCAACCAATTCAAAACCAGATACATATCATAACAAAGACAAAGAATATCTAATAAGATTCTATCTATTTCATCATGAACACCACAAATAGGACAAAAAGGATTAAAAAAGATCATATACTCCGAAACGACAAAGTCTCTCTCCAGCACATCATTGCTTTTCATCAGACGATCATAGTTCTTGTTCATCATGAAATCATATTCTCATCAACTTTCTTCTTCAAATCTTCAACATCAGCACATGAAGCAAACAAATCCACATAATCACCCGTAGCAGCTAGCAACTCCAAAAAATGCTCTTACAAGTTTTTCACCCTCGCCTATCTGCAATCATCATTTTAATCAAGCATATAAAATCTATACATTGCCTCCGTATATTTTGATATAGGAATTAACCATGTAAATCGGAAACAAGCAATGGCATCATCCAGATATCATACTTGGTTTGCTTTAGGATTGCTTCGATTGTCAATAAAACAGCATAATCATCAAACATTTTCATGTTTTACATCTAACTGTTGCCTATATTTATTCAGAGGTGTTTATCATAGAAGAACTATGATATCTGCAATTCTGACTGAAAAATAATGTATATAAGCTCGCATCTAAACAATCAGTCTAACCAATCACAGAGGTTCACAGCAGAAAAACATACCCATGTACTCGTTAATGAACTGGCTGACTGTGATGTCAACAATAAAAGTAGTATTAAGCAAATAAAACAAGATAGCTCAGTAAATAAAGTGCATACCAGCTTTGCTCTAGCATTAACAAATCCTTTACCATGAGCATGAAGATCAGCTTCTTCAGTGCATGATGGAGATTTTACATTTTCAATTCTGGGACTACTACTTTCCCGATGTAAGCTTTTCGTCTTAAAACTAGCCCAATAAGCTCCTTCCTCCTCCTCTGCTTTAGTGATGGCAGACGTAGAATGGTTATACCTATAGTTCTGAAAAAATTTAGGAAAATGTTTCGGAAACAACATTTGAATACTGAAGGCCATTCCTGACATCATACAGAAAGCAAACATGTGTTAGACGTCTATCGAGTAAAACAAGTTCAACGTTCAATGATCCAGTGGAACATACTAATCCATATGCAGTTCTTTCACATGACTCTGGAAAAAGTGACCGGAAATACCCCGAGTGCTTGATCTTCTCTAACTCAATATCACCTTTAGTTTGAAATACACAGCCAACTTCTTTGCCTGCTTGGAAGAAAAGAATTATCTATTGTCGTCAAGTTAAATGTGAAGATTACAACATAACAATAATTCATTTTCTTCGTGTTACTCATATATTTTCCCTGAAATATGTGATATAAGACATTGTATAGCACAAACAAACCCGATCTAAGACAGTCGAATCAATTTGAGCCACAAATAAAACACAATCCAAATAATTTCTTTAGTTACTCCACACGAAAATTACCCCTAATTCACGTAAATTGGCCATCTGCTTAAATTGATACAAGAAAACATCTGCATACAGTTGTCCAATATTGCAGCGCACCAAAGACGTGAATGTCAATTTCCCAATTTCATCACATACAGCCACAGAGGGAAATGAACAATTAGAACTTGCATCAGGAACCGTGACAACAGGTTCACTGACCCGGCTCAAGGGAATATACCTACAACAAGTGACATACATTAGAAACATGTATAGAAGTATGTTAATTCACATATACCTAATACCACAGCCAGAAAATTTTAACTGGATCACTGAGGCATTATAGGATTTGATCGCTCGTTCAAAACTTAAAGGGCCAACTTAGAAAGTGCTAAAAGTGAGCTTCACATATATGTTGCTTTTATGAAGCATAAAAAAAGATAAGCTTTCACAATTCAAAGCTAAAGCAGGAAGCATAAACCAGTATTCTATTTTAGTATTCACAAATTACAATCCAATAGAATAAAAAATCAGAAAATTCTAACATTATCCAGCTTCATGTGTTAATTGACATGTATTTTTAATTTTTCAATTGATGATTGGACGAATCTAGACCACAAGGTCTACAACTTACTCATGGACCTCGTTCATGTAAGAATATTCCAAAAAATCACTAAAGGTGAAAGTACAATAGCTAAATACCGAAATACATCTTCTTGCAACCATCAATCTGGATAGAGCTATCCCTGAAGGATAAACATGCATATAAAACATTGCCATTAATATAAAAACTATCTTATTATGGAAACGAAAAATTTAAATTGCTACCTGCAAAAATATTCGGGGTCACTTTCTTCTCTGATGTCATGTGGATGGCATGCATCAACTATCATACGAGATAATGAACAGCCCTTTTCCATAACAATTACATTCCAAGCATGAGGAGAGAAATCCAAGTAACCCCTGACAAGCTCACAAGGAACACGAGACTCCATCCGATCACACAGATACTAGAAGCCAAACAAAAGGAAATATTTCAATTCATAAAACTGACCTATTCATTTAAACTGAAAAAAACATGTGTAACAAAAGAGGTACCTTCATGAGCAATGCTCTATGCCTGCAAACACCAAACTGCAGACCCCCAATAGGAACTATAACAGAATTGCGTCTTTCTTTTATAGATTGAAGATGCTTCTAAAAAATGTCATGCTTCAGTGACATTCTGAACATCACTGGAAGTCGATGTTTACTAGCCCCAAATCATCTCAAATCCATACACTTAGTTATATCATCAACATGACAACATAACACACATACATACACACACATTAAACACTCATCTCATACCAGTCCCAAAATACAACTACACGGGTTGCACCTGCACAGCAACGCAGAATGAGAAGATATCAAATATAAGCTTAATAATGAGAACAAAATTCGAGCAAAAAAATTCCAATTCTTAACTGATAAAAAATCAACATAGTAGAAAAGGTTAAAGGAATTACACAACATTATGTGCGGCTGCATGACTATAGTGAAGCACGGAACTGAAATAAGATAATGGAACAAACATTATGAACCACTGTTTTTCCGGTCTGAACCCACTGCCGAACAACTCCATATCAGAGCCCAAATCAGACCATAGCTGAAACTTCAAAAAAGCCCTAGATCGATACCAGACCTGGACCTCTATTTGCGAGCCGCCGATGTGCCGCTGGAGATTCAGACCAAAATTTCTGAACCCAACTCAAACCTGCATATGAACAACCCAAATCAGAGCCGAATCGAACTCATGGTCACCTCAACCGACCCGACTCGACCATGAAGTTTGATAGGAAACCGCTGCCGCTACCACCGCTGTTTTCACAATCGGTGTGCGTGGATCCTGGCAGTGTGCCTCTCTTTTGTGTTTCTATGTAGATTTAATTTATGTGTGTGTTCTAAAAATTTTGACTTATGGCCGAGAGGGATGAAGAAAAAGAGAGAGAGAGAGAGAGAGAGAGAGAGAGGTCAGAATAGAGGGGAGAAATGAGATATCGGCCAACTTAGCATTGAGAAAGGCATTTACCCTGATTTTTGGGTCCAACTCAATTAAAGATCCAGAATTTTCGGATCCTTCAATTTAACCTGAATCCAGAATTATCAATTTTCACACTATTTACTTCAGTAATTATCAAATAAGCGAAGTCTTTATAATTTAAAATTTATAGCTAGCTCCTACTTTTATGTTTGGTAACATTTACTGAAGTCTATGTGGGTTTTTTACTTCAGTAAATTGAAAAGCGAAGTCGTTGTTTGTTTTTACTTTGCTAATATAGATTACCGAAGTGAGACGTACTGAAGTCTTTGATGTTTATTCTACTAGTGAGATGGCATATGATTTTGTTTATGATATCTTATCTGTGTTTGTAGAAACATTTTAAATGGCCTTTGCGGGGAGAAAGTCGGATATGTAGCGCATGGTGTAAGACTTGCTCTGATTGGTTTAGAGACATACTTGGCTTCGCTAGAAAAAAGGCAAAAAAGGTGTCGGGCTCAAAAAATGCCAAGGATTATATCCAGAATGGATGAATAGCATGATATGAAATAAGTTAATCAAAGATTTTTGGTCCAAGAAGGAATGGCAAAACAAGTCTGATTCTGGAACTAAGAATCGTTTGGGTGGAAACGATAAGGCTTCACCAACTTACACAAGTGGATCCATCCCAATTTGGGAACATGAGATTAGGATGGTAAGTAAAATATCGATATGTTTGTTTCTTGATTATTTCATTTTAGATATGTTCTTACATTATTATAGAATTATAATTTTATAGAGGAAATAGCTTAAATGTAATCCAACTGAACTGGAGTTATTTGACCGCACACACAAGACGGATGGAGAATCCGTATGTCCAAAAGCTAAAAAAGTGCGGGTAAGTAATTCTAATTTGTTGAAGTTTTTTTATTTTTAAAATGTTAATCTCATTCCCTCTCCTGCCTTGCAACTTTAGTAGCTACTGCTGGTTTTTAGTTATGTAAAGAAAGCCAACATATATCATAATAGAAATATGCATATTCATTGTTCAACAAATAAGTTAATTAATGGTCTAGCTAAAATTTTAACAAACTTGTGTGTGTTTGTATAGTGCTATTTATTAACTGTATCATCATTGTACAGGAGATGTATGAAACAATTATAGAAGAAAAATATCCTGATCCAGAGTCACATCCGAATTTTGACGTCATAGCTTGTAAAGAAGCATCTGGAAGAGATAAAAGGAGGAGACTTTATGGATTTGGAAACACTCGACAGAACCTTGACTATGAACGTGATGGGGCAGATGTAGAAGGAAGTAGTTTAGACCAAGGAGCCTTGGAAGATGTGATTAAATTGAAGATTGCTGAGTGCATAAAGGAGGTGGTCGGAAATCTGAAGACTGTTTTACTGTAATACCCAGTTGTAATTCAGTCATTATCATTCAGTAATTTCATTCGGTAATTATCACTATGTAATTTTTCACTCGTTATAATCATTCATCCGTGTTCACCGTTCGAAATAACTTCGAGTTGTGTATCGATATTATTCATTGTTTCAAGCTTATTCGGGAAACGAAACAGGAGTACTATCTTGATCGTGGTAATTGATTCATTAGTCGTTGTTGATGTTGGAGTTCATGTCATTTCTAATCTCCTCATTATTTGAATTGTGTTTTGTTGGGCGAATCCTTATAATCATGGCTTGGAACCACCGTTTTGGGGGTTTACGTACTTCCATTTCGTGTTATTGTTTCCCAAATATTGATTCCTATTGCTTTTATTCTCTTCCCGGATCATTTTTCATCATTTTAGGACTCAAGGGGGGTGTGGGCCGCGGCACAAGGAGTGTGCGCCGCGGCACACACATGTTCCAGTTTTTGGCCGAGCAGCCTGTACTGTGCGCCGCGGCACATGCCGGCAGGGCCGCGGCACACTGCCAAGCCACTGTCGCGGCACACTCGTCCGGGCCGCGGCACACTCGTGTTGCAACTAATCGGCCAACCTCTCTGTACCTTGGGCCACGGCACATGCTGACGGGGCCGCGGCACACTGCCGAGTCACTGCTGCGGCACACTCGTCCGGGCCGCGGCATGCTGCCGATCGCTGGGGGCAGTTTTTGGCTCTGTGCCGCGGCACACTTCGGCCGGTCCGCGGCACACAGTGCAGTCAACTCTATAATTTCGTTTTTTGAGCGAGATCAGCTCATTTTTTCCATCTTCTTCACCTTCATACGAGAGTGAGAGCTTGAGGGGAGAAACTTTTCATCATTCATCACTTGAGGGTTTGATTTTCTTCATTTCCTTTCGATCGTGAAGCTCGGATTGTCGATCTAACGCGATTTCATCGGATTAAAGTACTTGGATCTTCAAAGGTAATATTCATCCAACCTCTTGGATTTCGATTTTTTGTTGAGATGTGATGTTTTGGATGTTAACATCATGTTGTATGAAGTGATATACGCATGATTATGGATATGTTTGATTATTCATTGGATTATTGAAGGATTATTCAAGAACACTTTGAATATTGAGTTGGATTTGGGGGTTTTCGATTAATCGTTGTTGTAATCACGAATTTGTATATTCATATTGGATTTTTGATCGTATTGAAGATGTTTTGTTGGTTTGAAACACTTCTTGGGGATTTGATGTTGGTATTATTGAGGTTTGGTTGTAATCAATCGAAGTTGGCCACAAAGTGTTCGATATAATACCCCAATGAACTTAGTTTAGTCGTATCGACGTTTTGAGTTCGTTATATTCGTGTTTGATTCGTATGTTGAATAGATTGTTGGTGATTGTGTTATTCAAGGTTGTTCGAGCGACCGACATCTTATTTAGGACATTTGTTCGTGGAAGGATAATTGTCACCGGTGTTGTGTAAGTAAATTTTTACTCGGTTAAAAGGATATTCATCCCTTATGTTGTTGTTCATTCATACATGTAATTCACTCATAATATATTGTTCATGTCGAGACTTGTATTTATCAACTCATCATGTAACTCACGAGGAACGATGGTTCCAAAATCATTTCATTGAAGCTATCACTCGTTGTATCATTATTTCATCTCGGTGAGTCGTTTTTGATCCTTATCGGATTCTATTCATTACTCCTTACCTTGGTTATTTTTGTTCTGGCAATCTTCCGGCATTATATTGCATGGCCAGTTGGCACATGTGTGGAATGTTAGTCGGGCACATTATGGTCATGTGTATATGTGGGGATCCGGACACATTGGACTGTGCGCATGGTAATGTGTATATGCGGGGTTCCTGACACATTTAACCGTGAGACTAATTAGGCCAATAGCTGGTGTATATGCGGGACTCCGGACACTCGGCTATTTGTGCTATTGTTCAGTTCACTCGGGCGTACATTGATACTCATCATTCAACTTAATTCATTAATTCATTCATGTGATTGTTGTATATTGTTCAACACTTGAGGATTGTTGTTCTGTGTAACTGACCCCGTTGGGGGATTTTGTTTTCAGGTCATGGCAAGGCAAAGGCACGGGAAGAGCATGTTGACGGCGAAGAGTCCCAGTGATACTAGTAGGGGCCCCCAGCCATTCTGGTTATTTCAGTCATTTCAGTCATTTCAGTCATTTCCGTCATTTGTATTTCCGCTGCAAATTCCGTTTGAGATGTTTATTTATTCAGGGTGGTGTATTTTATCTCCATATAAAATATACTAGTATTCTGTATTGTCCTTGTGTATTGTACTTAAGCTCCTCATCGGAGTATTTGGTAATATAATGTGGTTCGGTACTGCAATTATATTATTTAATTCATCAGTTTTCATTCGCCTGGTGGGTCCCAAATGGGGTCCACAAAGACCGTAATATCCGCCTAGTTTGGGGTGTTACAGAGTTGGTATCGGAGCGTGGTTTTGAATACTACCTTTCGAGTCATGTCTCATTTGAAATCATCGTCATCGGACTAGTATCATTGGACTTTCGCGTCACGTGTGACCTGTGCAGATTCCGAGCCAATCAGACCGAAAGAACAGTAAGATTTCTAACGCCATGGTATAATTCCTGGCAATAATCATTCATTCATAATTCATCAGTTAACAATCCTCAATCATCATTTTCATTTTCACCAGGACGGTCATGTTAACTCATTAATCACTCAATTCATTCCATTACTCGGTTGTTGACCTGGAAGATCATATCATTAATCTTGTTAACTTGTTCAAGATAATCATTTCAATAATTTCATCAGATAATCATGTCACCTCAGTTAATCATTCATGTAATCACTGTGTTAGAGCGTGTATGCTCATTTTCATCATATCATGTCATAATCATAACGTGATATTCAAGCGGGGAATATAATCATCATGTGACTTTCCTACTTCAGTATGGAGAGAGCAAGAAGAGGACGAGGAGGACGAGGCCGTGGTGCGGGCCGAATCTCGAGAACTCGTGTGAATACATGCGCTAATGCAAGGAATAATGCTAATTCATCGAGCAGCGACGCTGCCACTCATTCACTTGGACGCGATCATTCACTATCGGGGAGTCGTACCCAGGGCATAGCTCAGTTAGAAGGTGTTCGGGTTGACCCACTCGCTTTTATGCAGGGCATGATGGCCCAGATGACTCAAATGGCACGTCTCATGGAGACGATGCAGAACTCAGCTACTCAGAATCAGCATACTCCTCCGCCGCCACCTCAGGGGCAGGAGAGGGGTGTGAGCAGTATTATTGGCGAAATCTCTCGCCAGAGGCCACCTACCTTCGAAGGCTCATCTGAGTCGGCGGATATCATCCACTGGCTTGAACATTTCGAGAAACTGTTTGCTATGGTGGACTGTTCTGAGGGACACAAAGTTTCAGTTGCGGCTTACTATCTTGGTAAGGGCGCACATTCATGGTGGTTATCGCTGAAGCCCACCGACGGAGCTTGTACATGGGAACAATTCAGGACTCTCATGATGGAGAGGTATTATCCGGCCCCACTCTGGGAGGCCAAGTTGTCTGAATTACTCACTCCCGACCTTTCAACGGACGATGATGTTCTCGCCATTGCCGAGAAATTCCAGGAACTTCTTCCTTTCGCCTCATCCATCATCCATTCAGAGGCGGACAAAATCAAGTGTTTCAGCAAGAGGCTGAAACCCCGTATGCGAATGCAGTTGCTTAACCACAACTACACCACTCTGGCCGAATTCATTGAGAAAGCTTTTACTTATGAGCTTACTGCTAAAGAGATTGCTAAGAATCAAACTCCATCATTTGGCAAGAAGTCAAAGAATCGGAATCAGCCTGAGGGCAGTAAGGCAACTTTCAAGAAGCCTCCAGCGGGCTCTACTTTCACTGAGCGACCTTCTATGGCGCCCAGACCCGCGGAATCTCAATCACGAGCGGCCAGTTCGGCCATCACCTATTTCAACTGTGGGGAACAGGGTCATTACAACACCAAGTGTTTGAGGCAAACCGTCACGTGTCATAACTATGGAATTGCTGGGCATAAGGCCCGTTTTTACCGTAGGGACTCCAAACCTACTCCGACGTCATCTCAGGCCCCGAAACAACACTGCTCAAAATCAAAGCCACTTACCAAGGCTGCTCAAGACGACAGTAGTGAATAAAGGTGGAGCCTTTAGCCATCAGATGGGAGCATCCGGTGCCGGGACTAGCAAGCCCCGGATTTATGAGATGAAGAGGACCGATGATCCAGAGGCACGAATGATCTCAGGTACACTCGATATTCTATATCAACCTGTGTGTACCCTTTTTGATACTGGTGCATCGCATTCATTCATTTCCGAATCATGTTTGAGTAGACTACGTCTGGGTAGTGCTACTAGTTGTGAGCCTTATGTCATTGGTCTACCTGATGGTAGACGAATTATCGAAAATTGTGAGATTCAGAATTGTCTGATTCAGCTTCATGGCCGTGTATGGCCAGCGGACATAATCGTAGTAGATTTACCAAGAGACGACGTCATTTTTGGTATTGATTGGATGGATCGTCACGATGCCATCATTAGTGTCCGTAAGCGTATGGTCACTATCATTTCAGACGATGGGGTTGAATGTGTTTTTCAGGGAGGTAATCCCGACTGTTCTGGTAAGGTCATTAACTTGATGAAATCAGTGAAATTACTCAGTCAGGGGTGTGTTGGTTATTGGTGCTATATGACCAAAACCGAGAAATCATCAGTAATGTTGACGGATATTCCGGTAGTGAGGGAATATGCCGATGTTTTTCCAGACGAGTTACCTGGTTTGCCTCCACAGAGAGATGTGGAATTCACGATTGAGTTGGAGCCCGGTACGTCCCCGATATCGAAGGCACCGTACCGGATGGCCCTGACCGAAATGCAGGAATTAAAGAACCAACTTGAGGAGTTGTTTGAGAAAGGTTATATCCGTCCGAGTGCGTCCCCATGGGGAGCACCAGTGTTGTTTGTCAAGAAGAAGGATGGTTCGTTCCGCTTGTGCATTGATTACCGGGAATTAAACCAGGTGACGATCAAGAATAAGTATCCTTTACCCCGTATCGATGATCTTTTGGATCAACTTCAGGGAGCTTCAGTATTTTCCAAGATCGACTTAAGATCTGGATATCATCAGTTGCGGATTCGAGAGTCAGATATCGCGAGGGTGGCGTTTCGAACACGCTATGGTCATTATGAGTTCGTAGTTATGCCGTTCGGGCTAACTAATGCACCTGCGGTATTCATGGAGTTAATGAATCGGGTTTTCATCGACTTTTTGGATCGGTTTGTTGTTGTCTTCATCGATGACATTTTGATTTATTCTCATGACCGAGAGGAACACGAGGTTCATCTTCATCAGGTTCTCGACGTGTTAAGACGAGAGCAACTTTATAGAAAGTTTTCCAAGTGTGAGTTCTGGATGTCCGAAGTGACTTTTCTCCGCCATGTAATTTCATCAGATGGAGTGCGTGTTGATCCTCAGAAAATGGAGGCTATCCAAGATTGGTTACCTCCAAAGAATGTTAAGGAAATCCGAAGCTTCCTCGGATTAGCCGGTTATTATCGGCAGTTTGTGGAAGGATTTTCTAAAATCGCTCAACCAATGACGAACTTTTTGCGAAAGGATAAGAAATACACGTGGTCCGACGCGTGTCAACGGAGTTTTGAGGAACTCAAGAGCCGGTTAGTTTCAACACCTGTACTTTCCTTGCCGCAAGGGACGAAAGGATTTGTGGTTTATAGTGATGCATCCGGACAGGGTCTCGGATGTGTACTCATGCAGAATGGGAAGGTTATTACCTATGCTTCACGACAATTGAGACCTTACGAGGTTAATTATCCGACCCACAACCTGGAGCTAGCAGCCGTGGTTTTTGTGTTGAAAATTTGGCGCCTTTATGGCATCACCTGTCAGATCTTCACCGATCACAAGAGTTTAAAATATATATTTACTTAGAAGGAGTTAAATATGCGACAGAGACGGTGGTTGGAATTAATCAAAGATTATGATATCGAGATCCTTTACCACCCAGGCAAGGCGAATGTTGTCGCCGACGCTTTGACTCGTAACTCCGTTCAGGAGCAGATGCTTGCTCGTTTAACAATTCAGAAGGAGCTTCAACAGGAATTACATAGACCCGAGATCGAGGTCTGGTTTCAGCGAGTACAAGGGCAACTTTGCATGTTAGAGATTTCATCGCCACTTGATGAGGCAATGAGAGAGAATCAGGGTTTAGACCCATCATTGTTGCGCATCCGTGAGGATGTGGCTCAGGGGAAAGCCCCTAGATTTATGGTCCACGAGGATGGACTTTTGAGATTTAAGAATCGGTTGTGCGTACCGGTGAATGACGAGTTAAAAAACTCGATTTTGAGAGAAGCTCATGCTACCCCTTATTCCGTTCACCCGGGGTCTAGCAAGATGTACAAGGACTTGAAACAAAATTACTGGTGGAGTAATATGAAGCGAGAAGTCACAAAATTTGTTTCGAGATGCTTAACCTGTCAACAAGTCAAGATTGAACATCAGCGACCGGCGGGTATGCTGAAACCTCTCCCTATTCCAGAATGGAAGTGGGAAGACATTTCTATGGATTTCATCACGAGTTTGCCTATGAGTCGTCATGGCATGAATACGATCTGGGTAATTGTGGATCGTCTAACTAAATCAGCTCATTTCCTTGAGATTAAGGATACTTGGGGTCCCGAGAGACTTGCCCAGTTGTTCATCAAAGAGATAGTGAGACTGCACGGTACTCCTAAGAGTATCGTTTCTGATCGTGACGGGCGATTCGTGTCTCATTTTTGGAAATCAGTTCATCGTGCCATGGGAACTCAGCTTAATTTCAGCACATCTTTTCACCCTCAGTCCGACGGACAATTAGAGAGAACTATTCAGACATTAGAGGACATGTTGAGGGCATGCGTCCTCGATTGGAAAGACGATTGGGAAGCCCAACTACCATTGATAGAGTTCACGTATAATAATAGTTGGCATGCTTCGATTAAGATGGCACCGTACGAGGCCTTGTACGGTCGTCGTTGTCGATCTCCTTTATGTTGGGATGACTTATCAGAGTTAATCGGCACCGAGCCTAATATGCTTATAACCGCCCGTGAGAAGGTAGTTTTGATCAGGAGTCGTTTGTTGACCGCTCAGAGTCGATAGAAATCTTATGCAGACAATCATCGTCGACCACTAGAGTTCGAGACGGGTGACCACGTTTTGGTCAAAGTGTCCCTGAGTCAAGGTATTTTCCATTTCGGAAAACAGGGGAAGTTGAGTCCGAGATTTATTGGACCGTTTGAGATTTTGGAACGAGTAGGCGAGCTAGCTTATCGTTTGGTCTTACCTCCGGCATTGAGCCGAATTCATAATGTGTTTCACGTCTCTCAGTTGTGGAAGTATGTTGCCGACCCGAGTCACATACTTCAGTTCGACGAAATCGAGATCGCGGATGATCATTCCTATGAGGAGCGTCCCATACGAGTCTTAGAGCGGCGAATCAAACAGTTGAGGAATAAGGCGATTCCTTTGGTTAAAATTCAGTGGTCTAGACACGGAGTCGAAGAGGCTACTTGGGAAACCGAGGATAGTATGCAGGAGAGTTATCCCGAGTTGTTTGACCCTTAGTTTCGGGGATGAAACTCTTTTAAGGGGGGGTGTATGTAATACCCAGTTGTAATTCAGTCATTATCATTCAGTAATTTCATTCGGTAATTGTCACTATGTAATTTTTCACTCGTTATAATCATTCATCCGTGTTCACCGTTCGAAATAACTTCGAGTTGTGTATCGATATTGTTCATTGTTTCAACCTTATTCGGGAAACGAAACAGGAGTACTATCTTGATCGTGGTAATTGATTCATTAGTCGTTGTTGACATTGCAGTTCATGTCATTTCTAATCTCCTCATTGTTCGAATTGTGTTTTGTTGGGAGAATCCTTATAATCATGGCTTGGAACCACCGTTTTGGGGGTTTACGTACTTCCATTTCGTGTTATTGTTTCCTAAATATTGATTCCTATTGATTTTATTCTCTTCCCGGATCATTTTTCATCATTTTAGGACTCAAGGGGGGTGTGGGCCGCTGCACAAGGAGTGTGCGCCGCGGCACACACATGTTCCAGTTTTTGGCCGAGCAGCCTGTACTGTGCGCCGCGGCACATGCCAGTAGGGCCGCGGCACACTGCTGAGCCACTTCCACGGCACACTCGTCCGGGCCGCGGCACACTCGTGTTGCAACTTATCGGCCAACCTCTCTGTACCTTGGGCCGCGGCACATGCCGACGGGGCCGCGGCACACTGCCGAGTCACTGCCGCGGCACACTCGTCCGGGCCGCGGCACGCTGCCGATCGCTGGGGGCTGTTTTTGGCCCTGTGCCGTGGCACACTTCGGCCGGGCCGCGGCACACAGTGCAGTCAACTCTATAATTTCGTTTTTTGAGCGAGATCAGCTCATTTTTTCCATCTTCTTCACCTTGATACGAGAGAGAGAGAGAGAGCTTGAGGGGAGAAAATTTTCATCATTCATCACTTGAGGGTTTGATTTTCTTCATTTCCTTTCGATCTTGAAGCTCGGATTGTCGATCTAACGCGATTTCATCGGATTAAAGTACTTGGATCTTCAAAGGTAATATTCATCCAACCTCTTGGATTTCGATTTTGTGTTGAGATATGATGTTTTGGATGTTAAGATCATGTTGTATGAAGTGATATACACATATGTTTGATTATTCATTGGATTATTGAAGGATTATTCAAGAACACTTTGAATATTGAGTTGGATTTGGGGGTTTTCGATTAATCGTTGTTGTAATCACGAATTTGTATATTCATATTGGATTTTTGATCTTATTGAAGATGTTTTGTTGGTTTGAAATACTTCTTGGGGGTTTGATGTTGGTATTATTGAGGTTTGGTTGTAATCAATCGAAGTTGGCCACAAAGTGTTCGATATAATGCCCCAATGAACTTAGTTTAGTCGTATCGACGTTTTGAGTTCGTTATATTCGTGTTTGATTCGTATGTTGAATGGATTGTTGGTGATTGTGTTATTCAAGGTTGTTCGAGCGACCGACATCTTATTTAGGACATTTGTTCGTGGAAGGATAATTGTCACCGGTGTTGTGTAAGTAAATTCTTACTCGGTTAAAAGGATATTCATCCCTTATGTTGTTGTTCATTCATACATGTAATTCACTCATAATATATTGTTCATGTCGAGACTTGTATTTATAAACTCATCATGTAACTCACGAGGAACGATGGTGCCAAAATCATTTCATTGAAGCTATCACTCGTTGTATCATTATTTCATCTCGGTGAGTCGTTTTTGATCCTTATCGGATTCTATTCATTACTCCTTACCTTGGTTATTTTTGTTCTGGCAATCTTCCGGCATTATATTGCATGGCCAGTTAGCACATGTGTGGAATGTTAGTCGGGCACATTATGGTCATGTGTATATGCGGGGATCCGGACACATTGGACTGTGCGCATGGTAATGTGTATATGCGGGGTTCCAGACACATTTAACCGTGAGACTAATTAGGCCAATAGCGGGTGTATATGCGGGACTCCGGACACTCGGCTATTTGTGCTATTGTTCAGTTCACTCGGGCGTACATTGATACTCATCATTCAACTTAATTCATTAATTCATTCATGTGATTGTTGTATATTGTTCAACACTTGAGGATTGTTGTTCTGTGTAACTGACCCCGTTGGGGGATTTTGTTTTCAGGTCACGGCAAGGCAAAAGCACGGGAATAGCATGTTGACGGCGAAGAGTCCCAGTGATACTAGTAGGGGGCCCCAGTCATTCCGTTTATTTCAGTCATTTCAGTCATTTCAGTCATTTCTGTCATTTGTATTTCCGCTGCAAATTCCGTTTGAGATGTTTATTTATTCAGGGTGGTGTATTTTATCTCCATATAAAATATACTAGTATTCTGTATTATCCAGGTGTATTGTACTTAAGCTCCTCATCGGAGTATTTGGTAATATAATATGGTTCGATACTGCAATTATATTATTTAATTCATCAGTTTTCATTCGCCTGGTGGGTCCCAGTCGGTGGTCCACGGCACTGTAATATCCGCCTAGTTTGGGGTGTTACATTTACCAGATATGGTGTACGAGGTACTAGAACGTCTCCGACACAGTGATTTGGAAGATGAAGAAAATAGAAATTCTTATGACTCTTACGACAATTATGAAGATGATTTCTAGATAACTATGGATAATTCAAGAAGGCATCGCATTTACGCAAAGAAGTATGGCAAAAATCATGCATATGGCAAAGATCAGCATGAGAGGTCTCAAAAGCATATGAAGGCTCGTAAGCAAAAGTAGTTGGTGCCATTAGTGATGGACGATCTTGGTCATAGTTATTTATTTGAACAATAGCTTTGTTTGCACTTTATGGTTATTTTAGTTCGTGTCTTTGGTGATGGACTATCTAGGTCATTGTTATTTATTTGAACAATGGCTTTGTTTGCACTTTATGGTTATTTTTATTATGAATGGAATCATTTCTCCATGCCAAATGTCCTACAATTTTCCTTTTTGTTAGTTTGAAGCTAAATTTATAATTGAGCTTCAACATGTAGGACAAAATATTTGTTATCATGTGTTGGAAGTTTCCTAATTTGTTTATATCAAAATAGCGACAATATTGTTTGTTGCAAATTTGATTGAATCTATAACATATTTTTGACGTCAAATTGTGTAGCTAACTTTCCAACACTTAATTTTTGTTGCTAAGTTTGTTGTTATAACCCCGTACACTTGTAACAAAATACCAACAAAAAAATTTGTAGCAAACTTTTCAACCAAAAAGTGGTTGCTAAAATTTGATGGTAAAAATGCAATATTCGTAGTTGACTTTCCAACAAAAAAATTGTGGCTAGAATTTGTTGATAAATTTGCAATGAATTTCAGGACATACAATTTTGTTGTAGAAAGTGAAAGTGCTTCGTTGATCTTTTTCATCATCACCAATAAAACACCAACTTCCAACAAAAATCCTTTTCGTATCGGCTGTTTAGCCACACCACTTTCAAAACAAATTCTCCACTACAAAATCTGTTGGTGATAGTCATCTCCATCAAAATAGCAACAAAAATCACCGTCATTGTAGGCGTTTTTTCTTGTAGTGGTGTATGATATAGATTAAAAGGTACACAATATTGACAGTGAGTGCGTGGTGAAGATTAAAAAATAAAACATGATTGTTTGATTTGATTTGAGGTGTTTAATGAAATGTTGCACTTCTAAAGGGCTATTTTTTCGGACCAAATGTTGCACTTCGGACGACACGAATGGAGTATTAAGAATGAATAGTCGTCATCATAGTCTGCACCTACAAAGAATTTTATCCATCTACTCCTCTTTATGTTGAATTTATCTTAAATAATGAACAACAATAAATTTCCAAGAAATCTTAAAACATTATATTAAATACAATTAAAGAGATAATAATCGCTATTTTTATGTTCCAACAACCTCCGGTAACTCGTTGTCGCGGGAACTCCGGTGACCAGCCTTTTCTTTAAGGTCGATTGTCCAACTGTTCTCCAGTGGGTTGTCGGCGAGCTGTTGGACTATTTTTCGACGGGTCGCCGACCAGTGGCCGACGGACCTCTGGTGCCAGCAGCTCTTGTCTCCATTTTCTTTATAATTTTAATCAAATTATGCCACTGCCACTGTTTCATTATGGTACGAGTTACCTCTAGTTTATAATATAGGGGACAATGATTTCTTTGATCGTCATCGTCGTCTGTACCTGAAAAGATCATTGTAGCCCTCATCTCCCATCTATATTAAATTTAATAATAATATCAAATATTTTTAACAACAATAAAGTTACAAAAGCACCCCTTAGAATATTAAATTCAAGGGACACTAATCTTCCAAAATAAGATTTCTTTCTAACAGGATCTCGATGGACCTCCGGCGGGTCGCCGACCGACTTGCTTCCTGCGGGCTGTTGTGGCCGGTAGGTTTCCGCCGACCGGCCATTTTTTTTATATGGCAGGTCCGTAGGTATGCTTTCCCGCATCCGGTAGGGCGGCGGTTGGTCATGTTTTTCTTTCTCTTTTTTGGGTGTGGCTGCCTGTCGGCCTGTCTCTCGGTGAAGCCGCCACCGTGGGACCTCCGGGAGCCAATTTACTTTTTTCTACAAGGTAATTTGGTAGTTTGATTATATTAGTCTAATTATGGCACCGCCACCGTGCATTATGGCATGTGTTATCTTTAGTCTATATATAGAGGACAACAGCTTTTTTGGTTGTCGTAGTGTGCAACAAAAGATACCAATTTATCCCTCTTCTTCCGTATTTGTTAGATTTAATAATATGAAATGTCTAATAATAAAATATTTCCAATATTACTCTTAGATATTGAACTAATCTTAAAAAAAAAATCCGTCAAGGTTCTCTAGCGGGCAGCGAGACGGGAATTCTTTTTGCATGTCTGTCGGCCTATTTTCCAGAGGGCTGCTGCCGGCCTCCAACAAACCTTCGGCGAACCATTTTTTTAGATGGCCTGCCACTTTGTTTCTGACGAGGACGCCGCCGTCACACCTCCAGAAGTCGACCAGTTTCTTTTTTTCTTTTTTTTCTTTTTTTGCATCTTGTCTCCCTGCTTGTTTTCCCGTTAGGCCGCTCGGGCAACGAATTTTTTTTTTTTTTTGCAAGTCGTTATGTCTTCCGACTGGCCCATTGTCGACAGACCTCCAACGATAGTAAATCTTTTTTAACATTCATCGCCGGCAGACCTCCGGGTCTCAACCCGTTTTTGTTTCTTTTTTTTTTTGGTTGTTGGGGGGGGGGGGGGGGGGTGGCGTTGCCGGCAAATCTTCGAAAAGTATTAGTTTTTTAGCAGGATAATTTGGTAATTTGATTATCTGTTATCTCTAATGAATATATAAAATGTAAACAAACATGAATTTGGTGAAATAAATAATTAAAAAATATATTGAAAAATATTATTTCAATTCACTCGTGAAGCTTAGCAGATTTCTCATTGATGTTGCTATCATTTGTGATTTTTCTCATTTGATGTTGCCACCATTTCCATTTGTCATTCTTCCTTCACATTTCAAGAGGATTATATCCAGCTACGTGTTTTACGTGGTATATTGTTGAGGTATTAATTCCACATAGAGTAATTTCACATGGTGAAAATACAACTCTTGTATTATAAAGATTTTTAACTATATTCATTTCATTGCTAACTGAATCTGAGATGGAATTTCATATTTTAACAATGAGATGCAAAAACAATTCCTACAAGACGGATTCGGAAATAATTAAGGCTATTGCTTCTTTAGACACAAGAAAGAAGGATGAGCTACCAAAAGACAAGGAGGAAACCGAGAATGTTAACCAATGAAGCTTCTCTCACTGAATTCCAGAGGCTTGGGAAGCAGCATGAAAAGGAAGGAAATTCAGAGTAAATTTGAATCAACAACATAGATTTCTGCTGCTTACAAGTTAAAAGTGGTAGATGACTCAATCTGTCGATCAATTTGGGGAAATGGAAACTTAGGCTGGGCTACCAGAGAGGTAGAAGGCAGATCCGTAGGCATCATCTCAATCTGGAACTCCGACGTATTTTCTTGTTTGAGCTTTTGGCATATATCTGGGGGATTAATTGTTAATGATGGGGACAAGAAAGATCACACTGCTACATTATTAACATCTATGCACCATGTGTACTGCCTGAAAGAATAGAACTATCGGATTGTATTACATATAATGTTGGTCAGAATTCAACATCTTGTATCTGTGTTATTGAGGACTTTCATTATGTACGGTCTGAGTCAGAGAGAGATGGAAGGAGTACGCAACCAAATTCAAGAGACATCACAGCATTTGATTCTTTTATCATGGGTGCTGGATTAATTGATCTTCCGATTCATGGAAGAAGATTCACCTGCTATAGAGAAAATGGAAGCTGCAAAAGTAGACTGGACAGGATCCTGGTAAACAATGCTTGGATTCAACGCTGGACGAACTCATTCTTAAAAGGACTTAGAAGATCGATATCAGACCACTGCCAATTTTACTGGAAATAGCAGTCACGGACTGGGGACCCAAACCTTTTCGGTGCCTCAATTCTTGGCTCTCTGACCATCTGGATTTCAGAAGCTTCATAACTGAGAAATTGAATAGTTATCAGCTATCAGGTTGGGGCGCATACGTTCTAAAAGGAAATTTTAAACTGCTGAAATCGGACCTCAAGACTTGGAATGCTCAAGTTTTTGGTTCTATTACATCAAATATTGAAGCTAGATGGGAAGATATAAGCAGGTTGGACTTGATTGATGAGATATTCGGATTGGAAGAACATAAGATTATTTATAGAAACAGAGCAATGGCACTTCTTATCTCGGATCCAAAGAGAAAAAATAGCCTGGAATTCCAGAAATCAAGATGTTGCTGGTTAACGAGGGGATTGTAACTCACGATTCTTTCATGACCTCATTAATAGGCGTCGGAAATGTAACAAGATTGTCAGAATCAAAGTTTATGACGAATGGCAAGAGGAAGTATCGGATGTGAAGAAGTGGGTTCTCCTACATTTCCAAAACCATTTCATAAAATAGGGATTCAGTAGACCAATACCTACAACAGGGTTCGTACAAAGAAAGATCTCGGCTGAAGAAAATGACCAGCTTGTCTCTCCCTTCACCAAGGAAGAAATATGGGTTGCTGTTAGAGATTGTCAGAGTTCGAAAAGTCCCGGACCTGACGGCTTTAATTTTGATTTTTTAAAAGAATTCTGGGTATTATATAAAGATGAATTGGTGCAACTCCTACAAGAATCCCATCAGAATGGCAGACTTGTGAACCCGACATTCATTGTTCTTATCCAAAAAAACAGGCCAGTATTGGGATAAATGATTTCAGCCAATTTCTTTGGTCGAGGGTGTTAAAAATTTGGCCCAAATGATTATTTTTATTATGGGTCGGTATTATGCAGCCCGGCCCAGATGTATTAAAACCAATCCCCCGGCTCCTTGATCTCACCCGTTGGTTGAGCGTTGACCTATCCCTACCGTTGGTCCCTTATATTTATTCCCCCGTAACCCTAGCCTCACTTCTCTCGGTTTTTTCTCTCTCCCCTCACCTCTCCGCCGACTGCCATGGAAAAGGATTTTCTTACCTCTTTCTGCTCGGCTTCGCGGTCCCGATTTGGAAGGGGATCGAAACCCATATCAATCAATGATATGATTGGATTCGATCCCCCGAAAATCTATGGCTTCTCCCGGTCGGCATTTTGCCTATTTATGGTCGGCGATCTGGGCATGAGAAAAATACACGGAAAATAAAAACCTAATTTTCTAAGTGAAGAAAAATTGATTTGGGTTTTCTTGGTGAAAATTTTTCTGAGTGAAAAATCCTTTCTGAGTGAAAAGTTGCTTGAGGCGATTTGGGGGGGTTTTCGGGAATACTTGAAACCAGCCGGGGTTTTTGGATTTGTTCGTCTGGGTTGCTGGCCGCGGATACGCACGGAGCCTTGGACGCGGGTACTGGATAGTGGAGGACTGAACCGAGGCCAAGTTCTGGTCGACTCACACCTACGTCTACCTTTTGTTATTTCGGATCTTTGTGATCCTTTTCGGTTTGGTTTCTGGCACTTTTACTATCTGTTCTTTGTGTTAATCTGTTTTCGGGTTAATTAGTTTTTCCCGTTATTATTTCGTGTAATTTGTTGTCCCCAAGTTTGCTGTGTAATTCGTTCATCTCCGGAATTTATTTGTAATTTGTTTACTACGTTGTGTAATCGTCTATGTATTCGAATAGTTTCCCCACAGTGGTATCGGAGCCCTCTAAAAGGGGTTTCTATTCTAAGGGCATACGGGTTCCGGCCGAGGGATCCGCTCAGGTATCACATTCCATACTCTCCCTTAAATTTCGGTATTGTTGGTGTGCAGCTTCTCGTTTTTTTTATTTTCGCTTCCGCCTGTCTTGGTGACTGTGATTGCTTCGGTCTTATTTTGTGCTGCCCTTGTGTTGAGACTGTTGAAATCGCTATCTCAGAGCATACCAAACCCCCTTGCCTGGACCGTAAGTGTTCCTCGGATCTTGTGGGGTCTCCGGGATACGATTCCACTGTATCATTTTTTTAAAAATCTGTGATTTTGTTCTTTGTGGTATCTTCGTGATATTTATCTCACACCTGTTTGTTCAGTTTTATTAGTACCTTGTGCTGGTATTTTAAAAATCTTGTGTGATTTTTACAAATACTAAAATGGGTTCTCTAACTTCATTTACAATGGCACCTTTTGATGGTAAAGGAGATTTTAGAATTTGGCAACAGAAAATGAAATCTATACTTGTCCAACAAAAATGTTTTAAAGCTATCAAGGTACTTTCCCATCCGATGTGTCTTCTGAAAAACGAGAGGAATTAATTGAGTTTGCTCATTCATCTATAATCTTGAACCTATCTGATTCTGTGATTAGACGAATAGGCAGAACTGATAATGCAAAACATCTTTGGGATAAACTTGAGGAAACGTTTACTGAAAAATCTTTGCCAAATAAATTATTCCTCCTCGAAAAGTTTTTCCGCTATGTCGGATTTGAATAAAGATATTGATGGCAATCTTGATACCTTTACAAAGTTAGTACAAGATATAAAACAAACTGGTGATAAAAACATTGATGATTATTCCCCTATTGTGCTCTTGAATGCTATCCCAGATGCTTACAATGATGTGAAATCTGCCATTAAGTATGGTAGGGATTCTGTGACCTTAGATATCGTTATAAGTGGCTTGAAGAGTAAGGAATTAGACTTGAAAGTTAATAAGGTCCCTAAACCGGTTTCGATGTCAATTTTGTAAGGTCTAAACCACACCTTAAAAAGAAACCGTTTATCAAAACCGATTCTAAAAGTCTAATAAGAAAAAGGGGCAATGGAAGGATAAATCTAAGTTCCGCCTAAAAATCGCAAATGCTATAACTGTGGTGAATCTGGTCATTATATACAAGAATGCACCAAACCTAAAAAGAATTTGCCAAATGATCGTGCTAACTTTACTCGGGATGTCTTTATAGTTATTGATAATTTGCATCTTTCTGTGAATTCTGTGCTTTCTGGTCTAAGTGAAAATGAATGGTTGTTGGATTCTGGATGCACTCACCATATGACACCTTATAAACAGCATTTTACGAGTTATACTAATCTTGGTGATCGGTATGTGTATATGCCTGATAAAATGAAACGGGTTGTGGCCGGGGTTGGGAATGTTTGTTTGAAATTTGCTGATGGTACTCAATTTACTTTAAAAAATGTCAGACATATTCCCGATTTATCTAACAATTTGATATCTTGTACTACTTTGGAAGATGAGGGCCTTAGGGGTTCATGGGGAAATGGTTATATGAAAATTTGCAGAGGTTCCTTAATGTTGTTTAAAGGAATCCGGAAATTTAATTTATATATTTGCCAAACTGAAATTGCTGCATGTTCCAACCTGGTTTGTGCGGATAAAACCGAATTGTGGCATAATAGGTTAGGACACATGAGCATGAAGGGATTAGATATCTTGCATAAACAAAAGTGTTTTGGAAAAGATAAAATCTCTAAGTTGTCTTTCTGTGACTCTTGCATGTATGGCAAACAACATAAAACCCAATTTCCGAAACCTCCCAATTCCCCGATCCTGCTTTTTGAAAAATCGTAAGAGTTCCAATGTGCTTGATTATGTTCATGCCGATGTTTGGGGTCCCGCCAAGATCCCGACTCATGGGAGAAACCGTTACTTCTTGTCCATCATTGATGATTATTCAAGGAAAGTTTTCGCTTGTCTACTCAAATCGAAATCGATGTGTTCGAAAATTTCAAACTTGGAAAACTTTAGTGGAAAATCAAACCGAAAACGGATTAAAAAGATAAGGACCGACAACGGTCTTGAATTTTGCAATACTCACTTGATACTATGTGTTCAAAATGGCATCCTTAGGCATAAGATGCCCATACACCCTCAATGTAACGGGTGGCCGAGCGGATGAACCGAACCCTCCTTGAAAAGGTTAGGGCTATGCTCGCCACCTCTGGACTGTCCAAAAGTTTTTGGGGTGAGGCTCTTTTAACTGCTGCCTATCTTATAAATAGATCACCTTCTATACCTTTGAATGGTAATTATCCCGAGTCTGTGTGGTCGGGTCATGCTGTTGATTTTTCAAACATTCGTGTGTTTGGTTGTGCTGCTTATGTGCATCAAAATGTTGATAAACTTGAGCCTAGGTCCTTGAGATGTGTTTTTCTTGGATATCCTGATGGTATTAAGGGTTATTGATTATGGGTCAGATCTGAACCCGGGTTGAAAGTGATCACTAGTAGGGATGCGGTGTTTAATGAAACTGAATTTCCTTGTCTTAATAATCCTTTACCTGCTCCTGTGTTAGCTGCTGAAAATACTCCCCACCCTGTTCAGATTAGGGTGGAGCATCTTAGTGATAATGAGTTACCTGCTGAAACTGATAATAAGGAAAATCCTCAAATCTCTAATGATCAACCAGATAATCAATCAAAATGGAGACGAATCAATCTGCTCGATTTGTCTGATTATCAACTAACTAGGGATAGGTCTAGAAGAAATGTTAGAAGACCTATACATTTAGATGATTTCCACATGGCTTCTCTTGCTTTCAATGTGTTTGATATGTTTGATGGAAATGAACCTAAATCTTACAATGACGCTCTGTTGTCTGATAAATCAAATGAATGGTTAAGTGCAATGAATGAAGAAATGACATCCTTGCATGCTAATAATACTTGGAAACTTGTTCCAAAACCTAAGAACTGTTCTTTGATTGATTGTAAGTGGTTATTTAAAGTCAAAAAGGATGAGGATGACATCGATTCAAAGCAAGGTTAGTAGCTAAAGGTTTCACTCAACCAAGGTATTGACTATACCGAAATTTTTGCACCCGTAGTTAAATTCACCACTGTTCGCATCATGCTTGCATTAGTTGCACATCATAATTGGGAGATGAACCAATTAGATGTTAAAACGGCATTTTTGCATGGTGAATTAAAAGAAACCATCTACATGAAACAACCTAAGGTTTTATAGATGCTAACCATCCGGATTATGTGTGCTTGCCGAATAAAACCTTATATGGCCTCAAGTCCCCTAGAGAATGGAACAAGAAATTTAATGATTGCATGTCGTCCTTGAAATTCTGCCAAGTGCATATGATCCATGACTTTATTACAAGATTGATTGTGATTTTCCTATGTTTCTACGTCTTTATGTAGATGAAATGCGCTTGGTAAGTTGATGCATAGAATCTATGAATCATGTCCTAAATCGCTTAGGTGAACAATTTGACATGAAATATTTGGGGATGCTAAAAGGATTTTAGGCATGAATATCGTCGATAGATCGAAAGGCACTTTATTTCTAAATCACCCTCTTACATTGGTAAAATTGAAAAAATTTCTATGATCGATGCAAAATCTGGTGTGTGCCACCGCCTCTCATTTCTTATTATCCAAAACTCAACAAGAAAACGGAATCAAATTCAAGAAATGAGATCTATCCCATATGCTAATGCTATTGGATCTCATGTACCTTATGGTCGGCATTGCATCAGATATCGCGTATGCTGTGAGCTGTTTAAGTAGGTATATGGCCAATCCTGGGAAGCCTCATTGGGAGGCTCTTAAGTGGTTACTTCGGTACTTAAAAAACTCTGTTTCTGATGGACTTGTGTTTTCTAAATCTAATGATGGGGTTAACCTTAAAGGTTATGTTGATTCTAATTATGCCAATGATCGGGATGAATGTAAGTCCACAACTTCATATGTGTTTACCTTGTGTGGCTCATGCATTTCTTGGAAATCTCAACTTCAGCATATAGTTACTTTGTCTACTACCGAAGCTGAATATATTGCCACTACTGAAGCCTTTAAAGAGGCTATTTGGTTGAAAGGTTTACTTAATGAAATTGGTGTTTTTCGTGACCATGGTGTGGTCTTTTCTCGATACCAATCTAGCATACACTTGTGCGTAAATCTGCTTTCCATGATCGTACAAAGCATATTGACGTCAGGCGACATTTCATCCGTGATATAGTCGAAAAGGGCATAATTGATTTGAAGAAAATCCCGTCCCAGTCTAACCCTGCAGATATGGGCACGAAGTGCCTACCGGTCGAGAAAGTCAGATCTTGCAAGTCGATACTAAATATCGACTCCTTCAACTGAAGACTCTCCAGTCTTCCTTCTCGCTATCTTTGTGATAGCTTTTCTAGTTTTCTCTCTGATTCCTAGTTTTTTCTCTCTTAGTGATTGTTTAATGTCTTTATACTTGTACTAACTTTGTGTGGTGTGCAGGTGGTGTGACGTTCGGCGATGATGACCTCCCTATCAAGAGAGTACCCCGATGGCTCATTTGGTCCGGGTGGAGATTTGTTAAAAATTTGGCCCAAATGATTATTTTTATTATGGGCCGGTATTATGCAGCCCGACCCAGATGTATTAAAACCAATCCCCCGGCTCCTTGATCTCACCCGTTGGTTGAGCGTTGACCTATCCCTACCGTTGGTCCCTTATATTTATTCCCCCCGTAACCCTAGCCTCACTTCTCTCGGTTTTTTCTCTCTCCCCTCACCTCTCCGCCGACTGCCATGGAAAAGGATTTTCTTACCTCTTTCTGCTCGGCTTCGCGGTCCCGATTTGGAAGGGGATCGAAACCCATATCAATCAGTGATATGATGGGATTCGATCCCCCGAAAATCTATGGCTTCTCCCGGTTGGCATTTTGCCTATTTATGGCCGGCGATCTGGGCATGAGAAAAATACACGGAAAATAAAAACCTAATTTTCTAAGTGAAGAAAAATTGATTTGGGTTTTCTTGGTGAAAATTTTTCTGAGTGAAAAATCCTTTCTGAGTGAAAAGTTGCTTGAGGCGATTTGGGGGGGTTTTCGGGAATACTTGAAACCAGCCGGGGTTTTTAAATTTGTTCGTCTGGGTTGCTGGCCGCGGATACGCACGGAGCCTTGGACGCGGGTACTGGATAGTGGAGGACTGAGCCGAGGCCAAGTTCCGGTCGACTCACACCTCCGTCTACCTTTTGTTATTTCGGATCTTTGTGATCCTTCCGGTCGACTCACACCTCCGTCTACCTCCGTCTACCTTCAAAGCTACTTTATCAAACTCTCCTGGTCGGTCAAGAAAGCTAACTCACCTCTAGTCTTCCGACTCAAGGCATCAACTACCATATTAGCCTTACCCGAATTGTAATGGATAGTACAATCATAGTCTTTCACCAATTCTAACCATCTCCTTTGCCTCATGTTAAGATCCTTCTGTGTGAAAAGATATTTCAGACTTTTATGGTCCGTGTATATCTCACACTTTTCTCCGTAAGGATAGTGACGCTAAGTCTTGAACGCATGTACTACAGCAGCCAACTCCAGATCATGCGTAGGATAGTTCAACTCATGTGGTTTAAGTTGTCTCGGTTAATAGGCTACTACTTTACCATGTCGCATCAGAACACAACCCAACCCCTGCTTTGAGGCATCACTATAAATAACAAAGTCTTCCGTCGAATCAGGAATCGTTGATACTGGTGCCGAGGTTAGTCTCTTTTTCAACTCTCGTAAACTTTCCTCGCACCTCCCACTCCATATAAACCTCACACCTTTCCTTGTTAACTGGGTCATAGGAGTGGCGATTTTCGAAAATCCTTCGATAAATCTTATATAATAGCCAGCTAAGCCTATAAAGCTGCGAACTTTGCTCGTATTCTTGAGTACCCCCCAATTACTCACCACTACAACCTTTTCGGAATCTACCTCAATTCCTTTAGAAGTCACCACATGACCAAGGAATCCAACTCTATTTAACCAAAACTCACATTTCTTGAACTTGGCATACAACCTCTCCTTGGGAAGTGTCTCCAATATAACCCTCAAATGTTCTTAGTGTTGTTCTTTGTCCTTGGAATACACCAAGATATCATCTATGAAGATGGTCACGAACTTATCCAAGTAAGGTTGGAACACCCTGTTCATTATATCCATAAAGATTGTAGGTGCATTAGTCATACCAAAAGGCATCACTATAAATTTAAAGTGCTCGTAACGAGTCCTGAAAGCCATCATGGGAATGTCACACTCCCTACTCTTCAGCTGATGGTACCCCGACCACAAATCGATCTTAGAAAAGGTTCTGGCTCCCCTCAACTGATCGAATAGATCCTCGATTCTCAGTAATGGGTACTTGTTCTTCACCGTGAGTCAATTCAGCTCCCTGTAATCAATACACATCCGAAGTGACCCATCTTTCTTCCTTACAAACAGCACTGGTGCACCCTATGGTGACACACTAGGACGAAAAATCCGAGCTCCAATAGCTCTTGAATTTGGACTCTTAATTATTGAAGTTCCTTCGGAGCCATTCTATATGGCGCTTTGGATGTAGGGGCCACCCTGGGGACCAAATCAATACTAAATTCCACTTGCCGATTGGATGGGACTCCCGGAAAATCTTCTGGAAACACATCCAAAAACTCCCATACTATAGGTAGGTCTGTAGGGGACACCTCATTAGTACAAGTGTCGACCAAACTCACCAAGTAACCTTGGCATTTCTCCTTCCTTAGACTTCTCAGTGTATTCATGGTTGTGATTACTCTTGGTACTGCCCTACTCTTAGTACCATAAAAGGTGATCGACTCGCCTTCGGAATACCTTAATGTCACCTTCTTCTCATGGCACCTTATTGTAGGTCACAAGTCGTCAAGAATAAGTCTAGGGGGATGAATAGACTTATTAAACTCTTTTCCTAAATCTCAGGTGAGTAACTCAGCTGATATAATATGCAGCTAACAAACCTTAGCTGTAGATGAGTAATGCGTAAGCACAGCTGATGCCAATGCAGGTGACTATGTCAACTGCAGGTGACTTATGTCAACTGTAAAACTAAGTTATGCGGAAGATAGTTGACTTCTAAATGGAACAGTAAATATGAATGCAGTAGATAAGTATGATGAAATGCAGTAAAACACACAGGCACTTATAGTTGTTTCAGAGGTGGGGTAATCCTCTACTAGTCCACTTCTCTCCAAACCAGTTGAAGATAAATTCACTATAACTGCAACCAGTGATAAATGTTACAGTAAATTTCCTAGTTACAACAGCTTCCAACCATTGGAAACCCGCAGCCGTTGCAACTCCATTTGGCTGCCTAGAACATCCTAATTGAAAATCCGTGGATGCCTCAACAACTCGCAAGCTGTATATCACCTTCCAATCAAGAACTCGTGGATGCCTTATCAGCCTCAATACTTCCGAGAACCTCGTTTAACAAAGTACCCACTCAATCTTAAAGACAAGAGTATTGTATTCTCTAATTCAAGAGCTTCTCAGTATATAAACTTTAGAAACTGGCTCTTCACGATATTATAGTTCGCTTTGATTGCTTGGATTGCTTTGAATGCTTTGTTCGCTTGTAAATATTGTTCGCATCGTACTTTGCTCAAATCTATCTTCAGATATTTATAGTACGAATCTTGAGCTTCTTCATAGTCATTGCATCTCTTGTAACAAATCCATCCGTTGGAGAGTATACTTCTTTGTTTATTCGTTCATCTCTTTGCACGGCTTGTCTCTTTCTTCAAATATGTCCATTTGAAGAATCTTCATGTTGCGCTGCTTTTCTGGAATACTATATTTAGAAAGTCTTCCGGGCACCAATCTCTAGGAATAAGCTATCCCTTAACTTCCTTGAATTGCTCACTTTGTCTCCTTGAATTTACGTCTGCATGTCTTGCCGTTATTATTGAGTTTCAAAGCTTTGCTGACGTGGACTGAGCTTCTTCTCTGATACCCAAACTTGGACAACCCTCAGCTGATATTTATGTTTGACCAAAACCTCGAATGATAAAGAACTCGTCTGTAGTCAAACCTCAGCTGATATTTCTCTTGACCTGAAAACTTGTCTGATGATATCTCATCTGTGGTTAAACCTTAGCTGATGTTTTGTGTTGACCAGACCTTCTCTGATAATAAGTCGTCTGCGGTCAAACTTCTCTGATATACTCTGTTGACCATAACTCCTGTAACGCCCCAAAAATTTATCGGAACGTTACAGTGCTGTGAATCCCGTGTGGACCCACAAGGCAAATTTTAAGAATTTTAAAATTTCTCCATTAAATAATTTTTGTGAAAGTAACTCCACGATGGTATAATTACGAAACAAAATACTTTAGAAAGATAAGTTCACAAATACGGTTATTACATAAACTTGGAATATTTCAGAATTCAGTTTAAAAGAAACGAGATAACAATGCTTCTCCCCAACATTGCTTAAGCCTCGCCGGAACCTTCGGGAATGTCCTGCACATATTCAACAAATTTGCCTGATACGACGAATCGTTCCAGCCAACCTAGGTCAGATAATACGAATAAAATTTCATCGATAGAATAAGATAAATCCATAGTACGATATTATCATTCGGTTTGGCAATAGATCACAGAATACTTGACATTGTCTTTTCTACCAACACATAAACTCCCATGGTCGCAACCAAGGGTCACAGAAGTATCTACACAGGAATACTGCTGACATGGGTACCATTAAAGTTTTATCCCTCAACAAAGTTCTGTATTCCATACGGGTACCATATAGGTTTTACCCCCAACACATCGGCCCATCAATCAAATCTCCAAGTAAGATGAAAACACAAAACCCACAAATAGCGACACACAATAAATCTCGGAATTTAACATAACATAGTCTGAGCAAGGTATCACTTACCTTAATTCCAACGAGAGTAATTTCCTTGATAACACAACGGCTCAAACGCCCATAATCGAAAGCTCAACATATTACATATTCGTCGATTAGTACCTTATGGTGATAATAACGAATATCGACAATTACCTCATCCCGATTAAATTATAAACCTAGTTCGATTCATAATGTTGAAAATAAAATGCTACGTTTAATAATAATGTGAATTATTTACAATTCTCAATTCCTCGGTTATCAAGTCCTTACAATACGTCTTCTATACGATTTCAACTACAATCATCATTATTAACTTGCTAACTACTATGGTTCGAATTTACCCGACTATGGTGTAGAATGTTCGGACATGATTCTAGCAAGAAAATCTTATGAGTATGATTGGCTTATCCAACTCGGCATTTCGTGATTTAGTTCATCTCATCAATTATAACGAGTGTAATCAATGACTAACCGAATCACTAACACAATTTACTGCACAACTAATCTGATTGTACTAACGCTCATAAACTTGTAATTCGATACATGATGTCCATGGCGGAATACAAAGGATGCTATCTCAAGATAGGCTTATATTCAACGATTATGATTTATCATTAGTTTTCCCGGTTCGATTATCTTCACGGGCTAAAAACTACCTAAGACACCCGAAATCAAATACAATATGTCTAGAAATACTGAAATAGGTTCAAAGATTTGTTAGACCAACCTCAAACGATGAAGATCGACCGAGAATAATGAGGAACAACAAAGAACGGGGACAACTCCTTCAAAAATCTTCTCTGAGGCTTGACAATCAACTCTACTATGATGATGCACGGCTAGGAAAGCTTGGAAATCAATAAATGTAGCTGGGGGACGTTGAGATAGATAGAGAGGAAATGTCTAAGGGCCGAAAGAAATGAAATCGTAGATGTTATTTTATAACATCAGTATGAGCTTTACGTACGAGCCTTACGATTTACGTATGTAAGGCCTTTAACGTACGTTATGTTCGATATACTAACGTACGTAAGATATGCTCCGAGGCTACTGCCCGAAATGAGCCCCGTCATTACGTACATATACCGTGACTACGTACGTAGCTTTCCTTACATAACATACGTATGGTCTAAAGATTAACGTACGTTATGATCAGTTGACTCGTTTGTCTTCTAGTGCATCAAAAGTTGTTCTAATAATGCATAATTGAAGATTCTTGTCAGAAAACCAGAGGATGGCTTACATACGTAACATACACACTATAACGTACGTAGTGCGCTGCCTGTAGCGTACGTAATGTATACATTCTAACATATATAATATGCTGCATGTAGCGTACGTAATTCCTACATCTAGCGTAAGCAATGTATATTAATCCACTTAATCATTTTATCACATTTAATCCTTATAACGCGACTTCCCTTTAGACTAGTCCAACAATTTCTCAGGGAACAAGACGTTGGTCACCATCATATTCGCACCAATAATTGCTCAATGACATCAAGGTACGTCACCGACATATCGTCAACATCATACAATTACATCACGAAAATAAGTAAATGCGGACAAGGTTTTATACGTGACTACACGATCTAAACATAACGTATAAAAGTACAAGCGTCGTGAGGTGGAGTACAATGTTAAATTTCTAAAAGTGAAGTATATGTTGTTTAACAGCATGGAATACTCGTGTTATTACATACCACCCTCCTTAAAATAGTTTCGTCCCAAAACAAAGAAAATAACTCGGGGTGACTCTCTTCCATGCTCGACTCAGTCTCTCAAGTTGCTTCTTGAATGCCGTGATACGACCACTGAACTTTCACAAGGGGTATGGCTTTATTCCTTAGGGTCTTTATGTCGATCTAGAATCGCGATTGGCACTTCTCTGAAGGTAGCATCATTAGAAATCTCTATCTCTTCGAAATTGATCTTGTGACTCAGATCATAAACGTACTTCCTCAATTGAGAGATGTGAAAGACATTATGCACTCCGTCTAATGATGACGGCAGTGCTAATCGATAAGCGAGTCTACCAACTCGGTCCAATATCTCGAACGGACCGATAAATCATGGGCTCAACTTTCCCTTCTGGCCGAAACTTCGAATGTCCCGCATCAGTGATACTTTGATCCAAATGTGGTCCCCGACTAGAAATTCCAATAATCGCTGGCGATCCGTAGCATATGACATCTGGTGGCTCTGCGCTTCTAACATGTGTTTTCGAACAATGGAAATTTTCTTGATAGATTCCTGAATTAGGTCTAACTTGGTAGCGATGACATCGGAATCATCGTCCCAACATAGGGGAGACTTGCATATTGTACCGTACAAGGCCTCGAAGGCTGCCATGCCTATGCTTGCATGCCAACTGTTGTTGTATGAGAACTCTGATAAACAAATGTGTTTAACCCAATCCTTGCCCCAATCAAGCACATATGCTCTCAACATATCCTCCAGGGTCTGTATCGTAGTTCTGTCTGTCCGTCTGTCTGAGGATAATAGGCTGTGCTGAAATGCAATTGAGTACCCATAGCCTTGTGGACAACTTTCTAGAAATGGGACATATACCTGGTGTCTCTGTCTGATATGATTGTTGTGGGAACACCATGTGGTTTCACGACTTCTAGGATAAAAATGGTGTCCAACTGCTCCGTTCCGGTAGTTTCTTGGATTGGAATAGAATGTGCCGACTTTGTCAGTCGGTCGACAATAACCCATATCGCATCTTTTCCTCCCATCGTTGCTGGTAACTTGGTGACAAAATCTATTGATATGCTTTCCCATTTCCATCCGGAATGGGTAAAGGCTGCATGATTCCGGCCGGTTTGCGGTGTTCGATCTTTACTTGTTGACACGTCATACATCGAGTAACGAATCTTGCTACTTCATATTTCATGTTTTTCCACCAAAAGCTCTTCTGCAGATCTTTGTACATTTTGCTCGCTCTGGGATGAACGGAATAGGGAGTAGAATGAGCTTCCTTCAATATAGTTTGCTTTAGCTCGTCATTCGGTGGAATACAGATCATATTCTTAAATCTTACCAAGCCCCCTTGAATCTTGTAGTCCGAAATAATTCCCCCTTCGGCTCTTGCGCCGATCGCACGTAGTTCGGGGTCTTCCATCTCTGCTAGGCGTATCTCATCCATCAAGGATGAATGAATATTAATTGAGCACAGCTGTCCCTGGCGGTGTTGTATCCACACTTCAATACCTTTCCTCCTGAGGTCCTGTTGCAGTTCTGGCTATATCGTTAACCCGGATAGTGTCATCTCTTGCGCAGTCTTCTGACTAAGTGCTGTAATACCCACGATTTTCGTTCTGGTTATTTTGGATTTTTTTTGGATATTTCCCGGTTGTCGAGTTCCGGTATTATTTTCTCGACAATTGATTTTGGCGTTTAAGACCATAGGTGGTGATTTGTTATCCATTGTTTTCATTTCGGACCAATGATGTTGTCCCTGAGTATTTTGTCGTGTTCGTTCCGTGCGATTCCGGAAAATCGAGTCGTCGAATCATGGTGGTCGGACACTAGCCGGACGGTTGGGGACGGTGGCCGGACGGCTGCAGGCACTGGCCGGGCGAGTGCAAGCACTGGCCGGGCGATTGCGACAGGAACCGGCGTAGCGCACGCTACGTCCGGAAAGTAGCGCACGCTACGGCCAGGAGGCAGCGCACGCTATGGCCGGTTGGCGCCGCGCGCTAGTCGGCCGAGGCATTAAGGGCAGAAAGGTTCTGGACTAGGAGGATTGGCAGGTAGCGCACGCTACTGCCGGACACTGCGCACGCTACGGCCGGCCGGTAGCGCACGCTACGGCCGGAAGGTCGCAGACGCTTACCCGCCGAGCCAGAAGTCTCGATTGTGGCCGGGCCGACAGCCGCACGTGTTCGGGCCGCATGATGACGGGCCCGGCTGAACATTCTCGACCATGACCGCCGCTAGCGCACGCTAGCTCGGGCCTAGCGCACGCTAGGCCGCACTCAAGATAAATATGACCGAGCAAGATCTGCTTGCACTCATTTTTCATTTTCTCCGCTTTCTTCCGCGGCCGGATTCTTGGAGGTGACGAAGGCATGTTATTATACAACTAATCCACGAAGTTTGGGAGCTGATAACATCGATTAATCACTCCTTAACATCCTTCAATCCAAATAATCAAGGTTAGTTTTCCTAAAATCATAGTTTTGGGAAAAATTGGGAATTTTGTGGATTTCATTCCGCTTGATTCGTTATAACTTAGAATAGTGATGGATTGATGATTATTAAGTTGTTTTATATCGAATCCCTTGTTTTTCCATGGTTGGATTGCCGAGGATTCGCTGCTTTATTGAGTTTCAAATCGACACCTTGAAAGTGTTCGATAAAATGTCACAAAGGGGATTCGGCGTTCTACGATTATTCTTCCTTGTTCGATCGTCGATTTATTCATGGTATGATGTTGGGGTCAGGTTCCTTGCGAAGAACTCGAGCCGGAACCCTTCCGCTCGCCGCTTTCCGATCGGTGGTGTTACCGCTGCTCACGTGAGAGTTGTGGGCATTCGAGGTTTTCCGGTTAATCCACGTTCGTCGGAGTGTGCGGTGTCAACTACCGAGGCAAGTATCTTGCCCATACACTTCGTATTCCATATACATAATAAATTGGTGATTTTCTATGTGGAAAATTGAATGTTATTTAACTTTCAAAAGAATCAATATATATATATATATAAGTATATTCCCGATAAAGGTCTTCTTCATATTAACTTGAGTGTTGAAGAACGAATGTGTCATTCTGAGAAAGGGTACTAGTATTGTATGTTGTGCCCGGTTTTCGTGTGGTACTGTTAGATGACTGTCGTCACGATGATGTGTGATGTTATGTGATTTTCCATTGGGTTTTTCACTCGGGGATGTCTCAAGGAGGCTCCGAGGTCCGTGGCTTACTAGCACGGGATGCGAATAACCCTTGGGAGGATGTCGATGTGAGTATTTGGGTCTTGGACCCTGTGATTTGTGATTGGAATTGTATTTTGGAAATAACCTTGGGTTGTGTCCCAAAATGGGTTCCGTAAGGCTGTGAATTCTTTAAAACATTTTACTTGTTGTTTACCTCGTTTCATTTCTACCTTTCATAGTTTGTAGATTATATTGTTAATCTTGCATGTGTCCGATTGCGGAGGCCATTCTGGTGAGTACTCTGAGTATATGGTTTATAGTCCTCTGCATTGGAAGTCGGATATTACTTCTGAGTGTGAGAGTTATATTTGTTCACTCCGAGAGGGCCTGACGGGGCCGAGGAGGGTTCCGCTTATGACGGTTCCGCGAACATTTGGGTTAGCCACTCCGAGAGGACGGGGTCGAGGAGGGATTCGCGTATTGTCGGATCCACGGTTAACCAGGAGTATTTTTAACCTTGTGACTTGATGCATTTTTGTGATATGTCCGGAGTATCACGATGTTTTGACTTGCCATAATGCTTGGGATGTAAAACATATTCATCAGAGGTGCTTGGACTAGAATGGCTTATTGATGATGTGTTGTGTGTAATTGGTCCACCGTTGTGAATTGATGTATGGCTATAGGTTTTGTGATTATTTTCCAATCAAAAACTCCCGGGATTCGGAGTTGTTTTCAAAGTGCTTACTTGTTCAATTCTACTTTCAAGACTTGAACTATTTTAACTAAATGAAACATCTCGGGAAGTCTTTCTAAAATAATCAAGTTATTGTATTCCCAGAATATGATATGTATGGCTTGTATTTATATTTTATACTTGCACTAGCAAAAAAGGAGTTTTGCTAACCCCCGAGTATTCGGGGTGGATGTCTCAGACAAGGCCCGTGTATTTGCAAAGTTCCGGGAGCGAATCACAGGATCGATACGAAGGATGATGGAAGACGACGATACTAATCACATGAAGACCAATCGTTGAGTATGTTGAATAGTCTTGTTGGTTATTTCTACGATGTATTGTTATCCCGATTTATGGGAGCGTTATTGTATTCCACTTCGCGCGGTATGAGTTTTGGGAAAGAATCATGTATGTAATGTTGTGTGTTGTGATAAAAGACCAAATCGGTTTAATGGTCCTTTACGTAGCCATGTCGGCATGTGAAGTGATGCATTGTATTGTATTTAGCCTGGTAGATCCTCGCGGAGAGGGTCTGCGGCGCTGTAATATTCCCGAGTGGTATTGGGGGTGTTACAGAATATGGCATCAGAGCTTAGGTTGCGGAAACCTAGGCAGTCGGGTCCAGTCAGGTATTGTCGTGTCTTGTCCTGTCAGATTGTGTTTGTCTAAGTCGTGTCGCGATGCGTCGTCCGGAATGTCGATCGTGATTAGTATCATGGTGCAGCCATCATCTTCGTGCGACCTGTGGATGTAAGTCTCCCTACTATATTGTGCCTTGTGATATACGAGCTTGTATGATTTTGTATTATGATGTGGAGTTTAAAGGTGATTTGTGATTATGTGGCCTATGTTGTTTGGTCCTCGTATGATGCTAGGATAAAAGTGGTACCAACGTATATGTATATATACACACATCCTGATATAAGTCGTTTTTACAAGAATAATGGCCTTGATGTGGTTACGCAAGGAAGAATTCATCAATGTGATATTTTAAAACTTTACATGTTTTGAGGAGTCACGTATATTTTGTTTTAAAACATCCTCCAAAGGGAGAAAAAGTTTGATTTTCGTATTATGACCTCAAGGCCAAATTTTTTTTAGAAGTCAAACTACCGATATTTTATTTTCATTTTGTATTATAAGTTTTCAAAACACGTTTTTTGAACCCAAGTGAAGTTTACAAAATGTAGACAAGACGTGACTCGTTTTCAACTTATCGGTTTTATGGCTGTTAGTCGAGAAAGACGTGATGATGTTCTTGTTGTTCGGGCAGTGTTGCCAGTTTTAGATTAAAACAGTGATGTGAATGCTAAGTCGTTCGGTATGAGTTAAGACAGCTCTCTTTATTAATAGACGAGATTTCGATTTTTGATGACAGTTGTCCTTTGATGGTTGTTCGCGAAGTGTTGTAAGCATGTGAATCAATGGCATTTAGATTCATATGATGTCGTTGTTCATTTGTAACTATCGGTTTTAGTAATGTCGTATATATGTTCGTAATCACGTGCTGAATTCGAGCTGTTAGCGCACGCTAAGTACAAGCTAGCGCGCGCTAATGTGGCATGAGTAGCGCACGCTAATATTGTTGTAACACGCGCTAATGCAGCATGAATAGCGCACGCTAAATAATGGTTGTAGCGTGCGCTAGTTAGCCGACCGAGGATGTGGAACCGCATTTTTGCCGTTAGGTCTAACTTTCGCATCGCATGTCTGCGGATCAGATTCTATGTGTGTTGTCTAGTGATGACAACCGTTTTATGTGAACGTGTGTTGCGACCTTTCATTCGCGCTAAGTGATAATTGATTTTGTTCGGTGAGTTGATAAATTATGTCTGATGTATGTGTGTGTTCGAAAATGTTTTCCTGAAACTTTCATAAGTTTGTGCAAGTTGTGGAAATCAATTTTTTTAAACTAATTTGACGTTTCGATTAATTCGGCGGCTTCGTATGAACTTTGAAAACTGTTTGAAATTTGCGAGCCGGCCTAGGATTCTCAAATAAAACCTCGACGGTATTGAAAGAGTTGTTTTAAAATACCTTGAACATTTTGTAAAATGTTACCGTCGTTGATTCTTGTGTAGTGTTGGGAGAATTTTCAGAAATGACTTTAACGTACTATTGTATTTTCGAATAATTCGAGTACATGATTTTCAAAAATCTTTCACATCATAAAATATTTTTTCAAAAACCAGTACGATTTCTTTTTCAAAAATATATAGTGAAAGATAAAAAGAAATCTCACTCGATGTAAAGTTCAAACTCAGATTTGGAAATGTTAGAGTATGTAAGAATGGTCTGATGATCTTGCATGGTGAACTTGTTGTTTGTTAACGGTGATGATGATGCGTAGAGGCATGACGATTTTGATAACGCCGGTCACACAGAAATATTATTTTGGCAATTGATTTCAAATGAAACGGTTAGAGTATGATGTTTACAAGTTTTGATGAAACAACCCGAGGTACTAAAAGTAATTTTAAAGTTTATTTTTAATAGCATTCAAATCCAAGGATTTTCAAAAGATTTTCTTTAAAAGGATACCTCGTGGATTTTCTTTCCGAGTTGTTATTGGTTACCTTATGTGATATGTCATGCTAAGTTGGTACTTTAGCATATTTATTTTTGCGAAGTGGTGCAATCGTATTGAGTGAGAATCCGCTTAGTATGCCGAGGGACAGAGGACGCGACCGTGACCACAGTACAGTTGGTTATGGAGATTAGATGCGGAACCAAGAGGATATGGCCGGGAAGGTTGATATTCAAGCACTTCGTTTTCGTTATTTAGGTTTCGGGGACGAAACCTCTTTTAAAGGCGATATGATGTAATACCCACATTTTTTTTTCTTCTTCTTCTCGTTTCCGTTTCGTTCGACCGTATTGAGGCGATTGTGTTCGTTAATGCTTCTGATCTTATGTTGTTTCTCACATTTGTCATTCGAGCGAGTTCTGATATTGTTACAAATTGATGTGCATATCGTTGTGATCTTTCCAAGTTCGGATCGATTTCTTGTGAACCGTGTTCGAAACTAACACCTCGTGCTTCCTATAAGTTATTGATGTCTTGATTTGAGGTATGAACTTCAAAGGTTATCGTTGTTGTTCGATCATTGCTATTCATTCATCGTTGTCCAATCATTATCGTTTGACCTCGAAATCGTGATTATTGTACATCTGGGCCATTTTGCGATTTCCATAAGTGTTGGGAAATTTTCTTCATATTCGATCTTCCAAATCTGTGAGTTACTGGAATTTCATACCTTTCAGCGTTGGAATCGTGACTTGATTTTTGTATTGCTCGGTTTTATCAACCGCAACGATTCATGCTCGTTGCTTTTCGTAAGCATTCTTGCGTATTGAATCGGATCGTAGTGGCTTTATACTGCATGGAGTTCTGGTGTGTTGTCGAGTCGCCTTGCTTTTGTTTTAAGTTTCGGACGAAACTTATTTTTAGGGGGTAGAATGTAATACCCACGATTTTCGTTCCGGTTATTTTGGATTTTTCGATATTTCCGGTTGTCGAGTTCCTATTATTTTCTCGACAATTGATTTTGGCGTTAAGACCATAGGTGGTGATTTGTTATCCGTTGTTTTCATTTCGACCAATGATGTTGTCCTCGAGTATTTTGTCGTGTTCGCTCCGTGCGATTTCGGAAAATCGAGTCGTCGAATCATGGTGGTCGGACATCGCCGACGGTTGGGGACGGTGGCCGACGGCCAGCAGTATCGGCCGGCGAGTGCAAGCACCGCCGGTGATTGCGACAGAACCGGCGTAGCGCACGCTACGCCCCGGAAAGTAGCGCACGCCACGGCCGGGAGGCGCCGCATGCTATGGCTGCTTGCCGCGCGCGCTAGTCGGCCGAGGCGTAAGGCGGCGTAAAGGTTCGATCGGGAGGATCGGCAGTAGCGCACGCCATCACGGACATCGCGCACGCTACGGCCGGAAGGTCACAGACGCTTACCCGCCGAGCCAGAAGTCTCTGGATTGTGGTGGGCCGACAGCGCACGTGTTCGGCGCATGATGGCGGGCCCGGCCGAACATTCTCGACCATGACCGCCCGCTAGCGCACGCTAGCTCGGCAGCCTAGCGCACGCTAGGCCGCACCAAGATAAATATGACCGAGCGATCGTTTGCACTCATTTTTCATTTTCTCCCTTTCTCTTCCGCGCCGGATTCTTGGAGGTGACGAAGGCATGTTATTATACAACTAATCCACGAAGTTTGGGAGCCGATAACATCGATTAATCACTCCTTAACATCCTTCAATCCAAATAATCAAGGTTAGTTTTCCTAAAATCATAGTTTTGGGAAAAATTGGGGATTTTGTGGATTTCGTCCGTTTGATTCGTTATAACTTAGAATCGTGATGGATTGATGATTATTAAGTTGTTTTATATCGAATCCCTTGTTTTTCCACGGTTGGATTGCCGAGTATTCGCTGCTTTATTGAGTTTCAAATCGACACCTTGAAAGTGTTCGATAAAATGTCACAAAGGGGATTCGGGCGTTCTACGATTATTCTTCCTTGTTCGATCGTCGATTTATTCATGGTATGATGTTGGGGTCAGGTTCCTTGCGAAGAACTCGAGCCGGAACCCTTCCGTCGCCGCTTTCCGATCGGTGGTGTTACCGTTGCTCACGTGAGAGTTGTGGCATTCGAGGTTTTCCTGTTAATCCACGTCATTTGAGTGTGCGGTGTCAACTACCGAGGCAAGTATCTTGCCCATACACTTCGTATTCCATATACATAATAAATTGGTGATTGTCTATGTGGAAAATTGAATGTTATTTAACTTTCAAAAGAATCAATATATATATAAGTATATTCCCGATAACGGTCTTCTTCAAATTAACTTGAGTGTTCAAGAACGAATGTGTCATTCTGAGAATGGGTACTAGTATTGTATGTTGTGCCCGGTTTTCGTGGTATCAAGTAGATGACCGTCGCCACGATGATGTGTGATGTTGTGTGATTTTCCATTGGGTTTTTCACTCGGGGATGTCTCAAGGAGGCTCCGAGGTCCGTGGCTTACTAGCACGGGATGCGAATAACCCTTGGGAGGATGTCGATGTGAGTATTTGGGTCTTGGACCCTGTGATTTGTGATTGGAATTGTATTTTGGAAATAACCTTGGGTTGTGTCCCAAAATGGGTTCCGTAAGGCTGTGAATTCTTTAAAACATTTTACTTGTTGTTTACCTCGTTTCATTTCTACCTTTCATAGTTTGTAGATTATATTGTTAATCTTGCATGTGTCCGATTGGGGAGGCCATTCTGGTGAGTACTCTGAGTATATGGTTTATAGTCCTTTACATTGGAAGTCGGATATTACTTCTGAGTGTGAGAGTTATATTTATTCACTCCGAGAGGGCCTGACGGGGCCGAGGAGGGTTCCGCTTATGACGGTTCCGCGAACATTTGGGTTAGCCACTCCGAGAGGACTGACGGGGTCGAGGAGGGATTCGCGTATTGTCGGATCCACGGTTAACCAGAGTATTTTTAACCTTGTGACTTGATGCATTTTTGTGATATGTCCGAGTATCACGATGTTTTGACTTGCCATAATGCTTGGGATGTAAAACATATTCATCGAGGTGCTTGGACTAGAATGGCTTATGGATGATGTGTTGTGTGTAATTGGTCCACCGTTGTGAATTGATGTATGGCTATAGGTTTTGTGATTATTTTCCAATCAAAACTCCCGGATTCGAGTTGTTTTCAAAGTGCTTACTTGTTCAATTCTACTTTCAAGACTTGAACTATTTTAACTAAATGAAACATCTCGAAGTCTTTCTAAAATAATCAAGTTATTGTATTGCCGTAATATGATATGTATGGCTTGTATTTATATTTTATACTTGCACTAGCAAAACAAAGGAGTTTTGCTAACCCCCGAGTATTCTGGGGTGGATGTCTCAGTATTGCCCGTGCATTTGCAGTTGCCGGGAGCGAATCACAGGATCGATACGAAGGATGATGGAAGACGACGATACTAATCACATGAAGACCAATCGTTGAGTATGTTGAATAGTCTTGTTGGTTATTTCTACGAGGTATTGTTATCCCGATTTATGGGAGCGTTATTGTATTCCATTCTCGCTACGGGTATGAGTTTTGGGAAAGAATCATGTATGTAATGTTGTGTGTTGTGATAAAAGACCAAATCGGTTTAATGGTCCTTTACGTAGCCATGTCGGCATGTGAAGTGATGCATTGTATTGTATTTAGCCTGGTAGATCCTCGCGGAGAGGGTCTGCGGCGCTGTAATATTCCCGAGTGGTATTGGGGGTGATACAAGTGCATCTGCTACAATGTTGGCCTTCCCAGGGTGATATAAAATCTCCATGTCATAATCCTTGATAAGCTCCAGCCAACGTCTCTGCCTCATGCTTAACTCCTTTTGGGTGAAGATATATTTTAAACTCTTGTGGTCCGTAAAAATCTTACAGGTAACCCCATAAAAGTAGTGTATCCATATCTTAAGAGCGTGGACTACTGGCTTGTTCCAAGTCATGCATCGGGTAGTTCACCTTACACGACTTAAGTTGTCGAGAGGCGTATGCAATAACTTTGTCATTTTTCATGAAGACACATCCTAGCGCATGCTTAGATGCATCCATGTATATTACGAATCCTTCCATGCCATGTGGTAGTACTAACACCGGAGTGGTAGTCAGTCTTCTCTTTAGCTCGTCGAAGCTCTCCTGACAATTTGTAGTCCAAACAAGCTTTCTCGAATGGCTCGCGCATCCGAAGATAGCGATGAAGAAGTCCAGGTTAGTGATTCTTCTCATGAAGAACTTCTAGATGCTTTCGAATCTTTAACAACGAATACGAAAAGGTTTGCAATAGTAATAAAGATTTGAAAAAGAAAAGAAAATCTCTTGAAAGTGAAAATTCAAAATTATTGAAAAATAAGGATGTATCAATTGACCATACAAATTGTTTGGAAACTGAGAAAATTCTGAGAGATGATTTACACAAAACTCAAAAAGAATTGAAACTTTACGTTAGAAAATTCTCGTGTGGTAATGACAAATTCGAGCAACTATTATTTGGTCAAAAATTTTCTCTTTCAAAACAAGGACTTGGGTATAATTCATTTCCAATGAAAATGTCCTTAGAAATTACCACGAAAGATTCACACTTTAAAAACGGGAATTCCTTCATGTACAAAATGTTTAAAACCAGGACATACCAAAACATACTGTAGAAGTTCTAGACGAACTATAAGGGTCAAGCAAATTTGGGTACCAAAAGGGACCGTTGTTAAAAATCAAGTTTTTGTATCTAACTCATCAGGACCCAAATTAGCCTGGGTACCTATAAAACGGAAGAAAATTGTTTTTGTAGGTACAAGCAAGGAAGACAATATTATCAAATAAATGGTATGTTGATAGTGGATGTTCAAATCACATGAGTGGGAATGAACATCTCTTCATGGAGCTGAAAAAGGAAGATCGTGGCTGTGTAACATTTGGCGATAATAAAAAGGGTCAAATAAAATGGACAGGTAAAATCGGTAAGAAACCTTTACCTACCATTGAAAATTTTCTATTTGTTGATGGTCTTTGCCATAATCTTCTAAGTGTTTCCCAACTTTGTGACACCGGTCTTAAATTAATTTTTGAAAGTACGCATTGCACTGCAATGAGAAAAGAACAAATCGTTTTTATTGGATTACGTTATGGAAATATTTACATTGTTGATCTCCAAGATGAATCTTCTTTCAACGAAAAATGTTTACTTTCATACGATGAAAATGCCGTTGTTTGGCACCGAAAATTGGGACATGCCTCTTTACCACTTCTTTCAAAATTGGCCAAAAACGATATTGTCCGTGGTCTACCAAAATTAAATTTCAGAAAAGACCACATTTGTGAGGCTTGTATTAAAGGTAAACATGCAAGAGGGAAAATAGAAATTTCCACTAGTCGCATTCTTGAATTAATTCATATGGATTTGATTGGTTCGTATCGACATGCCAGTTTAACAGGTAAAGTTTATACATTAGTTCTTGTCGATGATTTTTTGAGATTTACTTGGGTAAAATTCTTAGCAAATAAAGATGATGCATTTAACGAGTTTGTTAAGTGGTGTAAGGTTACCCAGAAGGAAAAAGAATTACCAATTATCGCCATCCGAACCGATCATGGTGGAGAATTTGATTCTAATATCTTTGAAGATTGGTGCGATAATTATGGTATTGGGCACAATTTTTCGGCACCTCGGACACCTCAACAAAATGGAGTTGTCGAGAGGTAGAACCACTCTCTAGAAGAAATGAGCCGAACAATGCTCAATGAATATGGTCTTCCTAAATATTTCTGGGCCAAAGCCGTTAACACCGCCTGTTATGTTATTAATCGAGTCCATCTCAGTAGGAACAAAATGATCACTCCATATGAGATATTTAAAGGTAAAAATCCCAATTTATCTTATTTCCATCCATTTAGTTGTAAAGTATTTATTCATAATAATGGCAAGGATAATTTGGGTAAATTTGATTCAAAATCAGATATTGGAATATTTCTTGGTTATTCAACTAACAGTAAAGCGTATCGTGTATTTAATTGTAGAAGAGGCTCAGTAGAAGAGTCAATTAATGTAAAATTCGATGATACAGTTTTACTCCCGAGAAAGGTTTTTTTGATGATGATGCAGGTATGGTTCCGACTAAAGAAATGTCAGAAGTATCAAAGGAGTTGGAGAAGGTCGACTTAAGCTCGGACAAGCAGGAGGAGAATACTTACAACCTTCCTAAAGATTGTGCAAATGTGAAAGACCATCCGATGGAACAAATTCTCGGAAAAATCGATGAAGGTGTACGAACTAGGAGAAATATAAATGATTGTATTAACAATATTGTGTTTATTTCTCTTACAGAACCAAAGAATATCGATGAGGCCATAAATGACGAGAATTGGGCTATTGCTATGCAAGAAGAGCTAAACCAATTCGAAAGAAATAATGTTTGGGAATTAGTTCCGGCACCGGTGGACAAATCAATCATTGGTACCAAATGGGTTCATAAAATTAAAACCGATGATGATGGTCTCCCAATTAAAAATAAATCGAGGTTGGTCGCCCAAGGTTATAATCAAGAAGAAGGCTTGGATTATGAAGAAACATTTGCTCCTGTTACTCGTCTTGAAGCTATTCATCTTCTCTGTGCCTTTGCCGCATACAAAAAAATCAAACTCCATCAAATGGATGTAAAAAGTGCGTTCCTAAATGGAATCATCCAGGAGGAAGTGTATGTCAAGCAACCGCCGGGTTTTGAAGATTATGATCATCCAGATCATATGTACAAGCTCCATAAAGCTCTCTATGGATTAAAACAAGCTCCGAGAGCATAGTAGGATCGTTTAAGCACTTTTCTTATTTCAAATAGGTATAAAAGAGGTAATGTTGATAATACCCTATTTATTAAGAATTTAGGTGATGATATGCTTATTTGTCAAATTTATGTGGATGACATTGTTTTTGGTGCAACTAACGAATCTTTGTCCCAAGAATTTTCAAATCTTATGAAGGGAGAGTTCGAAATGAGCATGATGGGAGAGTTGAAAATCTATCTCAGACTCCAAATTAGGCAACTCAATGACGGAATATTCATTCACCAATCCAAGTACGTCAATGAGCTCCTAAAGAAATTTAAGATGGAAGATTGCAAAGAAATATTTACTCCTATGTCTTCCACTCTTAAACTCGACAAAGATGAAAAAGGTAAGTCTGTTGACCAAAAAAAGTATCGAGGTATGATCGGCTCTTTACTTTATTTAACTGGATCTAGACCCGATATTGTAACACCCCCAAGATATTCGAGGTGTATTACAGCGCCGTGGACCCCTACATGGGACCCACCAGGCTAACACAACAAAACACCACTCGACTAACCGTCTCGGTTAGCAAGGAAACAATTGTTAACAACAAGAACATAAAATGACACGTCCGGTACGACCGGCATAATAAACATCAACCGACAAATACAGTAACTCCAACGAAGACCAATCACAATCCGAAAGGAAAAGCCTAAGTACTCGCGAGTATAATCTATAAGTTTACAATTTGCAAAACATCCACATCAAAAGAGACAGTAGGAAATAACAAGACTCAATTGCACATGTCAACAACCTTGGCCGACATCCTCATACCATACCAGCGCCCGATCGTCTGACTGAACATAACCTGAAATCCATAACAAGAATTTCCCCAAAACGGATCCCCAAAGAGGTTAGCAATTACGCTAGTAAAAGTATTCAAGGCAAACCAATCGCTTACACATTTCATAGTACATGCACCAATATCATTTCAAAAACCCAAAACCAGACATGTCTTTTCCGGAAACAAACAGTCAAATAATCAATTTGCCTAGGACCAGGATGCTACCATGAATCCCACCCGAGGCCTCTAAGGACCCTCCCGAGCTGGCCACTTTATAAAAACAAGTCACGCACAGGCATCGCCTAGGACCAGGACGCTACCGTGAATCCCACCCGATGTTGGGATTCGGTGCCTAAAACGAAGGCCCAGCGGAAGTGGTAAAATGAAAATTAATTCGATCCGAATCCCTACGAGGATCGATCGAGTTACGTATATACGAATATATATAAACGAATTCAACAAGAGATATAGAAACTCACCCTTGTAGTCCGTTGATTAGATGGATAACCTTCTCTTGAGCTATTCCCCGAGCTCTTGAACGATCCAACGCCGAAAGCACCGTGTCTCTACTTGCCACGCGCCGGAGAAACGACCGGAACGACAATCACCTTGCTATCCTCCGAGGATATGGCTAGAGCTAAGTGATGAAGCTTTTATTACTACACTCTAAGTGTATAATATATCTCTCAATAATTTCTCTGAATTTTTCTCCAAGAAAAATGAAGAAGAAGTGAATGAAGAAGATGAAGATGAGTTGGAGAAAAAAACTTTTCTCTCTCTTTTCTCTCTATGTCTCACGTATGATGCCAAGAATTGTTATGAGGATGAGAGATCAAAGTCATCTTTATATTCTTATTCAACCCACAAAAATCAAACCATAGCACATGTGAGATTCCCCCATATAATGTATATGATGCTTGTCCCCTCAACACATGAGATTCCAAAACCATGATGGGTACAAGTCAATACACACACATGGTTATAAGTGGGGGGCGGCCCATGCTAGAAAACGGACGAGTTCGGTTCGTTTCGGACTCCCGAGAGTCCAAACAGATAAACTCCTATTCCGTTCCGATGTATTTGTGTCGTTTAATTAATCCAATTAATTAAATATATCAAATATAAAATAACATAATTAATTTCTCCAAGAAATAATTATATTCATGAATTAAATTAATCACCCAGTAATATATTTAATTCATTAGGCCATAAATTAATTTATCCAATAAATCAATTTAGACATCCAATGTCCCAAATTAGATATCCAATATCTAATATTCATAATGAGAGAATTAGCTTTATTCATTCCGTCGTCAATCCTATTGCGCAACTCGGTAGGTCCGTCTCAGTCAGCAATGGGAGGAACCAAAGAGTAGTAGCACCACCTAGCCATCCTGGTGGCCTACACAGTACCCCGACTGAGAACGAATGATTGGGATCATTCAAGAACCATTCTGTCGTGAATACCAGTATACGTATAAACCCTTCTTTCAAATATCCCGATCAAGTTATAGGGTCACGGTCAGTCAAACCCTATCTGTACTTGACGCTATGCATGCGTTAATGCAAATCGAGATCATCGAGCTGTCGTGTATCTAATACAACTAGCTCCAATGCTTTGGCCAAAGACTTATGATCTCATATGCCAATAACCGCATAGGACATATAACCCGCTCACTAACGAGAGAAAGAATTCTATCTTGGTATTCAGTAGGACCTGCTACTTGCCCGTCAAGATGCACGTCGAGGTTGACCCCCACCTTCCGGTTTTCTGGGTCGAACTACTCTAATGAAAATCTTGACGTCACAAGCACATCCCTACTAAATCCTCAAGTCGAAGGTTCACGAATACCTATCACAACCTTTCGATTCCGTCATTGACTGTCCCGGAGTGAAATCCGTGTGACGAATCGAGGGTGAGTCGGTTCGAGTATACTAATCCAATTAGCATACCTACAACATGTGCTCCCACTAACCATTAGTGTTCGACAGGCACTCTCCATGTCAAAGAACACGTCATACAAGTCTTCACATAAACTTAACGCCCAGTCAAGTTTCATCGACTTGCGAACGATTAAGTATTTGAGCTATAACCTTTCCAGTGCCGACCCCCTTATCCAATAAGGAGTGGAACGTTTTGCTCTCAAATACACGGACTAGTTTCTATATGTTTATTTACGAGTTAGGAATGCCAGTAACTACCAGTAAATAAGGAAACATTCATTTGCCTTATATAAATGGTTTACATAATTACAAGTACAATGCCCTCACTCAACAACCTCTGAGTGGCATTCGAGGGCATACTCCTAACAATCTCCCACTTGCACTCAATGCCACACACTATGGTATCTAATACCCATGTTCTCCAGATGACGCTCCAAGCTTGTCTGAGAAAGTGGCTTGGTCAGTGGATCGGCTACGTTGTCGGCCGAGTCTACTCTGTGCAGCACAATGTATCCCTTGCGAACAAATTCTCTTACGAGATGATACTTCCTCTCAATATGTTTGGTGCTGTTGTGAAACCTCGGCTCCTTGGCCTGCGCTACAGCTCCGTCATTGTCGCAAAGACAAATAGACAGGCGGCTCGGACATGGTATCACTTGAAGTTCTCCCGAAACTTCTTAATCCAGAACCCTTCCTTGGAAGCCTCCAGAAGGCTTGATACTCGGCTGACAGTGGAATCGCGATCGCGCTTTGCTTGGCACTATGCCAAGATACTGCTCCTCCATTAAGAGTAAATATGTAGCCAGAAGTGGACATCGAGTCGTCCTTCAGTCCTTGGAATTCCGAATCAGTGAATCCCACCACATCCAATTCTCCACCGCCATACATAAGAACCACATCTCTAGTCCTTCTTAAGTACTTGAGAACGTTCTTTACAGCAGTCCAATGTTCTCTACCTGGGTTTGCCTGAAACCTACTCACCACGCTTACAGCATGCGCGATGTCAGGTCTTGTACACAACATAGCATACATAAGGCTACCCACGGCCGAAGCATATGGTATATTACTCATTTCCTTTCGTTGTTCCTCACTTTGAGGACACATCTTCAAGGAGAGTTTTATTCCATGTTGCATCGGTAGGAACCCTCTTTTAGATTCATCCATCTTAAATCGCTTTAAGATCTTATCTATATAGAGGGCTTGGGAAAGGCCTATTGTTCTCTTCGCTCTATCCCGGTAGAGTCGAATTCCAAGAATATAAGTAGCTTCTCCCAAGTCTTTCATGGAGAAATTACTCAAAAGCCAAGCTTTCACAGAACTAAGCAATCCCACATCATTTCCTATTAGTAGAATGTCATCTACATATAGTATTAAGAATGCGATCTTGCTCCCACTAACCCTCTTGTATACACAAGGTTCCTCTTCATTTTGCACGAAGTCAAACTCTTTGACCGCCTCGTCAAAATGAAGGTTCTAACTACGCGACGCTTGCTTCAGTCCATAAATGGAACGCTGAAGCTTGCACACTTTCTGAATATCGACTTCGGACACAAAGCCTTTAGGCTGCTCCATATAGATTTTCTCCTCGATGAATCCATTAAGGAAAGCCGTCTTTACGTCCATTTTCCATATCTCATAATCGTGGTAGGAAGCTATAGCAAGCATCATGCGAATAGACTTGATCATGGCTACGGGCGATAAGATATCGTGGTAATCGATCCCTTCCTTTTGGGTATAACCCTTTGCCACAAGCCTGGCCTTATAGGCGTCAACCTTGCCATCTCCAGCAGTCTTTCTCTTGTAAGTCCACTTTTTCCCAATAGGCACTATGCCCTTGGGGCGATCTACTAGAGTCCAGACCTGATTGACATGCTTCGAGTCTATCTCAGCTTCCATAGCTTCACGCCATTTCGCGGAGTCTACATCCACCATTGCTTGGTCATAGGTCGTTGGGTCGGTCTATTGGCCATCACTTGGAACCTCATGGAGACCCAGCTCCTCCAAGTGCACAAGCCTATACCTCTCAGGTAAATGAGACACCCTACTAGACCTACGAGGTGGTTGTACTTGTGTTTCAGAAGGTTCGGTTCCAGTTTCTTGCACAGGTGTCTCCTGAGGAGTTTCATTATATTCTTCTAAAGAAATACTTCTACCTGCTCCGCCTTCCTGAATGAACTCATCTTCCAGGAAGTGTGCTTGTAAAGCAACAATGATCCTTCGATCTTCGGGCATGTAGAATAGATATCCCATCGTCCCAGACGGGAATCCAATGAAACGTCCCTTCGCAGACCTAACTTCCAACTTTTCCACCTTAGTCTTCTTGACATAGGCGGGACATCCCCAAATCCTAATATGATTAAGACTTGGTTTCCTTCCCTCCCACATCTCATGTGGAGTTTTAGGAATGGATTTGGAAGGACATCTGTTCAAGATATATGCGGCAGTCAGGAGTGCATACCCCCACAGGTAAATCGGCAAGTCAGTATAGCCCAGCATGGAACGGACCATGTTCAACAGGGTCCGGTTCCTTATTTCTGACACACCATTTAACTGAGGAGTACCTGGAGGTGTTAGTTGTGAAACTATTCCATGTTCCTTAAGGAACTCGTCAAACTCCATACTCATATACTCGCACCTCGGTCTGACTGAAGTGCTTTGATATGATTTCCAGTTTGTTTCTCGACTAGGGCCTTGAATTCCTGGAATTTCTCAAAGGCCTCGGATTTATGTTTCATTAAGTATACACAACCATACCTAGTATGATCATCTGTAAACGTAATGAAATATTGATATCCGTCACGTGCTGCTTCCAAAGCACCACAAACGTCAGTATGGATTAATCCCAGTTTATCAGCGGCTCTTTAAAAAGTCCCTGTGAAGGGGGACTTAGTCATTTTGCCTTTAAGGCAAGATTCACTAGTTGGAAATGGATCCAATCCCAATGGACCCATAAGTCCATCTTTTTCCATCTTGTAAACCTTGGTCTGACCAACATGACCAAGTCTTAGATGCCATTTCAAAACTTGATTGGTTTCATCCCTACCACGTTTTCTAGTCATAGTATTCACAACTACTTTGTTGCTGAGATTTAGATGATACAATCCATTTAACAATATAGCAGTACCCACTAGTTTATTTCTAAAATAAATTTTGCAGGAACCATCACCAATAAAAAATGAAAAGCCTTTTCGGTCCATGACCGGAATGGATACAATGTTTTTGTGCCCCTTGGGCAAAACAAGTACATCTTCTAAAGTCAAAACAAAGCCGGATTCTAAACCCAAAAGAAGTGATCCTATGTCAGTCGCCTCAACACTATGCCCGCTTCTGACTGTGATCATAACTTCTCCAGCTCCAAGCTTCCTACTTTGTTCCAGATCCTGATTCACGGTACAAATATGAGAACTAGCACCAGAATCCAGTATCCAGGAAGTAGAAAATACAGTAGCAGAACAATTTGTTTCCAAAACTAAAAGTTCTGTACCTGAAGTGCCATGAAGAATCGGACAGTCTCTAGCCCAGTGGCCCAGCTCACCACACTTGAGACAAGCATCCTTCTTCTTCTTGTTCTTCGGAACCATCGGGGCCTTGCCCTTTCCCTTAAGGTCCTTAGCTTGTGGTCCAGTCCGCTTCTTGGTCTTTTTCTTCTTATTCTTAGACTTCCGAAGTCCAGAAAAAATCACAAGTGCAGACTCCTTCATCCACGGGGTCTTCATCTGAGACTGAGCGGTCACCAGTTTGTTCATTAGCCCAGCCAAGTTACATGCAATCTCATTGCAGTTGAAGTTCATAACAAACTGTGAGAAGGAATCAGGAAGAGACTGTAGGATAAGGTCGGTTTGGAGAGAAGTATCCATTTTAAAATCAAGAGCCTCCAATCTCTTGATCATGGATATCATTTTGAGGATGTGTTCCCCAACCTTCTCACCTTTCTTCATCCTTGCACCGAACAGTTGCTTGGATATCTCATATCTAGCGGTTCTGCTGTGCTCACCATAAAGCTCGGTTAAGTGAGATAGAATCTGCCTAGCAGAAGTCATTTTCTCATGATCTCTCTGGAGCTCATTAGACATGGAAGCCATCATATAAGCACGGACTTTCACGTCATCCTTAACCCACTTTTCGTGGTTTTCAATCTCTTCCTAATTGGCTCGGGTCCGCACAGGAGGTGCCGGAATGTCCGTCTCCAAGACGTCTCCCAGTGCCTCTATACTGAGGACAATCATCAGATTGCGGAGCCAATCCACAAAGTTAGGTCCCATTAAGGTGTTCTTTTCGAGTAGAATTGCGAGTGGATTCATTGTCATATTGAGATTTGTCTGCATTAAGTATAACAGATTAATTAGTGACTCATTTAATTATGTTCTGAGTATAGAATTAAGGTCTTTTCTATTCTTGTTACCCAGCTCCCACTATTTTTATCGGAATAACACACTCCCATGTGAAATCCGGAAGTATCATCGCTCTACTTCATAGTGGCGATCGAGTTCTTTATAAATCTTAATAGAGGGCAACCGAACAGGTTTCTAGTCTATTATTTTTCATAAAGTGGTGTCCAACACCAACCCATCTAATGGATGATTCGATCTTCTTTTTCCCCTTGTTCACTCCCCTCAACCTATACGGTTTCTATGGTTCGTGAACAAGTTAAGTTTATACCATCGACGCAAATCAGTTTCACAATTGAATATTATCCGGCAACCTATCAGGTTTCTAGGGATAAAATTTGATCCAACCGAAGGCATCCAAATGCGCTCCCGGTAATTTATCCGTCCTCTCCGAACGACTACCCCGATAACTCGGAAGCATAGCACATCCGGTTTGGATTTCAATTTCCCGAAAACTCGATGGAGGGAAGGAAAAACTTTGAAACCTTATAAACTTAATAATTTATCGTGGGAGAATTTTCGCGATTAACGTTACACTTTGCACATTAATCATTTAAGCGCATTTGTGGCATTCATACAATATGAAACAACCATTCACAACCTAGTTGCTACCAACATGTGGTTCATGACCGTTCCTAGAAAACAAAAACTCCGTAATCTAATTACAAGTCTTCGTCTTGGATCTTCGTCTTCTCAAAATGGATCTTCCTCCGGTCTTCGTCATTACATATAAATTTTACATCGAAAATTGCATCCTAGATACAAACATTTCTAGTAAAATAAATAGGCTCAAAACGGCCTTTACAACCCAATCGAATAAAACGAACGATTCAAAACTAAGTCCACGAACCACATCCCCATTCAAAAAGCATTCATCCAATAAATACTATATAAATGGAAAGCGTAGAGATACATTGATCCAATCAACAATACGAACCGATCCAATCGATTCACACAATCGGTAATATGATAACGTTCAAAATAATTCGGTTGACCATAAATATTCCAATTAATCAAATTTCCCTTATAAAATGAAATACCATAAATCATTTTAATCATATTAAATCCAATTTAATATGCGGGAGATTAATTTTTAAGAATACACGGAAAAATAGAGCCGGGGTGAAAACTGGCCTGCATGACCGAGTCACCCTCGGCAGCCTTCCGGCAGACAGGCCTGGCATGGCCGAGTCACGCTCGGAAGCTGCCGGCCAGGACACGACCGAGTCACTCAGGACACGGTCGGGTATGCCTGGCAGTAACTTGGCCAGACTGCCAGACACGATCGAGTCACCCAGGACACGGTCGAGTCTGCCTGGTAGTGACTTGGCCAGACTGACGGACACGACCGAGTCACCCAGGACACGGCCGAGTCACTCTCGGCCAGATTACCCTTTTTGTCCAAAAAATCGTCCGACGATGATTCGGGGCTAGATTTTCGACCGGATATCCAATATAAATATTTTCCGACTTTCATATCTTCAATATAAATCATATTTCCCAGAAATTTAAGATTTATATTTAGACATAAACTTACGAAAAATATAACTACAACGAACGTAAAACATGTACCACGATTATGACTAAAATGATTCCAAATCATTCACCATCTAATCGAGCATTCCAAATGCCAATATCGTATATACGATCACAAGACCTACGCTCCGATACCACTGTTGGGATTCGGTGCCTAAAACGAAGGCCCAGCGGAAGCGGTAAAACGAAAATTAATTCGATCTGAATCCCTACGAGGATCGATCGAGCTACGTATATACGAATATATATAAATGAATTCAACAAGAGATATAGAAACTCACCCTTGTAGTCCGTTGATTAGATGGATAACCTTCTCTTGAGCTATTCCCCGAGCTCTTGAACGATCCAACGCCGAAAGCACCGCGTCTCTACTTGCCACGCGCCAGAGAAACGACCAGAACGACAATCACCTTGCTATCCTCCGAGGATACGGCTAGAGCTAAGTGATGAAGCTTTTATTACTACACTCTAAGTGTATAATATATCTCTCAATAATTTCTCTGAATTTTTCTCCAAGAAAAATGAAGAACAAGTGAATGAAGAAGATGAAGATGAGTTGGAGAAAAAAACTTTTCTCTCTCTTTTCTCTCTATGTCTCACGTATGATGCCAAGAATTGTTATGAGGATGAGATATCAAAGTCATCTTTATATTCTTATTCAACCCACAAAAATCAAACCATATCACATGTGAGATTCCCCCATATAATGTATATGATGCTTGTCCCCTCAACACATGAGATTCCAAAACCATGATGGGGACAAGTCAATACACACAAATGGTTATAAGTGGGGGGCGGCCCATGCTAGAAAATGGACGAGTTCGGTTCGTTTCGGACTCCCTAGAGTCCAAACAGATAAACTCCTATTCCGTTCCGATGTATTTGTGTCGTTTAATTAATCCAATTAATTAAACATATCAAATATAAAATAACATAATTAATTTCTCCAAGAAATAATTATATTCATGAATTAAATTAATAGTAATATATTTAATTCATTAGGCCGTAAATTAATTTATCCAATAAATCAATTTAGACATCCAATGTCCCAAATTAGATATCCAATATCTAATATTCATAATGAGAGAATTAGCTTTATTCATTCCGTCGTCAATCCTATTGCGCGACTCGGTAGGTCCGTCTCAGTCAGTAATGGGAGGAACCAAAGAGTAGTAGCACCACTGTAATACCTCCGGTATTCCATGCTTGATTACTTTGTACTGTGTGAATGTTTGGTAATGTGACCTCATTTCTATTTATGTATTCCATTGAGTGCTATATAATTGTACGATGTGAATGAAACGGGGGTGACACGCCTTGACGCCGTGGGACGATCGTCGGTGCGAATATGATGGTGGCCAGCGTCTTGTTCCCCGATAATTGTTGACAAGTGGAAGGGATGGTCACCCCGAGATGGTTAGAATGTGGTATGAGGCAAAAGAGTTTATGTCTAACGCACGTTAAAGTTCTGTCTAACGCGCGCTATAACTCATGCCTAACGTACGCTATATTTCGATTGTTACCTATGTTAGGGTAGCTATATTATGTACATAACGGGTGGGTCGGTCTCCCGACTAGAATCTTTCTTTTGACACGGACAGAGTTACTTTCGGCGGGCTAGAGGACAAACGAGTCAACTATTCGTTACGTACGTTATGTCCCAAATTTAACGTACGTAACACTTGGGCACATTTCGGGCAGTGAGTTCTTTACGTACGTTGTCATTACCTTTATTACGTACGTAATACACCTTACGTACGTAACACTCTTATCGTTAACGTACGTTACCAAAACCAAGTTTTATAAAATGGCAATCCCCTTCTTCATTTGCACGACCCAACATCACAAACTATCACACTTGGAGAAATTCCTAGCCCTATACCCGGTTCTTAGGCCTCTTATACACTTGAACTAACATTGAGGAGGTGGATTCTTGAGCTCCGGTGAAGATTATCCAAGTCGTTCAAGTCACTTCTCGTTCTCCTCGTAGTTCTTGTGAATCCGTCAACTATCTTCATTATTCTTCTTCCAATAAGGTAAGCCACCAATCCCTGGAGTTATATCTTTGATGTTTTCGTATTTATACTTATTAGATTGCGGTTATTGGGTATATTTTTGCTAAACTTCGTAGACAATCTTGTCGGATGGAATTGTAGTAACCGGAATTATCGCTTCTCATATGTTTCGTTTCATGCAAATCATATCTATCATACGAAATTTCACTTCAAATCATCGCTAGGAATGTAAAATTTGACGAATCAATTGTGGGAAAATTCGTAGTAATCCGTCACCGTATGTTTCATTGTTCGTAGCCACCCTTACCTTGTGATTTTTGACACTTAGCAAACTAAGGAAAACAATTCGATAGTATAATCAATATTGGGTATCAAACCACCAAGGTTATTGTGCAATAGAATCCGTCGATTGTAGTATTCGGAATATTGAATTGAATTAGAAGGCATAAGATTCGATTACGCCATAATAATTCGTTGACAACCGAAGAATGTTAGGATTATCTTCTTGAGTAAATCGATATACCTAATGTTAATTATAGGATTAAACGGGATAATGGTACGCAATACGTTAAAACTTAGAAACGATACTTATATCGACAATCAAAACTACACTAGGAATCCGATTAGGAAAGGGAGACTAGTTTTATTCATCATAATCCGTACGAGGTGTTAATCGGATATTTCGTGGCTAGGTTAAGCTCGAGCGGGCATGGGGACTCCTTATCACAAAGCACCTACTATCGGATCACAGGCAAGCGAAATCTTGCTCGAGAATTTTCTAATATCAATGTTATACCGTATGTGCGTATGTGCCATTTTGATAAATGCCGACGTTTGTCTTTCTCTAAAAATGTTACAAATGGGCTGATGTGTTGGGGATAAAACCTGTATGGTACCCGTGTGGAAATGTGTTAGGGGGTAGGACCCGAATTGGGCGCCTATGTTCCGGGGTATTCCCGTGTGGATACTTCTGTGACCCTTGGTTGCGACCTTGGGGCTTATGTGATAAAAGAGGGACAACGTCGGTCGAGTGATGAAATATTCCCTGTGATTACTAGATACTGTGATTGTAATGATGACGTATATCGTTGTTAGTAACTGTTATTTGGTGTGCATTCTCTGACCCTAGTTACCTTGTATGATTCGTCGTACCAGGTAAAATTGTTCATCATGTGCAGGACATTCCCGATGGGTCCGGTCAGACTTGAGCGGTGTTGGAATTATCTCTAGCCGCTGCTTAAATTGGTATAAATCATTTTCTTTGGAAAAACTTTTGTTGTGTAATAATTGAACTTCAAATTACATTTTTCCTTAAATCTTTCGACTCACATTATGTAAACCTTGAATTTAATGTTTTATCGTGATTTTCTTAAAATGCCTATTTTTCTAACTAGCCTTGTGGGTCCCACGTGGGATTCACGGCACTGTAATACCTCGAGATATTTTGGGGGTGTTACAGAAAATTGTATCGGAGAGAAACTCCTGGTTTGAATAAACTTTCTCCTATTTTTTTTCAAAGTCCAACACCCCAAGCGATCGAAACTCCTCATGGGAATGCAAGTAAGTGATATGTGTGTGTTTCTATTTTTGTACAACATTTAATTGTAAACCGTGCGTGGAACTGGCTTTAGATTAATACCGTTAGTGATGGCACGCCGAGGAGCTAGGAGGATGGTGAATGACGCTCAGGGTTCAGCCGCGAACCACAATGAGGACGGGAACACTGCCGAGACCCATCCTGCTGGGGGCCAGCCGCCACCAGTTAATCAAAACGATCAGGAGGCGGAACGCCAGAATAACAACCCGGGGGGCATGGACCCAACTTTTGTTCAGGCCCTTGCCCAGGCAATCGCCATGGGAATTTCTCAGGTCAATCAGGCGGAACGGATACCGGTCATCAATGTGGAAGAAAACGCAGGAAGAGATCGATGGTTGGGAGAGATGCTGAAGGCTAGGCCTTAATTATTTGACGGAACAGGAGAGAAACACGTGGACGACTAGATTTCTGAAATGGAGACTGCCTTCGAAGTAATCGGATGCCCATAGAACAGAAAGGTGCCGCTCGGAATTAATCAACTCCGTGACACTTCTGCACGTTGGTGGAGGACTTACAGGCCAGAGGACCGAGTGGTCGGGTGGACCGAATTTGCCCGACTACTACGGAGCGAGTATCATCCCCGAGATCAGCCCAAACCGCTCGCGCACGAGACTTTTTCAGTGCCGGGCCTCAGAACATGCCAGTACCAGAGATCATTCGGGCCTACCGAACCGAGCTTAGTTACATCTCCCAGATGGTTCCATCAGAAGATCAACGAATATGCCATCTTGCACAGAGGTTACCGGTGGATGTACAGCGCTATGCCGCCGGATTTCATTGCACGACCCTGAGAGCGTACGAAGACGTGAATTCTGACATATGCCGTACAGTTGTTATCCGACATCGGGCATAACTCGAAGAAGCGAAGACATCGATTCAGCACAGGAGCAACAACAAAACGAATTCGGGGCCCGCATCTTCTTTTAAGTCGGCAGTTTCGTACCAACAGAAGGGTGTATCTAATCGGCCTTACCGTAGGGACTGTTTCAATTGTGGTATGACCGGGCATACTAAGGATCGGTGTCAGAAGACGGCTACCAAATGTTTCACTTGCGGAAAGAGTGGACACATGTCTCGTTACTGCTGGCGGGCCAATTCCACTCAGAGCCCAGCTTCCCAACCAAGTCAACAAGGCTCTGTGCAATCCCCTAGGACGCCTGCTGTTTCCAACTACCGAGCCCCATCCCACTAGAACCAACCACCACTACACGGTGCCGGACGAGGCCGTGGGTGCGGCGGAGGTACCTCGTCCTTTTCGGAGTCAGTGCCGTCTCGTGTATTTGAGCTGAGGGCTACGGATGGTCAGTCTGCGCCAGCTATCTCAGGTACTCTTCTTGTTAACTCTCAGCCAGTGCATGTACTATTTGATACCGGAGCCACCCATTCGTTTATATCTGTGGAATGTATTGAACGCTTAAATCTTGTTTGTGTACCTTGTGAGCCCTTTACTGTTAAACTACCCGAGGGTAGTAGATTAAGCGGCGATCTAAAGGTTCGAGACTGTCGGATCTGCATCAACAATCATAGTTGGACCGCTAATCTTATGGTCTTTCCGCTCCAGAATGAAGATATCATATTAGGTATGGACTGGATGCCATTGCACAAAACGATCTTGGATACCTACCACTTGACTATTTCCATTTCGGCTCATGACGGTACCACACATGTCATCAGCGGATGTGAACACTTTAGTATGAAAGGCTCTCTCAGCATTATCGCATCAGAAGCCTTCTGCAGCTCTCGAAGTGAGTACTATTGGTGTTATGTTCTTCGAGAGGACACTTCACAACTTGCAATCACAAACATTCCGGTGGTGAATGAGTTTCCAGACGTTTTTCCTGATGAACTACCAGGGCTACCACCACACCGAGAAGTTGACCTTCCATTGAACTCGAGCCGGGGACGAGACCTATTTCCAAAGCTCCTTACAGGATGGCACCGGCCGAGATGAAGGAATTAAAGATACAGCTCGAAGATCTGTTGGAGAAAGGGTTGATCCGCCCAAGCACCTCGCCGTGGGGCGCGCCGGTACTTTTCGTTAAGAAGAAAGACAACTCTCTACGCTTGTGCATCGACTACAGGGAGCTGAATAAGGTTACTATCAAGAATCGTCATCCACTACCAAGAATTGATGACCTCTTGGATCAGTTACAAGGGGCAGTCGTGTTTCCAAAGATTGATTTACAATCCGGATATCACCAATTGAGGATTCGGGAGGAAGATATACCCAAGACTGAATTTCGGTCGAGGTATGGGCATTACGAGTATATCGTGGTATCATTCGGGTTGACTAATGCCCCAGCCGTTTTCATGGAACTGATGAATAGAGTTTTGATTGATTTCCTCGATAAATGCGTGGTGGTTTTTATCGACGACATCCTGATATATTCTCGAAGCCGACAGGAACACGAGGAACATTTGAGGCAAGTGCTGAGCGTGCTAAGGCAACACCAACTTTATGCGAAACTGTCCAAGTGCGAATTCTGGATGCCGGAGGTAATTTTTCTCGGACATGTTGTCTCGGCAGAAGGTGTCAAGGTCGACCCGCAAAAGATCGAGACAATAACGAGTTGGGAACTGCCGAAGAATGTCAAGGAGGTTAGGAGCTTCCTAGGACTGGCGGGTTACTATCGAAGATTCGTCGAGGCTTTTTCCTGTATCGCCCGACCGTTAACGAACCTACTGAGAAAGAGCACCAAATTTGTATGGACTGCAGACTTCCAGAAGAGATTCGACGAGCTCAAGAGTAGGCTAACTACTGCCCCAATACTAGTGTTACCACAGGGTACAGAAGGATTCATTATATACACGGATGCATCCAAGCATGGACTAGGGTGTGTCTTCATGCAGAATGGCAGATTCGTTGCGTACGCATCCCGTCAACTGAAGCCGTACGAAGTAAATTACCCGACACATGACTTGGAGCTAGCCACGGTGGTGCATGCCCTCAAGATTTGGAGGCACTATCTCTACGGAGTTACTTGTAAAGTTTTCACGGATCATAAGAGTTTGAAATATATCTTCACGCAGAGAGAATTAAACATGAGACAGAGGCGTTGGTTGGAGCTAATCAAGGACTACGATGTGGAAATCTGCTATCATCCCGGAAAAGCCAACGTGGTAGCTGATGCTCTTAGTCGGAAAACTACACAAGAGGTAATGGTATCGGCCATATGATTCAGCCCAAACTGCAGCAAGATATCAGGAGAAGCAACACCGAAGTATGGGTATAACGTAGGCAGGGACAATTATGCTCAATCAATATACTTTCGTCCTTACTAGATGAGATACGTCTAGCACAGATGGAAGATCTTGAATTACGTGCGATTGGTGCAAGAATCGAGTAAGGAGATGTTTCCGACTATAAGATTCAGGGTGATTTGGTGAGGTTCAAGAACAGGATATGTATTCCACCGAATGACGGGCTGAAGCAAACTATACTGAAAGAGGGCCACTCCACTCCCTATTCTATTCACCCCGGAGCAAGCAAGATGTATAAAGATTTGCGATAGAGTTTTTGGTGGAAGAATATGAAATGGGAAGTTGCTAGGTTCGTCGCCCGATGTATGACGTGCCAACAAGTGAAAATTGAACACCGCAGACCAGCCGGAATTATGCAACCCCTACCCATCCCGGAGTGGAAATGGGAAAGCATATCAATGGACTTTGTCACTAAGCTACCTACGGCAGTGGGAGGAAAGGATACAATTTGGGTCATTGTTGATCGATTGACAAAATCAGCACATTTTATTCCTATTCAAGAGACAACCGGGACAGAGCAGTTGGCCGTCATTTTCATCAGAGAGATCGTAAGGCTACATGGTGTTCCCTCATCCATCATTTCGGATAGGGACATTAGATATTTGTCTCATTTTTGGAAAGCCGTCCATAAAGCTATGGGGACCCAAATACACTTTAGCACGGCTTATCATCCTCAGACAGATGGACAGACCGAGCGTACGATTCAAACCTTGGAAGATATGTTGAGGGCATGCGTGCTCAATTGGGGAAAGGATTGGGCTAGACATTTGGGGTTAGTGGAGTTCTCGTACAACAACAGCTGGCATGCAAGCATAGGCATGGCACCATTCGAGGCCCTGTATGGGCGAAGATGCAAGTCACCGTTATGCTGGGATGATGCCTCCGACACCGCGGTTACCAAGTTGGATCTTATCCAGGAGTCCATTAAGAAGATCTCTATCGTTCGGAAACACATGCTAGCCGCGCAAAGCCGGCAGAAATCTTATGCCGAAAACCGACAACGACCGTTAGAATTTACGGTCGGGGATCATGTTTGGGTCAAAGTATAACCTATGCGAGGTATCCGGTGTTTCGGCCAGAAGGGCAAGTTAAGCCCGAGATTTATAGGTCCGTTTGAGGTATTGGACCGAGTAGGCAAACTCGCGTATCGATTAGCTCTACCGCCGCATCTGGATGGAGTGCATAACGTTTTTCACATCTCCCAGTTAAGGAAGTATGTCTATGACCCGAGTCACAATCTCAATTTCGAAGAAGTGGAAATTTCCGATGATGATACCTTTAGAGAGATACCGACCGCCATTTTGGATCGGCGTGTGAAGATGTTAAGAAATAAAGCCATACCCCTCGTGAAGATTCAATGGTCGCACCACGGCACGGAAGAAGCGACTTGGGAAACCGAGTCGAGCATGAAGGAGAGTCATCCCGAGTTATTTTCTTAAGTTTTGTGACAAAACTATTTTTAAGAGGGGTGATATGTAATACCTCCGGTATTCCATGCTTGATTACTTTGTACTGTGTGAATGTTTGGTAATGTGACGTCATTTCTATTTATGTATTCCATTGAGTGCTATATAATTGTACGATGTGAATGAAACGGGGGTGACACGCCTTGACGCCGTGGGACGATCGTCGGTGCGAATATGACGGTGGCAAACGTCTTGTTCCCTGATAATTGTTGACAAGTGGAAGGGATGGTCACCCCGAGATGGTTAGAATGTGGTATGAGGCTAAAGAGTTTATGTCTAACGCACGTTAAAGTTCTGTCTAACGCGCGCTATAACTCATGCCTAACATACGCTATATTTCGATTGTTACATACGTTAGGGTAGCTATATTACGTACGTAACGGGTGGGTCGGTCTCCCGACCAGAATCTTTCTTTTGACACGGACAGAGTTACTTTCGGCGGGCTAGAGGACAAACGAGTCAGCTATTCGTTACGTACGTTATGTCCCAAATTTAACGTACGTAACACTTGGGCACATTTCGGGCAGTGAGTTCTTTACGTACGTTGTCATTACACTGTTACGTACGTAATACACCTTACGTACGTAACACTCTTATCATTAACGTACGTTACCAAAACCAAGTTTTATAAAATGGAAATCCCCTTCTTCATTTGCACGACCCAACATCACAAACTATCACACTTGGAGAAATTCCTAGCCCTATACTCGGTTCTTAAGCCTCTTATACACTTGAACTAACATTGAGGAGGTGGATTCTTGAGCTCCGGTGAAGATTATCCAAGTCGTTCAAGTCACTTCTCGTTCTCCTCGTAGTTCTTGTGAATCCGTCAACTATCTTCATTATTCTTCTTCCAATAAGGTAAGCCACCAATCCCTGGAGTTATATCTTTGATGTTTTCGTATTTATACTTATTAGATTGCGGGTATTGGGTAGATTTTTGCTAAACTTCGTAGACAATCTTGTCGGATGGAATCGTAGTAACCGGAATTATCGCGTCTCATATGTTTCGTTTCATGCAAATCATATCTATCATACGAAATTTCACTTCAAATCATCGCTAGGAATGTAAAATTTGACGAATCAATTGTGGGAAATTCATAGTAATCCGTCACCGTATGTTCCATTGTTCGTAGCCACCCTTACCTTGTGATTTTTGACACTTAGCAAACTAAGGAAAACAATTCGATAGTATAATCAATATTGGGTATCAAATCACCAAAGTTATTGTGCAATAGAATCCGTCGATTGTAGTATTCGGAATATAGAATTGAATTAGAAGGCATAAGATTCGATTACGCCATAATAATTCGTTGACAACCGAAGAATGATAGGATTATCTTCTTGAGTAAATCGATATACCTAATGTTAATTATAGGATTGAACGGGATAATGGTACGCAATACGTTAAAACTTAGAAACAATACTTATATCGACAATCAAAACTACACTAGGAATCCGATTAGGAAAAGGAGACTAGTTTTATTCATCATAATCCGTACGAGGTGTTAATCGGATATTTCATGGCTAGGTTAAGCTCGAGCGGGCGTGGGGACTCCTTATCACAAAGCACCTACTATCGGATCACAGGCAAGTGAAATCTTGCTTGAGAATTTTCTAATATCAATGTTATACCGTATGTGCGTATGTGCCATTTTGATAAATGCCGACGTTTGTCTTTCTCTAAAAATGTTACAAATGGGCCGATGTGTTGGGGATAAAACCTGTATGGTACCCGTGTGGAAATGTGTTAGGGGGTAAGACCCGAATTGGGCGCCTATGTTCTGGGGTATTCCCGTGTGGATACTTCCGTGACCCTTGGTTGCGACCTTGGGGCTTATGTGATAAAAGAGAGAGACAACGTCGGTCGAGTGATGAAATATTCCCTGTGATTACTAGATACTGTGATTGTAAAGATGACGTATATCGTTGTTAGAAACTGTTATTTGGTGTGCATTCTTTGACCCTAGTTACCTGGTATGATTCGTCGTACCAGGTAAAATTGTTCATCATGTGCAGGACATTCCCCAGGGGTCCGGTCAGACTTGAGCGGTGTTGGAATTATCTCTAACCGCTGCTTAAATTGGAATAAATCGTTTTCTTTGGAAAAACTTTTGTTGTGTAATAATTGGACTTCAAATTACATTTTTCCTTAAATCTTTCGACTCACGTTATGTAAACCTTGAATTTAATGTTTTATCGTGATTTTCTTAAAATGCCTATTTTTCTAACTAGCCTTGTGGGTCCCACATGGGATTCACGGCACTGTAATACCTCGAGATATTTTGGGGGTGTTACAACCACCTAGGCAGCCTGGTGGCCTACACTGCACCCGGACTGAGAACGAATGATTGGGATCATTCAAGAACCATTCTGTCGTGAATACCAGTATACGTATAAACCCTTCTTTCAAATGTCCCGATCAAGTTATGGGGTCACGGTCAGTCAAACCCTATCTGTACTTGACGCTATGCATGCGTTAATGCAAATCGAGATCATCGAGCTGTCGTGTATCTAATACAACTAGCTCCAATGCTTTGGCCAAAGACTTATGATCTCATCTGCCAATAACCGCATAGGACATATAACCCGCTCACTAACGGGAGAAATAATTCTATCTTGGTATTCAGTAGGACCTGCTACTTGCCCGTCAAGATGCACGTCGAGGTTGACCCCCACCTTCCGGTTTTCTGGGTTGAACTACTCTAATGAAAATATTGACGTCACAAGCACATCCCTACTAAATCCTCAAGTCGAAGGTTCACGAATACCTATCACAACCTTTCGATTCCGTCATTGACTGTCCCGGAGTGAAATCCGTGTGACGAATCGAGGGTAAGTCGATTCGAGTATACTAATCCAATTAGCATACCTATAACGTGTTCTCCCACTAACCATTAGTGTTCGACATGCACTCTCCATGTCAAAGAACATGTCATACAAGTCTTCACATAAACTTAACGCCCAGTCAAGTTTCATCGACTTACGAACGATTAAGTATTTGAGCTATAACCTTTTCAGTGCCGACCCCCTTATCCAATAAGGAGTGGAACGTTTTGCTCTCAAATACACGGACTAGTTTCTATATGTTTATTTACGAGTTAGGAATGCCAGTAACTACCAGTAAATAAAGAAACATTCATTTGCCTTATATAAATGGTTTACATAATTACAAGTACAATGCCCTCACTCAACAACCTCTGAGTGGCATTCGAGGGCACCCGAGGCCTCTAAGGACCCTCCCGAGCTGGCTAGCGAAACAAACTCGTGAATCCAGAGTAATGTCATAGATTCCCGCGAGGCCCTGTCGGACCCTCCTGAGGTGAGCAAATCACACACAATATACATTACCATTTCACGTTAAGCATAAAGGTTTCCAAAAAAAATACTTGCCTTGAATAATTGACGACGCAACGAACGGAAAGGAAAGTCACCAACGAATGCTAGGAACCAACAAAACCGAACCTAACGATTCGAAGAATACAATCACAACCATTTCTAAATGAATACAGAATTGGAATACACCCGAAAACCCGCCTACGATTCATGTATATTCGTATATAAACAACAACGAGGGCGGACCACAACTAAACCCTCTCGATTCCGTAAAAACCACGAAATATACCATGAATCCGTAGGGAAACTAAGAATACCAACAAGATTAATTATATTCATCATGAATTAATCAACAAAACGGAACGAATCGGACAAAAACGCGAAAACCCCCAAATCTACCCAAAAGTAGGGTTGTAAAGATCTAACCTTGATTCGCTGGATGAAAGGATGTTATAGGATGATTGATTGATGTTATAACCTCAAGAACTTCATGTATTTGTTGTTAAACAGCATGGCTTCAAGATTCCCAAGACCACATCCGCGGAAGAGAAAGGAAAGATTGAGAAAAATGGCCAAAAACCCGTGTGCAGGGCCTTATATAGGCTGTCTGCCGGCCGGGTTACGTACGTAACCGGCCAAGGCTTACGTACGTAACCGAGTCACTGCCCCAAAACTGCCGGCCCGTTACGTACGTAACCGGCCTTACGTACGTAACTGCCGATCACTACCGGCCGTAACTCGGCCAGTGCCGGCCTGGGCCCGAACGACGGCCCGAACGACCCCGAAACCCGAACCTGAATACGAATCGAAGATACGGTTACGAAGTACTCGCAAAGACGAACTCGAGCACTAAGAGAACACACGATTCCGACCACCCGAAGGCTCGAAATTCGACAACGGAAAGTAATTACCCCAAACCTTGGGAAATTAGGAAAATGGCCCAAAACGTCCGAAATACACGATACATGATCGAACACCAAGCCGAAGCTTGCAACATGAATAATAACATTAAATGAACTTACGAGAAAGTCGAAACAACAGTTTCGGAGGAGATTCGCAAGAATCGAACTCAAGTGCGGAAAAACCGCCAAAAAGCACGGAACTCAACAAAACGACACCGAAACGAGCTCGGATGACAAAAAGTGCAGAATTAATCATTCTCGGAATGACGAAACGGTCATGAGCGAGTGGTCAAAATGGACTTTTTCCGAAAAAAAGAAATTACCGGAAATCGAAATTACGGGTATTACATTCTACAACGGAAAGTAATTACCCCAAACCTTGGGAAATTAGGAAAATGGCCTAAAACGTCCGAAATACACGATACATGATCGAAACACCAAGCCGAAGCTTGCAACATGAATAATAACATTAAATACCCGAAGGCTCGAAATTCGACAACGGAAAGTAATTACCCCAAACCTTGGGAAATTAGGAAAATGGCCCAAAACGTCTGAAATACACGATACATGATCGAAACACCAAGCCGAAGCTTGCAACATGAATAATAACATTAAATGAACTTACGAGAAAGTCTAAACAACAGTTTCGGACGAGATTCGCAAGAATCGAACTCAAGTGCGGAAAAACCGCCAAAAAGCTCGGAACTCAACAAAACGACACCGAAACGAGCCCGGATGACAAAAAGTGCAGAATTAATCATTCTCGGAATGACGAAACGGTCATGAGCGAGTCGTCAAAATGGACTTTCTCCGAAAAAAAAAATTACCGGAAATCGAAATTACGGGTATTACATTCTACCCTCCTTAAAAGAAGTTTCGTCCCGAAACTTAAAAAAAGTAGGGAGAAGCAATATCCCCGCCAGAAAAACTCGACGAGATACACAAAAACCGAAAACTCACGCCCGACGGCGAAACGTTGCAAGAAACGCAAAGAGACATACGACGTGAAAACACGCTCCACGACGACCAACACAGCGCCACCGATAGAGACACAATAAAACCAACAAGTGACAAACGTCATCAAATGGATATTACAATCAAGTCAATTATCCGAACAATCACAAAACACAACGAACGAAAATCAATACGATTGACCAACCCAACGGTACATCAATCAAAACGCGAGCCAATCGCTGAACAAATACGGAATTCCACCGCTCAAGGGTTGGAAGATCGAAAACGAGACTAATTTCCCGAACTTAAGGGAATTAGGAAGGAGCCTGGACGCTCAACAATCACGAAACGAGAACAAAAACCGAACAAACAAACGATTGAGACAGCAAAAATCGAACAATCATGTCCGAAATACGAAGGATAATAAAATTCAAACAACAACTCCAAGGTTCACATCTCGACTCGAGACAATATATGATCCGGTGAAAACAACAGGATGTGCATTTATATAAGATCCACAGAAAAGGTAATAGCAATAGAAAAGTCACAACGACAAACGAGTTATTCCGAAACAATACCACACTCGTTCGATCAACAAAAGCAAGGGATAGGGAAAGTTCAGAAAATGTTAACGAGCATAAACGAGTCGATAGAGTCGAAAATACAGAAGTCCAAAATCCGACCCACTTCGAATAAAAGAACTAGTAGAACCAAAAGATGTTACTTCCGAACAAGGTTCACAAGAATCGAACCGAATTCGGAAAAGTCACAGCGATAACCAGATCGACCCACAACAAGATCACAGCTCGTTCGGACGATGAAACCGAAATACAGAACAAGTTCATAAAGTATCAACGAACATGAGCGAATCGATAGACTGGAGAAAGAGAAAATACAGAAGTCAAAATAGTACGGGTATTACCTCCGACCTCGTCCACGAAATTCATAAAAATGGGAGCAAGGTAACAAGACATTAAACAACCAACACATAATGGAATAATCACCGATACACACGGTCGTACCAAACAAGCTCTAACAGTTCGCACAAGAGCGATAACGCAGAAATCACTACGGGGCGACAATATTCAACACCAACATCCCGCCTCTCACAGGGGGCTAACACAACAAACGTGTGGCGAACGACTCAACGTTCACACCACTAATTTAATCACAAACCGGGGTTAACACCGTAACGAAAGTTCGAAAACCATACATGCATTTCCGGTCCGCAAACAGGAATAATAGGTTTTGAAAACGAAAACCACCTTTTGAAAATAATTTGCAAGCACCAGTTGATCTTGAGTATCATATATCAAAAAGTAGTACAAACATCGTCATCGAGACTTTAAAAAAAATCATCTTGCGTTTGATAAAAAAAAATGAATATTTTGATCCTCAAAGTAGAATAATTTGAAACATAGCGTGGCGCTAGTAGGCATCTTGAGAACACAGTGAGAAAATAATTCATTTTAAAAGTACGTCTCGAGGTTTATTTCCTAAAATACTCAAGGTTTTTCAGAAGTACAATAGGCCAAAATGTCCAAAATTCGCACGTATCCACATTCATTTAAACCCATCATATCACACGCATCAAATAGTTCAAAATCACGACAGTGATATCCAATCCATAGGATATGTTTAACAACATCGTTAAAACAACAATCGGTTTATCAAAACCGGATGGAAAATGACATCAAGAACAAAACTCCAAAAAAAAATCAACTCTAGGGATTCAAGAAAAATACCTAGATTCGGTGAAGAACAATGGATTAGATGATGTTAAAAATCATCTAAGATACTCCAAAACACCATTGGATGGAAGAAAAATCATCCCAGATGCGAACCCTAGTCGCTACGTCTCAAACTCATGGAGGAAGAAGAAGAAATGAAGAAAAATGCAACTTCTAGACTGGTGTCCAGTATTTATACTGGACACAATTAGCATGCGCTAATCATTAAGGTTAGCGTGCGCTATCACGGCACCAAACAAAACTCCTGACCAAAAATACACTGTTAGCGTGTGCCAACCCCAAGTGTTAGCGTGTGCTAACGAGAACTTCAGACCCATTCCAGTAGCTCCTGGACTGCCCTGAACTACCATGTAGCGTGCGCTATCCTCCCCTTAGCATGCTACCAACGCACTCTCGCGCGCGCTAGCCGCAAAGCATAGCGTGCGCTAACGACTCACAGAGACAGCAACAGAACATATTAGAAAATTACATGCCGTAAACCTTTCTCACAAGGATTTATCAGGCTGAGCACGATTTCCCACGTCATTTCGAAAATGATAAAAAGACAATGACGATAATATTTTTCAAAACTCACAAACTCATTTGTCAAACCGTCATAAAATGTTCAAGGCCAAAATGCCAAAACCTGATTTAGGGAATCGGTTTTACGAAATAAAACTCAGTTTGCAAAATACCGAAAGCCGTTTGAAAGAACTCACGCAGCGGATAAAATGCGGTTCGAAAATACATCAGCAGCGACGACACTCCTCGTATAAACCAAATACGAGAGTCTAATAAACACATATCGTGAAATCAAAATCCACAGAAGGATTCCATCATTTAATGACTAATCATACAAATAACTCGTGTCACACGAGGCACAACACAAGGAAGGGAGTTTTACATCCATAGGTCGCACGTAAGTGACGACCGCCCCTCGATACTAATCACGACCACTGATCTCAAACGACGCGTCGCGATGCGACTAAGTCAGACAAAATCCGACGAGACAAAACTCAACAAACACAACTTGACTCGACAGCCTAGGTTTCCCCAAGCTAATCTGATTTTTTTTTTAAAAATCGTATACTCTAGTTATTCGAAAATAAAACCGATAAGTTAAAAATCGTTTTCAAGACCCTTTCAAATACGACTAGGGCTTAACAGCGGTAGCATTTTATAAAATAACCTAAACACTATTAAACACGAATTTTAAATACCGAAACAAGGTTTTATTTGAAAATACAAGGCTGGCTCGCCCAAATTCATGTCACTTTTCAAAAACCCACAATACGACCAAGTCTAAGAAATTTTCAAGCATGCACGCCGCATGTATTATTATTAATAGAAACACATTGGTTGTAAATAATAATAATTAGCCAAGTACTAACAATTTCCGAACACATGCATATACGGCATTCAAAAATCACCAGTTCAACAAGCGCAACTCGGAAATACTAATTCCAAGCATATGTCAAACTATCTCTTCAAGTTTAACAGCGTAACCAAAGAACACCGATTTGGACATATGTCGAAACCAGCTATGTGAGTTTCTCAACAAACTCTGCCATCAATACCTTTCCCAGAACATTTCAATGTTCAAAACTTCTACATCATACTGCACCCTTCGGTGTCCAAACCATCAGTACATTCGGCTCAACATACATTTAGTATATCGCAATTACCAAACATAGATTCCATCATACAACAAAAGACTAGAGAGTCAAGCCCTCTCACAATATACCACGGAGCAAATCTAGGATCTTTCGATCACCAACGACCCCACCAATGCTAGGAAGTTTAGCGATGGAAGGCTCGCAAAACGACAAACGGTCAAGCCCAGAACGGCGCACATACTCCAGAGAGATAAAAGACTGCGCAATACTAGAATCAAAAGTACACGAACCGGATGGATCAAAAAAAACAACTCGACGATAAGTACGAGAGAGACAATCACAGTTCAAGAAGTGGAAATATAATACGAGAAAACAAGAGAATAGAGTAAGGAAAACTTACGAGCACTGGATGTACTGAGACGCCGGCAGCGGTGTGACAATGTGCAAAACAAAACACAACTAGACCCAAATAACCGACAAGCCCAGGTATCCATAAACCTAGAGATCTGATACCATTTTCTGTAACACCCCCAAGATATTCGAGGTGTATTACAGCGCCGTGGACCCCTACATGGGACCCACCAGGCTAACACAACAAAACACCACTCGACTAACCGTCTCGGTTAGCAAGGAAACAATTGTTAACAACAAGAACATAAAACGACACGTCCGGTACGACCGGCATAATAAACATCAACCGACAAATACAGTAACTCCAACGAAGACCAATCACAATCCGAAAGGAAAAGCCTAAGTACTCGCGAGTATAATCTATAAGTTTACAATTTGTAAAACATCCACATCAAAAGAGACAGTAGGAAATAACAAGACTCAATTGCACATGTCAACAACCTTGGCCGACATCCTCGTACCATCCCAGAGCCCAATCATCTGACTGAACATAACCTGAAATCCATAACAAGAATTTCCCCAAAATGGATCCCCAAAGGGGTTAGCAATTACGCTTGTACAAGTATTCAAGGCAAACCAATCGCTTACACATTTCATAGTACATGAACCAATATCATTTCAAAAACCTAAAACCAGACATGTCTTTTCCGGAAACAAACAGTCAAATAATCAATTTGCCTAGCCCCAGGACGCTACCATGAATCCCACCTGAGGCCTCTAAGGACCCTCCCGAGCTGGCCACTTTATAAAAACAAGTCACGCACAGGCATCGCCTAGGACCAGGACGCTACCATGAATCCCACCTGAGGCCTCTAAGGACCCTTCCCGAGCTGGCTAGCGAAACAAACTCGTGAATCCAGAGTGATGTCATAGATTCCCCCGAGGCCCCGTCGGACCCTCCCGAGGTGAGCAAATCACACACAATATACATTACAACCACAACCATTTCTAAATACCTAACGATATACACAATACCTAACGATTCGAAGAATACAATCACAACCATTTCTAAATGAATACGGAATTGGAATACACCCGAAAACCCGCCTACGATTCATGTATATTCGTATATAAACAACAACGAGGGCGGACCACAACCAAACCCTCTCGATTCCGTAAAAACCACGAAATATACCATGAATCCATAGGGAAACTAAGAATACCAACATGATTAATCATATTCATCATGAATTAATCAACAAAACGGAACGAATCGGACAAAAACGCGAAAACCCCCAAATCTTCCCAAAAGTAGGGTTCTAAAGATCTAACCTTGATTCGCTGGATCGAAGGATGTTATAGGATGATTAATTGATGTTATAACCTCAAGAAATTCATGTATTTTTTGTTAAACAACATGGTTTCAAGATTCCCAAGACCACATCCGCGGAAGAGAAAGGAAAGATCGAGAAAAATGGCCAAAAACCCGTGTGCAGGGCCTTATATAGCCGTCACGCCACGGATTACGACGTAACCGCCAAGGCTTACGACGTAATCGAAGTCATCGCCCCAAATCGCCGCCCGTTACGTACGTAACCGGCCAGGGCCTTACATACGTAACCGGCCTTACGTACGTAACTGCCGATCACTACCGACCGTAACTCGGCCACTGTCGGCCTGGGCCCGAACGACGGCCCGAACGACCCCGAAACCCGAACCTGAATATGAATCGAAGATACAGTTAAGAAGTACTCGCAAAGACGAACTCGAGCACTAAGAGAACACATGATTCCGACCACCCGAAGGCTCGAAGTTCGACAATGGAAAGTAATTACCCCAAACTTTGGGAAATTACGAAAATGGCCCAAAACGTCCGAAATACACGATACATGATCGAAACACCAAACCGAAGCTTGCAACATGAATAATAACATCAAATGAACTTACGAGAAAGTCGAAACAACAGTTTCGGACGAGATTCACAAGAATCGAACTCAAGTGCGGAAAAACCGCCAAAAAGCACGGAACTCAATAAAACGACACCGAAACAAGCTCGGATGACAAGAAATGCAGAATTAATCATTCTCGGAATGACGAAACGGTCATGAGCGAGTCGTCAAAATGGACTTTCTCCAAAAAAAAGAAATTACTGGAAATCGAAATTACGGGTATTATAGATATAATGTTTGCTACTTGCTTATGTGCTCGTTTTCAAGCGAATCCTAAAGAATCACATTTCATTGCATGCAAAAGGATTTTTTGGTATTTAAAATATACTACTGGCTTAGGTCTGTGGTATCCTTCTAGCATTGATTTTCAACTTTTTGCATATAGTGATGCCGATTTCGTTGGATGTAAAATTGATAGAAAAAGTACCACCGGAACTTGTCATTTTATGAGTTCATGTTTGATTTCATGGGGGAGTAAGAAACAGACTAGTGTCGCTACTTCCACAGCTGAAGCAGAATATGCGGCTGCGGGAAGTGCATGTGCACAAGTCCTTTGGATCAAAAATCAATTACTCGATTATGGCATTGAGCTTAAAAATACTCCTATTTTTTGTGACAACACAAGTGCCATCAATTTAAGCAAAAACCCCATTTTGTATAACATGATAAAACATATAGAAATTCATCACCATTTTATTCGTGACCATGTCCAAAACAGGAATGCACATCTCTAATTTGTTGGTACAAATGAACAATTGTCGCATATTTTTACAAAACCATTACCCGAAGAGGCTTTCAATTTTATTCTCATAAATTTAGGAATGGGACATGTTGATCATTTTTACGTGTTGCGTATTCATCATAGTTACATTAAATGGTCATTCAAATTGGGACATCATCGAAAGACAAACACTGCTCATTTGGTCATGCTTACGGACGTTAAGGCTGGTTCATTACGTACGTTATATGACCTTACATACGTAACAGGCATTTAGGCTACGTACGTAATGATATGCTGGTTTTAGTACAGGGAATTCGGGATTTTTCGCTACGTACGTTACCAAAACGTTATAATGTATGTAATCAGCTATTTACCCTGCTACTTAAATACCCATTTCGTCAGCCCCTTTTCATTTCTCCCTTAAGACCTAATCGGCTGCGACGAACTCAACCTATTTCCACACAAAATCCGACCAAAACCCTTCAACCTCCGTCAATCTTCATCAATGGCGTCCAAAATCAGCAAGAAACGTAGAGGCGAGACCTCTCAATCGGCTTCCTTAGGAGAACCTACCTTTCGTAATGCTCAAGCTTGAAAAATTTTCAACGAGGTGCTCATCGATGAAGAGGTAACTCCAAGCCATCACTTCGATTTTGAGTCTCTGAATTCTATCGGTATTGGAATCGAAGAGTTTTTCGATATGCTCGGTATTAACCATTTTGTTAGTCTCGCCCGTCCTATCTTTGTGGATTGTGTAAAAGAATTTTACGCCAATTTCTTCGTTACTTATGATTCCGACGGTTTAGCCATAGTTAATTCACTAGTCCATGGCAAACCAATTTCATTTGATGCCGCAAAATTATCGAAACTTTTTGGTCTCCCTAACGAGGGATTTTGTTGTAAAGGAGTATTTTCGGCTCCTGATGAGGTTGTTGTAACACCCCAAACTAGGTGAATATTACAGTGCCGTGGACCCCCGACTGGGACCCACTAGGCGGATGAAAATTAATGAATTAAGTGATATAATTGTAGTACCAAACCACAGTATATCAATGATTACTCCGATGAGGAGTTTTATTACAACACACCCAAGAAAATAACCGAATACAAGTATATTTTATATGGAGATAAAATATACAACACTGAATGAACTCAAAATCCAAACGGAAATCTGCAGCGGAAATAAAATAAGGAAACACGGTGAATGAAAGGACTTGGGCCCCCTACTAGTATCACTGGGACTCCTCGCTGTCAACATTCTATTCCCGTGCTTTTGCCTTGCCATGACCTGAAAACAAAATCCCCCAACGGGGTTAGTTACACAGAACAACAATCCTCAAGAGTTGAATAAACATAATCATATATGCTGTATAAACCACAAGTCCGATCAAAGTCTCAAATCGTCGAACACATACGATCAAAAGTGAATCGGTCAGATAATAACCCAATCCTGTTGAAAACATATGCAATCAACCATGCTGTATGAATCAACTAACAGTACGGCTCAAATGGTGGCGCCACACTACGCTCGGGATGGAAATGTATCCGTGCACAAGACACCATCGAGTATCGATTGAATACACGTGTGGTCTTGTACCTAGTCAGTCTCACGAAGTGATCTTCTCGTTTGCACAGTCCAATGTGAGGCCAACAACCAACACACGACTTAATATGTGCCCGACATGAAAATCCTACACATACCAACCGACACGCCAGTATGACCCGGAATGCCACGAGATAACAAAGGTGACATCGAAATCAATAATGACTCACTGAAATGAAATGACAGTGAAATGAATGATAGCTCAATGAAATGATTGGAACCATCGTTCCTTGTGACTGAAGTGATTAATTGACAATTACAAGTCTCAATACGGTTAATACGTTATGAATGAACTATAATTATGAATGAATAACAACGAAAGGAATGAATATCCTTTTAACCGAGTAAGAATTAACTTACACAACGCCGATGAAGAATGTCCTTCCACGAACAACGTCCTAAATGAGATATCGGTCGCCCGAACAACCTTGAATAACACAATTACCAATAATCCGGTTCAACACACGAATCAAACACGAGTATAACTAACTCAAAACGTCGATACGACTAAACCAAGTTCATTGGGGCATTATATCGAACACGTTGTGGCCAATCTTCGAATGTTTACAACCAAACCTCAATAATACCAATATCAAATCCACAAGAAGTGTTTCAAACCAACAAAACATCTTCAATACGATCAATAAACCAATATGAATATCCAAATTCGTGATTTCAACAACAATTAATCGAAAACCCCCAAATCCAACTCAATATTCAAAGTGTTCTTGAATAACCTTCCAATAATCCGATGAATATTTATACATACCCATAATCATATGTATATCTCTTCATACAACATGATTATAACGTCCAAAACATCATATCTCAACACAAATCAAAATCCAAGAGGTTTGAGAATATTACATTTGAAGATCCAAACACTTTGATTCGATGAACACACATTGGAGCGGAAAGAACTTCGGAGCAGCATCAACCATGACTGATGTCACCAGGAAATGCTTTAACTGCGCCCAGATGGGGCACTATCGACGGAATTGCCCCCTACCTGCCATGAATTATTTTGATTGTGGTCGAGAGGGACATCGTGCGGTGTTCTGTGAAGAGGCTGCAAAGTCTTTTAAAGCCCGTACACCACAACCAGTCCAGAAGGAAGCCAATATCCAACAGACGCAGCAAAGTCTTCAGATACCTCAGAATTTTGGCCGCGGGCGAAGCAGAGGACAGTAGGACCCAAAGGGTACATCGAGTGCCGGATCTATTCCCCCACGTCTGTATGAGATGAGGAGAGCAGATGATCAGGATGCTACTGTCGCATCAGGTACCGTTCAGATCCTTTCCCAGCCAGTTAGCATTTTATTCGATACAGGAGCTACGCATTCATTTATATCCTTATCTTGTGTAAATCGTTTGAATGTTTCTGGTTTTCATAATTTTGAACCTTATGTTGTTGGTTTACCGAGTGGAGAGAGAATTGTTGGAAACTTAGAAACTAGAGATTTCCCTGTATCATTTGGAGGCAGAAAGTGGCTCTCAAATCTGATTGTAATAGAAATGCAAGGAGATGACCTGATACTCGGAGGCGATTGGCTTAATCGATTTGGAGCTATTGTAAACTACTGAAGGAGGAATATATCGCTGATCGCTGACAATGGTTCCAAAATATTGTTTGAAGGATGGAAACCAGGAAGCTCAGGAAAGTTTATCAAGGCGATGAAAGCTGTCAAATTGTTGAAACAGGGTTGTACCGGATACTGGTGCTATGCAATGAAGAAAGAAGACGAAATTGTGGAACTTTCATCCATTCCTGTTTTGAACGAATTTCCAGATGTATTTCCTGACGAGTTACCTGGACTACCTCCACGACGGGATGTAGAATTCACCATTGAGTTGGAACCCGGAGCTACACCAATTTCTAAGGCGCCGTATCGTATGGCACCTACTGAGATGTATGAACTGAAAAAGCAGCTAGAGGAGTTACTGGACAAAGGATATATCCATCCAAGCGTTTCGCCCTGGGGAGCACCAGTTCTTTTTGTCCGGAAGAAGGATGGATCGCTTCGACTGTGTATTGACTATCGAGAGCTGAACAAAATGACGATTAAGAACAAGTATCCATTGCCACGGATTGATGATTTGTTTGATCAGTTGCAGGGAGCAACAGTATTTTCTAAAATTGATCTGAGATCAGGATATCATCAGCTGAGGATTAAGGAATCTGATATTCCGAAATCAGCGTTCAGAACTCGCTACGGACACTATGAGTTTGTAGTGATGCTGTTTGGTCTCACTAACGCGCCTGCTATATTCATGCAATTGATGAACCGAGTGTTCATCGAATATTTGGATAAGTTTGTGGTCGTGTTCATTGCTGACATTCTGGTGTATTCTAAGAGCCCGGAAAAGCATGCACAACATTTGCGGATTGTGTTAGAACTTTTGAGAAGCGAGCAACTGTACGCTAAACTCTCTAAGTGTGAATTCTGGCTAAAGGAAGTAATGTTCCTCGGTTATGTGGTATCAGCTAAAGGAGTCCGAGTAGATCCTCAGAAGATCGAATCAGTTATGGATTGGAAGCCTCCAAAGAACGTGAAAGATGTCTGAAGATAATGGAATTATTTGAAACCTTTGGAATATGGTTATCTATAATGTTGAATTAAGTGCGTTTGTGCATTCATACAATATGAATAAACATTCACAACCTAATTGCTACCAACATGTAGTTCATGGACCGTTCCTAGAATCAAAAACTCCGTAATCTAATTACAAGTCATCGGTCTTGAATCTTCGTCTTCTCGAAACGGATCTTCCTCCGGTCTTCGTCATTACATATAAGTTTTACATTGAAAAATTGCATCCTAGATACAAATATTTCTAGTAAAATAAATAGGTTCAAAACAGCCTTTACAACCCAATCGAATAAAACCGAAATGATTCAAAACTAAGTCCATGAACCACATCCCCATTCAAAAGCATTCATCCAATAAATACTATATAAATGGATAGCGTACAGATACATTGATCCAATAAACATATAAACAACAAAGAGAATCGATCCAATCAATTTACGCAACCGGTAATATGAAAACGTTCAAAATAATTCGGTCGATCACAAGTATTCCAATAAATCAATTTTTCCTTATAAAATGAAATACCATATATCATTTTAATCATATTAAATCCAATTTAAAATGTAGGAAGTCTATTTTCAAGAATACACGAAGAAAACGATCCTGAAACAGGTCCGAAATGGGCTGGACCGCGCCCGAAACACATCGGGCAGCAAGTAGGGCTGCCCAGCAGCCCTGGGCCACGGGCCCCTGAGTCCTGAGCTGCGGCCCCCAGTCCAGTCCGCATGAAAGGGCTGCAACAGCCCTGGGCCGCGGCCCCCTGAGCCTTGGGCCGCGGCCCACTTCTTTCGGTTCACTCCCAGGCCGTCCAACGACAATTCGGGGCTAGATTTTCGTCCGGATATCCAATATCTATATTTTCCAACTTTCATATCTTCAATATAAATCACATTTCCCAGAAATTAAAGATTTATATTTAGACATAAACTTACAAAAAATATAACTACAATGAACCGAAAACATACACCACGATTATGACTATAAATGATTCCAAATCATTCACCATCAAATGAAGCATTCCAAATGCCAAATATCGTATACACGATCGCAAGACCTACACTCCGATACCATTGTTGGGATTCGGTGCCTAAAATGAAGGCTCAGCGTAAGCGGTAAAATGAAAATTAATTCGATTCGAATCCCTACGCGGATCGATCGAGCTACGTATATACAAATATAAAACGAAGCACAAGAAGATACGAGAAACATACCCTTGTAGTCCATTGATTAAATGTTGTTCTTCCCTTGAGCAATTCCCCAAGCTTTAGTTCATTTCCATACGATCCAATCCGCTCCAAGCTCTTGGTTGATCCAACGCCGAAAACACCGCGTCTCTACTTGCCACGCGCCGGAGAAACAACCGGAACAACAAAACCTCATTATCCTCTAAGGATACGGCTAGAACAAGATTATAGGATCTTGCTAATCAAGATTATAACACTCTAAGTGCTCAATCTATATCTCTCGATATTATGTTCTTGAATTTTCTCCAAGAAAAACTCAAGATATGAAATGAAGAAGATGAAGACTATGAAAATGAACTCTTCGCTTTTTCTCTCTCTCTCTCTCACCCGTATGGTACAACAAGTCTTGGAGAGTGATCAAGTCTTCCACCTTTATTCAATTTCAACCCACGTGATACAACTCATCCACATGAAATTCCCTACAAGTCTTTTTCATCTATTATAAAATGGAAACAAAAGAACAAGAAGGTAGGTGGAAAGGGGGGCGGATATCATGAATAAATCGGATGAGTTCGGTTTGTATTGGACTCCTGTGAGTCCAAACAGATAAACTCCAATTTCGTTCTGATGTATTTATATCAACTAATTAATCCAATTAATTAATCATATCAAATATAAAATTATATAATTAATTTCTCAAAGAAATAATTATATCAACGAATTAATTAATCACCCAGTAATTTATTTAATTCATGTATCCGTAAATTAATTCATCCAATAAATCAATTTAGACATCCAATGTCCCCAAAATTAGATCTCCAATATCTAATATTCATAATGAGAGAATAAGCTTGATTTATTCCGTCGTCAATCCTATTGTGCGACTCGGTAGGTCCATCTCAGTCAGTAATAGGAGGAACCAAAGAGTAGTAGCACCACCTAACCAGCCTGGCGGCCTACACTGTACCCCAACTGAGAACGAATGATTTGGGATCATTCAAGAACCATTATGTCGTGAATACCAGTATACGTATAAACCCTTCTTTCAAATGTCCCGATCAAGTTATAGGGTCACGGTCAATCAAACCCTATCTGTACTTGACGCTATGCATGAGTTAATGCAAATCGAGATCATCGAGCTCTAGTGTATCCAATACAACTAGCTCCAATGCTTTGGCCAAAGACTTATGATCTCATCTGCCAATAACCGTATAGGACATATAACTCGTTCACTAACAGGAGAAAGAATTCTATCTTGTTATTCAGTAGGACCTGCTACTTGCCCATCAAGACGCACATCGAGGTTGAACCCCGCCTTTCGGTTTACAGGGTCGAACTACTCTAATGAAAATCTTAACATCACATGCACATCCCTACTAAATCCTCAAGTCGAAGGTTCACGAATACCTATCACAACCTTTCGATTCTGTCATTGACTGTCCCAGAGTGAAATCCGTGTGACGAATCGAGGGTCAGTCGGTTCGAGTATACTAATCCAATTAGCATACCTATAATGTGTGCTCCCAATAACCATCAGTGTTCGACAGGCACTCTCCATGTCAAAGAACACGTCATACAAGTCTTCACATAAACTTAACGCCCAGTCAAGTTTCATCGACTTGCGAACGATTAAGTATTTGAGCTATAAACCTTTCCAGTGCCAACCCCATTATCCAATAAGGAGTGTAATGTTTTGCTCTCAAATACACGGACTAGTTTCTATATGTATATTTATGAGTTAGGAATGCCAGTAACATCCAGTAAATAAAGAAACATCTATTGCCTTATATTAATGATTTACATAATTACAAGTATAATGCCTTCACTCAACATCCTCTGAGTGGCATTCGAGGGCATAGTCTTAACAAATGACTGGTACCCGCTCCGTTTGGTTAACCTGAGTGATCCCCATTGCAATGGCATGGGCGAGAGTCTGAATGAAAGCCGGATTCATTCCCCCAGTGTTCTGGTTTTCTGCCTCCTGTTCATTTTGATTATTGTACGGTGGCTGGTTTCCAACTGGAACGGTTTCAGCGGTGTTCCTGTCTTCATTTTGGTTCACACCGGAGCCCTGAGCGTCGTTCACGATTCTCCTAGCTCCATGATGTGCCATTGTGATAAATGTTCGATCTAGAGGGTCATTTCAATACAATTATTCTTTGAATTCTACTGAATTCAAACATCATACCTGATTTTCAGGAAACATACGTGTTCCTCTCTTTGACATTCCTCGAGGAGTTGCGGTCGCTTGGAGTGTTGGACTTTGAAAACCCTCAAACATTTTCAAAAATGTTTTGGTAAAAACCCTAAACATGGATGTTTCGCTCTGATACCATTTTTTTTAAGGCCCCCAAAATTTACCGGAACGTTACAGTGCCCTGAATCCTGCGTGGGACCCACAAGGCAAATTTTAAGGATTTTAAAATTTCTCCAATAAATAATTTTTGTGAAAGTAACTCCATGATGGTACAATTATGAAACGTAGAAAGATAAGTTCACAAAAATATTTATTACATAAATTTGGAAGATTTCAGAATCCAGTTTAAAAGAAACGAGATAACAAGGCTTCTCACCAAAACTGCTCAACCCTGGCTGGAACGTTTGGGAATGTCCTGCACATATTCAACAAATTTGCCTGACACGACGAATCGTGCCAGCCAACCTAGGTCAGATAATACGAATAAAATTTCATTGATAGAATAAGATAAATCCTCAGTACGATAGTATCATTCGGTTTGGCAATAGATCACAGAATACTTGACATTTTTCTACCAACACATAAACTCCCAAGGTCGCAACCAAGGGTCACGGAAGTATCTACACAGGAATACTCTGGACGTGGGTACCATTCAGGTTTTATCCCTCATCACAGTTTTGTACGGGTACCATACAGGTTTTACCCCCAACACATAGGCCCATCAATCAAATCTCCAAGTAAGATGGAAACACAAAACCCACAAATAGCAATATATAATAAATCTCGGAATTTAACATAACATAGTCTGAGCAAGGTATCATTTGCTTTAATTACGACGAGAGTAATTTCCTTAATAACACAATGGCTCGAACGCCCACAATCGAAAGCTCAACCTATTACATATTCGTCGATTAATACCTCATGGTGATAATAATGAATATCGATAATTACCCCATCCCGATTGAATTATAAACCTAGTTTGATTCATAATGTTGAAACCAAAATGCTACATTTAATAATAATGTGAATTATTTATAATTCTCAATTACTCGGTTATCATCTCCTTACAATACGTCTTCAATACGATTTCAACTACAATCAACATTATTAACTTGCTAATTACTATGGTTCGAATTTACCCGACTATGGTGTAGAATGTTCGAACATGATTCTAGCAAGAAAATCTTATGAGTATGATTGGCTTATCCAACTCGGAATTTCGTGATTTAGTTCATCTCGACAGTTCTAACGAGTGTAATCAACAACTAACCGAATCACTAACACAATCTACTGCACAACTAATCTGATTGTACTAACGTTTTATAGGTGTAATCATAAACTTGTAATTCGATACATGATGTCCATGGAGGAATACACAGGCTGCTATCTCAAGATAGGCTTACATTCAACAATTATGATTTAACATTAGCTTTCCCGGTTCGATTATCTTCACGGGCTCAAAACTACCCAAGACACCCGAAATCAAATGCAATATGTCTACAAATACCGAAATAGGTTCAAAGATTTGTTAGACCAACCTCAAACGAAGAAGACCGGCCGAGAATAATGAGGAACAACAAAGAACGGGGACAACTCCTTCGAAAATCGCTTGACAATCAACTCTACTATGATGATGCAGGGCTAGGAAAGCTTGGAAATCAATAAATGTAGCTGGGGGATGTTGAGAGAGAGAGAGAGAGAGAGAGGAAGTGTCTATGGGTCGATAGAAATGAAAGAGAAGATGTTATTTTATAACATCAGGGTGAGCTTTACGTATGTTAAGCCTTATGGTCTACGTACATAAGGCCTTTAACATATGTTATGTTCGATATGCTAATGTACGTAAGGTATGCTCAGAGGCTACTGCCCGGGATGACCCCTGTCATTAAGTACATATACTGTGACTAAGTACGTAACTTTCCTTACATAACGTACGTAAGGTCTAAAGATTAACATACATTATGATCATTTGACTCGTTTATCTTCTAGTGCACCGAAAGTTGTTCTGATAATGTATAATTGAAGATTCTTGTGGGAAGACCAGAGGATGGCTTACGTACGTAACATACACACTATAACGTACGTAGTGCACTGCCTGTAGCGTACATAATGTATACATTCTAACGTAGGTAATATACTGCATGTAGCGTATGTAATTCCTACATCTAGCGTACGCAATGTATATTGATCCGTTTAATCATTCTATCACATTTAATCCTTATAACGTGACTTCCCTTTAGACTCGTCCAGCAATTTCTCAGGGAACAAGACATTGGACACCGTCATATTCGCACCGATAATTGCTCAATGACATCAAGATACGTCACCGACATATCATCAATATCATACAATTACATCACGAAAACAAGTAAATGCGGACAAGGTTTTATACGTGACAACACAGTCTAAACATAACGTATAAAAGTACAAGCATCGTGAGGTGGAATACAATGTTAAATTGCTAAAAGTGAAGTACATGTTGTTGAACAGCATGGAATACTCGTGGTATTACAACTCGACTGATATGTCGCCTGATTATATCTCATCTGTGATCAACCTTCTCTGATCTGTTGAGTTGACCAAAACTTGGCTGAATTTATCTCGCCTAATGATTACTTGTCTGAACCTCGGCTGCTACAGGGTTTTGGTCAAACCTCCTCTGATATTTTGTTTGACCAAAAACCTCACCTGATAATGAACTTGCTTGAAAGCTTATCTAATATTTTGACAGTTCTATACTTAGCCGATTTTCTACTGATTAACTTTTGATCAATACTTTGCCTATACAATGGCTTATAGAAGATACTCATTTGGTTCTTCTTTACAATGCCAAGTACTTAGAGCATACATTTGAATAAATCATGAATGCGGGGATGACATCATCAAATCTAACAAGTATTCCTAACAATTTCCCCTATTTTGATGATAGCAAAACATAAGCATTCAAATGTAAATAAGTTTGCACAAAAGTAAGTGCAAGACAAAAATCAAACTCAGTATTTTTGAGACAACTAGTGGTTGTCATTCAAGTTGACTGTTATAAACTTCCAGACTTACATATTACATTACAGTCCTTGAATGAAAAACTACAAGTAATATTACAATGAGAAATCATCTCCCTCCTCCTCTGCCTCTTCCTCTGGTCATTGCTGGAGGGAGTGTCTTTAAAGGATTTGCTCTTATGGGTCTTTTTGTAACTGGAGCTAACCTATACTTCTTCTTGACAATATCTGAGGCAAACTGCTGTTGTTCTGGAGATGAGAATTTGTTTTCAATGCACACTTTTTTAATTTCTTCCTGAAGAGCAATCTCATCCAGTTCTCCATTCATGAGAGTAGGTGCTTCTTCAGGTCTGAAGTTTGAAATCATGGGGTATGCATTGAATTCCCTTTCTTCATACTTCTTCAAAACCTCCCAAATGTTGGGGTAATTCATCTCCATGAAGTTTATGAAAATTTTTTGTGGGGAACGGTCCTTGTCTTGAAGTATTTCCCAAAGGTAGTACTTTTCTATGAACTGTTTTCTTGCACTTCCCCACACAGGTTCTGCTTCAACAGGCAGGAATTCCTCAACAAATTGGAGCTCTTTTCATTCCCATTGTAATGGTACAATAGGATCTTGCCTGGTTCTTTTCCTTTTGGCTGCAGGTTCTTCAAATGGTGCAGCTGACTCGTTTCTCTTCAGGCTTGAGATTCCTGCCTGAATCAGTAGAAGGTCTTGTTTCCTTTTTGATCTAGTTTCTTCTTTCTCTTCCCCTTTATTCGTATCTTCCCCCTTTTGCCAGCATCAATGACTTTTGCTAGTTGTTCCTCCACCCTTAGCATTAAGTCAGTCATGCCAAGAGGCATTCTTGAGTTTGTGGATGGTGGTGATGGTTCTTTCTTGTTGTTCATAGTGTCTATCTTTTCATTGATAGACCTCAGCTCTGGTTTGACATCAGTTGCCAAAATTTTAGTAACTGTTTCTTCAATAATTTCTCTGACCAAGGCAGTGAAGTTTGGAGGCAGATGATATGCAGGAACTTGATCAACATTCTCTTCTGATTCCTCCTCTGCAGTTGGTCTTTTAGTAACGGATTTCTCAGATAAGAGTTGCCTGTCAACTAGTTGCTGATCAGATGGTGTTGGATCAGAGGTCCCTGATTTGTCTGAGAGGTCCTCATCTGCAGGTGACTTGCTCTTCTTCTTTTCTGCAGAGGACTTCTTCTCTGCAGATGACTTCTTCTCTGCAGATGATTTCTTTTTGGAGGGGGTATCCTCAGGTTGTTCCTCCTGGTGCTCTTCTTCCTCAGCTTCATCAGGATGTGGTGAACTAGGGGCCTGATCAGGTGACTTCTGATCATGGTCCTAATCATCATCTTTTTTGTCTTCTTCCTTTTCTTCCTGCTTCTCTTCATCTTCTTTCTCATCTTTCTCTTCCACATCCTCCTTTTCCTCATTTTTCTTCTTTTCTTCTTCCTCCTTCTCCTCGACCTTTTCTTTCTCTTCCTTCTCAACTCCTTCTTTTGCACTTTCTTCTTCTTTTTCAACTTCTTCAATGACAATTCCTTTTTCTTGCTCTCCTTCATTTTCCTCACCCAGGGTCTGTCCCTGTGCTACAACAATCATGACATCATAAATGAACTTATCCATGTTTTGTTTAAAATGACTGATGAACCAATTATCATGTAGCAACAACATCACATCTGTCTCCTGACAGAAGTGCATGAGGAGGTGATCTATGGTAATGGGGTGATCCCAAGTACAGTTGTCAATAAATACTCTTAGCTGAGAGAAGCTAAGGGTCTTCAATTCCTTCCATTCTTCATAGATATTGAGAAAAGAAAATTTCAGGGATTGTTGCTTTTCCAGTTTCAGTTGCTCCGTGGTGAGATTCAGGGGATTATTTTCCCTGAAATTGAAGGAGTATCCTGCTTCTGGTATTTCAATAGTTTCTTCTGCCTCCTATTCGTCTATAATACTTGGAAGGGTCAGAAGAGGAACCATTTCTTCTATCATCTCTGGTTGTTCAGATTGCTCTTCAATTGGTGCAGGTTTAGCTGAGACTACAATCTGCATTTCTTCTTCTTCTTCTTCTTCTTCTTCTTCTTCTTCTTCAGATGAGTAGTCCACCAGGACTTTATGTCTTTTGGGGGACTGATCAGGTGAGGATTTGACATGGACAACTTCCTCTGGTTCAGGTGACTTCCTTTTGAATACCTTGGACAGAGGTAGGTTGTCACTATCAGAGTCATCTGCAGGTTCCACTTCAGGTGTAGGAGACTTTTATATAATCTCAGCTGCAGAGAGAGTTGACGTCATCTCCTCTACAATCATCTCAGGTGGGTTTTGAGCAGCCGCATCAGATTGGACCTCGTCTTAGTCCGAAGGTCCTCTGTAAGGGGAAGTGCCACTAGTCATTTCCCTAAGTATCTCAGCTGCTTTCAGCTTCTTATCTCCAAGCTTCTTCAATGTATCTTGGTCCAGGTGACCAAGTCTTTTGCTGGAATGAAAAGTATCTGCTTTTCCTTTAGCTTTACCAAGGAACTCCAAGATCCAACTAATCTGAGTTTCATAAGCCAATTTTTGTGTGAACTTCTTCTCATTATCATCTCAACTGGCTTTGTTGACTTCCCGGACTAACTGCCTGTAAATAGAATCTGGCCAGTTAATCCTCTCCCAGTGGATCAGGGCTCCCATCAGAATATATTTGACAGATGATAGTTGATCGAAACTTCCTGCCATGCCCATGAAAATTTTATTGGTAGTGTCTAGGCCATATTTGTACTCCTTTTTTAGGTCTCCCTTCTTGGCCGTGAATTTGACCTTTATTGTCTGCTCTGGTAACTTGATTTCATACCAAGTATCGTTCGGACTTTGCTTCAGGGCCTCGACTGCTATGCCCCTGTTTTCCATCTTGAAGGCATCACAATGGTTTACTGGGTTATGGTGACTTTTTCTCCAAAGATCGAACTTACGATGCAGTGCTCCGTGACCCGTGCTTCTTTGAAGAAACAGATGATAGCTTCCTTGAAAAGCTACGTAGGGTAAAATTCTAGAAAATGGTAGATACCATTCTTCTTCATCCTTCAAATTACATGTGCCATCTCCACCGTGTTGTTAGATTCCACCAATCCTTCAAAATCGACGACGATGCTAAATATGATTTGCTCTTTCACCAGCTTCAGGTTGACGCCCTTTAAATAAGTAGTTGAGCCCATTTCTACAAAAGATAGTATTTCGATTTAGTGTAGTGAAGATTCTTGGGTTATTTGCTTTTTCAGAGAAATTAGGGTTTTTAGAGCTTGAAGACGATAAGGTTTTGTGAAATAATTTCACCCGTCTTAAGTACCTAGTTGAAAAGACATTTTTGAATTTATCAATTAAATAAGCAAGTGGCGGTTCGTATTACTGATTGATGTAGATGTGGATTGAGTGGGATCGTGTGTTTTAGTCCACGTGTTGATAAAAAAATATAATTAAATAATCATACATCGGTCAAGGGATGAGAAACTTAGTTGGTTGACTGTTTTACTTCTGATGAGCTGTGATTCCAATTCCTTATCTGCTCTGATCAGGGAATATTTCTTGTCTGTGCTTCTGAGCAGCTAGCTTTTGTTCGTCTGTCATTATCTGCTTCTGCATCAGGTGAGGTATGTTGCCTGTAGTTGGTATCAGCTAGCTTTTCCTTGTCTGTGCTTCTGATCAGCTAGCCTTTTCTGATCATAACATTCTTTGAGAATTTCAATCAGGCACATGATTCCTTGCTGCCGGTGCGTATGCTTCATCAAAATCGATTTCTTCATACTCAGTATAACCTTTTGCTCCCAGCTTTGCTTTTATTCCTAACAAGTTCCCCTTTTTTGGGATGTCAGGATTTTCTTTGTGCCGCATTCCATAATATTGGTTTGTCCACATAAGTTCTCCCCAATTGACACATCTGGGCTTCATGATTAGTTTATACTGACATTCTTTTTTATCCCAGACTTGTGCCTGAACCACCCTGAGATTGCAAACGATTCTTCAACCCTTACTGATGACTTGTGGTTGCTACACAGTAGTCTTTCCATTTCTTCTACAATCAGATAAGAAGAGATTTGGGTACCCAGATTTGAGTGGGTCCTTTAGGGTTAGTGGTTTTTATTGAGGAGTGGTTTCTCCTGTGGTTATGTGTAATATCCGCAATTTCGAATTTCGGTAATTTTATTTTTCTGGAGGAAGTTCGTTTTGACAACTCTATCATGACCGTTTCGTCATTCCGAGAATGATTAATTCTGCACTTTTTGTCATCCGAGTTCGTTTCGGTGTCGTTTTGTTGAGTTCCGTGTCCTTAATCGACTTTTTCACGTGGGAGTTCGACTTTGTAAAGTCACCATTAATTCTTGGAAAATCCAAAAATTCTGAATCTTTGCAAACATTATAGAGAATAAAGTTAGCTTTCCAATGGTTCAAACGGTGAGTCAATCGGAGTCCAGACGAAGGAGTTATGGTCGAAATAGCGAAGACTGCACGGTGTGCCTTTTTGGTGTTGAAGGGGTCGCACTGCAGCCGCGGCACACTCCGGCTGGGCCGCGGCACAAAGCTAATTCCTGGGCGTTTTTCTTCGCCCTGGGCCGCGGCACACTCATCCTGTGCCGCGGCACACGGGCTTTTTCTGCGTTTTTATAGATTTGCGAGGAGAAAACTTCATTTTTCTCCTCTCTTCTTCCTCCTTCATCTTAGGCGATTTGATGGCGATTTTGGGCGATTTGAGTGCTCCAAAACTTGTAGAGATTATCCTCCTCAAGTCTTGTTGAAGATTTTCGACCTCTACTTGAATCCTTCATCCAAATCAAGGTATTGTGGCTTGAACCCTTGTTTTTGTAGATTTGGGGATTTTCCTTTTTGATTTCGATTCCAATCCGTTTTTAATCAATTAGTTGTTGTATAAACGTTGTTTTGAACTTGTTCTACGGATTGGATACTCGTATCTTTGGTTCGTTCAACCCGAGAGGTGATTTCTTTGTTCTTGAAGGGTCTTGAACATTTAATGTTCGATTAAATGTTCGAATGAGTTCCCTTTGATAGTTTGTTGGGATTTCCGTTGTTTTTGGCCTTGATTCTCGTCGTAATCATGTTTTATTATTCCCTACGGAGGATTATAGGTGCTCGATGATTCCGATGTTGAATTCCGTTGGTGTTGATGATTCATATGGTGTTTTCCCGTAGTAATTTCGGTGCTATCACGTTCTAGATAGTGTTCGGGAATTTGAGGGCTACCCGGCCATATCCGTTCACTTTTCTATTTCTCGTGATATCGAGGCAAGTACCTTGCCCATACTCTTCTTATTTTGTGGATATGATGATCGGTGATCATCTTGGTGTGTTTGTTTGGTTGTTTGAAATGAAGTTTCAAAAGATTTCGGTTTGGCCTCGTTAAAGGCTTTCTTTCAAATGCGTGTGTGTTTTGTGAACGGCGTATTTTGGGAATTGATTATGATTTGATTATTTTGAACGTTGAAGGATTTGATGATGATACTCCTATTGTTTAAAGTTATGGAATCGTGTATTCCGTATTTAATCTTGTTATTGTGTTTTGAAGAGTTTGATAATGGTGTCGAGTTAATGGCCATCTCTAGTGAGTATTCTTAATGAACTTACATTCTTAGCATGTTAGTATTGCATGAGTAACGTGTGTGTGTGTATGCTCACTGCGGGTTAGATCCGACGGGGTCTCGGTAGGGCTCCACGAAGCTGTGGTACCACGAGCTTGCATTTTAATTCTGGGGGTTAGATCCGACGGGGTCTCGGCAGTGATCCACGAAGCTGTGGGTCCGCGGTTAATTGTGGTGCATTTTACAAATGTGATTTGATATTGGCATTTCGGAAATGAGCGCTTTTGAACGGTTTTCATGATTGCATGCATCGACTAAGTGTGTAAGAGGTAAGTTGTTCGTTTGGCTTACTTGGCTAGGATGGCACTAGAGTATTTTGTTGTTTGTTTTAAATCCTTTATTTGTGGATTTTGATGTTGGAAGACGAACCTTGTTGTCGTTCTCGTGTACTGTGAGTTGATGAGATTTGGGGCTAAAATCCCAATGGTTTTATAAAAGTCGTTTTACGGATTTGGGGCTAAAATCCCAACGGTTTGGTAAATGTCATTTTTCGGAAAGTAAACCTTTGGGGCGGTGACCCCTTTTGTCTTTTGGATTTTGAAAATTAGGATTTGATAATCCTAAATTGTTTTCTATTAAAACTCTCGATGGCATTCTAAACCGTTTTATAAATTACTTCCATTGATTTATGATATTTCGATTTTGAAATGTTTTCTCAAATTCTTGCCTCGAGAAGTGCTTTTCGTTTCGTTTGGAACCTTGAGGATTCCTGGTTATTATTATTCGTGGAATGTGAATTGTATGGCTCGTATTTGCACTTTGTTCTTGCACTAGCAAAACAGTGGAGTTTGCTAACCCCGAGTATTCGGGGTGGATGTCTATTTTGCATTCGTGTTTTGGAGCATAACACGTGGTCGGCACGAAGGATGATGAAAGATGAATGATACTAATCACACGAGGATCCGTTGATGTCGTATTGGTCTAGTTGTATTTTCTTTTCCGCCGCAATATCTTTTCCCCGTTGTACGGGAGTTTATCAGATTTTGACCCTGCGTGGGTATATGTTGTAATTGAGTTGTATATTTTTATTGAAAGACCAAATCGGTCTCTTGAGTCATTTAGCCTTGAAGGCATTGTCGAGATGTTAAATGTTGCTACCACTGGTAGATCTTCGAGGAGAGGGTCTACGGCGTGTAATATCCCCGAGTGGATTGGGGTGTTACATAAATGGTATCGAGCTTAGGTTGAGAAAACCTAGGGTCCGCCGGGTCAAGTCGTGTTGTTTGAGTCTTGTTTCGTCGGATTTTATCTGATCGAGTCGTGTCGCGACGCGTCGTCTGAGTCTGTTGGTCGTGATTAGTATCGTGGGGCGATCATCATCTTCGTGCGACCTGTGGAAGTAAGTCTCCCTTCTTTGTGTTGTGCCTCGTGTGACACGAGCTATTTTTATGATTATTTGTTAAGTGGTGGAATCCTTATGTGAATTTTGATTTCACGATATGTATTTAGTCGACTTTCGTATTTGATTTATACGAGGAGTGTCGTCGCTTGTGATGTCTTTTTATTGTTGTTTTTGTCCGTGGCTGATGATTTTCGAATCGATTTGTACGTTTTACAAGTTCTCTTGTGGAAGCTTTGTGCTTATACGCGTTCGACTTGTTCACTAGCCAGTGCGGGAGGGTCTTTAGAGGCCTCGAATGTGGTCAGTGGTTTTGTTCTGAGTGTGGTATTTTATTGTTTATTTCCGTTTAAAGACATATATTGTCTTGATTTTAAACGTTTTGATGCGTGTGCTAGGAGTTGTTTTAGTGAACGTCGATATGTGTGAGTTTTGGGCATTCTGGCCTACTGGATTTTTGAAAACCTTGAGTATCTTAGAAAAATAAATTTGAGACATACTTTTCAAATGAGTTATTTTCTTGTGGTACATCCAAGGTGCCACAATATATTTCAAAAGTTTTCTACTTCGAGGACCAAAATGTTTTGAGATATTTTCAATGTTTTAGAAATACTTTTAATTAGACCCGAGGGTCGAATATTCTGAAAGTTTTCACTAAGAGAAAGTGTCCTCATTTTTATCAAATGCGAAATGGTTTTCCCAAAGTCTCGATAACGACGTTTCACGTTTGTACTTTTTTGAAAGGTGATACTCAAGATCAATCGGTATTCTTCAAATTATTTTCAAAATGAGGTTTTCGTTTTCAAAACCTATCCATTCTCGTTTGAGGGCTGGGTATGAATGTATGATGTTCGCGTTGTTATTTTGATACTCTCTTCCGAGTATGATCGAATTGGCGGTGTGAGCGTTGAGTCGCTTTCCACACATTGGTTGTGCTAGCCCCCTGTGAGAGGCGGGATGTTGGTGTTGAATGTTGCCATCTCATGGTGATTTCTGCGTTATCGCGCATGTGCGAGCTGTTAGAGCTTGGTTTGGTATGACCGTGTGCATCGGTGATGGTTCCGTTATGTGTCGGTTGTTTGATGTCTTGTTGCCTTGCTTCCGTTTTTGTGAACTTCGTGGACGAGGTCGGAGGTAATGCCCGTACTATTTTGACTTCTGTATTTTCTCTTTCCCCAGTCTATCGATTCGCTCATGTTCGTTGGTACTTTATGAACTTGTTCTGTATTTCGGTTTCATCGTCCGAACGAGCTGTGATCTTGTTGTGGGCCGATCTGGTTTTCGATGTGACTTTTTCGGGTTCAGTTCGATTCTTGTGAACCTTGTTCGGGAGTGACATCATCTGGTTCTATTAGTTCTTTTATTCGAAGTGGATCGGATTTGGAACTCTTATGTTTTCGACTCTGTCGACTCATTATGTTCGTTGACATTTCGAGCTTGTCCCGCCCCTTGTTTTTGTTTATCGAGCGAGTGTGGTATCGCTTCTAATAACTCGTTTGTCGTTGTGACTTTCCAATTTCTATTCCCTTCCATGTGGATCTTATGTGAATGCATACGTTGTTGTTTTCACCGGATCATATATTGTCTCGAGTCGAGACGTGAACCTTGGAGTTGTTGTTTGAATTTTATTGTTCTTCGTGATTCGAACATGATTGTTCGCTTTTTGTTGTCTCGACCGTTGTGGTTCGGTCGTTTGTTTGTTCGGTTTTGTCCTCGTTTCGTGATCGTTGAGCATTCAGGCTCATTCCTAATTCCCTTAAGTTTGGGAAATTAGTCTCGTTTTCGATCTTCCAACCCTTGGGCGGTGGAATTCCGTATTAGTTCAGCGATTGGCTCGCATTTCGATTGATGTACCGTTGGGTTGGCCAATCATACTGACTTTCGTTCGTTGTGTTTTGTGATTGTTGGATAATTGGCTTGGCTATATTATCCGTTTGATGACACTTGTCATTTGTTGGTTTTATTGTATCCCTAACGGCGACGTTGTGTTGGTCGTCGTGGAGCGTGTTTTCACGCCGTATGTCTCTTTGCATTTCTTGCAGCGTTTCGCCGTTGGGCGCGAGTTTTCTATTTTTGTGTATCTCGTCGAGTTTTCCTGGCGGGTATATTGCTCGCCCCTACTTGTTTTAAGTTTCGGGACGAAACTTCTTTTAAGGAGGGTAGAATGTAATATCCGCAATTTCGAATTTCGGTAATTTTCTTTTTCCGGAGGAAGTTCGTTTTTACAACTCTATCATGACCGTTTCGTCATTCCGAGAATGATTAATTCTGCACTTTTTGTCATCCGAGTTCGTTTCGGTGTCGTTTTGTTGAGTTCCGTGTCCTTAATCGACTTTTTCACGTGGGAGTTCGACTTTGTAAAGTCACCATTAATTCTTGGAAACTCCAAAAATTCTGAATCTTTGCAAACATTATAGAGAATCAAGTTAGCTTTCCAATGGTTCAAACGGTGAGTCAATCGGAGTCCGCATTTAAGGAGTTATGGTCGAAATAGCGAGATCGCACGGTGTGCCTTTTTGGTGTTGAAGGGGTGCATGCGTGTGCCGCGGCACACTCGGCCGTGCCGCGCACAAAGCTAATTCTGGGCGTTTTCTTCGCCCGGGCCGCGCACACTCATCCCGTGCCGCGGCACACGGGCTTTTTCGCGTTTTTAGCAGATTTGCGAGGAGAAAACTTCATTTTTCTCCTCTCTTCTTCCTCCTTCATCTTAGGCGATTTGATGGCGATTTTGGGCGATTTGAGTGCTCCAAAACTTGTAGAGATTATCCTCCTCAAGTCTTGTTGAAGATTTTCGACCTCTACTTGAATCCTTCATCCAAATCAAGGTATTGTGGCTTGAACCCTTGTTTTTGTAGATTTGGGGATTTTCCTTTTGATTTCGATTCCAACCGCTTTTAATCAATTAGTTGTTGTATAAACATTGTTTTGAACTTGTTCTACTTGATCGATACTCGTATCTTTGGTCTGCTCAACCCGAGAGGTGATTTCTTTGTTCTTGAAGGGTCTTGAACATTTAATGTTCGATTAAATGTTCGAATGAGTTCCCTTTGATAGTTTGTTGGGATTTCCGTTGTTTTTGCCCTTGATTCTCGTCGTAATCATGTTTTATTATTCCCTACGGAGGATTATAGGTGCTCGATGATTCCGATGTTGAATTCCGTTAGTGTTGATCATTCATATGGTGTTTTCCCGTAGTAATTTCGGTGCTATCACGTTCTAGATAGTGTTCGGGAATTTGAGGGCTACCCGGCCGTATCCGTTCACTTTTCCATTTCTCGTGATATCGAGGCAAGTACCTTGCCCATACTCTTCTTATTTTGTGGATATGATGATCGGTGATCGTCTTGGTGTTTGTTTGGTTGTTTGAAATGAAGTTTCAAAAGATTTCGGTTTGGCCTCGTTAAAGGCTTTCTTTCAAATGCGTGTGTGTTTTGTGAACGGCGTATTTTGGGAATTGATTATGATTTGATTATTTTGAGCGTTGAAGGATTTGATGATGATACTCCTATTGTTTAAAGTTATGGAATCGTGTATTCCGTATTTAATCTTGTTATTGTGTTTTGAAGAGTTTGATAATGGTGTCGAGTTAATGGCCATCTCTAGTGAGTATTCTTAATGAACTTACATTCTTAGCATGTTAGTATTGCATGAGTAACGTGTGTGTGTGTATGCTCACTGCGGGTTAGATCCGACGGGGTCTCGGTAGGGCTCCACGAAGCTGTGGAACCGCGAGCTTGCTTTTAACCACTGTGGGTTAGATCCGACGGGGTCTCGGCAGGGATCCACGAAGCTGTGGGTCCGCGGTTAATTGTGGTGCATTTTACAAATGTGATTTGATATTGGCATTTCCGGAAATGAGCGCTTTTGAACGGTTTTCATGATTGCATGCATCGACTAAGTGTGTAAGAGGTAAGTTGTTCGTTTGGCTTACTTGGCTAGGATGGCACTAGAGTATTTTGTTGTTTGTTTTAAATCCTTTATTTGTGGATTTTGATGTTGGAAGACGAACCTTGTTGTCGTTCTCGTGTACTGTGAGTTGATGAGATTTGGGGCTAAAATCCCAATGGTTTTATAAAAGTCGTTTTACGGATTTGGGGCTAAAATCCCAACGGTTTGGTAAATGTCATTTTTCGGAAAGTAAACCTTTGGGGCGGTGACCCCTTTTGTCTTTTGGATTTTGAAAATTAGGATTTGATAATCCTAAATTGTTTTCTATTAAAACTCTCGATGGAATTCTAAACCGTTTATAAATTACTTCCATTGATTTATGATATTTCGATTTTGAAATGTTTTCTCAAATTCTTGCCTCGAGAAGTGCTTTTCGTTTCGTTTGGAACCTTGAGGATTCCTGGTTATTATTATTCGTGGAATGTGAATTGTATGGCTCGTATTTGCACTTTGTTCTTGCACTAGCAAAACAGTGGAGTTTTGCTAACCCCCGAGTATTCGGGGGGTGGATGTCTATTTTTGCATTCAGGTTTTGGAGCATAACACAGGGTCGGCACGAAGGATGATGAAAGATGAACGATACTAATCACACGAGGATCCGTTGATGTCGTATTGGTCTAGTTGTATTTTCTTTTCATTGCAGATCTTTTCCCGTTGTACGGGAGTTTATTGTATTTTGACCCCTGCGTGGGTATATGTTGTAATTGAGTTGTATATTTTTATTGAAAGACCAAATCGGTCTACTGAGTCATTTAGCCTTGAAGGCATTGTCGAGATGTTAAATGTTGCTACCAGCCTGGTAGATCTTCGAGGAGAGGGTCTACGGCGTGTAATATCCCTGAGTGGATTGGGGGTGTTACATTATGGACCTCATTTATATATGCATTCTTATATTCTCTGTATCCTTGGTTTGGATCATGCATATAATATGGTTGGTAACTAGTTGGATATGGTCTGTTATGATAATTCTGTTGTTCCCATATATTTTGAAAATTATATTGTTACCACTGTAAGATGCATAGTATCTAGGTCTATATCCTTGATTTGAATTGTGTACAGGATATGACTGATAATTTGAGTGGTATGAGCCATTATAAGACCTTGGCTGAGACCTATTATGGAAGTTTTGTGGTCTCCATACCTTATTATCTTGAAAGTTTGGATAACCTTGAGGTTTCCATTTACCTCTCCCATTTTGAAGTCTGTTTTTGGGGAGTCCTTGGTAATAAGCAGAATAATGTTTTGACTACTGCTTCTGCCTCGGTCATTGCCTAGTCTCATGTCTATGTGGCTGCCTCTTAAACCTTGGCTGCTGCCTAAACTTTTGACTGGGTTGGTGCCTATTTTGAAATACAGTTTTTTTTCTAGGCTCAGCAGTATGGACATGAGTTTCTCCCTTGATAAAAGTGGTTTTTGAGGTGGAGGGAGTGTTGGGGTCATATCCAAGGCCTGATTTTAAATAAAATGGCCTCTAGTTTATACACAATCCATCTAAGGTTATAGATGCTTTCAAGGATGTAATTTCTTTAGCTTGAGCATCTTTTAATTGTTTGAGTTTTGAAAGTTCAGCTTCAAGATTTGTGAGTGCATCTGATTTTTCGTTGTTCAAAGCTGTTAGTCTATTTATTTCAGCAATACCTATTTTTTCAGTTTCAGCCTGACTGGTTTTGAAATTTTCTGTATCCTGGCTGATATTGTCAAAATTCTTTTTCAGTTGTGTTTTATCATTTCTCAGTTGGGTATTCTCAGCTGTTGCAGCCAGGTGTGCTTTTTTAAGAATTTCAAAATCTTTTAATAATTGGTTTACAGATTTGTGAATATTAATATATTCAGACATATCAGAACTGAAACCTTCTGTATTTTGAGGTTTAGATGTTACCTCTTCATTAGCAATGTTGGCCATAAGGCAGTTGATTACTTCGTCATCATCTGATAGGAATCCACTTGTTGATTCCATGTTCTCTTTGATCAGCTTTGTTCCTTCACATAATACTGTTAATGTGTCCCATGTTTCTTTGGAGTTTTTGCAGTGTTTGATCTTTAACATGTTGGCTTGATCAAAGGTCTGGTATAAGATATCTCTGGCTCAATTGTCAAGATTTGCCAGCATCCTTTCTTCAGAGGTCATCTCTGATCTGGTCTTGGGAATTTGTCTTGGTTTCCCAGATGCAATATTCTCATCCGTGTTGTCCTTTATGTAGATGAAAGGACCTTCTTCAAATATACTGCACATGTCATCGTGGACAAATGATAAGTTTGCCTGCATTCTTATTTTCCATAAGTCATAGTCATCAACTAAAAAAATGGGAAGTCTATAATACATGTGTTGCATGTGTTCCATTATAATGAGAGATTAAGATAGATATACTCAAGTATATGGATCTGGTTCTTTAAAATTGAACCAAACTCTCCGATACCACTTGTAGGTCACAAGTCTTCAGGAATAAGTCTAGAGGGGGAGGGGTGAATAGACTTATTAAACCCTTTTCCTGAATCTCAGGTGAGTAACTCATCTAATATAATATGCAGCTAACAAACCATAGCTGCAGATGAGTAATGCGGAAGCACAACTGATTACAATACAGATGACTATGTCGACTTCAGGTGACTTATGTCAACTGTAAAACTAAGTTATGCGGAAGACAGCTGACTGCTAAATGGAACAGTAGATATGAATGCAGCAGATAAGTATGATGAAATGCAGTAAAACAGACAGGCACTTATAGTGGTTTCAGAGGTGGGGTAATCCTCTAGTAGTCCACTTCTCTCCAAACTAGTTGGAGATAAATTCACTATAATTGTCAACAAGTGATAAATGTTACAGTAAATTTCCTAGTTACAACAGCTTCCAACCAGTGGAAACCCGTGGCCGTTGCAACTCTCTTTGGCTGCCTAGCACCTACTGATTGAAAACCCGTGGATGCCTCAACAACTCACAAGTTGTCTATCACCTTCCAATCAAGAACCCGTGGATGCCTTATCAGCCTCGATACTTATGAGAACCTCATTCAAAGAAGTACCCCGTACTCAATATTAAAGACAAGAGTATTATCTTCTCCAACTCAAGACCTCCTCAGTATATGAACTTTGGAAACTGGCTCTTCACAATGCTATAGTTCGCTTTGATTGCTTAGATTGCTTTAAATGCTTTGTTCACTTGTAAATGTTATTCGCATCGTACTTTGCTCAAATCCATCTTCAGATATTTATAGTACGAATCTTGAGCTTCTTCATAGTCGTTGCATCTATTGTAACAAATCCGTCCGTTGGAGAGTATACTTCTTTGTTTATTCGTTCATCTCTATGCACGGCTAGTCTCTTTCTTTAAATCTGTCTGTTTGAAGAATCTTCCCGTTGCGCCGCTTTATGGATTACTATATTTGGAAAGTCTTCTGGGTGCCAATATCTAGGATTAAACTATTCCTTAACTTTCGGGAATTACTCACTTTAACTACTTGAATTTACGTCTGCATGTCTTTCCGTTATTGTTGACTTTCAAAGCTTTGCTGACGTGGACTAAGCTTCTTCTTTGATACTTAAACATGGCTGCAGAATAAGTTTGGTCAACCTCCTCTGATATTCTGTTTGACCAAAAACCTCACCTGATAATGAACTCTCCTGAAAGATTATCTGATATTTTGACAGTTCTATACTTAGCCGATTTTCTACTGATTAACTTTTGATCAATACTTAGCCTATTCAATGGCTTATAGAAGATACTCATTCGGTTCTTCTTTACAATGCCAAGTACTTAGAGCATACATTTGAATAAATTATGAATACAGGGATGACATCATCAAAATCTAACAAGTATTCCTAACACTTATATCAGAATCATGTCTATCGAGCCAGTCCATAACAAGGATCACGTCAAAATCCATCGAGTTAATCAAATACAGGCTAGCGTCAAATTCTCTTCCTACTATCTCAATATTCTCGTGAATCCTTCTATTAGTGGGTATCGTATATCTTGACGGTAAGCTAACCTCAAGAGACTCCACAGTTTTAATGCTTCTCTGACCGATGACATGATAAAACTTTGCAGACATAAAGGAGTGTGTGGCACCAGTGTCAAATAAAGCGAAAGCAGGCACATTATAGATCATAAGCATACCTGATACTATGACGGGACTATTATCAACCTGATTCATTGAGTAGATTCGAGCTTGACCTACCAATGCTTGTCCTTTGCCCTTAAATTGTGGACAATGTCGGCTTGAGTCTCCTGTCTTCCCGCAGTTATAGCATACATCCTTTCCATATAAACACTCTCGCCATGATTATTACCACACTTTAGGCACACAGGCCTAGTGACCGGCGCACCCGGTCCAGATTTATGGTCTACCTTCTTCTGCTTATTGGAATCCACTGACGTAGATTGATTACCATTCCAACTTCTCTTTCCATAAGATGACTTAGCAGCTGGTTGAGAGCTCAAATCCTGACTAGATTCAACCTCTTGAGCTCTGAATACAGTATCAGTATAGGGCAACACTCCATGACCATCCACAATATGGCAAATACTCGGACGCAACCCACTACGAAGCTTGAGGGCTCGCTTGCGGTCACTGTCCACCATGTGCTCCATAAATAAGCTGAGTTGGTTGAGTTTCTCTCATATTCTTCAACTGATAAGCTCCCTTGCTCAAGATTCCAGAAATATCTCTCCATCTTCTCTCAGTAATGTTATGGGTAGTACTGTTCCATCACTATTTCTTTGAACCGATTCCAAGTTAATGAAGCACATTCGGCTGCCAGACTCAAATGCCAATAGCTCATATACAAGTGTCCATCAACCTCCACCATTTGATATTGGGCACAAAGAATCCTTTGTGCATCGGTTCACCCAATGATCTCAAGGGTACACTCGAGCGAAATCAACCAATCATCGACAAATGCTGTCCTTCTCGATCGTTTAATGATGGTTATGTGAAACGTCGGAACTGTTGCACAACTTGTGCCTGAGTAGAAGCTGGCACGTTATTATTGTGGTTATCTTGACCTCCGTTACCACCACCACCAGCTCCAGCACTAAGATTGGCATTCTGATCACCGAGATTATCTGCACCTCGATTAGCTGGGCATCTACGTTCACGAGTTTCCATGGTCCTAAGGTACATTATAGCCAATGACTTCTTAGTAAATCTCCTCACGAGTCATGGAATAAAGGTATACAATGCGTTTAAGGGTTAACTGCTCCTCATAGATGTTCTAGCAATGCTATACTAATGCATCTACATGTATTTATGAATTTATAAGAAAGCATGTACATGTCCAACATTTATTATGAATCTCAGTAGCATATCATCTCTAAAATATAAACATAGTAGTGCAACATGATAAAAAAAAAGATCTCTCTTTTTTAGTACCAAACCATAAAAGCAATCAGTTATATATCCCCATTCATAAGAGTATAAGTTTTTGATACCAAAATGTGTTAAAAGATATTATTACCCTTAAAGTCTACCACTAAAAGATAAAAAAATATGAAAAATAGAAAACTAATAAAATCAAACAATAATAATCTAAACGGTCCCACAACCCAATATTTCTCTCTCTTCCAAAAAAACTCTCTCTCTCTCTCTATGTCTCAAAACCCGAAGGTCCCAAGTCAAAACCTATCACCGGTAAGAAAATGTCGAACTTCGACTACGATAGAGAATCTGAATGCGATAGACGTTTGTCACACGATAGTGACACTCCATCTGAAGAGGCTTTCATCAATGAGCAGTCGGTTACTACATTTTAGTCACACATGATCGTGCCACGATGGTTGTTCATCGTCTCACAATGGTGCTTAAGAAGATGACACCATCGTGTGCACGATGGTCTTTCGTGGGAACGATGGTTTACACATGGTGATCGTCGATCGTGTGAGCCGTCGTGGGCAAGAAGACCAAAGGCATCTGCCTTGCACATGATGGTATACACACGACGGGATTCGATTGTGTGAGCCATTGAGTTGCAGACGATGGTCTTCACACGATGGGCATCGATCGTGTGCATGCCATCGTGTACAAGCAGTGGCATTTTTTTCGTTTTATTAAGCATTCTATCATGGTTCTTATGATTTGTATGTCTATATTGCAGACTGGTTGCGTATGGAAGAGACCTACATTGCGCTTTCTTGCACGGCATGTGAATCTTTACATACGGGAGGCGGTATTTAAAGAGATAATTTAGACACTAAGAAGTATGGGCCGCAATTCTGCAGTTGGTGATCGAGCTATCGAGAGCTTGACCGAGGGCATTTGATTAAAGTTAGGAGAAATGGAAGTACGAATACTGCCCTACATAACTTGATTGCCCATCAGTTGGAGGGTGATCAAATCCCTCCAGATGGGTTGTGGTTCTAGATTTACGGGAGGACCAAACGTTTTATGTCCTGTTATTTTGCCATGATCACTGGACTGCACTTTGGAAAATCTACCTTCCATCCATAGGATAACCATCTCCTTCAATCTGACGGTATTTTCCACAGAATACTCCATGGAAAAAATATTAAGGTTAGTGTTCTGTGGAAGGAGTTCAATGCTCGAGATTTTGGTAGAGACATAAGAGATTATGTGAAGGTTGCCAATTTGCTTATATAATACTACTTTATCCTATGATGTGACGACATGATGGTCGAGACATGGGCATGGGCATTAGTTGAGGATTTCGAGTAGTGGAATATGTTTCCTTGGGGTTCTTATGGTTTTAATGTGTCTCACTACATAGACTCTGAGATAAGATTTATTGATCGAGTTATTCGCAGGGTTCTGAGATAAGATTTATTGCTCGAGTTATTCGCAGGGTGCTTTCTAGGATCGTGGATTTCTTTGGACCTACGCATGGGCGTTCTAGTAGACCGGTGCACTATTCTACTAGGAGCCATGATAGGTTTCCCGATCGGACTCATCATTCTGCATCTATTAGCAGCGTCCAGCAGAGGATTACTGACCCTCCACGTCACTCAGTGTCTGGTGCAGCCCACAATCACCATTCTCAGAGTCATCCTAGTCACCATTATGAGATCCAGCAGAGTCATCATTTTCAGATTCAGCATTCTTTTGAGCGATTGAGCAGCCCCTTCAGCTGACTCTGCAGTTTCTGGATTATGGGCATCAGTACCAACCATTTGACGCGCCATTGCAGCAGTATGGTACGATGTTCGATTGGTTTCGGTACGAGCATCATTATAGTATGATGTTTCTCGACCAGAGTAGTAGTTCTTAGCAGCAGCCTCCATTTCAGATTGAGCAGACAGTTTTTCAGATCGAGCAGCTGATTGTACAAGTCTCTGATCGTTATAGGTGTGATAGGGATGCTGAGGGAGATGAAGATGGTGAGAGTGTTGGGTCGCAGCAGTTGGGTGAGTGTAGTCTTCCACCGCGAGTGAGTCGACCCACTTCTGCTTTTCGGGAGCCTTTCTGGTGGCGCCTCCAAGAAATAGTGAGGCTCTGAAGAAGTTGTACCTATAATTTACGGAGCAGCCACGTGATGCTATTGTGCGGTGTTTGGAGACTGGGTATATTCTCACCCAGGCATTATTTTGTAATACCCGAGATTTCTGATATGTATTTGGAACTTCTGATATTGTAATTGTTGCACTTTGATCTGAGTATTGTTCTCCGTATTTCATAATCCGGTGTAGTTGAGCGTATGATTTCATGAATGTGATTTATAAATTGTGTTTCTGCGCTTGTAGCGCACGTTATCATCTAAGTGTAGCGTACGCTAACTTGGATCCATAGCGCACGCTATGAAGGAACCTTAGCGCACGCTATACGTGGTCAATTTGATTGAGACGTGTGGTAGGTGAGATCAGGCCGGGGATCTTTGTCGGATTTTGTCGGAATGAACCTGGATGGCTTTCGGGAAAAAGCCAAGTCAACGCGTTAGAGCACGCTACTCACATGAGGGTAGCGCACGCTAAAGGCTGAGTACAGTGAAATCAGTAACGTTTCAAATAGCCGTTAGCGCACGCTATGAATATGGACTAGCGCGCGCTAATAACCATTTTCTATATATAGAATGACATCCTTTTTCATATTTTCAGATTTTTCACTCCCCCATTCGAATTCTTGAACTTAGAAAGACACTCTCTTCATCCTAAACACTTCTTGCCGGCATCCTAGCTCGTGTTGAAGATTGTAGATCATTGGAGAATTGGTGTTCGAACCTTCGGCGTTGGATTGCTTCGAATTTCCTTTTTGTTCTTCACTACTTTGAGGTAGGTGATTCTTCACCAATATTAGTAGTATTCTGAAAGACGTTTGATCATGTTTATCTAGTCAGTTAATTCGTTAATAGTCGAACATCATGTGTTAGAAGGATATTTTTGACGTTTCGGCACTTATTCTTCGTATAATCCTTTGAACCTTTTTAGTATATGGACTCCTAAGCATATTCATACCGATTATGACCAGTAGGTGGAGATTATCAAGTTGTTATGTTTTACACATTGGAATCATGCGTTTTGTAATGTAGGACGAAGGGAACTTAGGATACTTTCTCGAGATCAAGATGAATTATGGTCTAGTAATGATGATATGTATCCTGGTGTCTCGTAGTCATTTAATCCATAAATATCTTTCATAAACCGTATGAGCATGATATGCACGGAGTTGGCATGTATTAACACTGAGGATTCCATGAGTTTTCATTACCTTTAGCTCAAGTTTTACCCAGTAGTGACTGCCATGCACGATTAGCGCACGCTAAGATGTATATGTTAACGTGCGCTATCGGGAATGAATAACGTGCGCTACGTTAGATACGTAACGTACGTTATATCATCGAGCGAGCGATCGGTACATTCATAGAAGACTGTCGATTACCAGCTAGCGCATGCTAAACACAGTCATTTGCGTACGTTAGCAGGCGGGCTTAGCGCACGTTACGTAGAGTACGTGCGCGCGCTAAGTGGTTCGAGCAATTCATTTTTTTAGAGCTTGCGGCCGTAAACCGGATTGTTAGACGTTCGTACGAATTGAGAGGAATTCTTTATTATTTCTTAGGTCCGAGCCTTTTGTAGGGGACGATCGAGGGGCGGTGACATACGGACGTGTGTCATTTGTTGGAGTATTTCCATTCTTGCCATTTTCGAGGCAAGTATCATATGTTGAGTTTGATTTATATTGGAACTTTGATCATGCTTATGGTTTTGTTCATGTTGTCGAATATGAGATGTATTTCTGTAATTTCTCGTGGTATTCGTTGTTAATTGTTCGTATTGATGAACATATTGAAATGCATATATGTATGCATAATTGATTGGTTTATGGTATAAATGATCCGAGGGGGATCATGAGGATCTATGCTGAGGGCGCTGGATCGAATGTCCACCATGTGTTGGTCCGACGGGATCATCATGGGGATCTATGCTGAGGGTGCTGTATCGTTGGACGGGTTTTCCACCATGCGTTGGTCCGACGGGATCATCATAGGGATCTATACCAAGGGCGCTGGATTGCTGGATTACCCTGTATTGTGTCGATGGAATCGTGAGGATTCACATCGTTGGATTCCGATGATGGAAGTCCGTTTTGCATGTGTTATGATGTACTGATGATTTATGTATTATGATACTTGTACTAGCATTGTTTGCTAACCCCTTCGGGGGTGGACATTGTTTTGATGTTCAGGTAGCCGAGGAGCGGGGAAGCAACCACGATGCAAACGGGACGATGAAATGGCCCAGTGATGTGGTTGATGTTTATTGTTATTGTGATTTGTCTTCTTGGTTCATTTAGTACTCGAGTACGTCTGTTTTAATAATGTCATTTCGATATGGTCGTATAAGTTAATTCATTGGATCAGTTGAACCAAATCTGTATTTTGAACTTCAGTTGTACGATTGGATTATATTTACATTTCTTTTAAATTAGCCTTGTAAATCCTTACTTAAAGGGTCTACGGCGCTGTAATTATTCCGAATATCTCGGGGTGTTACATAATATGATATCGGAGCTAAGATTCATGGATATCTTGGCAGTACGGTTAGTTGGGTCTGTTTACGTTATTTGATTATTGGGTCGTTTGTAACATCACTGCTGAGCCAGCAGCGTCGTGTGGACCGTGGTTGTAAGTTTCCTAATCTCAAATACTACCGTTTTATTTAATTCATGTTTTGTGAACATTGATGGACGTACTTTTAGAAAGTTTGCCCTGGATATTGAGTATTTGTGTTTACAGTATGTTGAGAGGAGGTCGTGGACGCGGGCCGCGTCGTGGGCCTTGACGTGGAAATGCGAGACAAGAAGATTCGGTGTCTACCCCGGAAATAACCGCTAGCCAAACGGATTCCCATTCGGGGACAACGAGGATCAGCAAATAATAATGCAGATCCTAACGTCTTTGGGAGTGCTTCAAGAGTGGTTGCTCGAATAAACCGGTTTGCTCAAGTTGTGGATCGCATGCGACGGCGATGGGACAAAGACATAACATGGATAATCGGGGAGATAAATGGCTTACTGAGGTGATCAAATTGCATCCTCCGAGATTTGATGGTTCTGCTGAGACGCTTTCTTGGGATCACTGGCTGAAGGAGTTAGAGAAGATTTTTGCGGGGATTAACTGTCCCAACGACAGAAAGGTTCCGGTCGCCCAGTATCTTCTGACGGGGGAGGCTTTCGACTGGTGGGAGGCCATTCGACCTGAAGAGCATAATGTCGACTGGACAGAGTTCAAATTAATGATGGAAGCGCAGTATTGTCCCCACCCAGTTAGAGAGGCCTGAGTCCGGGAGTTTTTCTCACCACAAAATTCAGAAGCATCTGTGACAGACGTGATTAAGACTTTTAATCACCAACTGACTTATGTGCGTCACTTGGTCAGAACCGAGGCGGAGAGGATTTTTCATTTCGACATGTGAATGAAGCCGGAAATTCAGCAATATATGTCCGGATTTGATTGTACCACTTTGCGACAGTATCAGGACAAGGCGCTGGCCTATGATATGAAAGAGGCGGCAGTAGAGAAATCAACGGAAGCAAAGAAGCAGAAAGTGGCTGGCAAATTCACGGAGAATAAGAGTAGTGGGCCTCGTAGGGTCCAGTCCTCCTTTCATTCATCCAGGAGGCATCCGCATCCTTCTCGAGGAGGAAAGAAGTTCCGGGCAGCACCAACCGTTTCAGACGCAGGGAAGAAATGTTATAACTGTGGCAAAGCGGGGCATGTTCGACGTGACTGTTTCGCGCCTGCTGTGACCTGTTTCGAGTGTGGACAGGAAGGGAATCGCGCTATATTTTGTGGAAATGCGACCCGACCTTTTGGTACTCGCACTCCTGTACCGGTTCCGAAGGACACTAGTGTAAACCAGACGCAGCAAAGCGGTTTCCCGCAGCAGAATGTTGGGAAAATAGAGGCATCCAGTGCTGGGTCCGTTCCTCCGCGTATTTACGAGATGAAGAAGGATGATCAGAACACAGCTGTTGCATCAGGTACGATTCAGATCCTTTTGCAACCAGTTAGTGTCTTGTTCGATTCGAGAGCTACGCATTCTTTTATATCTTTGAACTGTGTTAATCGTTTGAAAATCTCATGCTTGTATAATTGTGAACCTTATGTTGTGGGATTACCGAGCGGAGAGAAAATTGTGGGAACCCTGGAAGTTAGAGATTTTCCAGTGTCTATAGGAGGGAGAGATTGGCTATTGAATCTTATTGTAGTTGACATCTACGGTGACGATTTAATTCTCGGAGACGATTGGCTCAATCGTTATGGAGCTATTCTGAATTACCGAAAGAGAGTCATTTCTATCATTGCTGATGACGGATCTGAACACTTATTCCGAGGATGGAGACCGGGAAGCTCGGGAAAATTGATCAAAGCAATGAAAGCCGTGAAATTACTGAAGCAGGGATGTCATGGACTTTGGTGTTATGCCATGAGGAAAGAGGAAGAAGTAGAGCTCTCATCTATTCCAGTTGTGAATGAATTCTCCGATGTATTTCCTGACGAACTACCTGGGTTACCTCCGCAGAGAGAGGTGGAATTCACTATCGAATTAGAGCCTGGAGCCGCTCCTATTTCCAGAGCACCATACCGCATGGCGCCAACCGAGATGTATGAGTTAAAGAATCAATTAGAGGAATTATTACAGAAGGGTTATATTCAACCTAGCGTTTCTACTTGGAGAGCGCCCGTTCTCTTTGTCCGGAAGAAAGACGGATCCCTCCGACTGTGTATTGATTACAGGGAGCTCAATAAGATGACGATCAAGAATAAGTATCCTATACCTCGGATCGACGACTTGTTTGATCAACTGCAGGGGGCAAGGGTATTCTCGAAGATTGACTTGCGATCAGGATACCATCAGTTGAGAATTAAGGAATCGGATATACCAAAGTCTGCTTTCAGGTCCCAGTACGGGCATTATAAATTTGTAGTGATGCCATTTGGACTTACCAATGCTCCTGCGGTATTCATGCAATTAATGAATCGGGTATTCTTGGAATACTTGGATAAATTTGTGGTCGTCTTCATTGATGACATCTTGATATATTCGAAGGACGCAGAGGAGCATGCCGAAAATTTGCGTGTGGTTTGAAGCACCTTGAGGAAGGAACAACTGTATGCAAAGCTTTCAAAATGCGAGTTCTGGCTTAGGGAAGTAACTTTCCTTGGGCATGTGATATCAGTTGACGGAGTTCAGGTGGACTCGAAGAAAGTCGAAGCAATCTTGGAATGGGAAGTTCCTAATAACGTGAAAGAAGTCCGGAGTTTCTTAGGACTTGTTGGATATTATCGCCGCTTTGTAGAGGGATTTTCCAAAATTGCTCGTCCGCTCACTCAGCTGTTATAGAAAACTCAAAAGTTTACGTGGGATGAGAAATGCCAGACTGGTTTTGATGAACTTAAGAAGAGACTGACGACGGCACCTATATTAGCGTTACCAGATGGGACTGATGGATTCATGGTATACAGCGACGCTTCAAATCAGGGTCTGGGATGTGTGTTGATGCAAAAGGATAAGGTGATTGCCTATGCTTCTCGGAAATTGAAACCGTATGAGGTTAATTACCCGACTCATGATCTGGAGCTAGCAGTTGTAGTCTTTGCATTGAAAATTTGGAGACATTATTTGTACGGCACTCATTGTCAGATCTTTTTAGATCATAAGAGCCTCAAGTATATTTTCAGCCAGAAAGAATTAAACATGAGGCAGAGAAGGTGGCTGCAATTGATCAAGGATTACGACTTGGAGATTCTCTATCATCCGGGGAAAGCAAACGTAGTAGCCAATGCTTTGAGCTGTAAACTTGTTTCTCTTCGAGTGTTGGAAGCACTTACGTCCCAAACCAGCATTCAACGGGAACTGATCCGCGAAGGGATTGAAGTATGGGCACCAGGAATCCAAGGGCAACTATATGTGATGGAACTGACTTCGTCACTAGTCGAGGAGATCAAATCTAAGCAGTTGAATGATTCTCTGATCCTTCGGTTATGTGACGAAGTAAAGAAAGGAAAAGCCCCAGGATTCGTGATACAAGATGATGGAGTTCTGAGATTTCAGAGTCCACTTTGCGTTCCCGATGATGATGATTTGAAACGGGCAATTCTGAAAGAAGCTCATAGTGCACCTTATTCTATCCACCCGGCGTGATAAGATGTACAAGGATCTAAAACAAAACTTCTGGTGGGGGAATATGAAGAAGGACGTAGCAGAGTACGTTTCGAAGTGTTTGACTTGTCAGCAGGTTAAGATTGAACATCAGCGACCTGCCGGAATGTTAAAGCCGCTTCCTATCCCTGAGTGGAAGTGGGAGGATATCTCGATGGATTTCATCACCAGTATGCCAAGGACTAGAACGGGAATGAACATGATTTGGGTTATAGTTGATCGACTAACCAAGTCGGCTCATTTCCTAGGAATTAGAGATACATGGGGACCCGAGAGATTGGCGCGAGTATTTATTGCGGAGATAGTCAGATTGCATGGGACGCCGAAGACCATTATTTCGGATCGAGATGGTCGCTTCGTGTCGCACTTCTGGAAGGCAGTTCACAAGGCTTTGGGGACTGAGCTCAACTTTAGCACGGCTTATCATCCCCAAACGGACGGTCAGTCCGAAAGGACTATACAAACAGTAGAAGACATGCTTAGAGCTTGTGATTTGGATTGGTCAACTGATTGGGAAATTCATTTGCCATTGATTGAATTCACCTAAAATAATAGTTGGCATGCTTCTATTAAGATGGCACCATTTGAAGCTTTGTACGGGAGAAGATGTCGATCACCCCTGTGCTGGGATGATTCTTCGGACTTGATCGGGAAGGAACCGGAATTGATAGTTCAGACTCAAGAGAAGATAGCTTTGATTCGAGAGAGACTGTTGACTGCCCAGAGTCGACAGAAGTCTTATGCAGACGTACGTCGTCGCCCTCTAGAGTTCGACGCTGGGGACCATTTACTATTGAAGGTGTCTCCTACACGAGGGATTTTCCGTTTTGGGAGGAGAGGTAAGCTAAGTCCGAGATATATCGGGCCATTTGAGGTCCTAGAGAGAGTTGGGGATTTAGCATACAGGTTGGCCTTACCGCCATCGCTGAGTCACATTCACAATGTGTTTCACGTATCCCAATTGCGGAAGTATGTACCGGACCCCAGTCACGTCATTGATTTCGACGAGATCGAGATAGCTAATGACAGCACATTCGAAGAGAGACCAATCAAGATACTTGAGAGTCGGATCAAACAATTGAGGAATAAACCAATACACTTGGTTAAAGTACAATGGTCACGACACGGAGTTGAAGAGGCCACTTGGGAAACGGAGGACAGTATGAAGACTAGATATCCGGAGTTGTTTTCATCTTAAGTTTCGGGATGAAACTTCTTTTTAGGGAGGAAGGATGTAATACCCGAGATTTCTGATATGTATTTGGAACTTGTGATATTGTAATTGTTGCACTTTGATCTGTGTATTATTCTCCGTATTTCATAATCCGGTGTAGTTGAGCGTATGATTTCATGAATGTGATTTATAAATTGTGTTTCTGCGCTTGTAGCGCACGCTATCATCTAAGTGTAGCGTACGCTAACTTGGATCCATAGCGCACGCTACGAAGGAACCTTAGCGCACGCTATACGTGGTCAATTTGATTGAGACGTGTGGTAGGTGAGATCAGGCCGGGGATCTTGGTCGAATTGTGTCGGAATGAACCTAGACGGCTTTCGGGAAAAAGCCAAGTCAACGCGTTAGCGCAGGCTACTCACATGAGGGTAGCGCACGCTAAAGGCTGAGTACAGTGAAATCAGTAACGTTTCAAATAGCCGTTAGCGCACGCTATGAATATGGACTAGCGCGCGCTAATAACCATTTTCTATATATAGGACAGCATCCTTTTTCATATTTTCAGATTTTTCACTCCCCCATTCGAATTCTTGAACTTAGAAAGACACTCTCTTCATCCTAAACACTTCTTGCCGGCATCCTAGCTCGTGTTGAAGATTGTAGATCATTGGAGGATTGGTGTTCGAACCTTCGGCGTTGGATTGCTTCGAATTTCCTCCTTGTTCTTCACTACTTTGAGGTAGGTGATTCTTCACCAATATTAGTAGTATTCTGAAGGACGTTTGATCATGTTTATCTAGTCAGTTAATTCGTTAATAGTCGAACATCATGTGTTAGAAGGATATTTTTGACGTTTCGGCACTTATTCTTCGTATAATCCTTTGAACCTTTTTAGTATATGGACTCCTAAGCATATTCATACCGATTATGACCAGTAGGTGGAGATTATCAAGTTGTTATGTTTTACACATTGGAATCATGCGTTTTGTAACGTAGGACGAAGGGAACTTAGGATACTTTCTCGAGATCAAGATGAATTATGGTGTAGTAATGATGATACGTATCCTGGTGTCTCGTAGTCATTTAATCCATAAATATCTTTCATAAACCGTATGAGCATGATATGCATGGAGTTGGCATGTATTAACACTGAGGATTTCATGAGTTTTCATCACCTTTAGCTCAAGTTTTACCTAGTAGTGACTACCATGCACGATTAGCGCACGCTAAGATGTATATGTTAACGTGCGCTATCGGGAATGAATAACGTGCGCTACGTTGGATACGTAACGTACGTTATATCATCGTGCAGGCGATCGGTACATTCGAGAGAAGGCTGTCGATTACGGCTAGCGCACACTAAACCTGGTCATTTGCGTACGTTAACGGGCAGGCTTAGCGCACATTACGTAGAGTACGTAGCGCACGCTAAGTGGTTCAGACAGAATTCATTTTTTTAGAGCTTGCGGCCGTAAACCGGATTGTTAGACGTTTGTACGAATTGAGAGGAATTCTTTATTATTTCTTAGGTCCGAGCCTTTCATAGGGGACGATCGAGGGGCGGTGAAATACGGACGCGTGTCATTTGTTGGAGTATTTCCATTCTTGCCATTTTCGAGGCAAGTATCATATGTTGAGTTTGATTTATATTGTAACTTTGATCATGCTTATGGTTTTGTTCATGTTGTCGAATATGAGATGTATTTCTGTAATTTCTCGTGGTATTCGTTGTTAATTGTTCGTATTGATGAACATATTGAAATGCATATATGTATGCATAATTGATTGGTTTATGGTATAAATGATCCGAGGGGGATCATGAGGATCTATGCTGAGGGCGCTGGATCGAATGTCCACCAGGCGTTGGTCCGACGGGATCATCATGGGGATCTATGCTGAGGGCGCTGGATCGTTGGATGGGTTTTCCACCATGCGTTGGTCCGACGGGATCATCATGGGGATCTATACCAAGGGCGCTGGATCGCTGTATTACCCTGTATTGTGTCGATGGAATCGTGAGGATTCACATCGTTGGATTCCGATGACGGAAGTCCGTTTTGCATGTGTTATGATGTACTGATGATTTATGTATTATGATACTTGTACTAGCATTGTTTGCTAACCCCTTCGGGGGTGGATATTGTTTTGATGTTCAGGTAGCCGAGGAGCGGGGAAGCAACCACGCATCGGACGGAGACGATGAAATGGCTCAGTGATGTGGTTGATGTTTATTGTTATTGTGATTTGTCTTCTTGGTTCATTTAGTACTCGAGTACGTCTGTTTTAATAATGTCATTTCGATATGGTTGTATAAGTTAATTCATTGGATCAGTTGAACCAAATTTGTATTTTGAACTTCAGTTGTACGATTGGATTATATTTACATTTCTTTTAAATTAGCCTTGTAAATCCTTACTTAAAGGGTCTACGACGCTGTAATTATTCCGAATATCTCGGGGTGTTACATATTTGACCAGATAGCGTCTAGCCGTGAAGACATTGATGCCGAGGTGATAAATTTTTATGTGCTTGCCACTCGAGTGAGGATTCGAATGGGAGTCCACAGTGTTGGTGTCGGTAGAGTTGGCACTGTACTTGCCGGATCCTAATTTTATGTAAATTCTATAAATTAGTCGTCTGTATATCATTGATGTAATATGGAAGTTTTTTTTATTTTGTGGTTTCACTTTTGGTAGTTAGTTATGGCCAATGAGTTTGCAAAACTCCATCCGGATGATCCACTTGGTATCAAGGTGATAGGGAAGCTGGTTTAGAAGGGCTGGAAAATGCCTAAATCCATCGAGGACTTCATGACAGGTCTTGATACACCAAATGCAGTTCCATGGTCAAATTGCAATCAAGTAAGTTTGAAGTCTATATTTATAAATGATTTGCTATATTTGATGTGATGATCTTATATATTTACATATTTTGTTTCAACAGATCATTGCCATTTGTGGCCTCGACCAGAGCCACTGGGTGACTATCAGGATTAACATCATAACATGGACCGTGGAGTTATACGATGCCTTGTCACACCAGCACCAAGATGGTCGATACCGATTCAACCAACTGCGAACAATTACTCGTCTGATGCCTCGTGTGCTAGCTCAATCTGGGTACTGGATGAACAACCAATCAAACAAAAAGTATGACACGGAGATGAGTTTCAATATTATGCCACAAGAACTGCAGTTCATACAATCCGACAATCACAGTTGTGTCCCCTTCGCGTGCATGTATTTGGATAGACTTGTCTCTGCAAACCCAGCAGGAAGGCATCAAATCAAGGAAATGACTGAGAAATATATTAAGAAATATCGATATGGTTTAGCTGCTAAGATCTTTATGTTTTCGTTAGACGTAGTGTAGGTTAATGTATTTCTGATACTGATGAGTATGTATTTTAATTCAATTCAGATATATTTTAGCAAGATTGATGTGTTGTATTTTTAAATCTCGAAAAAAGTGGTTTATGGTGGTAAATCCAGACCAGCTCTGTGTTGCGCACGATGGCTGCACACGATCGTGCCCTTCGTGGTTTATGATCGTGTATCCTGTCCACGGTCATGGGTTGCTGCTGTCGTGTGCCCACAATGGCTGCCTTGACTGTGTGCACACGATGGCTAGTCTCATCGTGGGCACGATCGTGTGCCCCATCATGTGCACATGAACTTTTCGTATTTTTGCCAATTTGATTTAATGTGTTAGCTAGAAGGATATTTTGTGATTCAAATTTTTTTTTTCAAACATTAATTACTATATGACTTCTTATACAAACTCATATTTGTTATTTCATGTAATCCAATAATACATGAGATATTTCATACAGATGGTGAACTTTTATGTATGAACTAATATATTGAGAACATATAGACTATGCATGATATGCAATAAATTAAGTTAATTCCATCTATAACTTTTAAATAACTATATTGTTAACAAATATGTTACGAAATTTGGTGAACGCAAGTGCACGTTGTCGTAAGCAAGTAATAAAGTGATAAGTAAGATATCGTTCCCTCGAGGGCTGACTCACTAATTACCGATTTATGTGTATTCTAATTTTATTTGAACGATCGAAATTGAAGGTGCAAGTAATATTGAAGAAAAACTAATAATAGAATGAATTAAGAACAACTAAAAAAATCGATATTTTGAAGAAAGGAGATCAAATAGGGAATTAATCTAGGATTGAGAATCCACTTCGATTTATCCGAATTACTCTTGATTTATATGAATAAAGTGATTTACCAATTTATTGAAGGCGAAGATTGCTAAAATACTCTATTGCCTCTCCCAAGGTCAGTAGAATTTTCTACGACGAATAAAATACTCCATTCCTAGATGAGTTAATTTGACCGTAGGCGAAAAGTATGAAATCTTCAGACAGGCCACGTAATTCCTATGAGTATATTCCTATCTCACAAGATAAAACGTTTCTCGCCAATTTTTCTACCAACTCTCCTCTCCCGATTCGAGTTGCGTAATCAAAACAAATCAATCATAGGCCACATAATTGATAGTAATTAAAACAATTGGGGAAGACTCAATAAGAAAGGGAAATATATCTTAATAATGCAAAATCAAAAGTAAATTCGTCAAAACCTCGGTTTCATCAAAATCCTAGTATAGGGTTCTAGCGCGACATGCTAGAAATTAATACAGAAAGAATTGAAGAAAGCATAAAAGAAATCAAACACAGTTGAAGAATTTGGATTCCTCCGTTCTCTAGCTTCTGCTCTCTGCTTGATCGGTGTTTTTCTCCTCCTCCTCAGTGCCTTCTCTTCAGACCTTTAATCCCTATTTATAACCTTCATTAGTCTCCAAAACGCGTCCGAGAATTAGGTCGAAAACGGGCTTCAGAACAGTCCAAAAAACGAGGGATGGATCCGCAAACCCGCGCCGGGGGCCGTGGCCCGGCTTTAGTGTGCCGCGGCCCCAGTTGTGCTGCGCGTAGCCCTGGGCGTTATTTCCCTTACGGGCCGCGGCTCAGCATCTTCATGCCGCGGCCCCCGGTATAGTGTGTACCACTTCTTGCTATGCCGTGTGTGTGCCGCGGCTTAGCTTCAATGTGCCGCGGCCCTTCACCAAAAATTGTCATTTTGGTCCGTTTTACGTCGTTCAAGCTTCCGGACTCCAATTTCCTTCAAAACATATAAGGATAGTGTATTAAAAGATCATTTTCGCAGATTTAGACTTAATATGGGTATAAAATAATGATAAATAAGTGCATAAAAATACATCTAACAAATACCCCCTAACTTAAGCATTTGCTTGTCCTTAAGCAAAAAATTTATTTCAAGTGAGATGACAAGTATCGTGGGTAACCGTGCAATATCCACAGTGTTAAACTGATTAATACTCCCCTGAAAATCTCAAAGAAAAATACACGTATCGTTTTAGTGAGTCACATCACGGATCAAGATTCCACAAAGCAATCATTTTTTAGTGCTGAATTATCGGTCATGAAGAAAATCGAAGCTCAAAGATTAACAAGCGTGAATTTAACCGACCGCCAATATGAAGGGTTAGATTAAACAAGCCAACTCGCCCAGTCCCACAGTCTCGTGGCAAAAGTTCAAGAGTTTCATCGTCAATAATAATCCTCGGACATCATTCCCTTATGTATGATCATTAAAATGATTCGAGTTAACCACTAGGTTCCGACTTATGTTTCATCGGAGTAACCCTAGGGTGGATTTCCATTATCATATATTGGGGAACCGTTTGACGTAAAAGACACTCATGGAACACATGGATACTTCTAGTTACTAAGTTTCCCTCTACAGTGGAGAAAAAACTCGAATGGCTATTCCCGCACTTCCGATTCAAGGTTGCTGTTTTACGCGAGAGTAAACAACGGGTCACGTGAATACCCCCGGTTACTAGGCTTCCCATCATCGGCAATGCGATATCTCTAAACCATTAGTCTATTCAGGGTTGTCATTTTACGTGAGAGTAAACAACGGGTCACGTAAGTACTCCCGGTTACTAGACTTCCCATCACAGGACATGTATAATTTCTCGACTTTTGGGAAAGACTGTCCGACTCTAAACTCAATTTAAATGCCAACAAGACTCATGTTATTGGACGACTAGATATTTGAAAAGTGTAACCAAACTTATCGACGACGGTTTGAAAACATGTATGTCTCCTTTCTTATACGCTAAGATTTCCACAATAACGAAAAATTTCAGACCTAAATGAATGCTCAAAGGAAACAAATATCGCAGACTGCAAACTCGACCAAAACTTAACCGTTTCTTCAAAAAGAAATCAGTATCATATCATCAGTTTTACACAAGGAAGCACGAAAAATCCACGAATGCAAATAAAATCAAGACAAGTAAGGCTAGAGTCAAAAGCAACGAAAAATAACAACGAATAAGTAAATAGCAACTAAAAGTAACCCCCCCCAAACATAGGACGTACATTGACCTCAATGGACACAGATAGGAATATGCAATATGAGAAAAGGTCAAGTACTCCCCTAATATCAGCTCAGGAACTGGTGCTGGCCTCGTTGAATATTCTGTGAATGTCCGGATCGGAGAATTAGTGAGATTGCAAATCGGCTTGGTTTTGTGATGTCTCCCCTTTTGTGGGGGATGATCGTGTCCTGGCCCTCGTACTCATCTTCCTTTTCCTATCCATGGCGATGTCCTTGAAAATATAAACACCGGAAATTACACAACTTTTAAAGAAAACTACACCAATCTCGACTTAAGATACGCGGAACGTGAATATAAAGTCGAATGAGCTTGCACCATCGTAAGAGGGAATTAAGTCTGAGCTTTCAAGTTTAAACATGATGTAAGGGTTGGGGGCACAATGTAATCCAATAATCAAATTCGTTGCATATAATTTGAAAATGTTCGGCTCAAAAATTTTCATTGATGCATTTTATTAAACACCTAGCATGCATGCATGGGTTTAAATGAAGAACAAGAATGATAATGGCTTAATCCATTCCCCAACAATAATAAGATCAATCTATAGTCACAAATAACATCAACAATCCATAGATAATCAACAATCAATCGATAATCACCATATTCCAACTCAACTTTGATAGAACTTTAAGAAAACTAACAACATAATCAACCATGAATAAGGAACATTACCTCACCTTTCAATCTATGTTGAAATTAGGATTAAGAAATGAGAATTACCTTGTTTTGGATTAAAGAAGGTAAGAAGAAGAAGAACTAAATGGAGGTTGTCCGAGCGCCGTGTGAAGAAGAGAATGAAACTTACCTATTTGTGTCGGCTGATCGATGTTATGAAGGAGTTCTGGGCGTTTGAACTTCGCAGCAGGGGCCGCGGCACAGATTAAGTGAGTCGTGGCCCGTAGTACAGTATGTTCGGGCATTTTTGTTATTTCGCCGTGTGCCGCGGCTCAACGTACGGGTGCCGCGGCTCGTAGTGTAAGTGTGCCGCGGCTCAGAGATTGCGTGCCGCGGCACATAGTACAGGCTCCTGGGCGTTTCTGGGGCGTTTGGCGTGCCGCGGTTCGGTATATTTGTGCCGCGGCTCAGTGGTCGAGTGTGCCGCGGCTCAGTTTGGTTGTGCCGCGGCACATAGTACATGAAGGTTAGCCCTTTTTGTTCGACTTGTGTGTGCCGCGGCTCGCAATCATTGTGCCGCGGCCCATTGCTGAATTTTTCCCTAGGGAGATTCCTGCACATAATTTTCAAAGGCAACCACCTAGAACGTGAGAGATAAGCATATCAAAGCAAATATGACGAAAAATTAGACTCCTAAAATGAATGAAAACACTGAAAAATAAAAATCTACAACTAATACTCGGGTTGCCTCCCGAGAAGTGCTAAGTTTATAGTTTTCAGCCGGACTTATTGAAAATCAGTTTGCATTTCGCAAAGACCATTTGGACTCCACACAGTCCATCGAACCGTTATTACATAATTTAAATTTTTGACCATTAGTTTTCAACCGTTCGAGTTTTGGTGTGGACATCTAACGTTCTTTGCGAAACGGCTTTAACAATAGTAGCCTCCCAAAACACCCATTTTGCAACTCACTTGGCGCTCGTTTGACTTCCGGCTTAGTTTTCAATTCAACGGGTGAACTTATGACAGCATGAGAATTTTTCGATGGTGGGTGAACGGATGTTGAAGACAACATATTCAAATGCTTAAGATACACGATTCGTTCTTCATTTTTTTTACACGTCGGAGCAGCTGAAATGGATTCTGAACACTTCGACCGACAACTCTCCCGGTGTGCATCTTTCGTAAAGATATCTACGCTTTCAATTTGTGAACACTTCTCGACACTACTTGGACACGGAAAGGATTGAAACACTTGGAAAGTGACTTGCTCATCTTGAACCCGTAGAGTGAGTTTCCCTTTCTCCACATCAATGAGAGTTCGGCTGGTAGCTAAGAGTGGTCTTCCCAAAATAATTGGGATGTCTTGGTCCTCCTCCATATCAAGCACAATAAAATCGGCCGGAAAGATGAATTTATCGACCTTGACTAAAACATCTTCTATTACCCCCCTCGGGTACTTGTGTTGCGATTTTCTTTACACGCAAGTGCACGTCATCGTTTACAAGTAATAAAGTGATAAGTAGAGTATCATTCCCACGAGGACTGAATCTCTAACTACCGATTTTTTCGTATTCCAATTTTATTTGAACAATCGAAGTTGGGTTTGTGCAATTAATAACTAAAGGAATTACTAAAAGACTAAGCAGTAGAAAACAATATCTTGGATAAAAGAAATCAAATGATGAGTAAGTCTAGGGTTCTGAATCCACCTCAGTTTATCCGAATTTACTCTCGATTATCCGTAATAAATAATTTTCCCAATTTATTGAAGGCGGAGATTGCTAATATATTCTACCGCCTCTCCCGAGGTCAATAGATTTATCTAAAGGCGAATAACGCACTCTATCCCTAGGTGAATTAATTCGTCGATAGGCAAAAAGCATGAAATCTCCTAAAGGCCACGTAGTTCCTATGACTATATTCCTATCTCACAGAATAAATCGGTCCTCACCAATAGTTACTCACCAAATCTCCTCTCCGATTCAAGTGAATGATTAAATCAATACAACTATTGGCGGATAATTGCAAGCATTAAACATAATTGGGAAAAACTCAATAAAAAGGTAATCAATTGGATAATCTCAATCAATTCGTCAAAACAAAGGTTTCATCAAAACCCTAGATTAGGGCTTTAGCCTGACATACTAATAACTGAAAATACAGAATAAATAAACGAAAGCATAAAATTCAAACGCAGATGAAGCTCGGATTCCTCCGTTCTTCAGCTTCCGCCTTCTGCCCTTGAAGTCTTCTGCTTCCCTCTTCTTCAGCCGTCTCCAAGCTTAAGCTCTCAAAGATTAAAGATCCAAAGATGATTTAATTAGGGTCTTAAACCCTATTTATAGCTCAACATATCCTCCAAATCGCGTCCGTATTAGTCGGTCAAAAACTGGCTTCGAAACAGCTCAAAATCCGCGCGGGCCTACAAAAACCGCCAAGTGTGCCGCGGCTCACTAAACCTGTGCCGCGGCACACGGCCTTCAGCTGAATGCCTGGGCGTCATCAATTTCTTCTGTGCCGCGGCTCACTGGTGTGCGCGCACAGTACAGTTACTCGCCTTGGTGGTGTCTTCCTGTGCCGCGGCTCAGCTTCCTTGTGCCGCGGCTCAGAGTCCAGATTTGCCGTTTTCGCCCGTTTTGCGTCGTTTTAGTTTCCGGACTTCAATTTCCTGTCAATCATACAAAATTAAGGCATTAAAAGCTCATTTAGACAATTTCACTCTCCAAAATACTACAAAATAATGATAAATAAGCGTATAAAAATACGCCTAACAAATACCCCCAAACTTAAGCCTTTGCTTGTCCTCAAGCAAAAAAAGAATTTAAATTCAATAAAAGAATGTCGTGAATCATCGTGCAACTCATAGTGTTCAACCTAATCAATACTATCCTGTAAGTCTCTCTAAATAATACGAGTGTCGTAAAAGCGAAACTTTCGAATAATGATTCCGCAAAGTAATCAAGTTCAGTCCTAATCATTCGTTCATGAAGAAAATCCAGCTCAAAGATTAACAAAACGTGAGTCAAATCGACCGTCAATACGAAAGGCTAAAATAAACAAGCTAGTTCGTCCCGTTCCACAGTCGAAAGGCACAATTTTCACGAGTTTCATAACAATTAAACCTCGGACAGTATTCCCTTATATATATATGCTCAAGAATTTGATTCGAGTTGACCACTAGGTTAGGATCTCGGGATGTTTCATCGGGATAATCCTAGGGTGGAAACTCTATTCTCATGTATTGGAAAACCGTTTGACGTAAAAGACACTCATGGGGCACATGGATGCTTCTAGTTACTAAGTTCCCGTCTACAGCGGAGAAACAACTCGAATACATAATTTCCGCATGTCCGAATCCAGGTCGCCGTTTTACGCGAGTAAGCAATGGTCACGAATACCCCGGTTACTAGGCTCCTATCATTGGCACATGTGAAATATCTAAATCACTAGTCTAATCAGTGGTCGTCGTTTTACGAGAGCAAACAACGGTCACGCGAATACCCCGGTTACTAGACTTCCCATCATAGAACACATTATCTCGACTTTTGGGAAAAACTGACCGACTCTAAACTCAATCTAAGTGCTAACACGACTAATGAAACAGTACGACTCACTATCCGGAAGATGTAACCAAACGTATTGACGGTGATTTTAAAACAAGTATGTATCATCTCTTCTCTGCCAAGACCTCTACAATCACGAAAAATTTCGGACCTAAATGAATACTAAGCAGAACAGAAATAACTGACTACAAATCGACTAAAACTCGACCGTTTCTTCAGAGAGAAAAACAGTGTCGTAATATCAGTATCACACAAATAGAAGCACAAAAAGTTCACGAATAAAGAAAGACTAAGACAAGCAAGGCTATCTAAAAATTTTTTTTCGCAAAGTAATGAAAAGTGCAATGAAATAAAGTACAGCAAGAAAATAAAGTACAGCAATGAATGTAGCAACTGAAAGTAAATCCCCCCCCAAACTTAGGACGTACATTGACCTCAATGGACAAAAAATGATATGCAATAAAAGTAAAAGGTCAAGTACTCCCCTCCAGTCTGCTCAGAGTCAGTGCCGGCATCGTCCGGTGAGGAGGGTGGTGTGGCTGGCCGGGCGGGCGCAATAAATGGCCCGTCGGGATGCATGATATGGTCCGTCCATGCGGCGAGGTGCTCCTGATGATAAGCATCCCTCGCAGCAAGATGCCTCGCCTCTCGTCGGCTGGCCCGGCGGGCCTGCTCTCGAATCTCGGCTCTGACGGCAGCAACAACGCTCTCCCGCTCCGCCCGCTGCTCCTCCCACATGGGAGCCATCAAGCTCTCTCTCTCCCTCCTCATCTCATCTCTCTCTCTCCTCGTCTCCTCTCTCAGCTCCTCTCTCTCTCTCTCTCCTCAGATCCTCTCTCTGCTCCTCTCTCTGTCTCCTCAAATCCTCCCTCAGCCCATCAAACAACTCCTGCAACCTCACTCTGTCGGGTGGCGGGCCAGCATCTCCGTGTGTCAACAAAAGCGGCTCGGGGGATCCCTCGTGGGCCTCCTCTAGCAGAAATCCTCTCCCCCGAGCGTGCGCTGGCGCTCCTCCCCACTGGTCAAAGTGCGATATGATGCGGTGGTCGATCGGGGCCTGGGGGGCAAGCATCGGCTCGTCGTCTGACCATGTCAGCCCCGACTACCGGCATAAAGCGCAGATGAGAGAGGGGTGCTTCAACCCCGTCTTGGCCCCCCCTTGGATACACTGGAAGATAGATCGGACCAGGATGGGGGCCACATTGAAACGCAGCCCGGAAGTGATAGCAAAAAGTGTCCGGGCGCGGGAGAGAAAGACTGTACGGATCTGGGAGGTGGGGTCAATGCGTGCGCAGATAAAATAAAGCCAGGCACGCCCGAGCCGGCTGAGGCGCGAGCTCCTGAAGTGAAAAGTGGAAGAACTCTGTGCTCGCTGCTCCCAGTCGGTACCGGGCTGTGCAATGGTCTCAAGCAGGGCCTCCTTAGTGAGGCTGGTCATCACTCGGTCACAGGCTGACTCGTCAACCACCGGAATCCCAAAAAGCCTCCGAATAGCAGCCGTGGAGAAATCAACTGTAACCCCTCGGACGTCGACCTGAGTCCGAGACTCTAAAGACGGCAATGTATGCCCTGCCCGAATGTGCTTCAGCAGTGCGCTGGCGTAGAACTCCTGCACAATCGAGATAACCGCTGGCTCGGGCGGTGCGGCAAATCTGGCCCACCCCATCTCGTCAATCATAGTGCGCAATTCCCCGTCCTGAGGAGCTGGAGTAAAACCCCTCTCTGGAATAAGTGGTCGTGGCCGGATCTTTTCATTGAATATCTTGTGAATTTCAGGGTCCGAAAATTGGTGCCCCTCCGCCTCGGCCCGACCACGAGAGGTCTCCCCTCGAGTGGGGGATGACTCGGTCCTAGCTCTCTTGCTCAGTTTCTTTGTTCTCGCCATAATCAGTCCTGAAAAGTAAAACACGAGGGTTTATTTACGCACAATAATAACAATGATCTACGCTCGGCTAAGGATGTCCAGCCAGAAATTCCGAGTTTAAGAAAATAGCGCATACGTGAGAGAAGGATGAAATTGGTCTTAAACGTTTAACGTGGATGTAAGGGTTGGGCTTGCTGTAAATTCAAAACGTATACGTTGCACGAAAATTCAAACGATTGCTTTTCCAAAGAAAATTTCTCATTTAGGCAATTTATCAAACACCTTGAGGGCACAAGTTTACTTAAAGAATAAACATAGTTATAGCTCGATTCAACCCTCAAAAATCGAAACATAATTCAATCATCATCAACTCAACACATTCAACTTATTGATATTCCGATTTAACCATGAAAATTCGATAAAACTACCATGTTATTCTCTAACAATCATAAAACCTTTTGAAGGAAAATAACATGTTCAATCCATTCAAAGCATAAACAACTTCCAAATATAAACCATAAGCAAGTAAAGATTAAAGGTTTGAACGTACCTTTTTGGTTTTGTGAAGATTGCAAGAAGAAATCACAGGAAAAAAATAGAAGAAGACTTCGGCCGGTCGCGCGCTGGGGAGGGAAGGAGAAGGAGAAGGAAGGCGTACCTGGAAATGCCGGCCGAGTGCGTGTTATATGCTACCTGGCCTTTCAGATTCCGCATAGTGTGCCGCGGCACAGTTAAAGTGAGCCGCGGCACAGGGTACAGTCCCTTTTACCTGTGTTCTCGTTTTGTCGTGTGCCGCGGCACAGATTACGTGTGCCGCGGCTCAATTCTCAAGTGTGTTGCGGCTCATTTATGCCGTGCCGCGGCACAGGGTACAGTTGGTTTAGCCTCCCCTTGCGATTGATGTGTGCCGTGGCTCACAATACCTGTGCCGCGGCTCATACTTCAGTTTCTTCCCTGGGACTTTTCTGCACAAAATTTTGAGAAAAACACGTTAAAAGTGAGAGGCAGAAGCAAAGTGAAGCACAAAAATGATGAAAAATAAGAATCACGAATGCAAGAAAAATGAAGAAACGCAAAAAAATCTACAACTACGAACTCGGGTTGCCTCCCGAGAAGCGCTAAGTTTATAGTCTTCAGCCGGACCTATTGGACAACGTTAGTTCGCTTTTCGCAAACTCCATTTGGTTTCCGCCCCGTTCATCGAACCGTTCATATTTTTGTTAAAATTATGACCATTGGTCATTAGCGATTCGACTTTCGGTTCGGTCATCAAATGTTGTTTGCGAAAAGGTTTCGACGTGAATAACTTCCCGAAACACCCAGTTTTTCCATGACTAATTGTCCGCTTGGCTTCCGGCTCACTCTCCTCCTTCACAAACGCACTCAAGACTGCAGCAGATTTTTCCTCATGCTCGAGGAACGCCACTCGGTCTACATCCTTCTTAAGACTTGGACCATTTAACACAAAATCTGAATTTTCCCACCGACGATGTTTTCGGTGCTTTCCTCTTTCAACGGCATTTACACTTTCACTTAGTGACCTTTTATCAATACCTCTGGGACATGGAAACGATTTGAATACTTGAAAAGTAACTTGCTCGTCTTGGACCCTCAGAGTTAACTCCCCTTTTTCCACGTCTATAAGGGTTCGGCCAGTCGCTAAAAATGGTCGTCCCAAGATGATTGGAATATTTTCATCTTCCTCCATGTCGAGTACGATGAAATCGGCCGGAAAGATGAACTTGTCAACCTTAACTAATACATCCTCGATCACTCCCCTCGGATACTTTATCGATCGATCTGCCAATTGTAAGGATACTGTTGTTGGCTTGGCTTCCCCAATATCCAGCTTTTTGAAAATCGATAGAGGCATGAGGTTGATACTCGCACCAAGATCGCATAGTGCCTTATTAAACGAAAGATTCCCCATGGTGCACGGTATGTTGAAGCTTCCCGGATCTTTCAATTTAGGTGGGAGCTTCTTTTGAAGAATTGCACTGCACTCCTCTGTCAAGGCGACCGTTTCAAACTCCTCAAGCTTTCTTTTCTTCGATAATATCTCTTTCATGAACTTGACATAACTCGGCATCTGTTCCAATGCGTCGGCGAATGGAATGTTTATGTGAAGCTTTTTAAACACATCAAGGAACTTAGAAAATTGTTTGTCCGCCCTTCTTTGCTGTAATCTCTGCGGAAAGCGGGCAGGGGACACATATGTCTTCGAGTTGTCCGGCTTCAAATTCTTCGACTCCTCTGGCTTTAAATCCTTCTCTTCCTCAATTTCCTTCTTCTTTTCACACCACTCGGGCTGATCCAGCACCTCTTTCCCACTTCTTAAGCTGATTGCGTTTAGACTCTCTCTAGGATTTGTCTCTGTTGTACTCGGCAATGCTCCCTCCGGACGAGCTGTCAACACATTAGCAATTTGGCCCAGCTAGACCTCCAAGTTCCGAATGGAAGCAGAATGATTTTGTAATGTAGCTTCCGTACGAGTCATAAATTGACTCGTATTTGCCGCCAATTTTGCAAGTGCTTCCTCGAGAGACACTTTGGGAGCGGGAGGGGGCTGCTGTTGATTCTGGGCGAACGGGGGCTGGTGTGAGTTCTGTCCGTTTCTCCATGAAAAGTTGGGATGATTGCGCCACCCCGGATTATAAGTGTTGGAGTACGGGTTATTCGGCCGATTCCCACTTCCCACAAATTGAGCCTGCTCCATCTGATTTTGCTCGAACGGGTTTCCAACTTGACATTCCACGCTCGGGTGTGATCCGTTACACCAATTGCATGTCTCAATGGTAACGGGGGAAGGTGCGTGCGAAAATGCCTGGAGCTGTTGGGTCAAAGCGGCGACTTGAGCTGACAAGGTGGAAATCGGATCATTGCTTGAAACTTCCATGACTCTCTTCGGTGTCAATCTTTCCGATGGCCATTGGTATGCGTTTTCGGCCATATCTTCCAAAAGCACGTGTGCCTCGGCCATAGATTTTCCCATGAAGGCCCCACCAGAGGCCGCATCCACGAGGGTGCGTGTAGGAGCACTCAAACCATTATAGAACGTATGAAGCTGAAGCCAATCAGGAATGCCGTGATGAGGGCATCTTCGTAGCAAATCTTTATATCGCTCCCACGCCTCGTGGAGCGATTCCATATCGTACTGACCAAAGGTGGTTATTTCGTTTCTCAACCTTGCCGTCTTAGTTGGTGGGAAGAATTTGGCAAGGAAGGCTTGCGCTAACCTCTCCCATGTTGTAATCGACCCCGGCAGTAAGGAATTTAACCAAAACTTTGCTTTATCCCTCAAAGAGAAAGGGAAAAGCCTCAATCGGATGGCATCGTCGGTGACACCATTAGTCTTGAACGTGTCGCATATCTCAAGGAAAGAAGCAACATGGGCATTCGGGTCGTCATTCGGCGATCCACGATTGGCTACTTTGCACCATCTGAATAATAGCAGGCTTGATCTCAAAATTATTAGCTTGGATAGTGGGACGCCGAATTCCCGAAAAATTAGCGTTGATCTGCGGCATGGCATAATCTCGAAGAGCTAGTTCCGGTTGAACTTGCCGGACTTGGTTATCTCCTCCTTGGACTTCGATATTCTTGGCCATGTTGACCGTCGTCTGCAACTCTCTTTTCTCCTTTTTGTTCCTTCTTAGAGTGCGCTCGAGCTCGGTATCCAAAGGTAGTAGGCCTTCGTTACCGAGTTTTCTCATGCACTACACGAAAGGTCCTGAAAGGAAAAACAAATAAACGAAATTAAATACACAAAAAATAACAATAAAACGTTCAAATTAAGACTGGAAATACTTAAATCGATATTAGAAAATTTCAGTCCCCGGCAACGACGCCAAAAACTTGTTGCGATTTTCTTTACACGCAAGTGCACGTCATCGTTTACAAGTAATAAAGTGATAAGTAGAGTATCGTTCCCACGAGGACTGAATCTCTAACTACCGATTTTTTCGTATTCCAATTTTATTTGAACAATCGAAGTTGGGTTTGTGCAATTAATAACTAAAGGAATTACTAAAAGACTAAGCAGTAGAAAACAATATCTTGGATAAAAGAAATCAAATGATGAGTAAGTCTAGGGTTCTGAATCCACCTCAGTTTATCCGAATTTACTCTTGATTATCCGTAATAAATAATTTTCCCAATTTATTGAAGGCGGAGATTGCTAATATATTCTACCGCCTCTCCCGAGGTCAATAGATTTATCTAAAGGCGAATAACGCACTCTATCCCTAGGTGAATTAATTCGTCGATAGGCAAAAAGCATGAAATCTCCTAAAGGCCACGTAGTTCCTATGACTATATTCCTATCTCACAGAATAAAACGGTCCTCACCAATAGTTCCTCACCAAATCTCCTCTCCCGATTCGAAGTGAATGATTAAATCAATACAACTATTGGCCAGATAATTGCAAGCATTAAACATAATTGGGAAAAACTCAATAAAAAGGTAATCAATTGGATAATCTCAATCAATTCGTCAAAACAAAGGTTTCATCAAAACCCTAGATTAGGGCTTTAGCCTGACATACTAATAACTGAAAATACAGAATAAATAAACGAAAGCATAAAATTCAAATGCAGATGAAGCTCGGATTCCTCCGTTCTTCAGCTTCCGCCTTCTGCCCTTGAAGTCTTCTGCTTCCCTCTTCTTCTGCCGTCTCCAAGCTTAAGCTCTCAAAGATTAAAGATCCAAAGATGATTTAATTAGGGTCTTAAACCCTATTTATAGCTCAACATATCCTCCAAATCGCGTCCGTATTAGTCGGTCGAAAACTGGCTTCGAAACAGCTCAAAATCCGCGCGGGCCTACAAAAACCGCCAAGTGTGCCGCGGCTCACTAAACCTGTGCCGCGGCACACGGCCTTCAGCTGAATGCCTGGGCGTCATCAATTTCTTACGTGCATGACTCACCTGGCCGTGCGCGGCACGCAGTACAGTTACTCGCCTTGGTGGTGTCTTCCTGTGCCGCGGCTCAGCTTCCTTGTGCCGCGGCTCAGAGTCCAGATTTGCCGTTTTCGCCCGTTTTGCGTCGTTTTAGCTTACGGACTTCAATTTCCTGTCAATCATACAAAATTAAGGCATTAAAAGCTCATTTAGACAATTTCACTCTCCAAAATACTACAAAATAATGATAAATAAGCGTATAAAAATACGCCTAACAAATACCCCCAAACTTAAGCCTTTGCTTGTCCTCAAGCAAAAAAAGAATTTAAATTCAATAAAAGAATGTCGTGAATCATCGTGCAACTCATAGTGTTCAACCTAATCAATACTATCCTGTAAGTCTCTCTAAATAATACGAGTGTCGTAAAAGCGAGCTGCACTCAGAATAATGATTCCGCAAAGTAATCAAGTTCAGTCCTAATCATTCGTTCATGAAGAAAATCCAGCTCAAAGATTAACAAAATGTGAGTCAAATCGACCGTCAATACGAAAGGCTAAAATAAACAAGCTAGTTCGTCCCGTTCCACAGTCGAAAGGCACAATTTTCACGAGTTTCATAACAATTAAACCTCGGACAGTATTCCCTTATATATATATGCTCAAGAATTTGATTCGAGTTGACCACTAGGTTAGGATCTCGGGATGTTTCATCGGGATAATCCTAGGGTGGAAACTCCATTCTCATGTATTGGAAAACCGTTTGACGTAAAAGACACTCATGGGGCACATGGATGCTTCTAGTTACTAAGTTCCCGTCTACAGCGGAGAAACAACTCGAATACATAATTTCCGCATGTCCGAATCCAGGTCGCCGTTTTACGCGAGAGTAAGCAATGGTCACGCGAATACCCCCGGTTACTAGGCTCCCTATCATTGGCACATGTGAAATATCTAAATCACTAGTCTAATCAGGGTCGTCGTTTTACGCGAGAGCAAACAACGGGTCACGCGAATACCCCCAGTTACTAGACTTCCCATCATAGAACACATTATCTCGACTTTTGGGAAAAACTGACCGACTCTAAACTCAATCTAAGTGCTAACACGACTAATGAAACAGTACGACTCACTATCCGGAAGATGTAACCAAACGTATTGACGGTGATTTTAAAACAAGTATGTATCGTCTCTTCTCTGCCAAGACCTCTACAATCACGAAAAATTTCGGACCTAAATGAATACTAAGCAGAACAGAAATAACTGACTACAAATCGACTAAAACTCGACCGTTTCTTCAGAGAGAAAAACAGTGTCGTAATATCAGTATCACACAAATAGAAGCACAAAAAATTCACGAATAAAGAAAGACTAAGACAAGCAAGGCTATCTAAAATTTTTTTTTCGCAAAGTAATGAAAAGTGCAACGAAATAAAGTACAGCAAGAAAATAAAGTACAGCAATGAATGTAGCAACTGAAAGTAAATCCCCCCCCAAACTTAGGACGTACATTGACCTCAATGGACAAAAAATGATATGCAATAAAAGTAAAAGGTCAAGTACTCCCCTCCAGTCTGCTCAGGAGCTGGTGCTGGCATCGTCCGGTGAGGAGGGTGGTGTGGCTGGCCGGGCGGGCGCAATAAATGGCCCGTCGGGATGCATGATATGGGCCGTCCATGCGGCGAGGTGCTCCTGATGATAAGCATCCCTCGCAGCAAGATGCCTCGCCTCTCGTCGGCTGGCCCGGCGGGCCTGCTCTCGCATCTCGGATCTGACGGCAGCAACAACGCTCTCCCGCTCCGCCCGCTGCTCCTCCCACATGGGAGCCATCAAGCTCTCTCTCTCGCTCCTCATCTCATCTCTCTCTCTCCTCGTCTCCTCTCTCAGCTCCTCTCTCTCTCTCTCTCTCCTCAGATCCTCTCTCTGCTCCTCTCTCTGTCTCCTCAAATCCTCCCTCAGCCCATCAAACAACTCCTGCAACCTCGCTCTGTCGGGTGGCGGGCCAGCATCTCCGTGTGTCAACAAAAGCGGCTCGGGGGATCCCTCGTGGGCCTCCTCTAGCAGAAATCCTCTCCCCCGAGCGTGCGCTGGCGCTCCTCCCCACTGGTCAAACTGCGATATGATGCGGTGGTCGATCGGGGCCTGGGGGGCAAGCATCGGCTCGTCGTCTGACCATGTCAGCCCCGACTACCGGCATAAAGCGCAGATGAGAGAGGGGTGCTTCAACCCCGTCTTGGCCCCCCCTTGGATACACTGGAAGATAGATCGGACCAGGATGGGGGCCACATTGAAACGCAGCCCGGAAGTGATAGCAAAAAGTGTCCGGGCGCGGGAGAGAAAGACTGTACGGATCTGGGAGGTGGGGTCAATGCGTGCGCAGATAAAATAAAGCCGTGCACGCCCGAGCTGGCCGAGGCGCGAGCTCACGAAGTGAAAAGTGGAAGAACTCGTGCTCATTGCTCCCGGTCGGTGCAAGTGTCTGCAATGGTCTCAAGCGAGGCCTCCTTATTGAGGCTGGTCATCACACGGTCACAGGCTGACTCGTCAACCACCCGAATACCAAAAAGCCTCCCAATAGCAGCCGTGGAGAAATCAACAGTAACCCCACCGACCTCGACCTGAGTCCGAGACTCTAAAGACGGCAATGTATGCCTGCCCGAATGTGCTTGGCGGTCTTGGCGTAGAACTCTGCCTGATCGAGATAACCGCTGGCTCGGGCGGTGCGGCAAATCTGGCCCACCCCATCTCGTCAATCATAGTGCGCAATTCCCCGTCCTGAGGAGCTGGAGTAAAACCCCTCTCTGGAATAAGTGGTCGTGGCCGGATCTTTTCATTGAATATCTTGTGAATTTCAGGGTCCGAAAATTGGTGCCCCTCCGCCTCGGCCCGACCACGAGAGGTCTCCCCTCGAGTGGGGGATGACTCGGTCCTAGCTCTCTTGCTCAGTTTCCTTGTTCTCGCCATAATCAGTCCTGAAAAGTAAAACACGAGGGTTTATTTACGCACAATAATAACAATGATCTACGCTCGGCTAAGGATGTCCAGCCAGAAATTCCGAATTTAAGAAAATAGCGCATACATGAGAGAAGGATGAAATTGGTCTTAAACGTTTAACCTGGATGTAAGGGTTGGGCTTGCTGTAAATTCAAAACGTATACGTTGCACGAAAATTCAAACGATTGCTTTTCCAAAGAAAATTTCTCATTTAGGCAATTTATCAAACACCTTGAGGGCACAAGTTTACTTAAAGAATAAACATAGTTATAGCTCGATTCAACCCTCAAAAATCGAAACATAATTCAATCATCATCAACTCAACACATTCAACTTATTGATATTCCGATTTAACCATGAAAATTCGATAAAACTACCATGTTATTCTCTAACAATCATAAAACCTTTTGAAGGAAAATAACATGTTCAATCCATTCAAAGCATAAACAACTTCCAAATATAAACCATAAGCAAGTAAAGATTAAAGGTTTGAACGTACCTTTTTGGTTTTGTGAAGATTGCAAGAAGAAATCACAGGAAAAAAATAGAAGAAGACTTCGGCCGGTCGCGCGCTGGGGAGGGAAGGAGAAGGAGAAGGAAGGCGTACCTGGAAATGCCGGCCGAGTGCGTGTTATATGCTACCTGGACTTTCAGATTCCGCATAGTGTGCCGCGGCACAGTTAAAGTGAGCCGCGGCACAGGTACGATCCCTTTTACCTGTGTTCTCGTTTTGTCGTGTGCCGCGCACAGATTACGTGTGCCGCGGCTCAATTCTCAAGTGTGTTGCGGCTCATTTATGCCGTGCCGCGGCACAGGTACTGATTGGTTTAGCCTCCCCTTGCGATTGATGTGTGCCGTGGCTCACAATACCTGTGCCGCGGCTCATACTTGATTTCTTCCACAGGACTTTTACGCACAAAATTTTGAGAAAAACACGTTAAAAGTGAGAGGCAGAAGCAAAGTGAAGCACAAAAATGATGAAAAATAAGAATCACGAATGCAAGAAAAATGAAGAAACGCAAAAAAAATCTACAACTACGAACTCGGGTTGCCTCCCGAGAAGCGCTAAGTTTATAGTCTTCATAGGACCTATTGGACAACGTTAGTTCGCTTTTCGCAAACTCCATTTGGTTTCCGCCCGTTCATCGAACCGTTCATATTTTGTTAAAATTATGACCATTGGTCATTAGCGATTCGACTTTCGGTTCGGTCATCAAATGTTGTTTGCGAAAAGGTTTCGGCGTGAATAACTTCCCGAAACACCCGGTTTTTCCATGACTAATTGTCCGCAGCTTCGGCTCACTCTCCTCCTTCACAAACGCACTCAAGACTGCAGCAGATTTTTCCTCATGCTCGAGGAACGCCACTCGGTCTACATCCTTCTTAAGACTTGGACCATTTAACACAAAATCTGAATTTTCCCACCGACGATGTTTTCGGTGCTTTCCTCTTTCAACGGCATTTACACTTTCACTTAGTGACCTTTTATCAATACCTCCGGGACATGGAAACGATTTGAATACTTGAAAAGTAACTTGCTCGTCTTGGACCCTCAGAGTTAACTCCCCTTTTTCCACGTCTATAAGGGTTCGGCCAGTCGCTAAAAATGGTCGTCCCAAGATGATTGGAATATTTTCATCTTCCTCCATGTCGAGTACGATGAAATCGGCCGGAAAGATGAACTTGTCAACCTTAACTAATACATCCTCGATCACTCCCCTCGGATACTTTATCGATCGATCCGCCAATTGTAAGGATACTGTTGTTGGCTTGGCTTCCCCAATATCCAGCTTTTTGAAAATCGATAGAGGCATGAGGTTGATACTCGCACCAAGATCGCATAGTGCCTTATTAAACGAAAGATTCCCCATGGTGCACGGTATGTTGAAGCTTCCCGGATCTTTCAATTTAGGTGGGAGCTTCTTTTGAAGAATTGCACTGCACTCCTCTGTCAAGGCGACCGTTTCAAACTCCTCAAGCTTTCTTTTCTTCGATAATATCTCTTTCATGAACTTGACATAACTCGGCATCTGTTCCAATGCGTCGGCGAACGGAATGTTTATGTGAAGCTTTTTAAACACATCAAGGAACTTAGAAAATTGTTTGTCCGCCCTTCTTTGCTGTAATCTCTGCAGAAACGGAACGGGGGACACACATGTCTTCGAGTTGTCCGGCTTCAAATTCTTCGACTCCTCTGGCTTTAAATCCTTCTCTTCCTCAATTTCCTTCTTCTTTTCACACCACTCGGGCTGATCCAGCACCTCTTTCCCACTTCTTAAGCTGATTGCGTTTAGACTCTCTCTAGGATTTGTCTCTGTTGTACTCGGCAATGCTCCCTCCGGACGAGCTGTCAACACATTAGCAATTTGGCCCAGCTAGACCTCCAAGTTCCGAATGGAAGCAGAATGATTTTGTAATGTAGCTTCCGTACGGGTCATAAATTGACTCGTATTTGCCGCCAATTTTGCAAGTGCTTCCTCGAGAGACACTTTGGGAGCGGGAGGGGCCTTTGTTGATTCAGGCGACGGGGCTGGTGTGAGTTCTGTCCGTTTCTCCATGAAAAGTTGGGATGATTGCGCCACCCCGGATTATAAGTGTTGGAGTACGGGTTATTCGGCCGATTCCCACTTCCCACAAATTGAGCCTGCTCCATCTGATTTTGCTCGAACGGGTTTCCAACTTGACATTCCACGCTCGGGTGTGATCCGTTACACCAATTGCATGTCTCAATGGTAACGGGGGAAGGTGCGTGCGAAAATGCCTGGAGCTGTTGGGTCAAAGCGGCGACTTGAGCTGACAAGGTGGAAATCGGATCATTGCTTGAAACTTCCATGACTCTCTTCGGTGTCAATCTTTCCGATGGCCATTGGTATGCGTTTTCGGCCATATCTTCCAAAAGCACGTGTGCCTCGGCCATAGATTTTCCCATGAAGGCCCCACCAGAGGCCGCATCCACGAGGGTGCGTGTAGGAGCACTCAAACCATTATAGAACGTATGAAGGTGAAGCCAATCAGGAATGCCGTGATGAGGGCATCTTCGTAGCAAATCTTTATATCGCTCCCACGCCTCGTGGAGCGATTCCATATCGTACTGACCAAAGGTGGTTATTTCGTTTCTCAACCTTGCCGTCTTAGCTGGTGGGAAGAATTTGGCAAGGAAGGCTTGCGCTAACCTCTCCCATGTTGTAATCGACCCGTGATAAGGAATTTAACCAAAACTTTGCTTTATCCCTCAAAGAGAAAGGGAAAAGCCTCAATCGGATGGCATCGTCGGTGACACCATTAGTCTTGAACGTGTCGCATATCTCAAGGAAAGAAGCAACATGGGCATTCGGGTCGTCATTCGGCAGTCCACAGAATTGGCTCGCCTGCACCATCTGAATAATAGCAGGCTTGATCTCAAAATTATTAGCTTGGATAGTGGGACGCCGAATTCCCGAAAAATTAGCGTTGATCTGCGGCATGGCATAATCTCGAAGAGCTAGTTCCGGTTGAACTTGCCGCACTTGGTTATCTCCTCCTTGGACTTCGATATTCTCGGCCATGTTGACTGTCGTCTGCAACTCTCTTTTCTCCTTTTTGTTCCTTCTTAGAGTGCGCTCGAGCTCGGTATCCAAAGGTAGTAGGCCTTCGTTACCGAGTTTTCTCATGCACTACACGAAAGGTCCTGAAAGGAAAAACAAATAAACGAAATTAAATACACAAAAAATAACAATAAAACGTTCAAATTAAGACTGGAAATACTTAAATCGATATTAGAAAATTTCAGTCCCCGGCAACGGCGCCAAAAACTTGTTGCGATTTTCTTTACACGCAAGTGCACATCATCGTTTACAAGTAATAAAGTGATAAGTAGAGTATCGTTCCCACGAGGACTGAATCTCTAACTACCGATTTTTTCGTATTCCAATTTTATTTGAACAATCGAAGTTGGGTTTGTGCAATTAATAACTAAAGGAATTACTAAAAGACTAAGCAGTAGAAAACAATATCTTGGATAAAAGAAATCAAATGATGAGTAAGTCTAGGGTTCTGAATCCACCTCAGTTTATCCGAATTTACTTTTGATTATCCGTAATAAATAATTTTCCCAATTTATTGAAGGCAGAGATTGCTAATATATTCTACCGCCTCTCCCGAGGTCAATAGATTTATCTAAAGGCGAATAACGCACTCTATCCCTAGGTGAATTAATTCGTCGATAGGCAAAAAGCATGAAATCTCCTAAAGGCCACGTAGTTCCTATGAGTATATTCCTATCTCACAGAATAAAACGGTCCTCACCAATAGTTCCTCACCAAATCTCCTCTCCCGATTCGAAGTGAATGATTAAATCAATACAACTATTGGCCAGATAATTGCAAGCATTAAACATAATTGGGAAAAACTCAATAAAAAGGTAATAAAATGGATAATCTCAATCAATTCGTCAAAACAAAGGTTTCATCAAAACCCTAGATTAGGGCTTTAGCCTGACATACTAATAACTGAAAATACAGAATAAATAAACGAAAGCATAAAATTCAAACGCAGATGAAGCTCGGATTCCTCCGTTCTTCAGCTTCCGCCTTCTGCCCTTGAAGTCTTCTGCTTCCCTCTTCTTCTGCCGTCTCCAAGCTTAAGCTCTCAAAGATTAAAGATCCAAAGATGATTTAATTAGGGTCTTAAACCCTATTTATAGCTCAACATATCCTCCAAATTGCGTCCGTATTAGTCGGTCGAAAAGCCAAACGGCTCAAAATCCGCGCAGCCTACAAAACCGCCAAGTGTGCCGCGGCTCACTAAACTCCGTGCCATGCACACGGCCTTCACCAATGCTCAAGGCGTCATCAATTTCTTCGTGCCGCGGCTCACTGGGTGCCGCCGCGCACAGTACAGTTACTCGCCTTGCCGGTGTCTTCCTGTGCCGCGGCTCAGCTTCCTTGTGCCGCGGCTCAGAGTCCAGATTTGCCGTTTTCGCCCGTTTTGCCTCGTTTTAGCTTCCGGACTTCAATTTCCTGTCAATCATACAAAATTAAGGCATTAAAAGCTCATTTAGACGATTTCACTCTCCAAAATACTACAAAATAATGATAAATAAGCGTATAAAAATACGCCTAACAACTTGATAGATCTGTTAGCTAATTGCAACGAGATTGTCGTCGGCTTAGCTTCCCTAATACCTAGCTTCTTAAAAATGGAAAGGGGCATAAGATTAATACTGGCGCCGAGATCACATAACGCTCTATCAAAATACAGGTTTCCTATAGTGCATGGTATATTGAAACTTCCTGGATCCTTTAATTTTGGTGGGAGCTTTTTCTGCAAGATGGCGCTGCACTCTTCCGTTAATGCCACAGTCTCATTTTCTTCGAGCTTCCTTTTGTTCGATAGGATCTCTTTCATGAAATTCACATAGCTCGGCATTTGTTCCAAAGCATCAGCAAATGGAATGTTGATATGTAGGTTCTTGAAAACCTCAAGAAACTTGGAGAATTGCTTGTCCAATTTTTGCTTTTGCAATCACTGCGGAAACGGGATGGGTGGCATATAGGCCTTCGGATTGTCAGGAAACAGTTTCGAGCTTCTAGAAATTTGTGATTCTTCAGTCACCGAATTTTTCTTCTCCTCATCTTCACCTCTCTTTTTGTTCCTCTCGGGCTACTCACACACTTCCCTCCCACTTCTCAAGCTAATGGCATTAATACTCTCTATGGGGTTCGTCTCAGTTTTGCTTGGTAAAGTACCCTTAGGTCGGGCTGTTAACACACTTTCTATTTGACCCAGTTGGACTTCCAAATTGCGAATAGAGACGGAGTGGTTTTGCAAGGTTGTTTCCGTACGGGTCATGAATTGACTCGTATTTGCTGCTAATTTCGCCATTGCCTCCTCTAGAGAGATCTTTGGAGTGGGAGGAGGTTGCTGTTGGTGTTGAGCAAACTGAGGTTGGTTTAAGTTTTGTCCGTTTTTCCACGAAAAGTTAGGGTGATTTCGCCACCCCAGATTATATGTGTTGGAATATGGGTTGTTCTGCCTATTTCCGTTCCTCATAAACTGTGCTTGTTCCATCGGAGATTGCTCGAAAGGATTTCCGACTTGGCACTCCGCGCTAGGATGAGACCCATTACACCAATTACATGATTCTGTGGTAACGGTAGAAGGAGCATGCGAAAAATCTTGCAATTGTTGAGTCAGCGCTGCAACTTGGGCTGATAGCGTAGAGATCGGATCATTGTCGGAAACTCCCATAACTCGCTTTAGGTTCACACATTCGGAAGGCCACTGATAAGCATTTGCAGCCATCGCTTCCAATAAATAATGAGCTTCTGCCATCGTCTTGCCCATTAACGCTCCTCCAGCGGCTGCATCAACAAGAGTGCGTGCAGATGCACTTAGTCCGTTATAAAAGGTTTGAATTTGTAGCCAATCCGGTAATCCATGGTGTGGGCATCTCCGTAGTAAATCCTTGTATCGCTCCCAAGCTTCATGAAGCGATTCCATCTCAAATTGCCCGAAGGTAGTTATCTCGTTCCTAAGTCTCGCTGTCCTCGACGGTGGAAAAAACTTATCCAGAAAGGCTTGTCCTAATTCCGCCCAAGTCGTGATAGAGCCCGGCGGTAGTGAATTCAACCAGAATTTGGCTTTGTCCCTTAGAGAGAAAGGGAAAAGCCGCAGACGAATAGCATCATCGGTAACACCGTTATTCTTGAAGGTGTCAGAAATCTCGAGAAATGAAGTGATGTGTGCATTGGGGTCATCGTTCGCGAGTCCACAAAACTGGCTTGCTTGCACCATCTGAATAATAGCCGGCTTAATCTCGAAGTTGTTCGCTTGGATGGTTGGACGCCGAATCCCCGAAAAGTTTGAATTGATTTGTGGCATTGCATAATCCCGTAGTGCCAATGGCGGTTGAGCTTGCTGCATAGGATTGTTTACTCCGAGATTTTCTGTGTTATCGGCCATGGTGTCTTTTGTCGGTAGCTCACGCTTTTTCTTCTTGTTTTTCCGAAGAGTGCGCTCGAGTTCAGTATCCAAAGGTAATAGGCCTTCGTTACCGAATTTTCTCATGCACTAACCAGAAATTCCTGAAAGGAAAACAAATAAAAAAAATTACACAAAAATAAAATAATGTTCAAATTAAGACTAGAAATACCGAAATCGATATTAGTAAAACAATCAGTCCATGGCAACGGCGCCAAAAACTTGTTACGAAATTTGGTGAACGCAAGTGCACGTTGTCGTAAGCAAGTAATAAAGTGATAAGTAAGATATCGTTCCCTCGAGGACTGACTCACTAATTACCGATTTATGTGTATTCTAATTTTATTTGAACGATAGAAATTGGAGGTGCAAGTAATATTGAATAAAAACTAACAATAGAATGAATTAAGAACAACTAAAAAAAATCGATATTTTAAAGAAAGGAGATCAAATAGGGAATTAATCTACGATTGAGAATCCACCTCGATTTATTCGAATTACTCTTGATTTATAAGAATAAAGTGATTTCCCAATTTATTGAAGGCGAAGATTGCTAAAATACTCTATTGCCTCTCCCGAGGTCAGTAGAATTTTCTACGACGAATAAAATACTCTATTCCTAGGTGAGTTAATTCGACCATAGGCGAAAAGTACGAAATCTTCAGACAGGCCACGTAATTCCTATGAGAATATTCCTATCTCACAAGATAAACGTTTCTCGCCAATTTTCCTACCAACTCTCCTCTCCCGATTCGAGTTGCGTAATCAAAACAAATCAATCATAGGCCACATAATTGATAGTAATTAAAACAATTGGGGAAAACTCAATAAGAAAGGGAAATATATCTTAATAATGCAAAATCAAAAGTAAATTCGTCAAAACCTCGGTTTCATCAAAATCCTAGAATAGGGTTCTAGCCCGACATGCTAGAAATTAATACAGAAAGAATTGAAGAAAGCATAAAAGAAATCAAACACAGTTGAAGAACTTGGATTCCTCCGTTCTCTAGATTCTGCTCTCTGCTTGATCGGTGTTTTTATCCTCCTCCTCGATGCCTTCTCTTCAGACCTTTAATCCCTATTTATAACCTTCATTAGTCTCCAAAACATGTCCGGGAATTAGGTCGAAAACGGGCTTCAGAACAGTCCAAAAAACGATGGATGGATTAGCAAACCCGCGTCGGGGGCCGTGGCCCGGCTTTAGTGTGTCGCCGCCCCAGTTGTGTTGCACGTAGCCCTGGGCGTTATTTCCCTTACGGGCTGAGCCACATCCCCCGGTATAGTGTGTACCACTTCTTGCTATGCCGTGTGTGTGCCGCAGCTCAGCTTCAATGTGCCGCGGCCCTTCACCAAAAATTGTCATTTTGGTCCGTTTTTCGTCGTTCAAGCTTCCGGACTCCAATTTCCTTCAAAACATATAAAGATAGTGCATTAAAAGCTCATTTTCGCAGATTTAGACTTAAAATGGGTATAAAATAATGATAAATAAGCGCATAAAAATACGTCTAACAAAATACTTGTTAATATATAAGTAACAACACGTAAATTGATGAGTAATTTTAGAAATTAGTGAGAAATGTTGATATTCTTGTGCACACAATGGCTAGTCTCATCATGGACACGATCGTGTGCCCCATCGTGTGCACATGAACTTTTGGTATTTTTGCCAATTTGATTTAATGTGTTATCTAGAAGGATATTTTGTGATTCTAAAATTACTTGTTAAAACATTAATTACTACGTGACTTCTTATGCAAACTCGTATTTGTTATTTCGTGTAATTTATTAGTATATGAGATATTTCATACAGATGATGAACTTATATGTACGAACTAATACATTGAGAATATATAGACTACACATGATATGTAATAGATTATGTTAATTCAATTTATAACTTTTTAAATAAGTATATTGTTAACAAATACTTGTTAATATATAAGTAACAATGTGTAAATTGATGAGTAATTTTAGAAATTAGTGAGAAATGTTGATGTTCTTGTGCACACGATGGCTAGTCCCATCTTGAGCATGATCGTGTGCCCCATCATGTGCAGACGTAGATACATTGATACGGTGACACCGTGGACACAGTGACACGTAGTTGCCAATGTGGCACATGATCGGAGCACACGATCGTGCCCACACTACGCCATAAATGGCCTATCGACAACTTATGGGCATGGTGTTGCCTTCTCACGTGTTGCAGTAGCTATGAAATTTTTGCCCTATCGCAACCTTGTAACCTTGGTGTTACCGTAGACATAAATCTGTGTTGCTGTAGCTATAAATAGGTGTTACACACTGCAACACTATGCCTATGTTTCCTTAGACTATTAATATACAATAGTGGAAATCACACATATCACAATAATATAAAATCTCATGGAAAGCAATTAAATGATTATTCTATCCATAATATTTTCCTCAACGTGAATATCTACATATAATAATAATCATAATCATTATAAAATATTATGATATAATGACTGGAAATAGAATATGATGCATAAAATCGAAACTGATTATTAATATTAATTGAAGAGTCAACATTAATAATGGTTTGGTCAAATTAAGACTAGAAGTGAATATTAAGAGCTGTTGGGATCGGTTGAAAAACAATTGGAAACTGACTGGGGTAAAAATCGAAGTAATCAGAAATCTAGGGTTAAATTGCATAACCCTAAAAACTAAGAGGTATAGAACCCTATTCCTTCCTCGCAGTCGGCAGAAACCATTCTCACTTCTCGCCCGTTCTTCACTCTCTCTCTCAAATTCTCTCTCTAGATTTTGGGTGAAGCAAGATGCAAAATGGGGAAGCAAAATTCATCCCACCTTCCTCTTGGCCGACTCCTGATGAATTATACACCATACACCACTACTACAAAAAGAGGTTTCAACATCGTCTGATTTACATCGATTTTTAAGAAAATCGATGTAAAAAAATAAGGCGGTGGTGTAATTGTAATTTATTTTGACGTTCACATCGGTTATTATTAGAACCGATGTGAATTATTGACGTTTCACATCGGTTTTTATAAAATTGATGTAAAATGAGCGATTTCACATCGGTTTTCTTGAAACCGATGTGAATTTTATTTTGATTTTGCGGATTTTACATCGGTTCATAAAAAAACCGATGTTAATTTATGATTATAACATCAGATTTCTTTATAACCGATGTGAATATATATAATTCTTTCTGGTGACACACGAGAAGATGACACTCCAATTACGCAAGAAGATGGCACTCCAATTACGCAAGAATATGACACTCCAGTTACAAGAGGCCCTAGCTCTTAGATGTCATCCATTTGTTCTTCTCTTTTGAACAATCATCCATTTGTCTATTTGGTTGATGTAATAAATTGGTTGATATTTTTGGTGGATTGATGTACTTGTTGGTTTAACTATAGCTAGGTTAATGATGCAGAATTGTTTTTTATGGGAAATGTAATATTTAAATGCTATATTTTTAGTCTGTTCAATTGATGTGTTGCAATAGGTAGTTAGTGTGTTGAAATTGGTTAATATTTTGCAATACACATTGGGTTGCAGTTGTTATCATCTGGTGTTGTATTAACCACGTTTCCACAATATGGGCCCATAGATGGGCCCCACGGGTGTGCCCCACACAATCTGGTATCTATTTTATTAAATTATAACGTCTATTGCAACACAGATAAAATGTTGCAATAGGGTGCCAAGTATGTTGCCATAGGCTCCTATGGTAACATGAGAACAGGGTGTTACCTTAGGCTGTTCACATGTTGTCTTTATGGTCAAAGGCAACTGTTGAGAACACAACACACTTTTGGTGTTACCTTTGCCCTTTTCGGGGCTAAGGCAACACTTAATCAGGTCTATGGTGACACAGTTTCAGGATTGTTGTAGGCCATCTATGGAGTAGTGCCATCATGGGTCACTATCGTGCGCACTATAAAAGGCAGCATCAAATTATGTTTATTATAAAAGCCCATCGTGGGTCCCCCTCCCCCCCTTTCACTATAAGCCCATCTTCCTGGACCGAGAGTGAAATACCTGAACCTTCACGTTAGTCCCCCCATTTTTCACTATAAACCCTAAACAATTAAAATCCATTAAAATCAAGTACGCGAAATGAGCGGCCGATTATGAGAAAGTGATTTAGGAGGAATCGAAGCACCTCGACCAAGAAAAAGGAGGAGGATACCTCCTCCCAACCCACCATATCGAACTAGGCAAAGAGGGAGATACTCAATGCTCAGAGTAATTTTTTGTTTATGTAGTGTTATTTCAAATACACTACGCCATATATGGGATTTAACAACGCTTTTTTTCAATATTACAAGCAAAAATGTAACCATATATGCCTTGAAAGTGATCTAGGCATACACTTTTTTTCGGTGTTAGCATTGCTATAAATCACTATTACGGTAGAGGTTATTCAGTATCTACGGTAACGTTGAAGTCGGTGTAGTCTTTTGGTCTTTAAAAAATGTGTAGCCGTTGATCTTTAAAAATCAATAAAAAATAGGCGAGCTCAATGATTGTCCGAATATTAGTAAATTAAATAGGCGGGCTCAATCTTTGTCCAAATATTTCAATTAAGCGGGTCAAATTTTAATTATTCACTCCCAACTCTTTCTCTCAACTCTCTCACAGCTCAACAGTTGACGAGCCAACCGGCAAATACATTTCGTATCGTATATCTTCTATATATATATATATATATATATATATATATAAGTAGGAAAAATAAATATAAGTAAAATAAATATAAGTGAATATATATATATATATATAGTCTGTAATACCCTCGCCTTTACTATTGTATTTTCTGATTTAAACCAAGTATCTTCGCACCATATCTGTATTGTTATAGCAAATATATCGACGAATTATGTTAAGTTGGAATCATGGCCATTCATACTATATTAATTGTTGGGTGATATTGGGAGAATTCCATTTATGCTTGTTATAGCACTTAACGTACATTAACCTATCTTCTTAACGTACGCTATGTACGTAGCCTTACGTACGTAACATTCATATGTTACGTACGTAATGCGAGAGATCCACCAACAGTCCGCCTTTCGGCGGGTGGGACCGAGCGGGGGTAGGTGGTCGGGAGCCGATCGCGACAGCCAAGTCAACGGCTATTACGTACGTAATAGCTATATATTTACGTACGTAACGATTTGCGTGTTTTGAGTCAGAAAGATCTGATGAAATTGGTTACGTACGTAATGATCATGAAATTACGTACGTAAGGACTGTAACATACGTTAACACCTTTCCTTAACGTACGTAACGCCGAGTTCAGGTTATAAAAATATGACTTGCCATTCATTTCCTGCTCGATCCATTCAACCTCCCAACTGAGAAAAACGATTCCCTTCCCTGCCAACTCCATTTCTAGCCCTTCTAACTTGTGTTGGAGCTTCAGCACTTGGGTTGTGACTTGGAGATTTGGAGATTGAAGTGTATCCCTTGAAGTGTTGGTGTTGTTCTTCATTTTGAGATTGGTCTTTCCTTAACTCATATTAAATCTATGCTTATGATGATGTTAGTATATAAACACTTCACATAATGTTAGTTTAAGCTAGTGTAAACATGATAAGTTAATTGAATCATGCTCAAACTAAGTGAAGATTAACATTAAGGGTATTAGTATTACTTCTTGATGTACATAACTTCATAATATGATTGTGTTGATAATGATATATATAAAACCTGATATATAACATGATAATCGGAAGTTGATTATAGTCTCAACACTAGGAACATGTTAAGGATGAAATCCTTAATGATTAAGAGGTGGGAGATATTAAACTTGTCTTGAACATTCAATTGATTCTTGAAGGTAACATGGAACCATGATTTTGGCCTCTAAAACCAACACCTTTGTAATAAATTGTTGGAAGAATTATGTTAACCCTTTGAAGATGATCTTCACAAGATGGGATGAAGTTACTTTTAGAATTCCGAGTATCCAATGATATTTTTAATAAATTCTTCAAAAGTAAAATAATGGATTTTGATAGAAGAAAGTTGTAATCTTCATACGATCAAGTTAATCGAGTTCGTTGATAGCTTAAAAGGGTGTTAAACGCTACATTAATATGTTAATAATGTTCTTAAGAGGATTGTAGTGAATATGGTGATACAAATGCGGTAGACGAGTAGCCGAATTCCATTTCATTAATCCGTGTATGTTAAGAGACGTAAATTACGATGATGTTCTTAGTTCACTAAAAACTTGAACTTATGTTTTCATATAGGAATCAGTTTTAATGTAATTATTGGTAAAATAATAAAGAACGTAATTAACACAAACTTATATCGTAATCGGAAGTGCCGATGATTTGAAAAGATGTTTTCACAATGTTACTTTGGTAATAAACTGAACTTCAAGTATTTGACATTAATGTTAGAATATGTGAATGAACATGATAAACATATGATGATTTATAATTGGAACGTTAAAGTAATTAATAGGATAACTAATTTATTCAAATAAATTTGCGAATATTGTTTATGTAATGATACCGTTATCGTATGAATATGTTGTTGAATGAATTACATTTCATTCAAGGTTGCTTGTTCACGTGAGTATTGTTAGACGAGGATACCGTTCGTTTGACCATTCAAAGAAGGATTATTCATCTACGGAATTGAGGCAAGTTATCTTGCTTGGTTATAATGATGGTTAAATTCTTGTGATTATTATGCGTTTCGTGTGTATGAAATGTTCTGATAATCTATGATTCGTGATATGGTGATACCCTTGATCGTATTGTCATGGTGTTGGGGATGATATACTCGAAATTACCGTCCTTGTTACCGTTGGTCCTTTTGAGCTTTGTTGTCACTTCGGTGAGTCGTTCGATTCCTTGATAAAGGTGTAATTCGTTGAGTTTCGTTGTCATGTTGTATCGTGACATCTCTGGAGTCATATCTGCGTGCCGATTGGTTATGTGTAGGATTTTTAGCCGGGCACTTGATGATCATGCGTGGATGTTTTCCGCATTTAGATCATGCACACGAGACGTAGTTCGTGAGGCTAATTAGGTACATCGTTCCACGTATATCCTGGATTCCGTATACGGGGTGGACATGTGCACGGACACATATCCAGATCGGGCGTACTGTGATGTCCGTCTTGAGCCATATTATATGGTCATTCGTATATTTGGTTATGTTCGACAGTTGGGACTGACTGTTTATACGCCTGCGGGGTATATTCAGTAGTCGATTGTTTTCTTCGAGATCCGTATATATATGAATTGTATAATGTCATGAGAATTATTATCATGTATAGATGAACCTGTGGTTTGGGGCGAAATACTTGTATTTCAGGGCGAGGAAAGGGCAAGGCACAAGAGGAGCACAATGGCGATGGAGGGTTTTGAAGTATGCTATTTCGGGGGGCCCGAGTCTTTTGATGTTCGGTTATGTTGTGATTTTCATTTTATTTTGTGTCGGATGAATGTACTATAATCTGTTAGGTATTGCCCATCGTCATATGGTCTGTACCGAATTTGGATCCTGTGTACGTTTGCTCGTATTAAAGACATGTATAACTTATACTCCACATCGGGGTTTTGATAAATATTGTGGTACGGTGCCACGTTGTCAGGTTGTAAGTGTATATCGTGATATCGCCTGGTGGGTCCTTAGAGGTCACGGCACCGTAATAGCCACCGCTTTGCGTCACATGAGAAGATGGTATCGGAGAGCGTGTTTTTTTTCTTTTGAGTCATTGTAGGATCGAAATAGCATCAAGAAACCTTCGTGCCACGTGTAACCTGTGCAAGCGCCTGACCCGTCGAATACGGTATGTTCTCATGAGCCATAATTTAATTACTGGCATGATATTGGTGACGTATTAGTCTCTTTACTTATCTTGGCATCTTGCTAACATGTGGTAAAATTCATCTGTTTGAGGAAAACCTAAACTAATTATGTAATTTGAATTGTTTCGACTTGATGTTGATATTGAGTGTGTAGCACCTGCGATGCCGGTGATTCTTTACGAACTGCTTTGTTGGATATGAAATTCCCTGTTGCCATTAACCTAGCATGAATTATGATTAATAACTTGAACTGTACTTGTGACTTGATTCTTTCAGTATGGAAAGGAATCCGAGAGGCCGTGGCAGAGGGGGACGAGGCCGCGGAAGGGGCCGAATCCCGATACCACGAGCCAACAGACGCGCGAATGTGGAATAGAGTTCCGCAGGCAGTGATTCGCCTTCTAGGGACCAATCACACCACACTGGAGAAAATGCACGTGTCGATCCTTACATCGTGATGCAGGGCATGATGGTCCAGATGACCCAAATGGGTCAACTGATGGAAGCTATGCAGAGGAATACTACTGGTCAACAGCAGGGGCAACAGCCTCCGCCTATGGTGCCTGGCGGGATCGTGAGCCGGATTATTAGCGACATATCACGACAGCGTCCTCCGACTTTTGAAGGCTCATATGAGCCTGCTGACATTGTACACTGGATAGAGCATTTCGAGAAACTGTTCGAGAAGGTGGAGTGCCCAGAGGAAAATCGAGTTGCTGTGGCAGCCTACTACCTTAGTAAGAGTGCCCATATTTGGTGGCTTTCTGTGAGGCCTGCCGATGGCGCGAGTATATGGGAGGAATTCAAGAATCTTATGCTAGATCGTTACTATCCTGCACCCCTCCGAGAAGCCAAACTGTCCGAATTACTGAACCCCGATCCATCGGAAGACGAGGATGTGTTAGCGATTGCTGAAAAATTCCAAGCACTTCTCCCTTTTGCTACGCTTGTCCGTTCGAAGCGATAAGATCAAATATTTCCTCAAGAGGCTTAAACCCCGAATGAGGATGCAATTACTCAATCACCACCGTGCATTTACCCTACCCGAGTTTATTGAGAAGGCTTTGGAGTATGAACTTACTGCGAAGGAGATTTCTAAGAAGCACCTCGCTTTCCAACAAGAGATCCAGAACTGCACTCCAAGGAGACAAGAATCGGAGATGTTCAAGAAACCCCAGCCTGTACCAAATCCTTCTGAACGGCCACCTATGGCACCGAAACCGACAGGAACGCACTCTCGGGTAATCAGCTCACCTGTCATGTGTTATAACTGTGGGGACCAGGGGCATATCAGCTACAAGTGTCCGAAGCCGGCCGTTGCCTGTCACACTTGCGGGAAGAACGGTCATCGTGCTCGCTATTGCAAGGGTGGACTCGGGCGTGCTCCAGTAGCATCCCTTGCTCCAGTATAGTCTTCTGTTCAGGAACGTGCTCCTCCGTCCACTTCTTACCAGACTACCGGGGCAAACAAAGGGATGGGCCATGGAAATCAAGCTGGTACACCTGCTTCCGGGGTTGCAAAAGCCAGAGTCTACGAGATGAAGAAAGTCGATGATCCCGAAGCCAGCATGATTGCAGGTACTCTCGAGATCCACTCTCAGCCTGTTTGTGTTCTTTTTGATACTGGTGCTTCACACTCCTTTTTGTCTACTTCTTGTTTGAGTCGTTTGCAATTGAATCATGTTACCAATTGTGAACCTTATGTAATTGGTCTACCCGATGGTAGAAGAATTATTGGGAGTCTTGAAGTACAGAACTGTCCGATTCTCATGAACAACCGTGAGTGGTTGTCCGACTTGATTGTGGTTGATTTACCTAAAGATGATGTAATCTTGGGTATTGACTGGATGGATCGTCACGATGCCGTGCTTAGCGTCCGTAAGCGAATGGTGACCGTCACATCGGATGATGGTGTCGAGTGTACTTTTCGGGGTGATAATCCCAATCATTCTGGGAGAGTCATCAGTGCTATGAAGGCTGTGAGATTACTGAACCAGGGATGCATTGGTTATTGGTGTTACATGACCAAGACAACTGACCGACCAGTCGAATTGGTTGATATTCTAGTAGTTCGAGACTATCCAGATGTATTTCCATAAGAGCTTCCAGGACTACCCCCACAGCGAGAGGTAGAATTCACCATTGAGTTGGAGCCAGGGACGTCCCCGCTTTCGAAAGCACCATATCGTAAGGCCCCGACTGAGATGCAGGAGTTGAAAAGACAACTTGAGGAGTTAACTGAGAAAGGATATGTTCGACCCAGTGCATCCCCTTGGGGAGCGCTAGTGTTATTCGTACGGAATAAGGACGGATCACTGCGTTTGTGTATTGATTACCGTGAGCTGAACAAAGTAACAATTAAGAACAAATATCCTTTACCTCGCATCGATGATCTACTGGATCAGCTCTAGGGAGCCGCTGTATTTTCCAAGATCGACTTGAGATCCGGGTACCACCAATTGCGGATTCGAGAGTCTGACGTCCCGAAGACAGCTTTTCGCACTCGCTATGGGCATTATGAGTTCGTTGTCATGCCATTCGAACTGACTAATGCACCCGCAGTATTCATGGAATTGATGAATCGAGTTCTTATTAATTATCTGGATCGTTTTGTAGTCGTTTTTATTGACGACACCCTGATCTACTCTCGTGATCATGAGGAGCATGAGTGTCACCTCCGCCAGGTTCTCGATGCATTAAGGCGAGAACAACTCTATGGAAAATTTTCTAAGTGTGAATTCTGGATGTTGAAGTTATTTTTCTGGGACATGTAATATCAGCAGATGGAGTAAGAGTAGACCCACAGAAGACAGAAGCTATCCGAGATTGGCTACCTCCGAAGAACGTGAAGGAAGTTCGTAGTTTTCTGGGTCTAGCAGGCTATTACAGACGATTCGTGGAAGGATTTTCCAAAATTGCTCAACCGATGACTAATCTGTTGAGGAAAGATAAGAAGTACTTGTGGTCGGAAGCATGTCAGCAAAGTTTTGATGAACTCAAAAGTCGATTAATTTCAGCACCTGCTTTGGTTCTACCTAAAGGAACGGAAGGATTCGAAGTATATAGCGATGCATCGAGACAGGGCCTTGCCGCGTATGTGCAGACGGGAAAGTGATCGCCTATGCATCCAGACAGTTGCGTCCTTACGAGGTCAACTACCTGACTCATGACTTGGAGTTAGCAGCCGTAGTGTTTGCTTTAAAAATCTGGCGCCACTATCTGTATGGAGTTACCTGCCGGATTTTTACGGACCACAAGAGCCTGAAGTATATTTTTACCCAAAAGGAGTTGAATATGAGACAAAGGAGGTGGTTAGAGCTAATCAAAGACTATGATATCGAGATCCTTTATCATCCAGGCAAGGCAAACGTGGTTGCCGATGCCTTGAGCCGCAAGACGGTGCAGGAGCAGATACTGGCTCGTTTGACCGCCCAGAAGGAGTTGCAATTAGAGTTCATGAGACCAGAGATTGAGGTCTGGTTACAACGCATTCAGGGACAACTGTGCACGCTTGATATTTCATCATCCCTTGGAAGACTTGTAATTAGATTACGGAGTTTTTATTTTCTAGGAACGGTCCATGAACCACACGTTGGTAGCAACTAGGTTGTGTATGGTTGTTTCATAACGTATGAATGCCACAAACGCGCTTAAATGATTAATGTGCAAAGTGTAACGTTAATCGTGAAAATTCTCCCACAACAAATTATTAAGTTTATAAGGTTTCAAGGTTTTCCTTCCCTCCATCGAGTTTTTGGGAAATTGAAATCCAGACCGCATGTGCTATGCTTCCGAGTTATCGGGGTAGTCATTCGTGGAGGACGGATAAATTACCGGGAGCGCATTGGATGCCTTCGGTTGGAGCAAATTTTATCCCTAGAAACCTGATAGGTTGCCGGATAAGATTCAATTGTGAAACTGATTTGCGTCGATGGTATAAACTTAACTTGTTCACGAACCATAGAAACCGTATAGGTTGAGGGGAGTGAACAAGGGAAAAAAGAAGATCGAATCATCCATTAGATGGATTGGTGTTGGACACCATTTTCTGAAAATTAATAGACTAGAAACCTGTTCGGTTGCCCTCTATTAAGATTTATAAAGAACTCGATCACCACTATGAAGTAGAGCGACGATACTTCCGGATTTCACATGGGAGTGTGTTATTCCGATAAAAATAGTGGGAGATGGGTAACAAGAATAGAAAAGACCTTAATTCTATACTCAGAACATAATATAACAAGTCACTAATTAATCTGTTATACTTAATGCAGACACAACTCTCAATATGACAATGAATCCACTCGCAATTCTACTCGAAAAGAACACCCTGATTGGACCTAACTTTGTAGACTGGCTCCGCAATCTGATGATTGTCCTCAGTATTAAGGCACTGGGATACTTCTTGGAGACAGACATTCTAGCACCTCCTGTGCGGAACAGAGCCAATCAGGAAGAGATTGAAAACCACGAAAAGTGGGTTAAGGATGATGTAAAAGTCCGTGCATACATTATGGCTTTTATGTCTAATGAGCTTCATAGAGCTCATTAGAAAATGACTTCTGCTAGGCAGATTCTATCTCACTTAACCGAACTTTATGGTGAGCACAACAGAACTACTAGATATGAGATATCCAAGCAACTATTTGGTTCAAGGATGAAGAAAGGTAAGAAGGTTGGGGAACACGTCCTAAAAATGATATCCATGATCTAGAGATTGAAGGCTTTTGATTTTAAAATTGATACTTCTCTGCAAACCGACATTGTCCTACAGTCTCTCCTTGATTCCTTCTCACAGTTTGTTATGAACTTCAACTGCAATGAGATTGCATGTAATTTAGCTGGGCTAATGAACAAACTTGTGACTGCTCAGTCTCAGATGAAGACTCCACGGATGAAGGAGTCTGCTCTTGTGATTTCTTCTGGACCTCGGAGGTCTAAGAACAAGAAGAAAAAGACCAAGAAGCAGACTGGACCACATGTCAAGGACTTCAAGGGAAAGGGCAAGGCCTCGATGGTTTCGAAGAACAAGAAGAAGAAGGATGCTTGTTTCAAGTGCGGTGAGCTGGGCCACTAGGCTAGAGACTATCCGATTCTTCATGGTACTTTAGGTATAGAACTTTTAGTTTTGGAAACAAATTGTTCTGCTACTGTATTTTCTACCTCCTGGATACTAGATTCTGGTGCTAGTTCTCATATTTGTACCGTGAATCAGGATCTGGAACAAAGTAGGAAGCTTGGAGCTGGAGACGTTATGATCACAGTCAGAAGCGGGCATAGTGTCGAGGCAACCGACATAGGATCACTTCTTTTGGGTTTAGAATCCGGCTTTTTTTGACTTTAGAAGATGTACTTGTTTTGCCCAAGGGGCACAAAAACATTGTATCCATTCCGGTCATCGACCGAAAAGGCTTTTCATTTTTCATTGGTGATGGTTCCTGCAAAATTTATTTCAGAAATAAGCTAGTGGGTACTGCTACATTGTTAAATGGATTGTATTATCTAAATCTCAGCAACAAAGTAGTTGTGAATACTATGACTAGAAAACGTGGTAGGGATGAAACCGATCAAGTTTTGAAATGGCATCTTAGACTTGGTCATGTTGGTCAGACCAAGGTTTACAAGATGGAAAAAGATGGACTTATGGGTCTATTGGGATCGAATCCCTTTCCTTCTTGTGAATCTTGCCTTAAAGGCAAAATGACTAAGTCTCCCTTCACAAGGACTTTTGAAAGAGCCGCTGATAAACTGGGATTAATCCATACCGATGTATGTGGTGCTTTGGAAGCAGCACGTGACGGATATCAATATTTCATTACATTTACAGATGATCATACTAGGTATGGTTATGTATACTTAATGAAACATAAATCCGAGGCCTTTGAGAAATTCCAGGAATTTAAGGCCCTAGTCGAGAAACAAACTGGTAATTATATCAAAGCACTTCGGTCGGATCGAGGTGGCGAGTATATGAGTACGGAGTTTGATGAGTTCCTTAAGGAACATGGAATAGTTTGACAACTAACACCTCCAGGTACTCCTCAGTTAAATGGTGTGTCAGAAAAAAGGAACTGGACCTTGTTGAACATGGTCCGTTCTATGCTGGGCTATACTGACTTACTGATTTACCTGTGGGGGTATGCACTCCTGAATGCCGCCTACATCTTGAACAGATGTCCTTCCAAATCCGTTCCTAAAAGTCCACATGAGATGTAGGAGGGCAGGAAACCAAGTCTTAATCACATTAGGATTTGGGGATGTCCCGCCTATGTCAGGAAGACTAAGGTGGAGAAGTTGGAAGCTAGGTCTGCGAAGGGATGTTTCATTGGATTCCTATCTAGGACGATGGGATATCTATTCTACATGCCCGAAGATCGAAAGATCGTTGTTGCTTTACAAGCATACTTCCTGAAAGATGAGTTCATTCAGGAAGGCGGAGCAGGTAGAAGTATTTCTGTAGAAGAATACAATGAAACTCCTCGGGAGACATCTGTGTAAGTAACTGGAACCGAAACTTCTGAAACACAAGTACAACCACCTCGTAGGTCTAGTAGGGTATCTCATTTACCTGAGAGGTATGGGATTGTGCACTTGGAGGAGCTAGGTCACCATAAGGTTCCAAGTGATAGCCAAGAGACCAACCCAACGACCTATGACCAAGCGATGGTGAATGTAGACTCCGCGAAATGGCGTGAAGCTATGGAAGTTGAGATAGACTTGATGCATGTCGATCAGGTCTGGACTCTAGTAGACCGCCCCAAGGGCATAGTGCCTATTGGGAACAAGTGGATCTATAAGAGAAAGACTAATGGTGATGGCAAGGTTGACGCCTATAAGGCCAGGATTGTGGCATAGGGTTATACCCAGAAGGAAGGGATCGATTACCACGATACCTTCTCACCCATAGCCATGATCAAGTCTATTCGCATGATGCTTTCTATAGTTGCCTACCACGATTATGAGATATGGCAAATGGACGTAAAGACAACTTTCCTTAATGGATTCCTCGAGGAGGAAATCTATATGGAGCAGCCTAAAGGCTTTGTGTCCGAAGTCGATATTCAGAAAGTGTGCAAGCTTCAGCGTTCCATTTATGGACTGAAGCAAGCGTCGCGTAGTTGTAACCTTCATTTTGACGAGGCAGTCAAAGAGTTTGACTTCGTACAAAATGAAGAGGAACCTTGTGTATACAAGTGGGTTAGTGGGAGCAAGATCGCATTCTTAGTACTATATGTGAATGACATTCTACTAATAGGAAATGATGTGGGAATGCTCAGTTCTGTGAAAGCTTGACTTTCGAGAAATTTCTCCATGAAAGACTTGGGAGAAGAACCTATATTCTTGGAATTCGTCTCTACCGGGATAGAGCGAAGAGAACAATAGGTCTTTCCCAAGCCCTCTATATAGATAAAATCTTAAAGCGATTTAAGATGGATGATTCTAAAAGAGGGTTCCTACCGATGCGACATGGAATAAAACTCTCCTTGAAGATGTGTCCTCAAAGTGAGGAACAACGAAAGGAAATGAGTAATATACCATATGCTTCGGCCGTGGGTAGCCTTATGTATGCTATGTTGTATACGAGACCTGACATTGCGCATGCTGTAAGCGTGGTGAGTAGGTTTCAGGCAAACCCAGGTAGGGAACATTGGACTGCCGTAAAGAACGTTCTCAAGTACTTAAGAAGGACTAGAGATATGGTTCTGATGTACGGCGGTGGAGAATTGAATGTGGTGGGATTCACTGATTCAGACTTCCAAGGACTGAAGGACGATTCGATATCTACTTCTGGCTACATATTTACTCTTAATGGAGGAGCAGTATCTTGGCGTAGCACCAAGCAAAGCGTGACTGCTAATTCCACCTGTCAGGCTGAGTATCAGGCAGCCCCAGAGGCTTCCAAGTAAGGGTTCTGGATTAAGAAGTTTTTAGGAGAACTTCAAGTGATACCATGTGCTGAGCCTCCTGTTCCGCTGTACTGCGACAACGACAGAGCTGTAGCACAGGCCAAGGAGACGAGGTTTCACAACAGTACCAAACATATTGAGAGGAAGTATCATCTCGTAAGAAAATTTGTTCGCAAGGGATACATTGTGCTGCACAGAGTAGACTTGGCCGACAACGTCGCTGATCCACTGACCAAGCCACTTTCTCAGACTAGCTTGGAGCGTCATCTGGAGAACATGGGTATTAGATACCATAGTGTGTGGCATTGAGTGCAAGTGGGAGATTGTTAGGAGTATGCCCTCGAATGCCACTCAGAGGATGTTGAGTGAGGGCATTGTACTTGTAATTATGTAAATCATTAATATAAGGCAATGAATGTTTCTTTATTTACTAGTAGTTACTGGCATTCCTAACTCGTAAATATACATATAGAAACTAGTCCGTGTATTTGAGAGCAAAACGTTCCACTCCTTATTGGATAAGGGGGTCGGCACTGGAAAGCTTTATAGCTCAAATACAATCGTTCGCAAGTCGATGAAACTTGAATGGGCGTTAAGTTTATGTGAAGACTTGTATGATGTGTTCTTTGACATGGAGAGTGCCTATCGAACACTAATAGTTAGTGGGAGCACACGTTATAGGTATGCTAATTGGATTAGTATACTCGAACCGACTCACCCTCGATTCGTCACACGGATTTCACTCCGGGACAGTCAATAACGGAATCGAAAGGTTGTGATAGGTATGCGTGAACCTTCGACTTGAGGATTTAGTAGGGATGTGCTTGTGACGTCAAGATTTTCATTAGAGTAGTTAGGCCCTATAAATCGAGAGGTGGGGGTCAACCTCGACGTGCATCTTAACGGGCAAGTAGCAGGTGCTACTGAATACCAAGATAGAATTCTTTCTCCCGTTAGTGAGCGGGTTATATGTCCTATGTGGTTATTGGAAGATAAGACCATAAGTCTTTGGCCATAGCATTGGAGCTAGTTGTATTGGATACACAAGAGCTCAATGATCTCGATTTGCACTAACGCATGCATAGCGTCAAGTACAGATAGGGTTTGACTAACCGTGACCCTATAACTTGATCGGGACATTTGAAACAAGGGTTTAAATGTATACTGGTATTCACGACAGAATGGTTCTTGAATGATCCCGATCATTCGTTTTCAGTTGGGGTACAGTGTAGGCCGTCAGGCTGGCTAGGTGGTGCTACTACTCTTTGGTTCCTCCCATTGCTGACTGAGACGAACCTACCGAGTCGCGCAATAGGATTGACGATGGAATGAATCGAGCTTAATCTCTCATTATGAATATTAGATATTGGATATCTAATTTGGGACATTGGATGTCTAAATTGATTTATTGGATAAATTAATTTATGGCCTAATTAATTAAATAAATTACCGGGTGATTAATTTAATTCATGAATATAATTATTTCTTGGTGAAATTAATTATGTCATTATGTATTTGATATGATTAATTAATTGGATTAATTAATCGACATAAATACATCGAAACGGAATCGGAGTTTATCTGTTTGGACTCACAGGAGTCCGAAAGGGACCAAACTCGTCCGGCTCTTTCTAGATGGCCGCCCCTTTTTTCCTCCCCCTTTCCTTTGGTCATTGTCTCCACATGTTGGTGGATGACTTATGTGAGTCAAGGGGACAAGATCATATTATTTATCTATATAGGTAATTTGGTCTTGATTGTGGAGGATATAATGAAGACTAATGTGAAGACACAATTACTCTTGAAATCACAATTCCAACCGTGAATAGCAAGTGAGAGAGAGAGAGAAAATAGTTTTCTCAATTGTCTTCATCTTCTTCTTCATTTTCTTCTTGGTGGTTCTTGGAGAAAAATCAAGAAATCAAAGAGAAAAAATTTGATAAACATACTTGGAGTATATTCATCAAATTCAATAGCTTCATCACTTAGCTCTAGCCGTATCCTTGGAGGATAGCAACGTGATCGTCATCTCGTTCGTTTCTCCGGTGCGTGGCAAGTAGAGGCATTGTAATTTTGATGTTAGATCATTCGGGTGCTTGGAGCGCTTTGGATCGTAGAGAAATCATTTAAAGCTTGGGGAATAGCTCAAGAGAAAGAATCCATTTAATTAACAGACTATAAGGGTGAGTTTCTTGCATCTCTTGTGTTTTCGTTTATATATTCGTATATACGTAGCTCGATCGATCCTCGTAGGGATTCAGATCAAATTAATTTTCGTTTTACCGCTTCCGCTGGGCCTTCGATTTAGGCACCGAATCCCAATAATCATTAGCATTGCCGAAGCTAGCAGACTGATCCTTCTGGCCCTCGGCACTGGGCTGAACACTGTTCGACAAGGAAGGTGTTGTCGAACCAGCCCCTGAGCTATCGGACATGGCCGCCCCATCAGCTGCGCCACATCCCCTACCACGTCCGCGACCGCGTCCGCGTCCTCTACCAGCAGGCATTCTGAAGAAGTAACTAGTGAGTACAATTCAAACACAAAACACATCATGATATAAAGAAAGGAACATAACAGGATAATACAACGAGTCAAGTTAGGAAAAACTTTTGAGCACCGGCGTACTGAGATGATGGCGTAGTAGTGATACTGTTCAAAAACGACACTCAATTAGACCCAAATAACCGATAGCCTAGGTATCCATAAACCTAAGCTCCGATACCATATTCTATAACACCCCCAAGACGTTCAGGGCATATTACAGCGCCGTGGATCCCACCCTTTGGAATCCACCAGGCTAACACACAAACTCGACATGACAACAATGATTGACATCATCAACATATGACCAACTTCTCAATCCGATACATACAAAATAAGTAAACCGAACTCAACAGTGCGATGCAACATCTGCCAAACCCAAATCGAATACACAATAATCCCAATGTTCCAAGAAAAGAATACTCGAGTACTGAAGCAACAACATCATTAATAGAATGTAACAGATATGACATCACCAACGACCATTGAACATGATCACTCTTGCCCATCATCCTCGTACTGCCCGCATGCTAGTTCGCCTTCGAGACCTGTACCTGAAATACAAAAGTATTTCCCCTATTTAAGGGGTTAGCGACAACTGCTAGTGCAAGTACAATCCATTTGAACTACCATTCTAATCATATGAAATATGCGCCAAAATCATTTTATAAAACATTTATATTCCGGAATATTACGGTGCACAAGCACAAAACACATTTCTCCAACAAAACATTTCAAAGGTTAACCATTGGTACGAGACTCACGACCACCGCACCCTGCAGAGGCCCTGTCAGACCATCCCTGGGTGGTTAACCCCAGTTCACGATACGCATACACACGGAACTACGTATCCCCAGAGGCCCCATCGGACTGTCCTTGGGTGAACATACACATACACATCCACAATATACACGGGAAGCCATAATCCAAATACTAGAATTTGCAAACAAATATAAAGTACTTGCCTTTGAGACATATTCAACTAAACGGGAACGAACAACGACAAGGAATGACCCGGAGGGAACACGACCGTTCCTAAACGAAGGATTAACACAACTTAGTCCCACATGATGACAATAATGGAATGGAATATGCCCACAACCCCGACTAACAATCATAAACATACACGGACGACGAATACGGGCAAGGGTTTTCACAAAACCTCCCCAAATAAACAATCTACGTATTAAACACGACGGAAATGGATTAGGAATCACCCAATGACAATAATCGATAAGAAATATCACAACATAAATGAACAATTCGAGTTAAATCTCGACGAATCCCGAAAAACCCCTAAAATCGATAAAGGTAGGGTTCTAAGCCAAATACCTTGGATTTGGACGGAGAAAGAGGATTAAGATGATGATAAACTTCACTTGGAACACAACAATCGATCTTTCAATGAACTCCACAGACAAAACTTGAAGAATCGCTCAAATCTCTCCTTGGAACGCAGCTCTCGGACGAGGAAAGAAGAAAGAGGAAAATGACGCGATACAGGGTCAACTCAGGTTTATAAAACTTGACCACCCATTACGTACGTTAACATACTAACGTTAACGTATGCTATGCCTCTTACGTACGCAACACTCAAGTGTTAGCGTACGTAATGGCTCAGGAGAACAATTTCCTGAGGGCGATAGCGTACGCTATAAGGAGCTTACGTACGTAACACCCGCAAGTTGACATACGTAAGGGCTGGGAAAAAACTGGGCAGAACCCACTGTCCAAAGTGCTGAGGGCCATAACGTATGTTAACACTAAGTTATAACGTACGTTATACAGGTACCAATAGCGCACGCAAGAAAGCATGCATAACGTAGGTTATGCATGCAGCAGGTGGAATAGGTTAATCCGACACTGCTGAATACTATTTACTGCACAGGACGGTACGAAGTCAGGACGCCACACAAGGACAGAACCCAGAAGTGTAAACACATAATATTCACAACGACGAAGTTAAGTGCTGAAAGAAAATACAATTCCGACTACCGGGGAATCCAAAATACGAAGAAGATAAAATTCCCTAAACTTATAGGAAATTACAAAACGGCCCAAATGTTCGAAAATCACGATACAACGTCGGATTAACCACCCAAAACTCACAATATGAACAACTCAATCGTATGAACTACGAGTTTTACGATAAATGAACATACATGCGACAAAACATAACTCAAAACGAAAATACGTAAAAACATCTCCGAAACTCATCCAAATGGAAAAACTCCAAGAACAAAATAGATTCAAAATGTCGAAACGGTTACAAGCAAGTCGATAAAAATAGACATGCACCAAAAATGGAAACTGCTAAAAATGGAAAGGTACGGATATTACAGTTAGATATCACATACCTTAATTTTGGAAGAAACGACGAAATTACTTGATGAAAACCTAACTCCGGAAGCTTGAGTACCAATCCAAGATGCTTCCCAACTTCAACAACTAAGTAGAGATGATAAAATGAGGTTTATGTGGTGGGAGAATGTAATACCCGGTCGTAATTCAGTCATTATCATTCAGTAATTGTCATTCAATAATTTTCACTTGTTAATAATCATTCATCATCCACATTCATTCATTCATTCGTGTTCACCGATCGGAATAACTTCGAGTCGTGTATCGATATTGTTCATTATTTCAACCTTGCTTGGTAATCGAGACAAGAATATTATCTTGATTGTTGTAATGATTCATTAGTCGATGTTGACATTGGAGTTCATGTCATTTCAAACCTCCTCATTGTTCAAATCATGCTATTGTTGGGCGAACCCTTGTAATCATTGCTTGGAACCACCGTTTTGGGGTTTCCGTGCTTCAATTTCGTGTTATTATTTCCCAAATATTGAATCCTATTGCTTTTATTCTCTTTCCAGGTCATTTTTCGTCATTTTAAGACTCGAGGGGTGTGCGCCGCGGCACACACATGTTGCAGTTTGTGGCCGATCCTCCTATACCGGGGTCCGCGGCTCCTGCCGGCTGGGCTGCGGTACGCTGCCGAACCACTGGGCAGATTTCTGGCCCTGTGCCACGGCACACTCGACCGGGTCGCGGCATACTGCCGAGCACTGGGGGCAGATTTTGGCCCTGTGCCGCGGCACACTCGGCCGGGCCGCGGCACACAGTGTAGATTCCTTATAACTGCGTTTTGTTGAGGAGAACAAGCTTATTTCTTCATTTCACTTCTTCCTCTCTTCCTTGGGGCGATTTTGGGCGATTTTGGGGTGTTTTAACATCATCAAAACTCAGAGATTTTCATCTTCTTCAAGTTGTAGTGTGGATCAATAACATATTTGTAGATTCTTCATCCTAATCTAAGGTAACTTCTTCAACCCTTGAATTCGATTTTGAGTTGGAGCATTATGTTTTGGATGGTATAATCATGAATTATGATGGATATATGTATGATTATGAGTTTTTACGAGTTATCATTGGATTGTTGGGAGTTTTTCTCAAGAACACTTTGAAGGTTGACTTGGAGTTGGGTTTTGCAATTTAATGTTATCGTAAACTCGATTTGAGTATTTTGTTTGGATTATCGATTGTATTGATGGTGTTTTGGTGGTTTGGAACATTCAATAGAAGTTGGTTTTCGATACAAATGGGATTAGTCGTTTAGGATGGGAGTTTGTTTTCAAGGTGTTTGTCGAAATGCCTCAATGAGTTTGGATTTATTGTATCGACATCTTGAGTTGGTTATGATTGCTTTTGGTTCGTATATTAAGCGAGTTGTTGATAATTTTGTTATTCAAGGTTGTTCGAGTGACCGGTAGTTTCCTTAGGACGTTGTTTGAGAGAAGACGTATCATCACTAGTGTTAAGGTAAGTTAATTCTTACTCGGTTAAAAGGATATTCATTCCTTTCGTTGTTGTTCATTCATAATGATAATTCATTCATAATGTATTAACCGTATTGAGACTTATAATTGTCAATTAATCACTTCATTCACGAGGAACGACGGTTCCAATCATTTCATTGAGCTATCATTCATTTCACTATCATTTCATCTCAGTGAGTCATTCTTGACTTTATCAGATTGTTATTCATTATTATTCTTCATGGTCATTTCTTGCCCATATGACCTTCTGGGTTCATATTGCGTGGCGGGTGGGGATGTGTGGAATTTTTAGTCGGGCACGTGATGGTCATGTGTTGGGTTCACCGACACATTGGACTATGCACACGGTAACGTACCTCCGTGAGATTAATTAGGTACAAGGACGGGTGTGTCCGGACACTCGTCTTGTGCACTTGCACATACCATTACGGGCGTACTATGATGCCTCTCTTCAGCGTCATTTCATAATTAAGATATATCATGATTGTGTTTATTCAACTCTTGAGGATTGTTGTTCAGTAAATCGACCCGTTGGGGGATGTTGTTTTCAGGTCATGGCAAGGCTAAGGCACGGGAAGAGAACGTTGACGGCGAGGATTCCCAGTGATACTAGTAGGGGCCCCCAGTCCTTTTTATTCACTCATGTTTTCTTCATTTTATTTCCGCTGCAGACTTCCGTTTGAATATTCATTTCATTTAGTGTTGTATATTTTATCTTCATATAAAATATACATGTATTCTGTATTATCTTGGGTGTGTTGTAATGAAACTCCTCTTCGGAGTTATTGATGATATAATGTGGTTCGGTACTACAATTATTTTATTTAATTTATTAAGTTTCATTCGCCTGGTGGGTCTCAGTCGGGGGTCCACGGCACTGTACTACCCGCCTAGTTTGGGGTGTTACAGAGTTGGTATCGGAGCATGGTTTTGAATACTACCTTCCGAGTCATGTCTCATTTGAAATCATCGTTCATCAGACTAGTATCATTGGACTTTCGCATCACGTGTGACCTGTGCAAGAGCCGAGCCCCTCAGACCATAGAACATTAAGATTTCTGACGCCATGGTATAATTTCTGGCAATAAGAATCACTCATTCATCATTCAACAGTCAACAATCCTCATTCATCATTTTCATTTTTTTGATCAAGTCGATTATGTTAATTCATTAATCACTCAGTTCATTTCATTGTTCAGTTGTTGATCTTGAGGATCATATCATTAATCTTGTTAACTTGTTCAAGATAATCATTTCAAGAATTTCATCAGATAATCACGGCACTTCAGTTGATCATTCATGTAATCATTGTGTTTGAGCGCGTATGCTCATTTTCATCATTTCATAACGTAATCATAATGTGATATTCATGCGAGATATATAATTATCATATGACTTTCCACTTCAGTATGGAAAGAGCTGGCAGAGGACGCGGGGGAAGAGGCCGTGGTGCGGGCCGAAACCCGAGAGCTCGTGTGAATTCACGCGTGAACGTGAGGAATAATGCAAATTCATCGAGCAGCGACGCTGCCACTCATTCACCCAGAAATGATCACTCACTGTCAGGGAGTCGTACCCGGGACACAGCTCAATCAGAAGGTTTTCGGGTTGATCCACTTGCTTTTATGCAGGCCATGATGGCCCAGATGACTCAAATGGCACGCCTCATGGAGACGATGCAGAACTCAGCTACTCAGAATCAACAGGCTCCCCCGCCGCCAACTCAGGGGCAGGATAGGGATGTAAGCAATATCATTGACGGCATCTCTCGCCAGAGACCACCTACTTTTGAGGGCTCATCTGAGCCGATGGATATTGTTCACTGGCTCGAGCATTTCGAGAAGTGTTTACTATGGTGGAGTGTCCCGAAGGACACAAAGTTTCAGTTGCGGCTTACTATCTTGGTAAGGGAGCTCATTCATGGTGGTTATCGTTGAAGCCCACCGACAGATCTTGTACTTGGGACCAATTCAAAACTCTCATGATGGAGAGGTATTATCCGGCCCCACTCAGGGAGGCCAAGTTATCGGAATTACTCACTCCCGACCTCTCAGCGGGCGATGATGTTCTCACCATCGCCGAGAAATTCCAGGAGCTACTTCCTTTCGCCTCGTCTATTATTCACTGTTAGGCGGACAAGATCAAATATTTCAGCAAGAGGTTGAAGCCTCATATGCGGATGCAGTTGCTTAATCACAATTGCACCACTCTGGCCTAATTCATTGAGAAAGCTCTTACTTATGAGCTTACTGCTAAGGAGATTGCTAAGCAACAACCTTCAACTGCTAGCAAGAAGTCAAAGAATAGTAATCAGTCTGAAGGAAGTCAGACCACTTTCAAGAACCCTCGTGCGGGCTCTACTTTTTCTGAACGACCTCCTATGGCACCTAGACCCGCAGAATCTCAGTCACGAGCGTCCAGTTCGGCCATCACCTGTTTCAACTGTGAAGAACAGGGTCATTTCAGCACCAAGTGTCCGAGGCAGACTGTCACGTGCCGTAACTGTGGGATTGCTGGGCATAAGGCCCGTTTTTGCCTAAGAGACTCTAAACCTACTCCGGTGTCATCTCAGGCCCCGAGACATTCAGCGGTGCATAATCTGGCCACTCAGTCCACGTCGTTCAAGACGACAGGAGCAAACTAAGGCGGAGCAAAGAGCTATCATACAGGATCGTCCGGTTCGGGGGCCGGCTGTAACACCCCTAGAATACGACCGGGAATGTCACACGCCATAGACCCTTATCACAAGGATCTACCAGGCTAAACTCCAAAAGACTACTCAATGATTGACCGACCGGGGTCAAAATTAATTACAAAGCAGACCAACAAGGTCATTAAACAATTCAGGAACTAACTAAATTTTCTTCTCAATGACAATAATAAACTTGAACACAGAAAGGAATGACAACTTAATTTAATGAATGAAAACTACACCCATTCAAGGGTGGATACTCGACCGAAAGAAAAATACCAACCAAAATGAAACAAAAGAAAAAGACTCTGACTCTTATGTGATTAGCATCGTCGTCTTCCATCTTCTTCCAAGCCAATCCCGCGACTGCTCCCGAGCTGCCAAAACCTGAGCGCATAACAGGCACCCACCCCCCGAATACTCGGGGGTTAGCAAACTGGAATTTTGTTAGTGCAAGTACATAATATACAAGATATACGAACACTAACAACACAAAACTCAACAGTGGCGAAGCCTTAACACAAACCACACATTCCCATAGTCAACACAGAATAGCACTCGCATACAGAAGGTGAAAGATAATCACATAGCCATATTCTCTTTATGGAACATAACACTAATGAAACTTTAAACGAGCCCAAGGAGTCAGAAGATCTAGTTTGAAAAATCCATTTTTATAAAAGGAAAAGTATTTTGATAAGAAAGTTTGAAAACATTATTATTGACTCGGGCCGTCTTGGGGTTTTGAAAATCGAATGGGAATACTTTTAGAAAATACTTCAAAAGCTTTCGGGTCCTCAACCCAACATGTGGAAAATAATTTGCAAGAAAACTATTACAACGTTATTCGGGGTCCTCGACCCAATTTATAAAACACTATCACAAACGAATCATTACAACATCTCATGGGGTTCTCGGCCCAATCCAAATAATATCATCACGAGATCAAATCTCAACATCCCACAGGGTCCTCGACCTAATACACAGAATAATCATCACAGTACAATCAAAGGCACAACCTCTCATTCGACAAATCTTGCTGAAGACCCCTGATTAATTAACCCTCGGAGATCTCGTCAAATATCCTTGGTTAATTAACCCTCATACCAACATTTAAAACAAGTTGAAACGAACTTTCAGAAACATGAATCGCGGTCTACATCAAGACCAATATTTGAAAGCGAGTTGCAAGAACTTTGAATTACGAAAATCATTTGGCAACGGGGTGTTAGCTATCACTCAAATATCCGTTACCAATAAGCCTGCCAGGCGCCTCCCTTGCATACCTGTGCACCGGCGTTCACTCCACTATGTTGGCCGCCCCTTGAACATGTCACCGCGCCGGCGATCACTCCCGCAAGAGACGCCCCTTGCACACGCATTAGGTAACACCGGTGTTCACCAACCATATGGAGCCGCACATTGCAGCGTACACCAGGCCGGAGTACACGCCCCACCCTCAGAGGTTCCCGGATACGATGTTTCTCACAACAAGCATCCACATCGTTTCAAACCTCAAGCACACAGACAAACGTTACAACAATTATCAACTCAATACACCAAGTCACACAATTTATCCGCCAGTCCATAACCACACAAATAAACAATAACACGCACGTTATCAATCAAAACTCATTCACAATAAGCCTTCAGGCATAACCAACCAACGCCACACATATATCCCTATATTGCGGCTAAACTGAATATATATATATATATATATATATCTAACCTTACTCTATTATATCTATAAGTATGGTTCATCCATCGACCCAAGTTGAGTACGTCAACTAGTGTTAGCATTCATCACTCAGCATTCACCGACATATATATATATACGCATATCTATATACATACATATATTTAACATATAAATATATATGTATACATATATTCGTAAAATAATTTACACACTTCGGCAACAATAATTTCACGTAGTTATAATTCATATATCAAGGTACTTGCCTTGGTAATCTCTCGCGAATACTCCGAAAATACGGTCGATTGGAAAATCCGGAACTCCAATGAAAACAAGGATCGGAAGGGCTCAACACCAGATTTTTGTAGGGAATTCGTCCCTAATATCTTATCATCAAATAAACAATCAATCACACGAGGAAAAACATCGCAAAATGACCGAATCTCCATCAACGGCATTTTCCCGGACACCTTGAAGGCGTCAATTGAAAACTCATATAAACGACGAATCCGACATGACAAAACCGTGGAAAGATGATGAAATTGATAGAATACAACTTAATCTACAATTATCCATCAGCAATATAAGTTCATATGGCTCGAACGAATGAAATCTATCAAGATCCCAAAATTTCCCAACGTTTAGGTTTTAGGAAAAACTAACCTTAATTCGGTCGATTGAAGGATGTTATGGAATGATCAATCAATGATATGAACTTAGGAACATCATGTATTTGTTGTTCAACAACATGCCTCCTTGCTCTCAAAACCTCTGGCCGCGTAAAGAAAAGAAGGAAATGAAAAAAAAATGGGTTGAAACAGGGCTGCTCGGTCAAATATATAGGCAAACCGCCCTAGCGTGCGCTAGCGGGCCGGCCTTGGTCCAGTCCAGAGGCTCCTGGACTGATCCCCTCGCCCAGGTAGCACGTGCTGGCTGCCGAGTAGCATGCGCTACGCCTGCCGGTTAGCGCGCGCAGCGACCGGCCGTAGCGTGCGCTACCCGCCAACCCTCCGGAGTCCAGAACCTCAGAGGCCTCACTGCCCGGCCAGGTAGTGTGCGCTGGCTGCCGAATAGCGTGCGCTATGCCTGCCAGTTAGCGCGCGCAGTCTCCCGACAGTAGCGTGTGCTATGCTGGTCCCTGCCGCACCCGTCCGGCCAGCGCCCAGCTGTAGTGCCGATTCCTGCCGCAACCATTCGGCCAGCGCCCGGCTGCTGTGGCCTGACGACTCGATTCCTAAAAACGCACGAAACGAACACGACGAAATGCTCGCGGACAACAACGTCGATCCGAAATGAAAATAATATACAACAAATCATCACATATGGCCATAAACACAAAATTGATTATCGAGAAAAATTATACCAACGCTCGAAAACCGAGAAATTTCCGGTCTAAAAAGAAATATTTCAAATTAATCAGAATAAAAATCTCGGGTATTACACCGGCAAGCCCCGAATTTATGAGATGAAGGGGACTGACGATTCGGAGGCCCGGATGATCTCACGTACACTCGATATTCTATCTCAACCTGTGTGTACCCTTTTTGATACTAGTGCATCGCATTCATTCATTTCCGAATCATGTTTGAGTAGACTACGTCTGGGTAGTGCTACTAGTTGTGAGCCTTATGTCATTGGTCTACCTGATGGTAGAAGAATTATCGGGAATCGTGAGATTAAGGATTGTCCGATTAAGCTTCATGGCCGTGATTGGTTAGCAGACCTAATCGTGGTGGATTTACCGAGAGACGACGTCATCCTGGGTATTGATTGGATGGATCGTCACGATGCCGTTATTAGTGTCCGTAAGCGTATGGTCACTATCATTTCAGACGATGGGGTCGAATGTGTATTTCAGGGAGGTAATCCCAGCTGTTCTGGGAGAGTCATCAACTTGATGAAAACAGTGAAATTACTCAGTCAGGGGTGTGTCGGTTATTGGTGCTATATAACCAAGACCGAGGAACCATCAATCATGTTGACGGATATTCCTGTGGTGAGAGAATATGCCGATGTATTTCCAGACGAGTTATCTGGTTTGCCTCCATAAAGAGATGTGGAATTCACGATTGAGTTGGAGCCTGGTACGTCCCCAATATCGAAGGCACCATACCAGATGGCCCCGACTGAAATGCAGGAGTTGAAGAATCAATTAGAGGACTTGAACGAGAAGGGTTATATTCGACCGAGAGCATCCCCGTGGGGAGCACCGGTGTTATTTGTCAAGAAGAAGGATGGTTCGTTCCGCTTGTGTACTGATTACGGGGAATTGAACTGGGTGACGATCAAGAATAAATATCCTCTACCTCGTATCGATGATCTTTTGTATCAACTTCAGGGAGATTCGGTATTTTCCAAGATCGACTTAAGATCTGGATATCATCAGTTGCGAATTCGAGAGTCGGATATAGCAAGGACGGCGTTCCGAACACGCTATGGTCATTATGAGTTTGTGGTAATGCCGTTTGGGTTAACTAATGCACCTACGGTATTCATGGAGTTAATGAATCGGGTTTTCAACGACTATTTAGATCAGTTCGTGGTTGTCTTCATTGATGACATTTTAATTTATTCTCGTGACCGGGAGGAGCATGAGTTTCACCTTCATCAGGTGCTCGACGTGTTGAGATGAGAGCAACTTCATTGAAAGTTTTTCAAATGTGAGTTCTGGATGTCCGAAGTGACGTTTCTCGGACATGTAATTTCATCATACGGAGTTCATGTTGACCCTCAGAAGATGGAGGCTATCCGAGATTGGCAACCTCCGAAGAATGTTAAGGAAATCCGAAGTTTCCTCGGATTAGCTGGTTATTATCGACCGTTTGTGGAAGGATTTTCTAAAATTTCTCAACCCATGACGAACCATTTAAGGAAGGATAAGAAATACACGTGGTCCGACGCGTGTCAACAGAGTTTTGAGGAACTCAAGAGCCGGTTAATTTCAGCACCTGTCCTTTCTTTACCGCAAGGGACGGAAGGATTTGTGGTTTATAGTGATGCGTCCGGACAGGGTCTCGAATGTGTACTAATGCAGAATGGGAAAGTTATTTCTTATGCTTCACGGCAATTGAGACCTTACGAAGTTAATTATCCGACCCACGACCTGGAGCTAGAAGCTGTGGTATTCGCATTGAAGATTTGGCGACATTATCTTTATGGCGTTACCTGTCAGATATTCACCAATCATAAGAGTTAAAGTATATATTTACTCAGAAGGAGTTAAATATGCGTCAGACACGGTGGCTAGAACTAATTAAGGACCATGATATCGAGAGTCAGTATCACCTGGGTAAGGCGAATGTGGTCGTCGATGCCTTGAGCCGTAAGTCCGCTCAGGAGCAGATGCTTGCTCGTTTAACTATTTAGAAGGAACTTCAGCAAGAATTACTTAGGCGTGAGATCGAGGTTTGGTTACAGCGTGTTCAGGGGCAGCTTTGAATGCTGGAGATTTCATCGCCACTTGAAGAGGTGATCAGAGTGAATCAGGGTTCAGACCCATTTTTGTTACATATTCGAGATGATGTGACTCAGGGGAAAGCCCCTGGATTTATGGTCCACGAGGATGGACTTTTACGATTTAAGAACCAGTTATGTGTTCCGGCGGATGACGAGTTGAAAAGCTCAATTTTGAGAGAGGCTCATGCTACCCCTTATTCTATTCATCCGGGGTCCAGCAAAATGTACAAAGACTTAAAACAAAATTACTGGTGGAGTAATATGAAGCGTGAAGTTGCTGAGTTTGTTTCGAGATGTCTCACCTGTCAACAAGTCAAGATAAAACATCAGCGACCGGCGGGTATGCTGAAACCGCTCCCTATTCCAGAGTAGAAGTGGGAGGATATTTCAATGGACTTCATCACGAGTTTTCCGACGAGTCGCCGTGGCATGAATACAATTTGGGTAATCGTGGATCGTCTAACTAAGTTAGCTCATTTTCTCGAGATTAAGGATATGTGGGGTCCCGATAGACTTGCCAGTTGTTCATCAAAGAAATAGTGAGATTGCATGGTACTCCTAAGAGTATCGTTTCTGATCATGACGGGTGATTCGTGTCTCATTTTTGGAAATCAGTTCATCGTGCTATGGGAACTCAGCTCAATTTCAGCACAACTTTTCATCCTCAGTCCGACAGATAATCAGAACGAACTATCCAGACATTAGAGGACATGTTGAGAGCTTGTGTTCTCGATTGGAAAGATGATTAGGAAGCCCAACTACCATTGATCGAATTCACGTATAATAATAGTTGGCAGGATTCGATTAAGATGGCACCCTACGAGGCCTTATACGGTCGTCATTACTGTTCTCCTTTGTGTTGGGATGACTTATCAGAATCAATAGGCACTGAGCCCGATATGCTTATAGCCGCCTGCGAGAAGGTAGCTTTGATCAGGAGTCGTTTGTTGACCGCTCAGAGTCGACAGAAATCATATGCAGATAATCGTCGTCGACCATTAGAGTTCGAGACAGGTGACCACGTTTTGGTCAAGGTATCCTCGAGTCGAGAATCTTCCATTTCGGAAAACGTGAAAAGTTGAGTCCGAGATTTATTGGACCGTTTGAGATTTTGGATCGAGTAGGCAGTCTGGCTTATCGATTGGCTTTACCTCCGGCATTGAGCCGAATTCAAAACGTGTTTCATGTCTCCCAGTTGCGGAAATATATTGCCGACCCCAGTCACATACTTCAGTTTGATGAGATCGAGATACCGGATGATCATACGTATGTGGAGCGTCCCGTACAAATCTTAGAGCGATGAATCAACCAGTTGAGGAGCAAGACAGTTCCTTTGGTTAAGATCCAATGGTCCAGACACGGAGTCGAAGAGGCTACTTGGAAAACCGAGGATAATATGCTGGAGAGTTATCCCGAGTTGTTTGACCCTTAGTTTCGGGGACGAAACTCTTTTAAGGGGGTGTATGTAATACCCGGTTGTAATTCAGTCATTAAGTAATTGTCATTCAATAATTTTCACTTTTTAATAATCATTCATCATCCACATTCATTCCTTCGTGTTCACCGATCGGAATAACTTCGAGTCGTGTATCGATATTGTTCATTGTTTCAACCTTGCTTGGTAATCGAGACAAGAATATTATCTTGATTGTTGTAATTGATTCATTAGTCGATGTTGACATTGGTGTTCATGTCATTTCAAACCTCCTCATTGTTCAAATCGTGCTATTGCTGGGCGAACCCTTGTAATCATTGCTTGGAACCACCGTTTTGGGGTTTCCGCACTTCCATTTCGTGTTATTATTTCCCAAATATTTAATACTATTGCTTTTATTCTCTTTCCGGGTCGTTTTTCATCATTTTAAGACCCGAGGGGTGTGCGCCGCGGCACAAGGGTGTGTGCGCCGCGGCACACACATGTTGCAGTTTGTGGCTGATCCTCCTGTACTAGGGGCCGCAGCTCCTGCCGGCCGGGACGCGGCACGCTGCCGAACCGCTGGGCAGATTTCTAGCCCTGTGCCGCAGCACACTCGGCCGGGCCGCGGCACACTGCCGAGCACTGGGGGCAGATTTTGGCCCTGTGCCGCGGCACACTCGGCCGGGCCGCGGCACACAGTGCAAATTCCTTATAACTGCATTTTGTTGAGGAGAACAAGCTCATTTCTTCATTTCGCTTCTTCCTCTCTTCCTTGGGGCGATTTTGGGCGATTTTGGGGTGTTTTAACATCATCAAAACTCAGATATTTTCATCTTCTTCAAGTTGTAGTGTGGATCAACAACATATTTGTAGATTCTTCATCCTAATCTAAGGTAACTTATTCAACCTTTGAATTCGATTTTGAGTTGGTGCATGATGTATTGGATGGTATAATCATGAATTGTGATGGATATACGTATGATTATGAGTTTTTACGAGTTATCATCGGATTGTTGGAAGTTTTTCTCAAGAACACTTTGAAGGTTGACTTGGAGTTGGGTTTTGAAATTTAATGTTATCATAAACTCGATTTGAGTATTTCGTTTGGATTATCGATTGTATTGATAGTGTTTTGGTGGTTTGGATCATTCAATAGAAGTTGGTTTTCAATACAAATGGGATTAGTTGTTTAGGATGGGAGTTTGTTTTCAAGGTGTTTGTCGAAATGCCTCAATGAGTTTGGATTTATTGTATCGACATCTTGAGTTGGTTATGATCGCTTTTGGTTCCTATATTAAGCGATTTTTTGATAATTGTGTTATTCAAGGTTGTTCGAGCGATCGGTACTTTCCTTAGGATGTTGTTCGAGACAAGATGTATCATCACCGGTGTTTAAGGTAAGTTAATTCTTACTCGGCTAAAAGGATATTCATTCCTTTCGTTGTTGTTCATTCATAATCATAATTCATTCATAATGTATTAACCGTATTGAGACTTTTAATTGTCAATTAATCACTTCATTCACGAGGAACGACGGTTCCAATCATTTCATTGAGCTATCATTCATTTCACTATCATTTCATCTCGGTGAGTCATTCTTGACTTTGTCGGATTGTTATTCATTATTATTCTTCATGGTCATTTATTGCCCATATGATTTTCTGGGTTCATATTGCGTGGCCGGGTGGGGATGTATAGAATTTTTAGTCGGGCACGTGATGGTCATGTGTTGGGTTCACCGACACATTGGACTGTGCACACGGTAACGTACCTCCGTGAGACTAATTAGGTACAAGGATGGGTGTGTCCGGACACTCGTCTTGTGCACTTGCACATACCATTACGGGTGTACTATGATGCCTCTCTTCAGCGTCATTTCATAATTAAGATATATCATGATTGTGTTTATTCAACTCTTGAGGATTGTTGTTACGTATCGACCTCGTTGGGGATGTTGTTTTGTGTCATGGCAAGGCTAAGGCACAGAAGAGAACGTTGACGGCGAGAGTCCCAGTGATACTAGTAGGGGCCCCGATCCTTTTTATTCACTCGTGTTTTCTTCATTTTATTTCAGCTGAGACTTAGTTTGAATATTCATTTCATTCAGTGTTGTATATTTTATCTTCATATAAAATATACATGTATTCTGTATTATCTTGGGTGTGTTGTAATGAAACTCCTCGTCGGAGTAATTGATGATATAATGTGGTTCGGTACTACAATTATATTATTTAATTCATTAATTTTCATTCACCTGGTGGGTCCCAGTCGGGGGTCCACGACACTGTAATACCCTCCTAGTTTGGGGTGTTACAGAGAAGCTCTCTGGTCTAGCAGGAATCGGACAAGGGGTGAAAGACAACGAGGTGAAATGAAATGGGGTGATGTCCCATTTATAATATTCGGAACTTTATGTACGCTAACAGCAAGGCCTTATGTACATTATCGCCTTAGCGTACGCTATTTGCCATACTTACCATATGTTAACGTTCGGCAGTAGCTCACTGCCTAGTTTCTGGCTTCTCTTACGTATGTTAAAAAATACTTTTACGTACATAATCTGATCAACATAGCGTACTTTATCGGCCATATATAGCATACGTTCAGTCTCATTGACTTGCTTTATCAAAAATCCGTCCAGGTTCACGCGGAGAATCTCCTATCTGATCACGTTCCTAACTGGCCCATGTGCCGACCAGGCCTACCTGTCGCTGACAGTCTTACGTACGCTAAGCTTCGTCCATAACGTACGCTATCTACAGATCTTTACGTATGTTATGCTCACCTTATAGCGTATGTTATGACGTATGTGCATGCATGAATTTGTAAACTCTAAAATGCAGGAATACGAATACGGAAATCACACTTCGATCATTAATACACAAAATCAAATGCTACAAGTTTCGAATATAGGTAAATACACAATAATTATCCGGGTATTACATACTCTCCCTCTAAAAAGAAGTTTCGTTCCGAAACTTAAGATGAAAACAATTCCGGGTATCTCGACTTCATACTATCCTCAGTCTCCCAAGTTTCTTCTTCAACTCCATGTCGAGACCACTGAACTTTAACCAAGGAGATTAGTTTATTCCTCAATTGCTTGACTCGACTCTCGAGTATCTTGATTGGCTTCTCTTCGAACGTGCCATCATTAGCCACCTCGATCCCTCCAAAATCGATGACATGACTGGGGTCTGGTACATATTTCCGTAATTAGGATACGTAGAACACATTGTGAACATGATTCAGCGATGGTGGTAAGGCCAACCTGAACGCCAACTCCCCAACTCTTTCAAGAATATCGAATGGTCTGATATATCTCAGACTCAGTTTTCCTTTCCTCCCAAAATGAAAAATTCCCCGAGTAGGAGAAACCTTTAAAAGCACGTGGTCCCCAAAACTCTAACGGGCGGCAGCGCACGTCTGCATAAGACTCCTGGGTCTGTACTATCAACTCCGGTTCTGTCCCGATCAAGTCAGATGAATCATCCCAACACAGGGTTGATTTGCATCTTCTCCCGTATAACGCTTTAAAAGGTGCCATCTTAATGGAAGCATGCCAACTATTGTTGTAAGTGAATTCAATCAACGGCATATGAACTTCCCAATCAGTTGACCAATCTAAGGCACATGCTCTCAACATATCTTCTACTGTCTGAATAGTCCTTTCGGACTGTCCGTCAGTTTGAGGATGATAAGTTGTGCTAAAGTTCAGCTTGGTTCCTAAGGCTTTATGAACCGCCTTCCAAAAGTGTGACACAAAGCGACCATCCTGATCTGAAATAATGGTCTTCAGCGTACCATGCAGTCGGACTATCTCCGCAATAAACACTCGTGCCAACTTCTCTAGTCCCCAAGTATCCTTAATGCCCAGAAAATGAGCCGACTTGGTTAGACGATCAACTATCACCCAAATCATATTCATCTCCATTATGGTCCTTGGCATATTGGTGATAAAGTCCATCGATATATCTTCCCACTCCCATTCAGGAATCGGTAGTGGCTTCAATATTCTGGCAGTTCGCTGATGTTCAATCTTAACCTGTTGACAAGTTAAACACTTCGAGACGTATTCCACTACGTCCTTCTTCATATTTCCCCACCAGAAATTCTGCTTTAGATCCTTATACATCTTACTGGTGCCCAGGTGAATAGAATAGGGCGCACTGTGAGCTTCTTTCATGATTGTCTGCTTCAAAACATCATCATCGGGGATGCAAAGTCGACTCTGGAATCTCAAGACTCCATCATCATAAATTATGAATCCTGGGGCCTTTCCCTTGTCTACTTCATCACGTAATCGAATCATCAAGGGGTCATCTAACTGTTTAGATTTGATTTCATCAATCAATGATGAAGTTAATTCCATCACAAATAATTGCCCTTGAACACCTTGTAACTATACTTCAATTCCTTCGCGAATCAACTCTCGCTGAATGCTGAACTTTGACGTAAGCATTTCCAACATTCGAATAGAAACAGGTTTGTGGCTTAGTGCATCAGCTACCACGTTCGCTTTGCCTGGATGATAAAGAATTTCCAGGTCATAATCTTTAATCAATTCCAGCCATCTCCTGTCTCATGTTTAATTCCTTCGGACTGAAAATATATTTGAGACTCTTAATCTGTGAAGATCTGACAGTGAGTACCGTACAAATAATGTCGCCAAATCTTCAGAGCAAAGACAACGGCTGCTAACTCTAAATCATGTGTCGGGTAGTTAACCTCATACGGTTTCAACTGTCGAGAAGCATAGGCAATCACTCTATCCTTCTGTATCAACACGCAACCCAGACCCTGATTTGAAGCATCGCTGTAAACTACGAACCCTTCAGTTCCGTCTGGCAGTACTAATAAAGGCGCCGTTGTCAGTCTCCTCTTGAGTTCATCAAAACTAATCTGACATTTCTTGTTCCACACGAACTTCTGAGTCTTCTGTAATAACTGAGTAAGCGGACGAGTAATTTTGGAAAATCCTTCCACGAAACGACGATAATATCCAGGAAGTCCTAAGAAACATCGGACTTCCTTCACGTTCTTAGGAGATTCCCACTCCAAGATTGACTCAACTTTCTTCGGGTCTACTTGGACTCCATCGGCTGATATCACGTGCCCAAGGAACGTTAATTCCTTAATCCAGAACTCACATTTAGAAAGTTTTGCATAAAGCTGTTCATTCTAAAAGTATTCAAAACAATATGCAAATGTTCTGCATGCTCCTCTGGATTCTTCGAATAAATCAAGATCTCGTCAATGAAAACGACCACGAATTTATCCAAGTACTCTAAGAATACTCGATTCATCAATTGCATAAATACGGCAGGAGCATTAGTAAGACCAAATGGCATTACTATAAACTCATAGTGCCCATACCGAGATCTGAATGCGGATTTCGGTATATCAGATTTCTTAATCCTCAACTGATGGTATCCCGATCTCAAATCGATCTTCGAGAATACCATCGCTCCCTGCAATTGATCAAACAAGTCATCAATCCGGGGCAATGGGTATTTATTCTTGATCGTCACGTTGTTAAGCTCCCTATGATCTATACACAATCGGAGTGATCCGTCTTTCTTTCGAACAAAAAGAACGGACGCACCCCAAGGAGAAACACTAGGTTGAATGTAACCCTTCTGCAACAATTCTGCAAGCTGTTTCTTTAACTCATACATCTCTGTTGGCGCCATACGGTATGGTGCTCTGGAAATAAGTGCGGCTCCTAGTTTCAATTCAATACTAAACTCTATAGATCTACACAGAGGTAATTCAGGTAGTTCGTCAGGGAATACATTTGAGAATTCATTAACAACTGGAATAGATGAGAGCTCTACTCCTTATTCCTTCTACATGGCATAACACCAAAACCTGCTACAACCCTGTTTCAACAATTTAATTGCTTTCATGGCTTTGATCACTTTCCCTGAGCTTCATGGTCTCCATCCTTCGAATAAATATTCTGATCCATCATTAGCAATAATCGAGATAACTCTTTTCCGATAATTTAAAATAGCCCCATAATGATTGAGCCAATAGTCTCCAAGAATTAAATCGTCACCATGGATATCGACCACAATAAGATTTGATGGCCAATTCCTCCCTCCTATCGACACAGGAAAATTTCTAGCTTCTAGATTTCCCACAATTCTCTCTCAACTTGGAAGACTCACAACATAAGGTTCAAAATCATGCAAACACGAGATTTTCAAACAATTAACACAGTTTAATGATATGAAAGAATGTGTAGCTCCTGAATCGAATAAGACACTAACTGGTTGTAAAAGAATCTGAATCGTACCTGATGCAATAGCAGTGTTCTGATCATTTGACCTCTTCATCTCACAAAGGCGCGGAGGAACGGACCCAGCACTGGATGCTTCTATCTTTCCAAAATTCTGCTGTTGTAGACCACTCTGCTGTGTCAGGTTCACACTCATCTCTTTCGAAACTTGCACTGAAGTACGAGCTCCAAACGATCTAGTCACATTCCCGCAAAATGTCGCATGTTTTGAACTTGCTCCTATTTTACAGTACAACGAAATCCTTCAATGCATAAAGATGACCCTCGACTAGTTTCGCTTTCAAAAAATTCATTGCATGGCCTCTCGCAGAAGCATGCACTCGATCGCCCTTAAACACATTACACAAAATAGTGTAAGTATCTAAAACAGTATCTTAATAAGTAAAGTAAATTTTGAAAATTAACCTCCTTGTCTTGAAAGATGAATTCAAAGCTTGCAACTTCATTTTTGTTGTTGTATGGAGGAACATCAAAACTTCTAACCAGACGAAGTCGCATTGCCCATAGTGTGGTTGATGGCTGCAGACCCTTCACCAAATTGAAAAAATAAGGCATTGATTTGGATCTGTATTGTAATGGTAATTGTAATGTAATAGTAATTTGCAGGTAAAGTAAGTATTATTTATAGCGGTAGAATGCACAGGTACCTACAACCTCTAAGTTAGTGGGGGTGAGCAGTTGCACCACTCTGGTAAAGGGGTACTCGTTTAACCCACATTTAACTGACATATCCCACTAATAAAGTAGGCAGTTTTATTCAGATGTTGAATTGAAATATATTTCATTTTAAAATTGAAAATTGAAAATGCATAATTATTAGTTAGCTAACGACTGTTTTCATTTAGTGGGATTTGACAGTTATATATATATATATATATATATATATATATAGTTATTTTTGTCTATTTTTATTTATGATGAATGTCTGTAATTCGGAATTTGTAGCAGACCAACACATGTCCTTCTATTTATTCATACATATTTATTTATTATTTTGATTTATTTATTTATTTATTTATTATTTTGATAATGGTTTAGTGAGATTAGTCAGTTTAAAATATACAGTTGGCATGTAATAACTATTTTTTAATTCTAACAAATATATATAAAGTAATAATTATTTTTATCTATTTTTATTTATAATTAAGGCATGTAATTCGGATTTTGTAACAGACCAACACCTGTCTTTCTATTTATTCATACATATGGTAGTGGTTTAGTGGGATCTGTCAGTTTAAAATATACAGTTACCAGGTAATAATTATTTTTATTTTTAAAATTCAAAATCTTAAAAATTGTCACACGACGACATCTGTCCTTCGACTTTATTTTAGTAGAAATGTTAGATATCAAATAGATATAGATTTAGATATGTATGAACATAATATAATTAATAAACTAAATTTAATATAATAAATATTTAAGATATTATATTTATGTAATACAACATTTCTATATAATATAATATCTATATATAATATATTTATATATCGATATGTGGGTCAGATAACTGAGTCAGATAATCGGTTAATATCCTATACTTGTACCTTATTCGTACCCGACTATATATTATCGGGTTCGACACCGACCCTATTACTGGCGTTACTGGTTTAACATTATATATTACATATTATCGGATTTGACATTACTAATCATAACTCTTCCGTGTTTAAGTTTATGATTTTAATAGTGCCACGCCATCCGCCGAATCTAATAAATATAATACAGTTTTTATGCATTTGGTCAAATAAGTATTATTTTATTTATCTATTATGAATATTTGCACCTAGAGAAATATAATGTAAATACTATTGTACTTATATATTTGGTTAAAGGAATACAATATTAGTCATATAACTATATGAGAATAATAATACTTTTTTTAAGTTGCGAACGTACATTCATAGTGTTGAATTCTATTCATATGTGAACATCGTAGATGAGTTTTTTGTTTTTTTTGGTGTGGGGGCGATGCTAACCTTATGTGGACCAGCATGGCCAATGCTATTAGGAGAGTGGGCGAGAAGGTGGTAGGAGTTTCTTCGGGCAGGTCTAGTGGACCTAGGGAGGCATGGTGGTGGAATGAGGACCTAGGGAGGCATAGTGCGCATGGGGGTTTCGGCTTCGGAGTTAGGAATGTAGGAGGTTCCGCTCTGTTGGAGTTTGCCACTGCGCATGAGTTGGTAATTGCTAACTCTGCTTTTCAGAAGAGAGCTGAGCACCTCATCACCTTCAGTAGTGGGGGGCACAACACGCAAATTGACTACCTTCTTTTTCGCTGTCGTGATGCTAGGGCGTGCGTGGACTGCAAGGTGTTCCGGAGTGAGGCATGTGCTTCTCAACACCAGCTGCTGGCTATGGATTTATCTATGGTAGGTCGTGTTGTTAGCAGGTCTAGAGTAGCTAGACCTAGGATTCTCTGGAAGGATCTGAAGGGTGAGAAGGCGACAATATTCAAGGAGTCTCTGACCCGCGAAGGAGTTTTTTTTTGTGTGGGGGCGATGCTAATCTTATGTGGACCAGCATGGCCAATGCTATTAGGAGAGTGGGTGAGAAGGTGGTAGGGGTTTCTTCGGGCAGGTCTAGTGGACCTAGGGAGGCATGGTGGTGGAATGAGGAGGTCCAAAACAAGGTTAAGGCAAAACAAGCGCTATTTAAGGAGCTTTTGTCGGTTAGTGCTGGGGACGAGAGAATCTTGAAGATTGTAGCGTACAAGGTGGAGAAAAGAGAGGCTAAGAAGGCAGTGGCTAAGGCTAAAGGTGAGGCTTACAAGGAGATGTACAAGCGCCTAGACACCAAAGAAGGAGCGAATGCTATTTTTAAACTAGCGAAAGCTAGGGAAAGAGGATGGCGCGACCTGGGTCCCGTTAAGTTTATTAAGGATGATTTGGGTCGAGTGTTAGTGAACGTTGTGCCTATTAAGGAGCGGTGGAATAGGTATTTTTTCGAACTTTTCAATGAGGCTAGAGGTAGTGACTCGGTGGTGCAGGGAGTTAGTCTATCTTTTGCTCGTTCGTTTAGTTCCTGTGAGAGCATCAGCAAGGAGGAAGTAAAGGGTGCCCTAATGAAAATGGGTAGAGCTAAGGCTGTAGATCCGGATCAGGTCCCTATTGAGGTGTGGCTTTGTAAGGGGGAAGTCGGAGTTCAATGGCTACCAGAGCTGTTCAACGTCCTCCTCAGAGGTTCTAAGATGCCGACAGAGTGGAGGCATAGTATTGTCGTGCCATTTTTCAAGAATAAAGGCGATGCTCAGAGTTGTAGTAACTATAGGGGTATTAAACTCCTCAGTCATACTATGAAACTTTGGGAAAGAGTGGTGGAAGAAAGGGTTAGAAGAGAAGTTGAGATCTCAGAGAACCAATTTGGCTTCATGCCGGGGAGGTCCACGACTGAGGCCATTCATCTCGTCAGACGCCTTATGGAGAAGTTTAGAGAGCGGCGTAAGGACCTCCATATGGTGTTCATAAATCTAGAGAAGGCTTATGATAGTATTCCACGCGATGTTATTTGGAGGAGCCTTGTAGAGAGGAAGGTGTCGTTGTCGTTCGTTAGGGTGATCCAAGACATGTACTCCCAAGCTAGGACGTGCGTTAGGACCCCAGTTGGTGACACCTAGTATTTTCCGGTTGAGATAGGGGTACACCAGGGGTCGGCGCTAAGCCTCTTCTCTTCGCTCTAATCATTGACGTCATTTCGCGAGGGATTCAAGATGGCATCCCGTGGTCCATGCTTTTTGCCGACGACATTGTGTTAGTGGTGGAGTCGAGGAGGGAGGTGAACTCAAAGTTGGAGCTTTGGAGGGATAAGTTAGAATCCCAGGGCTTACGTGTGAGCCGGTCTAAGACCGAGTATCTCTGGTATAACTTTAGTGGTGAGGTCGACGAGGAAGATGTAGAGGTAATGATTGCGGATTAGATCATACCCCGTATGGATAAGTTCAAGTATTTGGGTTCGATCATTCAGAAGGAAGGTGAGTGTGAAGATGATGTCACGCATCGCATCAAGGCGGGGTGGCTAAGGTGGAGAGCAGCGACAGGGGTCCTGTGCGACAAGAAAGTCCCTCTAAAGTTGAAGGGTAAATTATATAGAGCGGCAATCCGACCTGTAATGTTGTATGGCTCCGAATGTTGGGCGATGAAGAAGTCGCTTGAGAGCAAGTTGGAAGTGGCTGAAATGAGAATGTTACTTGGTCGTGTGGTCACACAATGTTAGAAAGAATTGCGAACGGGGTTTTTAGGAACGCGCTGGAAGTGGCGCCCATTTCAGCGAAAGTTAGGGAAGGGAGATTGAGATGGTTTGGCCACATCCGCAGGAGGCAGGCATCTGCTCCGGTGAGGAGGGTCGAGAGTTTATTGGTTGTCGGGGAGAGTAGGAGAGGCAGACCGAGGAGGACATGGGAGGAGCAACTGAGATTAGATTTGAAGGCCTTAAACCTTTCCGAGACCATGACTATTGATAGGTGCGCTTGGAGGCACCAGATCAGAGTTGTGGATTCTTTCGTAGGGAGCGGTGCTGTAGTTGAGAGCCTCAGGGTTGGGTTGTCTCGGTTAGCTTTAACCTAGAGCATTGCATTTTTACTTTTATTGTATATTGTATCCTATTGTCTTTGCGTGTGGTGTATTTTTGATAGGGAGCTGTCCGCAGAGTCAACCTCTCTTTTGTTAGAGCAGCGTTCATCGGGAGTGAAGTAGCCAAATACCGCTTAGGTAAGTCCCATGTGGATTAAGCCATGGGCTCAGGTATGGTCTCGAGCTTTTTTGAATCATATGTTTTCCTTTGTATTTATCACACAAGATTCTGCTGTGCACTAAGCTGGGGGTCTTCACGGAAACAACCTCCCTACCGTAATAAGTAGGGGCATGATCTGCGTACATCTTACCCTCCCCAGACCCTGCTTTGAGCGGGATATACTGGGTATGTTTGGTTTGGTTTGGTTTGGTTTTATTTTGAATTGAATATGGATGTATATTGGGTTAGTCATTCAAAGGATTTCAGAGGAATCTTTATTATGTCAAAGGGTATTATGAATTCAGGTCGAGGTAAGTAATTTAATCGATTGTAATTATAGTTTTTGGTATTTGTAAATGATCTGAAATGAGATATATGTTGTGATGTGGAATGTTCCACCCGTGGAGGACTCGAGGGTATCTCCTGGGATCTAGGATAGCAAGTTCGATCAGGAACGTGCGGGTTTTCCACTCGGTGTGTGTAACGGGAGAAGCATGGCTAGACCACTACAGGACAAGAGAATTGGGTTTTCGTATTCGGGCCCTATACTAGCATACTGGGTCATGAATTACTCTAATTGTGATTTTTATTGTGCTTTTAAATTTTGTTAATATTCGGGAATATTGAAAGTTGTGTTGAAAATGTTTTAAACATTTGAATTTATACTACACTTGATTAACATACTTGTACTAGCAAGTTTCAGTTTTTACCCCTTCGGAAGTGGAATATCTTATATGTTCAGGTATCGAAGGTCTGGAAAAGAAACCACATGGCCAAAATGAAGACGACTGGCTGAATAAATAGTAATCACATGTCGGTGTCTTGTTATTTCCTTGTGTTTTGAACTAATACTCGAGTACATTTTTATTCCATTTTCGTTGAACTTTTGCGGTGTAAGTTGTGTAGAATTTGTCATGGAGCTGGACTTGCGATTTGTTCATGGAAAATTCCTGTGTTTTGGGATGTAATAACTGTGAAGAGTAGATTTTGTTGCGTGTTTGTGTATTTTAGCCTTGTGATTACTGAAAGTGAATTCGGGGCATTGTAATATACCTCAAATGTCTCGGGAGTTTACCGAATATGGTATCAGAGCCTAGGTCTATAGATACTGTAATATCTACATTTTTTTCTTTTCCCGGTATTTTTATTTTTGATGTATTTTTCGTTTTTAGCGACTTGCTTGTAGCCATATTGGTATTTCGAGAATACTTAATACTAGACTTTTTGTCATCCGAGCTTGTTTCGTACTTGTTTTACTCAATTCCGTGTTTATTGTCTTTTCCGTCGCTATTTCGTTCGATTCTCGTCATTGTTGTTCGGAACCGCCGTCTCGGGGTTGCCGCAGATCCATCTCATGTTATTATGCATGTTGGGAGATTTCATATGTTGTTTCAATCATGTATCGTGTGTTTCGGATGTTTTAGGCCCTTTTGTAAATTTCCAAAGTTTTGGGGCGATTACTAACGTTGTCGTTTTCCGAACCTTTGCGTAGTCGGAATCGTGTTTTCTTTTATCGCTTTGGTTCTGACTCGATCTTGTTGTTCGTGTGTCTTCTTCGGTCCATTGTTTAGTGTCGGATGCGCGTTGTTTTCATCCGAGGTGGAATTCACTGTTTTCCATCTTTGGGTGCTGTCTGTACTGCTGTCTGCCCTCATTAGCGCGGGTTATTCCTGTTGTATAGCACCCGCTAGTGTCGTTGAGTAGCGCACGCTACTTTCATTTTGTAGCGCGCGCTAACGACTCGAGCACATCAGTGGCAGTAGGTTGCTTCTGTTCTCTGCCCTCTGAACGAGCAGCTTAGCGCATGCTAAATTTGTATATTAGCGCACGCTATGATTGAGACTTGGCGCACGCTGGGTGTCCGGTAGAACGCGCTAACTCGGTAGTCCAGACTGGGGAGAATGTTTCTGGACTCGGACTGGTGTCCAAGTAGTGCACGCTATGGCCCGATAGCGCGCGTTATCGAGGGGCTGTTAGCGCATGCTAACGGGCCAGAACCGTAGGTTCTGGACTGGTTTTTGGATGGGTAGCGCACGCTAACTGTAGATCGTTAGCGCACGCTAAGCTCTCTGATTATATATACCAGAGAGTTGACCCAAACTCGTCACTTTATTCATTTCTTCTCCTTCTCCGCGACCGAGCGATCCTTTAGGCGATTTGTTCTTCCAATCACTTCAAGTATCATTTTCCTTAAGTTCTTGGTGTAGATTAACAACATCTACTCGTGTTCTTCGTCCTTAATCCAAGGTAATATCCTAGAACCCTATTTTGGGAAATTTGGGGGTTTTTGAGTTTTTGTCGGATTCATTCCGTATTGTTGATTAATCCAAATGTATATGATTAATCTTGGTGGTATTCTTGTTTTCCCTACGAGTTCATGGTAAGTTTCGTAATATTTGTGGAATCGAGAGGGTTCGGTTGAGATCCGTCCTCGATGTTGTTTTTGTACGAAATTATATGAATCGTAGGTGGGTTTTGGGGTGTATTCAATTTCCGTACTCGTTTAGAAATGATTGTGACTGTGTTCTTCGAATAGTTAGGTTCAGGTTTATCGGTTCCTAGCGATCGTGGTTGATTTTCCTTTCCGTTCGTGTCGTCGTCAATTACTCAAGTCAAGTACTCTTGGAAACTTTGATGCTTAACATGAAATGGTGATGTGTTTGTGTGTGCTTTGCTCACTCTGGGAGGGTCTGACGAGGCCTCGGGGGAATCTATGACTTCACTCTGGATTCACGAGCTTGATTCGCTAGCCAGCTCAGGAGGGTCCTTAGAGGCCTCGAGTGGGATCAGTGGCTTCACCCTGGTCCTAGGCGATGCCTGTGCGTGATTTGTTTTATGATATGCCAGCTCGGGAGGGTCCTTAGAGGCCTCGAGTGGGACCAGTGGCTTCACCCCAGTCCTAGGCAAATTGATTGTTGACTGTTTGTTTTCGGAAATGACATGTCTGGTTTTGGTTTCTGAAATGAATTGATGCATGTACTATGAAATGTGTAAGCGAATGGTTTGCCTTGATTACTTATACTAGCTTAATTGCTAACCCCTTTGGGGACCCGTTTTGGGAAAATTCTTTTTATGAATTTCAGGTTATGTTCAGCCAGACGAGCGGGCACTGGGGCAGTACGCGGATGCTAGCCAGGGTTGACGCCGTGTGCAAATGAGTCTCCTTATTTCTGTTGTCCTTTTTGATGTGGTTGTTTTCAATCTTGTGAACTTATAGATAGTACTCGCGAGCACTTAGGCATTTTTACTGGGATTATGGTTTGTATTATTAAATATTATTTATGATTGTCAATGATGTCTATTTTGTCGGTTATACCGGGCATTTCATTTAATTTCGCCCTGGTGATGTGTGTTTTCTCGCTAGCTGAGATAGTTAGACGAGTGGTATTTCTTAATTAGCCTGGTGGATCCCATGTAGGGGTCCACAGTGCTGTAATATACCCTGAATATCTTGGGGGTGTTACAGAAAATAGTATCAGAGCACTAGGTTTATGGATACCTAGGCTTGTCGGTTATTTGGGTCTAGTCGTGTTTTATTTCTACACATCGTCATCATGCCTCCAGCGTCTCGGTACTCCTAGTGTTCGTAAGTTTTCGTTACTCTATTCTTTCGCTTTCTCGTATCGTACTTCCGTTTCTTGTATTGTGATTTTTTTCTCTCGTACTTATCATCGAGTTGCTTTTGCCACCTCTTATCTCCAGTATGGATGCTGGAAGAGGTCATGGTCGTGGACGCTGCCGGGGACCTGGGGCAGCCAGTGGGGCGGCCACGTCACATTCTTATGGAGCCGGCAGTACTGATGGCCTTCATATCCATACTGCTACTCAAGATGGCGCCGACCTTGGTGTTGCAGCTGTAATGCAACAGATGGTGAACTAAATGGCTGCGATAGCCCAGGCGGTTCAAAACCCGAATCCGACTCATGATGCTCGGGCCGGGGCAGATCATTGGCTTCAGGATGTCATCAAGATGCATCCTTCTCAGTTTTCGGGGGCTTCAGACCCGATCGCCTGGGAGGGGTGGATCAAGGAGATGTCCAAGGTCTTTACTGCCACTAGTTGTCCTGAGGATCGCAAGATCCTAATCGCTCAGTATTTTCTCACTGGAGATGCTGCTGATTGGTGGGAGGTTGTCGGACCTCAGGATCATGTTGCTTCTTGGGCCGAGTTCATCCGTATCCGGTTCGTCAGGTGCGGATTCATGCTTTTTAGGATGCTCAGCCTCGAGATATTCTGGTTTCTCAGGCTATTGCAGATTTCAACCGGGAATTGAGTTACGTCAAGGCCCATGTTAAGGAAGAGGATGACAAGATCTGCCACTTGTCGAGGCGAATGAAACCGAGGATTCATGATTACATGTCTGGATTCGCCTGCACCACCTTAAAGGACTATCAGAGTAGATCTCTTGCTTATGATATGTCCTTGACGGCCAGTGAGGCGGATCAGGAAAGTAAGAAATTGCAATCCATTGGGAGCTTTTCGGGTAAAAAGGGCAGAGTTCAGCAGAAGTCTCAGTCTGCTAATGTTCCTGCGGGCGGTTCGGCTCATTTTTCTGGGGGCTTTCGGGGTACCGCCAGTGCCTCCACTCGTGATGTCAAATGTTATAATTGTGGTAGGCTGGGCCATAGGAGCCGAAAGTGTCCTCGCCTGCCTTTGACTTGTCATACTTGTGGTCAGTCGGGCCACAAGGCTTTCTTTTGTGAGCGTTTTGGGCAGATCTTGGTGCCCAGGCTTCTTTTCCAGCACCTAAGGAGCCGAGTGTGAACTAGGGGTCATTTGCTCCGCTGCCTATGCATAGTGCCAGTCGAGGGAGAGGTCGGGGCCAGCCCGCTAGAGGGGGAGCTTCCAGCATCGGCTCCGCTCATCCGCGTGTTTACAAGATGAGGAGGGCCGATGATCCAACGACTACCATCGCTACAGGTACCGTTCATATTTTTACTCATCCTGTCAGTGTGCTTTTCGATTCTAGTGCTATTCATTCATTCATCTCTTTGGAGTGTGTGCGCCGTTTGAGTCTCGACTGCTTGTCGTCTTGTGAGCCTTTCATCATTAAACTTTCTAGCGGTGATAGGATCGTTGGTGATCGAGAGATCCGAGACTGTTCTGTGGTTAGTGGTGAGAGGTATTAGCTCTCTAATCTTATTGTTATGAATATTGAGGGTGAGGATTTGATTCTCGGAGATGATTGGCTCTAGCAGCATGGTGCCATCATGAACTACCGCACGAAAATCATCACCATGTTAGCCGAGGATGGCACCGAGCACTCTTTCGCGGGGCAAAAGAGGGGAAACCAGAAGTTTGTAATTAACGCCTATAAGGCGATGAGATTCCTGTGGAAGGGGTGTACTGGTTATTGGTGCTACGCCCTGAAGGCGGGGGATGGTGGAGTCGAGTTTTCATCGATTCCAGTCATTAGTGAGTTCCCTGATGTCTTTCCTGATGAGTTACCGGGGTCGCCACCGGACCGTGAGGTAGAGATCGCCATCGAGTTAGATCTAGGAGTGGCTCCGATTTCGAAGGCGCCGTATCGCGTGGCACTTTCAGAGATGGCTGAGTTGAAGAAGCAGTTGAGTGAGCTTCTTGAGTCGGGGTATAGTCGACTGAGCACTTCGCCTTGGGGCGCACCGGTCTTGTTTGTGCGGAAGAAGGATGGTTCACTGCGTTTATGTATCGACTATCGCGAGCTAAACAAAGTGAGCACCAAGAACAAGTATCCCTTGCCGAGGATTGATGACTTGTTAGATCAGTTGCAGGGAGCTGCGGTATTCTCGAAGATCGACTTGAGATCGGGGTACTATTAGCTTCGGGTGAAGGAGTCCGATGTTCCGAAAACAACTTTTTGGATGAGATACAGACATTATGAGTTTGTGGTTTTGCCCTTCGGGTTAACTAACACGCCGGCAGTGTTCAAGCAGTTGATGAACAAGGTCTTCATCGAGTATTTGGATAAGTGTGTCGTCGTCTTCATTGACGATATTCTTATTTATTCGAAGAACGAGGAGGAGCATGCGCATCATCTGCGTGTGGTGTTAGACATTTTGAGGACCGAGTGACTCTATGCGAAGTTCTCGAAATGTGAGTTCTGGCTGAAGGAGGTGTTGTTTCTGGGTCACGTTATTTCAGCCAAGGGGGTCCGTGTGGATCCACAAAAGATTGAGGCAGCGTTGGATTGGGCACTGCCTAAGAATGTGAAGGAGGTCCATAGTTTCTTGGGTTTGGCTGGTTACTATCGTAGGTTCGTCGAGGGGTTCTCAAAACTGGCTCGACCACTTACACAGTTGCTTCAGAAATCTGAGAAGTTCGTCTGGAATGACGAAAGATAGTCGAGTTTTGAGGAGCTGAAGAGGCATTTGACTTCAGCCCCGATTCAATCGTTGTCGTGTGGCAATAAGGGTTTTACTGTTTATAGTGATGCTTCAGGTCAGGGTCTTGGGTGCGTGTTGATGCAGCACGACAAGACTATTATGTTTGCATCGAGACAGTTGAGGCCGTATGAGCTTAACTACCCTACTCACGATCTAGAGTTATCGGCATTTGTTTTCACGCTCAAGATTTGGCGCCACTATCTTTTTGGCTCTGCGTGTCAGATTTTTACCGATCATAAAAGTTTGAAGTACATATTCACTCAGCGGGAGTTGAATATGAAGCAGAGGAGGTGGTTGGAGTTGATTAAGGATTATAACCTCGAGATCCTTTATCATCCGGGCAAGGCGAACGTCGTGGCGGATGCCTTGAGTCGGAAACCGGTTGCGTTGCAGACGCTTGATATCCTTACATCTCAATCGGAGCTTCAGCGGGATTTGATCGAGTTGATTGTTGAGATTTTGTTACCAGGAGCTGTCGGGCAACTTTGCGCTTTGGAGATTTCGTCATCGTTAATCGATGAAATTAAACTGAAGTAATTGGAGGATCAGATGATTACTCAAATCCGAGAGAATGTTCTTAAGGGAAAATCTCCTGGGTTTGTGATTCACGAGGATGGTGTGTTGAGATTCCAGAGTCGGATTTGTGTACCGAATGACACAGAATTGAGGCAGAGTATTTTGCACGAGGCCCATGCTACGCCTTACTCGGTTCATCCTGGTTCGAGTAAGATGTACAAGGACCTAAGAAGGAACTTATGGTGGAATGACATGAAGGAGGAGGTCGCACGGTTTGTAGCGAGATGTTTGACTTGTCAGCAGGTCAAAATCGAGCATCAGCAACCAGCCGGTTATTGCAGTCGCTTCCCATTCCGGAATGGAAATGGGAAGATATTTTGATGGACTTCGTCACGAGCTTGCCGAGATCGAAGTCTGGTATGAATATGGTTTGGGTGATTGTGGATCGTCTGACCAAGTCGGCACATTTTCTGGGCATCAAGGATACTTGAGGTTCAGAGAAGTTGGCTCATGTGTTTATTGCGCAGATTGTGAGACTTCACGGTACTCCGAAGTCTATTGTTTCGGATCATGATGGCCGTTTTGTATCGCATTTCTGGTAGGCGGTACATAAGGCATTGGGTACTCGCTTGCGTCTGAGTACTTATTTTCATCCTCAGTCAGATGGGCAGTCGGAGCGCACTATCCAGATATTTGAGGATATGTTGCGTGCTTGTGCTCTCGATTGGAGCAGTGATTGGGAGGAGGATTTGCCGTTGATCGAGTTCACGTACAACAATAGTTGTCACGTGTCGATTCAAATGGCACCATATGAGGTGCTTTATGGGCGGCGATGTCAATCACCGATTTATTGGAATGAGGCATCCGATTTGGTCGGAACCGAACCGGATATCGCCTTGGAGACGAGGAAGAAGGTGGAATTGATTTGGGAGAGGATGTTGACTGCTCAGAGTCGACAGAAATCCTATGCTGACGTCCGTCGTTGACCTTTGGAATTCGAGGTGGGAGACCACGTTTTGCTAACGGTCTCGCCGATGAGGGGAGTTTTTCGCTTTGGGAAGAAGGGAAAGTTGAGTTCGAGATTTATTAGGCCCTTTGAGATTCCCGAGAGGGTCGACGAGTTGGCATATCGTTTGGCGTTGCCTCCGGCTTTGAGCCATGTCCATAGCATTTTCCATGTTTCCCAGCTGAGGAAATACGTTCCGGATCCTAGTCATGTCATCGATTATGGTGAGATCGATATCACTGAGGATATTACCTTCAAGGAGCGTCCCTTGAAGATTTTGGAGCACCGTGAGAAGCGACTGAGGCATAAGACCATTACTTTGGTCAAGGTGCAGTGGTCGAGGCATGGTGTCGAGGAGGCAACTTGGGAAACCGAGGATAGCATACGTGCTAGCTACCCCAAGTTGTTTGTTTCTTAAGTTTCGGGACGAAGCTTATTTTTAGAGGGGTAGAATATAATATCCGCATTTTTTCCTTTTCCATGTATTTTCGTTTCTGGTGTATTTTTCGTTTTTAACGACTTGCTTGTACCGGTATTGGTATTTCGAGAATACTTAATACTGGACTTTTTTTCATCGGAACTTGTTTTACTCAATTCCGTGTTTATTGTCATTTCCGTCGCTATTTCGTTCGATTCTCGTAATCGTTGTTCGGAACCGCCGTCTCGGGGTTGCTGCAGATCCATCTCATGTTATTATGCATGTTGTGAGCTTTCGTATGTTGTTTCGATCATGTATAGTGTGTTTCGGATGTTTCGGGCCTTTTGTAATTTCTCAAAGTTTTGGGGCGATTACTAACGTTGTTGTTTTCCGAACCTTTGGGTAGTCAGAATCGTGTTTTCTTTTAGCGCTTTGGTTCTGACTCGATCTTGTTGTTCGTGTGTCTTCTTCGGCCCGTTGTTTGGTGTCGGATGCACGTTGTTTTCATCCGAGGTGGAATTCACTGTTTCCCATGTTTGGGTGTTGTCTGTACTGCTGTCTGCACTCGCTAGCTCACGCTATTCCTGTTGTATAGTGCAAGATACGTTCTTTTTATAGCGTGTGCTAACGACTCGAGCACAGCAGCGGCAGTAGGTTGTTGTAATGCCCAAATAATTATTGTGTATTTTGCCTGTATTCGAACTTGTAACATTTGATTATGTGGTATTATTGATCGAAGTGTGGTTTTCCGTATTCATATTCCTGCGTTTTTGAGTTTCCTACACATTCATGCATGCATGCATCTACACGACTTAACGTACGCTAGACGTTGAGCATAACTTACGCTAAGTTTTTAATATAACGTACGTTATAATTGTAGCGTAGCGTACGTAAGCTTCAGTCATGGGCAGATCGGATAATGTCGGCGTGAGGGGGCCAAAGGGAGATTCGTCGATATTGCCCGCGTGAACCTGGACAGCTTTTCGATAAAGCAGGTCAACGAGGCTTAACGTAAGTTAGACATGGGTGTTAGCGTGCGCTATGTACATGGTATTACGTATGTACAGGCCTTGTATAATGTACGTAATAGAAGTCAGAATTGAGACAGTGAGTACTGCCAGACGATAACGTATGCTAAGGTTTGAGGATAGCGTACGCTAAGGCGATAACGTACGTAAGGCTTTGCCCTTAACGTACGTAACGTGTTAAAATCTATTTATAGACCTCAACCTCCATTTCATTTCCTCCTCACTCCTTAGCCGATTTTTGCAACCTGAGAACTCCCCATCACTATAAATCTCTCATATCTTCATCTCAGCCCAAATTAGAGGATCGTAGACCCTTGTGGATTGGTGTCCAAGCTTCCGGTGTTTAGTTTCACCAAGTATTTTGTTGTTCTTCTTTATATTGAGGTATGTTGATCCTTCACCAACTTGAGTACATGTTCTTGAGGATGTTTTGAACCTACTTTTGAGATTACCAAGTATGTTATTATCATGAGTCGAACACCATGTGTTTAGAAGAATATATTCGGTTATACTTTGGTTCTCCTTCGTTGTTAAGAGTATTAATCGAACCTTGTTGAGATAGAACCTTAGGATGTAGTGTCTTGAGTTTGTTATGAATTATGAGCATGATTCTAGTCAGTTTCTGAGATTACTAAGATATTTCTTCGAGAATAATTCATGTTTTGATAAAAGTGTTCGGTTTATCAAACTTCTTCATATTCATGCTTGAAATGAACCGGCTATGTCTATAGAATCAAACCCGGAACACCGTAGTATCGTTCCCTTGTGAAGTATGATTGGTATGCTTGTTCTTGAATCACACCTTTGTTAAGAATTGTAAGAGCCGAACCATATGTATATATTGGAAGTCGAAATCAAGATTGAAGTTTAGATCGTGGTGACTTGTATATCCATGAATCCGTAGACGCCGTCATTTCATCTTCGATATGGTCGTTCGATTCGTATAAAGTACGTCTTTGTTTCCGGCTTAGCTTTCATCGAATGGATAAACCGTGAACCGGCCTTACGTTAATGTTAACTCGATTATGACTTAGGGCGTTCGGTGCTCATACGTTAGTTTCGAGTAGTATGTTGAATCCCTTGTTATTTCTTTTGAACAAGGTCCGAGCCTTGCAAGGTGATCGATCGAGGGGCGGCGACCTTCGGGCATATTGACAGTCGTTGGAGTATTTAATTCTTGCCATCTTTAAGGCAAGTATCGTAATTTGACTATTGATTTAATGTTGATGATTTTGATCATACATATTATTATTCATGTTGTTGAAATGAGATCATTCAAGTTGAATTGTTATGATGTCGATCAGGTTATTGATTCATATGTTGTTCATGTTGATGGACATATCGATTTGCATATATGTATGCATAGTTGTACTGTATATGTTGTATTGATCCGAAGGGATCGTGTGATCTATGTTGAGGGCACTGGATCAGTTGTCCACCTCGTGTTGGTCCGAGAGGATCATCTTGGGATCTATGATGAGGGCACTGGATCATTGGATGGGTTTTTCCACCCCGTGTTGGTCCGACGGGATCATCTTGGGATCTGTGTTGAGGGCACTAGATAATTGGATTACCCTGTGTTGTGTTGATGGAATCATGTGGATTCGCATCGTTGGATTCCGGTAGAGGAAGTCCGCCTTTTGTATTTTGCTATGCATAGTTGTTGCATATCTGATTTTGTATATTATGATACTTGTACTAGCATCGTTTTGCTAACCCCTGCGGGGGTGGACATATGTTTTGATGTTCAGGTAGCCGAGGAGCGGGTAAACAACCACAGTACTGACATGATGACGAAGGGGCTCAGTGATGTTATCCGTTGCATTGTTCTGTTATTCTGGTTTGGCTTTTAGTACTCGAGTACGTGTGTCTCTTTTGATGATTTGTGAAGTCTGTAATAAATAGATTGTTTTGGGATGTTTAGACTGGTCGTTAAATTACCCCACTATTAATGATATTTTCGTGCTGTTCAGCATTTCTTTTAATTTAGCCTTGTAAATTCTTATTCTAAGGGTTTACGGCACTGTAATTATTCCGAATATCTCGGGGTGTTACAGAATATGGTATCGGAGCTAAGATTCATGGATATCTTGGCAGTTGGGTTTAATTAGGTCTGTTTATGTCATTTGATTTATCGGTCGCGTATAACATCACTGTACAGCCAGCGTCGTCATGTGGACTGTGGTTGTAAGTTTCCTAATCTCGTATACTACCATTTCAATTATTTCGTGTTTCGTGTATATTGATGAATTTTAGAAGGTTTTGCTCTCGGTATTTAGTATTTGTGTTTACAGTATGTTGAGAGGAGGCCGTGGACGCGGGCACGATCGTGGACGCGGGCGCGGTCGTGGACGCGGGCGTGGTAATGCGAGACAGGAAGATTCGTCGTCTACCCCGAATTTGTCGGCTAATCGAGCTGATTCCCATTCTGACGGACAACAGGAATCGGTAAATAATGACCGAGCACGAACTGTGGAGGAAGATGCAAATCCTAACATGCCGGGAGTGCTTCAACAAGTGGTCACTCAGATGACCCAATTAGCTCAGGTGGTTGACCGCATGCAAGCAACAATGGGTCAACAGCGTAACGAAGACAATCGGGGAGACAAGTGGCTTTCAGAAGTGGTCAAACTACACCCATCGGAGTTTGACGGTTCCTCAGAGATTCCTACATGGGACCACTGGCTGAAAGAACTGGAGAAGATATTTGCGGGAATTAATTGTCCTGATGACCGAAAAGTTCTGATTGCTCAGTATTTTATGATTGGGGAAGCATTCGACTGGTGGGAAGCCATTCGACCTGGGGATCATAATGCTGACTGGACTGAATTTAAAATAATGATGGAAGCATAATATTGTCCTCATCTAGTTAGAGAGGCGAGAGTTCGAGAGTTTTTCTCGCCACAGAATCTGGAGGCATCTGTGACAGATATGATTAAGACTTTTAATCACTAGCTGACCTTTGTGCGACATCTGGTCTGAACCGAGGCAGGAAAGATTTTTCACTTCGACATGCGAATGAAGCCGTAGATCCAACAATATATGTCGGGATTTGATGTACTACTCTCCGACAGTATCAGGACAAGGCCCTGGCTTTCGAAATGAAAGAGACAACAATGGAGAAATTTGCGGAAGCAAAGAATCAGAAAGTGTCTGGAAACTTCACTGAGAACAAGCGTAATGGGCCCCGCAAGGGCTAGTCTTCATTCTATTCATCCAAGAGGCCCCCGTACCCTCCTCGAGGTGGAAATAAGTTCAGAATGGCAACAACAGTTACCGATGCAGCAAAGAAATGTTATAACTGTGGACGCCGAGGACATGTTCGACGTGATTTCTCCACTCCTTGTGTGACCTGTTTTGAATGTGGGCAAGAAGGGCATCGTGCAACTTTTTGCAGAAATGTGAATAGGTAATTTGGAGCTCGCATTTCAGCACAAGTTCTGAAAGAGACGAGTGTGAACCTGACACAGCAGAGTGGTCTTCAACAGAAGAATTTTGGGAAAAGAGAAGCATCCAATGTTGGGTCCGTTCCTCCACGCCTTTATGAGATGAGGAGGTCAGATGATCAGAACACTGCTGTTGCATCAGGTACGATTCAAATTCTTTTGCAACTAGTTAGTGTCTTATTCGATTTAGGATCTACGCATTCTTTCATATCACTGAACTATGTTAATTGTTTGAAAATCTTGTGTTTGCATAATTGTGAACCTTATGTTGTGAGTCTGCCGAGTGGAGAGAGAATTGTGGGAAATCTAGAAACTAGAGATTTTCCTGTGTCTATAGGAGGGAGAAATTGGCCATCAAATCTTATTGTGATCGACATCCATGGTGATGATTTAATTCTTGGAGGCGATTGGCTCAATCGTTATGGGGCTATTTTGAATTATCGGAAGAGAGTTATCTCGATTATTGCCGATGACGGATCTGAACACTTATTCGAAGAATGGAGACCAAAAAGCTCAGGGAAAGTGATCAAATCCATGAAAGCGATTAAATTGTTGAAACGGGGTTGTACCGGGTTTTGGTGTTATGCCATGAAGAAGGATGAAGGAGTAGAGCTCTCATCTATTCCAGTTGTGAACGGATTCTTAGACGTATTCCCTGACGAAGTACCTGGATTACCTCCACGTAGAGCTGTAGAGTTTAACATCGAATTGGAACCCGGAGCCGCACCTATTTCCAGAGCACCTTACCGTATGGCGCCGATCGAGATGTATGAGTTAAAGAAACAGCTTGAGGAATTGTTGCAGAAGGGTTACATTCAACCTAGTTTTTCTCTTTTTGTTCGAAAGAAAGACGGATCCCTCCGATTGTGTATTGATTATAAGGAGCTTGACAATTTGACGATCAAGAATAAATACACATTACCTCGGATCGACGATTTATTTGATCAACTGTAGGGGGCGACGGCATTCTCGAAGATCGATTGGAGATCAGGATACCATCAGTTGAGAATTATGGAATCTGATATACCGAAATCCGCTTTCAGATCCCGATACGACACTATGAGTTTGTGGTGATGCCATTTGGACTTATTAACACTCCTGGAGTGTTTATGCAATTGATGAATCGGGTATTCTTAGAATACTTGGATAATTCGTAGTTTTTTTCATCGACGACATCTTGATCTATTCGAAGGATCCAGAAGAGCATGCAGAACACTTGCGAATTGTTTTGAATACTTTTAGAGCTGAGCAACTTTATGCAAAACTTTCTAAATGCGAATTCTAGCTTAAGGAAGTAACGTTCCTTGGGCACGTGATATCAACCGACGGAGTACAGGTAGACCCGAAGAAAGTTGAGGCCATTTTGGAGTGGGAATCTCCTAAAAACGTAAAGGAAGTCCGAAGTTTCTTAGGACTTGCTGGTTATTATCGTCGTTTTGTGGAAGTATTTTCCAAAATTGCTCATCTACTTACTCACCTGTTGCAGAAGGCTCACAAATTCGTGTGGGACGAGAAATGTCAAACTAGTTTTGATGAACTTAAGACAAGACTGACAACGGCGCCAATATTAGCACTACCAGACGGAACTGATGGGTTCGTGGTTTTCAGCGATGCTTCAAATCAGGTTCTGGGTTGCGTGTTGATGCAGAAGTATAGGGTGATTGCCTATGCCTCCCGACAGTTGAAATCGCATGAGGTTAACTATTCGACGCATGATTTAGAGTTAGCAGTCGTTGTCTTTGCCCTGAAGATTTGGCGACATTATTTGTACGACACTCACTGTCAGATCTTCACAGACCACAAGAGTCTCAAGTATATTTCCAGTCAGAAGGAATTGAACATGAGATAGAGGAGATGGATGGAATTGATCAAAGATTATGACCTGGAAATTCTTTATCATCCAGGCAAAGCAAACATTGTAGCTGATGCACTGAGCCGCAAACCTGCTTATATTAGAATGTTGGAATCACTTACGTCCTAGTCCAGCAATTAACGAGAATTGATTCGCGGAGGAATTGAAGTATGGTCGCAAGGAGTCCAGGGGGAACTGTGTGCGATGGAATTAACTTCGTCATTAATTGAAGAAATCAAATCTAAGCAGTTGGATGATTCTCTGATTATTCGGTTATGTGATGAAGTGGACAAGGGGAAGGCCCCAAGATTTGTAATATATGATGATGGAGTTCTGAGATTCCAGAATCGACTTTGCGTCCCCGATGAGGATGCTTTGAAACAGACGATCGTGAAGGAAGCTCACAGTGCGCCCTATTCTATTCATCCGGGCACCACTAAGATGTACAAGGATCTTAAGTAGAATTTATGGTGGGGAAATATGAAGAGGGACGTAGCGGAATACGTCTCGAAGTGTTTAACTTGTCAACAGGTTAAGATTGAACATCAGCGACCTGCCGGAATGTTGAAGCCACTTCCGATTCCTGAATGGAAGTGGGAGGATATATCGATGGACTTTATCTCCAATATGCCAATGACCAGAATGGGGATGAATATGATTTCGGTGATAGTTGATCGTCTAACCAAGTCGGCTCATTTTCTGGGTATTAAGGATACTTGGGGACCCGAGAAGTTAGCACGAGAGTTTATTGCGGAGATAGTCCGATTGCATGGCACGCCGAAGACCATTATTTTGGATAGGGATGGTCGCTTTGTGTCACACTTCTGGAAGGTAGTTCATAAAGCCTTGGGAACCGAGCTGAACTTTAACATAGCTTATCATCCTCAGATGGATGGACAGTCCGAAAGGACTATTCAGACAATGGAAGATATGCTAAGAGCTTGTGCCTTAGATTGGTCGACTGACTGGGAGATTCACTTGCCGTTGACTGAATTCACCTACAACAATAGTTGGCATGCTTCCATTAAGATGTCACCGTTTGAAGCATTGTACGGGAGAAGATGTAGATCACCCCTGTGTTGGGATGATTCATCTGACTTGATCGGGATGGAACCAGAGTTTATAGTTCAGACTCAAGAGAAGGTAGCTTTGATTCGTGAAAGGATGTTGATTGCCCAGAGTCGACATAAGTCTTATGCAGACGTGCTCCGTCGCCCATTAGAGTTTGAAATTGGGGACCACGTGCTCTTAAAGGTTTCTCCTACTCGGGGAATTTTTCGTTTTGGGAAGAAGGAAAAGCTGAGTTTGAGATATATCGGACCGTTCGAGATCCTTGAAAGAGTTGGGGAGTTGGCGTACAGGTTGGCCTTACCGCCATCATTGAGTCACGTTCATAATGTGTTCTACGTATCCCAATTACGGAAATATGTACCGGATCCCAGTCATATCATCGATTTTGGCGAGATTGAAGTGGCTATTGATGGCACGTTCGAAGAAAAGCCAATCAAGATACTTGAGAGTCGAGTCAAACAATTAAGGAATAAACATATCTCCTTAGTTAAAGTTCAGTGGTCTCGACATGGAGTCGAAGAAGCAACTTGGGAGACTGAGGATAGTATGAAGTTGAGATACCCGAAATTGTTTTCGTCTTAAGTTTAGGGATGAAACTTCTTTTTAGAGGGGCAGTATGTAATGCCTAGATAATTATTATGTATTTTACCTGTATTCGAACGTGTAACATTTGATTATGTGGTATTATTAATCGAAGTGTGGTTTCATGTATTCATATTCCTGCGTTTTTGAGTTTCCTACACATTCATGCATGCATGCATCTGCATGACTTAACGTACGCTAGACGTTGAGAATAACGTATGCTAAGTGTTTAATATAACGTACGTTATAGTTGTAACGTAGCATACGTAAGCTTCAGTCATGGGCAGATCGAAGAAGTTCAGCGTGTGAGGGCCGAGGGAGATTCGTCGATATTGCCTACGTGAACCTGGATGGCTTTTCGATAAAGCAGGTCAACGAGGCTTAATGTATGTCAGACATGGGTGTTAGCGTGCGCTCTGTACATGGTGTTACGTACGTAAAGGCCTTGTATAACGTACGTAATAGAAGCCAGAATTGAGACAATGAGTACTGCCGGATGATAATGTACGCTAAGGTTTGAGGATAGCGTACGCTAAGGCGATAACGTACGTAAGGCTTTGCCCTTAACGTACGTAACGTGTTAAAATCTATTTATAGAACTCAACCTCCATTTCATTTCCTCCTCACTCCTTGGCCGATTTTTGCAACCTGAGAACTCCCCAGCACCATAAATCTCTCATATCATCATCTCAGCCCGAATTAGAGGATCGTAGACCCTTGTGGATTGGTGTCCAAGCATCCGGTGTTGAGTTTCACCAAGTATTTCATTGTTCTTCTTTATATTGAGGTATGTTTATCCTTTACCAACTTGAGTACATGTTCTTGAGGATGTTTTGAACCTATTTTTGAGATTACCAAGTTCGTTATTATCACACTACTACAAAATTGGCCTTTTAACAGCGGTTCTGGAGCCATTTTAACAGCGGTTCCGGAACCGCGGTTAAAGGTTCCGATGTTAAATTTAACATCATTTTTCTAATAACCGATGTTAAATTTAACATCGGTTCTTTCAGGAAACCGCTGTTAATTTAACAGCGGTTGTTACAAAGAACCTATGTTAAATGTAAAATTAACATCGGTTCTTTGTAACAACCGCTGCTAAATTAACATCGGTTTTCTATAAGAACCGATGTTAAAAATTTTGAAAAAAAAAAAATTGCCCCTGCTCACATCCCGCCCAGCTCGCCCGCCCGCGACCTGTAAATGTACATTTTTGTGCATTTTTTGCTGCTCATGAGATTCGAACCTGTGACCTCCATAAGATGGAGGTGGTATCAAACCGCTGAGCTGAAGTCACTTTCTGTTATTTTGATTGCTTTATTTTATATAAGTGTAGAAAAAATCATATATATGTATAGAATAATAATATAATTTAATAAAAATTATATTACATATTAAAAATTATAATGTATTTATTGCATATAATCATGCTGAAAATTAAAATTTTATAATGTACATTAAAAATAAATATATAATATTATATATTATAATGTACATTCTTTTATTATATGTAATAAAATTATAATACATTATATAATGAAAATTATAGAGAAAATATAGAGAAAATTCTTATTCATTCAATAATGTCGAAATATAGTCTTACAAGCATATATATATATATATATATATATATATATATATATATATATACCCTAGGAAAGCTAGAGTTAACAATACATAATTAAATAACAAGCACACAAACTTTTAAAAATTTACAATTAGGTCCCGAAAAATAGAAAAACGCAAAATTGAGGGCCTAAACATCATTTTTGGCCAAAAACGACGGACCTCGCCGCAGCTGTGACTCTTGCTCAGTGGGCCGATTCCGATAAGAAAAGGCTGAGTTCATCCCAAAAATCACAAACAAATATTTTTCAAATATTTCAAAAATGCCCCCGCTCTAAATATTGAATATTAATATATTTTATTATATATACCTACATATTTTGTACGAATTAAATGTATATTTGTAGAATTATATTATATATGAAAAATTATAATTTATATATATTATATAAATTATTAAATTGTATAAAAACCGTTGCTAAAAGAAAAAAAAACACTTAACAGCGGTTCTACAAATAACCGCTATTAAATGTGCTGTTTAATAGAGTCGAGTTGATGGTAGGTAGAGGTTTTTGCCTTGGCAGTAAGTAATGAACTGACTTGTTTTGTTAATTAAAGTGATCTTAACAGCGGTTGCCATTAAAAACCGCTGTTAATTATTTTTTTTTAGAATTATTTAACAGCGGTTGCTAAAACAAACCGCTGTTAATCAACAATACATTAACATCGTTTGTTTTTTAACAACCGATATTAATTTTTTTTAGAATTATTTAACAGTGGTTGTTAAAATGAACCGATGTTAATCAACAATATATTAACATCGGTTGTTTTTTAACAACCGATGTTAAATTATTTTTTATTTTTTTAGAATTATTTAACAGCGCTTGTTAAAACGAACCGATGTTAATCAACAATACATTAACATAGGTTGTTTTTAACAACTGATGTTAAGTTTTTTTTTTGGGAAATATTTAACATCGGTTATTTAATAACTGCTGTCAATTGTTCTTTTAACAGCGGTTTTTAAAAAGAACCGATGTTAATTTATTACATAATATTTACAGGTATGCCACCGCGTCAATTTAACAATGGTTTTTGATCAACCGATGTTAAAGTGGCGCTGTTAAAGGCCAGTTTTGTAGTAGTGTCATGAGGAGTCGAACACCATGTTTTTAGAAGAATGGACTCGGTTATACTTTGGTTCTCCTTCGTTGTTAAGAGTATTAATCGAACCTTGTTGAGATAAAACCTTATGATGGAGTGTCCTGAGTTTGTTATGAATTATGAGCATGATTCTAGTGAGTTTCTGAGATTACTAAGATATTTCTTCGAGAATAATTCGTGTTTTGACAGAAGTGTTTGATTTATCAAACTTCTTCATATTCATGCTTGAAATGAACTGACTATGTCGATAGAATCAAACCAGAAACACTGTAGTATCGTTCCATTGCGAAGTATGATTGGTATGCTTGTTATTGAATCACACATTTGTTAAGAATTGTAAGAGCGGAACCATATGTATATATTGGAAGTCGAAATCAAGATTGAAGTTTAGATCGTGGTGACTTGTATATCCATGAATCCGTATATGTCGTCATTTCATCTTCGATATGGTCGTTCAATTCGTATGAAGTACATCTTTGTTTCCGGCTTAGCTTTCATTGAATGGATAAACCGTGAACTGGCCTTACGTTAATGTTAACTCGATTATGACTTAGGGCGTTCGGTGCTCATACGTTAGTTTCGAGTAGTATGTTGAATCTCTTGTTATTTCTTTTGAATAAGGTCCGAGCCTTGCAAGGTGATCGATCGAGGGGCGGCAACCTTCGGGCATATTGACAGTCGTTGGAGTATTTAATTCTTGCCATCTTTAAGGCAAGAATCATAATTTGACTATTGATTTAATGTTGATGATTTTGATCATACATATTGTTATTCATGTTGTTGAACATGAGATCATTCAAGTTGAATTGTTATGATGTCGATCAGGTTATTGATTCATATGTTGTTCATGTTGATGGACATATCGATTTGCATATGTGTATGCATAGTTGTACTGTATATGTTATATTGATCCGAAGGGATCATGTGATCTATGCAGAGGGCACTGGATCAGTTGTCCACCTCGTGTTGGTCCGACGGGATCATCTTGGGATCTATGTTGAGGGCACTGGATCATTGGACGGGTTTTTCCACCCTGTGTTGGTCCGACGGGATCATCTTGGGATCTATGCTGAGGGCGCTGGATCATTGGATTACCCTGTGTTGTGTTGATGGAATCATGTGGATTCGCATCGTTGGATTCCGGTAGAGGAAGTCCGCGTTTTGTATTTTGTTATGCATAGTTGTTGCATATCTGATTTTGTATATTATGATACTTGTACTAGCATCGTTTTGCTAACCTTTCGGGGGTGAACATTTGTTTTGATGTTCAGGTAGCCGAGGAGCGGGGAAGAAACCACAGTACCGACATGATGACGAAGGGGCTCAGTGATGTTATCCGTTGTATTGTTCTGTTATTCTGGTTTGGCTTGTAGTAGTCGAGTACGTGTGTCTCTTTTGATGATTTGTGAAGTCTGTAATAAATAGATTGTTTTGGGATGTTTAGACTGGTCGTTAAATTACCCCACTATTAATGATATTTTTGTGTTGTTTAGCATTTCTTTTAATTTAGCCTTGTAAATTCTTATTCTAAGGGTTTACAACGCTGTAATTATTCCGAATATCTCGGGGTGTTACAGTTGTTTTTGCTCTCTGCCCTCTGGACGAGCAGCTTAGCGCATGCTAAATTTGTATATTAGCGCACGCTACGATTTAGACTTAGCGCACGCTGCTTGTCCGGTAGCATGCGCTAACTCGGTAGTCCAGACTGGGCATTTCTGGACTCGGACTGGTGTCCAGGTAGCGCACGCTATAGCCCGATAGCGCACGCTATCGAGGGGTTGTTAGCGCACGCTATTCCCTGGTAGCGCACGTTAACTTTGGATCGTTAGCGCACACTAAGCTCTCTGATTATATATACCAGAGAGTTGACCCAGATTCGTCACTTTATTCATTTCTTCTCCTTCTCCACGGCCGACCGATCCTTTAGGCGATTTGAAGGCGATTTCTTCTTCCAATCACTTCAACTATCATTTTCTTTAAGTTCTTGGTGTAAATTAACAACATCTACTCGTGTTCTTCGTCCTTAATCCAAGGTAATATCCTAGAACCCTATTTTGGGAAATTTGGGGTTTTTTTGAGTTTTTGACCGATTCGTTCCGTATTGTTGATTAATCCATGATGTATATGATTAATCTTGGTGGTATTCTTGTTTTCCCTACGAGTTCATGGTAAGTTTCGTGATATTTGTGAAATCGAGAGGGTTCGGTTGCGATCCGTCCTCGTCGTTGTTTTTGTACGAACTTATATGAATAGTAGGTGGGTTTTCGGGTCTATTCCATTTCCGTACTCGTTTAGAAATGGTTGTGATTGTGTTCCTCGAATCGTTAGGTTCGGGTTTATCAGTTCCTAGCGATCGTGGTTGATTTTTCTTTCCGTTCGTGTCGTCGTTAATTACTCAAGGCAAGTACTCTTGGAAACATTTATGCTTAACATGAAATGGTGATGTGTTTGTGTGTGCTTTCCTCACTCCAGGAGGGTCTGACGAGGCCACGGGGAAATCTATGACTTCACTCTGGATTCACGAGCTTGATTCGCTAGCCAGCTCGGGAGGGTCCTTAGAGGCCTCGAGTGGGATCAGTGGATTCACCCCGGTCATAGGCGATGCCTGTGCGTGATTTGTTTTATGATATGGGCAGCTCGGGAGGTTCTTAGAGACTTCGAATGGGACCAATCGCTTCACCCTGGTCCGAGGCAAATTGACTGTTGACTGTTTGTTACCGGAAATGACATGTCTGGTTTTGGTTTCTGAAATGAATTGATGCATGTACTATGAAACGTGTAAGCGAATGGTTTATCTTGATTACTTGTACTATCGTAATTGCTAACCCCTTTGGGGACCCATTTTGGGGAAATTCTTGTTATGAATTTCAGGTTATGTTCAGCCGGACGAGCGGGCACTGGGGCAGTACGAGGATGCTGGCCAGGGTTGATGTCCTGTGCAAATGAGTCTCCTAATTTCCATTGTCCTTTTTGATGTGGTTGTTTTCAAACTTGTGAACTTATAGATAGTACTCGCGAGTACTTAGGCATTTTTACTGGGATTATGGTTTGTATTATTAAATATTATTTACGATTGTCAGTGATGTCTGTTTTGCCAGTTATACCGGGTGTTTCATTTAATTTTGTCCTGGTGATTTGTGTTTTCTCGCTAACTGGGATAGTTAGACGAGTGGTATTTCTTAATTAGCCTGGTGGATCCCATGTAGGGGTCCACGGTGCTGTAATATACCCTGAATATCTTGAGGGTGTTACAGATACCAGGTGATGAATCCTAGTTGACCAGATACAAAGAACCGGACTGCTCCCAAGCATTCGAGCCTAAAAATCATTGGAGTATATGAATTGGAGATACCATTGTTTCTGGTACAGAAGTTCCTATAAAAATAATAAATGCATGGGAGGGTCTGTAACACCCCCAGAAATCACAAGGGAATGTCTAATACTGATCCTCCGCACAAGAATCTACCAGGCTAGACACCACAAGAAAACCACAATGTTTAAACGACAAGGTCAAACTACATAGTAATATAAACCGACAGGGCCAAAAGACTAAATTAAATAGACCTACAATGTCTCACCACAACAAAACTGTTGGGAGAAATAACACTCTAAGTATTTTGATAAATGCACCCTACAGTTTGTCTCTACAGCGAACTTCATACAACGCCCAAAAGTTATCTCCTATAGCCAAATGAAAGTTCCAGCGTACAACACGAAGACTGTTAGCTACAACAAAGAAGATGTAGGCGTTTTACTTAGGTAAAGTAAAACACAATACCATAGGATTTAGACTTAGAGCTTTAAACCATTGTGAGCTAAACCTTTCTTTATTAAAAATATTCACGATTCCAAAGAAGCATTTACTGCTGACACGACAACATTTAATGAGTTCGAAAAGACTGCAAAGTGAAGAGCATTTTATGCTGATATAAAAGAATATCTAAAGCATTAAATGCAAAACATCTTTCATTCAAATATTATGCAAGCCGTCAATCCAATTTGTCTAAATATCACCAACTTTCCAACGGCTACAATTATAATGGATCTATTTTCAAGGTTATAAATAGCCCAAGCAAGAGGACATTGCTCACTTACTGATTGATCAAGAATCTGAAACATTCATTATCTAAGAGCAATGTGTTTCTTCAAGACTATAGCGGATATCCTTAAGTGAAGAAATACTAAGTCCTCAACTGAGAACAACACACTGCAGCCAAGACTTTCATAGCCTACAGCTGCTGTTCTGATTCGTGTGACTCAAAACCTTTCTGTCGAGATCATTAGCCTTGTGTGGACTAAGTTGAACTATTCCAACATGTGTGGGAAGAATAGAGTTGAAATACAAGCTTCAATCTGTGTGAGAAGAAGCAAGTCAAAGAAGCCTACATCCAATCTGTATGAACGACTCAAGTTATAGTCGGCTGTATCAATCTGTGTGAAAGATACAGTGACCGGTTTAGTTAAAATCATATAGTTGTGCACGTCTTGATTTTAATAAACTTTTTACTCATGTGTGGAGGACCTGTGTACGTAGATGGATTTACCTCGAACCACATTAAAACTATGTGTTATTATTTCCTGTACTTACTATTTTCATACTGTCTGTGATTTATAGTATACTTACTCTGAAGACCCTGTAAGCACCAATATACAGGAGGCCGTCTAGTTGTTTCACTTGCAAAAACTTAGTTTAAGACTTTTGATACGCAAAACAAACTTTGGAAAAGAATACAGCTTATTCAACCCCCCTTTCAAAGTAGTATAGTATACTGTGACCAACAAGTGGTATCAGAGTGGTTGATTCTACAAAGAATCAGTCGATTTTTAACCTGAATCAGATCCAAATATAGCTTTTGAAAACTCCATTTCTTGTGTATTACTATCATTCATCTTACCATTGTCATGGATACATCAATGATCAATAAAGTTACCATGTTCTCTATTTATGTGTTTGATGTTTGGAGAATCAGGATTGAAGCCAATCTTGACACCATACACGAAGAAATAATTTACGTTATACCATAAGGACCTATCACCATCATAAAGGTCAATTCGGGTGCAAGAATGGAAGGCCAACCTCATGCGAAAATGATCGAGAAAGAAAGAGAACAATTGTCGATCGATAAACGCAAGCGTGTGAATCTGGACAACATCCCCAAGAATTTACTATTTCTCACTCTAGATAAAGGCACATTCTCTAAGGTAAAGAGCTGTAAGACAACCAAAGTAGTCTGGAAAAAACTCAAGTTGATTTGTGAGGGGATTGAACTCTCAAAACAATAAAATTTCAAAACTCTATCAGCAGTTTGAATCTTTTGAAATGAAAACAACCGAAACACTTGAGGAACTTGGCCTCAGATTCACTGGCATTGTCGGTGAATCTGAAGCTTTGGGCAAAGTGTACATCCAAAAACTAAAGAACCTTAAAATCTTTAGATCACTCCCTGCCCGATGAGATATTAAGACCATAGCTATAAGTGTGTCCTTCAACCTAAATGACATATCTACTTTTGACCTCTTCTCTGACCGTAAAGCTTTTGAGTATGACATTGATAAGAGAGAAAAGGCTGAAGAGTCCCCTGCCAAGGCTACAGCACTAGCCGTTGTATCTGATAGGAGACACAGCTCTACCCCAGCACATCCAAAGCCATCGACAGCAATGAAGACATCCTGTCACAAGACAAAATGGCTTTGCTCATGCACAAGTTCTGAAAATCATTAAGAAATCCGGATAGGCTCCTTACAAGCCTAAACCCTTCAACAAGGTGAGCATTGAGTCAACATCTTCCGGAGACTCTAATCTATGCTATAATTGCAGGAAGTCAGGACACTATGCAAATAGATGTCATCATCCTAAGGTACATACGCTACTAGAGGGTGAGCAACAGGATAAGGATGAGAAAAGACGTGTCTGAAAAAATAAGCTTAAGGTACTGATCGGGGAATCAGAAGCCACGACCACACTATCAGAAGAGAGGAATGCATACGGACTATCACCGACAGTGACTCCTCTGATGATGAAATCGAAGATAAGGCCTACATGTGCTTATGGCAAATATGAGTATGATGATGTGTTGGGTTTTACGTGTATCTAATACAATAAATTTGAGCAAAAACGCAACGGAATAAATTAACGAAAAACCCAGATGAGGAACTTCATGCAGTAATTTAATTGATTTGTAAATAATTCGTCGAATTATCTTAATTCGAAGAACATATGTGTAACCCGAACCAAAAGCTGATTAATATCCTCTTCCTCTTTCGGTGATCCACACACGAACAACTGGTACAAGTCGGATTGCTAGATCCTTACGAATAATGTTGATAAACATTACAACAGATAATTTCTTACTAGAAGAATTTGTACTGTTGATTAAAATCAACTAAGGAAAGAAGGCATAGATGGCCGAAATCGGATTCCCAGACAGAGACAGTTCGGCCACTTTTCTTGAGGGGGGTCGATATTCTCCTTACACAATTAGGGTTATATAATTTTAACTTATAACAACTCCTTGTCCAAGACCCTTAATTTATACTAAGTAAACCCTAGAGTCAAACTCTAGTGTTTGCTTAGTTGTCCCTCAACTTGTTAAATAATACAATACATATAACATTTTATATTAGATATTACTTATTATTTAATCCTCTAATAAATATAATATCCAATATTATATTTATCTTTCACAGTTGATATAATTAAATAATATAATATATGATATCTTATATTATATATTACTCACTATTTAAGTTCTTTAACAAATATGATATCCAATATTATATATATTAATTATTCTTGCTTTTCATTAATTGTCGTATGTGTGACCCAAAAGGCTTATATTATGTTGATAATTATTTAATACCTTACTAAATAATAAGTCATAAGCGGTCTCTAGCAAGATATTATGACTACCCAAATAATATAAGTTTATGTACGTGTGAAATCCCTTTATCGCGCCATATGATATTTGAACTATGTCATGGATATTGTTATACTTATTATGTTCAAATGTTTTCACGATCTTAAGTAGACTTGATTGAAGTAAATGACTCTTCATTTGAGCATGATCATGAATTTCCTTCTGTCATACTTATCGAGGGGCCCAGTAGATATCTCTCTCCCTAAAGAGAGGGACAAATTTCCATTTTGATTATTCATTACCCTCTACATGACTCCCACTAATCCCGATCGCTAACCTTTATGATCACCATGTTTCAGATGATGTTGGATTACGTCAAGGCATAGCAGTTATCATGTTGGACTCTATGATAATCTCAGGTTCAAGGATTTATTGACATATTGTTATATTGAGAATCATTTATGACATTTTCATGCAGTAATCTCAATGCGGGTGTGTCCAGTATTGCGTTCTTCAACCAATACCCGTAAGTTTGATCCGTACTATATGCATAATCATCCGATGAGTATCAATCAAACTTCCACTCTACGTGATTGGACTATGGACATTTGAATAATCTTATTATTCATGAATAACCATTATTCGATTATTATAATATTAAAACATGCACACATTATAATAATCAACGAGAAATAAATGATATCACATAACTTTATTTAAATGTGACAATTACAAATCTAGGCACATCGAATGTCCTAGGACACTATTCCCAACACGATTACAGTGATGATGAGGTAAGCGCAACCTTAGTTAATCCTATAAATGCATCACATACTTTTGAAAAATGATGAATAAGTTTCGGACCATTCAAAAACCCCATGAGATGCTTAACAAGAAAACATATAGCTCTCTGTTTCGAACCTAAAGCTTAAGGATGAAAATGACTTGCTGAAATTCAATTATGAAAACATATATTTAGATTGCGAAAATAGAAAGGTTACTCATGGAAAGCAATCATTAACTTGCAACTGAACTAAATGAGGTAAAATTTCGTACTCAATGCAAGACAAATGATTATGCTCTACTAGAAGTTAAGATACAGCTTCTCGAAAAAAGAGATGGAGAACTCGAGACCATCCTCAAGTCATTTGAGAAATCATCTAGGAGGATGGATGGCATCCTAAGCACTGGACAACATGTCTGTGACAAACGTGGCTTAGAATACAACTCGTTCTCCAACAATGGCAAAACTAGTACGGTATTTGTCAAAGGAATGGAACCCCAAAGGCTGCACCTATAGACAAAGGAAGGAAAGGCTACAACTATCCCTTCTCAGAAATCAAAGGCTGTCATTCCGCCATCTAGCTCTTATCAAAAGCAACGGAAGGCATAGCCTCACAAACCTATAAGTCGCAATGCTCAATACAACAGTATGCTCCTCAAGCATACCAACAACACCATCAGCAGAAAAGAGGGAAGGCTATACCCAAATACCATATCAGTACTATCAACAGTACACTGCTACTCAATACTAGGTACAAGAACCCATACATCTTTCTCGAAATCAAGCTATCATGCAGTTCTACCAACAACAGTACTGGAAACCCAGAAGGCAATCCAGAAGACAGAGAAATACGGTTCCTCCAAACAACAACCTTACTGGGACCAACATTCTCAATTTTACAAGCACAAGAACAATGTTTATAGCAATTATGTGCCTGTCCCACGTAAATCTGACAAAATTGGACCTAACACAACCTACAGCAAAGCCATTGCTATTAGACAAATTTGGGTACCTAAAGGCACTAATAACCGAGGACCCAAAGATCAAAGGGGACCTAAATCTACTTAATGATTGATTACAGGATATCATGGAGGATATCTAGTACTTCAACGGCGGATGTTCTCGCCACATGACAGGAGATATCACCAAGCTCACAGATTATGTAGAAGGTCGAGGTTGAAAGGTGCGATTCGGCGATAAATCCAAAGGAAGAACAAGAGAAAAATGAACCCTGCTTGTAGGAAAATTCAATGTCATCGACGTAGACGATGTAGAAGGACTACAGTGTAATCTTCTTAGTGTTATCCGGTTCTGTTACAAGCAGTTCTCGGTTAAATTCTATGAGGATCACTGTAGGGTAAAGGATTGGAAGGCCAAACAAATAGTTGTCACAGGAAGCCGATAACATGTAAATTACTAATTGGAAACCTACTAGTGCTGTAATTCCTTGCTTTGTTGCCAAAAGCACTACAGATCATGGCTGGATATGACACAAAAGGATGTCTCATATCAACTTCAAGACCATCAACAAATTAGCCCGACAGGGAATGGTCAGAGGCTTGCCCAATATTTCATTTCATAGGAACAACGTCTGCGGACCATGTCATAAAGGCAACCAAGTCAAGACATATCTAAAGAGCAAATCATATATCTCAATCCATAGGGTTCTGGAATTACTCCATATGGATCTTTATGGTCTTGTAGACACTGTCAGCTTGTGAGGTAAGAAATATTGCTTTGTTATTGTTGATGATTTCTCCAGGTATCCATGGACCATATTCCTGAAAAACAAGAAAGAGACAACCAAGAAGCTACCAGAACACTTGAAAAAGCTACAGAACGAGAAATGGTGAGATTATATCTATTCGATCTGGTAGAGGCGCAAAATTCACAAACCGCTTCATAGAGCAGTAATTTGCGAACAATTGCATACAATACGAATACCTAGTAGACCAGACTCCTCAACAAAATGGTGTTTTCAAGTGAAAGGACAGGGTGCTGAAAAAGGGAACAGGAACAATGATAGCTGCAAGCAAGTTGCTGTTGGAAATAAAACGCAGCGGAAGCGAAGTTGGTGAAAATATTTGACTAAATCATCTTACGCATCCACGCACCCAAAACTTATTTAGGCATGATAATTAATTAACTACTAAGATTAATAAGCAGTTTAAATATTATTTATTAAATAATCTTGTTGGTTTCAATATTCTAATCTAGATCAAAAGATCATAGGATATTTACCTCTTGAAGCGTAGTGGTTGCTACCTTGATCTCTTCCTCAAAATCTTCTAGAGTATGATCCCACCTTAATCCGGACGTTGTGTGGGCAACGAGATGCCTAATATTGATTGGATACAAAGAGGTATCGACCGAACTTGTTCTTCCTCACAACTCTCGATTTTTTCTTTTTCTTCAAGTAATTCCGATTTATAGCAAGAATTAAAGTGTTAATTCAATTGTGGAATCAAAGACACAAGTCAAGATCCACAATCAAACACTTGAAAGAAAAAAATCGAAACCCTTGTGTTATCAAGTAGTGCTCGGCCGACCCCCATATCCATATTTATAAGCTTTGGACCACTTTAGGGATTTTAAGGAGGATTAAAGTTAGGGCTCCTAGTGTAACTCAACTTTCCATATTAAGCCCTTCCTAATATGGTTGAGTTCACTAATATCAATTCAATCCGCTAAAGAATTAATATTGCACTTCCAACCTAAATCCCAATTTACGAAATCGGGCTTCTTATTTAAATATATTATTTCCCGTGTTTAAGATATCAAATATTCATTAATTAATTTAAGCTATTGACATCTTTAATTAATTAATTTCTTATCCCAGAGTAGTACCACTCGAACCTTATTATTATATCGGAATTAAATCTACCCGTAGGATTTAATATAATATCGAGCTCCTCAAGAGGACATTATCAACCCGCCGAGTCGGGACACGATTTCTAGTTATACTATTAACTGTCATATAGATAATATTATTGCCCCAGATATGAACATATTGAGTCCATCACTATGACTCTCGCCCATGGTAAATCAAAGCAATAAATATTATTATATACTTAGAATTAAGAAATAATAATTATTCGAGATTTACATTCTTCTTACTGTCAATACAGAAGACAATATCTCACTGTGATCCAGTTCAACGTATGCAAATACTCTAATGCATGCTAATAGTCAAGACCAACTAATCTCAATCATACATTACGACCTTTCATATAATTTGTCTAGTAATTATATAAGTTGTGAACTATTATATTATTTTATAAGGCATCGATAATGTGATCTTTCATGTGACACCAACACATCACATTATCTACAATATAAAATAATTAGATAATACATTTGCATAACCATAACGTGAATAAATATGCAAAACATGTGATTAAATGTAATTAATATTTTCATAGGTAGTTGCAGGGAAATATGTAATACAAGAATAAAGTATGCTTTGAAGTATACAACCCTAACAATCTCCCACTTATACTCAAAGCATGCTTTTAAGTATGCTACTCTATTACATAGTCTATCATATCTCCCACTTATACTCAAAGCAATGCTGCCATACACCGTAATCCCATTCTTTCCACATGCCCTTCAAAAAATTTTGAGGGTAAGCATTTCGTGAAAGGATCAATAAGATTATCTTTCGATGCAACCCTGGCTACAACTACGTCTTGCAATTGATATGTTTACTTGTCTTATTGGCTCGTGGTTCTCTCGAATTTTCAACTGCACCGGTATTATCATAGTAAAGTGCAATACCCTTTAACAAATCGGGAATCACATCTAAGTCTTGCAGGAAGTACTTGAGCCATACCGCCTCTTTGGCTGCCTCAGAGGCTGCCATGTACTCGACTTCCATGGTAGAGTCCAAGATGCATTTTTGCTTCACACTCCTCCAACTAATGGCTCCACCTACCAGAGTAACACATAACCTGAAGTAGATTTGGACTTTTCTTTGTCTGATGAAAAATCTGAGTCAGTATAACCCAATGGACATAGGTCGTCTGATTGATATACTAGCATGTACTCCCTAGTCCTTTTCAGGTACTTGAGTATGTGCTTGACAGCAATCCAGTGTCCTGGTCCTGGGTTTGACTGGTATCTAGTAGCCATGCTTATGGCATGACAGTGTTGGGATTCGATGATTAAAGATTGAGTTAAGCAGCGGAAAATAAACCGTCTAACCGAATAAAACCAAACTACAAAAACAGATCGATCAAGCATCGTATAAACGAATATAAATTGACAAAGATAAAATTAAAAAGTCATACTCTCGTAGACCTTGATAATATCTTCTTAAAGGAAAACTTCTTGAGCCAAGTTTTGATTGTTTCCAGTCACCAAAACGAACACAAATCCAATTCGTTTTAGCTTGATGAATGATCAAACAATGAATATGTCGAGTGTCTCTACGTTATCATGCGTCGGATATTGATCGGAAAAATTATATCAATTTGTTCTCGAAGAACACTACTAGGAATTGATATAGTATTTTTCTTCTCTTCTTTTCTTCCTTTTCCTTTCTCTCAAGGATGTATAAGAAAATTGAAAAACTTTCTCACCTCACCAATGGAGCTCACGGCTGAACTATGGTTTTATGCGTTTGTGTTTTTCACCATTTAAATGGTGTTAAAGACTCTTTCATTTATAATACAAAATGAGATCAAATGATGAGATTCCAAATCTCATCCATTTATCCTCAAGCTTATAAAATAAGACGAACACACCCCACAAAACATATGGTAAGCTTTCAAGCATGGGGGGGCACTATGTTGTAGGTAAAAAAAAATGAGCCGAGCCACTCGGTTCGTGTATCGTATGTTCGCGAGTCTAGTCCGTTAAGTACACTTCGTTTTATCTCAAATGTATTTATACTTAATTAATTAATCCAATTAACTAATTTTATCAAATACAATAATAATATATTTCCAAGAAATAATTATTTATGAATTAAAGTAATCACACGGTAATCAATTTCAATTCGCAAGACCGCTGTGATTTATCAAATAAATCAAATTAGATATCCAATATCCAATATTAATGAAGAGATAATAAGTATATATTTTATCCATCAAATATCCTTGCACGCGACTCCGTTGGTCCGTCTTAGTCAGTAGTGGGAGGAACCAAGGAGGACGGGTAACACTTAGCCAGCCTAGTGTTCCATACCGTAACCCAACTAAGAATGAATGATCGGATCATTTCAAAACCATTATATCGTGAATACTATATACGTATAATCCCTTCAATCATATATCCGGTCAACTAGTAGGGTCATAGTAAAGTCAAAACCTATTATAACTTGACTCTATGTATTTGTTAATGTAAACTAAGATCACCGTGCTCTCATGTATCAAATACAACTAGCTCTAACTGCTTTGGACAAAGACTTATGATCTCATTTGCCATTAACCGCATAGGATATTTACCTGCTCACTAACAGGAGAAAGAATCCTATCTTGGTATTCAGTAGAGACTGCTACTTGCCCACTAAGTTGCATTTCGAGGTTGACCCCATCTACCGGTGATTGGATCGAACTACTTTAATGACGAACTTAATGTCACAAGCACATATCCTACTGAAACCTAAAGTCAAAGGTCCACGTATACCTATCACAACCTTTCAATTCAGTCATTAACAAACCCTGTGTGATATCCATGCGACTGAGTCGAGGTGAGTCGTGTTCGAGTATACTAATCCCATTAGCATACCAATAACGTGTGCTCCCACTAATCCTTAGTCAAGACAGGCACTCTACATGTCACATGTTATACAAGCCTTGTCTAACCTTACTGCTCATTTAAGTTTTATCGATTTGCGAACCCATGAAGCATTCGAGCCCTAAACACTTCTAGTGCCTATTTCCTTATCTCCATAAGCAGTGGAAGCGTGGTGGGCCCATAACTCACAAGTCACAGGATCGAAACCTGTCTCTAATACCATTTTCTGTAACACCCTCAAGATTTTCAAGGTATATTACAGCGGCGCGGACCCCTACGTGGGACCCACCAGGCTAAATAAATAATACCGCTCGTCTAACCATCTCGGTTAGTGAGAAACACACAACACCACAACAATAATTAAATGAATCACCTAGTACAACCGGTAAACCAGACATCACCCAAAATCACAAAAACGATTTAGTATACAAACCATATCCCAAATCAAAATGCCTAAGTACTCGCGAGTACTATCTATAAGTTCACAAGTTTGGAAAACAACCACATCAAAATGGATAATGGAAATAAAGGGACTCAATTGCACACCTCAAAAACCCTGGCCAGCATCCTCGTACTGCTCCAATGCCTGCTCGACCGGCTGAACGCAACGTGAAATTCATAACAAGAATTTCCCCAAAACAGGCCCCTAAAGGGGTTAGCAATTATGCTAGTACAAGTAATCAAGGCAAACCATTCGCTTACACATTTCATAGTTGATGCATCAATTCATTTCAAAATCCAAAACTAGACATGTCTTTTCCGGAAAACAATAGTAAAAAACACAGTTCAAACTTGCCTAGGACCGGGGCTAAACCACTGGTCCCATCCGAGGCCTCTATGGACCCTCCCGGACTGGCTAGCCAACAAGCTCGTGAATCCGGGGTTAAACCACTGGATTCTTCCGAGGCCCCGTCGGACCCTCTCGGAGTGAGCAAAGCACACACATATTATACATCACCTTTTCATGTTAAGCATAAAGGTTTCACAAGAGTACTTGCCTTGAGTAATTAACGGCGAAACGGACGGAACGGAGAATCAACCACGATCGCTAGGAACCGACAACCATGAACCTAACGATTCGAAGAATGCAATCACAACCAATTCTACAAGAGTACGAAAACGGAATACGCCCGAAAACCCACCTACGATTCATGTAAATTCGTACAAAAACAACAACGAGGGCGGATCGCAACCGAACCCTCTTGATTTCACAAATACCACGAAATTTACCATGAACTCGTAGGAAAAACATGAATGCCACTAAGATTAATCACATACATCACGGATTAATCAACAACACGGAACGAATTAGACATTAAATCGAAAACCCCCAAATTTCCCAAAAGCAGGGTTCTAAGAGGTTTTACCTTGATTCAAAGATGAACAACGGATGATTTGGTGTTAGGTTTATATTATGATGCTTGAATATACTTATGCAATGGAGTTTTAGTGAAAATCGAATGAACCCTAGCTCCAAGGATCGCCCCCGATGCGAAAAGAAGAGAGAAGAGTGAAAAAATGAGGAAAAAGTTGGCCCTGTCAGTTTAAATACTGACAGATGTTACTTCCGTAACATCACTCACATACGGCCGTTACTCATGAATATTACGGCCATAAGTGTAACACTTTATGGCCGTAACTTGTACTAGGAAAGGATCTGGACACATAAACAAAACCAACTTACGGCCGTATAAATCTAAGGTTGTGGCCGTAACAATTCTTACGGCCATAACTTGTGAATATTACACCCGTAAGTTGCACACTGAACCAATGCAGAAAAAGGAAGTTTGGTTACGGCCATACAAAAAAGAACATACGGTCGTAACTATTGAACATGACGGCCATAATAGTCCTGGATTACGGCCGTAACGTGCCTCTGGTAGCAGGCCAGATATGCACGAAATGACGTCTCGACAAAGATCGATCATAGAATACAAAGATGTACCAACTACCAACGGATACACTCACGGCGAGTTCGAGTCAGAAACTAAAGTGTTAAAAGAAGATGCGATTCCGACTACCCAAAGGTTCGGAAATGACAAGGATAGTAATTACCCCATAACTTTGGAAAATTACAAAAGGACCCAAAACATATGAAACACACGATATACGATCGAAACACCAAACAAAAGCTCACAACACACATAATAACATAAGATGGATTTACGGAAACCTCGAAATGGCAGTTCCGATTAAAGATTATGAGAATCGAACCAAATAGCGATGGAAATGACATTAAGAGCGGAATCAAAACAAGTTCGTATGACAAAACATCCAGTATTAATTATTCTCAAAAGGAAAAATTCGGATATTATTAAGTTGGTTTTGTTTATGTGTCCAGATCCTTTCCAGGGCCAGTTATGGACGTAAAGTGTTACACTTACGGTCGTAATATTCATGAGTTATGGCTGTATGTGAGTGATGTTACGGCCGTAATATCTGTCAGTATATAAACTGACATGGCCGACTTTTTCCTCATTTTTTCACTCTTCTCTCTTCTTTTCGCATCGGGGGCGATCCTTGGAGCTAGGATTCATTCGATTTTCACTCAATCTCCATTGGAGAAGTATATTCAAGCATCATAACATCAACCTAACACCAAATCATCTATTGTTCATCTTTGAATCAAGGTAAAACCTCTTAGAACCCTACTTTTCGAAAATTTGGGGGTTTTCGATTTAATGTCTGATTCGTTCTGTGTTGTTGATTAATCCATGATGTATGTGATTAATCTTAGTGGTATTCATGTTTTCCCTATGAGTTCATGGTAAATTTCGTGGTATTTGTGAAATTGAGAGTGTTCGGTTGTGATCCACCCTCGTTGTTGCTTTTGTACGAATTTACATAAATCGTAGATGGATTTTTGGGCGTATTCCATTTTAGTACTCTTGTAAAATTGGTTGTGATTGTATTCTTCGAATCGTTAGGTTCGTGGTTGTCGGTTCCTAGCGATCGTGGTTGATTCTCCATTCCGTCCGTTTCGTCGTTAATTACTCAAGGCAAGTATTCTTGTGAAACCTTTATGCTTAACATGAAATGGTGATGTATAATATGTGTGTGCTTTGCTCACTCCGGGAGGGTCTGACGGGGCCTCGGAGGAATCAAGTGGTTTCGCACCGATTCACGAGCTTGTTGGCTAGCCAGTCCGGGAGGGTCCATAGAGGTCTCAGATGGGACTAGTGGTTTAGCCCCGGTCCTAGGCTATGCATGTGCATGATTTTGATTTTTGACTATGGCCAGTCCGGGAGGGTCCATAGAGGCCTCAGATGGGACCAGTGGTTTAGCCCGGGTCCTAGGCAAGTTTGAACTGTGTTTTTGACTGTTGTTTTCCGAAAAAGACATGTCTGGTTTTGGATTTTGAAATGAATTGATGCATGTACTATGAAATGTGTAAGCAAATGGTTTGTCTTGATTACTTGTACTAGCGTAATTGCTAACCCCTCTGGGGACCCGTTTCGGGGAAATTCTTATTATGAATTTCAGGTTGCGTTCAGCCGGTCGAGCAGGCATTGGAGCAGTACGAGGATGCTGGCTGGGGTTGTTAACGTGTGCAATTGAGTCCCTTTATTTCCGTTGTCTATTTTGATGTGGTTGTTTTCCAAACTTGTGAACTTATAGATAGTACTCGCGAGTACTTAAGCATTTTGATTTGGGATATGGTTTGTATAATAAATTGTATTTGTGATTTTGGGCGATGTTTGGTTTACCGCTTGTACCGGGTGATTCATTTAATTATTGTTGTGGTGTTGTGTGTTTCTCGCTAACCGAGATCGTTAGACGAGCAGTATTATTTATTTAGCCTGGTGGGTCCCATATATAGGTCCACGATGCTGTAATATACACTGAATATCTTGGGGGTGTTACAGAAAATGGTGTCAGAGCTCTAGGTTTATGGATACCTAGGCTTGTTGGTTAATTAGGTTTAGTTGTGCTTTATTTTGCACACCGTCATCCCGCTGCCATCGTCTCGGTACTTCTAGTGCTCGAAAGTATTCCTTACTCGATTCCTTATTTTCTCGTATCGTATTTTCGTTTCTTGAACTGTGATTGTTTTCCTCTCGTACTTACCATCGAATTGCTTTTGCTACCTCTTATCTCCAATATGGATGTTGGAAGAGGTCGAGGTAGAGGTTGTGGCCATGGTCGTGGACACGGCCGGGGATGTGGGGCAGCTAGTGGGGCAGCCACGCCACACTCTTCTGGATTTGGCAGTAATGATGGTCGTCACGGCCATACTGCTACTCAAGATGACACAACCGGCATTGGCGCCGAATTTGGTGTTGCAGCTATGATGCAACAAATGGTGAACCAAATAGCCCCGATAGCCCATGCGGTTCAAACCCAGCTCTGGGTCGTATTGCTTGGGCCGGAATAGATCGTTGGCTTTAAGACGTCACCAAGATGCATCCTCTCAGTTTTATGGGGCTTCAGACCCGATTGACTGGGAGAGGTGGATCAAAAATATGTCCAAGATCTTTCCACCAACTGCCCTGAGGATCGCAAGGACCCAATCGCCCAGTACTTTGTCACTGGGGAGGCTGCTGATTGGTGGGAGGCTGTTGAGACTCAGGATCACATCATTTCGTGGGCTAAGTTCAGAGACATAATGGAAGCTGAATACTGTCCGTGGCCAGTTCTTCAGGCCCAGGTCCATGCTTTTTATGATGCTCAGCCTCGAGATATTCCGGTTTCTCAGGCCATTACAGATCTCAATCGGGAATTGGGCAACGCGAAGGCCCAGGTTAAGGAGGAGAGCGACAAGATTTGCCACTTTTCTAGGTGGATGAAACCGAAGATTTGTGATTACATGTATGGACTCGCCTGCACCACCCTAAAGGACTATCAGAGTAGAGCTCTTGCTTATGACATGTCCTTGACGGCCAGTGAGGCGGCTCGAGAAAGTAAGAAATAGAAATTCGTCGGTAACTTTTCGGGTCACAAGGGCGGAGTTCAGCAGAAGCCTCAGTCTGCTAATGTTCCTGCAGGTGGTTCGGATCGTTTTTATGGGGGCTTCCGAGGTGCTACCAGTGCCCCCACTCGTGAGATCAGATGTTTTAACTAGCCAGCCGAGCCATAAGAACCGGGAGTGTCCTCGTCTGCAGTTGACTTGTCATACTTGTGGCAATCCATCCACAAGGCTTCCTATTGTGATTGTTTGGGGAAGACTCTCGGTGCCCAGGCTTCTTTTCCAGTGCCTAGGGAGCTGAGTGTGAACCAGGGGTCGTTTGCTCCGTAGTCTTCGTAGAGTTTCGGCTGAGGGAGAGGTCGGGGCCAGCCCACTAGAGGGGGAGCTTCCAGTGTTGGATCCGCTCATCCGCGTGTATATGAGATGAGGAGGTCTAATGATCCGGCGGCTACTGTGGCTACAGGTACCATTCATATCCATTCTCATCCCGTTAGTGTGCTTTTTGATTCTGGTGCTACGCATTCGGTCATCTCTCTAGAATGTGTGCGTGTTTGGGTCTTGACTGTTTGTCGCCTTGTGAGCCTTTCATCGTTAAACTTCCTAGTGGTGATAGGATCGTTGGTGATCGGGAGATCCGAGATTGTTATGTTATTATTTGTGAGAGGGCTTGGCTCTCTAATCTTATTGTTGTGAATATTGAGGGTGAGGATTTGATTATCGGGAATGATTGGCTCGAGCGGCATGGTGCGATCATGAACTACCGCACGAGAATCATCACCATGTTAGCCGAGGACGGTACCGAGCACTCTTTCGCGGGGCAAAAGAGGGGAAACCAGAAGTTCGTAATCAACGACTTGAAGGCGATGAGACTCCTGCGGAAGGGGTGTACTGGTTATTGGTGTTACGTCTTGAAGTCAGAGTATGGTGGGGTCGAGTTTTGATCGATTCCAGTTGTTAGTGAGTTCCAAGATGTCTTTGCTGATGAGTTGCCGGGGTTACCACTGGACCGTGAGGTTGAGTTCGCTATCGAGTTAGAGCTGGGTGCAGCTCCGATTTCAAAGGCGCCGTATCGCATGGCACCTTCAGATGTGGCTGAGTTGAAGAAGCAGTTGAGTGAGATTCTTGAGTCGGGGTATATTCGACCGAGCACTTTGCCTTGGGGCACACCGGTCTTGTTTGTGCGGAAGAAGGATGGTTCACTGCTTTTATGTATCGACTATCGCGAGCTAAACAAAGTGACCATCAAGAACAAGTATCCCTTGCCGAGGATTGATGACTTGTTTGATTAGTTGCAGGGAGATGCGACGTTCTCGAAGATCGACATGAGATTGGGGTACTATCAGCTTCGGGTGAAGGAGTCCGATGTCCCGAAAACAGCTTTTTGGATGAGATACGAAAATTACGAGTTTGTGGTTATGCCCTTTGGGCTAACTAACGAGCCGGCAGTATTCATGTAGTTGATGAACAAAGTTTTCATTGAGTATTTGGATAAGTGTGTCATCGTCTTCATTGACGATATCATTATCTATTTGAAGAATGAGGAGGAGCATATGTATCATCTGCATGTGGTGTTAGACATTTTGAAGACCGAGCGACTCTATGCAAAGTTCTCGAAATGTGAGTTCTGGATGAAGGGGGTGATGTTTCTGGGTCACGTGATTTCATCCGAGGGGGTCTGTGTGGATCCGCAGAAGGTTGAGGCAGTGCTGGATTGGGCACCACCTAAGAATGTGAAGGAGGTCCGTAGTTTCTTGGGTTTGGCTGGCTACTATCGTAGTTTCGTCGAGGGGTTCTCGAAACTGGATCGGCTACTTACTCAGTTGCTTTAGAAATCTGAGAAGTTCGTCTGGAATGACGAAAGACAATCTATTTTGAGGAGCTGAAGAGACGTTTGACTTCAGCCCCGATTCTAGCATTGCCATGTGGCAATGAGGGTTTTGTTGTTTATAGCGATGCTTCGGGTCAAGGTCTTAGGTGCGTATTGATACAGCACGACAAGACTATTGCGTATGCCTCCAGGCAGTTGAGGCCGTATGAGCTCAACTACCCTACTCACGATTTGGAGTTAGCAGCAGTTGCTTTTGCGCTCAAGATTTGGCGTCATTATCTATTTGGCTCTGCATGTCAGATTTTTACTGATCATAAAAGTCTAAAGTACATATTCACTCAACGGGAGTTGAATATGAGGCAGAGGAGGTGGTTAGAAATGATTAAGGATTATGACCTCAAAATCCTTGAGTCGAAAACCGATTACGTTGCGGACGCTTGAGATACTTACGTCTCAATCTGAGCTTCAGTGTAATTTGATCGAGTTGGGTGTTGAGATTTTGTTGCCAGGAGCTGTCAGGCAACTTTGTGCTTTAGAGATTTCGTTGTCGCTGATTGATGACATTAAACTGAACTAGTTGGAGGATCCGATGATTACCCAAATCTGAGAGAAAGTTCTTAAAGGGAAGTCTCTTGGATTTGTGATTCATGAGGATGGTGTGTTGAGATTCCAGAGTCGGCTTTGTATACCGAACGACTTGGAATTGAGGCAGAGTATTTTGCGGGAGGTCCATGCTACGCCTTACTCAGTTCATCCTAGTTCGAGTAAGATGTACAAGGACCTAAGGAGGAACTTTTGGTGGAACGATATGAAGAAGGAGATCGCATAATTTGTAGCGAGATGTTTGACTTGTCAGCAGGTCAAAATCGAGCATCAGCGACCGGCCAGGTTGTTGCAGTCGCTTCCCGTTCCGGAATGGAAATGGGAAGATTTTGATGGACTTCGTTACAAGTTTGACGAGATCGAAGTCTGGTATGAATATGGTTTGGGTGATTGTGGATCGTCTGACCAAGTCAGCACACTATCTGGGCATCGAGGATACTTGGGGTCCAGAAAAGTTGGCTCGTGTTTTTATTGCGCATATTATGAGGCTTCATGGTACTTCGAAGTCTATTGTTTTGGATCGCGATAGCCATTTTGTGTCGCATTTTTGGCAGGCGGTGCATAAGGCATTGGCTACTCGTTTGCGTCTAAGTACTTCTTTTCATCCTCAGACGGATGGGCAATCGGAGCGCACTATCCAGACATTTGAGGATATGTTGCGTGCTTGTGCTCTCGATTGGAGCAGTGATTGGGAGGAGGATTTGCCGTTGATCGAGTTCACGTACAACAACAGTTGGCATGCATCGATCAAGATGGCACCGTATGAGGCCCTTTATGGGCGGCGATATCGATCGCTGATTTGTTGGAACGAAGCATCCGCTTTGGTCGGGATCGAACCAAATATCACTTTGGAGACGAGGAGGAAGGTGGAATTAATTCGGGAGAGGATGTTGACTGCTCAGAGTTGACAGAAATCCTATGTTGATGTTCGTCATTGACCTTTGGAATTCGAGGTGGGAGACCACGTTTTGCTAAAGCTGTCGCCGACGAGGGGAGTTTTCCGCTTCGGGAAGAAGGGAAAGTTGAGTCCGAGATTTATTGGTCCCTTTGAGATTCTCGAAAGGGTCGACGAGTTGGCGTACCGCTTGGCATTGCCTCCGGCATTGACTCACGTCTATAGCATTTCCATGTTTCCGAGCTGAGGAAATATGTCCCGGATCCTAGTCATGTCATCAACTATGGTGAGATCGATATCGCTGAAGATATTAGCTTCGAGGAGTGTCCCTTGAAGATTTTGGAGCACCGTGAGAAGCGACTGAGGCATAAGACCATTCCATTGGTCAAAGTGCAGTGGTCGAGACATGGTGTCGAGGAGGCAACTTGGGAAACCGAAGATAGCATGCGTGCTAGATACCCCGAGTTGTTTGTTTCTTAAGTTTCAGGACAAAACTTATTTTTAAAGGGGTAGAATGTAATATCCGCATTTTTAATTTTGGTATATTTTTCGTTTTTAGTGACTCACTTGTAACCGTATTGATATTTCGAGAATAATTAATACTGGACGTTTTGCCATTCGAACTTGTTTCAGACTTATTTTATTCAATCCCATGTTTAATGTCATTTCCGTCGCTATTTGGTTCGATTCTCGTAATCGTTGTTCGGAACCGCTGTTTCGGGGTTGCCGTAAATTCATCTTATGTTATTATGCATGTTGTGAGCTTTTATTTGGTGTTTCGATTGTGTATCATGTGTTTCAGATGTTTTGGGTCGTTTTGTAATTTCCCAAAGTTATGGGGTAATTACTATCCTTGTCGTTTCTGAACCTCTGGGTATTCGGAATTGCGTCCTCTTTTAACGCTTTAGTTTTTTACTTGAACTCGTCATGAGTGTATCCATCGGTAGTTGGTACACCTTTGTATTCTCCGATCGATCTTCATCGAGACGTCATTTCGTGCATATCTGGCCTGCTGCCAGAGGCACGTTAAGGCCGTAAGCCAGGACTATTATGGCCGTAATGTTCAATAGTTACGGCCGTATGTTCCTCTTTGTACGGCCGTAACCAAACTTCATTTTTCTGTATTGATCCAGTGGGCAACTTACGGGCGTAATATTCACAAGTTAGGGCCGTAAGAATTGTTACGGCCGTAACCTTAGATTTATATGGCTGTAAGCTGGTTTCGTTTATTTGTCCAGATCCTTTCCCAGGGCCAGTTACGGCCGAAAAGTGTTACACTTACGGTCGTAATATTCATGAGTTACGGCCATATGTGAGTGATGTTACGGCTGTAACATCTGTCAATATATAAACTGACAGGGCCGACTTTTTCCTCATTTTTTTCACTCTTCTCTCTTCTCTTCGCGTCGGGGGCGATCCTTGGAGCTAGGGTTCATCTGATTTTCACTCAAACTCCATTAGAGAAGTATATTCAAGCATCATAACATCAACCTAACACCAAATCATCCGTTGTTCATCTTTGAATCAAGGTAAAACCTCTTAGAACCTTACTTTTGGGAAATTTAGGGGTTTTCAATTTAGTGTCCGATTCATTCCGTGTTGTTGACTAATCCATGATGTATGTGATTAATCTTAGTGGTATTCATGTTTTCCCTATTAGTTCATGGTAAATTTCGTGGTATTTGTGAAATCGATGTAGGTCACAAGTCGTTAGGAATAAGTCTAGGGGGTGAATAGACTTATTGAAACTCTTTTTCCATGAAAGGAGTTTCTCAGCTGTGATAAGTACATATGACTTGAAGTCGTCTGTAGACAGGATATGCGGATGACACAGCTGATGACGAAAGCAAATAACTAAACAATGGAACATTAAATATGTATGCAGCAGGTAAGTATGATGATTAAACAGTAAAACACGCAGGCAATTATAGTGGTCTCAGAGGTGGGGTAATTCTATACTAATCCACTTTTTTCCAAACCAGTTGGAGATGAGTTTACTATAATTCTCAACCAGTGATAAATATTACAGTGATTCTTCCTAGCTACAACAACTTCCAGCCAGTGGAAATCCCATCGTTGCAACTCCTTTGACTGCCTAACACCTTTTGATCTAAACTCTGCCTATCAGTCTTGCAAACTTGAACCAGTGAAGTACCCCGAACTCAGGTTTAAAGACACGAGTGGTTTGTCTTCTCCAACTAAGAGCTTCTTCAAATAAAATCTAATTAAGCTGCTCTTTTCACGAAGCTATATAATGCTTTTGATAGCTTTGATTTGCTTTGATCGCTTGAGAAGATTGTTCGCTTTGTGTGCTTCATTGTATGTTGCTAAATTCAAATCTTAAGATATTTATAGAGTTCGATCCTTGAGCTTTCTTCATAGCTGTTGCACTTCCTGTAACAAATCCGTCCATTGGAGAAATAAACTTCTTTGTTTTTCTTTCCAAACATTGCAAGGCTGGATTCCCTTATTTTAATCCATTTCCGACCATTTGTGAAGACATTCACGTTGTAGCGCCAAATCTTTAGATTATAATATGCATAAAGTCTTCAGAGTGTGGGTCTCGATGAATATTTAATTCATTGCTTTTGGGAATCTCTCCAGTTTGTCTCTCTACGCCTGTATGTGACTTTCTGTAATTATTGACTTTTCAACGCATGCTGACGTGGACTAGATTACTTGGCTGATCAATTATCTGATCTTGTACATTCATCCTTATCTGATGTCGGACTTCTCTGATGTAACTTCTTTGAGATGAAGTTCTCTGTCCCGACGAATATTCTCTGATCTGAAGTCTTATGACCTGATGAACTTCTATGATCTGATGGTCAAACTTCAGTTGACTGGACTCCATCTGATCACTTGACTGCAGTCTGGTCAAAATTCTCTGATATATGTGTTGACCCAGACTTCTCTGATAAATCACTTCTTCAGAACGTTATCTGATGATAAGTCATCTGGGGTCAACCTTCTCTGAACAGATGAGTTGACTAGAACTTTTCTGATTTAAACTTGTATGCAACTCGGCTTTCTGCAATGTTTTGGTCAAACCTCTCTGACGTATTTGTTGACCAAGACTCGTCTGATATTGAACTTATCTGTGATTTATACTTACCCGATTTTTAGCCTAACTTACATGGCCTATAGAAGATACTCATTTGGTTCTTCTTTACATTTTGCCAAGTATTCAACTATACATAATCTGGCCTACAGAAGATACTCATTTGGTTCTTCTTTACATTTTGCCAAGTACTTAAAAACATACATTTGAATAAACAAATACATGGATGACATTATCAAAATTTAATAAGTATTCCTAACAAATTCCCCCGATTTTGATGATGGCAAAACTTAAAAACAAAAACATTCAAACGTAGACAGGTCTGCACATGATAAAGTGCAAGACTCAAATCAAACTCAGTCTTCTTTTGAGACAACTAGTGGTTGTCATTCAAATGACTATTATAAAATTTTTCATTGATGATTACAAGTATAGTGCTGTTTGAATGAACAAATATACATCAAAAATTTTACAAGTAATGCAAAATTTACAAGTAAATTCCAAAATAAAAATTACAAGTAAAAATATAAATTCCTATCTACCTCTTCCTCTGCCTCTTCTGACACGCTGCTTGGGAGGCTTAAACAGTTTTGCACCAATAGGTCTCTTGTTGACAGGTGCTAGGCCATACTTCCTCTTAATTACTAGAAAGGCAAACTCTTGCTCCTCTGCAGATGAGAAGTTGTGTTCTACACATAGCTTCTTAATCTCATTCTGCAGGGCCAGCTCATCCAACTCATTGTTCATCAAGGTAGGAGGTTCTTCAGGTCTGAACAAGGGGATCATGGGGTAGGCATCCCATTTCTTTGCATATTTTCTTTGGATAGCCCAGAGGTTTGGCCAGGTTGAGTCCATGTAGTTGATGTACGTCTGCTGTGGGGGGCAATCTTTATCCTGGAGTAACTCCCAAAGATAATACTTTTCAATGAACTGCTTCTTTACCTCTCCCCAAACTGGAAAATATTCAGCAGGTAAAAACTCCTCAACGTACCAAAGTTCTTTGCCTTCCCATTCATATCTCTGCTCATCCCCTACTCTGGTTCCCCTCCTCTTAGTTGCAGGTTGGTCATCAGCCGGAGCAGGAGCGGCCAACTCTTTTCTTTTCAAACTAGAAGTCCCAGCTTGAATCAGAGGAGGTCATTCCTTGCTTTGGTCCTCAACTCATCTCTGACTTCTTCAGCAGCATATTCTCCTTGTTTGATAGGTTTGATTTGCATCTTCCCTTTTTCTTCCCCCTCACCTATCACTTCCCCCTTTCCTATCGCTTCCCCATTTTTGCCAGCATCAACCAAAATGGCTAACTGCTGTTCTACTCTTGACATCCAATCAGTCATACCTAGAGGCATTATGGAATTAGTAGGTGGAGGGGGAGGAATACTTTTCTGTAGCAATGTGTCTATTTTTGCATTGAGGTATTGGAGGTCAGGCTTGACTGTCTCTTCAACTATGCGCTTGATCAGGTCAGCCATCTCAGATGAGATAGGTGTTGCCTGAGGGGAGTAATCTCCATAGCCTTACATATCAGTAGGTCATTTGGAAGTCAGCCTGTCTGATTGCAGACTCCTGTCTGTAGGAGGCTGATCAGATGGGGTTTTGTCAGGTGTCCCCGATGTGTCATCCTCTTCCTATGACTGATCTGAGCTGGGGGCTTGATCAGGTGCCCCAGGCTCATCATCATCTTCGTCTTTCTTATCTTCCTCTTCTTCTTTTTCTTCCTCCTTTTCTTCTTTTTCTTCCTCCTTATCTTCTTCTTCTTCTTCCACCTTTTCTTCTTCTTCAACTTCTTCTCCATCTTCATCTGCTTCAATCTCTTCTGTCTTTTCAACGTCTTCTTCAGGCTGTTCTTCAACTATATTTTTTTTGTTCTTCTTCTACTCTTTCTTCCTCTTCCTCTCTGATCTCAGATTCTTCTTTTTCTTCAACTTATTCTATTTTTATTCCTTTTTTTTTTCCTCTCCTTCACCTTCACCTTCAACTACTTTTCCAGTTAACACACCCTCCATCACAAGAAGGACGAACTGGTCCATGTTAGTTTTGAAATTGGACAGGAACCAGTTCTCCTGGAGCATTAAAATTACATTTGTCTCATGACAAAAACTCATGAGAACTTGCTCTGTAGCCAGGGGATATTCCCAGTTACTCGTCTCAACAGATAATTGAAGTTGAGTAAATGAAAGATATTTTAAGTTCTTCCATTCCTCATACACATTGATAAATGAGACTTTGAGAGAGTGGTGTTTTACCAGGTGTAGTTGATCAAATGTCATCTCCAATGGGTTGTTCTCTAGGAGATTTAGAGAGTATCCTGCTTCAGGGATGTTGATAATCAGGTGTGCCTCTTCCTCCTCTGTCATACTTGGAAGAGTCAGCAATGGGATAATGTCAGCCATCAGGTCTGGGCGATCAGGCTGATCCTCTTCAACAGGGATAGGAGCAGGTGCATGTGTTGTCACTATCAGCATCTGAGCTACAGAGACTTCGAATGGCTCAGGTGCAGGTGAGTGGGGGAGGTCCACTTGACATATATTTCAATAGTTGGGCAGCCTTTCTCTCGACTCCCAGTTTCTTCAATGCTTCTTGGTCCAGATGACCAAGTCTCTTATTTACATGAAAGGGGTCTGCAGTCCCTTTCGCCTTCCCAAGAAATTCCAAGATCCAGCTAATTTGTGTTCCAAAGGCCAGCTTAGTCTTGAATTTCTTCTCACCTTCTACCCAGTGAACCTTGTTGACTTCAGGGACCAACTATCTGTATATGTAGTCAGACCAGTCAATCCTCTTATGCTGGGGAAGGGCTCCTAGCACCATGAATTTGGCAGATGACAGCTGGTCGTAGCTGCCTGCCATCCCCATCACAATTTTATTTGTGATATCCAAAATGTATATGTACTTCTTTTTCAAGTCACCTCTATTCGCCATCAGTTTGAGCTTTGATGACTGCTCCGGTAGCTTGATTCCGTACCAGGTCTCTGCGGCGCTCTGCTTGAGGGCTTCAACAGCAATGTCTCGAGATCTCATCCCGAACGCCTCCGCGACTGTCTTGGGAGAAATCATCACCTCTTCTCCAAAAATCGAGCTTTTAATTCCTGATTCAGTGACTTCTGCTTCCTTGAAGAAGGAAATAACAGCTTTCTTGTAGAGAACTTTAGGGTTGATATCCAGAAATGGGTAGATCCCATTTTTCTTCATTGCCCAAATGATAAAATCCATATCTGTCGCCAGATTTGCCTCCAATAAGCCTTCAAAATCGACCACGAGGTTGAAGATAATCTGGTCCTTCACAATCTTGAGGTTGAAGCCTTCGAAGTATTGGGTGGCCTCCATTTTTGCAAACGATTAAGTTTTTCGGTGAGTGTATTGAAGATTCAAAGGATTTTCTTGCTTTTTGAAATTTTGGGTTTTGAAAGCTTGAAGACGGTAAAGGTTGTGAAATAATTTCCGCCGCCTTAAATAGATAAATGAAAAGACATTTTGAATTTAATAATAAATTAAATTAAGCAATGGTTCAACTTTTGAGTATTTGAAAAATGACGGTTGAATTTTTTAATTGGACATAGTGGCATTCGTGTAAATGTATAGTTGCCACGTGTAAATAAATAGTAGTATAATATTCAAGAGTCCGTTAGGGATAGGAAAACTTAGCTGGTTGACTGTTTGACTTCTTGACTGCTCTGCATCAGGTAGCTTGTGTCGCCTGTGGGTCAGGTAACTTTTCCTTGTTTAATCTGCATTAGTTAGCTTTCTGCATCAGGTAGGATGTGTTGCCTAAGATCAGATTCGTCTATCCTTCAGCTTCTCGTCTGGTCTGATCAGGTGGAATGGTTGTCCGCTCTGATCAGGTAGATCCTCCTTGACTGCTTCAGGCAGCTCTTCCTCGTCTGCATCAGGTAAGTTCCTTCGCTCGTCTGAGCTGATCATCAGGTAGCTTTCTCGCCTTTTTCAGATCAGATATCTTTGGTCGTCTCATTCGATCAGTTTACTTATCTTGACTGTTCCTTGAACCAGTTGACATATCTTATCTGTGATTCGTTCAGATTAGATAACTTATCTCAGCTATGGTTCTCATCAGATGTTATGTCTTTTCTGATCATGTAGCTTTTCTCTCGTATGGTCCGAAAATAAGATGGCTTTTCTTGCCTACTTTGGATAACATTTCTTTTCTTTATTCTGATCAGGTGTCTTTCTCAACTGCATCTGATCAGGTGACTTTGTAATATCCGCAATTTTCGATTTTCGGTAAATTTCTTTTTTTCGGCGGAAGTCCGTTTTGACGACTCGCTCATGACCGTTTCGTCATTTCGAGAATGATTAATTCTGCACTTTTTGTCATCCAAGCTCGTTTCGGTGTCGTTTTGTTGAGTTCCGTGCTTTTTAGCGGTTTTTCCGCACTTGAGTTCGATTCTTGCGAATCTCGTCCGAAACTGTTGTTTCGACTTTCTCGTAAGTTCATTTAATGTTATTATTCATGTTGCGAGCTTTGTCTTGGTGTTTCGATCACGTATCGTGATTTTCGGGCGTTTTGGGCCATTTTCGTAATTTCCCAAAGTTTGGGGTAATTACTTTCCGTTGTCGAATTTCAAGCCTTCGGGTGGTCGGAATCGTGTGTTCTCTTAGTGCTCGGATTCGTCTTTGCGAGTACTTCGTAAATGTATCTTCGATTCGTACTCAGGTTCGGGTTTCGGGGTCGTTCGGGCCGTCGGAGTTGGTCCCGGCCGGGCATGCCGGGCTGTGCCACCGCCGAGTAACGACGGTAGTGATCGGCGATTACATACGTAAGGCCGATTACGCACGTAAGGCCCCGCCGTAACGCACGTAACGCCCGGCATTTCCGTGCGTGAGTTCGCCATGGCCGGGTTACGTCGTAAGCCTTGGCCGTTACGTCGTAACCCTACGGCACGACTTATTTAAGGCTCGGCGTTTTCCTTCAGCCATTTCTCACTCATTTTCTTCCCTTCCGCGGCTGGAGATTAGTTCATCATGGAGATAT